>JBAMCE010000577.1:8145000-10545000 GCA_037075305.1 Drosophila kanekoi
TAAACATCTGAAGGTTATACGACTTTTTACATATACACTACAGGGCACTCGATTTGTATGTTTTATTTTGCATTTGATATAATGCAATTTTTGACTCGACCGATAACTGTTCTGTCCCCCGTGAGGTTGTTTAGCGAAGGATCAATAAAAATGTGCTTAGTTTTTATTTATTCTCAATGAAATACCCTTTGATATATTTTGCAAATCGCGCAATTAGCAATGAAATTCAATTGGAAAAACAAAAAGCGTTAAGCAAGTATTTAATTGTTTTTTTATAATTAATTTAGTGCTTAACTTCGAGCAACTAGGCGCATAATTAGAACTACAATGTATTTCTATATATATATATTGAAATATATATATATATATGTGTGTGTATGTATGTCTTTTTGATAAAAAGAAGCTATTTTAAAAAGCAAAAACCATTTTCTACACTCTTTAAAAGATTGAAGTCTACATGTATGTATTATAATACTATAGCATTAAATAGGCAATTATAAAAAGAGAAAACAAAAATGAAAACTAAAGTTAAATAAAGTAAGCGTCCTACATTAGGAGAGGACAACTTGAAGAAAAATAAAAAACGAATTTAAAATTACAGCAAAACGTAATATGTTACACAAAACAAAACAAAACAAAAATTACATCTTGTAGTAAAAAACAAACAAAATGTTTTATCATTTGCTAAAAGTTTAACGAAAATAAGAGAAAAACAAACCAAAACTCTAATAACTATTCTTCTGATCAGAGTTACACTAAATGCTTATTAGAAACAAAAGGTTGGCACACACACACACACACACACTCACACTCACATACAACAAGCATACACACACATTTGTCTTATTCAAATAAAGAGCAGCTCGCAAAATTCAGACAATTCCGTTTTACTTTATGTTCAGCTAAGCTTAAAGACGAAGAAAAGTCTCAAAAGCGCCAAAAACCAGAAAGATCGGTGCCCATTTTAAAGCATGATATAATTAATATTAGCATTTAAATAAGAAACAAACAAACAAAAACTAGGCTATAAACTGCAAATGTTAAGCACTAAAACTCACCAAAAGCCAAGCCGTTAAATAAATCCCAACGCCCATAACAAAAAGTTTCCCCGAAAAAACTACCAAATCAATTTAAATAGCTAATTGCATAATTAATAATAAATCGTTACCGCAAATTGTGTAAACCCAAAATGAAAACCCAATTAATGCATGTAAAGATAAAGATTAAAAGCCACAAAAACAAAAAAATACCAAAAATACCACAAAAAAACCCAAATTAGAAAATTAAAAGAAAAGTCTGTTGTCGATAAGTATTATTGACAGACAAATAACTTTCGTCACATTGACGATAATAATTAATTGTAAGCAGAAACGGAATTAAATGATTTAAATAGTAAATTAACCTTAAAAATCGAGAGAAATGAATGCGACAAAACATAAACAAAAACCAAAAAAAAAACATGAAAAAACTGAATAAAATTTATTTTGAAAAGAGAATTAGCAATTTTACTTCATTCGAGCAATTACAGAGCCTCAAAGAATTTTTATAGGCATATTTGTTTTTGTTAGAAGAAATAAACGTTATTTTATGTTTTATTTAAATGTAGTTCCTGGTGGGACTTTTTTTGAAATGTCCAATTTGACACAGAACATAACTGCGATAAAATTCATTATGCCGTATAACAGTTGCCAGGCACAGCCAACATGTTATCGATATGTACTGTAACTTAACAGTGCGTAGCTAACAGCTAGCCTTTTGCGTTAACAGCTAACAGGTTACTTAGCAGCCCTTAAACAGCTGTTTCGACAAAGCCAGCAAAATTTGTTTAAATGCAACACAAATTTAACAAATTCATTAAATTGTTGAAATAAAGTTTAGCAAATAACATGAACATAGACCTGCGCAAACTGTGCCGCATTTGTTTTGTGGACAACGCCGACATAGACATAACGCAGCACAAAGTGGTGACAGCGAACCAAACAATCGACGCAGACGCCGAGGAGGAGGAGCACACAATATGCGAAATAATGCAGGCCATATTTGTAGGTGCACAGAGTTAATAATAACAAAATAAATATTTATAATGCACAATACCCGGCACAGCACATCTCAGTGGACCTGTCAACGGAGCTGCCCATGATATGCAATGCCTGCCTGGAGGAATGCCTCATGCACTACGCATACTTCAGCAAGCTTATGATAGCGAATCGCCAGCTCCGTCAGCTCTATAATGAGGCGCAGCTGGAGCGGGAGCAGCTGGAGCTGGAGGTGGAGTTGGAGGGGGACGTTCAGCTGATAGAAGTCAACGTGGACGAGCAGTCAACGCAGCAAGACCCGGAGCAAATGATGTTGGACATGCCACGTCCCTCCCAGCGTTTGGCCAACGAGGATTCGCTGATTGTATCCGAATTTCTGCCAGCCACCGAACTGGACGAGCAGGAGCAAGCCGAAATGGACCAAAATCTATCGCATTTTCCCAGCTATGAGCTGCGTACACTGGACTATGCAGCAGTTGAGCTAAAGCACGATAATCTGGATGAATACAATGAAACAAACCGCCTGCTGGACACCGAGCCCAGCGGCAGCCAGGCCATCTACAAATGCAAATACTGTCCGCTGGCCTATGCCTCGCAGCAGTTCCTCAAGACTCATGTGCGCCGGTCGCATGTCTGCAAATACTGCACCACAGCCTTTGTCAAGGTGAAGGATCTGAATGCCCACATACGGGACAAGCATGCGAATAGCCATCAGTGCGTCGTCTGCCTGAATAGCTTTAGCACCAGCAGCAATTTGCGTGCCCATCTCAAGCGAATGCACGGCGTCCAGCTGCCCGCCCAAGTGGCCCTGCTCGACTATCGCCCGGCGCACAGGGAGAACGGCCAGCGGCAGAGCGTCGAGTGTGATAAATAAATCGATTCCCAGAGAGTTGCAGATTTGCATCTCTGCACATTTTTCAATCTCCATTCAGTTTGCTTTTAATGACCAAAATAAATGTGATTTTTCTCTTACCAAATCGCCCTGATTCTTGTCCAATCCATCTATATACATGGGCGTAAACTCTCGGTACGCAATGCAAACGCGTCGCTCGTCAACATCCTCGCGGAGCACCGCATGCTCGAACTGATAGCGCGCCGGTCCATAGAGCACAATTAGCGAGAGGCTGCAACGGATCAAGAAAGGATCAATGAGGTTTCGCTTTACACGGAACAAGTTCGAGTACTCTAGTCGAAGGTGCTCGACTCGGGTGGTAACCTATAGGAACTATATGATCACTTCGACCGAGCCTGACATATTTACTGCCTGCTACAAAGGGATTTTCCTCTGCCAAGCTTGGCTAAAATTAAGCAGACACGCGGACTTGCCTATAGCCTATCACCTGTTGCTACTGGACAAGATTTCTTGTTGACGAGACTAAGCATTTAAAGCTCTTTAATAACCATTTTACCCGAATACAGGGCAATATTGACAGTCTAAACTTAGCTCCAATATGCTGCAAGATTTACTCAAAAGAAATTTACATTTTTATAAGATATGCACGCAGGGATTATAATCAGATACTTACTTTGGCATGGGAATGCGTAGTACCTTGCCCTTGTAGGCCGCCAGCTGGTCCTGCGTCAAGAGCGGCGCCAGCAACTGTGGTATATATTGCTGCACCAAATCCAAATTATATTTGTTTGCCTGCTGTTCCTCGTACAGGTTCAACGTGAGCACCGCATCGCCCAGGCAATTGACGGTGACCACACGCTCGCCCCATATCCAGCAATCGTCCACATGCGGATCTATGCTGGCGCCCTTGCTAGGATCATACTCCAGCGAGCATTGTTCAATTGTTTGAAAGTTGCGCAGCAACGGCACCGACTCGAAACGTTGCTGCACAAAGCGCGTGGCAGCAGGAAAACCCTCGAAGGCGCCCAATTGCAGGCGACGCTTCTTAAAGTTGGTTTTCGGCCCGTAATTCTGTTTGCGTCGACCGCTCTGCGAAATGGCCCAGGGCAGCGCGTCCAGGTCGGACATAAGCTGTGCACCTTCTGCGCTCGTAAGAAACTGCTCTTGCACCAATATCCCTGGCAGCGGCAGACTTTCAGCCAAATTGTGATCCGGGTGCGCCGCCTGCACCGCTTGCGTGTCCCAGCCGGCATATAGACGCTCACATTGTGTGCAATAGGACCAGGATTCCAACTGTTGCAATTGCTGCTGCAGTGATGGTTTATCGATTTGGTAGTCTTGCTCGCAGGTGAGGCAGGTGCGCACACCTTTGCAGCCGCACGGCCGCAGCGTGTTCATTTTAATGTATCCAAATAATTCAGCGATTTACGGAAGCTGCAAAATGACGGGCGCCACAAATTGCACATCGACGCTCAGCTGTTATTTGACTCGAGTTGGCAGCTCTGTCATTTGTCTGGCCACACAGGTACACGATGGAGCCGACAATTTATCGGGAATAGACCCGTTATTTCTGGCAGGAAAAAATTAATTGAAGAAATTAATTTAAAATATGTAATTATCAAAGATCTATACAAATAAAATTATTTTTAGGTTAAATACTCACTTGTGAATGGGTATGGGCGCAGCTACTGGCTAGCAAAGAGCGGTTGGTGCACCGTTGATGCACCGCCAAACTTTTACAATATATGCAACAACATATACACAACATATACAACGTACAATATATGCAACAGTTGCAATTTCTCGATTAAATAGTCCTGTTCGGAGGTCAGAATGATAAGCACACAAAATTAGATCATAATAATCACGGATGCACGAATAATACGTCAATTAAATTCTCGCGAAACTAACTTCAGGCGCCAAAACACTGCACTGACGCCCACAACTTTTTAAAACCAGCTGGCAGCTCTGTGGGCTAAGTGGCAGCTCGCGCAATCGATACAGCCGATGAAATCTACTTGATAACGGCAACAAATTCAGTGACATGTTGAAGAAGACCTTTTGAATATAAGAATGGTATTTTTACCAGTTTTATAGCTACGTAAAAAGTTACTCATCAATGAAATAGTGTTACGACTCGTTATTGGCTAAGAAAATTGCAATTTGACATACTTTATTTGATTCGATACTATCGTTTGCACGTCCGGCTTGGTTGTGACGTGTGTGTGCCCGCATTAGTGTTTTTTGGCGCGTTTTGTTGCTTACACAGCTTCTGAAATTTGTTGAATTAATATATTTTTAATCATATTTAAACAAAATGAATGATTCCTGTAAGTTGTTGCTTATCATACAGACGACTTATAGCTAATCATTGTATTCTCTTCCCTTAGTTGGAGATTTCAATGGCACACAAACGGCCACTGCCGGCGCCACAAAAGAAGCCTCCGGCGAGGTAAGTTTAATGTTTACAACAAACTTTTCTCATACCATTATTAATATTTGCATGTATTGTGCAGGGTATTATTTCATTGCTGGTCAAGCAGATTCTTGATTCACCCGAGGGCAATTTTAAGATGTTCGATGTTACCTACGCTTTGGTCTGCGCCGTGGGAATTGTGCGCAACATTGAAACGTCCTCAACGAAGATCACATACTCTTTGGAGGATCACAGTGGACGAATTGATGCACACTACTGGCTGGAGGAGGGCGATGCCATCAAGTCGCCCGATGTGATGATTAATAACTATGTGAAAATCTATGGTTCAGTGCGCTCGCAGGCGGGCCAAAAGGTTCTGATGGTCTTCAAGCTGATAAATGTGCTAGATCCCAATGAGGTGTGCACCCACATTCTGGAGGCGCTGCATTCGCGTTACAAGGCTGAGGAGTACCATGTCAAGGGCGATACATCGGCCGCCAGCAACACGCTAATGACCAATGTAACTGCCACCCAAAGCAATGCCATTGTTGCTGGCCTGGACAGCAAGCAGCTGGCCGTCTTCCAGGCCATAAAGAGCAACTGCTCCGAGGAGGGCATCCATCGACGCGAATTGAATGCCAAGTTCTCTCATATAAGCCAAGCCGAAATGAAGTGAGTTGTGTTTACCTGTACATTAAATTGTTATACTTATGGTTATCTTAATTTCAACCCTCAGCAACATTCTGGACTTTATGATCTCGGAGGGCCACATTTACTCCAGCATCGATGCAGATCACTTTATATGCACCATGTAGTTATTTATTTAATACTATTCTACGATTAACTCTATATTAAGTATCTTGAAGAAGTTATATATCTAATTATTTCATTTTATAAACTACTTTGAATATAATTAAGTATCTTGAAGAAGTTATATGTCTAATTATTTCATTTTGTAAATTACTTTGATAAGGTTCGATTCCATTCGATATTTGATTTGGATGCATTTGTATTCAAACTTTAAATACGCGGTTCGACTAAGTCGTTGCGCCTTCTCAGCTACTTTATAAATAGAAACACGTAGGCAAACGTTGGGTTAGCCGACCTGTTTCTAATTCCGAAATCGTTTGATATTTGCGGAACTCAAATTTGGTTCCGCAATGTGTTCAACTTGAATCGATTTTATATTAGCAAGTGTTACTAGAGTAGAATACTTAAGGCTTGTGCTGAGAAACATCAGTTTCCATCTAGGTTCATGGATCTTTCGAAAAGCCTGAGGCAGAAAGCGGTTCGGAAATCAATTTAAAGAGAAATCGCTTACAAAACGAGAATTAATTAACTGCTTTTCACTCATTTCCCACCCGATATCGTGGAATTTTGGTATATCATTTAGAAAAACAACAAGTTTTAATTTTCATCTTATATTCTCTTGAGATTTTTATTTCTTTGCGTACAAATTCACAGTGGGTACATTTTGTTTTACGCTTTCTTATACTTAATACTTAATCAAGTTAAACCTGTTTTCAATCAAACAAATGCTGCTTGGTGCTCAATACTAATCGTTTGTTTTTATACATATAGTATAGTTGTATATATGTATATATATATACATATACACATAGATATTCTCTACAAGTCCTGGGCTGGCGCTTAGTGTTCGCTTCCAATGTGGAAAATAGTCAAAAGCGTCGCTTGATGCAGGGTTTGATGCAATGATTTTCTACTTCTGCTCACTGTACAAATTATAAATGGGACGTGGTGCAAATCAGTCTTATGTGCCTGTAGGTGGGCGTGGCTGTGGGCAATTGTGGATCCTTGTACGGAGCTCAGATCTTTAGACAGCTGCGATGATTGCCGCTGCGCGCATAGACCTCCTCGAAGGCATGTATCAGCTCGTCCATGCCACGAAGCAGGCCCTCCTCGCGATTGCCAGGCTGCCAGGGACTGCGATGATTGACGCTCAGCTGTGGCGGCAGCTGTCGCGATTTGGCAAAGTCTATCAGCCAGGCGCCGACGCGCTGATCATCATAGACAATAAATAAACTGGAGCCGATGATCTCGTGGCGACTGAAGAACGCCGACTGCTCGATGACGAGGCGCATGTGCTTGAGCCGCTTCAGCAGCTCCTTTTGCACGGACCTGCGTGCGGCCAGGAACTGTTCGATGGTCTGCGAGATTTGCTCGCTGCTGCGACAAGTCTTGAGATCCTTGAGCGGTGAGCGTCCGCGCAGACGCAACGCCTCAATACGGAAGCCCTTGCTATGCGACGAGGATAACGATTCGCGGAAGAGCATGTAGCGCAGCTTGGTGATCGCCTGTGCCTCGTGCTCGGCGGGCGTCGGTGCACTGGCATCCACGGCAATCATTTTCTGATACAAATCCGGACGCAGCGTTTTGTTGCTGACCTCCGACTCGAGAAATGTGCGAGTGCCGAGCTTAATGTCCATCACACACGGATCCTTGAAGCCCGCCAGCAGATCCTGCAGCTCGATATAGTGCTGTGAGTGCAGCTCGCGCAGTCCAAAGTAGGCGGGCACAATTTGTGAGGTTTTGGGCTCCTGCGAGATCATCTGATAGGCAAGCACCTCGCTGTCATCGATGGCAACGATGCGTTTGCGCACAATGCCCGTTGTGGTGGGCACAATGCTAAAGGGGAAAGAGAAGACAAAGGAGATTGATTAGACTATGATTCTTTAGGGGCTCTATTCAAACTGCTTACCTTTCGGGATGCCCGGAGAGCTGCATCCAGCCGTGGGGCTTGGATTGCGGCTGTTGTTGTTGTTGCTGTTGCAGCAGCAAGGGTGTGGCAGGTGCGCTCAGTTCCAAAGCGTTCTGCAAGACAAATAGAAAATCAGAAACATTATTATCATTATTTTCATTGTTTGCAGTAACTTAACCCCCTTAAATATCGAGTTTGTGTGGAGAAAATGGAAATGGTGAGACTTAGGATTTAAAGGAACCCAAGCTTTACTTCTAAAGTATCAAGAAACTCTTATAAGGAATCTAACAGGAAACAATGTAATTACGTAAGTTTTCTGCCTCATTTAATGCAGTGTCAAGATTTCAATTCATATTAAAGCAAGCTTCGACTATTTCACGCTGAATATTCATGGCTAATCATCATTCCGAGCACGTGCTGCAATAAATCCGAAAACGTATGGAAACGAATTTCATAGAGGGTTCCATGGCCCATTGTGTTTATCAGAAGGGTGCAAAAAACCTACTGATAAAGTGACAATAATATTTCGCACTCGCTGCGATATCGGGCCCCTAGCGACAGGGAGAGTTCGAATGAAATTGTTGCATCTGTTTGCGAACTGGTTTCAGGCAAACAGAAATCAAACATTTCATATGCTTTTCTATAGCATGTGTTGTGTGTGTGATCGGGGGCAGATTGAAGTACTTGCCGTCTGCTCAAGATTATAAATAATCAAACAAACAAAACAAAAAGATTTTGCTTTTATTATATGCAACGTCCTCCGCCCGCCCGACCGCCCGCCCGTTCGTGCGTTCGTTTATATGATTGTAATGTGAAATTAATGCAGGCAGCAAGCCAATTGTTCGCTTATTGTCTGAGGCTGCAAGCAGGAAGCGTTTAAGCGTTTGTTTTGCCTTATGGCCAGTTAATATCGAATCGATATTGATTCGATCATCATAAAAGATGATGATAACATCAAACCCCTTGACGAACCCCCCACACCTCAACCCACCAGAACCCAACGAGCTGGTACTTACAATGGCCAAGAACTTGAGCAGCGACATGTGCTGTTGTGTCGTGGGCATCGACGACTCCAGGATGCGCGCCTGGGCGGCTCTTTGCAGGCTCAAATAGTCGGCCAAGTTGTCGCAGTTCTCGTAGGGTATGGTGGTTAGGTGCTGTGGAATAGATCAGATATATAAATATATATATTGACGTCAGTGCACTGCGTGAACCCAAAACGCGGCGAGCAATAAAAACAAACGAAAGCAAAACAAAATACATTTCAAATGGAGACTGCTCTACCGACAGATACCCTGCACTACCGAAAATATTGGTTTCTTAAATAACTTCTGTTTGTTGTCATATCTAGTATATATATAGAACATATAGTCTTTATTCCTTGCCTGCCTGACTAAGAGCTACCCTGTAGAGAGCTTCCTATTGAGTTTATTATGCGATTTTTTGTAGATATTGCCTTAGCTCGACTTGACTTTGAGATACCCTTTAGACTTTTGGGGTTTGGTGGGTATTGTAATGCGAAAACCTGTGACTCAGTCGCAAAATAAAAATTAGCAACATAAAAAACCAACCTGATTAATTATACAATCAAAATGCAACAGCAAAGTGCAAAAAATTCTATTTTGTTTACGCTGCCTTCGGATCGTATATGGCTTATAAAACGGCTCGTTGTTTTATGGGTCTCTGCCTCTGCCCGGTCTCGGGCTCGGGCTCTGGCTCGGGCTCGTTTCAATTCTCATTCCAGTTGATCGATGTGTGTGGCTCTTCAACGTGCCCCCTAATGAGCCACTTAGTATGCAAAGTTGAATGTATTTATCAACCTGTTGTTGTTGTTGCTGCTGCTGCTGCGTATCCATAAATTGAGTTATATGTTTTTAAGATGTTTGGGCAGTGCCATGGCTATAACAAATAACGAACCCGAACTTGCAATGTTTTTTAATTCCTTTAACTAACTGTGCGGCCAATTGTTTAGCCACAGCATCTTTATATAGGCAGCCCACAACTGCTGCTGGGCTTTAAGCGAACTAAACCGAAGCCAAATCTTATCTGTTATCATTTAATTCTTATCGCTTATCAGTTGCGATAGCAATGCGTCTTTTTCCATCACAAGTCAAGCGTCAACTTTGGGGCAATAACATGGCACGAGCTGTTGTTTTGCTCGATTTGTTTTTTGTTGTTGTCGTTGTTGTTGTTGTATATTTTTTACGTAAGTTTAAAAAATTTGCATGTGTGGCACAAATTTGTCACGCTTGCCCACAGTAGTAGGCACAGTGTGCCAGCTGTCATTTACAATTGTTTGAGCACTAAATGCAAAAGGCATTAACTGGCATCTAGATATGAGCATGAATATATGGAGGGGGCTATAACCCAGCTGTTGGCATAAAGATAATGTCTCTGTGGTCTGGCTTTAGATAGCGGCATGCGGCCAAGGTTGCCATGTGCAACAGTGGTTTAATAATATTGATAAGGACTTTGTAAATATGCTAAGCATTTAATAGAGATTTGTGTTTTAAGTAAACAATATCATATGGAAATTTTTGTAATTGAATTCTATAGTTGATTTTTAATTTAAGTAGCTTAAATCGTTGCCTGGCAGCAACGAATGCATGCACGAGCCTGTTAAGTTGGCTGCACCCAAGCAAGCGGCCAGTTAAGTTGGCTGCGACTGTAGAGTCGAGTTAGTTAAGTTGGCTGCAACTCATAAAGTGACTTGTTAAGTTGGCCGCAACAAAATGAAACTGATTTCATACCAGCCACTGACTATGGAAATTAAATTTATGCTGCATCAAGAGATGTCTCGCATAATTAAGAAACGAGCAAATTTTGCGGACTAAACCAGTTTTTAGCACATAAAATACTTTTAAAAGCAGCTCATTAAAAGCCAATATAATATTATAAAGTGAAGTAATTAAACACTAATCAATCTATGCACGATGTGTGGCCATTGTCAATCAAATGCATATCGAAAGCTATTAACCAATATTCGAGGCAAAAGTCGTGTGCGAAATATTGTATTTTTAGCACAGAGTTCAATCGCTGACCTTTACAAAAAACTGAAAATAAAAGCACATGAGAGGCTAGAGAGGCACTTAGAGTGAGAGATTACAGTAGTTGACAACATTTAATTATAGAATCGTGGCCACAGACGTCACACATTTGCTGTTATGTTTTTCATTGACAACTGGAACGACTAGCTACCTATAGTTTATGCAAAATACAATTTTAATGATATTTGGTCGGGGCGGGGTATACGCTAAGGCCTGTGCATTTTTGCACGTACACGTTTAACGATTATTAAGGTCTAGTTTATTTAAGAGTAGAACAATTAGCACACGCTTTTAAAGCCAAGTGCTAAACAAAAGTTCAGACTAAACAAAAGTTCTGATAAGGCCGGCTCACATATTATTCAATTTTTATATATGTTACTTAATTTATTGTTTTCTGTTTTGTGGCTGGAAAAACCTCAACGAAAAGCTTGGCAACCGTTGAGAATTTAAATTTGTATGAAATGAAAATAACAGACGACCGCAACGATAATTAGCTATGACATTTGCACACAAATGCATAATATTACAATAATAATAAAAGACAAAAAAAAGTTGTAAAACCATTTTTTTATTATTTTGTTTTTGTGTGTTTTTCTCTAGCTTTTCGTTGCGCTACAGCGCGCCGCCGTTCACACGCGGCTTGAGTGCGTTTATCGCGCGTTTATAAACGCGTCCGTTTTTATTTTTAGCCACTGTTTAACTAAGCTACAGTTTGGTAGTGTTTATTTATGACTACTTAAGATCTTCTATTGCCCCCGAACGAGCGTGTTAACTCAAAAATAAAAAAAAGCGGAATGAACAATTTTAAACCAACAAAATATACTCAGAAGAAAGAAAGAGGAAAAAAAAAGGTAAAATAAATAAAACAAAACATTTCTGCTGGCAAATTTATGCGCGTGACGTCAAAGCGTTGAGCTGTTAATTAAACAAATTCAACTCGCCGAATTTGTCAAATTGAAACTTTAAGCTTAACTCTTTCATTTTTCCTGTCTCAATATACCCTGTACTAATCAAAAATGTGTAAGGTAAGGGTAAAAGCACAGTTAAAAGTTGAAGAGGCGTAGCCAAGCAAAGCTAGCTGTTTGTAGGGTATCCCCCAGTCGATCACTGTTCGCCTGTTCGACTCTTACTCAGTTTACGTTTGCAGTCTTTTTCAATATAAGCCAACCGTTTAAGCCTGCGGTGAGGCGACACGCACTTGACTTCTGTGGCAAGCGGCAGCGGCAGGTCCCAGGCGAAACCAGTTTGAGTTTTAGTTTCTGCTCGTCTGGCTTTGGGCCTGTAGGAGTAGGTGACTCAGTTACAGTCTCCTTTTTTCTAGAACACAACCCTGACATTCAATAAACCGGGAGCCCTCGAAGACGCTGTGTCTGCACAGAGAGCCCGATCAGGGAGCAGCAGGGGCAGCCGGGTGACAGGCGGGCAAAATTCACAAGTCGCTTGATTTGCATTGACGTCAATGCATTGCGGCCCCCAAGGGGGGTGTAAGAGGAGAGTTAGGGTTAAAAAAAATAAAAAAATAAATAAAACCAGTTATGGTTTATAAAACATAACGCATTGTAGTTACGTTATACGACACGAGGCGAAAGAAGATGAACGCAGGGCCAGCGACTGCGATTTAAACAGGTATATTAAACCTAATATATCATAAAGCTGCTGTCAACGGGTTGACAAATGTTTAATTTTAACAGTTAGACTGAATAAACTTAACCTAACTGCCATAAAGCCAGCTAAAAGCCATAAAGAGAACTATAAATGTGCCGAATATCTCTAGAGAGAGAGAAAACTTTGGTAAAACCCATCGGGAATCTTCAAATTTTGTATAATCCTATGATTAATCTTTTTCCTTTTAATTAAAAACAATATTTTGTGCGTCACAGTGAAATTTCAAAAAACCGAAAAAAAACACTTAAACTGAGCTGAGCTGTGACTAATCAGTTAGCATCGTAAGAAGAAAGGGTATTTCCTATGTCGATGTCAACAGGCATATTGAAATAGAGTATAGACAGATTTGCCGTGAACTTTACTCTACATTTCGTCTGACAGACAGCCTTCGCAGAAGACAAAATCACAATTAATCAAGAAAACAAGCACCACTTATCAGAAGCCTTGATCCAAGCCGAAATATTATTATAAAATCATATAATATTAATAATGAAATTTGTATAAAATAAATGGTCTGGAGCTGATAATAATTTAGCAGCTGCTGACAGCGTGGGCCGCTGCACTTGACAGTTATATTCTCTATACAAATTGTTCAAGTGCGCAATGTACACTGCACGAAATTCTCAAAAAACTTGAGTTGAGTTTACTTCGTTGTTTCCCAAAATGCCATGATATATCAAGCATATCTACTTTGAGTGCAGCAAGGGCAGGCAAGTGTTAATAAACTGACAGCTGTCATAATTGTTATGAAAGGATGTCTACAAAAAGCGAACAACAACAAAGTGCAAAATTGATATGTGGCTAATGTCAAGAGAGAGAGAATAAGAGACGCGAAGAGGAAAGAAGCGCTAAATAAAAGCCTTTCAATTGTTTTCAATAAAATGAATTGATTTATTGTCGCGCGGTGCATGTGACTAAATGGTGGAGTCTAGATTGGTAGCCACTGTACAGTGTTCGCTCGCTTATTGGAACGCATCGGTTTATGTTATGGAGAATATGAATTTTAGAATTGTTCCATTGCACATTCTAATTTCCGAGAGTTCACTGTACCGTGCTTAAGAGCGGCTCTTGCCTGTCTTAATTAGCGCCTTTTTTTCTGCGTTTTTATTGCCATATGCAAATTGACGTTACGTGGGTTACTGGAATTCCAGTGCTTGTTTACATGCCGCATAGCTCGAGGAAATCCGAACAGTTGTTTCAACAACTGTTTAAGATAATGCCCGACATTGTTTGGAATTAAAAGGTTTAGTCATGTGCCCACAGATAGATTGGGATAGCTGGTTCGGAGGGGTTGGTGCTGAGTCTGTGGGTCACTTTCTCTGCTTACGTTGCTTTCTACACGGATGTATATTGTCGCCCAATTGACGTCATAACCTCTCTTAATATTTTGTTGTTTTTGTTTCTGTTTTGCTCCCCCCTTGTTAGCTTTCTTTTCGGTTACTTACCTCAGTATTACTGTTGTTGTTGTTGTTGCTGCTGCTGTTGCTGGATTTCGGCTGCTGCTCTACATTGCCAGACTTGCTGCTGCTGCTGGGCGGCGTTGCCGTATCCAATGCAATCAATTTCCATAGCTGCTTCAGGCCAATGTTGTCGATGCATGAGAAACGCAATTTCTCATGGGACCAGGCCATGGTGGAACGACTTCTCCTTGCCGTCGTTTTTGTAGCTTGTTTTTCAACTGTTTTTGTTGTTGGTGCTGTTGGGCGCTGCAGCACAGTTGAAGTCATAGTCATTTGGTTTTGGTTCTGGTTGTCCGGTGCACAGGGGGGGTTAAAGAGGGTGTTAAAGTTAAGCTGTCTCTCGGTAATTAATTTTTCGCTTTATGCTCAATAGATTTGCATATTTTATTTAACTATTTTCATGCATATATTTCCTTGTCTCTTTTTTCATTAGCACATTGCATTCGCGTTTTATCTTCTCTTCTTTCTTGTTTTCACACTGCACTGTTTACAGCTACACTTTGGTTGCTGCCTCGGCTTCGGTTTTATTTTTTTTTGCGTTGGCCCGTTGCGAAGTCTTCACGAAACAAAAATGTTTGATTTTTAATTGATATTCAACGCACACGAAACGACATTCAGCTGTTCACGCATGCTACTCTGTGGGGCGACTAACTGGTTTCGCCATACGACGGCCAGTTTTGTACTAAAGCCAAGCACTCACTCATCGGCAGCGACAGCGGCAGCGCAGCGCCGACGCAACGAGTCGATCGTCGCTCTGAGCGCAGCGAAGTGGAGCATGAGAGCAGTTGATGGCAGCAGAGCGGGCGCAGCAGGGAGAGCACTAGCGAGGAACACGAGCAGTGGGCCAGAGTGTACAGTGGGCGCAGAGAGCACTAGCAGCGAACGCTAGTTGAGAGAAATACCCAGTGAAGAGTGGGCATAGCGAGGATAGTTTTTGGCGGATACGGAGAGTCAGTGTGCGGGCGCTGCGGAGAGTGTGGGGGAGTACTATTATAAGCAAGGGCGTGAGCATTGCACTCAGTTTGTTTTGATTCCAATGGGAGGATTATGGCGCGCCTCTCCCAACATGTTTATACTTACTATGAGAAAAGGTGGGGCGCGCTAAGGCATAAATAAACCAGATATATTACTCCATAAAAATATTGATGAAAAATGTGTAGAAATATACATATTTAAAAATATGTATGTTGTATAAGTAGGAATATTTGTGTGAATATAATTTGTGACTCAACCAATTCTGTTCCGAACTTAGAAGAAGCTGCAGGTTTTTAATATATCACCTTTTGAGATTTGATCAGATAACATAGACAAATTGGATTTCTAAAACTTGAAACGAATATCTTACTCAACAACACTTAAAACTGAAAAAATCTGCTATCCACTCTATATATAGATACATATTCTTCGACATAGAAATAATATATTCAATCTGAAGTGCTATTCTATAAATTCACTTGATCTGGAATTCATTCAAAGTAAAGGTCTACTATTGTGATCATGTAACGCATAGTTTGAGGAGTTGCATAATGAAGTTTACTTATCTACTATCTGCGATGCGTAGTTGCGATACGTCGCAATTAGATAAGATGATATCGAAGACAAAGCTTATAATACCATCCCGTCCCGCATGTGGCGCCATCTAAGGTCAGACTCAGGCATTGAACTGTCTGGAAGTTGTTTATCCAAACTGTTGAACTGCTCTCGGGAGTACTTGGTACACATCTGATGCTACGGCATCTGCATTGCAAATGGACATACGCTAAATGCGCAGATCTTCTTCTTGGTATACCTATAGAGGCTAAATGGAAGATTATGCAAACAACGCAATCCAAGATCTGCGCCAGTTTCTTGAGCTCTTTTCGCTGCAGGCCGCGCCGGTTCACGGCCAACGCAAGGGAGAGTGCAAAATGCGCATATTTATGGGCGCAGACATGGAGCCCGGGGATCGCAACGTGCGTCAGACCCATGTTGAGTGACATACAAACCCCCAAGTTGAGTTTCGACATCAGCCGTCTGCAGTTGCATGCTCCACATGGCAGCCACATACGTCAGACGACGACCGGAGGCCCCAATTGTTATGCGTAGCCAATGGCAATGCTAATTTTCAACGTAGGCCCAGACTCAAGACCCTCCACGAATGCATTGAACTTTCCGAATGCACTGCAACGTGGCGTATGAGTAATGCAATCAGAACAAATCCAATCCAACTGCACGTGACCGTAACCAAATACTATTGAATGGAATAGTTAAAACTCGAATAATTAAAAATCGAAGCAGCACAAATAGAATTAATGAAGCGCGTTAGCTATTCAAATGTTTGAAAAAAAACTAAAAACAAAAATATATATATATATATACATTCGACATGAATCAAGAAATTGCCAGATTACAGGCAAACGGATAAAAGGAGTTAATGTACTTATAAAGCAAATCTTTTAAGACTTCCAAACTAATTTGAAAAGATATAGCAGTAGAAATATATATTTTATTTTCTGACAAAGATAGTCTTAAATTTTCAACAATTCCCAGGGGTCTTTAAGCGGGAACTTGGACAGTTTATCTTTATGTGCACAGTTAACAGCAATAGTTAATGATATAGCCATAAATTTGTAAAGACTTCAAAATTATATAAAGCCACATAAAATAACAGATGCCTAAACGTAACTCACAAACGACACTAAAATACCCGCTTGACTTTGAGTCAACGAATAAGCAATTAGTTGTATGAGTATTCGAAATGCCAATTTGTGGGGATATTCGTCATGAAAAGCGCAACAATTTCATTCTTAACACTCATGAGTACCTCCCGGATCCCTTGGGCCTACATAACGGTAGCTGCAATATAAGTGCATTGCTGGGGCTGCATTTCAATTTATTTGCAGCTCCATCAATCTCTCGGATCGCTTGATTGAATGCGCTCTCAAATAATCATCGCGCGAGCTTTTGTGGAAGTCCACGAGAAATGCCCAAGCTTCAAGTTTGCTGACGTCAAACGTAAATTTTTGCTTGGCTTGAATGTGATGGGCGGGCCTGGTTCGGTGTATTGTAGCGATGATTACTGGCATTTCTTTGTCATGATCATCATCAACAACAACAGCAGCAGCGGGATCTGCGGGCGCAGCAGGAGCTGCCGAGGGTAGAGCTGTCACAGCTCAAGTGGATTTCTGTGCGCATCACTGGCCATCGGCAGACAAAGACAAAGGCAAAGACAAAGAAACGCCACCAGACGCAGACGTAGAGAGCTCCCAGCTCAAGCTCCAAGCTCCAAGCTTCAGCTACAGCTCCCACTTTTGCTGTACCCTCAAGCTGTGACGTGTGACGTTTGTTTGTCGATACCCTTTGCGGCGGGTATTGTAATTTGTTGACAAAACTTGTAAAAAACTTGTAAAAATGAGTCAGAATCGTCTTCCATCTGTCCCTGATACAAAAGTTACCTAAAGCTATTTAATCTAACACCTAGAAGCAGGTTTAAGGAAATTAGTCCCCAGGATCTTGAGCAGGATAATAAGCTATCCTGTCTGTATTTACAAGCTCTTTCTACTTCGATCTACTTCCTCATTGTATTGTAAAGAGAAAACGAGTCGAATTAGTTGAAAATGTAATACTCTATTCAAAATTACTTCAATTTCCATTCGATTATTTTCCGATTATAATCGATGAGTGTATTCAAGCTTCGTCACGCTTACTAAAAGTTCTTGCTTGTCTTAAATAATATTTTTTTAATTTTTATAAATTTGCGCTTTCGATTGACGCATTTGCGTGTCACTTGACTTTTTTAATCTCGCGACTTTATCGTAGCTCACGGACCGACAATCGCAATCGCAATCGGACTCCGCGTCCGACTCTGATTCCGATTCAGACTGAACTGTTGCTGAAATGTAACTTAATAGTTTGCTCAGGTAGCGCTCGCTTCGCTGGCTCTTCCGCGCCGGCTCTTAACGATATTTTTTTAGTTGGCTTTAAAACTATTTCAGCTATTGTTGTTGTTGTTGTTGTTGCTGGTAATACGCAGAGCTTAACAAAATGTTTGCTATAATTTTGACATGGCGCTCGCTATTAATTTATAATTCAATGACTTTACTGACGTCATAGTATTAGGCTTTGCGCAAAGCAGCAACAACAACAACAACAACAGCAAAAACATTGCCTCATTAACATGTTTGCTTTGTTGTGCGAGCGTCGTGCGGAGCAGTGTGTGTGTGAGTGTGAGTGTGAGTGTGTGTGAGAGTGTGTGGGTGTGTGTGTGTGTGTGTGTGTGTATAGCCGATCTTTACCTAGAGAAAAACAGGGTGTGGGTGTGTACATAGCTGATCTTTACCTAGAGAAAACACACACAAATTCATATAGGTGAGTGTGTGTGTGTGTGTGTGTGTGGAGCACTGGCGCCACAAACAATTAGTTTGGTCTAGGGGCAACACCAATTCAATAGCAATAACAAATATGTACAATATTTGTGGGATGCTTGCATTTTAATAACAAAAAAATTAATTATCTAGCAACAATTTCCCACATCAATTTAAATCTCTCTACTAACTACGAATCTAGTTGCTAGTTTTAGTCAAAACAATTTTGGTGCTTATCGAAATTTCTGAAATTAACTTTGTTTTCTTAACTATTCAAGCTTAAACGAAGCCCTTGTCTGACGCATTAAGTTATATAAAGGGTATTTATACACCTTATTAGACTACATTAGAGGTATTCCTCAAAGTGAAGCGATGCAATTTCGCAGTTTAAGCATGACTTACTTGTTAAGGGGAGGCTGAAAAAAATAAGATTGTTTTGTTAATATTATTTATATATATTCATTTAATTTGCACAATATATTTCTTATATTTTGCAATCGTATATTAATTTAGCTTTATTAACTTAATTAAGCTCTGCATTTCGAGAAGGTTTTTTAACTAACTTTCTAGCTGGGCAATTAGTTAACAGATATGGGCAACTAGTTAACAGAAAAAGATATAGATACAGAACTCTTTCCCGGTAAAACTTATTAGTTAACAGAATTTAGTCAAATGATTTTCTAGTTTTACTTCAGCTCAAGTCAAGCATTGCAATAAATTTTAATACATTTAGCCCGAAGATAAATAAATCATCACAAATCAATTGTCTATAAATGGCAGCTCGGGGTTTTGCCGTAAACTGCGTTCGATTCGAATTTGTGTCACATGCACGCAAAACGGGATTGGCTGTAAGATACGCATTTCCAACCGCAAAATACGTAAATCTCCGGCAGCTTCTGAGCTTCACTCGAATCTTTGACGTGCCGATTGAGGATTGGAGTTGGCTGCGTCATTGTTCAGGAAAAATATAACAAAATGTGAGCAAAATTTCAATGATTTTGTTAACAGATTGTTGACAAACTTCAAAGGAATTTGTTTTGAATGTGAACTGATCCATCGACACGTCATTAATTAGAAAAGAAAAGAAATTCATAATTCTTTAGAAACTTCCAATTGAAACCGGGCTGAGCTATTGCGTCAGTCCAGAGACGATCGTAAAAGAGATGGAACCGAGATAGAACACACAAAAAACAAATTGAATGAAAGTTCTTGTATATGTATATATATATAATACAAATAAATAAATGTTAATATTTATATAATTAGGAATTTTTCCGTCTTTTTTAATTTACAAGTTCAACAACTAATTTGAACCATTTTTTTAAATACAGTATCTGCACGTCTTGCCCCTGGTAACAATTATTGCTTATAAAATATAAATTTGTATTTTCATGATCCGAGGCTATCAACCTACTAAAACATACCCTGTAATCAGAATCACAGGCAATTGGGTATAGTAATGGATGTGAAGGCAACAATGAAATAGATGGAAATAAGGAAGAAGAAGCGACAAGTTCTTAGACTTAACATTGGAAATGATTATAAGATCTTTGCTTATTACCAAAGAGCACAGTTTGACAGCAGCATTACAGGGTATCTAACAGTCGAATGCCTGTTTCGTATATTGCAGATTCTCTCAGTCAAGATGAATGATATTCGTATATTTATATGACTATTTAGCATTAAAAATAGCGTAGTAACATATGAATGGCGCGAGCCATATTGATAAGCCCCAAAAAACGACAACCTATGGACATATATATATACACATATACATATATATATACCCACATATATATACATATACAAATTGTGCTAATCTAGGGTCACGCCCAAATGAAATGCTCAAAATTTAATGCCCGAGCTGAAAGCAGCAGAAGCGAAAAAAAAGAAAATCACGCGAGCCAAATGTGCAAAAATACTCGTAAAATAAAATAAATATAAAAAAAACGCAAGTACGAAAAACTTAGAAAAACAAAACGAAATTATTTATGTGCGTGTAAACATTTTGATGGATCTAAATCGAATGCGAGGCGAATTGTGAAAATGAAAGCAACATTTGGTTCGCGTTCTAACACATCGATCGTAACTCACAATTCGTATATAAATTTTTTTGTGTTCAGAACAATTTTGAATACAATTTTAATTGCTTTCGACAACAAATATTTGCTTAAGCTGCATTTAGTCGGCTCCTCCAAACACGTCGATTGTTTATATCGCGTATATTAAGGAATTTCAATTATATTTGTTTATCCAAGCGAAATCTTTTAATTGTTATATCTGCTTATTTATCTTATTTATTTAAACTAAGGACTCAAAGAGTGAAAACAAAAACAACAAAAATATCAAAGAAAAACGTAGAACCGAAGGCTGAAGATCTGAAGAAACCTTGGCTAATTATGTGAAACATATATCACATTTTGGGATTAAATATTTCTAGGTTTTGGTATAAAGTAAGGAGAATATAATATAAGCATTAACAATGCAAAATAATGATGTTTAATGTTTAATGTTTAATGGGTTTAGGGTATAAAAACACTTTCCTGTCTAGGTTAGGATAGTTCGAACTTGATTATGTAAATTCTGACTTTACTAAAGTGCAAATTTCTAAATATTTCTCAGTATTGTATAGTGTCTCAGTAAAGATTGAAAAACTATAGTAAAGTCGCACTTAAACCAGCTATAATCTTTAGTGTGATCATCATATGTTCTGGTTGACACATGTTTTCCGAAGCAAAACTGTTGAGTTGGCACATTCAGGACGCATCAGCCCATTGAGAATCACATAGAGAGACGTGACACTGCGTTGCCAACCTTCAGCACTGGAACATTGACACGCGCTGCGGCTGTTACATGTAGAGAACCTTTGTGTACTATATAAAAGAGACGACACGTTTCAGCAGGCAGAATACTCGGCCGACCTAGGGAAACGCTGATTCAGTGCGAGTTCAAAAGCCATTGGCCGTATGAGAGGAAAATATAAGACTCTGAAATCGACTCATTTGCCATTTGCGTCAATTACACCAAAAGATTAGCCTCGCCCCAGATTCGCATAATGAGGCGCTACGTCTATATAAAACAGCGCCAGATAATACAAACAAAATACGTCGTTGGGGGCCAGCTACAAAGAAACTGGACAATGACGGGGCTGATACAGGGCTTATCATCGTCGAACGAAAAATAAAGTTAAATTTACAAGGCGCACTTCCAAAAATAGCACCTGGCTTTCGAGACGTCAGTCGGTCAGTTATGATGAGCTGCTCCGGTTTTTACCGTTGCCATGACGCAATATCCCGATCAGTTTACAGTTTTAAGTCTGACTTAATTTTATAACTTGATCGGTTTTTTTATTTTCGGAATTTCGAACAACTCAAGTGCGAGCGCACTCGCAGTTTTCCCAGCTCGACACGCTGCGATCAGCTGTCTCGAGTTTCTTATCGCCTCGCCAGATCGGGCGCACATTATTCTCTAATGAAATACTATATATGAACCAATATAGCTATCTATGTCTATAGCTATATAGCCTCACATCAGCCAGACGCCAGCAGCTAGGAGGCATGCGCTGTTGGGGCACGTGGCTGCCAAATGAATGAATCGAAATGTTCACGGAATATTATAATATCATTAGAGGCCACCTCGTGTACATATTTGGCCAGTACCTTAGGCAAGCACAGAAATAAATCAAAAAAAGAAAAAAAAAAAAAAAGGTTATTTATAATAAAATCCAATTAATTAAAGCCATGCGAACGTCGATTCGGCGAAAATTTATGGCTTTCAATTTTTCATAGAATCCCAAATATTTGTCCCCGTTCGGAAAGCAAACTTTTTTTCCCGTCTACAAATATTGTGAACTCAAATATTTGCACGCGACTTGAGATTTTGATTTTGCGCAACGCTTAAAAGTATTCACTGTTTTTTTATTTGATATTTTGGAATCTACCAAAAATAAAGTAAATCATATTAATTGAACATCTTCTAAGAACCATTTATAAGGTTTCTTTTCGAAGCGGATAAGAAGACACAGAATTTTGAAAGTTTCTTGTGGGAGCAAATGGAATGCATAGTTGACATATTATCATTTTCTATGAAAAACAAAGATTCGAGTTTGAATTATAGGCATGGACTTTAGTGTAGTTTACCAACTATAGGAAGTCATACAATAATAATTATAATATATGAAGGTTGTATGATAAGCTAAAATGAAATTAAACATAACCAAACACTTTTTCATAGATAACTTAATATGTCCTATCTTTCCCATAGGATCTATTTGGCACAGTCTGATCCTGGCAAGTCAAACTTAAGAAAGCCCACAGCGAGAAGATGAATCAATGCTAAGTTTCAAGATAACTCAAAGCTCAAAGAATACTTTGCTTGGAGAGAGGAGAGAGAAAGAGGCACACAGAGAAAGAGAGACACTGAGAGAGAGAGAGAGAGAGAGAGAGAGAGAGAGAGAGAGAGAGAGAGAGAGAGTGAGAGAGAGAGAGAGAGAGAGAGAGAGACAGAGAGAGAGGGGGAGAAAAGAGAGATAGAGAGAGAGACAGAGAGAGAGAGAGAGAGAGAGAGAGAGAGAGAGAGAGAGAGAGAGAGGAGAGAGAAAGAAAGAGAGAGAGAGAGAGAGAGAGAGAGAGAGAGAGAGAGAGAGAGAGAGAGAGAGAGAGAGAGAGAGAGAGAGATCATCATGATCCTTAATCCTTCTAGGTACGCTAATACTGGTTGCCCAGACATTTTCATTAGCCAGGCTGTTTTCATTAGCCATGTAGCATACACACATAGAGTCCATATAAGCGATATGGATTAAAGCATGAGTCTCATCTTTTATCAGATAATTGCGCTAATTATATAGCTCTTACTGTGTATTAGTGAAATATATATATATATATGTATGTGTGTGTGATGAACTTTGTTCATAGATATCGGATGACAAGGCCGTTAATGAGTCGCCTTTTGCCATAACCATTGACCAACCCATATCCAATTCTAACGCCCAATTTGCGCGTGACTTTGATGTATTATATTTGGGCACTAAGTACATATATATTTGTCAAGGTAGTGGGGTTTGGAGGGGCTACAGTTAGACGACACGAGCTGAATATATAATATGGGGGCATTATCAATGCCTTTCGGCTTTCAAAGAGATAATGGTGCATTGTGTGGGGGATGGTTGGGTGAATGGGTGAATGGGTGACTGGGTGGGTGTGTGCACAGTTCAAATAACAACAAGAACAACAATAAACTCATTAGTTAAACAATGCATTATAACAACAGCAGCAACAACAACAACAATAGCTTCTGTGTCCAACTGTTCTATAGGAATAGGAAATAATATTTTGTTGTAAACAATTTCCTATTATTATTTATTTGTTATGCTTATCGCTGGGGTAGCTCTCGGTAGCTACCCACATATAAACAAATGCTTAATTGTTTTCTTTTTTCTTTCTTTGTTTATTTTCTACAGGTGTGAAGGTAACAATTGTACTGATATAGGTAATCAGCCTCCATCTCGACCAGGAGCAACGATTGATAGCGAAATGTAAAACAGCTGAAGGGCGTGGCAGAGTCTATTTAATGAGATGGGCGTAACGCTGACGATTTCGAAATGAGTCGCTGGGGGAAACATATATAAAGCAAATGAATTGGGCAACTTGGGAATAGATAGTGAAAGAAAGTAAGACGGAGCGTAACCGAGATTTATTCTTGGGCAGATCACAAACAAAAATTGTTCTTTACATAGAATGCGAGGATAGGGAAAAGTCAATCCTCAAAATAGCCAGCATCTCCGATCTCTTAAGATCTTTCCGATCTCTCAAGGCCAACGAATGTGTTCGGTGCGTTTTACGTTTGAGGCCAATGCCTCTCCTTCGGTTCGTAAACTCCGGTTTTAGATCTTATCTTGATTAATTTATCGACATTAATTTCCATTTATACCCCTATTAAATATGTGCAATATTCTAGATCAGCAGATCAACAGACGAGTTGACGAAGCCATGTCCGTTCGTCTGTCTGTTTTAGTCTCAGTTGCAATCGTCTAGAAACTTTGCACAGATCCGCTTTTTTGTTGCAGGTAGTACACTTATTGAAAACGGATCTGATTATTATATCATATAGCTGCCATAAGAGACTCGGTTCTTAGTTTAACTATATCACTTCCCACTATGCCAAATCTTATCAACATTGGGCCCCTATATCATAGAAAGAATGGGTCGAAAACGCAGCTTTTCCGAGATAAGCAAACCCGTAAGAAAAATGACAGCAAGGGTATAAAATCTTCGGCTTGCCGATGATATCCTTATTTTCTAAAGAGTTTTTCAATTATATTTCCGATTTTCCAAATAAAAACTATAAAAACCAAACTATCTTTTTCAAAAAATATGTTTCGGCTCAGACTTAGAATTGGCTGTTCTTTAGTTAAAAACTGATTTGCAGCCTTTGTATATATGTATAATCTTATAATCCATTGTTTATTCTCTTCTTTGTACTTTTTTTCAATTCGGATAGACAGACGAGCGGATATGCTTGAACGGCAAAGCTGGTAAGATGATCCACTATATATGTATAAATCGATCATCTTCTTCCATATGCATTTGAAAACTACTTTTTAACCTCTTTCACACATATCCCATAGGCACAGGATATATGAAGAGCTAATCAAGTGAACTAGAAGAGGAGAGAATAGAGTCTCAATATAATTATACAACTGCTAACATAACATTAAACATGGCAAGTGCTCCAAGCGAGGCGCCTCCACAACCCATTTATCTAATCAACTATGAGAATTATCTGCGACCCAAACAGCGGCACAAGATAACGCCGCTGCAATGCTTCGATAGGCCGCCAAAACCCAAACCCAGGTGTAATAGGCTCTACCAAACTCTCCAAAGACTTAAGCTATTCAGATGGTGGCGCAACAAACGTGCCCAAGTCTCCAAAAGACTTGAACAGCTGCCGCTGCCCAGTTTTCTGAGCTTTCTGCGTGCCCGCCACGATGATGGTCTATGCAAAACCAAGACGGGCTTTGAGATCTATTGCGAAATGTCGAGCATACATGGCTTTCATGTATTCGTGGGCGCCAAGACATGGCAGCGTGTGCTCTGGTGGCTGCTCATCTGCACGGCGGTGTTGCTTTCGCTCCTGGTGCTGACCATGTCATATAGCCTGTCGGCGGAAACGCCAACCATACGGTATATAGAGAGCATGCTGCAGCCCATGACCGCACGGCCTTTGCCCTATCCGGCTGTGAGCATCTGCAGCCTAAATCGCGTGTCCAGGCGCCAGCTGCTGCTCAAATCGAGAAAGTGGTCTGTGGCGCCACAAACGCTTCAGCAAGTGCCCTGGTTAACTAGACGCCGTTTGGAGCAGGTTAATCAGACTGCGTTAAATGATTTGAGCTATGCGAACGTCAGTTGGTCTCAGCTGCTGGAGCAGCTGGCGCCGCGGATCTGTGAGGCACAGCTCTTGGGCTGCCAGTGGCAGGGCTTGGCCCAAAATTGTCAACAGCTGCTAACCACCACTTGGAGCTACAGTGAGGGACGTTGTTGCAGCTTCAAGCAGGCGCCCGACAGCACAGCTGGCAATCCAGCCAAGGGTTTGACTCTGCGTTTAGCATCTCAGCTGGAGGATTATGCTAGTTCGCTTCATGCCTCAGCAGGTTTTCAGTTGTTGATACATGAGGCACATACAGTAATCCAAGCAGCCACACAACGCGTGCTGGTGCCCAGAGGCACGGAGGCACAACTCATGCTGAAGCCGTTCAGTACATATGCCACGCCCTATATAGAAGGCTTGGCGCCCAGCAAACGCGGCTGTTATCTGAGCAACGAGCGGGCGCTGTTCTATTATTCGGTTTACAGCCAGGATAACTGCCTGGCGGAGTGTCATAGCGAGAGAATGCTTCAAAATTGCGGCTGTGTCCATCCACATATGCCCAGGCGCTGGCATTGGCCGCTGTGTAAATTGCAACAGTTCGCATGCCTTCAGGAACAGGGTAAGCTTCAATTCAATCACTTTTTCTAATGAATTCCTTCCTATTTTGTTGTTTTCGATCGATCAGCTTAAAAATGATTCCCAAAGATCTTTTTTAAAAGTTCATTGAAGACGAACTACTCGATCTCAGGAAATTTCGCCCCGTTGTCCGCATTTTTGTGGTTTGTGATTGAGTCAAATTTAACTTGGCCGGCCAAAGCCGGGTAATACTCACTAGTTGCTCCATATAATAAACAACTCTATAATATCTGCTCTAGTTTATAGCTGGGATCATTTCCAGAGCGTATGCAATTGCTTGCCATCTTGTCAATTTTACCGTTATGAAGTGCACAGCGATGTGGCAACCCTGGATGCCAGCTACCAAATACCCCAAGTTAATGATGGCTTTTTGTAAGCTTTTTATAATTAAGTGGAGAAGTTATTATTTATAACTATAATTTTCCCAGTACAGCAAGAACTTTAATGGCTCGGACGAGGTGCTAGTACGCATATATTTTGACTCGTTCAGCGCTGAGCGACTGCGATTGGATGTCTACGAGAATTGGCTGACTTTTATTGGTAGGTACAGTTGAACAGGACTAAAAAGAACACTACACAAGGAGACAAATAAGCTCAAAGAGCCGTAAGATGTTGATGATGCCTAAAGCTTTGTACTAATTTCATAATATCAAAGAAGTTTTATGAAGATGGATCGAAATAATCATGCTCTCACTCATTTAAACATACATTTTAGAAAAATACGTTCATTATAGTCACGTTCACCTGTATCTAGCATGCGTTCATATCTATATTTAATGAAGTGCTTGTCATTTGTAATGTGACAGGCACCTTTGGCGGCATCACGGGCCTATTTATGGGCTGCAGTTTCGTATCCGTGTTCGAGCTAATTTTCTTTGTGTGTGTGCGACCCACTTGTAACTGGTTGACCAGACAGCAAATACGCTATCGACAGAGACGTCGAGTTCTTCATCAGCGACGAACCGCAAAGGGTAATTAGGACACGCTAATGAGCTGGTTAACCAAAGGCCACGTTAAGCCAGTTGCTCGAAGTACCTTTAAGTGTTCAACATGGCCTTTAAGAAGCGACGGATCTTTGATATGCGCCAAGTGCAGTCCGAGCAGGAGCTCACCAAAACCACCGCAAGCCACAGGATCAGCAGCCACACCATACACACACCCACAACTGGGGCTAGTCGCAAGCGCTGGAAATTAAATCAGCTGCGACTGGTGAGAACTTGGTTCATGGAGAATTTGCGGAACTATTGCCAGACAACATCGCTGCACGGATTCAGCTATATCACACGCCAGGATATTAGCCGGAACGAGCGTTGGTTCTGGCTGGGCGTGGTCATAGCGGCAATTATAGCCTCCGTTTCCCTGGTGCTGGTCTCGTGGTATTCGAACCGTGAAACACCTACGGTGACCGTCATCGAGAGCTCGCACTTTCCCACGTGGAATATACCCTTCCCAGCGGTAACCATTTGCAATTTCAACAGAGTGTCCAAAACCAAGGCGCTGGATATGCTGCAGCGCATGTGAGTCTGTGGGTCAGAAGTGGATTAGCAACTGTTTCCCCAATCTCATAGTACTTCTCCTCTCCAGGCAACTGCCACCAAATGTGACCAAGACGCAACTGCAGCAACTCTTTAACCTAACCTTAATTCCCACGGGCAAACTTATAAGCAATAGTTCATTGCAAATCTACGATAGGATATTGAATCTGAATAATATCACCCTGACGGAGCTGTACAATCGTCTGTCACCCGACTGCCTGGACATGATCTCACGCTGCATTTGGAAGGGGATCAAAACGCGTTGTGAGAGCCTCTTTCAACGCATTGCCACTCTACAGGGTATTTGCTGTAGTTTCAACTATTTTGGCGCCGTCTCCAATAATTTTCCCATGTAAGTATTCCAAGGAAGTAGGTTTAGATAAGATATAAGGAGAAAGCTATTGATAACCCCAAATCTATCACGTATTTGAAAGCTCATTTACTAATCCTTGAAAATATGTCTGTGTTAGCAAAATCGCATATCAGGTTCCCAAGCGTCCGTATCGTGTCACTGGCTGTGGCTATCCTACAGGTCTATCCGTGCTCCTCGATCCCTTGGTCGAAGATTATTATGCCACCTTCTTTAGCGGTTATGGATTTCGCCTGCTCATTCATGATGCATACAATTTTCCGGATGAAAACTCTGAGACCAAGGTAGTCACATCCACACGCGAGAGCTTTGTGCGCATCAATCCAGAGTCCACCTATGCCACCAAGGACATACGCCAGATGGACTTGCGCTGGAGGAACTGCCTCTTTGGCGCCGAACGACAGCTCGATGGCCTGACACGTTACTCTTTCATCAATTGCATGTTCGAGTGCAGAATGCGCATGACCCTACAACGTTGTGGCTGCCTGCCTTCTTATCTGGCACACAATGCCTCCATCAAGGTCTGCGGAGTGCTCAACTTTAACTGCATGATTGAGAGCAAACGTAAGTCCGGGGAATACAGAGAGAATATTGAGGGTTGAACTGTGATTATATAATAGAAATTGTTTTCTATTATTGATTTTCCCATGATCAGGTTTATTTTCCCGCGCCCTGGCCAATCTAGACGCTCCGCTTTCCGTAGTCCGGCAAACGAATAGTTTTCCCTGCAACTGTTTGCCCGACTGCGAGTCGAATCTATATGTTTCAGAGAGCACCATGGGCAGGCTGGATATAAGCTACTCCGGCAACAAAATGACCAGCAGGCAAGATGTTCATTTATATACTTTACATCTCCATAATCTTATTAGCCTGTCAAATCTTTAGCTCTAATCAAACAGATAGCATCTTGGTGCACGTCTTCTATAGCGATTTGATGTCCACCAGATATCGTATGGAGATCTTTCAGAACTGGCTATCGGCACTGGGTGAGTTTATTTAAAACCTCGATCCTTTGTTTATTCAAAAACGTTGTTCTTGCTTTTACATCTGCAGCATCATTTGGCGGCCTGCTAGGTCTTATACTTGGCTTCAGCATTGTCACGGCCTTTGAATTTGTATACTTTCTCACATTTCGACCTGTGTTTAACTATATCAATCGAGAACGAGATTAAATCTAGCGAAAACTTCTGTACAATAATTTTGATAGCACACTTTTAAATTACATTAATTAGCTCACAAAGTCCGCATAATTTATTGGAACTAGATCCAAGGGGGCCGCAGCTCATAGACAAAGGGCACGCGTACATCCTAAGTGCCATAGACCCAATCAATGCTGGCAACTGCTGTAGGCTGGATAGCATAAAAGATATTACCACGAACATATTTTGTGTTATAGCGCTGAGTAATTGCGGCAATAGATGCATTAAACAGTTCCTGGTAGTCTTTTATATTAACAGCCAGATTGCTGGTAGGACAATAGGGATAAAGCAGATACGGAGGGAATGCGTGGAAGGACACATAGAGCTGGATCTTGTCTTTTATCGAAGCCGTCAAATCCTTGATGGACTCTACGTCTGAGGTAAGTAGCTGATTGATGATATAGGTTGCGGCCGCAGGGACTATCCTCTCACGTTTATGAATACCAGCCTCAATGAAGATGCCGGGCTTTTCGGTGCCGCTCTTGGATATTTGTAAGGCCGGAATAAAACGGCCCTGATAAGTTTTGTCGCCCCCAATCAATGTATTATCCAGTTCACCCGGTTGCACCCAATTGTACTCAGCGCTAGCTCTGACGGCTACCTTTCCCTCAATTTGATCCATAAACTTTTGGAAATCATTTATCCTTTGGAAATTCCTTATCCACTCCATTAGGCACACAAAATTCAAGACGGCGAAAAGAAGCCAATTGCTTAGCGACATGATTGCCGTCGACTTAATAACACAATTGAGTTGAGGACTTGGCTTATATAGCTTTAAGACACAACGTATTCATTTAGGATTTTATCAATATAACGAATGCTTAAAATAAATTAAGACAAAAATGTTGTTAATTTTCTAAAAACTTGAAATTGGACAACGTTTTTCCACACATCATTTAAATAACTTGGCAGTGACTCTGCAATAATAAGCGACTTGAAGTCTACAATTGTGCACGTGGTGTGGGTGTAGATCAAGTATCATAGACATCTGGAATTGTTCGACAATTTTACCCCATGTTTATGGGTATCAATCATTCTGGGATATCACATTTTGACAAGAAGTGTAAATGGGTCTACAACGTGATTCATTATTTGATTCCATACAATAACAAACATTGCCCAATTAAATAGAATGGAATCCAACTATATAATCGATTTTAAAGGCTTTCTACCAATTTGTATATAAGTGATCCACACGTGTGTGCAACCCTCTGTGAGAGGGTTATAGAGACAGGCGTGTAACTCTATCTATTGACAAACTTCTTTGGCTGTCTGAGATTTTGTAAGTCGTTTATTGCGCAAGCTTTTAATCAAAATAGCCCAACTTCTTGACCTCACCAACCATGGCAATAATTGAGTCTAAAACCTCCTCACTGGCGGGAATAATCTGTGCAGCGGGCAGTTTAACACCAGTAAAGAGAGAATTTCGAGTGGGACGCAGTTCGTAGCAGAAGGCCATGCGCACACCCTGAGTTCCATATGCCCAATCAACGCTGGCTCCTGCGGCAGGGTAAATGGCATCATAAACGTTGCCACCAGTGTACTTTGTATTGTAGCGCTGAGAGACAGCGGCAATGGAAGCATTAAACACCTGCTGGAAATCCTTTATATTATCAGGCAGTTCGCCAGTATGTCCATATGGATAAAGCAGATACTGAGAGTATGCGTGGAAGGACACATAGAGCCGAATCTTGCCCCTCAGCGAGGCAATGTAGTTGGATAGTGAAAAGATCTCGATCTCAGAGAATGCCGAGGGACCAGCATAAGTATTGGTGCACGGATCGTCGCTGGCGCCGACCTCGTTCCAGTGAAAACCCCAGTTACGATTGGGATCAGCACCGAAGCAGCTGCCGTATGGAGTGCGAGTCTTACGCCACATGCGGTCCGTGGTGTGGGTGTAGACATAGCCATCGGGATTGGCATGAGGAAACACGTACCAGTTATAGTTATTCGCCAAGTCCTTGATCGACTGTACTTCTGAGGTAAGGAGCTGATTGATTATGAAAGTCGCGGCCGCAGGGGCTATCCATTCGCATCCGTGTATGCCAGCCTCCAGGAAAATACCAGGTTTTTCTCTGAGGCTCTTGGAGATCTTGACACCCAAAATTGAACGGCCCTGATAGGTCTTTCCACCTTCAATCAGAGTGACAACATGTGGGTACTGCTTAGCCAGAGTTACCATCCAGGTATACGTATCGTCCAGTTCATAGTATTGCTGCCAGTTGTATTCCTCGGTGGCACGTCCCTTGATAGCCACTTTCTCATCGATCTCATCCATGGACTTTTGGAAATCCTTGGTCAGCAGGTCATATTTAATTTCAGCCTTGCCCAGAATCTCCAATAGATCTGGAACCTTGTGCGGGGCAACAACCATCTGGACATCAGCTCCAACAATGTGAACCCCATCCAGGAACTTGATGGAGTCGGTAGATCCCTCCAGCTGCTTAAGCACCTCCAGTTGCTTGGCATTCTCTGCATTGGCCTTGTAGAGACGGTAATTGTCGTAGCGGACACGTTCCGCCTGACCAAATCCAAACGTGGCCAAAAGGCCCAACAGGGCGAAGAGAAGCGAAATGTTTAACGACATAGTGGTCGTTGGAATAAACAATACGATTACGCGTGGTTGGTTTATATAGTCGATGGGGTTTTGGACTTAACGACTGTGATAAGCGCTGATAAGTCAATTAACCAAATCTTATTTATAACCAATTCTTCGGAATACAATTAATTGAGTTATCTGCGTACACGCACTATCGAAACTCAATTGTTTGAATATAAATAATTGTAAATGTCTAAGAAACTACTAACATTCTAATGCTATACGGTTCTTCAATTCTAATGCTTCAATACGGTTCTTCAAATCAAGGGTATTAACGTTTCCTTTGCTCAACTCTTACTTCATTCCAAGGGTATGTAACCTACTTTTCTGCACCCAATGCAAGCCCATACATTAAAAATGTAAAACGTTTATTTTGCAAGTCTTTAATTAAAGTAGCCCAACTTCTTGACCTCACCAACCATGGCGACAATGGAGTCCAACACTTCCTCGCTAGCGGGTATGATCTGAGCAGCGGGCAGCTTGAAACCAGTAATGAAGGAATTCGAAGAGGGACGCAGCTCATAGCAGAAGGCCATGCGCACATCCTGAGTTCCATAGGCCCAATCAACGCTGGCACCTGCAGCAGGATAGATGGCATCATAGATGTTGCCACCAGTGTATTTCGTGTTGTAGCGCTGGGCTACGCCCGCAATAGAAGCATCAAACACCTGCTGGAAATCCTTTACATTGTCAGGCAAATCGCCGGTGTGACCATAGGGATACAGAAGGTACTGCGAGTAAGCGTGGAAAGAAACATAAAGTTGAATCTTATCCTTTATCGAGGCTATGTAGTTGGACAGCGACAAAGTCTCAATCTCAGAGAAGGCCGAGGGTCCGGCATAGGTATCAGAGCAGGGATCGCTGCTGGCACCGACTTCGTTCCAGTGGAAGCCCCAGTTACGATTGGGATCAGCACCAAAGCAGCTGCCGTATGGAGTGCGAGTCTTACGCCACATGCGGTCCGTGGTGTGGGTGTAGACATAGCCATCGGGGTTGGCATGGGGGAAGACGTACCAGTTATAGTTTTCCGCCAAATCCTTGATGGAGTCTACTTCTGAGGTAAGAAGCTGATTGATGATGAAGGTGGCGGCCGCAGGGGCAATCCATTCGCGGGCATGAATTCCAGCCTCCAAGAAAACGCCAGGCTTCTCGCTGAGACTCTTGGAGATTTTGACACCCAAAATTGAACGGCCCTGATAGGTCTTTCCACCTTCAATCAGTGTGACAACATGTGGGTATTGCTTAGCCAGAGTTACCAACCAGGTATACGTATCATCCAGTTCATAGTACTGCGCCCAGTTGTATTCCTCGGTGGCACGTCCCTTGATAGCCACTTTCTCATCGATCTCATCCATGGACTTTTGGAAATCCTTGGTCAGCAGGTCATATTTAATTTCAGCCTTGCCTAGAATCTCCAATAGATCTGGAACCTTGTGCGGGGCAACAACCATCTGGACATCAGCTCCAACAATGTGAACCCCATCCAGGAACTTGATGGAGTCAGTGGATCCCTCCAGCTGCTTAAGCACCTCCAGTTGCTTGGCATTCTCTGCATTGGCCTTGTAGAGACGGTAATTGTCGTAGCGGACACGTTCCGCCTGACCAAATCCAAACGTGGCCAAAAGGCCCAAGAGGGCGAAGAGAAGCGACTTGTTCAGCGACATGGTTACCGTTGATATAAACAATACGATTTCGCGTGGTTGGTTTATATAGTCGATGGGGTTTTGGACATAACGTCTGTGATAAGAGCTGATAAGTCAATTAGCCAAATCTTATTTACAACCCTTGGGATTAAATCGTCAATGTTTGGAGACATAAATCAAAGAGTTATCTGCGTCTAAGCACTTATCAATATTTTGATTGTATACATTTTTTTTTTAAGAAATTAACAACTTTTTTGTAGATTTCATAAAAATCAAGAGTTCCTTTTAAACTGCCTCATAAACCACTTGGGTTTAACCCTTTATTATTGAGTGACTGGCAGTCTATAAATTGAATACGAGCCAAGGAAGGCTAACGTAACGCATTTTAGTGCCTAAGTACCCTAACGTAAAATTGGGCTGAACATTTGAATGAACCCTTCGGTAGATTGTAGAAGCAATGATAGGCCTCTGAAAGACTAAAATTATTGCTGTTTCTGAGGTGCCTAGGGTCTGATTCTAAATGAGTCTTGATGTCTCATATAGTCGCTTCCTCTTTTAGTCACATGGGGATTGTCTATAAGGTCTACAAAACAATGTCTTCCGAAGAAAACATTAGGAAGAACGACCAAGTTTTATAATATAATATGTTTTTTGATAGATGCAGCTGAGAAATAAGACGAAAACATAATTTCGCCCCTCACCAATTAAGATCTGGCTATTCAAAGTAAAGGAGATTTGTTATTATTTCATGATAGCTCTCACAGATTCAGTCATAACAAAAGGCCTAATCAGCCTGCGAAAACTTATAAAGGCTGATAAGCCGCACTGATAAGACTTGAGATAAGGAATCTTTTACCTTTTCGTTCTGGCCGTTCAGAGAACAGTTATTCTCTTAATAATCTTCTCATAGCATGGCCAACTACTATTGTGAACTTTTATTTCTTTCCATTCCTGAAATCAGGAATTTTTTGGGAATGACCATTTCCCTAAATGGTAAATCAAGTATGAAAAAGCTTCTAAGTGAACCACAGGATCAATAGGTAGGTACACTCAACCCTTATTTAAGAACATCAATCATTGTGCCCATCATATTTTGACAGCAACTGTCCTGCCGTGACATATTCCAATTGGACGGGCTCTGATTGATGAGCTATGCCAACCAGAGTCAGTTCCATAAGGTGACTTGCTGCAATTCAGTAAAGACATCAACATGGCTCAAATAACTAAGGTGGAATCCAACTATAGGAAACTTTTTAAAGATTTTCTACGCAGTAGCTATATTAGTGGATTACAACCTCTGCTGCTACACACGCCCGTGCAATACGCCAAGTTAGCAGAAATTCATCTAGATCTCCATATTAGTAAACAAACTAACTTATCTATTTAACTAACCTATCTATCTATTGACAGAGCCCTCTGGGTTGCGTTCCTCGCTGTTATTGTTGTCTGGACACACATCGTTATCATCAATCTAATTCTCGAGTACATTGACCAACCCACTGAAATCCACATGGCACCCAATCTGGTGCACGTTTCCAACAGCCCCTTTCCCGCTGTGGGTGTCTGCAGCTCCAATATGATCAGCAGACGCCTAATGCAAAGCTATGCTTCCAAAATGTGAGTCGTTTATTGCGCAAATCTTTAATCAAAATAGCCCAACTTCTTGACCTCACCAACCATGGCGGTAATGGAGTCCAAGAGCTCCTCGCTGGTGGGTATGATCTGTGTAGCGGGCAGCTTGAAGCCGGTCACATAGGAGTTGGAGGAGGGACGCAGCTCATAGCAGAAGGACATGCGCACATCCTGAGCGCCATAGGCCCAATCAGTGCTGGAGCCTGCGGCAGGGTAGATTGCATCATAGACGTTGCCACCAGTGTATTTCGTGTTGTAGCGCTGAGAGACCGCAGCAACGGCTGCTTTGAAGACCTGCTGGAAGTCCTTGACATTGTCAGGCAAGGATTTGGTATGGCCATAGGGATATAGGAGGTACTGCGAGTAGGCATGGAAGGACACATAGAGCTGAATCTTGCCCTTAAGCGATGCAATGTAGTTAGACAGCGACAAAGTCTCAATCTCAGAGAAGGCCGAGGGACCGGCATAAGTATCAGAGCAGGCACTGTTGCTGGCGCCCACTTCGTTCCAGTGGAAGCCCCAGTTGCGGTTAGGATCAGCGCCATAGCAGCTGCCGTAGGGTGTACGGGTCTTGCGCCACAGGCGATCCTTGGTGTGGGTGTAGACATAGCCATCGGGATTGGCATGGGGAAAGATGTACCAGTTGTAATTGTCACCCAACTGCTTAACAGATTCCAAGTCCGAGGTCAGAAGTTGATTGATGATATAGGTGGCGGCCGCAGGGGCTATCCACTCCCGTGCATGAATACCAGCCTCAATGAAGATGCCGGGCTTCTCGGTCCCGCTCTTGGAAATTTTTACGCCCAAAATAGAACGGCCCTGATAAGTTTTGCCACCCTCAATCAATGTAACAATCTGAGGATATTTTGTGGCCAATGACTGCAACCAGGCATAGGTATCATCCAGTTCATAGTACTGCACCCAGTTGTACTCAGCGCTGGCGCGGCCCTTGACGGCTACTTTTTCCTCAATCTCATCCATGGACTGTTGGAAATCCTTAGACTTTAGCTCATATTTGATCTCAGCCTTTCCCAGCAGCTCCAGCAGATCGGGCACCTTGTGTGGGGCAACAACCATCTGGACATCAGCTCCAACAATGTGGACCCCATCCAGGAACATGATGGAATCCGTAGATCCCTCCAGTTGCTTGAGAACTGCCAGTTGCTCGGCGTTCTCCGCATTAGCCTTGTAGAGACGGTAATTGTCGTAGCGGACACGCTCCGCCTGAGCCAATCCAAACGTGGCCAAAAGGCCCAACAGGGCGAAGAGAAGCGACTTGTTCAGCGACATGGTTGCCGTTGGTATGAAGAACACGCAGTCGTGTGGTGTGCTTTTATAGGCTTTGGTTTGCTTGCCCTGGAACATGTCTCTGATACAGACATTGCTGATAAGTCAATTGATCAAATCTTATTTATAGTCCTTGGACTTTGCGAATGATATTTTAGAATTAAAACAATCGAATATAATCTAGGTAATGCACTTATCAGAGAACATCTCGACTGTAAATCAATCCAACGTGACGTAGTGTGAAAATTGCAAGTCTTGAATCAAAAGCTGGAAGTTTGCCAGTCATAAAGAACCTGGGGTTACCGTAAATGCAACCTGATCAGACATACTTATGTATATGAAAGCGTCTGGAATGCTTAAGTTGAACTATTCCTAAGAGACAGCTCTGTGACGAGTCGTTTATAACTCGATATACACTGCCAGAGGGTACTATACTTTCGTCATTAAATGTATATATATAAACCCCATATACGATTTTGATCAGCTGTAAAATAATCTGGGCATTGATCATAGACTGACATAGACAGTCGGAGTCGCCCGTTCGTAATTGACAGAGTATTTGAAGTGCGGCAACCTGAAGATAACCAACTATGTTCTACTGGATTTGCCTTGGTTTTACCAAGAATCCAATTGAAATTCACACTCAGCTAGCATGCTAATGTCCCACTCGATTCACAGCTATCAGCACCAGTCCATGCACAAAACATCGGTTGGCAATGGAAGCCACTACGTCCCGTTAGATGTGGACAATTTGGCGCGCCGCCTGCTGGTGCTGACCAACTTCTACCTGAATGCACGCGACGAGGCGCCGTTGGACGTCGCCGAACTGGGTCAACTTCACTGGCTGCTCAGTAGTTACTATAATGGCAGCGGGTACTCGGTGCACGATATATTGCGAGAGTTATCGCCCGACTGCGGCGACCTGGTGGTGCGCGGGCTCATCTACGGCGCGCCCGTCAACACAAGTCAACTGTTTCTCAAGCGGTCAACAACGGCGGGTGCGTGCTGCATATTTAACTATAGACGACCCAGCTATTCCCAGTACCCGTAAGTAATAATACTAATAATAATACACAATAAAAGGCTTCCTTTACCTGTTTGGTCTTTATGCAGCTCTCAACGCGCTCAAGATGATGCTGAAATGTCTGCACTGCCGCAGGTTGTCTTCGAATCGAATTCCATACTTAATGGCATACAGTTTGTGTTGCAGGATATTAAAGAGGATGATTTAACAGAAAGATACCTTAGCAACACGGCATTTCGGGTACAATAAGCACTTTTTGTTTTTAAGCCGCACAATAATTTATAAATATATCCGCGCTCACACATTGTAATACACACTTAGCAAAAAGCACTTTCCGATTAACAGCGCCAAAATTAACAGAAACGATATCGATTAAATTGCCAATCAATGTTTTCCCTATGGTTAGTATTAATAATATCCCAAAGAAGGAATTATCCTAAAAATAACTTAAAGCACTTATCGATTAACCATGTTAACTCTAACCGTTGCGATATCGATAAATACTTCTATACGCGAGACGTTAAGCTTTTAACTCCTTAACGTTATGTAAATTTAATATAAACATTTATTTACCTTGCAGCTCATGATATTTCCACAGGAAGATTACGCTACTGTACAATCCAATAAACATGGCGAACTACTCGTCGATCATAATACAATTGTAGAGGTGCCCATACAGCCCAGGTTTTTTGACTCCAGCAACGCGGTGCGTGGTGTAACGCCACAAACACGTCGCTGTTACTTTCCGGAGGAGGGCAGACAGCTGTTGAATCAGTGAGTGAATCGAATATCCTGCAGCCTAGCGACTATTGTTCTTGCTTTACAGATCCTACTACTCTTTGGATGAGTGCATCCTGCTGTGTCGCATTGAGAGCATGGTACAGCATTGCGGTTGCGTCTCCTCGCCCATGGCCGGCACCGCACGCAATGTGAGCTACTGCACGCTTCTGGATTTGCCATGCCTGATGAAATGGCGTACCATTTGGTATGGCTACAATGATTATCCCTACGTGCAGGAGGATGCCGCCAGCGCATCGCAATGCCTACACTGCCTGCCCACCTGCGACGGCGTCAACTTTGAGATCATCAGCAATGTGGCACCGCTGCGCAAAAGCTACAATTCATCGGGTTATTATCGTGGCTTACTGTATGTACTTAGTTATATGAGTTACAGTTGAGTTTATGTTAATCTTCGGCTTGTTTCAGCAAGGGCCTGAACAACGATCGTCCTTTGTCCATTATAAAGTTGTTCTTCAAGCTGCGTTTTGCGCAGGCCACACAAATGGACTTGGTTGGCGATTGGGTTATGCTGCTCAGTTGAGTTCAAGAATTAACTACTTTAAAGCTAGTAACTAATAGTTATACTATGTATACCCATCATACTAGCTATACTCATTGTACCCAAAGGGAGTCATCTGAGATCCTACAAACTATCATGATCAGTACGAAGTCCGTCTGTCCGTCGGCACAAATAGGTCCATTTTAAAGACTAGAGTCAAATTTAGAACTTTGTATTAAATATTAAGTTAATTTATAGTATAGAACACCATTTGAATATCATTCTCAACGCCTGATTATTTAGTAACAATTAAAACATAACTTATTGACGTTCAAATCGTAGTGTAAGCTTAACGAAGCACAGAAGCGTGTTTAGAAGCTGGTCACAAGGTATTCCCTAGTCGGACATTCTCAACTAGATGCTATTAAAGCTCTTAATGAATATTTATACAATTTGTAAGCTCTAAGATCGAAGCTTCAGTTACTTACTAGGCGATGCAAATTGTGTTTTAATACAATCATATTGGCTTAAAGCTCATAGCTTGTGCTATCTATATATGTCAAATGCTTTATATTTAAAAAGTATGTTTAATCGCATTGTTTACTGTTCCATTTCTTTATAGATCGCTTTGGTGGCATTTTATCGCTGATGTATGGCTTCAGCATTATCAGTTATATTGAAATTCTTTATTATCTAACAGGCAAGTGGTTTGTCTTCTACTACAGGGCATACAAAAGTCCCAAGGCGAGCAGCAAAGCCAATGATCTGAATAAGTCAATCAACTGGAACGAGTTGATGCCCCGCGGCATTGAGTGGTTCTGGCGTCAGGAATTACGACAGCAGCTGCCAGAAAAATAATAATATTGTTGAACAACATTTTCGCTTATGTGAATTGCTTAACACAATTGCACAGTATATTGAAATCGCTTTACGCTTACGCTCTCACACACAAAAATTCAACAATCGCATTAACTTATAGAAATTAAACTGTAATTAATGTAATGCATGCTACAAATGTAATGCCGTTTAAACGTTTCATGTTCCAATATATAAATGATTTTAATAATCATCACCGCGCGATACCACCTCCTTGCATGTGGGTCGCAATATGATGGTGTGCTCATACTGGGCCGTATAGCAGCCCTTGGTGTCGCACAGTGGCGGATAGGCCTCAACAATGCCCTTGTCGCATAGATCCTTGAGTGCCATTTGGTATTTGGTGGCGCCGGCGCGATCCAGCCAGCGCTTGCAGAAGGCCAACGTGCCGAAATGCTTGTTAATGGTGCCCAGCAGCTGTTTTGATGACTGCAGGCGGAGCGGCACAAATGGTAAATCAAAGTTTTTCATATAATGCGAGCAGTCCATGTCGTCGTGCACCAGGCCTCGACCTGTGGAGCCGAAGGTTTCAATAGCATAGAACTCATCCTCCTCCATACGTGTGGACTCGCCGCCCTTGACAATTGGCACAGTTTTGCCAGCATGAATGCCTGCAGGAAACCAAATGGAGATAAGTTAGATGTGACCCTACGTAACGGACAGTCGTATTCTTGCTTACGGTACGGGCTAATGGAGTGTCCATTCAGATTACGAATCGCCTTGATGGGGTAAGTCTTGCCGTCCAATTCAATTTCATATGATTCCATAACCTCCTGAATGGCTGTGCCCACATCACATAGACGCACATCGATGCCCGCCTCCTTAATGCCCGTATTGGTCGCCTCCTTGACGGCCTGGAGCAGCTTATCGTACTTATTGTTAAACGTCAGCGTGAAGGCGCAATCAATGATGCGTCCCTTGATGTGAGTGCCAAAATCAATTTTACACACATCATCATACTGAAGCACCGTGGTGTCGCCCGCATTGGGCGTATAATGGGCAGCGCAATGGTTAAGCGAGCAGCCGGTTGGGAAAGCCAAGCCAGCTTCCAGTCCGTTCTCGCCGATTAGCCGACGTGCGGTATTTTCGAGTTCCTCGCATATCTGTATCATGGTCATGCCGGGCTTGATATACTTTTGCATATACTGACGAGTCTGGCGATGCGCCTCGGCCGCTTGACGCAGCTCCATGTAGATGTCGTTATTCATGCGATCCAACGCACGTTTCTCTTCGGACGAAAAGCGATCCTTGGCCGTACGGTCGTCCGGCAGATCCTTTGGCGTGGGGTGCTCCATAATCTGACCCTCGGGATAATTGCCATTGGCAAAAAGCTCTGAAATGGGTATGGTGGGTGGATCTGTTTGACCGCCGCCGGCTTTTTTGCCCTTGTTCTTCTTCTTAGCGGGCGCAGCCGCTGTGGCCGTTGGCGCCCTTTTCTCAACGTCGCCATTAGTGGTTGCCTCCGGTTCGCCACCCTCGGCGACCTTTTTAGCTGCGGCTTCTGTGTTTTTTTTTGTAAATGCATATAGGAATTGCGCATGTGAAATACATACATACAGGCAAACATACATATTTATATATGTGTGTAAATGTATGGCGAAATACTTAGGTCACTCACCTTGTCGCAGTTTTTTGTTGTTCGGCTTTGGCTTCTTTTGTTTTTTGGCATCGTCGCCGGCTGCGGTAACAGCAACCTCGGTTACGGCCGCCTCAACGTTTAATGTTTCCACTGCGGACATATTTATGTATTTGCGAAAATTATAAAATACACTTGCGGCTACTGAGCAATAATGGCGATGAAAGGAGAGCACGAGGTTAGCGATGTGTTGCTAGCCAAAAACACGATATTTTTAAGTTAAACGAATATTTCTATCGAAAGGCTGTGCCAACATTAAATTTTTATTTTGCTTAACGCGGCCAACTAGATTGTTTGTTTTATGATTTAAAAACTACGTATTCCTAGGCATAAATATATTTACATTTAATGTTCTTGAATTAAAATTGTCCTTAACAAACTATTAAGAACTATATTGATTAGTCATTCACAATCGTCTTACGTAGTGTTGAGCAATGTCTCTGCCGAGTCTTCCGATAGATGGTGGTGGCTGTTCGATAATTTTAAGCTGTTTACATTAAGCGAAATGGATGAAATTCTGTTTCCCACGCAAAACTCGCTAAGTGACAACGATGATGTGGATTTAAAGTTCTTTAACACAGCCACCGAAAGCCGGAAGGATAGTGAGACATCAGACACGGCAGAGGGCAATGGCAATGATGCCGATAACAAGGATGGCAAAGCAGATGCCGATGCGGATGGTGACTCCGGCGAGCCCTCGCAAAAGAAACTGAAAACCAAAAAGGAACTCGAGGAGGAGGAACGAGAACGCATGCAGTAAGCGCTGAATGAATCAATGCCACAGTAGCATATTAAGTTATCAATTTCAGAGTGCTCGTGTCCAACTTCACAGAAGAACAGCTAGATCGCTATGAGATGTATCGCCGTTCCGCCTTTCCCAAAGCCGCGGTCAAGCGTCTGATGCAAACCATAACCGGCTGCTCGGTCTCACAAAATGTGGTCATAGCAATGTCCGGCATAGCGAAGGTGTTTGTGGGCGAGGTCGTGGAGGAGGGTAAGCAGTGGCTGCAGCTGTTGGGAAAGCTTTAATCAATATCCTTTTACTTGCAGCTCTGGACGTGATGGAGCAACAGGGCGAATCGGGCGCACTGCAGCCCAAATTTATACGCGAGGCCGTGCGCCGGCTGCGCAGCAAAGGACGCATGCCCATTGGACGCTTCCAGCAGCCCTATTTTAGACTAAACTAAACAGTAGGATTAAGTTTGTAGTTCGTAAGCCAAAAATTTAGTCAATATACAAAAGCGTCTTTATTCGTTTAAAGTGTAACCGCTAGAACCTAAACTAATCCTGTGCTCGTGCCTCCGCCTGCATCGTCTGCAGCACAATATGCGGAACCAGGTGCGAGGAGGCATAGTTGAGTGGCACTGTGGCCAACGGCGCACTGCCGTCGGAAGGAAAGTTGAGCTCCTGCGCCATGGGCATATCTCGATCGATCACATCCTGGGCAATCAGTGTTTTTGTCTCCTCGTACTCCATGCCCGCCTCCGGCTTGGCGCCCATCAGCAGCTTGCCCCGCTGCACGCCCATATATTGCGTCGCCTTGGCATTTAAAGGCAACTGCCCGCAAGTGTCTGCATGCACCTTGCGATGTGCCTGCAGATTTGAAATGCAAGTGAAGCGCTTGCCGCAATTATTGCAAAGGAAACGTTTGATGCCCGTGTGCACAGTCATGTGCGTCAACAGACTCTCACGGTACGGATATTCCTTGGGACAGAGCTGTAAAAAAGGAGAGCAAATAAAAAAGCGTTAAATTTAAGTGGAAAGTGCGGAGTTTTCTTGAGGGTATGTGTACTGTATTTAACAATAACTAGTTCTGAGGCGCGGTTTACTAGCATTAAGCTTAATATTCAGACTTTATATTTACCAGCAGGATAAAGCATTAAAAGTTTTTACCATTAGAAATAGTAAAGATTTCCCTTTAAGCCGCGATTAGGACTTTAGAATTAACAGTTCGGCTAAGCTTTAACAGCAGACGCTAAAATTTCTAGCAATGTTTTATTTAACAGCAGATTTTAACGTCAACAGCAGGCCTCAACGATAAACTCAGGCTCCAGCCGGCATAACAATTAACAAGGCTTTGCCATCAACAGACTGACGTTGAAAACGGACTTTAACTTTAACAGTTGACTAGCATTTACAGTACACTGCAGCATTAACTACAATTATACTCACATGGCACTTGTAAGGCTTGTAGTCCGTGTGGCGCGTCTTCAGATGCGACTTGTACTGCGCCTTCACCTTGAAGGTCTTGCCGCACTTGTCGCACTGATAGGGCGTCTCCGACTGATGGAGCAGCATGTGCGTCTTCAATATGCCCGCCGTGGAAAGGCGCTTGCAGCAGACGCTGCACTCATAGAGCGGCACACGGCCGCACTCGGAGCGCACATGATCCGAGAGCGAGGTGCGCCCGGTGAACTTCTTGCCACACTTATCGCAGATCAGATTGCGCGGCATATTACGGGGCTCCTTGCGAGCATGATAGTTCTTCTCGTGGTTCTTGAGGCTATCATGCCCAGTCATATACTTGTCGCACTTCTCACAGTAGAGCAGCTCCTTGTGCTGCTGGTGTGCGTGCTGAGTGGCCAGTTCCTTGCTGGCAAAGAACAGATTGCAGTAACAGGGGCACTTGTGGGTGAGGCTGCCATCCTCGCCATGAACCTTCATATGGGTCTCCAGGCGCTTCTCCACCAAATAGATTTTGCTACATATTTTGCACTTGAAGACCTCCTCGTCCAGCTTGGCATGCGCATCCGCATCCTTGAACAGCTCCTTGATGGCCTGCTCGTTGAGCTTGTGATCGTCACGCAGATGCTTCTCGTAAGGCTTGCGTATGTGATAGATTTTAACACAGTGCGGACACTGCCATGTTCTTTCCATTTTGCTCAACATTTTCAGACGCTCCTTCAGCTCCTTTTTGGTTATTTTGGCCACCCGTCGTGGTCCTGTTGAGGCCGTCGTCTCCTCCGGCATTGGCGAAGCCATGGCAGTGCGTTTGCGATATTTTCTCTTAACACTGGATTTGGTCAGCGGACGCAGCTGCTCCACTTCGTCGTCCTCCTCGGCGCTGTCTGGCTCGGTTTCGCGCAGCGCCAGCACATCCTCCTCCATATGCTCGGCACCATTGTGCTTGGCCATGGGCACGGCGGCAATCTCATCCAGTATGCCGGTTGCATGCTCCACTTTGAGATTCTCAAAGGGCTTCAAGCTCTCGTCCGTGCTAAGCAGCACATCGAGCAGTTTGTCTTTCTCATTGCTATATATGTCCAGGCCGTTACCCTCCATCTTGACAAAGGCACTCGCATCCTGGTACTCAAAGTCCGGATCTACGGCTTCCTCTTTGACCAGCGCCGGAGTTGGTAACTTAAACTGCACCGCGTCTGGCTCCTCATCGCTATTGTTGGGCTCAAAGTCAGGATATTCCTCGTCTGAATCACTCAGCTCCTGGCTGCTAATGAACTCCTGTTTCAGCTTGACAGGCGCCTGCACCTTCAGCCTGCTGGCCAGCGGCACATCATCCTCGCTATCCTCCGAGGCCGGCACAACGGGATCACATTTCTTGGGCCTGCCGCGTTTACGCTTGACGACATGCCGCTGGGCAAGCTCGGCGGGTACTGGCTCTGCTGCAGCGGGCACTGCAAAAGAAATTGATTAGAATTGGCCAAAGCTTTAAGGGAATTTAGCAGCTGGAGCACCCACAGCGATGGCGATTTGTGCGCGGCAACTGACGACCGCAGCTGTCGGGACGCTTGCGTTGATGCTTGGCCAAGGTGGAGGGGCAGGAGAAGCGCATGGCGCAGCATTTGCACTCCACGGGCAACGCGTTGGCGTGCTCGGAATGATGTTTCAGGCTGCTCTCACGATCCGGAAAGCTTTTGCCGCAAATCTGCAAAGGGCACAGGTGGAACTTGGAATTGGCAACGGCTACACATCATCAGCCCAGCTACGCACCTCACACTTGAACGGCTTTTCGATGGCATCTAGGCACACGTTGAACTTGCGATCCTGGTGCGCCTCCTCGATGTGCGCATCGTGTTCCGCCTCGCTGCTGAATATAACATTGCCGCCCACGCACAGGCGACAGATGTAGGCGCTGTGCGTGCTCTTCACGTGCTCCTTCAGCTCCTCCTCGTGGCAATAGTGGATGTCGCAGTAGCGGCACTGGAAGCCGCCCGGCGGTTCGTGTTTCTTGACATGCTTAACGTAGCCGGCGAGTGAAATGAGGGCCTTGTTGCACACGGGACAGTGAAGCTTCGGTACACCGTCCGTGGTAATCTCCACTAGCATTTTTTGTCCTGCACTTATCGATTGGGAAGCTGTAAAAGGTAGTTTACATTTTTGATGTTGATTTACATTGCCAAAAATTGTGAATAATTAAATTGTTGAATTTACATGCAGCCCTGGTTTAGTACGCAAAACGAAGAAGGTGGGGGTACACAGCATCGCGGCTTAGACATAAATATAATTGTTTTTTACCATTACCTACCCATTTTGGATATGGAATTTGTATTAAACAGCTACATGTGAACTAATCTCGTGCGAAATTCAAATCAAATGCAACCGAATTGCACGGGTTTTTTTGTTTGTGTTTCTGTGATTTTACGCACACCGTATTTGTTGTTGTGCAGCAGCACTGTGAAAAAATTTAACTACTTGCGTTATACACTCAGCGAATACATATTAGAGATGAGCGATATTCGCTTAACTGCTACTTTTCACTGGTACTATCTACAGGTAAGTCGCAGTTGAGAAAATTCCAAAATATTTAGCTATACAATTTTACTATTATAAAAAAGTGGTGAAAATATCAAAATGTGGTGAAAATAATGCTTCTATATGCCTTAAAATAACTGTTTATGTTGAAAACGAATGGCAGTGTTAAGTATGAGAGCTGTTAAACAGGAGTCAAACTGTTAGCGGGTTAAGTTGAGAGAGTCGCACTGTTAACTGTTGCCGTTTCTGTTAAGTGGGCTCTCGGTTCTGCTAATAATAACATTTGAGCTTCTGGCGGCGATTTAAATAAAATTATTTGTGCATGGCAGCGTGTATTCAAAAGTTCTGAATTAGCGTACTATATGTTATTAGTTGCTGGCTAGGTAGATGTTAGAGGCTCATATTGGGTTAACTCACTAATCTGTTGAATCCGAGAGATTTCTGTTAACAACAGGAGTTGCAGTTGAATGACTATCGATAACAAGCTATCGTAAATCTCCTACTAATAATAACATTATTTTGGCGGTGTTTTTAAAAAACAATTATGTATCGTATATTTTATAGCGTACTAAGAACTATATTACTTTTACTAGAAGCATTTCACAAACCTTTTGCAACTTAAACATTAACATTACCATATATATCACGCACATGCTCATATCTAACCATATTATTTACACGTATTTACATTCTGAGTACCCTTTTTGGATTTGGCTAAGCTGTTTTTATGCTTTGTTTTTATACTTGGGACCGCTTACTTATATATTAGTTAGAAACTCATGCCCGTGTCGTGCTCGATGTCATAACTGTGCATTTTATCAATTATTCTATTATTTATCACTTCTTTGACATTGACAGACCACAGAAAGTCATAATGATTCCAGTCTTTGTAGGGCACCCTATAGAGATCCGCGCAGGGAAGCAATGTGGCCAAATATTCAACATCCTCCACAGCGGACATATAGTCATTATCACTGTAGTACATATTGACACAGCTATTGATATTTTGAACGTTATATGATGGCGGCTCGGCCTGTTGGTAGATAATCTCGTTCTTCTCCTTGCCATGGTCATATTGTCGAAAATCACCCGATGTGTATAGCTGTAGATAGTGTATAATTTGTGTGGTGGAAGCGCCAGCCGGATGTGTCTCACAAACGTCTGTCAATAGGGTCTGAAATTTGCTTGAAATAGTTAAAATTCTAGTCAACAGCAAGGATTGTTGCTTCTACTTACATGATTTAGGTGTCTGGTGCCCCATCCGCCAATAAAGTCCAGCAGTCCGGAGCACAAAAACTTCAGCATTGAGCCCACTGAGCAGACATGCTCACACATGATCTTCTGTATGCTAGTAATGGGCAGCAATTCCATGTTGCCCAATACCCAGCTCAGGAACGAGGGTGAGCCCAGAAATATGCCGCCCAGCTTAGACAGAATGAACGAATGATTCCGCATGTAGGCAATCGGCGCCAGCAAATGCACAGAGCGCACCTTGTCATTGTACCAAGGCAACGAGGACATCAGCACAAAGTATGTGGTCGTGCCCTGGGAATGTGCCACAAAGTGCAGCGATTTGCTATTGCTCACGTCCAGGGCATAGTCCAGCATGGCAGCGAGATCATAGACGCCAATCTCATGCCAGCTGAACTTCCAGAAATCCGATGTGTCCGGATGTATGTGCTTATGCTGTCGCGAGTACGTATTGCCGCGCGCATTGCCCAGCCACACATCGTACCCGGCGTCGGCGAACATGTAGGCCAGCGATGTCTCCGGCCCATTGATGATCCAATCATCCGAGGCGCACAGTATGCCATGCTGCAAAAATACCACAGGCTTCTGCTGCGTCTCATTGAGCTGCATCCTCTTGGGGGAGGTGGGTATGCGATAAATAGTGAGAATATAGTCATCAGGCGTGTGCACCGTGTGCTCCTCCACGGGATAGTTGTGATTCGTTATGAGGGTAGCCTATAAAAAACAAACGGAATATGATTATTCAGAAGAGGTTTTAAATAACTCTAATTGACTTTAATTTCGTCATGTATAATTAATAATTATGTACAAATGTGTACAGTTCTTGCTTCCAAAGGCACAACAGGCACATTTTATTTTTCGCGAAATGTTTAATTTGATAACTAAAATTTGCTTTTAACTAATTAAAATATTGAATCATTTGGCACTATCTACAACACTTGCTGCATGACCCATATAAAAGATTCCCAAGCTTTTTATTTGTTTAGCCAGACAAAAATTAATTAATAATCACACCACTTTTTTGTGTGTTTATAAATACATTTATAGCTAGCAAATGGCTCACCCGCGCATTACGCGATGTTTGGAAAATTAAATCGGTATCAAAGTTCAAGTGTATATTTTTTAGCTGGTGAAAGATATTCCCCAGGTGGGCGTTGTGGTTAGATGGTCTTAAGTCACTTTATCAAAATCAAGAAAAACAAGAAAATAAACTTTTGTTATTGTTGTAAGCGAACTCTCTCTCTCTCTCTCTTACGCTCTCTCGCGCGCTTTTGTGCTTCGTTAATACGACAACAAAGCCATGCATGTAAAAGCTTAACGAAACTTTTCGTTCAGTAGCGAACGCATCACCCAACGACGGCTGGATGGCAAAGTCCAAGCACATGAAGCGCGTCATCGGTCAAACTTTGCCAGCGGCAGCACGTCGTGTGCCATTCATTAGTGTGAGGGGCGTGGCAAAAGTTTTGCATGCAAAGCTTTGTCACGATCATGGGGGGTGGCGGAAGCGAGGTTATGTTTGTGCTTGTCACAGTTTGTACTTCAACTCTCTTATCAGCCAGAGCGCAACAATTGAGCACAATCAGCTGATGTGCGTAGCTGTTTTTGTTGTTGATCGGGTGATCGCAGCTGCTTTATAAACGAGTACGTAGCACACATATGAAACTATGTACACTTAGCGAAAAATATCAAGAGTATACGAGACTAGCTTAATGAACGACATGTCTATTTCAAGAACTTTTTATGTCAGAAAAATGTCTCTGAGTCATAACATACATTAAAATATTTAAATGCAGATTTGTTTCTAGATTTTTTTCTAAGTGTACCCTCTTAAATTTGCATTTCGGCGATTGCCTTTGAAAAAAACTTTTCTTGTGTAGCTTCTATAATCATGTTCCGCTGAAATTTTAACTAATCAGCCAAGTGTACGGAAGAGGGGCCATATTAATACGACAAAATGCCAAATATATATGCACCCATAAGTGGGGTAATTGTGTTTTGTTATTGTTTTAGTTGGACACGCGCTGGTTTCTAGAGCTTTAACCATGTGAATTGGAACAACCTTCAAAAAATGTTATCAGCCATACATAATTTTAAAGGGGGGGCACTTATGACTGATAAAGGAGCGTGACATAAATTATTCGATTATCGCCCGATCAAAGTTAAAGTTTGCCAAGCTTTCCAGTTATCGTTAAGGATATTAATGCTTATCTAACGGCAACTATTATTACTCATCATTTAATGAGCTAAGCTCATTATCTCTAGCTCATTAGAGCATTTTCAAAATATAGCATATATGTTTATAGATTGTAATCGGTAGTTACAATCATTCAATGCACTTGAACAATCTTTACTGGTCTTTCGGTGTTTTTTTTGTTTCTTTTTATTGAGCCTGTTGAAATGTGTCAGTTTATATTTGCCATATAATTATATTTTTACTTTTTCTGGAAGTAATGCAATTTTTTTTTATTGATCCCAAACCAAAGTCCAAAATTATTGTGAGTGAGTGTCGTGAGTATCTTATCGTACAAACGAAATTTGTTTTATTGATTCCCAACTGTCTGAGACATGTTGAGCAGCACGATAAGGTCTAGATCCTATTCAAAAATCGGATGTTGCCGAACTTGGGCAGTTAAATATAGATTGATAAAAAAGGGTCGATATTTGTGTACAAGCAGAAAAAAGACACGTAGTTTCAGTGCTCGCAATTGTAATCGCATTTTCAGATTTTGTTTACGAGATATACATACTATACCTACAATATTTATTTAATTAAAGTTCCTATTATAGAAGAGATCTTTTTGATCAGAGATTGTTTTATATTTGAGATTTCTATCAAATATTTCAACACTTGTGAAGTTGTTATTAGCTATATCTGAACTTATATGCCTGCTTTAAGCTTTATTAAAGATCTTACTAGGAGGAGAAGGAGCTTTTAAAAGAGAAGCTTTAAAAGAAGGAGCTTTAAAAGGAGGAGCTTTAAAAGGAGGAGCTTAAAAGAAGCTTCAAAAGGTTTTGCTACTTCCATAGCCTCTTTGAAGCTAACGCCTAAATAATATATTGTACGTAACAATTCGCAACTGGTTTTAGCGCTGAGTAGGCTAAGTTATGTACTTCCACTTTTAGGGCATATTAAAAAAAATGTAACTAAATTTATGACTCCGGCCTGGGCAAGTATGTCCAAACACAATGGGATAAATATAAAATATCAAGTATACGCACGGCTGGCTACTTTCAAGTCTTTCAATAAAGACATTACCCAATAGTCGATTGGCAAATGCTTGTAGTCTTGGCTGTTGTTGGCCAACTAACTAACTTACTAACTTACCGTTACTTTGAGGCCATCCACCGGATCGATTTGGCCGCTCATGAGCTGCAACAGCAGCAGCGCCAACACCAACATATGAAACATTTTGTTGTTGTTGTAATTGCTGCTGACACGTCTTGCTCTTGTTGTTGTTGTTGTTGTTTTTCTTGTTTCTGTTGTTGCACCTGTTGTTGTTGTCGTTGTTGTTGTTGTTGCCGCCGATGGTTGTTGCATTTTTATGCACATAATGTAATGGCAACTCTTGATATTTCGCATCCAAGACTGACCCACTTGCCGAATATGTTGTAAAGCCCCGTTGTGGCCAACAGCCACGCGGCCCGCCCCGTTACTCGTGGCAATAAACTGTACGCAAAAAAAAAAAACAAAAAAATATTACATAAAATTAAATAAAATACATACAAATTTTGATATAAAATTTTTAATAAAAATTGAAACTTGTTTTTTTTTTCTATTGTCGTTTAAGTTGTTTGCTACGATTTCACTTACACTTTTTGTTTCCAAGCTGTATTTGCTGATAAGTTTTTTCTTGCAATAATTGCGGTGCCTCAATTGCAGGGTATATATGTGTAGAGTTAATCAGCAATGCGTTGGGGCTTCAAGACTTCAAGTGATCTCTTTAGCATATATATATATGTGTATATATATATATATATATATGCTTGTCCTTATATTGATTTGCTTTGTTATTAATTATGCGTAATAACAATAATTGCGCTCAATTATTAATATATATATATATGTATATATGCCTTGGTTTGACTTTTTTTCTCGAGGATTTCGCGATTTGCCTATTTTTATTGTAATTCTAATTATTTTATTGCCCAAGGGCACTTTGTGTGCGTGTGTATCTGCGTGTGTGTGTGTGTGTGTTTGTGTGTGTATCTGTGTGTGTGTGTGTGTGCTGGTGATTAACTTCAGGAAATTTGTACTTTTACGAAAATACTGAGCTCGGCAGCTGATTAGAACTTCTGTGACGTCAATGTCTGCTCGCTTTTCTTGTACCGCAGGAAAACCTATAAATATATATAAATATATATACATTTTAATACAAATTATATTCAAGCAGTTCGACGAAATGTACGAAATAAATATAACTTTTAAAATATGTTTAATTTAATATAATCTTTGGAAAGTACTTAGAAGTTGATTTAAATTAGTTGCAGAAAGGAAAAGCGTTTTTCTTTCTGTGCGACCAGCTCACATTGTTTTGTTGCAACATTTTTCTGTGATTTAAATTTGCTTCAATTTACAATCATTTAATAAAACTATTCGTTGAGCTCTGACGTTAAAGCAAAAGCATAAAAATACACACATTAAAAGCTAAATGATCAGAAATAAAGGTATGAAGTTTTGGGGCTTCGTTCTGGAAATGCATTTTCGATTGTAATTGATTATTATTAAAGCATAGACAAAAAGTGTTTACGAATCGTGTGTCTGTGGGTGCATATTTATATATAGGGTTTACTGAATGGGTCAATAAGCTCTGAGTCTAGTAAAAACAAAGTAATTAGCAATCAATCAGTTGCCATTAGCTAATATATACTCTATATACATATATTCTATATATATATTAGTATATTGGTAATATTTTGCGAAGCTGCAATTCTTTTTGATCAGTTCTTCTGATTCAGTTTAGTCTTAGCTGCCTGGAGAGCAAAGTTTCTGAATCTTAATTATCAAAGTGTGCTACGTTAAGTATACGCCAGGTTCACCATTGAACCCTAAACCTTATTTTGTAGAACAAGTTTAATTGTTGCGAAGTGGAAAGAAATTACATAAACTCCCCGAGAAAAGAATTTTTTTTGTTTAATTAAACATCAATTTAATTATTTCCTTGAATATAGTTACGATTATTCCAATTGAGAATTGAGAGAAATTGAAAAATTTACTTTTGACAACTATTTAGTTTTTTTTTATAGATTTCTGCAACAACTTTATTGGAATCAACTTCTTTTTTTTTGCATTTACACAAAAATCTCTTTGAGCCATGCGCAAATTTCACTTTGCGGCGATCGTGATGAAGTAATTCGAACTTGAACCGTGATTATGGAAAGTTAACTTGAGTTTGTTAAAGAAAGAGCGGATCTCAAGTCCGGGATAGTAATATATCATCTAATTTGGAACTCAATTAGTTTTAATTTCTGATTAAATTGCCAAATTATGATCTTTTTAACGCATAATATATGCCAAATGAGGTAAGCTTTTATTAGGGAGCGCTGCTCAATCGATCGCTCAATCTAACGATTGATTTTCAGTTAAAAAACATATGTGCGCGTGTGTGTGTGTTTGTGTGTGTGTGTATGTATGTCTTGAGCGATTGGCACTGGCTCGCACAGACATATCCATTTGTGACTTGTTGCTTCAGCCATAAGCGAAAAGTTGAATGAAATCTGTTTGGCACTCACTTGAAATTCAAAATCAAAACAATTTTCCACGACAGAAAATTGTTGTTGCTTCTGCATATAAATGTATTTATTTTGTTTCTTTCTTAAATTTGTAGTTTTTCAATTTATTTATAGATTGTTGCCGTTTGCCGCGTGTTGTCAGCGCGTCAATTTCCAAACTAAAACTAGCTTAGAGCCGCGGCCAGTTTGTCTGCCCAGAGCGCAAAAGCTGGGCGGTCTGGTCAAAAAGCTTTTGGCAATCGTGTTGCCGGCGATCGTCTGTGAGCGCAAAAGCTTTCGCTCGCATTACGGAAGCGGCGATGTCGCATGTTAGCGGCAACAGCTGTTGTTGTTGTCGTTGTAGTTGTTATTAGTATATACTCTTGCTGCGGCTGTTGCTTCTTTTGCAATTTCTAGAATGTTGTTTGTAAACAATGCGATTTGCCGCATTGCTGCACGCGGCGTAGCGAATAGTTGCCCAAAATGAAGACTACGCTAGCGGGTCAAGTTCAAACCGAACCGGTTCTCTCTCTCGCTGTCTCTCTCTCTTTCTTGGCGCTTCTCTTCTCTTTCTTCGCCCACTCGTTTTGCTTGCTCGGTTCAAAGCTCGATATCGAACATTTGACGTTTGTAATAAAAGCGCTTCGCGAATATCAAGGTCATTTGCGTAATTTATGCGTTTTGCTTTTGGATATACAATTGCCTTCAAATGTCGTTAAAATAATGAGCAGCAAAGTGTTGCGACTTAAATGGAGACATTATTGTTGGTTAAAAGACAACAAACAATTCATGCGAGGCACAATTTATGTGTGAATAGGCTGGGTTAAATATTTGATATACCCTGTCAAATACTTATCGCAATCGAACGGAAGATACTTTGACGGTTGCTTAGAAAATCCTTGACATTAGTTTTGGTAATATTGTATAATTGCTTGCGTAGCAATAACAAATTCCGTAATTTCAGTGAAATCGAAGAAGAATATATTTAAAATAGTTAAATTTTTTTTGGTCAAGTCTTTTGATATTCCCCAAGGTCACAGTAAATAGGGTAGTTTGCAGTTCCATCCCAAAACTGCAAAGTCGAATAAGTATAAACTATATTTTACTTGAGTATTAACAGACCAATGTCTCCCTATTTCCTTTTGCCCAGGTCGTCAATAACTCGGAGAAAAGGTGATATTAGAAGAGATTCATATTATACTTTCGGATAACACATACTTTCGGGGTAAGTAATACACGTTAAATATACAATATGTCCATAAGAAATATTATTAACCCAAGCTAGTCTAAGGTTAATAACTACGTGCAAAGCTATTTGTTGTATAAATCGACGCATTTTTACTACCTGTGAAGCTATTTGTTATAAGTTTACGCTTTTTTAAATTCCTAAATGGACTTGCACAAGATATGCATTATTTAAATTCCCACCTCTGATCCTAATTCTCTTATGCATATTTCTGTTCCTGCAAATCGCTTCAATTCGATCTGTTTCGGAAATCCTTTCGACATGCCCTGTCACAACAAATCCATTTATTTGGCTCATGAACTCCATGGAGCACTCTCTAATTTTGTAAATCGCTTTGCCGCATTCAACCATAAAATGTAAATAAACTGCTTTAAAAGCATCAACCAGTAGTGGGTAGTCGACAATGCTCGGCCTTTGCATACCCTCTACTTTATAAAGGTATACAAACGGCTTTACAGCTTTGCTCTAGGAAAGCACACTGTCTATTGGGTCTTTGATAAATATAAAAATTAACATGTTAAATGTTTATGGAATGTTTGATTCTTAATGTATTCATTTATATTTAGTTTAAGGCTTAAGCAAAATAAGTTTGTACTGCTTTTACAATACTTAAAAAAGTTATTTTTCGTTATTTAAGAGTTGTGCAGTTATGTTTAAATTTTGTAGTGTTATAAATGGTTTATATTTTTACAACAAATAAGTATGATTCAGTCGGGAGAATCAAACTAGGGGATACCCTGAAACTGTTTCTACGAAGCGTGGCGATAGCTATAAAATGAAAGATACTTGATCAGTATATACTATTCCATAAGCTATATGTCACATTTGGTGACTTTAGCTCTTAAAACCCAAGAGATCTATTTAAAATAGAGGTCTTTGATTTCGAATATTATCGTTTGCTTGGGGACGGGGTAACTTATAGGGTATTTTATTGGATTGGACCTATTGAATTTCGAACGTAAAGTCTCCAGCTCTTATAGGTTCTAAATTGGACGCGTTCACACACGGATAGACGGACGGATCCGGGATCAACCAACTCGGCTATAATATGTATGTTAAGGGCGTGCCTCCTTCTGTCTGTTTACCCATTATGCTCCTTTTACCAATTTTCAAAAAGATACTCTTATTGTCAGGCAGCCTTAAATAACGCTCAATACATTACAATTGGACAAACATACCCGCTCTGTGCTGTGCATTCTGCAGGGTACTCTAAAAATGAGCCTGCAATGCGCCGCACTTTGTGTTAGTCACGCAAAAATTTGTTGCTCGTTGCGCTGTTGCACTTGATTGTGTTTATTTATTATGCAAATTTGCATTAATTTTTTGTTGCAACACGTGGCACAACATGCAGCAGCAACAGCAGCAGCAGCAATAACAGCAACAGTTGCTTCATTTGGACCTTTAAATTGCTTTTATGAAATATGCATGCGCCTGGGAAATTGTGATCCTGCGCCGGCTGAGCTTAGTGCAAGGACATTTTATGCAAGTTTTGTGCTTAAAAATAGACGCGTTGATAGACAATTAAAATGCTGCTTATAAAGCTATCAATAGTTTGGCTTCGGGCGCAAGGCAGGGCTGGCAGCTTGGGTCCATACTAGGAAAATAGTTCGTCTTAAAAGCAAAAGTGCGCCTCTGGCTCGTTGCCCCGCCCAAGTCCAAGTCCAAGCACTTTGTGCAAATTGTGAACACTGTGCGTCCTTCTACGCATACGACAACAACAACAACAACAACAGCAACAACAGCAACAAGAACAACAACATTGGCATGAGCAGCAGCAGCAGCAGCAACAACCTCGACAGCAACAATGTGGCAACAAAGGCTTCAGGTTATTGCATGCATTTTAATTAGTAGACAAGCCAAGTGGGTTGCCACTGTGTTGCACTGCGCCACTGTGGCATCCACATATGCATGCCACGCATCCAAAGAATAAGATGAAAGACCAACACGTGGGCCGTAAGATACATTTGTATTCGAGATACTTACACAGTTTGAACCAGCGACTTTACGATTGAAGAGAAGCTTATATCCAAAAATTATAGAGGTTAATCCAACTAAAAAGCTTAAATTTTATATAAATAACGTTTCCAGTCAAGAATTATAGTTTTCATTTAAATTATGTTATTTTTGAGGAATTTTAAATTTTATAGTTCGTTTTTCTCATTCCTTACTTCAACCCTCTGGTCTTTGGCTTGAATTTCCGAATATTTTCCTATGTACACATCTTTATTTTTATATTTTCAATAGTTTGAGTTCTGTTGCGGCTCATCAGCTATGCGAAAGGTAAAAATTGTGCATGAAAAATAGCTGAAAAACGCAAATCATTTGAATGATGAGAAACGATGCGTGTGGAACTAGAACTAGACAATGACATATGAACTGTAGAGAAACCCGAAAACGTGTCCAATTCGTATAACAAACAAACTGTCCAAATTGGCAGAGAGAGTGAAAGAGAGAGAAAGGGAGTAGGAGACTGGGAGCTAGTCCCTTTCAGCACAATTCAAGTCCTTTTCAATCTATCATTCTGCCCTCGCGGTTAGCAATAGACCCCCCGACCGCGTCTCTGATGCCCAGCAGGCGCTCATTCGACCCATTGCCGCCACGTTCTGCGCTAGTTTCTTGTATTTATTTTTAAATTGTTTCGCACACACATAAATAAACACACACAAACTCACACACGCGCATACACACAAACACACAGCAGCAGCAGCTAACATCCTCCATAGGATACGATGGGAGATTTAGAAAAAATTTCCTTAAATAATCAAAATATACATGAGCTTGCAATGTAACTTAACATAATTGTTTACATGTCGCTTATCTGTTAAATTAACAGCTGTTAAGCAACATGCCTTTAAAATAAATATTAAAATTAACTAATTACTCTTATTTTGAATTCAAAATTTGTTTGTATCGCGCTATAATTAAATGCTGCAAAGTTTCTATGTTGCCCATGGTACACGACGACAACGCGTCGTATGCGCCATGTGACTTGAGCTTGTGTGTGCCATTGTGTGTGTGCATGTGTGTGCGTGTGTGTGCGTGTGTGTGCGTGTGCATTGTGTGTATTGGTGTGGTATACAAAAAATCTCTGTAACGCGCATCTGTCAAGCAACCAAACGCCCCACGCATGTCCCTGTGTGTCTGACTCTGTGTGCGTGCCTGTGTGTATGTGTGTATATGTGTGTATGTTTGTGTGTATGTAAATGTCCTTGAGTGCTTGACGGATGACATTCATAAACGTCACTTCAATTACCTCCACGCGCCAACGCCGCCGCCGCCGCCGACGATGTCGCCGCAAAAATTCTGAAAAGTCAGCTAAAGTTGAAGAATTTTCCGGTTTGTTTTTGTATTTTCTTTTATTTCGGCTACAGTTTTTTGTTTTTGTTTGTACTTTATTTGTTCAGGCTTTCATATTTTATTTTATTCCATGCATGCAACGTAAACTATTGAAGCATTTGAGTTGACAAACGATGTGTACCGCATTCAGGAGCTGAAAAATGTTAAACGAACTGAAGCTCTGAGAATAGATCAAATGTTGGGCGAAAACCAAAACCGAAATGTTGTGTAGCAGCAAGTTAGAGCGTGTAATCGGTGATGCCAGACTGGCAGATACCCTCTACGCAGTTTCAAAACTCTGCTGCGATTCTCTTATCGCAAATATGACAACAAACATGCAAATCTTCGTATTATAGATTGCAAAAAGATTGGGTAGTGAAAGTATTTAATATGTGAAGTATGATCCAACTGTTTTTACTTACTCCTAAATTCTGAAAAATGTTGTCAATAAGCGTGTTTGACAATCGATATATATCGGTAACTAGCATAGTTGCCAAGAATAGTTAGACCTATAGAGATATGTATCTAGGTCTTATAGTCTCTTAATGTAATGTAATGTAATGTAATGTAATGAAATGTAATGTAATGTAATGTAATGCAATGTAATGTAATGTAATGTAATGTAATGTAATGTAATGTAATTTATTTTCATGATCAAAATCGATTGATCTGTATGCTCTATAGACTCGTGCTACCTTTTGTCTGGTATAGAGTTTATCTTTTTGTTGAAATACTATTAGTCATTTTCTAACATTTGCTTGAGTGAAACCTATTTCTTGTTGCATACTTTTCGGCGCCTAATATAATTATTCAATCTCAACCTTTTGCTTTTGACTTCACCCATTTTCTGTTCTTGGCAAAATTTAAATGTTCTTCTGATGTCTCGTATTTCTGACAATTTATTCAGATCTTTAAACATGTTTTGCTAGATGTTCGCATAACAACATAACAACACCCTTACGGTATAAAATTTCCTGCTACTTTTAAACATATTAAATTCATTTGCCAACTTTTGCCTTGAAACCAAAATATTTTAAGCTTTAAATTCGTATTGCATGCAAATTGTTCACATAGTTTTCATAATTTTCTTTTCGGCTTTTATTTTTATTTATATATTTTTTTTTGTGTGGTTGTTTTCCACAAATTAAGCGCATTGATTTTCACTCGACATCGTGTAATGGCGACTGGCCTGTGAACACACAAAGTGTATGCATGCGTGTGTGTGTGTGTGTGGGGTGGGTGGTTGGGCATGTGTTGGGGGCTTTCTCATGCTATCCTCACTTACACTTGTCCTTACAAATTTGTCCTTTTTCTCAAATGTGAAAAGACGCATAATGTCCTTTTACTTGCTTCTCTTCTCTGCTCCTGCTTGGTCTTCTTCTTATTTTTGCTGCTGCTGCTGCTGCTGCTGTTCTCGTTGCTTTTTCCTTTCCTTTCATATTATTTTTATTTTTGTTTCTCTTTTGTTGTTGTTGCTGATGTTGTTGCTGTCGACATTTCGCCTCGGCGTCTGTCACGTTGAACGCCCACCGCCCACATTTGCTACTTGTAAATTATTTGCATTAGTAGCCACTTGTGCTTTTGTGTGTGTATGTGTGTGTGTGTGCGTGTGTGTGTGTCTGTGCGTGTGTGTCCTTTCCTATGTGTGTGCGTTTAAGTGTGTGTGTGGGTGTGCGTTTAGTTTTGCTTGGTCTGCCCGCAGGCAAAGCTGGCAAAACCTGCCCAAGTTTCTGCCAGCAGAGAACCCAATTCTCTTCCCCCCAAAACCCACCCACCTCTTCTCTCTCTCTCTCTGCCCAACTCCTCTCACTTCCCGCATTTGCCCACAGTTTAGCAGCCCGTAGATTTCTCTTGCTCTGCTGCGTGTTTGTTTATATATGTATGCACATTGAAATTTCCATTTTTTTTGTTGTTGCTACTCGTGGCTGCCCTTGCTACGCTTTTTATACCCTGTAAACAGCGTATGCATGGAAAAGGGAAGCAGGACGTAGGACACAGATTGAGAATTGTTGAAAGAAAATGGCTAAATTGATAATCTTCAAGATACACAGCTTATTGCATTGTTAGGGTATCTGTTAGCCCAGCAGGCCGTGAGCTTCCGCCTACTTTTCGTTGTTGTTGTTTTTTTTTGCCCGGTTTGAGCCTGCACTTAAATTAACTGATTGCAACATTCTATACAGCTTTTTATGCCTTGTTGCGTTTGTGTTTGTGTTTTTAGCCTTTTGCTTTTGGTATTTCGCAGCGCGCGCTCCCCCATGGGAGTTACAATTCGAGTGGCTAGTAAATGCGGTTACTACTCTACAACTCGTTCGTGTCCCTCAGCCAGCTAGCCCGTCTTCCCTCGATGGGGAAAGTTTTTCCCTTTGTGCAGCGCACCACGCGGCGTATGCGCAATGTATGCGTATTTTATTTTTTTGGGCAAATACGTATATTAAGCCAAAGATGCATTAAACATGGCAACAGGCCCCAGACAGTGGCTAATTGTGAGACTGAGAAGGGGTTAGAGTGTGGGAGGGAGAGAGGGAGTGTCTCGGTGCTGTATAATTTTCTGGAATTGTTTGCTCAAAGGCAAGGATTTAAGTATGTGGCTCAAGTGTCTGGTAATTATGGGGATGTATGCGCACACTAACCAAAACACACACACACACACACACACACACACACACACACACACACACACACACACACACACACACACAAACACACATATACGCACACAGACACGCATGTCTGTTTAGCCGGGCATGTTTTGTGTCATGTTATAAAGTTGATAAGCTGTGTGTGGTTAACTGTGCTGATAAACTGTCCTTTCTGGCAGCAGAACGGGGACAAGGGAACTGTGAGGGCGTGAGTATGTATTTACCAGCCAAAAGATATGCAAATTGAAATGATCCGCCGGAGTATTTGCCCAAAAACAGAACGAGAGAAAAAGAATGGAAATAAAAGCAAGTGCTAAGCCTTGATGATTTTAGCAAAGGATTAGTGCTAGATACTACAAATAATCGTATTACATTTCTGTAAGTTATTAACAGATGATTAAGGGGATAACAACATTTTTAAACAGATTATTGCTAGAGGTTAATAATAATGGTATTCTATATCTACATCATATAAACAGATTTATAAAGATAAAAAGATAAGATAGATTTTTGAAGCATATCAAAATATAGTTTATATCGATGTTTCCTTCTCGGTATAAAGTAATCATATATATTTCAAAAAAGTAATTTCCTCCAGTTCCAGTTCTTCAACATATACGCAGATATTAATGTCATGAGATAAGCTAGCACAATGCTGTGGTATATCGGTAAATGAGTGTAAACCACGGCCTGAACATTGTAGAAATCGGAATTTTGAAAGTAGGTAGAACTATATTGAATACCCTAGGAAGAGCTGAAGTGTGTCTGCAAGGCGAGTGAGGGTTTTCCTGATTCGAAACGATTCGCCTTAAAGTTGCCATAAATTTGCATGCTGCAATCGATAAATAAAAAGTCGCTGGTTCAACTTTAGTTTCGTCTCGTGAATCACATGTTCCACTATTAATTGCAGCAAAATTTAATTTGTGTTTTTTCCTGCCCCGTTTTGATTTACATGAAATTTTCAGAGTTTCTCTTTTACCTTTAGCCTTTGAATTATAAATGTAAAGCCCATAAATTTAGCCTCAATAGATTAAATAAGATTTCAATGCCATTTCAATTATAGATATCTAAATAAAGGAAGTGTACCTGGCTAATCTGAGGGTAATTAGTAAAATAATAGAAGCTGCTCGCTTGGCGCATAAAAATCAATTTGCATAAAGAAAACGAATTGTGGCTTAATGGGAGGCCTATTTTGTAGATCTAAAAATAAGATTGAGGCGTTTTTCTCACTGTGCGGGTGGACGGGTTGCCTGTTTTAGCCAAAATAGGAAGTTCAACCATCCATGTGGGGCTTCGGCGTGGCCTCGTTGCCCCGCAATCTGCGCAAGCCCCGCACTCCTCATCCGCAGTGATTTATCAAAGTTCATTGAAATTGTGCGCCGCCTCGAGTCGAAAAGTATTTGTCCTTGGGCGGTTGGGGTTGCTCTTGTGGGCTGGCGAACCGAGGGGTGGTTGGGTGGGCGTGGCATTGTCCTTGCCACTGACGACGTCATTCATTAAAATGTGTACGCAGCTCGTAAGTTTGGCGCATTAAACAGCATTGAGCTGTCAGCCGTATTACAATCCAAACAAACTGCCATTAAAGCCAGTCACACGGTCAGAGTGCAAAACTTTCTCCAGCTCGACGGCTCCTGCTCCCCGCCCTCGTCCCCGCCCCCTGTTCTCGCCCTCGCCTAGCACATTTTACTGATTTATGATATGAGCATTCGCTTCAAGCTAATTCCAAATCCCGCATCCTTCAGCAAATGAAAAGTCAATACGCCACATTTGATTAATAATCATATTATATGCTTTATTAAGCATCCAGACAAAACAGAAGCTGCCCCCTGCAACAGCTCAATGTGTTGCAAGTCAAGGGCGGGATTGTGGGTGGTGGCAGAGACTCAAGTTTGTATACCCTCTACTAATGATTCTAGGGCATGTGCCAAAAATAATTTAGATTAATTTGTTTCTTGCCGGGCATATATCGTAAATTTAATGATCTATTGCATTAGTCCAAACGGAGATTTATAGATGAACAAAAATATTGAGCTCTTAACTATGTACATAAATGTTTATAAGAGAATTGCAACAAAAGGAAGCACCTCTTAAATAAATACTCAATATAAATTATAGAGACTTTTAAGGAAGAGTCTAATTGGATGTTTGTTCTATTAAGAAAATAGTTGTTGCTGAATGATAAGAATGGAAAGAGTAAATATTTGATATATGTTATGCATGTTACCAATACTTAAAACAAGCCTTTTCAGTCAATTAAGGCTAAAACACATTGCGAATTTTAGCGAGCTTTCATCTTGATTCAACTGCAACTTGAAACATTCCTCTTCAGTTAATTAAGGCCAAAACACATTGCGAATTTTAGCGAGTTTTCATCTTGAATCAACGTAGTAAAACAAAGTATTGTGTTTAACTTTAATATAGTATATAATATTGCAAAATGCACAAATCGAATACATATTATAAATTTCTATGCTGAATTCTTCCCCCTTCAGAGAACATCGTCCAACAATTTGCATCTAGTTAGATGTTTATAAATTATTTCTTTCCATATTATAATACCTTATTACTGCAAGCAAATTGGCTTTTCAGTATTTTATTAAATAGAATTTTGCAGACAAGCGGCTTTTGTTTGAATTTTCCGCACAGTTGCGGGCTGCAGGGCATCTGGTGGATAGGTTCCACTTGTCTATAGTTTGTCTATTGCGTCTCGTGTTTATTTTTGTTCTTGTATCTTATATCCATTGTTATGTAACTCTTTTGTTTGGCCACAGTTGACTTGAGCCATTTGTTTGGCTGGCAGCGGCTTTTATAAAAATATCTTTATCATCTGACAAGTGCAGACAGGGCTGTGTCCTGGCCAGAGATGTGGCTACAGCTTCCCCATATCCTTTGCCCGCTTCGGGGCCTGCCCACAAATTATAATTACAAATGATATATTTTGGCGTTTTTATTATAAGACTGTGCATAATATAAATGATCTAAATGCCTATTAGAGCTCACTTCTATGACAAACGTGCAAAACTTTGCCCCGCTTGCCTGCTCTTCAATTTGTTTTTTTTTTTCTTTCACTCGTATACCCTATAAACGTTGGAGAGGTTGGAATTACTGTTCAGTTTATTAATTTAGATTATCTAAAAGAAAGCTTATGGAAAAACGCTTAAATACTTCGAATATAATCTATATTAACTTATTTATATTTGTTTTAATTCTAATCTTATTAGAGTAGAGGAAGTTCTTCCTAGAATATACGTTCTAGCCCTAGTTTGTAGACAAAACTAAATACTTTTTAGCAGAGGATAAGAAAATCAACTATCATCAGGCTTCTCGCCTCGGGGATAGTTTAAAGATAGCAACTTTTATTCCCTCCACACTTTGCATACTTTATGCTCATTCTGCCGGATCGCTGCATTATCACAAAACTCTCCCTTGGAAAGTTGAAAAGTCGCTAAAAGTATTATATATTTGCACATCGCCCATTTATTATCCAATTATGCGTTAAATTAGGGCATAGCCAATTCGTTGTCTCTGTTTTTATGCGTAAATTTTTCTCCTTTTCTCATTTCTATAAATATTTGATATGGCGAACTGGGGCTATCAATGGATTGCTGTGAGGGCGGGGAGGGTAGGCTGGATGGCACTGGGATACTGCGAGGGGTGCTGGTCGGGGGTCGGTTTCACGACGTCGCATTGTTGTGCGTAGAAATATCTAAGCTATGCGGCGTACCGAACCGGGCATAATCAAAATACAATTGTGCGAGGATGTGCGTGCGTGTGTGCGCGTGTCTATGAGTGTGTGTGAGTTTGTGTGAGTGTGTGCGTTGTGTTTGTAAGTGTTGTAACGCGGGCACAAATTTATTATTTTTTTTTTTTTGTCCTGCTGCTGTTTGTTTGGCAGCAGACTCTACCTGAGCTAGGCAAACGCTCTTTGCTCTCAGTTGCGCTTGAAAGTTTGCTATAAACTGGAAGGCAGAGCGCAAAACTCAGCCAGAGAGAACAAACAAGAGAGAGAGAGAGAGAGAGAGAGCGAGCGAAACTAGAGTATGAGCAAGCTAATATTAAAGCATGAAAACGCACTAATAATAAATTAATTAATTATAAATTGAAGCAAGAAGAAAACGAAACAGCACAGCGCGAAACATAGAATGAGCGTGCAAATGTGTGTGTGTGTGTGAGTGAGAGAAAGAGAGAGGGAGAGGGAGAGAGTGCGCGCGTGTCGGCAATGTGACTAGTTTGCAGAAATCAAGCTCAGCTCCTGTGCAAGCTCACGACTGGAAGCAGTCGAGCGGAGCTCGTGTGCGCGTCGGTTCGTTCGTTCCGTTGTCCCGTTCGGCTTTTGTAGCTGTGGCCCCAGACTCGTGCCTGGTCGCTGGCAAAGGACACAAAACGTTTTCGTGCGCTGCGCTGACAACATCCTCGCAGGACCAATAAGCGGACGGTGCGTTCAAGGAAAAACTATATACATGTGTGTGTGTGCAGAAACTTTTAATCGTGTGCGAACAGTTGAAAAATGATTGCACTTTAATATTACTAGAAAAGAGTTGACTGCAAAAAAAAAAAAACAAATGAAAGATAACAAAAAACAAAGCAATTTGCCAAAATCTCAACGATATTGAAATTAGTGCCATAAAATTAAAGCCGAGCCAAATTTTATATAATCAAGCAATAAAAAATGACAGGCGAGCGCTCGCTTGTGTTTGTGCTCGTGTGCCTTTGTGTGTGTGCCTGTGTGTGTGTGTGTGTGTGTGTGTTTGTGTGAGTGCAGAAATGTTAATACCATTGTATCAAATGTGTTTGTGTGTGCTTGTGTGTCTGCGTGAGTGTACGTGTGCGTGTCTTCTCGTGCCTTCAGGCTTTTTATAAAGAGGTCAAAACGTTGCTTTCGTTTTTCTACGGTTTTTTGCAGTGTGCAAAGGTTTTTTGTTGTCGCTGCCCAAAGACAGCAAATTTAACAGACAGCCGAGCAAGAAAAAAAACGTAGGCAGCCCCTTATTTCGGCACCGCCCCGGTTAAAGTGCTGCCGTGTACGGGTAAATGATATAATAGTTGTAAAAACTTGAGCACAGCTCAAAGAAGCGCAGCTTTAACCGTAAATTGCAGCGGTTGAATGAGAGGGAGAGCGAAAGCTACTAATTGCACATTTTTATAGCATACTTTTAGTTGTCGTAATTAATGCCGAGCACAGTTATTCAAAAACACAAGTTTTGCTGTGGCAAATGTGCGAGACAGCAAGTGCTCAACAACGGCATCGAAAGCTTAGCTGAAACTGTTTGAATTCAAAATTATAGTGTTGCATAAAATTATCATGTAAAATGCAAGTGGGAATTTTGACAGGTGCGTTGTACAACTCAGGTTTATGCAAGATTTAAGAGCTGAGGCTAATAGAAAGTAAATTTATATCATATCTGCCAAATATAACTTTACTGTTATCGAATAAGAAACAATCAAATCGCTTTCAAAGCAAAGTTAGCATTCATTAAACATTTCAAGGGTTACTTTAAATATTTTAAATATTACAGAATCAACAGAATTAATGATATTTAAAGGTAACAATTTAACAATTATAAAAACTGTAAGAAAGAATTTTAGACTTGAATGAAGGGGATTGAAAACTCAAGAAAATATGTGTGTCAATTAAAAAACTCGATAAAGACTGGAAAATAAAGATCATTTAAGAAAAGGGATATTAAAGTTAACGTATAAAACAAGGTTTAGTTATAATATGTACTTAGATTTATGTTTATTTTACAACTCATGCATATTGGATTATTATAAAAAATGCATATAGATCTTTTTTATATGAATTTAATAACTTTTTCATTGAACTAATTATAAGATTTCAATTGGATTTTTCTTAGCATTTGATAAGTAATTTATAACAATTACTGTCAAATTTAAAATTTTACAAGAAATTTGCAAAATGCGCTAAACTCTATGCTATAGTTGGTTAGTTTCGAATAAAGAGCTGCAAACATTCTCTAACCAAACGAAAAACTCATAAAAAACCGTATACAAAACATTATAATCATAGAAATATTCAAAGCCCTTCTAGCATAGATTGTTGATAGATTGGGGCAAGTCTCAAATGGCGTTTAGAACTTTAATCTATTTAATGTTCAACTATGTAAAGGCTAAAAAAAACAAAAACAACAACAACAAAGCAAAATGTTACGCAATTTGCAGCTAAACAAAATTGTACGCAGCTCTAGAGAATCAAATGCCATAATTAATAATAATGCCCGCAGAGTCGAAATTCCTGGCTAAGCTTTGGCCTAGGGCTAAAAATACAACAAGAAAAAAAGAAAACAAGCTAGCTGTGAAAAGTGCGAGACTCAAAAGCACACAAACACACAAACACACAGACACATAGAGCTAGGGTCTGCGGATATGGTGTGTGTGGGGAGTAGGACATTAGCGGCAGCTACTCAAAGCATAACAATGAACGTAACCGCACATAGAGCCCAGAGACAGCCACAAGCAGCTACATAAAAAATGAAGCAATGAACGAAAGAGAGAGAGAAAGTGGGGGTGTTTGCTTGTGCGTGTGAGTGTTACCTACTAAGCTAAATGAAAGTAAAAATTGTAAGCGTAAGCTAAAACAACAAACACAGTAGCAGCAGCAGTTGTAGCAGCAGAAGAAAACGAAAGCAATAACAGAAACGTGAGCAGCGATAAGAACGCTGAGATAAGCAGCAGAGCGTGTGTAAGCAGGGAAATAAAACAAAGAGAGGGATATTGAGAGTGAGAGTGAGAGCCAGAGAGCGTATATGCATGTGCTGCACTTGCAGAGAGAGTGTGTGTGCGTGAGTGTGAAACCTACAGGAAAGAGCATGAACATTTTACAGTTCAAAGATAGCGTGCAAAAACAGTTTGACTAACTTTAACTGTTTATATCGTCTGTTCTCTTTACAGATTTAACAGCTCGTGCAAGTTCAATGTAAATGCGAAAATGTAAACAAAAGCAACGCACGCGCAGCAGCAACAGCAACAACAGCAACGAGAACTAAAACAACAACAACACCAATAGCAGCTATAATATACACTCTGCCATAAACTGGATCTGACTGCCTTCCAGCTGGGGACCGTTGTCGTATCCCTTCCAGTGGGCCTGCAGCACACGGCCAGCGTCGCTGGCAGCGCCACAACAACGTCAGTAGTGCTGTCCTGCTAGTCGTGCTGTGTCCTGACGCGCGCGCTACACTGGCAAAACTCAGGGAAATTTTTCCACAAGCACACACATACACACACACACACACGCACACATACGCACACAACACAGCGTTGCTTTACCTTTGCCAAAAAATAAAGCAAGCACATACCTTCACATGGCCTGGCCAAGAGCCGTCATCAAATACGAGCGCAAACTCTACGTAGTGGAAATGCTGCGGCCAGCGTCAACGTCAGCGTCAACGTCAGCGTCAGCGTCAGCAGCAGCCGCAGCAGCAGCAACAACATTTGGTTGCTCGTCTAGTGTGTTGCTGTGTTAATTGTTATTTATGTATAGTAGTGTATATAAATTTGTGTGATATTGCAACAACAATGAGCAAAAGTTGTGCAAATGCAAAAGCATAGCAGCAATTAAGCCAGAGCGAGAGAGAGCGAGAGAGAGAGAGAGGGAGAGAGAGAGCGAGCGTGCTAGCGATAGCGAGCGAACTGTTTTTAGACGGCGCAGCAAAGTCAAACAAAAAAAGAAAGAAAGTTTCAGCAAACCCAAACAACGAGAACAAACGGTTTTGCAATAACAACAACAACAACAAGCAACCATAGCAACAACAGTAACAACTTTTATCGGGTCCAATGTTGCAGCAAACAACATGCAGCAAACAACAATGGCAACAGCAACGCGAACAAAAACAACAACAGCAGCAGCAGCAGCAACAACAACAGCAGCAGCAGCGACAACAACAACAAACAGCTAAAGCTCAAAGCTGTAAGAACATGCGCCTTGGCAACATGCGCCTTAGCAACATGCTGCCAGCCAGCAACAGCACAACAACAACGATAGATTTTAACAGTCGCCGGCGACGCGGTCGTCTACGAAGCGCGCACAAATGTTGCCAACAAGTGCCAGCAACAAACGCAAATGTTGCTTATACACAACAACAACAACAAACGAAACCAAAAAAAACCAAACACCATGCAAAGCTTTTGTTATCAATAATGTGCGCGTGCATTGTCGATTGTGTAAATATTTTAAAACGCTTAGTATTATTAACATTAACAACTAACAAAACAAACAACAACAACAACAACCACAACAGGCACGCCCATAGGCGTGTTCAGCCGCTTTACTGCTTACCGCTGCTTTTGCTGCTGCTGCTCTGCAGCGCCCAGGCTCACAAGCCAAAAAGCGCCACTCAGCACAAGCAGCAACAACAACAACAACAGCCGGCGCACAACAACGATGTCACGTTTAACAACATGGCCGACGTGCCGCCGACTTATCAAGTGAAATCATCACAAACATCGAACGAGGACGAAGCTGAAATCCTTTATCAGTCCGGTGAAATGTTTGGCGAGGAGGAGCTGGACCAGGAGGAGGGGCGTGAGCTAAACGGCCGGCAGGATAATGCGCCCAATCAACACAGTTCCAATGGTAAGTGCACGCATCCAAGCTTTCTTCATCTAGCTTCCAATCTCTGAGAGACCTAGTCGAAATTTCGCAGACCTTGACCCTTTGAAAGTCCGGCAGGACTATCTTGATGACCTGTCCTGATAATTGTCTTGCAGGACACTCTGACTGAAAAGTCTACAATGTTGTCATTACGCGCGCTTCTCTTCCTTCATCTAGCTTCCAATCTCTAAGAGACCCAGTCGAAATTCTGCAGACCTTGACCCTTTTGCTCTTTGAAATCGCCTTTAACGTAACTTTGAAAGTCCGGCAGGACTTCTAATAATTGTCTTGCAGGACACTCTGACTGAAAAGTCTACAATGTTCTCTTTGAGCGCGCTATTAATTAGAATGAGATTTCTTTGCAAGCGTATGTGGAAGCAAACTTTCTTTGATAAATCACCAGCGGGTATTGCCCGGCTTTGTCAAGTTTTTTTTACTTTAAATGTTAAGCATAATTCTTTGAAAAAAAATGTCAATCAGTAAGACAGGACAAACGGTTATATAAATATAAGAATACATTACGAAACTTTTGGCATATTCTTGAGTATGTCAACGGGCGAAACACCTTCGATGAAATGTCCTTGGGTCGTCTTGTAAGCACATGAAATGGCATTGAAAACGTCAGCGATGGGCATGTCATCAAGTGCCAGATTTTCATCTGGGTTAGTACTCCCTCAGACTACACACCCACATACACACACGCACACACACACACGCACACACTCGCGCAAAACAAACACGGCTAATGCGTGATTTGGCCTCTTGCCTGCGACTATGACTAATGGAATTTGTATTTAAATGAGGCAAAGGGGGCAGAGGAGAAAAGCAGCTGCATAAGTGATTTATGCGACAGGCAATGTACAATTCAATCAAGAAAGGGCTGGAGGGGGAGGGAGAGGGGTGGTTCATAAAGATTTCTCTCGTAGCATCAAATTGAATTAGACTTGCATAGCTCATGAACTGATAAAAAATACATGGCAACATGCGTATGTGCGAAAATATATGATAACATTAAATGAAAGCGAGCAGAAGAATCGCAATTTATAGAAAAAGAAACATTAAATTTAACCGGGAAGCGGAGAAAGGTTACAAAATTAGAAATTCTTCTGGGAATGCTATTGGCCCTATTGGGTCACTAGATAAAAACTAAAAGAGGCATATAGCTTAAACATATATTATATAATTAGTTTTATGTTTTTCTCTTTTTAAATGGATCCAAAATGTATGCATAAGTGACTATATATATTGTTTGTGACATCATCTCTGAAAGTGTACTCTATTGAACATTTATTAAAATTGTTCGTAAGTTGAACACGGCGTATACGTAATAATAATATATTACCTTATTTTGTTGAGCTTTGTTTATAAAAACACACTCAAATTCTTCTTCAATTTTATATCGTTAGTTCATGCATCTATTAAACTTCTCAATTAATCCTGCGTATACGTCTTATTTCTCCTTTACTCAATTTATTTGCTTCTTTTCTTCAAACCCGTATGCATATCATTTCTTCTTAAATTCTATTCTATTTCGATAATTCACACAACATTTATTTATATTGTTTCTCCGTTGAACCCTGCGTATACGTCATATTTATATCTTACTTTACATATCATTTGTTTGTTTTTATACCCTTGCAGAGGGTATTATAATTTTGTCGTGAAATGTGTAACGCATAGAAGGAGACATCTCCGACCCCATAAAGTATATATATTCTTGATCAGCATCAACAGTCGAGTCGATATAGCCATGTCCGTCTGTCCGTCTGTCCGTCTGTCCGGCTGTCTGTTTCTATGCGAACTAGTCTCTCAGTTTTAAAGCTATCTTAATGTAACTTTGCAGAAGTCCCTTTTTCTGTTGCACGCAGCACATATGTCAAAACCAGCTGGATCTGACTACTATATCATATAGCTGCCATAGGAACGATCGGTCGAAAATTAAGATTTTGTATGAAAAAACATTTTGTTTTTCAAGATATCTTGACCAAACTCGGCATTTATAAGTTTTACTAAGCTCCTCATATATATGCAAAATCCCTTTAAGATCGGACCACTATATCATATAGCTGACATAGGAACGATCGGTCGAAAATTAAGATTTTGTATGAAAAAACATTTTGTTTTTCAAGATATCTTGACCAAACTCGGCATTTATTAGTTTTACTAAGCTCCTCATATATATGCTAGATCCTATTAAGATCGGACCACTATATCATATAGCTGACATAGGAACGATCGGTCGAAAATTAAGATTTTGTATGAAAAAACATTTTGTTTTTCAAGATATCTTGACCAAACTCGGCATTTATAAGTTTTACTAAGCTCCTCATATATATGCAAAATCCTTTTAAGATCGGACCACTATATCATATAGCTGCCATAGGAACGATCGGTCGAAAACTAGGTTTTTGATTAAAAGCCTTTTTATACCCTTGCAGAGGGTATTATAATTTTGTCGTGAAATGTGTAACGCATAGAAGGAGACATCTCCGACCCCATAAAGTATATATATTCTTGATCAGCATCAACAGTCGAGTCGATATAGCCATGTCCGTCTGTCCGTCTGTCTGTTTCTATGCGAACTAGTCTCTCAGTTTTAAAGCTATCTTAATGAAACTTTGAAGAAGTCCCTTTTTCTGTTGCACGCAGCACATATGTCAAAACCAGCTGGATCTGACTACTATATCATATAGCTGCCATAGGAAAGATCGGTCGAAAATTAAGTTTTTGTATGAAAAAACATTTTGTTTTTCAAGATATCTTGACCAAACTCGGCATTTATAAGTTTTACTAAGCTCCTCATATATATGCAAAATCCTTTTAAGATCGGACCACTATATCATATAGCTGCCATAGGAACGATCGGTCGAAAACTAGGTTTTTGATTAAAAGCCTTTTTTGTTTATCAAGATACCTTCACCAAGCTCGTCATTGCAAGGGTATTAGATCTTCGGAGTGCCGAAGATAGCCTTTCTTCCTCGTTATATATAATATGTATTTCTTTTTAACTTTCCTCTGAAAACATGCCCAAAATATTTCCTTTTAAGTTCTATTTTGATATTTCACACAACTTTTGTTATAATTCTGTCTTGGTTGAGCTCTGCGTATACGTCATATTTATATGTTACTTAATTTCATTTGGCTCGTTTTTCCTAATAAATACAAAAATGATTTATTATTCAAATTTATATTGTTTGTTCCTAAGAGAATATCATAAAACATTTATTGAAATTGTTTCTAAGTTGAACGCGGCGTATACGTAATATGCAATATGCCCGCAATCCCATAAACTCGCGCATAAATTACGTATACGCAACGTTTGCAAACATAAATAATTGAAGCGACCAGAACAGCTGCTAACACACACAAAAACACCACACACACACACTCACACACATACACACACACACACACTCACACACACACGCACACACACATACACACACACCCTCGCGTATCGCAATAACGAATTCTGAGCAACTCTTCAGCCTGAGCTCAACTGCATTTGTGCATTTTCCGGGCTTGGGGCAAAGTCAAGTTGGGAAAACCTCGTGTTCACCTTTTATTTGGCCAACTGCTGCTTACGTTGCGGGCCACACAGAACTTTTTATTCTTTATTTTTGGGCCAACAACAACAATTAAACACGACGTGGCACAATGTTTGCCTAGGCGTGCGCACCCTGGAGCCATTTCTCATTTTAATGACTCAACTGTGCTGTCTCCCAGGCAGCTCACCACTCGCGCTCTCTCTCCCTCTCTGTCTCCCTCTCTCTATTTATTATTTCGCCCGCCTGTTTCACTTTCTATCTGTCTGCTGCATACACACATGCGGCAAAGTGGCCGACACAAAAGAGTGGGCCAAAACAAGCGGCAGGCGAGTTACATTGTATGAAGCTTATTCGAACCTAGAGATACTCTATAGAGAGTGGCAATAAGAGGAATGGAGAAAATGAAAATGAAACTAATTCTCTGTTATTCTTATGAAATTTGAAATCGAACCGCTTTTAATTGCGGGATGTACATATCCTATAGCTGTCATTTGAACAAAAGGTAGAAACTCCGCATTACTTTTCTTTGATCCACTTTCGATAACCATATCATATATACTTAGCAATGCAATGTTAACAAACATAATTTTAAATTATCTATCATAACAATTAAGTAGCACATTTTTTATGTGCGTCAATAGGAATAATAAATCTTAAACACCCTGTGAAGATAAATTCTGCTTCCTTTGCTGGCATTAATATATTGCGGCTTGTGTATTTCTGCTAAATGACCACAAATTGTAGAAACTCTTTAAATGTACATCTTACGTATAATAGATATATATATATATATATATATATATATAAATGTGCCTAAATGCCTCGTTATGCTCCCATGTGACCTCATGCAGGGACAGTGTAACGGAAACACACACACACACACACACACACACACATGAAACTAAAACGAAAATATTTTGTTGTGTGCTTTGGGGCGCAAATTGCAGTTGAGCTGCAACCGCAAAACGACAGCAGCTACAACAATCAGAAATAAAGCAGAGCAGCAAAAATAACAACAGCTACAACAACAACAACAACAACATCTACAACAACAACATCAAGGACTAGATGTAGTCTGTAAATCAAGCTTTAAAATTAACGCAGATTGCCGGAACAAGCGACGCTACGAGCAATTAACATGAAACCAAAGCAGTTCCAGAAAATGTCCAAAAAGAGCAGACAAAGCGCGCGAACACACACAGAAAGAGAGGGTGAGATAGAGAGAGACAGAGAGAGCTAGAGAGAGAGGGAAAACCTAGGTGCATGTGTGCACACAGTGCTGGCCATAAAATTAAGAGCACGGCTGAAGCAATCTTCAAATGCGAAATTAACTAGAATAATGAATGTTTATCTGCAAATCGTTGAAAGTTGAAAAACCTTTTAGACATATATAAAAACCTTAACTAGATAATGTATGCATCTACTAAGTACATTAAGAGACAGCACTTTTTGAATAACTTCTCATTTGAATACCATCCCGTTAGGAATTCCGGCCTACTATCTATAACCTTTGTTAAATACATTTAAAAAATTAATAAGGCTTGGAATCCGATTTTAAGGGAAAAGGTCCTATGTGTGTTCCCAATTATGTATCCCGTGCTGTAGATGGCATAATATGTATGTGTGGAAATATATATATATGTGTATATAGCAATAAATGTGCATTGGTCTACTCGCAACGACCTTTGTTGGAAATGTTCGTGTCACTCTGAGTGTGTGTGTGTGTATGTGCGTGTGTGTGTTTGGTTTCGCCTTGCTTTTGGCTTTTCTATTTTACCATCGACCCAAATTGCGCGCGCTGCTATAATAAAAACAACAACAACACACACACACACACCCACACACATACAGTAGCTTATAGTACACTTGTGTTTGTGTGTGTGTGTGTGTTACGTACTCGCACGCTAACGTGACTGTTAACGACGTTTGTCGTGGGTGGCAAAAAGCGAAGCAGAAGAAGTGGCAGCAATCTCAAACCCCCAAAAAGCGCTGCAAAAGACCTCGACCCAAACGGCAGGCGGTCAAAATATGTTTAAAAAAAAAACAGAGAAAGCACAAAAAAATACTAAGCATAAGTATTTAAAAGGCAAAAAAAGAAAAGAAAATAAAATAAGAGAAAAATAATGATTGAGCTGCTAATGTGGAAATGTGGGAAAAGCGCAAGGAAAAGCTAACCAAACAGACGGCAACAAAATTTAAATCGATAAATCAAAATGCCAACACCAACAACAACAACAATGGCAAAAGGCTCGCAAGGACGTGCGACTTGCACGCCACAAACAGCTATATACGGGTGGCGAACTGTGTGTGTGTGTGTGTGTGTGTGTGTGTGTGTGTGTGTATAGCGTATGTGTATGTGTGTGTGTGTGCATGCTTTGTGGGCGGCAGGAAGTCGCTTTGCGGCGCTGAGGACAAATGACAACATTTGGCCGACTTTTAATTATTGACATTCCCAGTTCTTTTTTTCCCCCTTGCTTTGAGGCCACTAATTGCCAGTGTGACCATGCCAGTGCTTAGCCAGAGTTGTCAGCTATGTCTGTAGGATATGTCTGTAGTATATGGACAATTTCAGGGCCACGCACATGATGCGCGAACGTCTTTAATGTGAAGAACATCAAAGAGAAATCCTCTTATATTTCTTATGTTACACTATTTTCGTGTAAAATGTAAACGCTGTCGAATGTAGGTTAGGATGGGATTATACGTTACGTGACGGAAAATATAGGTGATTTTCGTCTGCATCTAAAAAAGAGAAGGCAAAAGCTTGCGAAAACTGCATGCAATTTAGTTGCATATAGCCTGATATAATGCTACCTTAAATTAACAACTAGCTACGACCCGGTCCAAAATATATCCTTAACAATTTACTCGCGCTTTAGACCGAATATTGAATATTTTGACATATAGATGTATGTGCATGTTAAATTAGCCATTAACTTTAACATGCTCTGCGCACCTAAAGCTCATGTCCGTCTCATTCTTTTGACTCTAAAGCTGTCATTGCTTTTGTGCAGAGTAGCCTGCTGAATATGTGCATGTGTCTAGGTGCGTTTTAAATTTGCCATCAACTTTAACATGCACTTTTATGCATTTTGATTACCATTTTTATTACACTCGGGCTTTCAAGTGACTCAGCAGGAGTCATTCCAATCCAAGCCTTAGCTAAACAGCAGCTGCTACCCAATATGAGTCATGATATTATCACCTCTCTCTCTCCCTCTCTCTCCCTCTCTTGCCCCTCTCTCTCCCACTCTCACACACTGACTTTGGGGGAATTTATTTAAGGTCCCGAGGCACCTGTTATATCTAAGTGATTCATTTCAATCGCAATCTGCTAAAACTGGTTACTAAATACGAATTCAATTTACGTGCATCAAAACTTAACATAAAACGCATATGCATAAATTTGTGGATTTCATATTTTGCTCAACTCAATTGGGAGACTAATTAGTCTAGTTGACATATATATTAAATTATTTATGGCATAGCTTACAATTACGCCCAGCATAAATAATTGATAACACATGTAATTCAGTTGTAAGCTATTTAATATGCGCACAAAACAAATGCAATTATCTGAACGCTAAATTAACGCTTTATAAATGGTTGGTTTTTAATTATAGCCTTGTGTTTAGAGCCCAGAAATCTAAAAGCCATTTATAAATTTACCTCAAGGATTAGATGAAGGGGGCATTTAATATTTATTATTTATTATAGGGCTTATCGGAAATTTAATAAATATTTTTCAGCTTGACAACAAATTTTTAGCTTTACTTGTAATAAAAGAAGACTTAGCTGGGAAGTATAATAGAACTTATCTGAAGCGATATATGATTACATTATGAAAAACTATATGATATTTATAAATTTAAGTTTGATCGGGTTGCCACCTTCAACAAGAGTTTCTGGCAACAAAGCTTTAGGCTTTAAAGTAAGCTAATCTGGTCGATACTAATGATAATTTCAGTTTTTAATATCCCCCACAAAGTACTTTGCGAGTTAAGTACTTAAGGTTTTGGGTTTATCTTTTTCGAAGATCGATTGTCAGAAATGTTGGTATATAAATGCAATCTGCTTCAATATTTAAACAGCTGACTAAAAAGCCATTTATCATCAATTATACAAGCAAATGTAAATAGGGCATTCAAGAGTCGAGCATACACAACATTAACACGCTTAAATGTTCTCAGTTGGATCTTGAAATACCTAAGCTGACTCACGGCAGGCACGTGCTGTAATGATTAGTATTTTGTTTTATATTACAACTGGACTTTCCGAAAAGGTCTTACAAAGAAATTGAATGGTTCATTGAAAGAAAAAAAACACACACATATATTAATAAATTAGAAGAAATTATCAAGCTAGAGCAGAAATGCATTTAATTATAATTCCCAATATATATATTTGTGGGCTCGAATGTATTTATGGTAATTGCATTTATGCCAAGAAATCTTTGTAAACTCTAGTTAGATAAAATTTGCAGATGCTCCATAAATAATATGAGAAGTTGCTCAGCTTCGTGAGAGAATTTTTTTTTTATTTGTTTTTGGCAAGCCCAACAGCTAGAAACCATAATTTTAGCATTTTTCAAGCCCAACTCTTAACTATTTATGACTTGGCCCCAAAGGAGCACGCCTTGAGCCTGATTAGCTACAAAGTGTTGTTGTTTTTGTTGCTGTTGGGTGGGTTGGGCGTCCAGAAACAAACTTTTTACAATAACTGGAAACTTGTGTGCAAACGCTGCGAAAATGTGGGCCTAAGGGTTTGCAGGTGGCTGCGGTCCTTAAAACCTTCATCAAAGCGGCGCAACGACAGGCTCAGGCTCAGCTCGTAACTGTGAACTCATAAAGTTTATGTGGCAAGGCTTAAGTGGCTCTCGTTCAACGTTGCCACATTGGCAGTTGGCTCAGTTTGCTGCATTGATTCAACAGCCCACTTGACAACCCTAGCGGGGCCAGGGACGCCAGCAGCGTTGACGCCGACGTCGACGCCGACGCTCAGGCAATACCCAAAGCTGTCAATTTGCATGTGCACTGCACGTTACCCATTTCTCGTTTCGTTCGTTCATATATATTTTTGTTCCCATTCCATTCGTTTCTGGGTGGCCGCTAATCGATTCGCCTGCGCTACCTTGAAACTTGCGCCGTGCCAAAGCGCGCTGTCTCTCTGATAAATTAGCAGCTGCTTCACAAAGCGTGAAACCATTCGGCTACTATCGAAACACACACACACACACAAACACCTACACATGCATATATATATATATATATATATATATAGGGCACTCGCTTAGCTTCCGCTTTGCAAGGCACCCCTTCCTTTACCCATAATGAACTTCCGGCCCAATGGCGTCGGCTTCGTGTAATTTTGTGCGTTTGTTCAGCCGTGATTTATGCACATTGATGACGTCGCGAAAAAACGAGCAAAAAGCTAGCAAAAAAAAAAAAGACAAGAACAAAATCGAGCGAGCGAGTTAACTCGTTTTTTGCTCTCTATTTGTGCTTACTTTTGATTTTCTTATCTGCAGCATTTAATTACGCTTGAACTTAACCCATTGAAGCCAGTTCTTTTCATATCTTTAAGATATCAAATTTATCATTAATTATCTGAATATATTCGTAGCTTCTCATAATTTATCTGCTAGGCATGTTTTTCTGAATGAATAAAAAAAAACTTTTTTCTACATTTTGAGAACGTGACATGATTATCTGTCTAAACTTTCTTCATTCATAAATAATCAGAACGTCAAGCTGTGAACAAGAATGGAAAAAACACTTCTTTAGCTCATAAAAAATGCATAATTATAGCACCTGCTAGCACTATTATACAAGGTGTTAAATCGAAAATTATAATAGAATGATATTTTAATATTTAAATTGGGGGCTAGTGTATAAATATATAGTATAAAAATAAAGTGTGTAGAAGTCTGAAAAATAGATGTGGTGAATTTAATAACGCTTTGTTGGCAGCAACAAATGGGGTCACATTAGACTTGTAGACATTATTAAAATAGGGAAAACCTTAAGAGAGATGGCAAAAAGAGGAAGGAAGAGTGCGAGAGAGAGAGGGACAGAAGAAACCTCTCAGAAACCCTTAATCTGTTATAATACAGAGCTAATCTGTTATACTATAGGGTATAATACCTATACAAGATAATATAACTATTATATAAAAGTTGCTAAAATATTATTTGAAAACTTTTTTTAATGTTTTTTCTGTAAATAGTATTTGGAAGAAGGCCATTTGAGCAGATACTCTGGGTACTTTGTGATGTGGATAGTGTAAGCTAAGGTCTAGGTCTTGCAGAGCTGCCAAACTTGACATTTCTAGGTATAAATAGATTCTCAGCTCGGTGGGTCGATGGCCTCCTAGCTAATCTACAAAATTGTTATTAATTTGATTAGCTGTCGCTGCAGAATCAGACAGCATGTCTCAACACGGGCTACAGGGTATTTATTAAATTGCTTGCTTGAATGCTCGATTGGGAGATGGCCTGTGCTGCGAATACTATAAGCTACATGTTTATATAGTTAAAGAGTTGATATTTAACGTGTTTTCAACTATTTAAAGAGTTGGAATATAAGGTATACCTCCAGCTATAATAGTTTCTTAGGGACAGGCATTTACTGAGCTGTTGCTGCAGCTTTAAGTTGACACTCAGCTAGCTGCATGCAACCCTTAAACACCCCATTTGTAACCATTTCATAGCTATAGGGTATAAAAATGTTTTTATATGCTAGGCTACGTGCTTTAACGCGCATTGAATTTAAATTATCTCGACTAAAGTTGAGCATTATGACAGGCACAGCCCTCTTTAAATAATTATACAAAAATACATATGTATATATGAACCAACGATAAGACTTTGAAAACATTTTGAGCTTACGTTTTTATTTATACAAGCTAAAACTACATTTTTCTTTGATTTGCTTAAAGAGCCTTATAAATAACAGCTGAAGTTGACGATTAGATAACTTGATGCACATTATGCTGGTTATTTGAGTGCCCTAATTTTAGCATTGGCACACAATGGGTTAATTTATAACGTATGTTTATGTATAGTATATATTTATATATGTATGTGTTCGTATATAAAACGCTGACTGTTCCATCTCACTTAGTCACGCGATTCCAGGCGCTGTCGTGGCGCTCCGCCTCGAAGAAGTTGCAAAGCGTTTGCGGCAGATTCTTGCGTTTCGCCTCATCGCCCAGGATGCGCGGAGGCGTGTATGTGGGCGTGGCTTTTGCTGTTGCTGCTGTGCTGGCGCTTTGCCTAATGCGTTCGACTGGCGTTTCCTGCGCCTGCTGCGTCTGACCTGTGACCTGCGTGCGCCACTCGTAGACTCGCGGTGGCGCCACACCTGATGGCTGCCTCAGCTGTATGGTGGCATGGCTGATGAAGAGCTCCGGAATTGCTGTTGCGGCTGCCATCTGAGCGATTCGAGTTTCAATTTGCAACTGTTTTGCGAATGCGAACGCGACTTTGCTGCGGCTTTTGTTCTCCACTCAGCTGCCGAGAGTCAACGCATGACGCATAACTAGCTCGGTTCTCTGTTTGTGCGCTAGTGTGTTTGCGGTGTGTGTGTGTGTGTGTGTGTGAGTGGGTGTGTGCTGTTTGCTCTAGAAGATTTCTGAGCTGACGCTCGGCTCGATTGCATGCGGTTAGTCAAATTGTGACTGTGCCGTTTTGGCACTTGAAACTGGTTACCTCAATTGGCCTCCAAGTCTCGACTAACCCAGGTAGGCTGGCGGGCAGATAGGCAGACAGAGAGACGGCACGCGCCCACATGCCACCAAATGTTAGCTGAAAAAAATATGACAAAATAATAAACAAAACCAAAAATCAACAAAATAAACAACCAGTTATTTGTTCTTACCTTTCGCATAGAATATATTGAAATTTTATTGCTCAACTCGAGAGGTTGGCGCACTTTAAATCTAAATACACTTGCACTCGGGTCTTACGATTTTGTCATGAAATGTGTAACGCTTTGAGGAAAACATATATAAAGCCATAATCAATATATCTTCGTGAAAAGTAGAGATAGTCGAGGTAACCCATCTTAAGCTCTTTTTTATATATAGCATCATCGGACCATAACTTCCATCGGAACGTTCAGTCAACAATTAACAGTTTACATCAAACTTGGCTTTTATTTGCTTGCCTATATGTCTCAAAAATCTTTAAGATAATATCTTAACTTACGAAGTTCGAGTAGAACAATTTAGATATTGTATCTCTTAGCTTGAGTTTCTTATAAAAGCATTTTAAGTTAGGTTAACAAGTTCTAAGCTTCACCTGACATATAATAAGTAAAAGTATTTAAACTTAAGTAACAGTATTTAAACTTCGTCACTTCGCAAATGACGATTCTTTGTTGTTCCATCTAAATCTTAGATTCAACATGATAATTATAATTATCTTCGTTATAATTATCTTAATGTGAAGTTCTTAAAAATGTAAGATTCATTCGCTATTTCCCATTACTCACTATTTAATTGTCTTCGCAAACAAAGTCAATAAACACATTAGTGAGGTATTTTATCATACTATTTATCTGTTTATATACGATATATACTCTATATATCTCTATCTATCTCTATCTATCTCTATCTATCTCTATATCTCTATACCTATCTCTATATACACGCGTATTGGTCTATTTGAGATCACACGCATTTTACTTTTGTCAAATCATAATCAAATGAAAAATGTGACACATCCAAAACCAGATTAGAAATTAGCTTTAATTTCTTCAGATTTCTTTATGCATCAGTTAAACATTTATAGTAAAGGGTATAGAGTGGAGTGTGTAGAGTATAGGGAATGTGTCCCTAGACCTTCAACTTTCATCATCTATCTTTGTATCTTGGTATGTTTAATTAATGAGGAAACTGGCTATGAAGAATTCGAGCTGGCATTCCATATTGATACCCTAGGCCAGACATATTTCAATTGCTGATAGCTTATGAATATGTCCTAAACTTCAGATAATAAAAATATTTTTTGTGTAAATGCGTTTGCTCTTTAAGATTATACTGGCCCCTGGCATATACCCGTTTATTTACTGCACACTCCCCTCACATTCATAATCTGCAATTTTTAATTTCATTTTTATTTAATGCCATACTTCCTCCTGCTTATCTTATGTTTGTTGCCGTACCTAATTAAATCTGTATTTTTCTAATGTACACACTTTATTCAACTATTTGCATATCTGGTAAATGCAACTTGTTTTTCTTCTTCCACTGCTTTATTTACTTCTCGAACTATTTTGATTGCTTCCCCATAGCCTGTCGTCTTCCGTCAGCTTGCCTAGCTTTACACTTAGTCATAAATGTATTCATACTCATAATGACCACAATTTCTCGATGATCTGGTTTGATATTCAAAACGTTGTCCCCCGTAGCTAACTGTAGTCGACTCGGTTGTTGCACGCCCACATTCAATCAAACTACAAATTATCTACCTGTTAAGTAAAAACAAGTAAAAACGTAAAAATGCTAAACAGTTCACGATTATGCACTACGAAATACCCTTGAAGAGAAATTTACAGAAAGACAATGCTAAGAATATATATTAATACGAAATGTTGGGTTTACAGATATTATAATATATATGCTATATCGAAATTGGAGATAAGAAAATGGAAAATTAGTATTAAATTAGTTTGACAGAAGTCGACAATTGTGAAGCGTAAATAGTACAGGGTATTTTGAAAATACATGAGTCTGATAAAACTACAAATATCTTATGAAAAGTCTTTTGAGTTAGACAAAATACAAATGCATATGTGTAGCTTATGCTACTCTCGCGAGTATCTACTTTTTACAGGGTATCTAAAGCAAATGCTGTAATCATCATTCATTAAGCATTTGGCAAGTGATTCATTTGTAGCTTTGATTTATAGCGCACGTTCCAGTGTTGAGTGTTTTTAATTCTGTTCTATGAGAGGGGCTTCAGGGATGGGGCAGGGGATGGGTTACCTGCAACACCTACCGAAAGGTGGGTTAACCGCAGTGTGTGGGTGTGTACAGCCCGTTAACTGCATGCAAATTGCAAGTGTGCTCGATTCTCAGTGCTGATTCTCTTAATATCTTTCGCCCGAAACCGGTTTTGCATTAAAGAGCGAGTTGAGCTCTTGGTTGACCGAGGCCCAACCGCAAGTGAGTCAACGACTCGGCGACGATATTCACTCGATTATAGACCAAGTACAAAGTATAAATATGCAGAAATAATGCCGCAACATACTCGCTCCGATGTGATAAGCAAACAAATCTTAAGCAAACTATGTAAATAGCATAAGCGAAAGCATTTGCTTTGTTATGCCAAAGTGACAAATCAGGCGCAGACAAACAACTAAGACCGAAGACAACAACGGGTGCTATACAATGAGACCACGAGATACCCTGTAGTTGGGCTTGCTTTAACAGCGAAAGCGCAGTTTGAATAAGTTTCCTTATTTATTATTTAAGATCCCAATAGGAGCCTATATCAAAATATATGCCCTAATCGGAACCTCTACATTATCTCAGCTCGATGGGACGGTGCGGATAGCCGGGATAGCCAGATATATGCAGCACTCATTATACCCGTTAATTACCAACTAATGAGTGCAGGGTATGACAAATGACATGAATCAGTCAAGAGAATCAGTGTTTTGTGCCGCGGGCGATTAAAAACGCGCCGATTATTTGTTTGGCACACGCGCCAAAACGATTGCTCATACGGCAACAACAACGACAACAACAACAGCAACAACAACTGCAACAACAACAACAAAAGCAGCGCAAATTAATGATAAACATTAACATTTGCCATTATCAACTCCAATTGAAGTTGCATTTGTTGAGGTTGCAGTTGCACTCGCGATTTGTTAATTGTTGCAAAATGTGCTGCATAATTTTGCGGTTAATTGCCATGGCAAATCGCGCGCGCACAAAAGGTGCCGCCTGCGAAGCGTTTTAGCAGCGATTTGCCCGCGTTTATCTTCTTTATTTTTTATATTTTTTTTATCCAGCAAAAAGGTCGTGCTATTTAATTGAGGATGTGTAATTGGGGAATTGTAACCGAACGTTTACTCATATGATGCGCAATGTGTACTTATGCCTGGCACTAAGAACAAAAAAAATGCCGCTTCTAAGCGTCTTGGGAGCGTTTCTCTCTAGCTAAAGGTCAGACTTCCTCATTTTGTGCCAACAATGCGCAATGACAAATTCGGCACGTTTAGCTAGCAATCTTTCAGGCATTCAAGTTATTCTTAACATCTCTCAACACACATGAATATAATAGTATATAATAATGTAGTTTAGCTTCTGTTTAATTTGTTATAGGTCATTAGCGACATATACTTACACTTATTATAAGCAATAATAATATATCTACGTTTTGCTAGATAATTCGAATTTCTTTTTATAAATCTTTATATCTTTTCGTTTTTAGTTTCTTCTTAAAGTTCTTAAGCACTAGAAAGTTTAATTAACAGACTAAATCAAAAGTTCCTTATTGAGTTTCTTATTGATTGAAACTTATGCGGATATAATTCTCAATTAGTTAAAGCGCCAACTAGGCATATATTCAACTTGAGGTGTCTGCACTCGTCCTTTAACGATTCTTCCCTGATATAATTCTCAACCAGTTAAAGCGCTAACTAGGCATATATTCAGCTTGAGGTATCTGCACTCTTCCTTTAACGATTCTCCGCTGATGTAATTCTCAATTAGTTAAAGCGCCAACTAGGCATATATTCAGTTTGAGGTGTCTGCACTCGTCCTTTAACGATTCTTCCCTGATATAATTCTCAATAAGTTAAGCCCTCAAAGTGTCATATATTCAACTTGAGGTGTCTGCACTGGTCTCTTAAGGATTCTCCGCTGATATGATTCTCAACTAGTTAAAGCGCTAACTAGGCATATATACAGCTTGAGGTGTTTACACTCGTCCTTTAACGATACTCCCCTGATATAATTCTCAATTAGTTAAAGCGCTAACTAACCAACTCCCCTGATATAATTCTCAATAGGTCTCTTAAAGCTTCTCCCAAGTTCCCTGATAGAATATGCGTGTCACATCCAATACTAATTCGAAAATGTTTTGTTTTTCTTCTATTTTGCAGAGACGCTAATCGACAATTCAAACACCACGAAAACGCCACTATTTCCAAAGGACCTATTCACGAAAGAACAGCTTGAGAACGGCGCTGTCATCCTGCACATTATCGGTGTTATATACATGTTTGTGGCGCTGGCAATTGTCTGCGATGAATTCTTCGTGCCTTCCCTTGACGTAATCATTGAAAAGCTCGGCATCACGGACGATGTGGCCGGCGCAACGTTTATGGCGGCGGGTGGCAGTGCCCCGGAGCTCTTCACGAGTGTCATTGGCGTTTTCGTGTCGTTCGATGATGTTGGCATTGGTACGATTGTTGGATCTGCTGTCTTTAACATTCTCTTCGTGATTGGCATGTGTGCGTTATTCTCGCGCACGGTCCTATCGTTGACCTGGTGGCCACTATTTCGCGATTGCTCATTCTATAGCATCAGTTTGCTGGTATTGATCTACTTTTTTCGCGACAATCGCATCTTCTGGTGGGAGGCGCTCATCCTGTTTACCATCTACATTGCCTATGTGACCTTCATGAAGTGGAACGTGCAGGTGGAGCATTGCGTCAAGAAGATGATTACCAAAAACAAGGTGACTCGCGTCCGAAGTACAGATCAACTTATGCCAGCAGTAAGTAGTTGGGAAGTTTTTTTGCAAACAAAATCCAAAAAAAAAAAAAAAAATTAATACTTAAATGTTAAATCGATAAAAGTCGTTTGAGAGAAAGCGAAATTGCAAATTGTCTGCAAAAATTTAACGCAACGAAAATTTAAATCCTTTGCCAGGAATATATTTTCGTTTCTTAATCGCTTGAGTTTTGGTTTTTCTCCTCTTTGTTTCGTTGGCCCAGTAATTTTTCATACATTTTAAATGGGACTAAACAGTTGAACAGGTGTGCTAGTTACTATGACTAAGGACTTACGGAGAGACTGCAATCTTATATATAAGATAACTGCATGACTAACGCCATATACGTCTTTGGCATTGAACGACAGCTGATGATGATGATGATGGTGATGATGATGCTGTTCATGATGAGCAGGCTCATGAGTTGACAATAATTGACGCGCGCTCGAATTTCACCTTTGAGTTTTAACTCAAACTCAATTGAGTATTATTTTTTGTCAAACCAGTTCCAGGAACTGAAAGTGACCAAAGTCAGTCAGGGTCAAACAGAGAACTGCAGCGGAAACTTTAAGAAAATTTTAACAAATTCAACGAAATTATTTAAGTTGGGTTAGCTCATACTATATGACGCATACAAGTGTTATTTATGTCGCTTTCCAGCACTGGTCAACTATTAAATTTCATGACATGATTAAATAAGTTGGGTTAGCTCATTCTATTTGACAAGAAATGTAAATGCTTAAATAAACGTTTAACAACACTGGGCAATTCAACTATCGAATGGCCTAGAAGTTGGTTGACTGTTTTCAGTGACGCTTAACAACACTGGCCAACTGTCAACTGCTTAGTCACGGCACGGCGTTTTTCGTTTTAAATCTCATTTTTATAACTATATAGTTCTATATTTATCTATCTCTAATTTAATCTTAAATCTAGCTCTTAACTTTTCTCATTATCTAGCGCTTAGCTTTTGTTTTATTTTTCTTTCTCTCTTTCCAACACTTTCTCATTTGCTATGCCTCTTACGACTTGTTTAACCATACAAACAAATATGACCCATACACACAGTCACACACACACACACACACACACACACCCACGCAACACACACAGAAGCTGTCACACTTACACACACGAACAACTTTGCATGCAGCCAATAGCAACTGTGCACAGACACACACACTCCCACACACACACACACACTCGCACAGCTTGAACGTGAATTCGATCTGAACTTGATTCTGGATTCTCGCTTGATTTTCTCACTCGCTCACGCATGTATACCACTTTTTGGACTCTAACTAGTTGCACCGTTTTGTTAATAAATATAAACTTAATTTTATGGGCACACGATTCTTTTTACGGGGGCAACAAACTGCGCTAAAATGGCGTAATATACTTTGCTTGAAAAAGTAATGCGGAATCTCTAACAAAATGGCTAAAGTATATACATATGTTGGTGAAACTTAAAGCATTTTATTTCGACTTATTACAGTCCCCCAAACTAGCTATCTTTGTGAAGAGAAACAGTTTTTAACTTTGCAATTTCAAATGTAGTTGTTTTCAGATTAATAGCATCGAAATTTGGAATGAGAAACCATTTTAAATAGTAGATTGGAGTTGTTGCTTCCAAATCTCATCTTGTAAATTAACTAAATCCCTTGATTCCCAATTCTTATGCAATTCTTAACAATCAAAACCTTACCATACTTCATAAGACATATCATTTGACTTATGTTTTCATATCATATAAAAGTTACATAGAGAAATTGTTTCAACTTTTTATTTCCTTCGTGCAAAGTGGAATCATTGTTAAATAATATATATAAATAGTTTTATATGCTTAAAAGATTTATCAAGTCCAGAGACTATTGTGCCCTAGAGACTTCGGAAGTACACTTCAATCATTGAATATCTCATTTTGTGGTGATGGTGGGCGGACACTTTTCATAGGCGAAGCAGGTGGTGTTTGGGTGGGGGTTGGTGGGGGCGGCGGTCGTTTGCGGGGTAAACGACTAGCATATGATATTGTAGCAGGAGGTCCATCGACAAGATCCAAATTCTTATAATTGGATTTGGCCTCCTCGAGCTGCAACTCACACTCCACTTTCGTCTTGGTCAAACGGTGCCACAGTCCGAGGTCAAAGGATGTCAACTTAATGAAAGTATACGAGACAATGCGATAAAGCACCAAATAGCCCAGAATCAGGTATAACGCATAATCGGAATGTTCAAAAAAATAATCGAAGGGTGTTTTCTGATCGAGTTTTAAGTCCAGCCAGACGAACAGTAATGGAACAAACAACACCCAATACGCGACTATTGTACACACTTCCACGATTTGTTTTCCAAACATCTTAGCGAAAATTACGCACGAACGGATTGCCAACTGAACTGCAACTAATCGGACTGTTCCGGAAACAGAAGCTCACATATCGTTTGCATAGCTCTTGTGGTTAGATCTATATATAATGCGACAAGTATAGAATTTGCCCGAACTTAAAGCGATAAGTCGCATTGGGCAAGGTGCTCGGTCAGTGAGTAGGTCATTAATCATGCGATTCGTGTATATCTGCCGGATCGGCTGACTATATGATAAAGCTTTCAACTGAACTATTATTCGAAAGCAGAAAAGTTGTTTTATCAAATAGTTTACCTTTTAAAACAAACAAACAAATTCTCAAAATTCGGGTTTTTTTTTGGTAACTTTTTATTCGAAGTAAACTAAACAGATTTTGAACAGAATAGTTCTTAGTTTACATGTTGCTATCATTTTTCACTTCAATGCCTTAATCCCAAACAAATAAATATTTCTTAATTGTTACACTCCTCATAAGTTGGAGGGTGTCGCCTTTTCTGGTTTCGATGTTCCTTTTTGGCTTGTTTTTGATGCACTCTCTCGACTGGGCGTGGCACATTGGGTGCCCGGCGCAGCGACTGAGAGCCATCCAGCTCGTCATCTTCCATATCCAGGGTTGTGGATGCGTTGTCCTCTTTTGGGTCAAGTCGAGGTTCATTATCTGCATAATATTGTCTTTCTTGATTAATCATTTCTATAGTTGCGGGGTCGTATCTGACCCAGATTGTCATGGTCCACGTTCTGATTTGCAGGTAAATGAGCACAATAAGTAGATAGACCACCGGATAACATGCTGCCAGACACAGACCAAGGGCACAATACCCTTTAATCGATGAGAACATATTCTTCTCATCCCACACGAGCCATCCCTGTTCATGGCAAAGCACGATAACCAGGGGCGTTATCGCCAGCCAGTACAGGACTAGCACGAAGATCTGAACACATTTTTTCTGTATCATTTTTCACACCGACTTATTTTACTAGCTTCGCACGTGAGTTAGCTTCGGGTTCAGGACTACAACTAAGTCAACTGGAGTTTGTTTTAATTATGTTCTTTGAACTCGTTTGCGGTTATTCGAGAGTTAGTCAGTCAGCTAGTAAAGATTCTTTAAATAAAATAAGAATAAAGTGCTCTTTGTTCTTGAAAGCTTCAAGAGATTCCTTTCAGAAACATAAAATCACCTAGAAATATGTCAAAAATACTCTTCCTTCTTAATTTTTTCAATTTATTAAATTTATATTTTTATCATTGTTTCTTAATATTTTTAAATCTACAGTGAATATAAGTTTAATTTAAAAGCGCGCTCGCAGCCGGGATTTAATAGTACGCTTTTTGGCGCCATCCGGAACGTCCAAGTATTTCTCCTCTATGCACTGGGCCTCAAGATCGTTTCTATCATTTTTATACTTTTGATAAACTCTTTTCATCGTTTTCTTATCGAACTTTTTCAACTTCTTGTACATGAACATGACAATCCGATAGAATGTCACGAAACCCATCACATCGGCAAGTCCGAAAATGAGAACTGCCCAAATTGTGTCTCGCAGAGCACCAAAATCCAACAGCAGCCAATTCTTTTTTGTAAATTGCTTATAGATGTAGGGCGTGAATATTAGCCAATATAAGATCACCACAAATATTTCCAAAAACTTTCTTTCAAACATTCTTGAAACTTGCTTTTCAGTCGAAGGAATGCTACCTACTGACTAATTGAAACGATTTGAAACTTGAGTATTTGTTGCACAAAAGCTTTTATTTATTTTTATATGAAGAAAGTATTTATATTTAAGTTGCGGTTGAGACTAGGGAAGCTTACTTATTTCTTATTTCTTTCATATTGAATTTTGTTGGGAATACTTATCAGATCATAGCAAATGCCGGAGTTCAAACTACATTAAAGAAAGCAGCTTTCAGCTGATAACTAAGCTAACAAGATATCAAGATCAAATTCGTCATTTATCATAGAGCTCTCATAGGAACAATCACTTCAAAAGTGAGAAACTTACCGAATTTGCTGTTTTGTTTAATAACATCTGGAAAATACTTACTATACCAAACGTTAAGTATATGATAAGATATACTTATACTTGTACAGCTTCAAAGTGCAATCCCCTTTACACAGATATTACATTTCATTGTGTAATCCCCCATAGAAAGAAACCGAATTCTTTATTTAACGAGCTTGCAGTTTTTGCTATGCAGCTAGAACATTCTTTTATTATAGCATATCTCATATAATAATATAAAACACATATATATTCGTAATAGATAGACAGATAATAGAATCTGAGCTTAGAACTAGGTAATAAATATATGCAACTAAATTTCGAAAAGTACTGGCTAAAGTACTCGTATTCGCTAGCTAACATTAAAATGATATAAACAAAAAGATAATAACTCACTAAATGATCTATTCCTTGTTACAAGAAGAGCTAACATGTGAGTTAGATTCGGAAAAAATTGGCTAAAATTGTGTCTCGACAAATATTGCGAATAAAATTGGGTTTATCTTTGGTTCTTTGGCTAAGGCTAATACTTGAATGCGAATTCTATCTTTCTCTATAAAGTCAACCGAAGTGAATTCTATGTCTTGACCCTGGTTGGTCTCAGCTGCTGTGAGGTGCCCATTAGGACATCGGGTGACATGATGATGCCATGGCTCAGCTTGCGAGCCATTCCAGGTGTGCGCGGCGGCGTATTGGGCACGGGCGGTGCACACCGCAAACTGGGCGTGGGACTAGAGATAGCCGTCTGCTGCGGCTGTCTGGGCAATGTGGCGCTGTGCAGCGGTCGCGTCTCGTGTTTGATATGAATACGCGCCAAATCGCTCTCCACCAGCAGTGGGTGGCTTATGGTGCGTATGACTTTCGGCATGGTCGTTGCTGGTCCGCCATCAACTGTGTCCAGATTCTCTGTAGATACGGCCTGATAATGTGATTTATCCTTTAGCTGCGATTCGGGATCCTCTTGGGTTTTCTTCAGCTTGTGCCACATTTGAACATCGCACACTTTCAGCTTCATGTAGATAAAAATAACAATGCGATAAAAGGTCACATAGCCAGCGAGTAGGCAAAGCGCGAATGTGGCATGATCCGAGAACGATTGAAATGGTATATTTAGATCCCAACGTATCCAATTCTGTGTCTTGCAATATTGATATATGGCTGGCGTGATGACCATCCAATAAAAGAGGAGCGTAAACAATTCGATAATCCTTTTTTGAAACATTTTTGTATTTGTCTTTCGTTGTCAAAGAAGCACGCGCGCACGCTCCACACACACTCGCGTTCCGTTTAAATTTAATATTCGTTGCGTTTGGGTTCAAGATTCGTTACTAAATGATGTGCACAGAGCGCATAACCCAGCTATATAATACAAATCAACGATCAATGCAGCCAAGCTCAAAGCCCGAGCTCAGACGGCGACTGAGAATGACAGACTCTGAGTCAAAGCGAAAACCGAAGCGTTGCGAATCGCCCGAGTTATCTTTAGTCGGTGTTAGACGAGTTGGTAGAGACTGCTCTTGGGCTTTTTTTATTACTTTTTTTTTATCGATATCAGCTGGCTATATGCATTAGCTAGTCGTATCACAATATATCGACTTGAACGTAAACAAAATCCCTGGAATATCTGCATTAATTCTTGGAACTGGTTTCGGGGTCTGCCCCACAGAGACAGGCGACAAGCGAATACACGTATATATTATATCTTTATATATATATATATCTTCAACCAAAACTGGTTGAGGGACAAATTGAGTCGTGTTGTGAGTTTTTCTCTTTTTGATTAACAGTTCGAGCAGGTTCATTGTATATTTTGCAATTTACATTTCTTAGATCATTGGGTCGACTTTGGTCGATTGGCAGGGCGAAATTTTCGAACTTGAGTTGAGTTTTTGAAATTGTGCACAAATGAATCACGCGAGTTGAAATAAAGTTTATTAATGCGATTTAAGCACCTGTAGTAACTGACGTTGCGCTGATGAATTTTGTATTAAGGTAAATGCTTTTGGCATGATTCCACAGCTCTTGGATTCGAAGAGAGATCTCATTTGGCTTAATATTAATTACACCTCATTTTGCTGTCAAAGTCTATCAAAACAAGCTGACATCTTGAAGGAACAACTTTAAATGCAGTTCGACACAATTACTAACTCTTGCTACCAACTTTCTTCCCTCTCTTTCTATTTTGATGACTTGACTTGACTCGTTCATTTCATAGATCCTCATCAATTTTACGTCATTGTCGAGTGGTTTTTATCGTAACTCGTATGAGTCTTATTCGGCCGGTCGTCTAAGCGTTCGATCGGGCAAAACAACATGACTTGGCATTAATTAGCATTATAATCAGCCATGAGGTAGTTCACCTGGGCACGAGCCACACGTTAATTGGCCAGAGGCTAGTTAGTTGGAGGCTAGTTGTCTTGATCTTGAATTGCCCTACACACGCCCCAGTTCGCCATAGTATTATCTATGTAATAATATTTATATGTATTTTTACAAGAATTCGCTAAACTGCATTTGCTCCAATTCTGCGTTCATTTGTATGAATGAAAGGCGTTGTGGCTGGACAAGTTCTAAAGCTAAACAAATAGTCTTGTTATATTATGTTAAATATATATGTCTTCTTCTTCCCACAGCTCTTTGATTTTTAAATGGAGCATAATCTGAATAGGCGTGATGCATAGACACAAAGTTCATGCAGTTCATAGCTCGCACATTTTTTAATTGGAATGTAATCTGAATAAACGTGTTGCTCAAACAAATGCTTTCGATATCAAGTCACATGATAGCCCAACAATAACTAATCTTAAATCTTGATATAGAAGTAAATCGAGTATTTTCTAAACATGCATTGCTCGCGACTTACAAGAAATTTTCCAATCTGGACACATACTTAGGTTTGACTTTTAATGAATGAAATACCATCTGGAAATACCTGTTCTTTGACAAACAGATAATCCTATATAATATATATTCTTTAAGCCAACTTGCCCTACACTCGCTGCAATTCTTAAATACTGATTTTTATGAATGAAATGCGATCGGGATAAACCAGTTCTGTAAATACTCTCTTGATATGTAAATACCAAGTATATATGTGTACCTTATTTAAGCCGGATTTACTACACACGTGCTCCACTTTGCGGCTCGGAGTGACTTTATGAATGGAATACGATCTGGATAGACGTGTTCCATTAACATATGCACAACAGTTTACATAACAGTCAGACACACACACAGCTATATATATGTATTAACAAAGAATTTCTATCTATATCTATATATGTACGTACTTGACATGTATCTACTATATCTTAACTAATTATCACCTGATAGTTATATCTATATATATATATATGTATTAGTCATTACTTAGCGCCATTCAACATTTTCATATATATTTGGCTGGCGATAATTTTGATTTTTTCTCTCCTCGCACTTCTAGAGCTTTCTTTGGCCAGTCATAAATCTGAGCTTTAAGTTTCATTTCTGCATTATATTCAAAGATTTCTAATGTTTTTTAAGTTTTCTGTGTTTACTTTTTTGATTATAGTGAAGGCAAAATGAAATACAACAAAACTTCCCACTGCGCTTTGATAATACAAAAAAAAAAAAAAGTATATATGTACATTTTTTTTCCTAATGAAACAAAAAAATACAAAAAAAAATTCATTGAAAACTGAAGCTTGTATGTATACTTAAAAACAGTTGCAAAAAACAAACAAAACAAACAATGAAATTTGTATATTTTAGTTGAACTAAAAACCTTAACTTTATTTCCCGTATGTGTAATAAGATTTGTGTTAAATAAGTTTTTCTTTTCTCTTTTGTTTGTGTTTCCGAAAACCACTAAAAATCAAAATTGAGAGATAATGGAATGCATTTCTAGCGCAAAGCCACATCATCAACTGTGGTGCTTTACACCCGATGAATCCAGTTGAATGCACCTAACTATCTATAAAGAAAAAACCAAATCCTGTTGTATATATAAAACTCTCCTTAAAGGTTTTTGCTGCACCATCGAAATGCATACATGTTTGCTGCACTAGAACAATACCATGTTTAATGCTCTTCAAACAACAAGCCAAAGTTGCAGTTAACCTCTAATTAACCTCTTAACATATTGATGGTTGTTATTATGACGAAACTTGGCTTATATAGGAGCTGCCGAGCTTAGCTAACAACATTTGTGGTCCGTTTGTCTGGCAAATGAATTTGTATCTGTCTGTATTACGTGTCGTGGTTTCCACATATGAATCTCATTTCTTAACATAACTTTCTTTAGTTAACATTTTTGGTTTTTTTATCTGACTATTGGCTACAATTAATTGCACTTAACAATTCGATTAGCTTTTAAGCGATACAACAGCTGAAAACAACAACAAAATACATACAAAAAAAACAGCAAAAGAAAACTACAACAACAACAACAACAACAACAACATCAACAGCTCAACACTCAACTGTAAATTTATACAAATTGCAATAATAAACTTTTCTTCTTCTTCTTTTCACCTTTTTCTCAACAACAACAATGCTTACCATCAAAAAAAATAAATTTTCCAAAAAAAATCTACCCTCCCAAAAAAAAACCATTTACACTGCTCTTAACAAAAAAATGAAATGAAAATAAAATTGAAATACATGTGAACTCTCAACATAACCGTATCCGTAACCGTAACCGTAACCGTAACCGTAACCGTACCACCCGTCCATCGTTCTTCCTTCACTTCAGGGTAATGCGGCCAACTCATCGGAAACGTCAATGGCCACACAGCCGGGCGGCTCGGTGACATCCCGAGCGGCCAGCGAGACCCGTTCGGGTCCGGCCGGTTCAAGCAATGCGGGCGCTACAGGTAATAGCAGTGGTGGGACCGCTGGTAGTACACAGACCGGTGCAAAATTCCGTCATGGCCTATTACAGCTAATGATACACACGATAGATCCACTACACGATGGTAAGTTCGTTGAGTTTGTCACATTGTGTTTTGCACAAGTCAAAAAACCAAAAAAAAAAAAAACAAAAAAAATAAAAAAGGAAAATTTAAATGTGTGCCTAAACCCAAAACCCAGTCCGTGCCCCAAGCCCCATAATCAAAGAGTTCCCCGCCCCAAAGTACAAAAATCCCTTACCAAACGCTTACATCCCGAAACAAAAGCAAATACATTATACCAACTACTTATACTATATACTATACCTAACTCTTAAAAATGAAAAGAAAAAATTGTTTGCCTCGGCTGGCCGAAGATTAAATACTCTTGCAGGCATGTGGTAGATAAAGCGAACTATTTCGTTAAGGTGTTCTTCTGCTCTGATATCATGGAAAACAAGGAAGTTTTTCTTACTAGATGATATAGCATTCCGATCTGCCTGACTCTGAAATATGTCCTGCCTGGATCTATTCCAAAAGTTTTATATAACTAAGATCTACAGATATCTCTTTCCCCTCTGCAAGAGTATAAACATAAAAAATACTTTGTGTTCAGTTCCTTAAAGTCTGTGTATATTCTGTGTTCCTTCTAATTGGATGTTTGACTTGCTAGCAAGAAGTTACTTACACTTTACGCTTTACTCTCTCTGTCTCTTTCTCTCTTGAATACTTGCTGATTTTCATTTTGTTTCATTTGTTGTATGTTGCTTTGTTTGTTTGTTTGTTTGTCTCTCAGTTTCTTTGTTGACTTGACCTTTGGGCTGGTTAGTTTTTAATGCCCGACCTTGAGGCCACTTATCTAATTACCCGGGGCTAGCAGCACGGCCAGACTGAGCGTCGTCTAGCGCTCGACAATAGACAGCTTTGCGCTCTACTGTTTACACTTTACTCTACACTCCTTACACCCATTGCCATTGCCATTACCCAGTGCTCCCTAGCCCAGTTCAGGTCTACCCCTTAATGCCGAGCTTTTCCCTGGCATTTGGGGGGCACGTAGTATTCGCTGCTCGCTTCGGCATCGGCTCCGGCTCCGGCTCTGGCACCGGCACCGGACGTGCTCGCATTGATTTATTATGTATTAAGCACAGAGCCGACTGGATTGGATTGGGGCATGAGCATTGGCACGGGCATGGGCTGGGGTATAAATATGTATGGGGCCACGTTGCCACGGCAATGGCCCACAGACCAAGACCAAGACAAACTCAAACTCAAACTCAAACTGAAACTGAAACTTAAATTCAAACTAAAGCTGAAGCCAAAGCTTAAACTAAACTAAACCAAACCAGCCAGGACCAGGCCGACATTGGGGCGTGTACCAAGGTTTACAGGTACAAAGTGCTCGAATTCTTTTTGTCATTTTTTTTACTCTCGCACAGTTAGCGACAAAATTAATTGACACTAAGATTTTGATCTTGTGGGAAAATTTTAAAATAGATATCAATCTGAAACAAGGATCATTAAATCTTTGATCCAATTTCGCTAGCCCGGCGCATTCTTTGTAGTTATCTCTACATTATCTATATCTGTGGACTTAACTTATCTTTAGCATTTCCAACTATTGCTTAGTTTATATTAAATTATTAGTTAGTTCTTCTTCTAAAGCTTCAATGCCAAATCTTTTCATTTGTGCTGCCTCATTAAAATGTTATTTGCTTTTCTATTTTTATCATTTCAAGCTTAGTCATTTCTTTATATAATTTTGCTTTGATAAAAAGAAAAACAAAACAAAAACATAACCAAAAAAAAAAAAAAATGAAACCAAGTTACGAAAATATTTTATGTTGTTCAATGTCAGTTTGGAGTTACATTTATATACTATATACATATGCGTTATATATTAAACTATATATTTATGAAATACTTAATAACTTGTATTCGATAGACATTCCTAGAATGTAATGGCATTAACGAATGTAAGAATACACTCGTTTATATTTATGAGTGAATGACTGAATAGTTATTCGTATTCGTATCTGTATCTGTATCTGTATCTTTAAGATTGTTTTGGTTGCCATTGCTTCGTTTGAAGTGTTATGTTTAGTTTTTTTTGTGCTTTTCTTTTTTCCAGCGTCAAGTTTGACGCGTGACAATAACAAAATAATTTATATTGTACATATAACATTTATATCTATATATCTTACATATTTATAAACAATGTGTGCATTTAATGTTGTATGTGTTAATTGTAATTACTTAGCAACTAGTACAATTGGCTTTACAAAAATGCTGTTCGAAATTGGCCCGGGCCTAGTACGAGCTACAATCTATCTGATATTCAATTGTACTTAATAGCTACAAGTTATTAGCTAGGTGCCTGCATGTATCAAGTTGACTAGTCGAGCGGGTTGTGTGTGTTTTTTTTTCTAATATTTTCTTTAGGTCTAAACGTTTATATTTACCTATCATTGGAATGTTCATTGTGCTGACAATGTTTACATATGTTTTCAAATGTGCTTTATACGTAATGTGGCTATATAAAAATACATATGACGCTTATACTAAGGGCGATGCGCTGAAGCAATGAAAAATTATAGTGAACTTTATCAATATTCAATCGATTTTTCAGGGAAAGAGTCCGATTAAGTCAGCCCTATCGGCATTTGGGAAAGTCCATAAGTCCCTTGCAATTGTTCAATACTAAAACCAGTTTGGTGCATTTAATTACTGTTATTGCATATTTACCAACACTTACCACTTCAATTCAGACAGAAAACTTTTTTCAAATTTATTAAAAACAAGCACTTATTCAAACAAGTCTCTAAAAAGACTTGGAAATATTTTGGTATCCATTAAATACTTACCAAAAAGAAAATAATATTAACTTGTCATATGTTACCGTATTTCCAATGATAAATCTGAAAACTATCATATGTTTTACAACACTGGAAAAGTCGTTATTAGACCGCAATATGCCATCAAAAGTTTTCCTTCTGAATTCAAATTGTAAAAAGCCTTTTTTTAAGTTTTGCAATTAATAAATCCAATTCAACAACTGCGTTTTACAACAGAAGATTCATAGTGTTACATAACTGTCAACTTCAGATTCCACCTTGTCCCCTTATCGAAGATTTTACTTACTGAAAATTGCGAGAAGAGCCAAAGTCCATTTTCTAATCTGACGATAAACTACATTAGTTTTGCACATCAAAAAATTGACTATAAATATGTTTCAGCGCTTCCCAATGTATAATTCCCATCACATTTGCGTAATGCTTTGTGCTTTATTCATCTGAAGAGCATGTGGTTAATGTTTCTCGTGTAAACGCCGGCATATTTAATACTCGTGTGTAAGAAGTTGCATAACAAGCAAAACTACATTTATTAGATCTAGCTAAGTCTTATTTATAATAGTATATATTTAACTGTAAGTTAGGCTTTAATCTAAGTCTATCTCTATACTTTCGATATGAACACATATGTATATGTATATACAAAATGCTAGTGCCATATGCCATACCATGGGGCATACATACAAAAAAGCAGCTCTTTAGCAGCAGCAGTCGGTTAAGAAGCCCCAGTATGTATCACTTCATGCCACATTGACAACAAAAACAAAACAAAAAAAAAACTACAAAAGAAAAATAATAAATATTAAAAACCCGTCCGTATTCCCAAGCCAAAATTAATTCGCATTCAATCCAAAACCTCAAAATTTTCAAAAAAAACCGAAAAAAAAATTAACATTTAATAACAAACTATTCAAAACAGTTCCCAATTCCTAGTGCAAAACACAAGATCGCTGTCACACTCAAAAAAAAAGAAAAAACATTTAAAAAAAATTTAAAAAAAATGAAAACAATTTGAAAAAGTTAGACCAAAAATCCATGAGACTCTGACACGGTAAATATCAGTAGTGTATTCGTTTAGTAATTATAACTAGCATAATTAGACTTAGCCGTAGTTTCGTATGCCCCCAGCCCAATAAACCACGCCCCACCCCCACCCCGCCCCCACTCTCAATACACTCATGTGCGCAACTCTGCCCTTCAACTATGCTTCGATTTCCATGCTGTTTTATGTGTGTCTCTGTGCCTACACTGTCCTACTAGCTTTCTAAACTCTACGCTCTCTCTAGTCTATACCTCAACTTTAGTTTAGTCTCTAACCTACTAGCTATTACTTTACTACTACTACTATTACATACTATGATAATCAACCTCCAAAATGCTATTTCGCAACTGACATCAACATTTTGTATAAAATATTTTCAATATACTCTAACCCAAAAAAAAGGGCATTTAGCTGCTTGTAAATTAACTTAAAACCAATGAAAAATATCTAAAAAAAAAAAAATGATATGAAAAATATATTTAACTGGGTTAATTCGTTTTATTCTAATTTTTAATCGATGCAATTTTATTCTTTCTTTCTTCTTCTTTTATTCGTTTAATTTTTGAAAAAAAAACAAAAAAAATAAAAATAAACACTTGGATTTTGCGTTGAAAACTCAATTTGTTGTGTGAAAACGAAACACAAAAACACCGCCTACTACTCTACTCTACTCTTCTACTGCTACCACAACAACAACAACCACAACAACAACACACAAACATACTCTACACTGTACTCTGTGTATGCATTTTCTTATCGAAACACCATCCCCCAAAAAAAAACCCCAACACACAATTACAATGACAAAGATGATGTTCCAGGCAAAGTGGACGAGAAGGCAACCCAGCTGCACGCGATTGCCTCGCTCAAAGTACTGCTGGATGCCACCAAGCCGCAACGCGGTGGCGCCACCACCTCAGCGGCCAATCATGTCAAGATTAATCTCAAGGAGACAACATTGGCCGATCGACCCAATGGAAATATCGATACCACGCTCGATTCGGTAAGTTGCAACGTTCTGATACAACATCTATATAAACATGATAATTCAGATTTGATAATACAAATGTGCTAATGAAATAATGCTCATGATTTTTAGGCATGATTTATATTGATTTCTTTTTAATGGATTTCTTTATCGTATTTATTTTGGATATTCTTTTAATTTTGTTAGCAAATAATTGAACTATGTCACACATAATGCGCTGCATTTGTCATACAAAATATCGCAGATGAATATCTTCAATTTTGATCATCGTTTAATTTGAAAGTTTTTCGTACAAGTTGAATATCGTAAGGTCGAATATCGTATCTTGGAAAACACGCCAGCTGTAATATGTAGTATGTGGAGCATACTGAAACGCGTATTTAATTACAGTATTAACAATGTTAGGATGAGCTATCTATCTATCTATCGTAATATGTTAAGTGTTTTTAATTGATGTAATTACAAATATTTTATTTCAAAATTATTCTGAACGTTTATTTTAAAAACCCAGAGTTTAGTGTACCAGGTTCAAGCGCGTTACAACATTTTTTTTCAAGATCATTTACAAGAAATTTCTTTAACTGTTGGCACGTTTTCTCTACATTGCTAATTGATTGATAGATTGGTAAAATGATTGATGCGTTTGGACTGAACCTAAGCTAAACACGTATGTTTTCTTAATGTAAGCCCAGGCATTCGTTTTATGTGTATTTCTTATGTGTTTCCCCTCATTTTCTTTGCTCTCCTCGAAGCTCAACTCTTAAGTGTGTAGACAGCCCCTCAAAAACAAAAAAAAAACAAAAAAACAAAATCAACATATGCGGTCTCTGTGTATTTATGCAACGTTTCTGTGTGACTTTGAAATTGAAATCTTTCTGTTTTACTTTCAACTTAATTGTATCAATTTTCCATACAACTTTCCCACCTACAACACATCTCAGCCCGTCAGCTATTCACCTTTTGTCAACCTTTTGTTGTGTATGTTTACTTATAACCTTAACTGTAATACTCTATCGCCCATGTCCACCATTCCATTCATCTCTCTTTCTCTCTCTCTCTCTCTAACTCTATCTGTCCATCTCTTTCTATCTCTGTGTGTGCGTGTGTTCTGTGTCTTGCCTAACCCTCAACCAAACACTCTATAAAACTAATAAAGAGCTAATACGGAATTGTCAAATTTTAACGAATTTTACGATTATCGTTTCTGCAAAAACCATTTGGAACCAATCATTTGCTTTGTATCTTGAATTTTGAAACGTACTGCCTAGTGTTAAACGAATGATGACAACTCGCATTTAATAATAGCCAAAAACCAAATTAGACAAAACCAAACACCATGTTAAATATTCACAATATTATCTCATATTTTAGTACCCTGAACCCATTGAAAATAGGTTAAAGGTGTTTTTGTGCAAAATGTAAATGTATCTGACAGGCAGAAAGAAGCATCTCCGACCACATAAAGTATATATATTCTTGATCAGCATAAATAGCTGAGTCGATCTAGCCATGTCCGTCTGTCTGTCCGTCCGTCCGTCTGTTTGTCTGTCTGTCCGTATGTATAAACGCAAGGATCACGGAACCTATCAGAGCTAGAGAAATCTTAGCTGTAGATCCTCCTAGTGCCTACGCAGATCGAGTTTGTTTTCTGTGTGTCTGTCTGTCTGTCCGTCCGTCCGTCCGTCTCAGAACCTTTCAGAGCTAGAGAGTGAAATTTAAGCTGTAGGTCCTCCTAGTGCCTACGCAGATCGAGTTTGTTTCCGATAATCGATAACTTACCCCTTTTCCAAGCAATCGATAAAAATCGATATCGACAACCTGTTCTTTGGGCAATTTTGGTAAAAAATGATGGCTAGAGCCCTAAAACTTGGCATGTAGCTTCTAGAATAGTCTATATATCTGAATTTGTTGTTGGAAGAAAAGGGTTCAGGGTATCCCCTAGTCGGAAGCTGCCGACTAGAACCTCTCACTTGTTGTTATATCGAACATGAATATTCACTCATATTTTCATACATAGTATGTTGTGCTGCTGTCGCTGCTGTTCGATGAAGTCATGCCAATAATCAGCTATTCAGGCATTCCCAGGCACTCATTGCAATTTTTAGCTGCCACGCGCTGTGCCAGAAACTTGCTACGCTATGCAATTGCCAATTCACACACCCATCGTCGTATACACACCCACAACACAATCATCTAACTGTGTGTGTGTGTGTGTGTGTGCTTGTAACAAATATCGTTAATTTTTATTGTTGACATTTTGTTATTAAAGATGAATTTTAATGCATAGGCGCTAGCACTGGGCCAAGCAGCTGCTCATATTAATATGTAATTATTTATTTTAATTTATTTTTGATTTGTGCATTAAGATGACAAAGCAAACAAACAAAATTCAAAGACAATTCAATAACAATTCAATCGCTATACAACAATAAATGTTTCATTTGAATGCGACTCTCAATCGACATTGAAACCTGAACCCACTTCCGAGTTGGGCCTGAGTCACAAAATTGAAAACCAAATTTTGAAAAGAAAAAAAAGATTTCAAGAATATCAAAATAAATAAATTCCAGTTATGCTCTCCACAGTCCCAAACTCAAAAAAAAAAAACAAATTGTAATTGTGTTCGATTCCCGTTAAATATGTGTTTGTTATGTAATAACCCCGAACAAGAAAACTCCCTCAACACAACTATCCATTACTGTCTCTCTCTCTCTCTCTCTCTATCTCTATCTAACTTCTCTATCTATCTCCCAGTTTGTCTATCTGTCTCTAAACAGTGTTTGGTTTATTAATCAAGTATTATTTCCATAGCTGAAACTAAAAACTTAAGCAAAAAGGCAAACAATTCACAAATATTCTCAACAAAACAATTTAATTTTCTTTAAGAAATATCTAAAGTTAAATATAAGAAATGATCAAAATGAATTCTTAACTTAAATTCAATTCTATATCAAAAGCCATCGTTAAGTGGTCGACGTCCTAGCTGGATTGAGCAGAGGGTCAAAATTCAGACACGCAAATTTAGCATCAAAGTTAGTTTCATAAACAATTTATTTATTGCTCTCTCTCTCTCTCTCTCTCTCTATCTCTCTATCTCTCTCTCTTCTCTATATATTGCATACAAATTTTTATTATTATCATTTTTTCTGTTTACAAATATCGTAAGAATTATAAATATATATATCTTTGCATTGTGTAGAAAGCGACGTCAGCGACAAACTGAGACGCGAGTCTGACGTTGCTTTAAAGCGCAAGCGTATTGATTTGAACTCTCCTGCGCAGTGGAATGCGAGGGCAATAGCAGGTGGCAAATGGCAAATGGCAGTGGATCAAGCCCAACTGTCTAGCAGATGAGGCAATCGGCATTATCGATTTGCATATAATCGATTTGAATATTTTAATTGCATACGTCCGTGACTATAATTCGATGGAAGACAGGTATATCGTAAATATAGGTGGGGCCTCAAATAATGCGTTAAGCCTAAATATTGTTGAGTAAATTTGTTGGGGAATTACAGTCCGCACGAATAACACGATATCGAATATCGTAAATTGAATATAACGTGTGTTGTCAAGGCAAAACGTGAAAGTACTGCAAGAACTAGCATAGTTCGAATATCGTAAATATCTAAATTAATCATGACCACAAAGATAAAAATTTAAAAGAGCTTAAAGCAGAGCAAATCAGCGAAAAAGTTGAGTGTGAATAGTGTAATTTGATATATGAATTATATCGTAATTTCATAATAACTATATATGGATTCTATGCGTAGGTTGCAATATCGTAAAACACGTCTTTGAGTTGGGTAATTACTGTCCGCACGAATAAGACGATATCGAATATCGTAAATTGAATATAACGTGTGTTGTCAAAGCAATACGTGAAAGTAATGCAAGATCTAGGAAAGTTCGAATATCGTAAATATCTAAATTAACAATAACCACAAAGATAGACATTTAACAGAGCTTAAAGCAAAGCAAATCAGCTCAAAAGTCGAGTGTGAATAGTGTAACCTGATATATGAACTATATCGTAACTATATATGGATTCTATGCGTAGGTTGCAATATCGTAAAACACGTATTGCAGCTGGCACGCACCATACAGCACTTGTCTTTCAGCCTACTCATAGAACAGACCATGATAAACCCCACTCTTCGATTTAATACTAATTATGAGTCATTTGGGTAAAACTGAACAATACGTAATTTAATATTCGATACATTTCGAATGACGTCAGGCCGTAACTTGTCATCAACCACCAACCACAGTGCAACCATTGCCCAGGAGCGTAAAACAATTACCACAGACGCGACTAGCTTAGAATATATATCAACGAATTTAATACTATTATCTACTTTGCTTTATTGCAAGTGTTAAAAGTATTTTCACTCACATTGCTTTAGTGCTGCTTACAACAACAAAAAAAAAAAACGTAGCTTTACACACTCTTAGCTATATAGTTAAATAGTATTTTTTCGAATCATCATATGTATAACTATATTTAACATATTTTACTTTCTATTTTCGTTACACTTTGATCGACTTTAGTTCGGGCTGTGCCCATGCGCATCCATTCAGAGAGTGTGTGTGTGTGTGTGTGTGTGTGCGTGTGCGTGTAGCCTGTCTATGTATGTATGCTTGCACTAGCCAAAACAAGAAAAAAAAATTACTATGAGCATGCCTAATAAGAACTAAGATGCCGAAATCTGTGCACGTTACAATACTCGTATAGCACCTACTAAAAATTGTACTCGTTAACTAGAAAGTAAGTGCATAACTGTTTGTGTTTGTACTTAACCAAAAAAAAAAAACAATACACTTTATTTAGACTCTGGCCACACTTAACTTGTACTAATTTTGATACGCACCATTTTACCTATTGACGTACTTACCTAGAGTCCTTATGGCTATGCAAAGCTCTAAACGTCTGTCTGTGAGTGCGTCTCTCCACAACTCGAAATCTGTTGTCAAAATCAAGCTCAAGACTCTTGATCTGATTAAAACCAAACATATCTCGTCTCATATGTTAACATATAGCCAAATGACATATATCATACAATATTTTCATATCAGACTCACATCAATATATATATTTTATATACTAACAAATTACATACGATATATATATTATTCTATTATACATAATCTTATTTGAAGTCAACATTTATTGTACAAAAATCAGAAAAAAAGAAGAAAACAAATCAATTAAAGCACCGAACAAGCTACAACTTTAACATTTTATAATATATATATACATATTCACATTATATACAAAATGAAAGGCGCCTGAAATAATCGAGGACGAACCGGAGCCCCTGAGCATGGCCTGGCCGGATACGGCTCGCAAGCGGCTCACCTACGTCCTGGTCGCCCCACTTCTGGTGCCCATGTGGCTAACGTTGCCCGATACGCGCACACCGCGCGGCAAACGCTTCTTTCCGGTCACCTTTATAGGCTCCATCGTGTGGATAGCCGCCTTTTCCTACCTCATGGTTTGGTGGGCCAATGTCATTGGTGACACAGCGCGCATACCCCCAGAGGTAGGTTCACTTTAATAGAGAATTTAAGAGTTTAAAGTTTGGAAATTTTCGTGCATTGTATCGAAAATATGTGTCAATATATGTTTGTGGTCGTTTCCTCTTAAGTTATAGCGACTGTGTGCATACGTCTTATAAAAGTTTAAAAACTTTAAACCTAAACTAACTATGAGAAAGCTCTTTGAATTCGAATATAGCTTATATGGATCGTATATAGAATATAGAAGAGACTCGTTAGTAAAATTATATATGGATTATAAGGCTTATATATGATTTACAAGCTTTCGAATTTTACTTATTTGAAGAATACGTGGGTTATGTTAAACTATTCGGACTATTTTTAAATCTTTTTTTCTTTAATTCCTTAAAAATTATTATGGCTTGAAACCCAGGCTGGTTTCTAGTTGTAAAAATGTGATAGACGCCAGAGCTATTTCAATTATTTATCAGGGTTCCGGTCTTATACTCTTACTCTTCGCTTGAGACTATTGAACAATCTCAAACTGGTTTATAATAGTGTTATATGAACCTATTTTTACTTGAATTTCTATTTTCAATTTCGTCTCAAGGTTATGGGCCTAACATTCCTGGCGGCAGGCACATCTATACCGGATTTGATAACGTCCGTGATTGTGGCCCGCAAAGGCTTTGGCGACATGGCCGTCTCCAGTTCGGTGGGCAGCAACATCTTCGATGTGACTGTGGGGTAAGTGAAAGAACCATTTATGTATATATAAATAGAAATATTTAGATTCGAGATTGAGGTTAGAGACTAATTTTGACTTATATCTGATGTTTGGATACGTAGCTTGCCGATACCCTGGCTGATCTATGGGATTATCTACGATGCGCCCGTTGAAGTGAACTCGGTGGGCATGGTCTGTTCCATAACCATATTGTTTATGATGCTCGTATTTGTGGTGCTATCAATTGCCTGCTTCCGTTGGCGCATGAACAAGGGGTTGGGCTTTACCATGTTTCTGTTGTACTTTGTCTTTGTTGCCGTTTCGCTGATGTTCGAATATGATTTGATCACTTGCCCCTTCTAAACACCACAGAGGTGGGCAAAATTGCAGCAACCAAAAACTTAGCAACAAAGTCAAATGTGACACACACCAACACACTCTCTCTCATACACGCATATACTCTCTCACACACACACACACACACGTACACGCGCAAACCAATTAGCTAAATTTATATACAAAACAAATTAATGAATTAAATTAACAAATTGACTAAGCTAATCGAATTGTTAAAAAACAAAACAGAAATGCATAAATCACGACACACACGAAGAAGCAAAACTAAAAACTAAACAAAAACGAATACGAATACGAATACGATGAGCAAAACAAAAAGCAAAAACAACAAAAGTAAACTTTAATAACAAAAAACGAGTTAGTTAGTGCTATGTGCAGCGTTTTTCCTTTTTCAACAAAAGAGACATTTACTTTAAATGTTTAGCCGCAGCTTTTTAAGCAGTTATTAACAAACAAAAGAGAGCCAAGAACACACACACACACACAAACACACACAGAAACACACACAAAACTCTTAAGCTTTATCTATCTATCTATCCTTCTCTCTACTTGAACTATGAACCTTAACAAACTTATCCATAATTGATTACCTACTAATTAGAAAGAAAAAAAAACCAAAAATAATGGCTTCCCAATCAATTACTTTACTTAAGCGTTTGGGTTTTTTAATTACTACTAATTACGATTATATAATATCTTAGTCCTAACTTGGCACAAGCACCTTCTGTACGTTACGATACAAGACAGCCATTATGTTGAGCATATTTTTTCGAACTCTGCAAGTGTTGGGCAGCAACTTTCAAACTTCAAACTGAATTAGACCGTTAACTGCTTGAGAATTCCAAGCGAATGCTATACATATTTAGATCACAATGTGTACTAAACGTTTAACATGCATGGATTTGCCAAGTGAATGCTTAACTATTTGAGAATTCTAAGCAAAAATAGCTTTTAGGTTCAACTTGTATTGGCTAGCCTGACTAGAACTTTCTGCGAATTGAACTAAAAATCTTTTTAGACCAGCAAGTGTTCTAAAGTTTGAAAAGCTACAAGTAATTGAAGCATGTTCCTTAGAACTTTGAGTCCTTCAACAGTTTTCAGGGCCAAACTCCTTTTAGCCCAGCTCCAACACTTGGCGCTCTCCAATACTTTAATTTGCATGCTCCACCAACTATAAATTGTTCTAGTAACTTTCCAAAAACTATGAAAAGTAAACAAAATAAAACAAAAAGAAAGCTTTACGCCAGACAGAGCCTAAATCGGTCTAGTTTTACAAAACTTATGCTATATATATGAAACTTATATACCACACGCACACTTGCATCGCATATATATATATATATACTTACTTATATATTGACCTATATTAATTAAGTGATAATTTGCGTACTTATTAAACGAAGAAAATGATAAGCTATAACTATACTCAAAAACGAAAACGAAACAAAATAAAAAAACTCTAAAATATATGAATAATACTAGGAATACTTTGAGAAGAAAATGAAACTAAGAAAATGAAACCTTTTGCTAAGCATTTGTCATAAATCATTTGAAAAGATGACGCTCGATCGAAAATTTACGACTAATCATTATTGTTATATTATGATTGTTATTATAATTAAACGTTATGATTAAAACTTATGATTCTTGTTCGCGTGTCAAAGGTGCAGTTATTTCCATTTAAATAATATCTATTGATAGACTACATACTAAAAACAAAAACAATTCGAAAAACAAAATGAATTTTATTATTTCATTTACTTTTCTCCTAATCAATGCCCTGTGTGTGTATACAAATATGAGCATATACACATATTTATATATATATACGATATGTAAAAGAAGAAGAAGAAAAACAATATTTAAGCAAAGAAAAAACTTGCTCTCTTTATTTAGAACGTACGTAACATTTTTCTTAACTAAACCTAAAATCTAAAACCTTAAACCTTAAACCTTAAATCGTAAACACAAACTTAACAGAAAATCGCATTACATATATACATACTTATATATACATATATTTTATATATAAAGAAATGATAAAAGCATAAAGTATATATAAATAAATATATATGCAAATGTAACTTAAGTAGGCAATATATCCAAAGATATCCCAAAATGTTTGCATATGGCTCGCAAATTAAAGTTGAGGCAGCAACAAATACAATTAAAAAAACAAAAAATACTATAAAAACACACACACGTGAAACAAAAACAACAACAAAAACACAGAACAGAAAGCAATAATTTTTACAACAAGGCGAAGGCGAATAAATTTAAATGAGAACTAGTGGCAGTGACATAACCTTATATATACCTATATATATATACTAAATATAATACCACGGCATTAAGAAAGAAGAAAACAAAAAAGAAGTTTTTTAAAGCACGGCCAAGCAACATAATTAACAACAACAAACATTGCAAACACGAGACGAGCGGAGTTTAGCCCCAGCTGTTGCATAGACTAGTCGCAGCCATCAGATATACCTATATATATATATATACATACATACCTAAAAAGCAAAGAAAATCTATATATATGTATACTATATATATATACCTTGAGAGGTGAGGAAGTGTGTGTGCTCTTACACCCCATGGGTGGTGCAGTGCATATAGAAATGCACATATACATACCTATTATATGGACATACATACGAGATTATAATTACAATGCAACAAATTAACAGAGAACACCAAAATACCATAAAAAAAAAAACAAAAAGGAATATATAAATATAACTTTTACATTGTATTAATACAAGGAGAGGCATACATTAAGTACGTCACGCTAACTAACGTGCTTAGCCAAATGCTCGATAAACCACAGCTACAACATGGCACTAGGAACCACCACCACCACCACGCACCACCATCGAAACTCGACATTTTATCGTATATGGTCGAAAAGCCAAGGAACTCGCAAGGTGCGACATTGAGAGCGACATAATTGTAGTTATATTTACCTGATTTCATTTGAAATGAATCTAACTATCTACTAAATCTACTATCTACTAAACGTTATCTATTTGTTTTAGTTACTTACACTTTTATCTAACTGATTCTTATACCAAGTTCAAGGACCTCAAAGCTCCATCTAAACAGCTCCTAACTAAACTCTCTAAATACTTGCTAGTTTGAATTCTTCTTCTGTCTTTGCTCTGCAGCTGGTTTTGTTATAGAAAGTAATAATGATATATCATGAAAACTAATAATGATAAGTTGTCGTTTCCTATAGTCCTTAAAGATTTCTAACTTAAGGCGTTGGGCACTTCGTACCATCAAGTCTGGAAAGACTTTTAAGAGTGGGCCAAGCATAAACTAGAACATTTCTTAGCTTGATATTCAGTTGCCCAATAGAGTACAATTCATATAGAACACTTGAAGAAAAGGGATTGCAGTCTTCTTATAAGTTTACCAAAGAACCTTCCCACTTCTTTCTCGAATACTTTTTATCTGGTCTACACTCTCTGGTCGTCCGCTCTCGTATTTCATCTGCTGTCAATCTTGTTCGTGTGCATCTATAACCGACCATATATGAATAAAGTATGTCTCATAAATAGACTCTCTCAACATTCTCAACTCGGACGCTCACTCTTACGCAAAGATCAATGGGCTCGGGAACGTAGAGCAATCGGAAATATCAAGGACAATTGAATTGCTTTCAAAAGAAAAAAAGAAAACTTCCAGTACTTACAAAGCAAATCGAACAACAACAATTAACATAAACTTTTATACAAGCTGTATATGGTTAAAACTAAACAATAATCTTCCAAATTAAATTTAATACCAAAAACCAAATGCATACGAGTACATACTTATATAAACAAATATATAAAAACATATATATTATACGATATATATACATATATATATATATATACATACTGAATACTAAAAACAAACAAACTTACTTATTTAGTACATAACACCCAGCACATACTCACACACACTCACACACACACACACAGAGACACACTCTCACACACACACACACTCAGACACACACACACTCACACACACACACACACTCACACACACACACACTCACACACACACATAGACACTCATTTACACTCACTTAAAACATATCGCGCCCACTTTTCTCTATAAAGTACTACGAACGAGTACAAAAACTTATGTAGAACTAACTATAGTAAAGAGTCTAACAACAAAAACAAAACAAAAAGTAAAAATACTAACCTAAACAAAATTTATGAAAAATTGTTAATCAACGAGCATTCCCAATGGAATATGCGTATACTACTATATACATACTTTCGAAGCACTTTCTCCTTAAAAAACCGATTACCCAAAACCATAGAGTGCAGTACAAATGTCAGCGTCCGTTAACATTTACAAACGACAACAAACAATCAAATCAAAATAAACAACACACACACACATACACACCTGCAGACACCTGCATATAATAACCAAGATCGGAATCAGCGTAGTTAGCATCAATTGTTCAGAACTCAAAAACTCCTTTCAATTCCCAGATCCTAACTCAAAAAAACGCACACAAACACGCACTTGTCAAGTGGGAATCGTTAAAGTCTCGCTTTAAAGCAACTTATATAAGATTATATATATATACAAGAAATATATATATATATAAATGAGAAATTGTTATGGTTATAGATTTTTAACAAGTTGAATAATTGCGTAACAAGAAAAACAAAAAAAAAACCAAAAAAAAATGTCAAACCAAAAAAAAATTGTTGAAAAATTAGTAAAAATGTTCATAACATACAAATGAAGCGTAACGGAGCAAGAAATAAAACAAAATAAAATTAAATTAAAAGATTAATGATTTATAAAAATACAGTATATACTTTATGAAATATTTAACTTACAAATAATAAACAAAAAAAATCATTGTTTGAAATTAAAGTGAAAAAAAGAAAACTGAAAAACCAAAAAAAAATATATTAACACGCGTACAATTCTTGTGTCTGCTAATTTTATCCTTGACCAAATTTTACTTGAGTTACAGCTTAAATCGCCGTAAGTATTATCCCCAAAAATTTTGATTTCTACTAAACAATTGGCATTTGAAAGTTTCATAGAAATTCGAAAATATGAAATTAGCAAACACATAGCACCGACAGACAATTACTGGACGCTACATAACTCGAACTCGAACTCGCGGGTACAGTTGAGTTGGGAGTTAGCTAGCTATGAAATCACCTACTATAACAATACCAAATGCATAACGTGAGAGCACATATTCATGAATATCAGCTTTAAATACGAAATATAATAACTATAATACATATATAACGAATATATTGATTTTTATAAGTATATTATATATTATTATGTATGTACCCACAGATAGTATGTGTAACTTTCTCTCCTTCCTTTTTTGTAATACGTAACGCCGTGTATACAAAACTTATATTCGAATATATATAGTGTGTGCATATACGAGTACATCAAATAAACGTTTCAAGTTGCGTCCGTTGTATAATACAAGCAAAAAAACAAAAATAAAATAAAGAAGCAAACAAACAAAAACAAGATACAATAAAATGCAGCAACCAGAAGATTTCCAGCTGTCAGCTTTCGCCTGCATCGATCAACGATAACCGATTGACGATTGCAAAGCTGTCAGTTGTCGCTTGCATGCGCTCGAACTTTACTTTGAATTAGAGATGGGCACAATAAGTCAACGAATGACACGAGCAGGAAACACGAACACACGAAGCACACGACTTTTTCAAACATGGATTTCAATAGATTTTGAAATATATCAGAATCGATAAATTGTCGTGTTGCTCAAATCGTGTCGATCATTCGTAGAAAGAAGAAAAAAACACGACATGTGCCCAACTCTGGTTTTTTTAAGCAGCAAAATAAATAAAACAACGATAATTATAAATATTAAGAAGCGTAAAATGAAATAACGTCAAAGAGAATCCAGCAAAAAGTAATAGTTAACATATTGGTAGACTAATTTAAAGTTTTTTATAGCGTTTTCAAATTTGTAAGTATATAACAACAAACAAGATGAACAAAAACAGTGCGTTTATTATTTTTAATAGGCAATGCAATTATCGATCATAGATAATTCCTATCGATTTGGTACCGTTGGCAAAGCAAAAAGTAACCGTCGTGTGTGTAATACAGAAAATTCCTTACCCACCAGTGATTTTTGTGTTGTTGAGTTTAATTGTTGTACGATGTTTACTTTACATTTTTTACATATGTATGTACGCATAGAACGTAGTCATTAATATGTATGTATATGTATGTGGTTTATTTTTTGTAACGGGAAACGTTGAGCATGTAATTAGTATATATGCATAAATGTTAATTTGAATAGTCAACAAAGAGAGTATTATAATACCAAAAATGAGAATTAATTTTAATAACTGATACGCTTTTAGCACATAAGATTGTACAAATAATTTATATAAATACATACATACATTCACATTATATCAAGGACAAATTATAAACGCTAAAATGTTTATAAATCGACACAATATAGAAACGAATCTTGCAGTGAACGTATATTTTAGTTTCCGTTTTAGCCATATGTTAATTTGTTATTATATTTGTATATTGTAAGCCTTACAAGACAGGATGGAGAGCAATCGATCCTGTTAACAAGTCAAACGAAAGTGATGATGCCATTGGATTGAATGAAATATGAAGTGAAAACCGGGAATCCCTGAACTTGCTGAACAATTGAATTCGGCTTTACTTTACAACAGTTGCAGAAAATACAGCGATACAGCTATAATACAGAATGTTATTTACTTTATAGAAGTACATATTTACATACATACATATATATTTAATGGAAATATTTAGATTTTATACAAAACACAATCACTAATTCTCCCCTCCTCAAAACCCATCCACGCCCAACCCAGACATCAAGTTAGAATTCATCATTGAGAAAAAAAAACGAAAAACACGACAACCGCATGGACTAGAAGCAAATCAAATAAATAGTCAATTTCGATGATATATATATATATATATGTACTGGCTGGCACACAAAATACGAGTAATACAAATATGACAAATACACAAGTTGATAAAAAGATATTAAAGCATTTTGAAGAGAAGAGAGGGGTGCAAACGGAACGACACTTATGTAAATCAAAACGAAGCTAATAAACATAGATACAATGTTAACTAGTTATTTAGGTGAAATATACAACAAATCACACTCAGATACATTTAAATCGTAACGCTTACAAACACACACAAACACACAACACTCACATACACATACACACACACACACACACAGTTGAAAGCGTCAATAACGAGCAAAGTGAAATACCGTTACATAGCCGAGTTGTAGCAGAGTCGCAGCAAACGAATAAACGAATAAAATGGCCGTTTAATAAAAACTTTTGTTATTAACAAAACAAAATAAAAATTGTAAAGCAAAATTGCAGTCAGCATATTGCAAACAAGCAAAAAAAAACAAAACAAAACAAAACAAAATGAATATATAAAGTTAATGTTCAAACTAACTAATATATAACGAATATTATATAATACAACAAACTTAGACTGTATGTTATTTTCTCAATACAATACCTACCTATAAAAACAATAAAAACAGATTCAATAAAATGAGTTATCCAAAAGGCACAGCACTCTGTTTGAATCTAGCGCGCAGGCGAACTCTGCCAGGTGTGGCAGCAGTCGTAGTCAGTGCTGCCCATGCCATATGGGGGCTCACGGCGAAAGACAAGAACGATGTTTAAATTTGCCGCGCAACGGAATTCAAAGCAACAATGTGGCAACACTAGTATTCAATGCTGCCTATACATGTACGTGCGCACAGCGAATGGCAAGTATTCTACCGATTTCAATATTTTGTCTTATTGTGTGTACGGTCACACTGTCCCTTCCCACGCGACCAATAACACAAAAACGTGTGTTTTGGTACGGTGCGTGTTTTTATATAAAATAAACCAATTTTAACGCGAATCAGCTGTACAATACAGTTGATTTAGGCTAGTTAATAGGCGCTCTATTCGACAGTCATAATGAGACGTCCCAAGAAGGTGAGTTGCACGTTAAATACGAACACGCAATTTAGTGCAAAGATGTGAGGTTATTTCGCATACACTAACCAAATGAACGGTATATTGAATTCCTAAGCATATTTGCTCTGTTTTTTTTAACTCTGCCTGATTTTCTTTGCAGTACGAGTCAGGCGAGGCCACGCAGTATATAAGTCGACGTGCCGCGCTTCGCAAGTTGCAGCTATCCTTGAATGATTTTCGCCGCTTGTGCATATTAAAGGGTGTTTACCCGCGCGAGCCGAAGCACAGAAGACGCGCTCAGAAAGGCTCCTCGGATATTAAGATCCTGTACCATGCGAAGGACATACGGTTTTTGCTGCACGAGCCCATTGTGTGGACGCTGCGTGACTATAAGGTATTTGGATAATTGAATAATAATGCTTGCATACTGTATAACATGTATTCTATTGCTCTGCAGATCTTTGCCAAGAAATCGGGTCGCGATCGCGCCATCAAGGACTTTCGCAATCTGAAGCGCCGCTTGGCCTTGTTCCCAGAGATCAAGCTCGATCACATTGTAAAGGAACGTTATCCCACATTCATTGATGCGCTCAAGGATTTGGACGATTGCCTCACGCTACTCTTTCTGTTCAGCACATTTCCATCGTTGCATTTGATACCACGCGAACAGTCAAATCTTTGCCGCCGCTTGACTATCGAGTTTCTGCACTATGTGATTGCCTCCAAGTCGCTGCGCAAGGTTTTCATTTCCATCAAAGGCTACTATTTCCAAGCAGAGATCAAGGGTCAGAAGGTCACCTGGATAGTGCCACATTATTATCCCTTCAAGCCACAATCGCGTCAGGAGGTGGACTTCAAAGTCATGTCAATTTTCGTCGAATTCTACACCATCATGTTGGGCTTCACAAATTTCCGTTTGTACCATGGCCTTAACCTGGCCTATCCACCACAGTTTCCCAGCAACATGCTGCAAGACAATGCGGACACGCTGAAGGACGAGTCCAGCTTCGTGTCGGATCGCATTACGGCGCTTAACTTTGAGCTGCTGCGCACAGACAAAGTGCAGGAGGACGAGGAGGACCCTGATATCGATATGGAGCTGCTGGAACAGGATGGTGACTCCAAACGCATCATCAAAATGAAACAGGAAGCACAGGAAGTTTCGCGGCTGCGCACCCTGTTCAAAGGCTTGAAATTCTTTATCAATCGCGAGGTGCCACGCGAGCCGTTGGTCATTATCATACGCTCCTTTGGCGGCAAAGTATCCTGGGATTCGTCAGTCTTTTCGGGTGCCACTTACGATGAGAGCGATGAAACCATAACACATCAGATTGTGGACAGACCCAGCCTAAGCACACAGTACATCTCCAGGGACTACATACAGCCACAGTGGATCTTCGATTGTGTCAATCAGCGCCAGCTGCTGCCCACCAACAAGTACTTCCTAGGCGAGCCGTTGCCGCCACATCTGTCGCCATTTGTCGATGCCAAACGCGACACTTACATACCGCCTGAGGAGAAGGCTCTGCATGATCCCTCCCTGATCGAAACTCATGGTAAGATATTAGATTTTTAACAGCCCACATGCCAAGATGCTAACCTCAGCCACTTTCCACAGCTCAAAGCGAAGATGAGTCAGAGGATGATGCTGCAGCAGAAGAGGAGGATACCGTAGAACAGGAGCTGCTCGATGCGCAGCTGCAGCGCGCTTATCAACAGGAGACGGCCGAGTACAAAAAGTATGGGGCTGCCGACGGTGTCAATGAAGATGAGGAAGACTCCGACGAGGAGGACTTCGATGGGGAGGAGCAGGAAAGCGATGACGACGACGAGGAGGAAGAGCTCGATGAAAAGGAGAAGCGACTTTTAGAAGAGGTGCGTCATCAATTGTTTTTCTTAATACAAATTCTATTAATCTTCAATTCCTTGCAGAAACAAAAAATGTCAGTACAATCGGGCAAAGTACATAAAGTCAATAAGAGGCAGGTGCACAAGGCAGAGGTGGATGAACATCGTCTACAGGCACGCATGGTCAAACCGCGTCACCGCAATCTCTTCCGCAAGCTGATACGCGAGAAACAGGCCAAGGAGAAGGAAGAGTGGTTGCTGCGCAAGAAGCGCCGCACAATCGAGACCGATGCTAAGGAGGCCAAAAAGTTGGCCAAGCGGGAGGCACGAAAGGCGGCCGCTGCCGCAGCTGCAGCTGCCGCCCAGTTGGGCGCAAAGTAAACGGCTAGCTCGTGCTATTCCACAACCTGTGTCTTGATCTTAGTCTTAGCTTGTACCCCAAACCCAATAAAAATACAAAAATGTAATAACTCAACGATTCCTTGCACGATATATTTGAGTATGCAGTCAAGAAAGGGATATTAGTTTCTAAAAATTAGAATAAGCTACGATTTGATTGAATCCTTGCGTATCCTGACGCGCATATCGTATTTCTAACACATTGTACCTACACAACCCATTATCCTTAGATGCCAATCGGTCCAGGTTGTCCTTACGATCCTAATGCACCAATTCCTTTGAAAATCTGCCAGGGTATGGTAAAATTATGGCTATTTTTCTAAAATGGACATGATCAGAAAATCGCCTGTAACTTCGCTATTTAAAGGACTTTCGGAATGTCCTTTGGCGAGCAGATTGGGCTTGTCCTGCCAATTTATAATACACAAGGAAAAGGACGATAGTCCTCCAAAGAGCCGAGATAAAAAGAGATTTCTTTTATATATTATAATTACCCATAGCTCAGCCGTGTCCTTACGGATCCTGATAAGTCCTGTGTCAAAATATCCGTAGGGAATAGAGCTATCAATCTGCCAAAGGACATTTATTTCGTCCTTTTAGTTTCCAAGTTATCGCTTATTTTTTGAAAAGGACATTTTATTTATAGCCATAACTCGGCGAAATCCTTAAGTATATCGGAAGGATATACATTTTTGAACTCGTAGGGGGAAGAACTATCGATTGACATTCAAGGATTTCCAGGATTCGACAAAAAATTTCGCGAAATATTTTCATAGGGGTTTAGTCAGAAAATTGGCCAAAATCGAAAAAATCGGGGCTAACTTTGCCATTTTAAGGACTATGGGGATGTCCTTTGGCCAGCAGATAGTCCTTACCCTCCCAATCAAGAATCAACCACCAAAAGGACGAAAGTCCTTCAAACGGCAAAGTTTTAAGGACAAATTTCGCAACAGAAAATTGCCTATAACTCAGCCATATCCTTGAGTATCCTGATGAGTCCTGCGTCAAAATAATTGTATTGACCAGCCCCACAAACTGGCCAAAGGACATCGAGATCGTCCTTGTAGTTTTAAAGATATTAAGGATTTTGTGTTTTAGGCCATTTTCCTTGCGGCTCGCGGCTGAGATTTCGCCAAGTCCACGGTTCTTAGATAGCCCCATAATTTTTAAATGCAATTCGATGCAGCTGGTCCATACGATCCTAACGCACCATGTCGTTTGAAAATCTGCAAGGATATGGCTGAATTATGGCTATTTTTCTAAAAAGGACGTGATCACAAAATCGGCCATAACTTGTTCATTTCAAGGACTATTGGGATGTCCTTTGGCAAGCAGACTGTGCTTGTCCCGCCAATTCACAATATACAAAAAGAAGGACGAAAGTCCTTCAAACGGCGGAGCTCTAAGGACACTTTTTACAGCACAAATATCCTTACTAATTCTGGCGAAAGATGTGCCAACAAAAGTATATTGTTCTGGACTATCAACTGTGCACAGGACATCAAGGTCGTCCTTGTAATCCCCGAGATATCATAGACTTTGTAATCCCGTGAGATTACAAGAAATTTTCATCTGAAAGTTGAAGGCCAACAAAATTTTAGAAAAATTGTATTGCATACTCACGGGAGTGAAATTTAAATGACCTTTAAAATGAATCCCAAAGCCAACCGACAACAAATTTTCGTTATATTTTAGAAAAATTGCGTTTATTGTATAAAAAAGTCTTAAGCTACCATTTCAAGGAGTATCCCAATGTCCTTTGGGCCATGGACCATCCTCGTCCTGGCAATTAAGAATATTCAATAATAAGGCCGAAATTCCTTTAAGGAGCCAAGATAACAGTAAATGGTCTATAGCTCAGGCTTATCCTTGCGAGTCCTGACGAATCCGATGTCCGATGACTCGCATTACCCAAGGCTGATATATCAAGACGAATTTAAGAAGCAGATCGTTTGAGATATTATTTGAATAGATTATGTAGCACAGTTTTTCGTTATATTTTTTAAGCTTAAATAAATGTTCGAACAATAAGAACTCGCCATAATCGATTTTGAATTTTACAGTATCTGAATAGAACACATGAATCGCATAAAAATTATAATATAATCATAAAAATATATATATTATAACAACAAAAATACAGCAGTAAAGCAATAAAAAAAATAGCTATAAATATAAAGTAGAAAAGGAGAACTAAGGAATTGCAAAACTTCACATATGTTCGTTTACATTCCTAGTTATGCATAGCTTGGATTCAGTTTGTTGGGTTTAGGATTAGTTTTGATGACGGGGAATATATAATTGGGTTTATAGGTAAAGCTAGACCTAGTTGCTTGGCTATAGAAACTGTTTTAAAAATTTGTTTTAATGAATTTTAACTAACGATTTGTCGCTCATCGTATAACCTAAGTTTTGTATATGTATATATAGTACTCGTATATTGTATATGCCCTGACACAGTCCAAGTCTGTCATAAGTAGTACCTATTTATCTATAATTATATGTTTTTCGGTTGTTTTTTTTTTCTTCTCATTTGTTTTGAGTCTTGCGTTCGCCGCTTTTGTTCTCGGGTAAGTCCAATAAATCGTTTGAAATCAAATGCTATGGGATCTTTAGGATATAGTCCCTAATCGCTATCGCTATTATCGCCGCCCACCGCACCATCATCGTCGTCATCATCGTCGCTATCCTCCAGTTCGGGCATAGGGAAACGCAGAATAGCCGCAACGCCCGTCAGCTGAGCGAGTTCTGAAAATTTCAAAGTAATTAAGTAATATAATAAGATAAAGTCAAAAAAAGCATAGTTAGATCTTTTAAGCGGATGTTTTCATTCAAATCGATAACTATCGATTACGCATTCAAATCGATAACTATAGATAACCCATACAAATCGATACATATCGATTACCTGCCAGACGGCAGGTTTAAAAACATAGAACATTTCAAGAACAAAAAGTCTATAGTATGGAGCTAAGCGCATTCTCAACTAAGCTAGTTCTACCTATTTTTTCAACAAATTTTGAGATTGGACAAACAGGATTCTGGAACCAGCTAACTGTGAACGACTTTGTCAACATGTTAAGAATTGGCTAATTGTAATTCTTAGACTTTAACCCAAAGTTGAACTCGCGGGATTAGCAAAAACAAGTTAATTGCACGATTTATGCGTCCGGTCCGAGATAAAACTAGCTTAAGAACTTTAGTTATCAGCTGTTTTTTCTTGGGTAAAGCGCATTCCCACAACTTTGGTCTTGCAGTGCGCTTAGCCAAGGCCAAAACGCAGTCCAAGCAAACCAGTTAACAAACTTTTTTTTTATTATTATGTGCACTGGGCGTGGGAGTTGCAGCTGACATAGTCAAGGCTCACCGGTTCTAGAGAACTGACTCACATTTGAACTTAACATTCAACTTGGAGAACCGCAAAAACAACTAAGATATTACAATTTACAATATGCAAATGTTCCAGAGGCAATTAACAATGTAGAGCTCTAAAAACTGTAAGAAAACAAAAACCATGCAGAGCTGTGTAAATTGCTCAATATGCTTGAGTTTAGTATAGGTTCTGATCGGTGCTGTTCGGGCTCTTTTGACTGTTTACTCATTGAAATTGCTGCGTTCTTTTATCTACACACAATTTAAATCAAGTACTCGAATTGTTTACATTTCCCTACAATGTTTGCATATAAGTAATTTCAAGCTGATTAAAACGATCGCACGGCAACAAGAGGAGGTGGGGGAGGTGGGGGAGGAGGAGGAGGAAAGGCACTTGAGGAGGCGCGCTTCCAGCGATAACGCGTTAAATAAAACTTATGTGGAAATGTTCAAGTGGCGTTGAAAGACAGTCTCGATATGCAAATTTCATTTCAACAAGCGATACGAGCTCTACAAGTTACAATAGCTACAAAGTATTGGGTTCTATTTTAGAAATACGGCGACCCATTTACGAAATAGAAGTAGAAAAGTACCCAATGCGAGTGTGCTGAACTAGAATATACCCTCTATGGGCCTACGATAAACAGTAATATGAAGAAACTAGGAATATCTTTGGCACGCCGAGGATTTAATTCTCTTGTAGACATTTGTCTTAAGGTTTTCTAGTTATTTGCGAATAGTTCGTATAGAGAATAGATCGTAATATTGCCATATTACTTTTCAATCGATCATTCCTATGGCCGCTACATGATCCGTTTTTATACAATTTTCATATACACGAAGGAGGCTAGCTTAACTTTAAAAATGTCGATTTCTGTCAAGATATCTTGACTATAGCTTTAAAAGGCTAGTTGGCATAGAAACAGACAGACGGATATAACTATATCAACTCGGCTGCTGATGCTGATATAGAGTATATATATACTTTATGAAGCCGGAGATGTCTCCCTAAGGATATTATAAGGAATATCTGTATACATAAATGAATTCAAGGCAACTGACAAATGGAATTCTGGTTTCAAATGTCGAACTAAGTTTTGGATGTAGTCAAGGCTAGTTGAAAAGTTGGGTATACAATATATAGTATATATATTAAATTTAGATAAATTAGACTTTGATAAAGTTAGACTGGAATTGAGCATATTTTATTTTGCTGTGAACCGAAACTGGAACCAAAAATATGCTCTTCAAAGTAAAGAAACGATTTAGATAGAAAAAAAAAGATACATATAATATATAATATATACTTATTCCAATATAGTTAACTAATCAATCGCTTGCCTTTGGTTAAGTATGTATTCAAATTCAGCTAAATCTACTTTCATTCATTCATTAATTCTTCATTAAAACCAATTATTGAGCCTCATGTTAACCAAAAATCAGGGCAATCTCTACAGAAATCTAAATGTGCTACGATTCTATCTTCAATTTCTGTCTGATAAAAACTATCTCTTGGAAACATCTTTAGCTCCCCTGCCAAGCTTTAGAGTTTGCTTATGCCCAACTTTCTCAGTCTACAGGGTATTTAAATTGGCAAAAAAACGTTGCCAAGTCGCAGACAATTGATAAGAACACAAAAAGAATACCCAAGAACAAATGCGACACGTGAGTCATTTACCAAGCAGCCGCTGGGCGCAACAAATTGCTATTTAAAGCGCCTCAAAAAGATTTACCACAACACGTTAAATGTAAAATGCAATTTTAATTAACGCCAAGTTAAATTTATATTGAAAATTGAAAGTGCCCGCAAGACAATAATGATGTGCAACGGGCTTAAAGTCCAATTGCGTAAATTATACATTGCAGGAGATTCCTTCGAGAAATATGTATCTACATCTATATCTATATGTATCTATATCTATATATATATATATGTTTATGTATATGTATAGGTTTATACGTTTGGCTGTGTGCATACGCAGTGCAAGCCATGTAAAAATAGAATTCTTAACGAGGTCATTAGACAGAGGGAGGCCTGTGTATACATTTTCTATAACAGACTGAGGTATCTGAGGCATAGACATTTTGCATGTTTTTTCTAAGGAGAATGCAATGCGATTCTTCATATTCAACTTTAATAAATATGCAAATGTTACATTCAAGGATTTCCAAAGATCAATTTATGAAGATTAACTAAAACTCTAAGGCATAAAAACTGGCCACTCAACGAAAAGCATTCAAATGCAAGAGGTCAAATGTGATGAAAAGGTATATTCCAATTTCTAGAAAGTTCACATAGTTCTCATTTTGGATGTTTTACTATTCAAGACATTCTTCCATGCTAATTCCTTAAGTTTACGAGTGTTATTTCATGTCAAATACTCACGTTCTCCCGATATATGCATGCTGGAGAATATTTTCACCTCGCCGCCAGCATCGCGCACCGATTCAACTAAGTTGACATATTCTTTCCTGAGATTAACGTCTTGGCATCTGCATAAAAGAAATAGAAAGAGATCAAAAATAGATATTAAAGATAATGTCAAGTATTGTAAAAGCTCATCATGCGGGGAATCCCATGTAAAAACATGCTAGTATTTTATACCTAGAACTTGTGGATTTTGGGCAAAAATATAAGATCCACATAAGGGCATTCAATATAAATAAAATAAGTTAAATATTCCAAGTAAAAACAACAAGGGTTGGGAAGCTAAAAATCTCTAGTGTGTACCACGTGAGCTTTGCTTTCATTATCCTGTTTCTACATAACCTCAATAAATTTTTAAAGTTAACCTCAAAAATCGCGCATCTAGAGTCAAATACGTAGACTTTGTGGATGAATTGGATAAGCCAATAACAATAATAACAATAATATTTAGTATATTCCTGGATATATTCCTGGATAATATACTAACGTACTTTCTAAACTCGTAAAGGTAACTAATAAGATCCACATAACGGAATACAACGCTATAAAGAAGAAAGTCTGATGAGTGGGAAAACCAAAACAGAAAACATTACAAATGCACAAAGTTAAGCTACAGTTAAGATCAGTTACATATGCTTTCATTTGGAACATGCAAAATAGAGAAATACCAACACGAAAGAGCGCTACATGAAACCCTGAAGCCGCATTAGGCATGTGTTGATATAAAGACAATTAATATCTATTACGATTCAAGCTACGTGATATTGCACATTAACAATTCGATACTTGATACTCGCTGGAAATAGCGAAACGCTTAATCATTGACGCAAAAGTCATATGATGGGTGCACCGCCGCCATACATAATGCATAGGGTGTCGGGTTGAGCTGGAATTTATAGGTTCGCGAGCGCGACAAAGGTTACAGTTATAGTCATTGGGCTAATTGCGATGAAAATGCAAGTTGTCATTGCAAATCGTTAACTCTAGAAAGTCTAAAGACTGCTCAAAATGCCGGCGAGGTTCAAAAACCTTAACAAATGTTAATGCTACAAAGATAAAAACTCGCAAATAAAAACTGCGCCTTCCCATTAAAAAGAGAAGAAAAAAAATTCAGCACAGGTAAAATTTCAATTATCATTTTATATTGAACGCACAAAAAGCGGTTTCTGTGCTTTTATTGTGCTAAGAGCGCAGCCAAAGAGCAATACAGTGTGACCAGATTGGCTAACGATCTCTCTGTCAAGTGCCTTTCTCTTTAGCTCTCTCTGTGGATGCCATTCGCGAGTACGCGAGTACGTGGCAATGCGTTCCATAGCACGTGTAGCCGTTAGAGAGAAGAAAAAGATAAACACCAGCATTTATTTGTGTGATTGCCAGACTTGGCTATACCCTGTAAACGGTATTTGAGTCGTTTTTGCTTTGCTTTATATGAAAGTCATTTGAACTTACGTATGGAATAACTTTAAATAGTTATACCCAAATATAGTTTAGAAATAAAACAATCTTATCGATTGTTGTGTACCCACTACATAAACAAATACTAGTAATAATAATATACCCTACATAGTATTTCGGCACAGGGTATCCAAAGAGAGCTTAAGCGAGCGGCAGAGACCGTCTGGCTGTCTGTTCGTGTAGAATTAGTTGTAAAGCGGCTTTCTTGCGACGCGCACGTCGGCACAGTGGGCAGAAGAATACAAGAAGCAGAATTGCAGCGAAGAAAACAACGCGACGCGTTTGCCACGCAAAAAGAAATTGGTGCTAAGAAAAGCACAAGAAAGCAATAACAAGAGAGAAAGCAAAAGGTGCGTGCAGGCCAAAGTGAAAGTTATTGTTGCTGTCCATGTCAAGTGCAAAAGGTTTAAAGGCTTAAAAAAGGCGGGGAGAAACGAAATCAAGTTTTGGGATTTTTTTTATAGACTACATTGGAATTTCGCGGCTTGAGTCAGCGCTGGGCACTGCAGCTGCAGCATTTGTATCTGTGTATCTGCGGGCTACCTGTGTATCTTTTTACTCATCCGCTAACCGCAGTCATGAATTGAATTCATTGTTGATGTTGTTTTTTGTTGTTGCTGCTGCGTGACAATGATTGCACAATGAAATCAATTGTTATAATGGAATTAACGGAACGTAGGTGAAAGAGCCATGAGCGTTCGGGGGAGGCGCGGTTTAGCTGAGGTCGCCTGTCGAAAGACACTTGGAAAGGCCAACGTCAAGACGCAGGGGGGGGGGGGGTGTCTAATTAACTGTATCGCATGTCAGCAAGCATCTAAATTGAAATGAACTTGTGTGAGTGAAAAATTCAGAATGCAAAATGTTGGAAAATTTTGCATCTCAACTTTTCGGTCTTTCATTTAAACGAACCTGACGTCGAAACTTGTTTGTTTGGTTTAATGCATTTAACTAACTGTAAAAACTCACTATACGTGTTTTGATCGGAGTGTATGTCGTTCATATCTTTAATCAATTTACTTGCTTTTTATGGCAACATCGAGCAGAGAGTGAACCTAAGTGAACCTAAGCATTGATCAATCACCGATTTCTTTATATGCCACCACGTCAACTTAACCCAAATACAAAACAGCTTCAAAGAGTGACAAAAAGCTGGCCACGAGCTGTCAAATTTTAGATACTCCATAAACTTGAGTGCGAACAGGAGAGCTTAGCATACATTGTACATATATAGTTAATCTATCTTAACTAAAACGAGGAAGAAAGGCTATCTTCGGCACGCCGAAGATCTAATACCCTTGCAACCTTTTAATGCCGAGAAAATGGTTAATGCCGAGCTTGGTGAAGGTATCTTGATAAACAAAAAAGGCTTTTAATCAAAAACCTAGTTTTCGACCGATCGTTCCTATGGCAGCTATATGATATAGTGGTCCGATCTTAATAGGATTTTGCATATATATGAGGAGCTAAGTAAAACTAATAAATGCCGAGGTTGGTGAAGATATCTTGAAAAACAAAATGTTTTTTCGTACAAAAACTTAATTTTCAACCGATCGTTCCTATGGCAGCTATATGATATAGTGGTCCGATCTTAATAGGATTTTGCATATATATGAGGAGCTTAGTAAAACTAATAAATGTCGAGTTTGGTCAAGATATCTTGAAACACAAAATGTTTTTTCATACAAAAACTTAATTTTCGACCGATCTTTCCTATGGCAGCTATATGATATAGTAGTCAGATCCAGCTGGTTTTGACATATGTGCTGCGTGCAACAGAAAAAAGGACTTCTGCAAAGTTTCATTAAGATAGCTTTAAAACTGAGAGACTAGTTCGCATAGAAACAGACAGCCGGACAGACGGACAGACGGACAGACGGACATGGTTATATCGACTCGACTGTTGATGCTGATCAAGAATATATATACTTTATGGGGTCGGAGATGTCTCCTTCTATGCGTTACACATTTCACGACAAAATTATAATACCCTCTGCAAGGGTATAATAAAATGAGCTCGAAATAAAATGTATTCATTTTTATTTGTAATGTCTAGGAAATACGACATTGTTCATAGTTTTGCCCATTGATAAATTCATCTATAAAAACTTTTACTTAAACGGAGCTTATTTTGTAAATCAAATTTTTTGTGGGCAACTTTTCAAAAATGCGTCACGCATTTCGTAAATGTTTGGGCGTGATATCTGGTATCTGGCCCTTTCATTTCTTGCACAATTCCAAAGACCACAATTTACAAATAAAACCAAAAATAAAAAACAGCTCACGAAATGTCCCAACAGAGCGTGCCCAAAATAATATACAAAATACCCAATTGTATTTCAAGTCAATATTTACACAAAAAACAACAAGAGGCAACAGGCAGCAGCTGCGGCTGGAAACAGGGGCACGTTGCACGACGCACAGAAAGCCCTAAGACAAAAGACTAGAAAAACTGGTTGCAGCAGATAAGTGCAACAAGAAAATATGTAAAAAATTACAATGTAATAAAGAAGAAAATCAAGTAGAGAACCGCAAAGGAAAATGCGAATGGGAAGCAAGAGGCAAGTGATAAACGACTCGAAAGGGGCATGCAGTGAAAAAGGGAGAGTGCGGTGGCAACCATTAAGAGCTGCAAGAAGCGGCCAAAGACTGCCACAATTCGACGCAAGTGGATCATATTACAGAGTAGAACGCAGGGGCAGGTTTAGGGGGCAGCGACATATGTGGATTCCAAGTGTCTCAATCGCAAGACAAAAACAGAAAATAGTCCAGAATTCAAACCGAAATCAACAAAATGCGTGTTAAGAGCTACAAACTTGGCTTCAGCTCAGAGCCATAAACGGCGCGATTTAATAAAGTGAAATACGTTAAATATATAATTTTATTTTTGTTATTGTATTTACCACCCACATACGTGCTAATAATTAGCGCAACTTAGAAGGCGACACAAAGAAATGGAACAGGCAAAACGCAAATAGACTCGAGATACGAATGCAGATACAGATACAGTAAAAACTTACTTGAGCGAGCGTCGAATGAAAGATATGTTGCAGAAAGAAGCAAAGTATAGGAAAACTAGACGGGATAGTCTGTTTTAAAGGAGCATTAAATTTGCTCTCATTTCGATCTTAAGTATCACCGATAACGAGCAAGAACTTTGTCAAAATCTATGAAATACGATAATACATATATTATTACTAAATAAATCCATATGTTTAAAAGCCTTTGTTCGTTAGTAAAGGCTACACTGTATTCGGTTAAGAAATATTCGTATACAGTTACTTATACATGTTTAAGATACAGATACAGTTACTTACACAATGTAAAGATGCAGATACAATACACAAAAGATACAATTACAGCAAAATTTACACGACTATTAGGGCTGTGCAAATCAGAATTGTAAGACCCAACTACTCTTAACTGAAACAGCTCTATAAACAAAGAACTCAGATCGCGCCAATCGAGCTGAAATATATACATATATATACAAATACAAGCATACGTATACAAAAAGCTGCAATGTATATGCAAATGTGGACAGACTGAAAGAACTGCGTATTGAGTGAAGCTTGAAACACTTAATACGTGTGTGAAAGAACAACACAATAGCAAATACTTAAGCACATCTATATAGGTAAAGAAAAGAGGTACAACTAACTAGCAAGAAGAAAAAAACAAACAGAAACTAGAACAGCAACAGTCTTTGTTTTCGTTGCGGGCTATTGTAAACACAAAAGGCAAAACATCTGAGAGTCAAAAACTATTAAGAACTTTAGCGTTTAGTAGAACACCTACGTACATATAGAGGCAACGTTTAATAAGCTTTATAGGACTGCAAAATCGACAAGACTTTAAACTTATACAAAGTAACCATACTTCTACTCATTGTTCTGTTGTTATTGCAACTTGGTATATGGCAATTTGAAGGGGTTTTTTGTTTCAAATTGTCGTTGGAGCTGGAGTGTGGTATGCTCATATTCTGGACATTGTATATCCCATTATATGGACTAACTTGCTTCGTTTGATCAATCGTTTAATCGATTTTTTCAATGTATATTTTAGTATTATAAATATAATGTGAAACTGTTAAAACATAATAACAGGAGCACTTTGATTACAACTATGTCAATTTCGATGAGCTTAACATGGAAATGTAAATGTTAAACAGCTAAGCAGAATTCATGGTTTTACATTCGAATATACGTTACGAGTATGTTAATTTTCTAAGATAAACAATGGCGCGCTGTTTGTTTAACAGTTATTTTAACATGGATAATAAGCACTTTAAATGCTCTGAAATTAAAAGATAAACAACGTGTTGACTGTAGATAATCAAGTTATCAAAGACACTTGAGATTAAAGTCTAAAAAGAATATGAGATTAGTCCATTAACAGAGCTTACATGCTTGAATAAGTAAACTGTATTTATAGTATTCTAATAAGGAAAAATAACAAGCAGCATTTTTAATTTTCATATTTTTCTTTCCACGACAGTTCCTATTTAGTGTAAGTGAAGAAGATGCTCACTAAGCAGCCAGACTATACAATCTCGGAGCTGGGCTATCCACAGCTATACGCTCATAGTTTCTACAAAAAATGCCGCCCACAAGAGCATAGTTTTCGCTCCAGTTGCACTCACAGTCCCAGCCACAGTCCCAGTCCGAGTCGCCTGTTGCCATTACGCGAAACGCTGGATGATTACAACAAGCGGCTGCTGGGCGAACAAGCGGAGAACTGTGAAACAAGTCGAGGCAGAGACTTGGTTGATAGATTGGCGCAGCAGAAAAGACAGAAGAATCAGTGGAACGAGCAGCAGAAGCAGCAACAACAGCGCGACAGACGGTAAATTAAAACATACACTTGAAGAGTTATCAAGTCAAGGACCTATTTTTAACTATTCCGTACTCGTCTGCTCTTTTCTATTCTTTATCAATTTGCGGAACAATCAACAGCAATCAAAAATGTCGAGATAAAGCCCAAGCAAAACGCCCAACGACAAAGGCGACTTTGGTGACATGTGATTTGAATAGTTTCTGATTACGCTGGCCAAGGAGAAGACAGAGGAGTTGGAGGCGAAGCTCCAGAGCTGAACTACAATAAATTAAGGGACTGATTAAAACGTGCTAAATTTAACATAAAAAAAAAGCAATTTACACACATTTTTGCATAGAACTTTAAGCGTTAATTCTAAGTAAATCAAAAACAATAACACTTAATTTAATTGCATGCCACGCAGTTTGCATAAAAAGCAACAAATCTTTTCATTTTTTAGTAGCTCAGTTAAAAGGAATTTCAACGGCTCATTAAAATGTAAACGGGCTGTGGCCAGAGGCACTTTTCAGATACAGATACAAATTCGAATTCAAACAAAACGTAAACAAAACGACAAAAGCAACAACAACAACAACAACAATAATAAAGAGCCAAAAATGGCGACGACTCTACGGGCGACCAACCTTGATCATGAGCATGTCAGAGCCAGAGCCAGGGGTGACGGGTGAGGGGTGGCCCATCAAATTAGCGTTTTCGGACGTGCCTTCTTTAAATGGCTAAATTGTGCACAAGTTGTGCCAGACTAAAGATCTGGAAGCACTCGAGATCAGTGGAAGCAGAGACAACTGTATGCGCTACACAAAATAGGATCAGTGATCATATGATCGTGATCTATTACCTCATAAACAATCGAATACAATCCACACTTTCTCAACAAATATTCGTTTGTTGTTAGATCAAACATAGAAGTGCGAGAAATAAGACACATGAATATTGATCAAAGAGTGATCTTCATGCCGTAATTTCTTGATCTTTAGCTGATCTACTGAATAGGTAAACATTATTACGATATTACTGAGTACTTATTTAACCACAACTGAACTATAAATGAACAAATAGCTTGTGCTTCTATATCAATCTCTAGGCTAGAACGAAACGTTCCTACTATACCGCAGCTTAAAATATGTATTAAAAATATATTCAAATGATCATTTTAATTGTTGATCGGTTAGAAAGCTAGCGATCAGTTATTGTAATTATAGCACAGTGATAATGTTCAGCGATTGAGTCAGTTTTTATAATTGAACAATGAAATTTATTCATATAACGCAAATGGTGATCGTGCTATGACGACTGAGTTCAGTTGAGACAAATCAAATTGCCAAGTGAAAGTTACGTTTCGAAAACATACTCGCATATGTTTTATGTTTGCTAAATAAGATCGATTCTTAGCGTATATTTGTCTTCTTTCAATATTTAACCACGCTCACAAGTCGTATGAAGCGCATGTAGCGCATCAACAGCTGCTTCATATGACAAACAAAAATACAACAAATAAATATATATAATTTTTGTACGCAAAACTGTCGCAATACTCGTTGGCAATTTGGTAAAGTTGAAGGTTTGGCGCTGTGGGCTTGTCAGTGATCGTGCTCTTGATCTTTCTGCTTGATTGAGCATCAAATATTGTCATGTTGTGCGAAACATATGCGAGGTAACTGCAGTTGATAAGGTTACAGCAATACGAACAAGCTGATTGCATGAGGTAAATATTTAAATAAGCTGTAATCTAGGTAGGCCAATTTTAATTGTAGCTTTGATAAGAAAGCAGCAAAGCGAACTTGTTGAGGAAGCTTTGTACATATGAGAAAACAGCTTGAAGGGTTAGCTTATGTACGGTTATTTTCGTTGCGCCGAAAATTTAACTCCCTAGCGAGTATATTTATGTACTAGGATATAAATATCAAATATAGATACAACTTTGTTTCCTATACATAGAAACAAACGGGCTAAAAGAATGCGTAATCTTAATGCCTTTTGAAAGTTTAAGGATCTGTTTCTTAAACGCTACTTTTCGGTTACTGACTCAATAGGAAACTGAACAATTAAGTGCCTAGTTCGTGTAAATTCAATATGACCTGATTCAGAGGATAAGCCATTTCCGAAATGAACTGCTTAGAAATACAGCACTTAGCTTAGAAATACAACACTCACTATGCCATAATATAATCTCCTTTATTGCACTCACCTAAAGAGATTGTCCGAAATGAGCAAGGTTTCTATAGATTGTGCCTCAGCAGCGCGCAGAACATGCTTTTTGCCATAGTAGGCTTTGGCTGGTTCGCACTGCAGCATCATGTAGAACTGTTCCAGGGCTTTAACCTCACCAGCGGCTTTCGTATCGGACATTTTGGCCACCACAGCGGGATCTTGCAACACCTCTGCAAAAAGATACAGTATTTAATTTGATATTTTGAACAGTTCTTGCGAGTCTTACGTACCCTTTAGAGAGTGCTTAAAGCCGGAGGATGCATGAACCAGCATGAATCGGCTCTTGTTATCCAGCAGCACTTTATAGTCCATTTTGACCGCCTGTTGGAACATATAGTCGTAGAACTGATCGCGCACAAAACCCGGCGAGGCAATCAGCACACACTTGACTATTTCGAAATTGACATGACGCAATATGCTTTGCATGACTTGCTCGTAGAACTTGGCCAGACCCTTCTCGTGCTGTTGCACATAGCCCTTGCGCTTTCGCGGTATGGACACCTCGATTTTGCTGCGCACCAGCGTCATGCTGGGCGTAATGAGGCAGACATGCGCCAAGCCTTCCTGCATGACGACGGCAGCCACGTCCGCGGATTGGGTGGGATCGCAGGCCATGTCAATGCGCTCCAGTGCTATCGTATCCCACTCGGGTTTGCGCAGCTCAAATTTGCGATTCAACTCCAGATCGAGCGTGTGATAGGCGCCCATTTTGACGAACTGATTCTCCTCAATGTTGCGCCCCTTTAGACGCAGCACACAGGCCTGGGTATCAAAGTCGATGGCCTCCACGGCAATGGTCAGAGTGGTGCGCACACGGCTGCTCGTCGATGAGCCTGTGGCCGTTTCATTCTGCACTTTGCGTATTGTGGTGCTGCGCACGCTGTCGCCCTCAGCAATTAGGTTGTAGGCGTGCCACATGTCCTCCGGCTCCTCGGGCACGAGGGTTACATTCCTGCGAATCGGAATTAAGTATAAATAGTGCGTAAGTTCGAACAGTACTTACCCCTGCATGCCCTTATCGACATATTTCCCGAGTAATTTCATGTTGCAATTGCTGTTGTCGCTGCTGAAATTCGACCTGAAGCGCCACCGTCTGCTGCCAGACGCTTAATTTTTGCGCTGCTGCTGTTGCTTTTGTTGTTGTAGGCGTTGCGTGCTTTGTGTTTTTTGCTTTTGTATGCTTTTTGTCACTTGCATTGAGTTAAATGTTTCCTTAAGTCAAGCGAGTTGTTAGGCATTTTTGTTAGTTGTTGTGGGTTTGCCGGAGATCTAGACCAACAAAAATTTCTATGAAAATTGCCAAATTCCACACGGCGAACTTTTTGACATTTTAAAACAGCTGTTCGAGCAGTGTTGCAAAGCGGCAGTGCACAACAGCACGCGCTCAAATATCGAACATCGATAATTGACCGTCTATAAACAAATTAAAATTTGCAATTTTAATGGGTATTTCATATTTTAAAAAATACACTTTTTTATTAATCATACAGTTTACAGATTTGTACGCATTTCAAGAGTCACCTCTTAACTTAAACTAACAGCCTTTCAATTTCCTGCTGAATGGATGTAATCTGCGATTTGAGCTGACTGCCCTCGTTGGTGGTCACAGAGCACGCGACAATGGGCCTAGACACACCACAGGCACGTCCCAATGCCTGCTTGGAACGCACAAACACATACGGCACGTTCTTGTCCTCGCACAGCAGTGGCAAATGCATCAGAATCTCAATTGGCTCCGTATCGCCGGCAAGTACAACAATGTCGGCTAAACCACGATTTAGTGTCTTGGTGGCCTCGTTGGCTCCCTTGCGCAGTTGATTGTAGTTAAGCGCCTGCTGCAGCAAGTTCATGATCTTGGCGGTCAATTGGGCATCGGCCAATGGGAATGCTTTCGGGTTCACTTCTTCGGTCTGTGAAAAATCGAAGTTTCCATGAGTAAAACACTTTAATGAATACACAATATACAATCATACCATTTTTTATTGGTTTTTGTTTTATGTATTTATAAAAATAATAATGCAACCTCTCGGCTTGTGTGCTTCACTGAGGGGCAGAGATATGAATGAAACGTTTGAAGAAACACGTGCGTTGTTGGTATTTTTTGCTGCTACCTAGCACTGAAAATATTCCACATACAAACTATGTGGCAACACTGCGCGGTTTATTTATATATCGATAAATATTTAACCGTACTGTTATGACCGCCAAATACGAGCAAAATTAAAGTTGAATATTTATGCAGACAATTTTATTCAGTTGCTCTTATAATTTACCCTATTTTTTATTCTGTTTAATAATTCCAATGCTAAGATGTATTAAAACGGTCCACTAAGTTGTCGGGCGCTTAAAATATTGTCAGCAGGATACGTACAAGTTTTAAATGGTCCTGGGATATTGGGTTAAAATAAACTCAATGAATGTATTGTATAACTAAACCATATGCTGTGAGCCAAAGAGCAGCAGCGTACTGGATCAACATAAAATTAATGAGTAGCTAGTATAACTCAACCAGATGACCCAGAGACCAGCAGGGGTGCGATGGGTGCTAATACATGTCAGACGCTACAAATACAAACCGGAACTGCAAAGATCACAGCGTTTGGTGGAAAGTTGCAAATTGTTGGGATCTCTTCGAGCCAATTGATCATTAATGGATAATTACTCCAATGTATCTGTCGGAATGTGTCCAAAAGCAAATGATTCGGCACTTGAGTAAACCTTGTTGATAGGTAAAATATATGAGCATTTCCTTAGTGACAGCCCCCCAACCAAACTCGTTTATCTAAGGCGATTTCCAGACTATCATCGATGGAGGCCGAACCAGTCTTTAGGCGGGCAGCTATAGTAGCTAGTTAACTAACACAAAACAGGCATTAAGCGAGGTCCATTTTAAAACATAAAACTTGGTTTATTGTAGTTCTCTATGTGGTTTCCAAATGAAATCACGATTCCAAACTGTTCGCACATACTCGGGTTCGCCAGTGTTCATTTCAGTTCAAAAGAAAACACAAATTAAGTGGACCTTACGTTAAATACAAAAGGAATTCACTTTATTACCAATTCTTGTTGTGTACAATTTATTTAAAAGTTCCTGCAAAACAAAAACAAAAGTTAACGATGCTATTGGTGTATTGTAATAGGAATAACTCACTTGGTAATGAGGCCATCCTTCTTGGCCAGACGCACAATGCAATCGTCGGACTCGCCCATGCGACGGATCTCACCGCAGATGGCATAGGTCTTGGTGCCATCGGTTTGGCGACCGGTCTCGGGATCCACAACAACAATGCTCAATTGCACTGAAGCGTGATCCTTAGCGTGGATGATTCTGTTCGATGCCGAGCTGCAAACAAACAACAACAATGGTTATCCAATTGTAAATTCAGCTGCTGCATTCATGGCCCGGGCGAGCCGCGAAACACGTGTTCAACACCTACCATTTGCGAGGCACGTACAAATCAACATTCTCACCGGCGTCGTTCTCCATTATGCTACAATAAGAAATATAACATTTTATCAGTATTTTTTGCGCGTTTTCATATGTATTTACGTATTTTTACATACATTTTGTAATAATTTACAAATTAGCGAACCAACACTCGTCAATGGAGGCTGAAAAGAGAAAGAGTGAAGTTGGCTGCGCTATAGGGTTGCAACAAAATATCGATATATCTGTTAATGCTCTTCTGTGCAACATTTAATCAAATAATTTATATAAAAAAATAATTTAATTTGAATTATTTTAAATAAAACTTAATATTCAGTGTAAGTGCCACAACATTTAAATGCTATTGTTATTCTTTTCTCAACATCTTCTAGTCAGTTGCATTTATTTAAATATTTAAATATAGCATTGACAATTTGCAAGCAATTTCAGCATTGGTTTTATATATTTAACAATTTGCAAGAAATTAATTAATTAACGCAATTTAATATGGTGACTGGATTTATATTTATTTTATTTAATAGCTTGCGATGTTTCGTCGCTTGTTGCGCTGAATGTATCGATGCTTCTTATCGAATATATCGATTGTTCGAAAACCGTTCATAAATATTTATTAGTCGTTTGGCAATGTGAAAGACGAGTGCTGCATTGCATCAATTTTGGCGCCGGAGCTTTCACGGCCTTAGCGCCCATTGCAAAGTCGGTAGCTGTTAACCCGTAGTCCTATATCCGTAGAATATAATAGACACAAATAGTTAAATTAGTGGCAAAAGTGTGTGCTCATAATAAATTGAATATAAGCTAACGCGCCCTGCGGTTACTTTGAATGTGAGTATTGATTTTGGACAGAGGCTGTGGCGTCGGCGTCCTTGATCCGGTGTCAGCGCCGATTTTCCATCAATGGGGCTTCCGCAGGACTTTTTTACTTGCGCAAACTGTGGGTGTATTTTTATGTGCATGTGTGTGTGTGTGGGTGTGCGGAGGTGTTTGACTGTGTGAGTTTGTTATTATTACGGATTAACGCGTCTGACTGGCTTGTATTTGCAGTTCATATTGTGCAGTGGGCGAAAGTATTTTAATATACACATAATTCTACAGTTGTTTGAAGTAGCTGAATAATGCGGCAACTTTATAAACCATTTTTTTTATAATATAAACGCTGCATAAGACAAATTTTTATTTAAAATTAAGCAACCAACAAGCGTATTATTGCTGTTCAGCAAAATATTGAATCCGTTAAATCGAAAATAATTAACAGTTTCTACTCAACACAAGATAACACTCGATCAGCATTAACAGTAACTTAACATGGTCTGTTAACATAATAAAGCGTGAGATCTTTGAATTGGCCAGCTTTGCCGTTACTTCAGTTTCATATTTACAACAACTTAACTCCTAATTAATAATATAGTAAAAAAGAAGCCAGTTACATATATTATCATTCTGCCTAGCTTTATAAGGCTAAAACCAATTTTAGATTTGTGTGATTCCATAGCGGAGCAGGTTCTGTTGGTCAACTATTTGGCTTGGCTTCTCAGTTGACTTTCAACTTTGAACGCGTTCGGTTGCCTCACGTTGCTTGCTCGGCCAAAAGCTTTGCGGCGTGGTTTTCTTTTATGTGCTCTCGGTACGTTGCAGTCGCAAATTTCTTAAACAGACTTCAGAACGAGCCGGCTGACAGCCTCTTGACCTTAAGCGCCTGTGTGTGATTTTTGCATATTGTAAAAACAGAAAATGTAAATTTATGCGCTAGAAATGAGATCATTTGTTGAGTGTTTTTTCTAACGTGAGCTGCTATTTTTAAACGATATATAAAATCCCACACAACAGAAGCATATGCAATAAATAGTTGATGCCCAGCAAAACGAAAGTGAAGCCAATTGTTGAAAAAATGACAAATAACATTAAATGAATATGCATAAAACTGAATAGTTTTCATAAAGAAAACCTTTATGGTGTGTAATTAGGCAATAAAATTGATGATATCGAACATTTAATGATAGTGGGCAAATAAAACTAAAATTATTGCCATAGTTATTGATAGCGTTAAACAATCTGTTGACATATTTACAAAATTTATTGCCTTTAAGAGCTGGCAACACAAAGCATTTATCATATTTAACAATAATATTTACTTATCTCGAGTAGTTGACCTAGAACCTTAGGTAAACCAAGGCAAACTACAAATTGCCTATAAATATAGATAAAGGTTTATATTTAGAAAGCATTTAATTGTCGTATAAATAAACAAAACTCGTTCGGTAAATCCAATTCTAAGCTGGGGGAAACACAAGCGAGGGGGAAATGAGAAAGCATTGTTTTTAACTAATATCAAAACAAAACTAACAAAGCGTCTCAAAAGAAGTAATTAAACTGGGCCCACATTTGCCGTTAGAGCCTTCAAAATAATTTTCCAAATGCCAGCAAATGAAAAGTAGACGAAAAATTAAAGAAAATATGTCTGAAAAACTGTGATGTCAGCACCAAAATGCGTGCCTGCTGTGCCGCATGTTGCCGATGACGTCTAGAGTACATGTAGAAAACTTTAAGTAAAGCACTTTCTAGGTCAAAAGTTGAAAGGGAACACAGCCAACGAGACGCTGATGATGCTCGTAAAAAACATCATGAGACAGAGAGAAAAAAAAACCAAAATGTGGTCTGCATGAAATGCAATAAATAAAGCCACGAGCAAAGTAAAAGTCTATTGCTTTGCCCGTTGACCCCGCCCACCTGTCAATTGTCGGGGCGTATCGACATCAATCGGAAAATTATAAAACTAAATGGAAAAAAAAAAACACATAATTGCTTGCAACATGCAAAATCAAATCGAATTGCATGACAGTAAAAAAAGAAGATAATTGCGGAGCACTTAACTATCCTAAGGAAACCGAGAAACCAACTAACATCATTTAGTACGAATGTAAAATGTTATCAAACGTGTACAGTAGCCACTCGCATATTGAAACCCTTTGGCTGCAAAGACCTACAAGACTTGACGAGATTTAACTGTAGTTCAAATCTTTGGGCCTCGAGTCGAGTCGAAACTTAAATTAAAGCACATTTTATGCAAATTGGAATAACAACAACTTTTGTACTCAGAAGCAAAGCAACGTTTACAGCTTAATCTTAGCCTGTTATTATAAAAGCTCCTCTTTAATTTAAGTCTTCTGCGAAGTGCATTAAACTTTGATTCTTACAAATGCAACATCTAGTATCCTATGCACTATGATTATGTGGGAGCCACTATAATTATATCCTTTTCTTTGTAACAATATTAAATTGCGCTCTTGTTTGCAATTGCATTGAACATTTTTCTTCGCTTTTCTTTTAGTTTTTTGTTTTGCATTCTAATTGGTTAGTTGCTTGGGAAACCTGTCGACCCGACAAACCCGACCCAAACTCCTCGCTCGTAACTCCCAATTCCCCGACTTCTAATCCCAGCTGTCTGTGCAACTTAATTCTGATATGCACCGTGACTCGGTTTGCTTTTCATTTTGCAGCTCTTGGACTTGGGATACTTTGGAACTGGTCGGTGGGTCGGTCGGTCGGTCGGTCGCTCGGTCGGTTGGACAATTGGACAGACGTTTCGTTGGTTCCTCGATGATGATCTTTATTATTGTTGCTGCTGTTGTTGTGATTTGATTGGTGCCACTTGCCCGTTGTTGTAGTTACTGTTACTATTGTTGTTGCTGCGCTATTACTGTTACTAGAACTTGAAGTTGTTGGTGCTGTTTTCTGCTGCTCGACCTGGACCTGGAGCTGGAGCTGTAGCTGGAGCGGGAGCTGGAGCCGGCTGCGTTACACTTTGTAAATCGGTCAATGGTAACGGGCCTGTAAGCAGGTGCAACTGCAACTGCCACCAAAGCAAGAGAGAGAGAGAGAGAGAGAGAGAGAGAGAGAGAGAGAGAGAGAGAGAGGGAACGCGTGGAGACAGCACAGAGCTAAGCAATCAAAACATGTCACTAAAGGTGAGTTTGACCTATATAAAGTTGATTACCGGCAAGCTGCTCAGATATTACCCATTCGGGCAGCTTGTCTAGGCGAGAGGAGAGTGCGGGTGGGGAAAAGATGTAAGCATTACTTCTTGAAAGCGCAGCAATAATATATTATTTAAACCCATAGACAATAAGCTCAAAGTATTAAAGAGCATACATTTATAATAGATTTTAGATAGAAAAGAAAATCATTCAAAAAGGCTTCTATAATCACTTTATGTATATGTTAACAAAATGTTTTCCAAACTTAAGAATTGCAGAAGTTATTGTGACTGAGGTTGAGAGCACATTATTATATTCATCTCATTGACCTTTGGTCTAACTGAAGCGTTTTTGTATGAGAAATAATTTGAATTTTAAAAATAAATCAAATTGGAAACAGATTTCTAGCATATATGCAAAAACTCATGTACATCGCACTATTGTACAAAATAGCTCTATAAAATATTAATGCTAAATTTTGTTCTTAACATTTAAAGTATTTTCCGAGTTAACTTCTATATTCACCATATCTACACTGCGTTTATTTGATCTACTTAAGTGTACTTGAACAAGATAAATTACTCACACTTTTTTTTTTAACTCGCGCAAAGACAAAGATCGCCGTCTCCAGAGAATATACTATATATAGTAAATATTTGATAACTTATTGTTAAGCACTTTTCACAAAGTGTTAGAGAGCATGTTGATTTACTGCAATGCCCATTTTTATGTCTGAGCAAAAGTCTTGAAACTTGAATTTGATAAACTATGCAAAGCAAAGTCCTTCATTGCTTTAGAGTGAAGGGCCTCTTCATGTCAATGTCATGACCTCTTCTCATCAAAACCCTTTCAAGTCTCCAAGACCCAAGTCTCCTTTCGACTGCCCAAAGCTCTTCTAACACTGTGAATAGAGTATTGTGCAGTCGGCTAAGTCCGAATGCAAAGTTTCTACCTGTTGTACTTTGGCTTTTGGCATAATAATATCGCATTTGGCATGCTGATAAAGCGAGAGAATATGTATTCCAAAGCAACTCAAGTGGACACTTGATTATGGATGCGATTGCAGAAATATCAAGTCGAAAGACGACTATTGTTAGCATTTGCACTTGCCACAAGAGTGTGTGGCACAAGCGTGTTGCAAGCGCCGTGTCTAGCGCTTGTCTGAAGGCTTACAAGTGCTTCTCACCTGCTGTTGTGGCTCTTGCTGCGGCTGCCTGCTGCCTGCTGACATTTCAGTTTGTCTATAAATATTATAATCATCATCATCAGCAGCAGCAGCATCAGCATCATTATGATCATCATCATTATTATGTCAGCATTTGCATTGTTGTTGTTGCCACACTGTGGCAACTTGAGTGATGTCATGTAGGGCGGTGGGGGGCTACTTCGTGTCGCTTTTGTTGTCTTTCAACAGGTGGCTATGCGAATAGCCCCTCACTTAATGCGCTTCATTAACTCACGAGTTGACAGTCTTCTCCCAGTTTCAGTGTCTATTTAAATAGTTCAAATATTTATTGTACGTTTATTTCCTCTGAAAACCGTTTGTACACAAATGACCCCATCACTCGGCGCAGTTGAGTGCTCTTTAACCCTCAACTGGGCCTGGTGGTTAAAGTGGGCATAGCTCTTGAAAAATTTCTCAAAACTCAGCGAAGTAAACTTTTTGTGAAAGAGCTTAGCTGGTTAAAATTATTTATGAAAGAATGAAAGAAAGAAGAGTTATATTTAACTATTCTACTCAAAATAAGAAAATCATACGATAATGTCTAAAAAATAAATATTTCAATTACTTTTGTGTCCATTTGGTTGCCTTGAATATGTTAGAAGTTGATTGATAATCTTATTAAACAAACATAAATGTAAATAATAACCAACTAACTTACAATAAAAGATAAAAAGAGAAAAGATCTAGATAATATACACCTCTCTTTAAAGAAATCCGATTATGAAAAAAGATTCTAAGCTCAGAGATTATACGTTCCATATACATATATTTGAGGTTGCTTTTCAATTACAGCTTCTTGGATAATGCTTTCCATATTCTTCTATGGACTATTTATAAATTTATTTATTTTTCTTAAGTAATCATCTCTTTGCGCTCTGCTTTCCTATCACCTGACACCCTTTGCTAATGTATACAATGCGTCCAGCTAAGGGTTAACACTCATATATCGTCTGTTGTCAAAGCGTCCGCAAAGCATTGTAAAAATGCATCCACATCCGCTGTTCAAGTTTTTCATTCCCAGCGCTTTTGTTGTTTTTCTCCTTAGCTGCCCCTCTGGGCACTAATTACTATAATTTGCGGTGTGGAGCGAGTAAAAACTAATTTCCTTCATTAATGTTACTTAAGACTGGCGCCCGCGAGCACAACAAATGCTGTGTGTGTGTGTGGGTGTCGGATCCCTGCCCAAACCCGAACTCGAACTCGAAGCTCCGGAGCTATTAGTCAAGTGCCGTCTCGCTTTTGACAGCTGCCAAAGTTTAACTTGTTAATTAATTTGTTTACGTTACATTTTGTTCATACAACTTTTACAGAAGGAAACGCCCTCCGATGTGATGTTGCATCTGGCAGCGTTGCGCGGCGACGTTGTGGAGATGCGCCGTGTGCTCGATACCGGCAAAGTGCACGTCGACTGCAAGGATGAGGTGAGTGATATGCTCCAAAGTTGCCCTTTGTTATTAATAAAACTATTACGAACAATCAGCTGGTTGCAGCTGCTCGTAGAGCATTCTATAACTTAGTTAAGTTAAGAGGGGTTTTTACATGAAAATTGAGAAGGAGATGAAGTTAAATATGTTCCAGAAAGCAGTTAGGAATAAAGATAATACAGCTTGAAAGGCAGTTATTACTGGGAATTTCATTTCGATATGTTACTGAAATCATCTATTAATATTTACGGGGTCGTATATTTTCTTGAGATTGATAAGTTCTACATCCTATAACTTTTTACTCGTTTGAAACTTAGAAAGATCTCGACTAATCTTGCTAAAATTTGTGAAGGATTAAAAACAGTTCTATTGCTAGTTAGTTAGAATATTCGTAGTGCTCTTCGAGGTGTTTCAGATGCATTACATGGGGGCTAAACACATAGAGTTTAAAATGAATAAACCTAATGTTTGGTAATTTTAATATATATCCACGGGATAGAGAGATATAGACGGAAAAGACTTCAATAGGTGCTTTGTTGCTCTTCGAGGTATATGATAATTATTTGCTCAAATGTCAAAGAAACTAGGCAAATACATTCCGAAATACTCATTATATGAGATCTGAACACAAAGCGTATATATAATATAAAGCTAATGTCTGGTAATTGAAATATCTGCACTGGATAGACACATATATATTAGAAAGGACTTCAATAGGTGCTTTGTTGATCTTAGAGGTATAAGAAAGTAATTTGTTCAAGAACCTGTTATAGAACCTATTCAAATATACTCCGAAATCGACTTTATATTTACATATATACATATATATATTACATGGCCTGATAAACACACACAAGAAAGACTTCATTAGGTGCTTTCCTTAGAATTCATTTGCTCATTAGGCAAATCTGAAAATCTCTTTGATTCAATAAGCAGCTTATAATTATATAATTGCTGTATCATTATCTTAAATGCTTAAATGATTGTGATAATACATTGCCAGCTGGTTGAATTGTTTAATTGAGCGTCCAATGAATTCAACTGCAATTGCGATTAGTTTTCACCAGTCAAAGCGAAATTCAAATTGTTTCGTTTCGTTTTGTTGTACCCTGTAGCAATGGGAAACGGGCTTAATGGCTTTGCCCCAAGGGATGTAACAGGCAAAAGGTAGTATCTATTTTCCCATAATGTATCTTGTTCCCAATCCTGATCAGGTGTATTATCTTTTCTCCTCTCAATAAACGAGAGGATAACTAGCCAAATATAATAGTTGGACAGTTGAAATGCCAGCCAAGAGCCACACAAATCTCAAATCAATGAAGATAAAGACAAAGTCATTCTCGAATGAATTTGTGTACTGCCAGGGTATATCGCAGTCGGATCCCTCGCAATTGCTTTGTGCTGTTTCGTTTCGTGTTGATTTGCATGCGTGCAGCTGAGCGAAATCGGAGCGAAAATCAGAAATCTCTGACCAAACGGCAACTGCCGTTGTGCTTGCCCCTTGGGGTGGCACAGTCACGTAGCTGCAACGGCCGGGTGAGGGGTGTGGGGGGAGGGGTGCCCTTGTGTGCTGCTTGAGGCCAAATCGAGAATATGGCCAACTGGCCAGGCTATGCATCGGTATTTGTGTCCAGCTTATGCAGCTGACTCTTGAGCGCGCTTCGCTGCGCCTCAAGTGAAATTTAATTTTAATTCAATTTCGTTTTTGTTTTTGTTTTCTTCTCGCTTTTCGACTTAACATATTTGCCAATTGGTGCGCAATTTTGTAAACAACGTGTTAACTTGTCTTTAAGCTGAAAATTCATTTGTATTTATTCATTAACTTCACAAATTTTGTAATATTTTGCGAATGACTTCACGCTTTAACGACTCACAGCCTACTGTTTAAACAAGTTTATGTAATATCGGGTTATAAAGTCGCGTATTTATGATGTCATCTTTTTTATTTCTTTCTTTTATTCTGTCTTAATTGCATTAAAATGACGTTTAAAATATACTATTTAATAGTGGAAATTACCCAGCTTTGCCAGGGTTTGCTTTTAAACAAAGCTGGAGAGAAATCAACTAAACGTTCCGTACAAACTTATCTACTTTTTATCAAGTGTAGGGCATCCGCTGTGAACTTGTTCTGATCGAATGGGTTTCTTTTGCTCTTTACAGGACGGCACCACGCCCCTTATACTGGCTGCAGCTGGTGGGCACATCCATTGCGTGTTGGAGCTGCTGGAGCAGGGCGCTGATTTGAACTCGCGACGATCGACGGGCACCACGGCGCTGTTCTTTGCCGCCCAGGGCGGCCATTTGGATGTGGTGCGAATATTGCTGAAGGCGCGCGCCAAGGTCGACACGCCCTCCTTGGACGGCGGCACGCCCCTCTTTGTGGCCGCCCAAGGCGGGCATGTGAAGATTATCAGAGAGCTGTTGGACTGTGGGGCCGATGTGAATGCCTGCATGAAGGTGCGTCTATACACTTGCCAAACGGGTATCATAGAATGTGCATCTGTGCATCACGGAATGTTCATCAAGGGAAACAACAAAATTGCATACTCGCCGAGTATCTCATGTTGCATCTACGATAACCCGCACTATGCTCTCTACTTCATTTGAATTGACTTTTAATGATTGATTCTTTGCAGGATCGTGCCACGCCCGCTTTTATAGCGGCCCAAAATGGCCATCGAACGGTTTTGTCATTGCTCATCCTGGCGCATGCATCGATGGACATTAAACGCATCGATGGAGCGACCCCACTTTGGATAGCCGCTCAAATGGGGCACGATCACATCTGCAAGGTGCTGCTGCAGAATGGCGCCAATGTCGACACGGTGCGCTGTGATGGTGCGACGCCACTCTTTAAGGCCGCCCACAAGGGTCACGCTTCAGTAGTCACGGTGCTGCTAAAATATCGCCCGAATTTGGGCCTGTTGCCCAATGGGGAAACGGCCCTGCATGCGGCTGCAATGTTCGGCCACATGACCGTTTGCAAGCAACTGGTGGCCGCTGGCAGCGATGTACTGCTCAAAAACCAGGACGGTCTGACGGCCATGGAGCTGGCGCATCATGAGAACTACAGCTCCATTTGTGAGTATCTGCGAGAGCGGATGCGGTCGCTAATTGAACGCAATACATTGGCTTTGGCCAACATGCGATTGTCGACGTAAAGTCGACCCGAATGGAACAAGACCAAATCGAATCCCTTCAAAGTACCTTTTCTGCACAATATGTTGAATTATTTATTCACTTATCTTATGATTAGAACTGTGAAACAGCACTTTATTTAAGTGGCCACAGAGTTCGAGCTATGCGAGCAGAACTTCTATGATTAGACGATCTTATAGGAAGTCAGAAAAGAGTTTCTTTTTTGTTTTTTTTTTTCGCGTAAATAAGCTATTTTGTAAATTTCAAATGTTACCACATAATAATACCCTCTACCCTCTGTTCGTAACAGGCGGAAGGCCCAGAAAGTATGCATATGTATATTCTTGATCAGCAGGATGAGCTGTCTGTCTGTCTATGGGAATGCTATAATCACTGAGACAACAATTTGTATATACGAAAACGTTAAATATTTCTATGTTAATAAGTACCATTTCTTTTGAATCGATAAATATCGATTAACTGTAAGATTTTTGAGTATTTCTCTGAGAAAACGAAGTCTAGAGACACCAAATTTGTTATTTAGCTTCTCATATAATACACAGGGTTCAAAAATATTTCACTTTTTGTTTCAATCCATCCCCCCAAATTGAGATGGTTTAGACATCATTTTATGTACATGCACACATTTATATATCATCTTTAAGCACTAAATTTCATTAGAATCGGACAATAATCACATAAGTTATAAAAGAATGTATTTGTTGTAGAGTGGAGCTGATGAATAGCCGGGCATGGGTACGGGGTATTTACTCGTCGGGCTCTCTCGACTAGAATTCTCTTATATTTAACTGTATTCCTGACTGTCAGCTATCGTAAACAACATGTTTAATCTTATGTTATTAGGACATTCAGTATATGCTGTCAGTTCTATGGAGAACGGAAATATTTAAATTTTTTGTAAAGTTAATCATATTGTACATACGTTTCGCAATAATTCTCAGCATAGCCCAACTTAGAGATCTTACGAAATCTGTACGGTTAGGAGCTCTGTGACACAAGAAACTGTTTCATTTTGTTGTATAGTGCAATCAAAGTAGAGGCGAAAAACAACCTAAAGATCCAAAATAAAAGTATATAAATATAAGCCCATGCTGAGCAAAGGCTATATCACCGATATATAAATATATATATATATTTAAATACCCGGATATTATATCATGATAATATATGTATTTACTTACAACCACTTGGAGCTTGTATTTGAATTTACGATTACGATTAACTTTAGCAAATAGCTCATACTTACCATATAAATATACATACATGCTATGAAAACCTGTTAACATGGACCCAGTGTCGTCCTTTATTTATAAATAAATGTATATATACATCTATATATATTTATTTATATATAAATATTTATCTATTTATGCATTCACGTAACCCTAAGCAATTGTTAACAAGTGCTTTATTTTTATTCGCCTTTTTGTCTAATCCTAATATACATATTTTGTCTTAATTAGCTATTAATTATAACAAATGTTTTTGTCGTTTTTCTTTATTGTTTTATGCTCGTGTACATTAAATGGTAAATTATCACAAACTAATTTTGCTTCTAATATTTAAATTTTAACGGTGCTGTGCCTCACGTTAAGCTATAACATTCTGTTAGGTAGCTAACGAAACTGTTAACTTGACGAACTGTTAGGTTGGCTCTTCGTTAAGCTGCTTCGTTAATGCAAGCAAATTCACACACCCATGCTTAGTATGGACACAACTCTCGAAGGTGTTGGTCTGCGCGCGCTCTGTTTTACATATTCGCCAAGTGGCTTAAAAGTATAATCAAATAATTTACATATAATATTTAATAACAAATTGTGCAAGTGCAGCAAAATGCAATAAATAACATAACTACAGCAAACATTGTTCGCAAAGCAAACACATCCGATCTGTTCGCGATGCACATGTTTTCTCAAACAGTTTTAGCTGCACTATGCGATCACCATAGTTTTGAGTGCATCGTGCAATTATGCGCAGTTATTGCCAGAGAGGTTAGAGGTTCGCTTAAAAAGTTGCTGAAATTGCGCAGCATAAACATAAGTTCAATTGGTGCCTTTAATAGAAAATTAAAACGCAATTCAAAGGAAAAAAAAAAGTATAAAAAATTACACAATTTGTGCGATGCATATTAAAGCTCCGTTATGCTAAGGAGTTGCTTGTTGTTGGTAAATTTGGTGGAACTGTCTGCCCAACATGTTGCCAATACCAAAGAGCTTCGAACGGCTGCAAACGGATTTCAGTGTTCAGTTCGTTTTTTCTCATTATAGCGCGCGGACGTGGAGACCGTTGTCGGCTCTCGTGTTATTTTTTCCCATTTCGTGTGAGTGTGTAAGTGCGAGTGAGCGAGCGCGTCGTGCGTGTATGAATGTGTATGTGTAGGTGTAGTCGCGTGTCGTTGAATTTTTCAAAAGCAACAGCAACAACAATAGTTGCCCAAACGGTAGCGGCAGCTCCAAAAGCAAAGAAGCAGAAGCAGCAACATAATCAAAAAACATAAAAACAAACAACAAAAAAAACCAAAAAAAAATGTTGTGAAACGGAACATTTTGGTGGCAAGTGTTCTTAGTGTGGCAGGCGGGCGGCGAAAATGCTTTAAACAATAAAACAGGTTTGCACTGTGGTATGCGAGCGCAAGAACAAGACCAAGGAAAGAGACACAGTGATAGAGCGCTCTCAGAGAGAACTTTTGCGAAAATGTACTGCATTTGTTGACTGACTGATACGAGAGGGGAGGGTATACCCTGCGAAATATGTTTGCTATTTACTGTGGGCATCCTTTGGCAAGGTCTTTTGGAGTACACGCATTTTGCAGCTTTCGTCACACTGTGCTCTGCTGCGAACCTGTTTTCATTGCGTTTGTTTTACATATTTCGATTTGCTGCAATCAATCGGAAAAACCGTTGGCCCAGAAGACCGTTACTTCTGGGTTGCCAAGCTAAATAGAAATTCCAGGCATTAGCCCCATCCCCCTCCTCTTTGTTGTAACAGCACAAAACAGCTGAGCTTTTGCAGTCGGGCCCCTAGCAACAGCGCGTACGGTCGCAGCAGAAGCTTCTCAGCTGTGCAGGCGCAGCGCAGGCGCCAACACACACATAAGCATGCATAGGCTGTTACTTTGAATTTGGGCTGTAATTGCATTGCTGCCATCTCGCTCGTGCGCACATCAGTATATGTGCAGTAGCACATGCCGGAAAACAATTTTTTTTTTCTTTTTGCAGTCGCTGCTGCTGTCGTCGTCTCTGCCGCTGCTTCTGTTACTTGTGAAGCTTTACATAAGTTGACATTTTGCCGATGCTTTCAGAGCCCGGCTGCAGGTCCTTTGCACAAGTTCTAGCAACGCACTGCGCAATCAGCTGCTGCTCCGCTTAGTTAGCTGCCGACGTCACTTGCAACCAGACGTTGACGTTTTTGCAACTTGTTTCGCGTTTTTTCGCTGCGTTTGCGTTTTGTTTGAAACCGGCTCTCAAAAGGTTCGCTAGCGTCTCTGTTGCTGCTGCTGCTGCGGCTGCTGCTGCTGCTGTTGTTGTTTTTCAGCTGTTTCGTTGTTACAAAAAACTATAAATATAAAAAATACAAATAAAATACAAACACCAAATCGAGCAGAAGAAGCAGCAGCAACAGAAACGACAGTAACAACAGGCGAAAGTTCTCGTCGGCGCCATACACTGTTCCCAGTATAAAAATAGATATAAATAGGTGGACGATTGTGTTAGCGGGACTTTAACTGTGATTGCCATGATAATGGTGTTAGTGGCTAGTTAGCTGTAACTGTAGGCAGTACAGTGAAGACTTGCAAACTAGAAGCCGTCGATATTAAAAGTGATTTGAAATGTTCGAATTTCTAAAAGTAGCCACACCAAAGAACCAAAAGATAAATGAATATATATGTATGTATGTATATGATATGAACAAATTCTTGTTTGCGAGCGTCCACTGTAGTGAGTTTCAAACTGTAAAGCTAGAGCATAAAGATTTGTGCAGTTAAGAAGAAACACCTTGAATTTGTTCAAATAAGTTTTGGGTATTCAGCCACAATTGGACATTGCCGAACACCAATCCACCCGTTTTTCGTGAACAGTGTATAACCAGAGTACAACCCAGAGCCAAGTGGTTTAACTGCTTTTTTACATTACACTTTAATTTGTGTCTTTTTTCTATTTTTTTTTTTTCATTTCTCAACTATTTGCCGTCCGGCTGTTTTTTTCCTCTTGTTAGTGCGTGGGGCCTTTCGAAAAGCTTTAAGAAAACTTGATTTATAGCGCACCCGCAGCCGAACCCGCGACCAAATACAGCTTAGTCCCCCCAAAAAAAAGTGTTAGTAAATCAATAAAATATAATAGCAAAAACAAAAACAATGCAGCTAAAGTGTTAAAATAAAACCCGTTATCTTGAATCGTAAAGAAATAAAGAAAAACAGCAAAACAGCAAAGATGTGAATTTGGACAAATTGTAGACTTAAAGCCTCAGCTGCTTCATAAGTACAAAATGGCCGCCAGGATGCACAACAACAACAACAACAACAACAACAGCAAGAACATCTTTTAGCAGCAGCCACACACACTCAGACACACACACACACATAGACATCCAGACACCCACACAAATGCACAAATACACACAACACGGGCAAAGCCGGAACCCATTTAAAGGTGAGTCGTAAAATTAAAGTACAACAACATTTATGCCATTTGCAGTGCCAGTGTTGGTCAACAGCTTTAAAACGCACTTAATTATGTTTAAGATTTCTTTTAGCAAATTATGAATACCCTATATATTTCTGATACTTTTAAAGAATTTATGACTAAAAGGCTTTCAAAGTTTTATAGTCTTCGAATATTCTTAAGTGAAGTATTCTTTAGTATTAAGAATATCCTTAGCAGGACAAGCTATCTGGAACTGTACTAGAAAAAATTCCTGTCGAGGCTAACGAACTGACTCAATTGCAGTTTATTAATTATTTTTGTTAATTTGGTGCTTCCAATTATTTCATATCAAGTTACTAGTTGATTTTTTGTTTTATACAGCTCAGTTTCGTTTCGTATTTTTCCTATTGTCATGCTGTGAATCGCATGATGAATGACTTTGGCGTCTTTAATCAATCTCTCACTTTGTGCCAAGGCAGGGCCGAAACTTTAGAAGCTTGTCTGTTCGCATTATTTACCCTGTAGGCTTAGAAAGGGTATATTGGGTTGGGGCAAATGTATAAACTAGAAAAAGAATCTTCAACAACAACAGCATCTCAGATTATAGGGGTAAATTTGTATATAAATTTATAAGAACTACTAAAACTTCTGCTAAACGCACTTTCTTAATGCCCTACAAATTGTGTATGATTTACCATCATGTTGCACTAAGGGAAGAGGAAGCGCAGCGTAGTTGCATTGCTGGACACAGAGTATCCTCTAGTCGAGCACACTCGACTGAAGCATACTTGTTTTTCCTTAGCATCGCAAAACTTTAACAATTGAGCGTTGTGCAGTTTTTGTTATTTTTTTTATCGGTTTACTTTTTTTTTTTTGTGTGTATTTTTTGCGCGAATTTTTACGACTATTCGGCTGGGGTTCAACAGCGAAGTGAGGGCAAATTGTGGCCAACAGCGACCGCGGGCCCATTCAAAATCCCGTCAAACCAGTCGCAGCCATTTGGTTTTTGCCTAGTCCAGGCGGTCGGGCGGACGGACGGGCAGGCGGGGAGGCGGCTGGCTATCTCGGGCTATCGGACTGGCCAACTGGCTGACTGACTGGCCGACTGGGCCGTTGATGACTTTTTACATACCCAAAGAAGCGACGACCCAAACCAAGACCCAGACTCAGACCCTAAACGAAAACCAAACAAGTAAGCGTGCTCTAGTCGAGTGTGCTCGACTAGGCGGTGCCCTGTACCCAGCACTGCGCTGTCAAAAGAACCCTCTTCGTTACATACAGAAATTTACTTGTTAAGCAACTTTCATGTTTATTGTCAAAATGTGATGAAATGTTTAGGGCCTTAAGTTCACATTCAAGTAAGTGCATGTATCAAGAACTAAGATCCTTACTCTTCTGTTTTGTCGAGAGGGAAGGAAGGTCATGAGAAAGTTAACTTAGTTTCTTAACTAACTAACATGTCGAGATTGCAGAGTCCAGCTTTTATACTCTCAGAGATGTATTCAGAGATATATATTTATATACATCTCTCTTTTGTGTGCAACATTACACTTGTGTAAAACCATTATACCCCGCTTTTAATAGTAATTTTCAATGGGTGCAGGGTATAAAAAAGATACGAGCGCCGCACGTATCTAAACTTGTTTCAAACGTGTTACATTTAAGAACGTTCGCCGCAAGCGGCAAGTGGCAATAATCCTTTCAAACTGACAGCGCTGCCATGTCGCAGCAGTTGGAAAAGAGGAGGCATAAGAAGAAGAAGAAGAAGAAGCAACAGCGCAGCAGCAGCAGCAGAAGGACTGCCAAGTGGGTGTGGCACATTGACTGAGTTTCAGTTTAGTTCGCACAGCATATGTGCAAATTTTTAACGCGGGCCGCTTCAAAAGTTAATCGAGACAACGTGGTAATGAACAGGATATACATATGAAAATGAAACAGGAAACAGCAAAGAAACATGGAAATGTTACAGAAAACAGGAAAGAAACATGAAAATGAAACAGAGAAACTCTGAATACTTTGAAAAGTAGATTAAAATATAGTTATTTTAAATATTTAGTTTATTTATGTGGATCCTTTGACTTAATTCAAGGATTAAGATGTCGGGCATATATTATATTGATGTTTCTTTCCATTCGTTCCGATAAACTTGCGTTCCCTATCAAATGCATCTAAGTTTGTGAAGCATGAAAAGCCTTAAATTGTGCTTATGAACAAAAGCTTTCATTTATAGTATAACTAAGTTAATTTAGTTTGAAACTAATTGGGCTGCCCTCCGCCGTGTGTCTATCCTGTCCATATGTTGTCTGTCATTGTCTGGTTCGAGTTCGCAGACATTTTGATTGCCTGTTGTCTGTTTTTATTTTTTGTTATCATTTATTTTTTATAGCGCCGCCATGTTCTGCCTTTAGCCTTCTCTCCCTCTCTGGATGTGTGTGTGCGAGAGTGTATACTAACTATAGTTAAGCCCGCACGATATGCTAAAAGATTTTATACATTTATTTTTGTTGCTTTTTTGCTTTTTAGCAATCGCAAACAGAAAATGCAAAAAGTGAAATTGATATTTTCGCACAAATTGCCGTTAACAAGGTGGCAACCTAGCAACAACATATTCGCTTGTCAAATTTTATATTTGCCCCGCCCCCGCTCCCATCCGCCCCTAGTCTATGCACAAAATGGACGTCACAAAAAACGACACAGCCAGGTGAACGGGAAATTGTTTACCGTGGTTCCAAAATGATGTAATTTCGCGTGCTCGTGCAATTCAATTTCCTGCCAGCGGAAACGCGCGTCGCTCTGTGCTCACCCATCGAAAGCCAAAAAAACGTCAGCCACCCCTCCTCCCCCCCCTCGCTACCTCCACAATACAAAAAAAAAATGAAAAGAAAAGAAAACCCTCAAGCACACAACTTGAAAGCACTGTCCAAATTGTTTGGCAGTTCCTCTTCTTTGCGCTCCAACTTTAATTGTCCCCGCACAGCGCCAAAAAAAAATCGAGCAAATACAAAAAATACAACAAAAAATATGATGAAAATAATAATAAATAAATAAGAATTCAATTTTGTAAAATTTGATAGCTAAACAGCTTATCCGTTTGCCCCCAAATGTCATTCAGCTGGTCGAGCACTCAATCAAATATATCACATATCATTTGTGAGCAGCTAAAGTGAACTAACGGTTGTTTAACTGTAACATGAGGTTTACCACTTAGATAAAGTTCATGGTAAATGAAAAAGCTTAAAGACTTTGATAATATGTATTAAATTTAACAGCTTTACTTCTAGTTAATATAAAAGAAGTACAAGAGGCAGATTTATTGTGTTAAAACACAAGAGATCCAGAATTTCGACTCGATTGGACTCTATGAGAAAAACTTTCTTATCCATTGTTATCCGATTTTGGTTCACAATCAATTTAATGTAGTACAAAAAGTCAAGCTAGACATATATTCGAAATTCCTTTAGTTCAGATCCTAAATTGTTATATTTATGTATATATACTCCAGTAGATTTTCAGCCTCCAAAAGCAACTCGACTTCAAAAGTTGTATAGTGTATATGTTGTGCGGTATTTGAATTATTTGCATGCAATGTGTGGAGTGTTGAATTTTCAAAATTTTTGGCATATTTCGCATAAATAAATTACATTCAAAGCCGATGCCCGGTCAGGCTCTGCCAGCTCCAAGCTCACAGCTCAGTTCTGGGTGCCCGGGCAGCCTATATTAACAATAATTCCTTTGTGCTGGCATCTTGCCAAAAAGTTTTTGTATTTTGTGCCCGCACAGCAGGCGACGAACGTTTTGTGGCCAATTTCGGCTGCAAAACGGGTAGCTGTGGCATGTTGCCGGCCCTGTGGCATGGTCGACGTTTTGTGACCCATTGTCAGTTGAAGTTAAATGCGACGCCTGACACAAAAAATGAAAATAAACTATAAAAAATGCTTGCTGGCAAAGGACAACGCACAACTTACGATGGGCAATGGACAATGAACACCACAAAGTCCGGAGTTGCAAACGTGACGTTTGTCAACCATTTAAAATGCTAGAGTATTCGAAATGTCCTGCAAACTGAGACCCCAAAGCCGACACCGAACAGTTTTTGTCAGCTTTATATGCGCAAAATGACTATGCCATTTCACTTTATTAAACAACTATTTTATAGTCACCTCGGGTCAAGTGCTTTTTTCTTTTTTAAGGAAGTGCAATCTGAAAAAAAGTTTTTAAATAAAATGTTGAGCATCTGTTGTCTATCTCACTCATAGACGAAAATCCCCTCCAAATGAACCCATGTGAGGCCTTCGAAATATTATTTTGTCAAACCTTTCACCATAACTGACAATCATTAAACTTATGTATATTATATAGGTTCGCTGACTAGCCACTAAGAGATAATTCTATATTAATCGATAGTTTTCTTGTTTATCGATTCTGTCGTTAGTCGATTACTGCCTTAATCGATAACAGTTTTAATAGCAGCGACTTATAATTTGTATACTTAAGCTTATCAAATAACAAAAACTGCTTTTATTCTAGAAAATGTTTTGCTTTTGACGAAATACCCTGAACACATCGATAGTTAATAGGTTTCGACTGAGTTTTGGTCCGTGTGTAATCCCATGCAGAGATCTGGTCACTCTGTATTTATCGAGCTATCGATTATGGCACAAAAGAAATTTATCGAAAATAAACGACATCAGAAAAATGTATTATACACAAACATTTACATACTAGTAAATTTCTCGATTTCTCGAATCAATGTTAAAAATTCAACGGTTGCAAATACTTTTACAGCGACTGTTTTTGATTGTTTTCGTTTTACTTTTTTGTGTATTTGGGCAAAGATTTGAGCAGCCCTCCACAGGGCAACTCTACCGACAAATACAGAAATTTGAACACTTCACGCCCATAACAGAATCTGACGGATTAGACAAAATGCTGCCGCTGACTGTTGTAGATATAATAGTAGCCACCATTGAAACGCAATGTGACCATATCGCTGGTCGTGGCCGGCGTGTGTTCAATCCCTTCCAATGGCGCACGGAGCTGCGTATGCGTCAGATTGATGGTGCGATAAAAGAAGGCGGTTAGAAAGCTGGCGCTAATCACAAATGCTATGAAAAAGCCGAGGCAAAATACACAATCCTTGTTCACCTGCAGGCACAGGCAAAAGGCACCGGCAAAATCGCCCAATGTCTGGCCGATTCGGCCCAGCAGAGTGCGCGGCCGCGCAGGCGCCGCAAAAGCCGAGGAACTATTTGTGCTTATTGTAATCGTATGATATCTGCGCTCGCACGGTGGCATTATATCCACCTGCTGATTAAGTTGTTGCTGCTGCTGCTGCTGATGATGGTGTTGATTTTGATGGTGTTGATAGTGTTGTTGTGATTGCTGCTGTATGCTTCTAATGTGGCTCTTGGGTCTAAACGTGCTGGTCACATCCAATCGCAAGCTATTTACCGGCAGCGTCTGCGTGGCCAGCTCACAATGTTGCGTGACCTGCAGCTCTGTGGTGCTATCCAGCTGCACTGTCGAACCCTGATTACTGTTGGCGGACTGTACATGCTTCTCGAAGGCCTCCAGATTCCGTGTGTAGCGATCGAGCAGTCGCAATATGCGCTGCAGTCGCTCATCATTGTAGCGCATCGCATCTGAGCGTGTGGGTGCGGGTGCGTGTGCGTGTGAGGTTAAGGGTGAGCGTGTGGCTGTTGTTATTGCTACAGGTGCTGCTGCTGCTGCTTCTTGTCTCTTCTCCTGCATTAGGGTCGCCTCATCTGCATCCTTTTCGGACTCGGTGCGCGGCAACATGATCTCAATCATGTCCTTAACCAGGGCTTTGGCCTCATCCAGCTGCTGGCGCTGCTGTAAAGTGCCCTGCCAGCTGGTGCTGGGCAGCTCAAAGCTAACATGCTTCGGCTCTGCCCCCGCTGCCACCTCCATTGCCAATTGCACATGCAGCTGCGGATCATCCGTTTCTGTTTCGCCCACCAGGCCGTCGGACAGCTGCAGCATTTCTGGTTGCTCATCGGACGGCGTTTTCTTGTCATCATCCATTGCTAAATTTGGGTTTGTATTTTCCAGAGCTCAAATGAAATTCATTTTCATATATTGTAGTGTTCGTCGTGTGTTGACATTTCAGATGTACATTTCCTTTTTTTTTTACTATGTTTATTTTACTTTAAGTCAAACTTTTGTGAAAAATTCGAAATTTTATTGCTTCATGGCCTTCAGAGCGACACAAACTGCCATCGTCATAGACACCCTAATAGCCGACTTAGTTCAGGAGGTTAACGAACGGTGTTTATCGACGAAGGAACCTAATCCCTACAAGCTCGGCCCATGCCAAAGGCTGTTCGATATATTGGGCATAGTTCCATGCACCCAGCAAGATGACGATGTTGAGCTGGACAAGATGATGGCTCTCAAGGACATCGATGCGGCACCTTCTATTGATCCTCGATCCGGCAACCAGACAAATGAAAATATACAAAAATGGCACAATTGGCTAGTTGATGCCTTGGCTGCGGGTAACATTTCATTTCCGACAGCTAAGTAGAGATTACCTAGAGAGCTAGTTTTAGAAAGGCAATCCGTTCTTTGGTGTCTGCCCTAAAAGTACGAAGAAACTTATTGAAAGTTCTTCCTTGCAATTGTTAAATTTCAATTGATTCTTCGAGATCTACAGAATAGAATGTTTTAGAAAGGATGACAAGGATAACAATATCATAATTAACCATGTTTCGTTCATCCCAAGAAAGGAAGAAAATAATTGCATCCATAAATTCTTTTATCTTTAAACTGATCAGATCAGATCTTAATAATTTAAAGAGAGAGATCATATTCTTCTATAAGGTTCCATATTATATATCTTTTATCTAAAGAACCTGCCTGATCTTCACAAAGATATCTCCTTTGCTGATCTATTTTATACAAAGATCTCGTATCTTTTCCAGTTTAATACACATACGTAGATTAGATATTTTAAAATCTATGATCGTGTTGATCTGGATGACATTCCAAAAGAAACCGATTCGTAGTTTTTGATTTGATTATAACCTTTGTGATATTTTCAAAGTATTCTGCTGAATACTCGCCCTTATTCCGCAGATAGCTCCGAAGATGACTTGGAAATTTATCGTAAATCAAGACAGACAATCAAAAAGTTTAGTAATAGCGCCTGTCAAACGGATCCACGGCGTGTCCGGAAGCATAATCCATGCGTAAATACGGTAGGAGATCGGGCACTGCGAGGCACGGCGCCATGTGAGCTAAATCGACAGACAATCTTAATTGATGCGATGTCAGTGCCGACTCCCAGTTTACACAGCCGCCCCCCGTTGGCCGATCGTTTCTGCTATATGTTGACCGATTTTGCCTCGGCCCTTTACTGTAGTCTTGCCATCATGTGTTGTTGTACCCCAAGTATGTTTCGATAAATAGGGCTTATTATTATTTTTGGACTCAAATTGCGTTTAATTATCGACAAGTAATTAACTACACATCAACCAAGCTATGGGACCGCTCGCGGCTGCGCACGGATGCGTGCCAGCGTCTGCTTAACATCTAACTGCTGATTGATATTGTTCTCCAGGAAACTGTAGTAGTGACCGATGATCAGATAGAGGCACCACAGGCACAGCAGCACGAACAACACATAGGTGAAGTTCTCGCCCATCATGGCAAGGCAGGCGATCAGCGTTTGCCCCGCATCGTGCAGCACCTGCAGCAAGCGCTGACTCATCGGCGGACGCTGCAAAGCTGTCGATGAACTAATCGACTCCACCTCAATGTGCAGTGTATGCGCCTGGGATTCGGGTTGGGGTTGATGCTGCTGCTGTTGCAGCTGATCGTTCAGTTGAACGGATCTCTTCGACTTCTCTGGCTTCGGCTGAGGCTTGAGCAGCTTTTCGTTATCGGGCGAAATAGGCCAATAGGTCTGGCTGGCCGCCTCACAGGTGAGCTTCGGGAGCCTCACCAACAGCGTTGAGTCCGACACTTGCATGCGATTTAGACTAACGGTGGCCTTCACCACTTCGCTGCTATCCGCTGTGAAACAGTTGGAAAATTCTTAAATAACATGCATTGCAATCGATATTTATCGACTCTGTTGGTATAGATGAAGCTATAGACAAAAATATCCTGTTTACTTTTATCCCAAATGAAGTCTCCGAGAAATTATAAGAAAACTGAGCTTAAAATCGATACTTATCGATAACGTACCAAAGCAGCTGACCATTTTACCCACTTTAAGCTAGCTACAGGGTATATACCCTCTCGAGCTGAATTTGCAACTTACACTCTGTGGCCTGGAGATGTGTCGCTGTAAACTGCTCGGACTGCGTACGCTGGAGCCTTGGCTGCGCCTGTTCGGTCTCTTTCATGATCTTTGAGTAGTCCTCGAATAGATTGAGCAGCTCGACAAACCGATCGGTGATCTGCTTGTGACTGACTTGGACTTCCGTCAGAAAGCTGGATGTCGCTTGCATCGCTCCTGCCGGCAGATTCAGCTGTGTGGTCATCGGTGTGGCTGCCGGCAGATTCCAGCCAATGCTCTTGGGATCGGCATTCAGTTCGGGCACACACTCATTGATATCCAAATCGAGCACCACCTCTGGCCCATGGTCGTGATTCTCGTTCGTCTGGATGGGCATTTCGAGAAGATGTGCAAAATTTAGATTTTTGCTTTTGCTTTTGCTAGCCTCTTTTTCTTGCTGTTGTTTGTATTTTTTGCTGCTGTGTGTGATGTGTATGTGTTTTGGTGTGTATTGTGGTTAATTCCGTTTTGAATTTTTAGGTGTATTTATATATTTCGTTTTTCCGTTTGTCATTTCGAAAAATTTTCTATCGTCTGTCTAGTCTGTGTCAAGCACAACCCTTAGTTCAGCTTCGGTTCGTCTAGTGGATAATTTCTGTTGCGCTAAATTAAGCAATTTTCTCCAAGCCTCTGCTGAGCTTTACTACGGCAGTTGACCAACCTGGACACTGGACACTGGACACCCAGCCCAACCCCTTCTCCCTCAGCTCAGCTCAGCTCGGCTCGCAGCCGGTCATTCAGCATGGTCGGGCACGGGCTGACCGTTGTCCAAGTTAACCCGCCCGCCCTCTAATATGACAATTATAACGGTCTGCTGCACTAATATTGCATTATTTTGCATAAATGCATTTTGCTAAATTTCGCTTTAAGGCACAAAACAGTTTTGGTTTTCAAATTTTACGTGAATTATTTAAATGGTCGCTGGCAAACTTCCATCTTTGAGCACGTATATTGATTTAAATATAGTTACAAGTTAATTCGTATATACAGCTATTAAATGCAATTAAATAATTAAAGTTTAATTAAGTTTCTGGGGAAACCCCTTATAAGAGCAGCTCTAGGGCAACGCTCATGATGTGCTCGTAAGTCTTATGTCCAGACCAAGCGATAAAAAAATGAACATTTTTCATCAAGAATGAAGCTTCAGGTCGCACTTATATGTATATATTATTTATCCAGTTCGTTTTCCGTGTTATTTTCAGCACCTGGCATATTTATTAAGAATTTTATTTACTCTTTGGCTCAGTCACAATATAACTTATCTAGAGCCAAGCTCTCAGGGGCTCAAGGGTATTTGAAATTCGTTTTTGCCCGTTGACATTGTCCAGCTTATTGGCTACCACCTGCCACCAGCTGTGGCAGCCACTGTGGCAACTGTTGTGTGCGCATCTTTTGGCCATTGATAATATTTAAAGGGCTTAAGTGCGCCGAAGATTTATATTGGCAAAAATCTCCGGCCAGGACAGCAGCAGCAGCAGCAGCAGCAACAGCAGCAGCAACAATAAAAGAAAAACACAATTTATTGATTTTCTCGCACATAGTACATCATGTTTGTTGTGTGTGCCTCTGTGTGTGTGTGTGTGTGCAGCGAGGCTGCTGTTGCCATGAGCCAGGCCAGGCCAGCCCAGGCCAGACCAGGCCAGGATATGGGCCTGGCTCAAACCGACAGCCAACGCCTGCGCCCGTTTCGTCTGCCCGAGCTGATTGCTGTTTGTGTGTGTCTGAAAGGTGCTGAAGCAAAACAACTCAGCTCAAACCACTTCCCCCCGAACCACTCTGCTCGCTTATCCCCTTGCCTGGAGATAAATTTAAATTTTATATTGCACATTTGATGCACACCCTAACGCGACGAACCAGAAGCTAGACATATGAAACTAAGGGTCGTTTAAATGCCTGCGAAGCTAGAAATGTTAGAATATTGTGTTTTATTTCAATATTATCAATGGACTTTCTATGAATACATATATTATTATATTGTGCCTTAGCATCAGAGATTTGATCTGGGAAATATCGCAGATTACTTTCCGAATAAAATAATTATGCCAAGAATTTCTACTATACCTCAACCATGGATGCTTATATGTATTATTTATATATAGCTTGTGTGTTTTATCCCAGTTCTTCTTTAATGCGAAATAGATTCTATTAACCGAGTCAACTGCTGACCTGCTGACCGACCGAAAAATGTGGCAAATTCTTTTGGATGTGTTCCCTAAAAAGAGTTTGAAATATAATTTTAGCCGCAGTCGCCGCGTTAATTTATGAGGTGCTGCTGATTATTCTCTCGACTGGTCACATAAATATAAACCATGCTTACAGCATACGAAACTTTGCCAAAAATTCCAAACAGCTTCCTCTCACTAGCTTGGGCTCCTATCTCTACTCCTACTCCAGCATGAGGCCATAAATATTATTTGTTTAGCTATGTGTATATGTATGTGTATGCACCATGTACACATATATAGTATATTTTTGGCTTAATGCTTGTTTGTTTCCTATTATTCGCCTCGACTCGCTCGTTTATCATCGCCTGCTGCAATTTTGTATCTGCCGCAAGAGTTTAGCAACTCGAGCGCGCTCAGCATGCATTCAATTAAGTCTTGCCACAATTTTCAGATTTTTATCCCGAACTATCATCATGATTATTGCCACAATTTGGCAAGCGCGCTCATCAGAGCAAGATTGCGGATGGACTCTAATGACAATAATATTTCTGTCAATTGAATACGAGATCGAAAGCTTTAAAGCCCGATTGTATAGAGACTTGGCGTATTATGTTGCACAAAGTAAAATATATTTAAGACCTAAAGGCAACATTTTTTTTAACATATTCTAGAAATCAGAGCGATTCGGCATATATAATATATATGATTGTATTAATGCTGGTTGGTTTCCTGGTAAAGTCAGTTTTATTTTTTTGTCGTGGCATCGACTCGATAATATTTGAACATCGACTACCTGTCTATTTAGATAAGCTGCGCTTATTGACTTTGCCACACCCATGCAACATGTCAACTAATTTCTTATGCTCCGCTTTACCTCTCACACACACACACCTTTATATATATCTTTATATGTACTTTATATGTACTTTGCTGTGTGATTGTGTGTGAATGTCACAACCGCCTACACCTGCCGGAGTCGTCAAAACATTGTCAGAGCGTTTGCCACTTGTCTATAGACAATGGTAAAAGGTAAGTGAAATACCCGCTAACCACCTCTGTCGCTCCTACTGCCACCCCCCTGGATATGCCACTGGCAATCAGTAGCTGGTTACCTGTACTACCTGCAGCTGCCTAGCTGGCCACTTGGGCGCCACTTGCTCCTGTTCCTGCTGTTAGTTGACATTTAATGGCATTTGACACTCTGCACGGCGTGTCCGCAAGACAAAGCAAAAACATCAGGTGCAAATATTGAAAGAAGAAAAAAAAAAAGAAAAATAACAGTAAAGGTATATAAGAAAACTAAGTAAAACCCTAAGAGTACTCGGCTAGCAGATAACCTGTGCCCTGGTGTGTAATAAACATCAAAGAGGGGAGCTTGGAGATACATTTACCGTCGAAACGCGAACGTGAAGAGCTCTATTCACAATCTGAACTTCATTTGCCTGTTATATACGAGACGCAGAAACATTTGGTTTCTCTTTCAGAAATGGGCGTCTGTTGGATTCAGAAAGAATTTATAGTATTAGAGTCTGGTACTCGAGCACAGATCTTCGCATAGAAAACACAGCAGATTTCTTCTGTCTTACACAAATACCCAACACTTTATCATGCCCTTTAATTACATATTTACATGGTACAGGGTATAAAGCAAATAGTCAAAAAAAAAATAGTGAAGGATATACGCCTAATGGAAAAATGTCTAAAAGCGAAAAAAAATCAATAGAAGTAAACCGAAGACGTGGCCAACAGGCAGCAGCACTTGCCTAATGAAGTTGTTGCTGGAGCAGAAGCCTGGACTGGAGCACCAGCACGAGCAGGAGCAGGAGCAGGCGCATCCTTGGTTCAGGCAACGGAGCAGGAGGAACATTCTTGCACTTAATGCCTCTGTTTGCTCAACTTTATTTGATGTCCTTGTTTGGATGTTGTTGCTGTTTACCCGGAGCTCCACCAGGAGTCGCACATGCTGTCCATGCAGCACGCACAGACGCTGCCAAAGGGGCTGAGGGAGAACTGGCGAGAGGTGGTTTAATGCATTTAGCGGTGCTTGAGTGTGCTCGTTATATATATATACATTTATATAAATACATGTACATGTTATATGTACACATATGTGCTTCGATATGCCTGCGCCCAGAGTCCTTTCTGCGGTCAAATTAATGCCGCATATTCGTATATTTCTGCCCTGCTTGTCGGCGCAAGGGGAGGGGGGCAGGTGGTTGGCTTGGAGGCTCGAAATGTCTGCATGTATTTTTAATTAATTGCATGCCCGAGTCAAGTCGACGCGCTTCGAATTCGCCAGGCAGGGGGGGTGAAGAGCGAGGCAAGGATTACTTCATATTTCACGTGGTGTATGTGCAAATTGCGTGTGTGCCATAACGTATATATAATTGCTACGAGTTAAATTTCTCCATTTGCACACTCTAATTAAGTTAAATCTGATTGAATTATGTTTGTTATTTAATTCAAAATGGATTTCGATTAAAGAATTTGAAACGCTTATTGGGAAATTTTTGCAATTCAATTTGGCTCAACAATTTCATATGTAAAAGAGGGCGAAAAAGCGCGAAAAAGGGTTGAGAAAGAGAAATATACTTATATGGAGATAAGAGAGAGATAGAGAGAGAGAGAGAGATCTAGAGAAGCTCTAGAAGATATAGCTTATCGTGTAGATGAAAATCGGCAGAATATGAAAAGTTTATGCCAAGAATATAGACAAACGAGGCTTGCTTTAAAGTTAAAGTTAAAATCATTTTCATGATGTGAACTATTTATACCCTTGCAGTGGAAATTCAATTGTCAAAAAAGGATCTATTATCTGTTTGTTATCAGAACTTACTACAGAACTACCTATATCGTGTAGTTGCTGCGTTTTTTTGTGATATTCAATTAAAATATCTCTCTCACATTCGAGTGTAGTGTATGTGAAAGTCGTGCATATTGTTGTTGCTTTGTTGCTGCCCGCGGCTTGACCGCAAGGCCAAAGCCGCCGACTTCACCGCAGTCGCTACATCATTTGTGGTTAATTGTAATTAAAGCTCAGTGGTTTGCTTTAGTGCACACATGCACACATGCACCTACTTGCAGCCCCCAAACCACCCACCACGCACCACCCACCAGGCGCCCAACAACAACGCCCCTTCTCTTTGCCACACGCAGCAGACGCTGTTGGATGTGTCATGTGTTAAACAAACATTTTAAAACAATTCGGTACACTCTGTATACAACTTGCTGTCTCGCTCTAACGTTCTAGCCAATTTTCGACAAGCCAAATTAATAGTACCAATAAGTTGGGCACTTTGAATGAGGTTTATAATGCCCGAGACACAGACAGGCAAGAAGCTGCACAAAAGACAGAGCCCCAGCTCTAATCCCATTTCCATCCTCAACATCAGCCCCAGGACCTGGCCCAGCTATAATCCTTTTACCCGGCAGCAGGCAACGGATTTTACGGCCTTGCAGCAGTTGAAACTGCGGGTGGGCGATTTACGCTTGGCCCGCATGCAGATCAGTCTAGCCAAGCTGCGCCAGGAAATGGAGCAGTCCGGCAAGCTGATCGAGCAGCTCTGCCAGGAGGCTGAACTGGATATGAGGTTGGACAAAAGCCTGTTGAGAGCTTCCTAGCCATGCGAACAAGCTCAGGGCTTGCTTCAGAAATTGTCGTGTCTTTTGGGGATGTTAAAGATATGTGAAATTTACATGCTAAAAAATACAAATAAAATGATGTGAAAAACATTGAGATCTCTTTTTAAAAATAATAAGATGATTAATAAAATAAAGAAAAGAAAAGTCTCACAAAATATATTTAAACACATTATAAACCAGTATTCCAATGAGTTCATTTTTGTATTATACTGAATATAAATTAGTTTTCATTACATTATAATATCACCGATTAATTACATTTGCTGTTAAGATACATTAAATTCTTTACCTCTATAAAAAAGTAAGAGGTTCTAGTCGGCAGCTCCCGACTAGGGGATACCCTGAACCCTCTTCTTCCAACACCAGATATATATACTATTCTAGAAGCTACATGCCAAGTCTGGTGGCTCTAGCTCTTATTATTTACCCAAATTGCTCAAAAAACAGGATTTCGATATCGATTTTTATCGATTACTTGGAAACTGAAAAAGTTATCGATTATCGGAAACAAACTCGATCTGCTTAGGCACTACGAGGAGGAGGAGGACCTACAGCTAAAATTTCAGTCTCTAGCTCTTATAGTTTCTTATATTCTTGCGTTCATACATAGACAGACGGACGGACAGACAGACGGACAGACAGACAGACAGACAGACAGACAGACAGACAGACAGACAGACAGACAGACAGACAGACAGACGGACAGACAGACAGACAGACAGACAGACAGACAGACGGAGAGACAGACAGACAGATCGACTCAGCTATTGATGCTGATCAAGAATATATAAACTTTATGTGGTCGGAGATGCTTCCTTCTGCCTGTTACAAACATTTACATTTTACACAAAAACAATATAACCTTTTTATGCAAGTAATTCAGGGTATAAAAACTGGTATAGAATGTATATTAGAAACATTTATACATTTAAACCTCGCTCACATTTGTTTATGCATAGTCTTTGCTCCATCTTTTCAGTCTTTCGAGCCGCTTGAGATTCTAAGGAAGACGGCGCCATGTTCAGTGTCAACCAGTTGAAATAGACCGAACCCCGAGTTAGTCGCAAAGAGCAATCGGCAGGGACAGGGAAGAGAGGTGAGTGCTGGACTCATATGTTAATAACTTGCCACGCTTTGCATGGAGTGGGCGGATGGCTTGATTTAAATTAAAAATTTATTGCATACTTTTTTGCGCGCTGCCATGGCATATAAAATAAATACAAACACACTCACGCACACACACACACATCAGCACAACATATAAATTAAATTGTTGTGCGCCCAGGGGCGAGCAAGCAAAAAACATGGCATGCCATGAACTCCAATTTAAAAACCTGAACGCACGGGTTAAGGACTCACAGTCGGAAACTCGTTGGGCTAACTGACGGTGGGGCAGCGATGGGGGTTCGCGGGGCAGTTGGGGGTCGGGGCGTTGGCACTTCAGCAAACCGTTTTTGATTACGCTTGTGTTTTTCGCGTGCAACTAAATTAGCGCACCTGTAATCAAGTTTTTCAGCTTTCCATAACGAAATTTAAAAAAAAAGAAACATACTAAGAAAAAGTGTTAACAACGATGCTCGCATGCCCTTTCCTTAGAGCGAGAAAGAGAACGAGCCGAAGTAAACAGCTCGCAAATGTCAACAGCGAGAACGAACAACATTGCAGACATGCGATAATAACATGAATCACACGGTCTAGAGACAGAGTTCTTATAAAAAACTAACCATCAACTCTACCAAACTGTCTAAATTGTGCTGAAAGGAAAAAAGAACATTATACAACACTGTTTTTCATCAAGTACATGCAGAGTTGCATTCATATTGCATTTCATTCATTCATTTCAACATTCATTGAGTTGATTAGACTATGCAATAGCAGAAAAGCTTTTTAAAGATTTATGGTTTTGGTTAATAATAGTTGATAATGTTATTATTAATTGAATGAACACAGCAACTGAATGGCAAAGCCGTTGTCAAAGCGTTTGTCTAAGTTCATGTTAATCGTTTGCAGTGTACTTTTTTATGGCTCAGTCGTCTTTGAAATGGCATTTTCTTCTATTCTAATTAAATCCAAACATGATCGACTTTCGTCCTTTAACACTAACTTCACGTCTCTTGCGCGTTTTTAGAATGTTTCTGACTAGTCAGTATGTCATCATGCGAACGTTTGTCATAAAATATTTTATGGTTCGTTCATCAGACCTAATAAAATGGTTTTTAGTCTTTTAATAAAAAAAGTACATTAATCGATTTCTGATACATTAAAAAAACAAAATATGAAAACACATTATATTTTGTGATTTTTAACTATCAACAAGTAAAAATGAGGGGAATACACAAATTCGAAGCTTTTGCTAATGCGATTTAGCAATTGGTATTCACAGATTTGAATATGTAATTGTTGTCATCTGCAATTATTCACAAAAATAATGTATTTATTTTTTAATAATCTTTACTTTTACATAACAATCACGTATATTATGAAAGGAAATGTGCTATAGATTTGTATATTGAATGAAATCCCTCTGTTCCTCACTTTCGTGCAATAGTGCCAAATACTGTTACTTTTGCATATTGGCGCTTCTGAAAGTCAAATGTCGCATCCGCTCTGAAAGAAATTTGGGGCATATAAACTGGTATGAACTCTTCGTCGAATCTTAACCCATTGACGTAATACACTATATCCTGCAAGCAACAAGATACTTAGAAAAAATAAAACACATGTAGAATAAGCGTGTAAAAACCTTCTTGAATGGGCAGTCCAGCGGAAAATTGGAAACGCGACGAAGTCCAACAGCTATCATCTGGGTCAAGTATTGGCTATGAATTATGTGCAGGGCCTCACAGTAGTTCATCTCTTGTGCCGTGTAGTTCAAAAATCTGTTACCATGTTTAATTGCCATACTGTAGAACCCGGTCACACTGGTCAAGTCCTGGATTAGTTTGAACTCCGTGAAGATGCCAAACCCGTTTTTAGACGTTTGATTGATATGACAATTAAATGTTTCCATTACTTTCGGATCCTGAATCTCACACAATACTTTGGAGAATTTGCTTATCATCTTTGGCTGTCAAGACAATCATATAATACATTTCCATTGTATGTTAATTATTGAAAAGTGTTGGATAACGTCATATTTCTGAATTGTGTATGCATATATTTCCAAAATTATATCATATTTAATCCGGATACCTTTGCAGCCAATATGGCAAAAACAAAACCGAAAAGCAAAGCCGTTTTCAAAATGTTAACGTTCATGTTAAACGCTTTCCCTTAACTAATAATGACTCAATTATCATTTACTGACTAACCCCAATAATAAAAAGCTTTTGGTGCGAAAAATAATCGATTTTTAATACAAATATTAAACTATTATCTTTTGGGTTTCCATCTAAGTTAATTTAGATATGTACCTATACTCAGAAAATGTATGTTGCTTATCTAAAAGTATTTTTAGCTTCCGTTAGTAGGATTGCCATATTTGAGTATGAGAGCGTTGCCATATTGCAGAAAGTTTTACTTTCGATCATACGATCTTTGACCCTCATTGTCCATCTGAAAAGTGTGGATATCGCGAAAAGTGTAAAAATCCTTGGATCTGGGTTTAAGGCCGAAAGAAAAAATGGATTTTCCGAAAAGGGGAAAATCTTTCCAATGAGTATAAACAAATATCTTTGAAGTTGAGTTCCCGGCCGATCGGCCAATTTATCGTGCTTTATTATTTGAGGTGCGTACAGTACAACTTTGAGATTCGTAGCTCTTAAGGTTCGAGCTGTGCGTTGATAACCAGTCAGTGAGGAAAAACAATTTTATATATTCAGTGATTAACTGTAAGTTTCAGCTATCATATTCCTTACTTTCGTTCTAATAGACCCAATAATGTTAAGCTTGTCAATTTGCGCTTATCAGAGGCAAAAGTCATAATCATTTTGAAATGTAGTCGGGGCACATATACTGGTATAACCTTCGGGTCGATTGTAAACCCGTTCACATAATATAATATATCCTGCAAATAAACAAGATACTAGCATAAAGGAAAACATAAGTAGAATAGGCATTTAAGAACCTTCTTGAATGGGCAGTCCAGGGGAAAATTGGAAACGCGACGCAGTCCAACAGCTATCATCTGAATCAAGTATTGGTTATGCACAATGTGCAGGGCCTCACAGTAGTCCATCTCTTGTGCCGTGTAGTTTATAAATTTGTTACCATGTTCAATTGCCAAAATACATAATCCGTTCACATTACTCAAGTCTTTGGTTAGTTTGAACTCCACATAAAGACCAGAAACGTTACTTGCCGTGTGATTAATATAACAATCAAACATCGCGACTGTTTTCGGCTCATGGTTCTCACACAACACTTTGTGGAATACAGCTGAGATCTTGCTCTGTAATATTTTATATTTCTTGATCATAAATTTCCCAAAGAACATTCTAATAACTTACCTTTGCAGCCACGGTATACACGAAAAAGCAGAATAGCACGGCTGACGTTGAAACGTTAGCGCTCATTTTAATCGTTTGCAACGAACTGTTTAATGCTTCAAGTATTATTCAATGGCTAACTAATAATATGCTTCCAGGGTGAACCCTAATCTATTTTTAATGGGTACATAGTAAAAAATATTATTATTCGGGCTTATATTTGTTACTTATCTGCAAATATTGCAAAAGTAATTAACAACTTTATGCGAGGTATATTGAAATTCTACTATTGCCGTATTGCATTCCTTTTTTACATTCACTTTTTGGGCTTTGCCACATTGTAAAAATTCGCAAATGTTTCTTAACGAAATCAGAATATACATCTATCAATAATAGGTTCAGTCGAGAATGCAATCTAGATTGCGCAACGTTTGTACTTACTTAAATGCTTAAATTAATTGTAACCAATAGCAAAAAACCAAACATGAGCAAGGGGAACTTTATTCAAGTTATTCGTATTTTGTTTAACAGTTAAATGTTTGTATTCCTCATGTTATCCTTTTAGTAGATTACTCTGCCAATGGTCACTAAGCGAAAGATCTTTTTCTTCTCTATAAAATAATCCGTGATGGTCTGAAAAGTGCCTTCGGGCACATAACTGGGAAAGTACTGTTCGTCCAGATACCAATTAGTAAGCGTATAATTTAGTTTCTGCGAAGAAAAATGATTTAGATCTTTAAGAGTCGAACACGATTTGAACGATTTCTAAACCAAATTGAATTGCCAAAAATATAGCTGAACCTAAGTCTGAACTAATCCTATAAATTGTTCCGTTTATATTCTAAGATTTGAACGATTTAAAAAGCGAACCGAAAGGCAAGCTCGAACAATTGTCAAATTTGAATAGATCATGATTACGAATACTCACCGCCTTAAAGGGACAATGAAAGTCCCCAGTCGTATGCTTTTTTAAGCTCTTTGCGAAGGAGCTCATGACCGGGTTCTTATGTACCATTGTAAGGAAGGAACAGGTATCCGTGCGCATGTTGAACAGGCGCACCTTCTTTTTGTCGGTTTTCCAGAAGTCCAAACGCGAGCTGACATCCATTTTGTTAATATTACGTTTTAGTACAAAGTTACCACTGATATAGCTGCGATTGTTCATTTGAACCATCGAACAGTGCAGCTCCTCAACAAGTTCTGGGGCCCAGTGCCTAACGTCCACAGTATCAAATGTGAATAGGAACTTGGAGTTATCCGTGGCAACAACCACACTCACGAGAAGTACCCAGAGAAGCACGAACATGGCTGAAGCGCGGCTCAACATGGAATGAACCATGGTCAACGTGAATAAAACTATTTGGCTCAGTTGTTACAATTATTTAATTGTTTTATTGTCGATCAGTATGAGATAAATGTGGACTATTTTGCCATTGAATTTTATGCTTATTAGTTTTCGTTGCTTTGCATACATGTCCATCGGGCTATACAAGACACATTCGGGTACATAGATGGGAATATCTGTTTCATCTATGGACCAGTTAGTCAGGGTGTAGTTTAAGTTCTGTCGAGAAAGAAAGAATATGCGTTTTGGGTGCCATTTGGATACAGAATAAAAGTAAGATAGTCATTAGCATGAATTAAAATTAAAACTTAAATTAGCCTATTAACTTACATCTAACACTCACCGGTTGAAATGGACATCCAATATTCTGTGAATCGTATTTTCGTACATTTAGGAACCTTCTCTTGTTCGTGCCTCTGAGAAATTCACAGGCATTGATTCGTACATTGAATAGCCGAAAACACACATAGTTTATGACTAGTTCATCAGACCGAATAAAATGGTTTTTAGTCTTTTTTTTGAAAATGAACATTAATCGATTTCTGATACATTATATAAACAAAATATGTAAAAGGGAAATACACAATTGATGCGATTCACCAAAAGGTATCACATATTGCAACTTTTAAAAAACTTGCAAATAAGTCAGTATGCATTTATTCACAAACATTTGCGGACTTGATGTGAAATTGAAACTTACAACACAAACCAATTCTACATCTTATAAATGGAAATAGGAAATGGGAATGAAATCCCTTTGTTCCCTTCTGTCGTCCCACAGTGCCAAATATTTTCATATTTGCATATTGGCGCTTATTAAAGAAAAGTGTCCCATCCGCTCTGAAAGGTAGTTTGGGCAAGTAAACTGGTATAAACTTCTCGGCGATTGTAAACCCATTCACGTAATACACTATATCCTGCAAGCAACAAGATACTAGCAAGAAAGAATATATTTATGGGATAAGCATGTGAGAACCTTCTTGAAGGGACAATCCAGGGGAAAATTGGAAAAGCGACGCAGTCCAACAGCCATCATCTGCGTAGTTCATCTCTTGTGCCGTGTAGTTCATAAATTAGTTACCATGTTTAACTGCGAAATTGTAGAACCCGCTCACATTGGCCATGTCTTGCGAGTAGCTTGACTTCCACATAGATGCCAGACCCATTTTTAGACGTTTGATTGATTTGACAATTAAATGATTTCATTACTTTCGGATCCTGAATCTCTCACAACACTCAGCTATTCTCTTAAGCTATCTTCTTAAGCTGACAAAACAATCATATTATACATATCCAATGTATTTTATTTATTAAAAAATGTGTTGGATAACGTCATATTTCTGAATTGTGTATACATATATTTCCAAAACTATATCAGATTTAATCCGAATACCTTTGCGGCCAATATGACCACAACAAAACCGAAAAGCAAAGCCGTTTTCAAAATGTTCACGTTCATGTTAAACGCTTTCACTCAACTGATAATGCTTCAATTATCATTTACTGACTAACCTCAATAATGAATAGCTTTTGGTGCGAAAAATAATCGATTTTTAATGCATTATTTAACAAAAAATAATAAAATGTTATCTTTTGCGTTTATATCTAAGGTAATTAGGAAATGCATACAAAGAAAATTTGTTTTGCTTTTGTACAAATATTTAAAGCTTCTGTTGATAGAATTGCCATATTTTAATGTGAAAGCGTTGCCATATTTCTTTGCGATAACTTTCGGAGTTCATCTGCAACAACAGCAAACATTTATTAACAATTACATTACGAAACATTATTAACAATATTTTTGGCGATTACGAATTTTATAGAAGAAAATAAAGGGGTCAATGTTTAGATCGATATTTTAATTGTTTTATGGTTCAAGTTCGTTGGCTTACCATGTTTTTAGACCCCAAATATCTTTAATTTTGTGCCTTAAGATTACTTTAACATATATATGTGATTTTAAGCTTAAAGTCGATCGAATTAAGAACCAAAAGTTAGAATAATAGTTTTCCGCTTACTTTAGTCTCGAGCTGAGAATCTTAAAGCCCAAAGTTATCGATCATACTTTGATCTTTGACCCGCATTTTTCTATCTGGAAGGTGTGAATATTGCGAAAAGTGTAAAAATCCTTGAATGTGGCTTTAGGAGGCATGAATTAACCGAAAAATGTATAAAATCGGTCTAATGAATCTCTCTCTTAAGAGCTGGAACTGTGCCTTGATAACCAGTCAGTAAGAAAAAACAATTTAATGTATTCAGTGATAAACTGTATGTTTTATTTATCATACTCTTTACTTTCGTTCTATTATACCCAATGTTGATAGGCTTGCCAATTTTTGCTTGTCAGAGACAAAGGTCATACTGAATTTAAAGTGTATTCGGGGCATATATACTGGTATAACCTTCGGGTCGACTGTAAACCCGTTCACATAATATAATATATCCTGCAAATAAACAAGATACTAGCAAGATACTAACATATGTAGAATAAGCATGTAAGAACCTTCTTGAATGGGCAATCCAGGGGAAAATTGGAAACGCGACGCAGTCCAACGGCCACCATCTGAATCAAGTATTGGTTATGCACAATGTGCAGGGCCTCGCAGTAGTCCATCTCTTGTGCCGTGTAGTTTATAAATTTGTTACCATGTTCGATTGCCAAAATATATAGCCCGTTCACATTACTCAAGTCTTTGGTTAATTTGAACTCCACAAAAATACCCGAAACGTTACTTGCCGTGTGATTAACATAACAATTATATGTCACGACTGTTTTCGGTGCCTGATTCTCACACAACACTTTGTGGAATACGGCTACGATCTTCGTCTGTGAAAGGAATGTAATATGTAATATGTAATTGTAAGTAATGTAACATGAACATATTTCATATATTCCAGAAATATGAAAACATCAAATAACTTACCTTGGCAGACACTGTGAACACCAAGGAACAGAATAGCAAGGCAGTTGGTAAAATGTTAGCTTTCATTTTAATCGCTTGCAATGAACTGTTTAATGTTTTAGTTTTACTTATTGGCTTACCTGTGTATTAAAATGCTCTAAGGGTGAACAATAATCTATTTTTAATGGATTATTTAACGGAAACTGTTAAAACATTATCTTGCTGCTTTTTATCTAGGGCAATTTAGAATTAATACGAATAAGTACATGTTGCTTATCTGCAAATATTCCAAATGTAATTTAAAACTTTTCTACAAGGGAAATATAAATTCTGGTATTGCCATTTTTGGCATTTACTTTGAAAGATAAGCAAATAATGTTCTTTACGAAATCACAATTCGAATCTATTCGCTTAAACACTTTTATTTATTTAAAGATTTAAGATTTCACAATTCGTCTTGTGCTTGAATTTGGTTTTGTGGTCAATTGCACCTTAAACCTATTGAAACATAATTTTCATATTATTTTTAAATATAGACATAATCATCATTAATAGGTTTAGTCGAGAATGCAATCTAGATTGCGCAACGTTTATACTTAGTTAAATGCTCAAATTGATTGGAACCAATAGCAAAAAACGAAACATGCGCAGACTAAAAAATGAACAAAATGAACTTTATTCGAGTTATTTGTGGTTTGTTTAGCAGTAAAATATTTAAATGTTTGTATTCCTCATGTTATCCTTTAATAGACTACTCTGCCAATGGTCAGTACGCGAAAGATCCTTTTCCTTTCTATAAAATATTCCGTGATGGTCTGAAAAGTGCCTTCGGGCACATAACTGGGAAAGTCCTGTTCGTCCAGATACCAATTAGTAAGCGTATAATTAAGTTTCTGCGAAGAAAAACGATTTAGATCTATAAGAGTCGAACCCGATTCGAAGCGAATTCTAGAACAAATTGAATTGTCACAAATGCAACTGAACCTTAGCCTGAACCAAACCAATAAATTGTTTCGTTTATATTCTAAGATTTGAAAGCGAACCGAAAGGCAAGCTCGAACCCTTGTCAAATTTGACTAGATCATGATTACGAATACTCACCGCCTTAAAGGGACAATGGAAGTCCCCAGTCGTATGCTTTTTCATGCTCTTTGAGAAGGAGCTCATGATCGGGTTCTTATGTATCATTGTAAGGAAGGAACAGGTATCCGTATGTAAGTTGAACAGGCGCACCTTCTTATTATCCGATTTCCAGAAGTCCATACACGAGCTGACATCCATTTTGCTAATATTACGTCTGAGTACAAAGTTACCGCTGATATAGCTGCGATTATTCATTTGAATCAGCGAATAGTGCAGTTCCTCAACAAGTTCTGGGGCCCAGTGCCTAACGTCCACTGTATCAAATGTGAATCGGAACTTGGAGTTATCCGTGGCAACAACCACACCCACGAGAAGTAGCCAGAGAAGCACGAACATGGCTGAAGCGCGGCTCAACATTGAATGAACCATGCTAAAAGTGAATAAAACAATTGGATTCAGTTATTACAATTATTTAATTGTTTTAATTTTGATCAGTATAAGCTAAATGTGGACTATTTTGCCTTTGAATTTTATGCTTATTATTTTTCGTTGCTTTGCATACATGTCCATCGGGCTATACAAGACACATTCGGGTACATAGATGGGAATATCTGTTTCATCTATGGACCAGTTAGTCAGGGCGTAGTTTAAGTTCTGTCGAGAAAGAAAGAATATGCATTTTGGGTGTCATCAACATGACTTAAAGTTAAAATTAAACTTAGTCTATTAACTTACATCTAACACTCACCGGTTGAAATGGACATCCAATATTCTGGGAACCGTATTTTCGTAAAATTTTGAAGAACACATTTAGGAACCTGCTCTTGTTCGTGCCTCTGAGAAATTCACAGGCATTGAATCGTACATTGAATAGCCGCGCAGTTTGATTGTTCGTACTTGTAAGATCCATAGCCCATTTTATATCGATATGGTTTAGAATACGTTTAAGCCTCAAATTGGTGCTGACATAGCTGCGATTATTCAGTTGACTGACACGAAAGTCAATCTCTTCAATCAGGTCTGGTGCCAAGTTTTCTACGATAGGGTTGTCCAGTATCAAATGAAAATTTTGCTTTGCATTGACCATCGCAATGAGCAGTAGCCACAGATACAACAGATAACTATTACTGGACATGGTAAATGTTTAGTTCTGAATGCGGCGATTACTCCAATGCATAGAATCAATATTGCTTTATTTTGAACAATTTTGGTCACAACAATCAGATATATTTATTTGTGTTGATAACTTAATTGAAGAGTTATGCACGCAATACCAAAGATCAAATACCCGTGAAGATTTAACAGATTTCAAATATACTATTTTCCTCTTTTTCCTCTTATGTGCATGTATTTGAATATATTATGAAATCAATTATGGGTCGAATGTTTCTATGACAACAATGTGATATAAGTGAAATGTGTTCTGCCGTTAGACCAGATTTCATAGATCATAGATCATAGATTTAAGTTCGAAAAACAGGGAAACTGGGAAAGGAAACGGATGCTGTTTATTGATAGTCAAGGTCCTTATTCTTATAGATAACTCTACCACGGCTAAGTGTTTGAACAATCAATTTGGAATTTGTAAAGAATTTATTGAATATCCTAATGTTACACTCTGGCACATAATTGGGAAAGTCTTTCTCCTCCATATACCAGTTAGTAAGCGTATAGTTGAAGTTCTGCAAATGAAGTTTTTGATGTACCTAAAGTATTTGGTATTTGTATAGCTAACTCACCGCTTTAAGTGGACATTCCAACCTTCCCCTAACTTTGTTTAGATAACTTTCGGCAAATTTGCGAAAGATGCGTAACTTGTGAGCGGCTGTGAAAAACTGGCAGAAATCCATGCGTACATGAAAAAGACGCATTGTCTGATTGTTGGGTTTCAGGATATCGAATTCGGTTGTCAATTCCGCCTGATCGATATCGCGCCGTAGAATCATATTACAATTGAGAAAACTGCGATTTGGCGACTGCGTCAGCTGACAATTGAGATCCTCGAAGAGTTCGGGTGCAAAGTGTTTAATTGAAAACTGATTCAACACGAATCGAAATTTACGTTGTTCCTTCTTCGCATCCACCAAGAGAAGCAGGCACAAACATAGCCAGAAGCAACCGGCCATAGCGAATGATTAACTCAAAATGTTTTCCGAACTTTTGACTAGTTTATATTTTATCTATAATGAGCCGATTGGAAAGTTAAGCTCTGCCCAATCATTTGGTAGAGTATTTAAAGTAGAGGAAATAATATTTCAAATAATTATTTAATTATTTAATCTCTCTGTTTATTCGATTCTATGGCAAATAAGTTAGCCAATCTCTCTCAACTGAATAACAATGAAGGGTTTTACAATCCAAGTTTTCTTTTATATAATAGTACGAACCAATGAGAATAATAAACAAGGCTCACAGACCTATTGCCTAATAAAAATTCAAAATAAATGATTTTGAAAATGATACTCTAATGAAATATTGTAAAATAGCAGGGTATTAAGTGTTGTCTCTATTTCACAATATAATCAGTTATGTTTACAGGGTATTTGCTTTATTTGCCAGTCGAAAAATCTACAACTCGTATAACAACTATTATAAATGTGTATTTACATATTTACTTTCGCTTTCTGTCTATCTTTTAATGATTTTGAACAGAGTACAATTTTTAATATATATAGCTGGGAGGAAAGTCGTTTTCATCCAAATGTCTTAAGGAACATAATTATATAAATTTAATATGTTCAGTCTTTTGCCTAACTCAGCGGACATTTGATGTTGACAGACGCGTGCCTTTTCAGGGTCTCAAGAAATACTTCGAATAGATAACTATTATCAGTTTTTTTTTCCAAGAAACTGCGACCCACAAAACGCACATTTCAGAGGGGTTGCTTTAGTCCATTGGACTTTATCCACCTTGGCTTTTACCTGACACTGGGAAATACTGCGACGCAATAAAAACTCAACGCTGACAAAGCTGCGATTGTTCAGTTAATACTTTTATGAGCTCCAAATCCAAATTTTGTAAAACGAACTTTGCCAAATAAAATCTAAGTTCTAATTCTAGTTTTGAATGCGCGTTTACAATAAACAAAAACATTATTAGATAAACCGAACCAGTCATGATGAATGCCGAACTTCGATTGATAATTGGCTCTGATCATGTGTAAACTATGTCGTTATTGAATAATTTATAAATGATCTGTGCCTAACATTTATATCGATCAGTCGTCTAAGTGACAAAGTCATTGGGAAAACATAAACCCAACTGCACAAGAAGATTACGAGTTCAAATCTCAGAGGTCATTCATGCCCAGGCATGTAAAGAAACTATGTACACATCGTAATATATAATTGATAGCTTGTAGTTAAAGAATTTAGCAACTAGTTAATAATAGAAGCTTCAAATAATTCAGAATGCAACAATTGCTAGTTATAAACCTTTCGGAAAACATATATTTCACAGTTCTCGAACTTTTCCCTGCCTCCCAATTAACAGCCCAATTTCACGCTTTGAATGTGCCAATATATGCATATATTTTTTGTAAATTTTGAAATTTTAGTTAGTTTACTTCTTATACTGAACCCTGCCGTTGGTGCCCAAACGTAGAATTAACTTCTTATCCGTATAGAACTTCGTCAAGGCTTTGAATTGACACTCGGGCACATAGTTGGGAAAATCTGTTTCGCTCAGATGATAGTTATTAAGTGTGTAGTTAAAGTTCTGCGGGAAATGGGAATAAAAAACCATTGACAATTTTCAGGCAATTAAATGGATCACTTACCGCTATTACCGGGCATTTTAGGCTTCCATTGATGCTGTGAGTCATGCGCTTTGCGACTAAGTTAAACAGACGATTCTTGTGCAGAGTGGAAAAGAATTGACACACATCCAAATGCTCTTGAAAGAACCGCAAAGACTGATTGTTGGGTTTAAGCATGTCCAGGGTTGAGTCCACTTCCAACTTCTCAACGTTGCGGCGCACAATCATATTGCAGTTGAAATAGCGCGAATTCGTCACTTTACATTTGAACTCTTCAAAGAGATCCTTGACCAGAGGCTGGACATCAAGTTCGTTAAAAATGAATGTGAAATTGCGCTGTGGCGACATTGCATTGAAATTTGGCAGCAATTGCAATGCCGAACACATACAAAACCAGAACCAACCCGTCATGGCAGAGCCTTAACTCAAAGTGTTCGCAAAATGTTCGCCCAACACCGATTGGTCTAGCATTACCCACAATCTCATATAATGAGCTGCATATTAAACCCAAGCTAAAAATATTCATAATTTTTAGATTGTACCGATTATTAAGATAGGCAGCGCATTTGCCATGGACTGGAAAACGCTGCAATACATTTGTGCTTTTACTTTTACCCTAGGCGCAGACCATGAAGCCTAAGGGCTGATCATTTTCGTTCAGTTCTTCATGATCTCGACTACAGAACAAGATAAATATCTCGTAAGCATAGACATCGCCAAGTTAATAAGAGAGTTTATAGGTTTTTTTCGCTCGTTACATTATAATAAGAAAATACCCTCAAACATATCTTGGAGGAACTTTCAATACAATTTTCAATTCTTATACTCGACCCTACCCCCCATGACCACTCGTAGGACCATTTTCTTTTGTGTATAAAACTTTGTTAAAGCCTTGAACTGGCATTCGGGCACATATTGCGGAAAATCGATCTCATCGAAGTGCATATTGGAGATGGTGTAGTTGAAATGCTGCAAGTAAATAAAATTAACACAATTTAAAATCGAATAGTGACAGAATTACAATCAAATTATCATAGATGCAGTTGCCCGCTAATACGGGATTTCCGGAGATTCCACTCGCAACTGTGAAAAAGTCTCGGAAAACCGTGAAACTCATTTTGGGAGATGTTCGGGAAATGTGCTTCACATTTTTCTGAAAGTCAACCACTCTTTGATGGAAATAAGGAGTTAAAAAATGAGTTGAACGTTTTCAAAGGTCGGTTTTGGACGTATTTCACGCTTTTCCGAATATCCACCATTCTGTGTGTTTTTGACGCGTTGGCCCAGCAAAGCCGAGTAATACTTACCGCTTTTAATGGGCATTTCAATAAACCATTGCTGCCTCTGTTGACACTCTTGGCGAATAGATTGAAGATGCGATTCTTGTGAATGGTCGTCAGAAACTGGCAAGCGTCCATGCGTATGTGGTAAAGACGCATCAACTGTTTGTTGGGCCGCAGCATGTCGAGGGATGTTTCCATTTCCAGCTCAGCAACATTGCGTTGAAGTATCAGAAATGCGCTAATTGTGTTACAATTGCGTAGTTCCCAGTTCATATTTTCGATGAAGCCCGCAACGGAAGGCTTCATGTAGAAGTCGCTGATGACGAACCGAAAATTTCGCTGCTGTGTCGCAATGGCCTTCAATGTGAGCGTTGACAACGCCAAACAGATCAGGAACCAGAGCCAACCAGACATGGCAAGAGATGATTTTCAAGTGTCCCTCTCGTCATAGATTGGACCATTAATACATTACATCTAATGAGTTTTACTGATCGCATTTGATCATGTTCTAATTGAACACAACTAGCAATTATTGGCAACAATATTCAATCGGTTGCTACTTAAAATTAGATTAGCATGTTTCAAATTGTGCCACACGGAGTTCATCTAGTCGGTCTATCTATCTATCAGTAAATTACTAAATGAGTCACATACGAATAGGCATCAATAAACTTATAAATTGCTAAATAAAAACTAACCTGCGTCCACAGCATTCAAATGCCATGTAATATGCTCAAGGAAAGAGGCCTAGAATCGATATTGATCGATGGAAATGCAAGAGCCTATAATACTGAAATCTGCTCTTGGATTAAATGCTTTCGGTGATATACATAGCTGGGAAAATCGGTTTCCTTCGAAGATCAATAAGATCACGAGCAAGAGATATCACATAAACAGGGTATCAAATGTCCTGGTACTTTATTAGCGTACATGTGAGGTTTCCTGGTATTTTACTAATTAGATTTTATTATAGGTCTAAGATTACCCTCTTGCAAGAGCCTATAATAATACTGAAATCTGCTCTTGGATTGAATGCTTTTGATGATATACATAGATGGGAAAATCGGGTTCCTCCAAAGATCAATAAGATCACGAGCAAGAGATATCAATTCCTGGTTTCCTGGCTTCCTGGGATTTTACTAATTAGACTTTTTATTAGCTTACTAACATTGAATTCATTAAGACTCAATGAAAACTTTACGGTTACCTTCTTCTAAGATTACCTTCTTGCTTAACTTTGAGCTGTACCAATATAGATATATATAGGTATATATAGAACGGGAGCTTTAATTGAGGTATTTATGCATTGTAACCTTATGAACAAGCACATTTCGATCAACTTTTTAGTTTCTATGCTTTATTCTGCCATCAATTAATAAACGTAAGATTATCTTATCATGTTCTATAAATTTAATATTTGTCTTGAAGAGGCATTCGGGCATATAGTTGGGAAAGTCGGTCTCTTCCAGACTCCAATTGTTAAGCGTGTAGTTAAAGTGCTGCCAATGAAATTACCAAACTGAATGACATAATGAAAATATCTCTGATATACCGTATACCTACCGATATAACCGGGCATCTTAGACTACCGTGTACTGCATTAGTTAGACTCTTTGCAAACACATTGAACAGCAGATTCTTGTGAACAGTGTGAAAAAATTGACAACCATCCAAGCGTACATTGAAGAGACGCATTGTCAGATTGTTGGTCTTCAGCATGTCCAGGGTTGCCTCTACGTCCACCTGATCAACATTGCGTCGAAGGATCATATTACCGTTGACAAAGCGAGATCGGGACACTTCACATTTAGCTTCTTCGAAAATATCCCTCTCCGCAGCCTTGACAGCAAATTCGTTTATGAAAATACGAAAATTGGGTTTCGGCGTCTTGCCATGCACCATCGCGAGCGCTGGCAACCCTAAACAGAGCCAAAACCAAAGCCAACCAACCATGTTGAAAGCCCAACTCAAATTGTTCGCTGAACAGTCGAAAGAGATGAGCTATAGGAATTATGCGCTAATTGGGGCAATTTTGATATATTGATTTTAACAATAATTGGCCAAATCTGTAAAATTCGAAATATTAAATAAAATATAAAACTGATCTAATATTGAAAATGGAAATAGAGTCAGGTGACCAACATTCACATTTTGAGTGAGATCATTTTAAGATAGAATATATTTTAAATATAAAAACAAATTTGAGGCTAAATACGTTTAGTTCCAAATCAAAAATTTACTTGAAATGAAAGAGAATATCAATTGATTTAAGTTGTAAAACAGAATATTGATTCAAAAATGTTTATGATTAATTTGTTTACTTTGCATATTTTGTTCAATTAGTAGCAAGGCTTAAACAATTCCAGACAATATATTTTAATTACTTGCGAGTTGTCCGATTCCTGGCGGCAGGACATACATGTCCCATAACATGCATATTGGCAACATGTTTGGTACTACTCCGAATACCCGCTTTAAGCGGTCTAATGGGTAGAATATTCCTAAGTTTTACGTAGAAGTCGCAGAAATGTTGACTGTATTTGTTTTTATAAACGTTGTTAAAATGGGACTAAGATCCATTTGGTATTGAAAAGAAGTGAAATGTCCTTCAAATCGAGCATCTTAAGCTGATTTGAGAACTTACTGAGATGAAAATAAGAAGAAATATCCGTCAAAACGAGCATCTTAAGCTGATTTGAGGACTTACTGAGATTAAAATGAGAAAAGAGATAGCGACGATTGCCTTCCTGCTCGATGCTGGCGCTATTCGGGAAGGATCAAGTCGCGATCAGATAAACCGATTAATCAGCCCAACATGTTCAGCAAATGCACAACTGAACAAGCAAATCATTAGCATTAGCCAACAACTGTGGACATAGATCGTTCCAGCTAATTGGGCCTAAATTGGTAATATAATCATTTGTGTAACTGTGCCATAGTTTTATGTGATCATATTTAGCGGCTCTTCTTCTTGGGGGAAACGTATTTTGACGCTTCTGCCTTTATTTGGGTGGAATATAGGTGAATATTTTCGAGCGAAGTCATGTCGCTTTCCTTACAATTTGTTGAAATGCAATTCACAGGCATAACTTAAGTAAATATATCTCCCTGGTTCTCTCAAGACGCGTTGTGTATACCTTGTGTATATTTTATTTACTTTCTTCAAGGCCTTACAAATTGTGTTAAAACTTTACGCGAAACTTTGGAGTTGGCAATTTGCTCGCAACGGGCGTTATATGACCCGAAATATGGACTTGGGCCAAGTGTTTGGTCTTATTACGAAATTCCAGTTTCAGAAAATAGCTGCACTCGGGCAGTAATTCCGGCAGAATTCGCTCGTCTATATAGCTGCGTTGCAGGGAATAGTTGACGTTCTGAAAGCAACAAAAAAGTTATTCCACAAATCTATTTGCATAGATTTACTTACCGCTTGAAGCGGACAACGTGGTCGAACATTGATAAAGTTGACGTATCGGGTGTAAAACTGTTGCACAAATTTGCTTTTATAGTCGTTGTTGAAAAAGGAGCACAAATCCATTTTCGTAGCGAAGAGGCGCACACGCGGCAAACTTGGACGCGAAATGTCCATCGAGGCGAGCATCGAAACCTCATTGATGGGTCTACCCACCATCAAATGCCCGGAGAGGTAGCTACGATTTCCATCCTGCTCAATGCTGGCGCTCTGCGAAAGAACCAACTCTCGATCCCCGACCTCAAAATTGAACTGATCCACTCGCACAAGATACTCAGCCAGTGCACTGCCGAGCACAAAGATGATCAAGAGGCAGCACCAGATCCGCACCAGATCCATTTTGTCCATGTTGAATAGTTCTATTGCTGGTGAAAATGGTTTTCTGACACAAATGTTTCTGCAGCACATCATTAGAGCGTGCCAGCTAATTGTTTTTTAATCGATGTACAATAATAATTAATGTAACTAAATTTATATGCTAGTAGGGACGCATTTGAACATTTTCACTTGAATTGTTTCACTTGCCTGAGTGAAATATGAGTGATTTCTGGGTGAATTTGCCTAAAGCTGTGAGTAGATATTTATACCAAAAGCATTTCTTTCCACTCACATTCTAATTTCCATAAAACAATCTCTTGAACCACTGTGCGGTCCTTTGATGCGACTTAAAACATGCGCGGTAAATGAAAATGCCACGGATGTATATGAAAGATTGAGTTGAGAAGGCGGCTAAGTACATATGAAAAGTGTAAAAAAAAAATAAATGCACACCCTCTAAAAAAATGTACGTAAAGGATGTCAACAGAAATGTTAATAACACCAGCGTCAGCAATGTTTTTGTTCTTGTTGTTGTTGTTGTTGTTGTCGCTTTATGTACGGTCTCTATTTTACGCCAAGTGGTGCAGTGCGTTCTCTAGCACGTAACCCGTAACCCGTAACCCGTAGCCCGTAACCCGCAACGCCAGCCACCTAAGGATAAGTCCCGGCCGTGCTTTATGGCTGAGCCAAGTGAAGCAAAAAACACTTTCCCGTAAAACAGAAAAGCAAAGCAACAGAAACAGCATCAGCAGCAGCAACAGCATCAGCATCAGCATCAGCATCAGCAAAGTAAAGCAAAGTAAAGCCGAGTTGAGTGTAGTTCAAACATCACACCTAGCATAGACGACAGACTACAGGGTAGAGTCCAGGGTCTGGCATCTGAAGAGCTGCGGGCAACTGCGACTGGAACAGCTACTGCGGTTCGTATTATGTAAACATTTGCAGGATTCTTCTTCTTTTCTTTTTTGTTGTTGTGTCTGAAAAATGGATATGAGCTATGTAGCTGAAATACTTGCAGATAGCCAGACGCGAAAAGACTTTCAATTGCGATTGTCAAGCGTATTTTCATGACAAGTGAAAAACTAACTACAAATAGAAAATGAAGAAAGAAGAAAGCTTACAAGTGCCAAAGATTTCAGATGCACTAAAGAGAAATCTGATCTTCTCAATTTAATACCCTGTAATCTAATGTCAAGTGGCTGCAAAAAGGGAGTTTCGAATGCAGGTTGGGCATCAACTTTTTCAGCATATTTAAAATCTTATTAAGAAATCAAGCTTATTTATTTGATTAGCCTTATTTACTGCCAGAAATTCGGTTATTGTGTCGAAAGAATGTTTATTTAAAAGTTAATAATAAATATTTTTCGGATTATTTTTGATTCTGGCAAAGTTTCTAATTAAAAATTGTGCGGCAAACCGAATATTTGTTTATTAAGATTCACGACCAGCCGAAAATCTAATTTCATGGCGTGAAAACCATAAAACAAATAAAAGCAGATGCCATAACTAATCCAAAGATTCAGTCACTCAGAGAGGGGAGAGGGGGGGGGCTGAGACAGGGGGTGGGGGTGGGGGCTACGAACACGTTAAAGCAGCGCTGTGTAAACAAATATTTTGACAAATTTATGATGATGGAATTTTAAGTGATTTTTAACGAGCGAGGGTGGGATAAAAGCCACCAAGATATATACGATATATCCCATAGACTATACATATACATATATATATACTATACATCCCATATACTCCCATATACTATATATATATATATATATATATATACGTATAGTTACATATCCAGTTCTAGAGTTGTGAAGCATTTTGCACAACATCTGCAATTGCTGTTGCTTGTCGTCTAATAAAAGTCAAATTGCTTGCTTAAATAAGCAGGAAGCAGCACAGTGGAACTCGTCCAGAGGACAGGGATTCAGGAATTAAGTTGCATTTTTGTTATCACACAACAATTTAAGAAAGATTTTAACCCGCATTTGAAGGATGCCCATAAAAGCTTGTAATATATTCTATTATAGGCCAAGATATATGTATATAAACTTTCCGTATGTTGCTTGATACCAAATTTGCCGAAGAACAAGCCAGATATGAAGTTTGTGCTCAGTCTTTTTATGCACTTGCACCACTGTGCGCTGGCAACAAAGGGTTGCAGGCAGGTGCAGCTGCTGCTGCGAACAGAGAGTTGGCGGCAGGGTTAAAAGGTAGCCACAGCGCCCATTCCGCCAGAGCGCCAAACATTTATGAATTTACGTTGACTGCACTCACACACACACATAGACCGACACACGCACACGCACACTCACACGCACACGTACACAGCCGCCAAAGTTAACAAAAGGCCCATTAAGCCCGCTGCTGCCAAATTGCTGTGTCTGCAGCGTCGCCTTATCGCCTCCCCACCCTCCCCATGCAACACCCCAGCCGCACCAGGGTCCCACCAAGAGCCAACGCCAAGCGCCACCTGTGCGTCCAACTGTGAAATTTATTGATTCGAGCAAATAGGCTCCATCGAGAACGTCGACTAACTAGCTATAATTAGAGAGCTCTCAGTCGCTATATACCATATACGAGATCAACTAAAGCCTGGACTGCTCGACTAGTGCATACCCCTTCAACACAGAGATGGTGTCTGTCTCACCTGAGAATACCTGGGATCAAATTAAGAGATGATATTAGCTCTTGAACTGAACTGTGTACAATTACATCCCCAATATTTCTCAATTTCTTGTTTATTGAGAATATATTTCTTCAAATTATTCTCGAAAACTCTTTGAAAATTATCCCAAATTGATTTTCCTACAAACATAACTCTCAGTTTTGCAGCTAATTTGATTTATGTCCGCTTTTTGCTGCTCGCCGTGTAAACTCTTTTTCTCGGAGCTGGCCGGCCTATGCACATACATATAAATAGATAGGTATAGGTGTTTTTTATATGTACACATTTCTAAATCCCACCTCGTCGGACGCCCACGGCAAAGGTGGCTTCTTTGCATGCGCGTGATTGACATGCACATTTTCATTGAATTATTAATTACGTAATGCGAAACCAATCGTCTGTAATTTGCATATGCAATGAGCCGCCCACGCGATGCAAATGTTAAGGCTAATTATCAGCCCACATTCGACAATATATGTATATAGTTCACTTAGCCGCTGCGCTTCTTGGGTTCAAACCGGCGACCGACCATTAATGCAAATTGTTCAGATTTGCATTAGAAATTCCCAATGTTTCGGACGGTGGGCACAATTCTGCATGTATTCCGGTTTTCCAGGGGGGGAGGGAGTAAAGAAAATGGCCAGCTGAATTATTGATAGAAGGTAACTTTAATGACATAAGTGCACACCGAAATTTTACCTCAAGTGTGGAAAGTTTTGGAAAATGGCCGATTGAAATTGTTTTTGACGGATTATGCTTGCATAATTTCATAGGGAAAGTTTTGCGGCAAATCATTTAAGCTGACTGAAGAAAAGGGGGTAGAAGGGGCAGAAGTATAATTCAGATTCGATTTCAAATTCATTTTCACAGATCTCAGATCATGGCCAGAAATTGGTGGCTTTAACTAAACTTAAACAAATCCGAATCTATAAATATGTTTATGGCAAAGTCTTTTCGTCTTTTAGCCACTAAAAATGTACTGCCAAATTTCTTGTGGCAAGCTTTGGTTTATTACTTTGGCTGATGCTTGCCTTTTGGTCCGCCAAATGTTTTAGGTTAACAGCAGGAGGCAACTGGCAGCAGCTACGCCCAAACACACCGCCCCCCCCCCCTGCCTACCTACCACCGCCCAACACTTACCCAGAAGGTCTTGAGACATGGCTCCATGGTGACTTCAAAATAAAAGATTTTATTTTAGTTTCGTTTTTTTTTTGCTGGCTACAAAACGCAGCCAAAACTTGCTGCAACAGCAATAAAAATAAAAATGAAAATGTTTTATATATAAAGGGGAAATAAAAAACCAAAAAAAAAAAAACTAAAAAAACGACGCCCCAGGCAAAAAGCAATAACAAAATATTATTATCAGAATCATTCATCATGTGGCTGCAGGCCATAAATTTTTCGGCTAGCTGCGAAATGCAACAACAACTAAAATAACAACGGCAGCTAACTGTTAATAAATCGCAGCTGCAGATAGCAGCGAGCAGCTGCCGGCGCCACAGACAGCCACGTTTAAGCCCCTTTCCGAACTACCGAATTTCCCGAGCCCCTACACCCCCCTACAACCCCTGCAGCCCATGCCCCAGCCCAGCCCATTAGGTTTCCCATTCCCATTTTCTTCATTGCCCTTCCGCCCAGCCGCCGCTTGAACTTCCTACAAAAGTTTCGCTTACTGCGTAGCTACTTTTCCAGGGGCGTGGCACAGGGCCTAGAACCACCCCAAAGAATACCCAGTTAAGCGCCAAGCATTTCTTCGACCGGTTTTATCCCAGACATGGGCTCGATCTTTAATTTTAGACTTAAACAGGAAGTAACAAGCCGGATTTAGCAGGTTCTTAACTTTATTTCCTGTAACAGTTCTTTAAGCCAATTTGTAGCCAAACAAAACAATAACAATTTAGCTTAATAACTGTTGATATCAATATAGAAATAGATGCGCAGGTAATAATACAACTGGCTTAAAAACCAATCCCAATACGTAAAAGGCTGGGCGGGTCCATAAAGGGAAGGACCAAAGACCGCACACATCAGGGCAAAGCAACTGAGACCCATAAGAAACACTCCCATGTCACGGTATGGATTGTGCCCAATCATTTTTCTGCGTTTGCATATAGAGGAAACTTTCGAATCCCTTCTAATTTGCTGTTGTAAATAGAAAAGATCGTTATACATGATCTTGTTGCTCTCCTGCATAATGCATAGCAATTCCCAACGTGTGGGAGTTTTGGTCAAATCGCATTCAAAGCGACGTCCCTTTTGCGGTTCCGCCGTGTAGGTCACAAACTGGAGCGGATGTTGAAGCTCCACATGGATCCGTTGAAGCGTCATTACTTTCATTATCTTTATATCGATAAGGTTATCGATACATTCCCGCAGCTCTTGATATATCTCACAGCCAAATTCAGGCTTAAACAATCGATCAATTGGAGTTCCTGGGATCTGTTCGATGAGGTATATCCATTAGAAACAGAACCATCTTAAAACTAGTCGAAACCGTGTCTGCTACATTGATTTATATTTCAATTCCCCAAGGTTTTTAATTACCTGATGAAGAGTTTGCTTTAAACCTTTTGAGTCCTTTTTGTTGGCCATCTTCGACCTAAATTGTTTCTTTAAGTCGTAAACCCTTGCCGCCAGCTTCCTGTCATGCTTTGCAGCTTGTACTTTGTAGACAAGGGGTTTTGGCTGAGACTTCTTCGGATTTGTGGACTTGACAAACTTGAACTTGAAATCTTGTTTCAGTTGCAAATTCTCTTTTATATTTCCCAATAACTTAATGCTGTGCCGCTTGCGCTCTTGAAGTATCTGTGTTATGGTGGACTTCATTGTCGGAAGATTTGGCTTCAGTTTCGGATGCAGCAATCGCTCGACTCCCGAAGGCGATGCAATCAATTTTATCTAAAAACAGATGGTCGTTGAGAGTTTTACCTGGATACAACTTTAAGTATTTACCTTTCCCATTGCGTAGTTTTAATGGATTTTTAAAATATATATAAAAAATATAAAAGTTGATATATGCTTCAGTAGCTACATGCTTTTATCACTGAGCAAATGTTGAGAACCTGTATCTTAAAATGAATGTAGACAAATTTTGCTTAGGTAAGGTGTTTAACTATATCTACTTATCTAATTTGCCAATATATATGGGTATGAATATGTATAAAAGGGCAATTCCATGGATCTGATGGTCGTAAACCTAAGAACCTAAAAAATTCCCCTAAAAAACTACATTTCAATGCTCAAAACGTTACGAAAAACTAATGAAAATCGAAAATTAGGCAATTCTTATAATAATATTTAAAGTTTGCAATCAATTTGCCAATTGTTAAAGCTCGTTCAGTATCAAAATATGTCCATTATCTATAATTAACATATTAAAGCTTACATAGAGTATATCACAGAGCTTGCATTGATTAATTATCTTTAGTTTTTTGCTTTTGTCATTTTTTATTTAAGTTTTTTAATTCAAGTCTATGCATTCATCATATCTGTCAAATGAAAGATCTCACTTGAAGTTGAGTGTATTTCGCATTTCCTTTTCGTATTACTCTCTCCCTCGGCCCACCTCTATATCATTATGCATCATTCATCTTCATCCGTTCACATTGTCATTTGCTTGACTCTATTTGTCTCTCTCTCTCGCTCTCTCTCGCTCTCCCTTTCTCTCTCACTCTCGTTTTTTGTACTTTATCTTTCCTCATTGCTTGTTTAATAAATAATTGTCCATCGTTTAATGCGTTTAGTGCATAAATATGCACAACTTACGACCATATTGCATGGGCTCTTACCATGCCATACCCCCCATATCCTCCGACTTCCCCCTTTGAGTCAAGCACGAAACATACACATCGGATGTACTTGCTTACACTGAGAGTAATAAGCTCATATTTTGTACACAAATCAAGTACAATCCTCGTCTAAACTTAGTCAAGTTAAACCTATCTTAAATCCAGTAATATAATTTGTCGTATCTGAGTGATGAAACCTGGAACCGAAGTGAATGAGCTTTGAACCTTGCACCTCGAATCTTGAACATAATATTTATCGAATCAAGTATAAGAACTTAGCACTACACTTTTTCTCTGAGTGTACGCATATGTATTTGCCTGCCAGGTGACCACATGCTGTTCTCGATGCACCCCGCCCTGCCCTGCTCTGGCCACGTGTCCGTCCGTCTCTAACGGCGCATTTGCAACCGCATTGCCAAGCTGCGGCTCTGGCTAGCTGCCTGCTGCCTGCTGCTCTGCCTGGTTGACCACATCATCAAATGCGAAATGCAAAAGCGACGTAATTGCCACCACGCCGCCCCGTCCCGCTCCGCCCCGCCCTGCACCACAGTGGAGTGGAGCCGAAACCAATAAACCTGCATACGTCGATTAGTTGCACATGAATGCAATAACATGGCCCCAAAAGGTGGTTATATAGCGGCCAGGGGCAGGTGGCAGGGGGCAGGGGGCACGTGTGGAGCGGTACAGGGCAATGCACAGACAGCCGTAGACGAGCCCATTTAAGCCACGTCTTAAGAAGCTTTCGTCTAGGCCACTTTCAGCTAGGCATTCGCATTCGTTGTGGTTCGCTTTGGCTTCAATTTAATTGGCTGACAGTTAGCTTATATCTAAAACTATTTAACAAATGTTCAACTATTTTAGTTGTTATTTGAAATATCAGCAACCTGTATTCGAAAGCCTAATTAATCCTTAATTTACTCAAGAAATTAAATCTCATGTTCTTTATAGTTCTGAGTCAAAGAAAATATTATTGTTAGATTACGCCAAGTTTTTGAACTCCCTTCGCTTGGTTGGTTGGTTTTTTTTTTTTTTATAAAAACATGTTATTTTTTTTTAGCATTAACGTTAAACGATTTTATTGATACCGTTTATATTCATATATTCAAATTGATTTTGTTTTTATTGCTAATCAACGCATTTAAGGCGAATATCTTATTTCAAGATAATGTCAAACTAATCTCTCTGATAGTTATTGATTACACTATTAAAACTATTGATAATATGTTTTAAGAGCCCTATTTATAGAGCTGTTATGTGCATAAATAACATTTGAATAGATTTGAATCGACAAGATGGTTCAAATACTTATAATATGTCTGTATACAATGAAATTCTGCCCATGGTACATCACGCGCCTTAGGGCTTGACCCGAGCTTAATGTACAGTGTCCAGGCAATTGGCAAAATAGCCAAAATGACATATTCCTAATGTATGTATATACATATGTACATGCATATGTACATACACACGTACATACATATGTTTCCCTTGTGTGTGCCTGTGCATGTCGCCTGGGCCACCTGACGCCGCTTGGCTGACCGCTAGCTGTGGATCTGCGACGGTTTTCTGAGTCAGAGACCGCAACGGAACGTCGCCTGGCAACAGATTTCAAATATTTGCGTAACCGAAGCGGCGCTTGAACCTCTCTTTAGACACAATCCACACCGCTCGCCACTCCGCGTAAGCGTCCCGAAATGTTTGGCTCATTTGCCAGTTTGTCGTAGATGTTAAAGCCGCCTTCACCGCATTCCACGGGCCGGCGGCCATGAATTTTGCATTTTCTGTGTGTACGCAAGTATTTTTAGCTCTGTTTGGCCAGGCCTGTGATTCATCAAAAAGAGCGGCGACAGCTGACAGGGCCCCGACGGAGCTAACAGAAACCGCAACGCATGGAAATGAGATTAACAAAACTAGAAAACACACAAGACGAGACAATGGCAATAGAACAGCAAACCCACCGACCGCCCCGGCAAGCCGCGCTTCCATGCGTCAGGGGAAACACCTGAGGCGCTCGGCGAATTGCCGATGCTCATTAACTTTAAACCGAAGCAGTTGACAAAGAATACTCACGAGAATGGAAGGTGGGAGGCGAAGAACCAAACCGACGTCTAAATGCGCTGCCTGAAATTTAAGTTCTCTTTATTTTAAGCAGAAATACAAATACACGCATACATATGCACACATGCATTAACCTACGTACGTACATATGTATGCATTTTGCCCTCAATGAGCTCTCTCTCTCTCTCTTCCACAATTGAAATTTGCGCAGTTTTGAGTTTGATCCCGTTACCCAGAAAAAGAGCTTACGTGCTATAATGCAGGCAGATGTTGACGCTACGTATGTAAATGCAAAGCACACGTAAATAAAGAGAGAGAGCGCGAAAAAGAGAGGGCAAACAGTATTTGCTGTACTTTTCAGGCAATCATGCACATCTATCAATACATGTTTGTACATACATACATACATATACTTTTGTATATGTGTGCTTTAGTGCCATTAAAAACACTGTGTTCTATAGCCCATTTTAATATGTGTACAAATTAATTGCAAATTTGCGTGCGTGTTCAAAGCATAATAAGAAAAACAAGAAAAAAAGCTTTTTTTGACAAGGCAAACTTCAAATACTCTTAATAAAGGCAATGAAATAATAAAAAATAAAATACGAAAGATTACTCGCGTAAAAGCATAATTAAATGAAGATTAGATTTAAACTAATTTCTTATATTTCTAACAATTTATTATTCATATGTATCATAAATTTTTAAAGGGTGTACAAAGAAATAATGCACATTCGTTTCTTGTTCGAATTGATTTCCGGAATCAAAAAGCAACCTTCAATTCTATGCACATACACACGTCGTTATCTACACACCTCGAACTTTGTATACGCTTTCTCAAGGCCCTGCTCGTATTGTACAGACCAAATGTGACTCATATGGGAAAAAATATAAAAAAAAAAAATACACTTAGCAACACCTTATCTTTAAATACAATTAAATCTATAACCAGATTTCGGTAATTAACTTATAACCAGAAATGAGTCTAAAACAATTGTTGTAATATCGTGTTGCTCGACTTCAAAAAACAGTTGTTCCTTTAAATTAGTATAAGACAAAAGACAGTGTGACAATTAAATTTAACAATAACTCTTTATGAAGTTGTAAAAAAACACATGTTTTTTACTGCTTTCAACTTTTGTACACAACATTGTAAATGCATTCATAATGGAAAAATACCCTTTAAAAAGCTTTACTTCTCATGCATGTGTGAGAGCGAGACAGTAATTGTTGTCGTATTACTGTGATAGATGTCAGCAAAAAGGCATACAAAATACCCAGAAATGATGTTAAACAGCTGTATGTATGTATGTACATACATATGTACAGTTCGTGCAAAAAAATAATAGAAAGTACATTATTTAAATATATTTCGGTAATTTGTAGAACATTTTCGCCATTTTGCTAGACTTTTGTTTTTCACTACCAAAACAAAAAAATTTCAACAGCAAATTTGCGAACAATTTTCAATTATTCCCTTACTCTGAGACTATACATTATATATGTATGTATACATACATACATATGTACATAAGTTCATACGTATGTACATAGTACTTTTTGTGATACAATCCCATTTAATTGCTCTAATAAAAAAGTTGGCTTAGCAACAGACGCTCAATGCGACGTATGGGCAAAATTGTCGGCAGATCGCTTAATTCAGCACGTCATGCGGAACAAATACATACAAGCATGTATGACATACATTGTATGTACATACATACATAATATAACTATACATGCATACATACATACGTACAAAAGTATCAATGTATTTTGGCTTTCTGCCGTCGTCCGCGCTTTGCCAAAATTATGACAAAATTATGAGACCCTTTCTAAGAAAGAACATACAAACAAAAGCCAAAGCAATAGCAATACAAACTATGTACACTATGCATATGTATGTATCTATATGTATACTTATGTACATATGTATATTAGTTTGTGTGATATAAGGCCGAACGTCAGGCCTGACACAGTCACGCCCACAACACCGACCCCTCCGTACACATTGTCACATTTTCGTTTGAAGATGACGCGCAGCGGTCGTTGTGCTGCCAGACGTTCTGGCTCGCCCGAGCGGTCTGTTTGCGGGTGGTTGAGGTGGTGGAGATGCGGGGGACGCGCGCGAAGCGATAACAATTAAGGTGCGGGGCGACATTGAACAAGGCAGCGACAAAGCAACGAAGCAGGAGCCGAGAGAAGAGAGAATCTGAATCGCAGCTGGGTGATAACGTCGTCATCGTTGCCAGAGTTACGCAGGCCAATTTTAATTTATGCACAGCACACGTACACACACACACATATTCGCAAACAAACACAACTCTTTCGCTTGCCTGCTCGCTCTTTTATTTCACATCAACATCTTTTTTTATTCGCTTTTCGCTTTTCGTTTTGCACATTTCGACATTGTTGTTATACCCTTGCAGAGGGTATTATAATTTTGTCGTGAAATGTGTAACGCATAGAAGGAGACATCTCCGACCCCATAAAGTATATATATTCTTGATCAGCATCAACAGTCGAATCGATATAGCCATGTCCGTCTGTCCGTCTGTCCGTCTGTCCGGCTGTCTGTTTCTATGCGAACTAGTCTCTCAGTTTTAAAGCTATCTTAATGAAACTTTGCAGAAGTCCCTTTTTCTGTTGCACGCAGCACATATGTCAAAACCAGCTGGATCGGACTACTATATCATATAGCTGCCATAGGAACGATCGGTTGAAAATTAAGTTTTTGTATGAAAAAACATTTTGTTTTTTAAGATATCTTGACCAAACTCGGCATTTATTAGTTTTACTAAGCTCCTCATATAAATGCTAAATCCTATTAAGATCGGACCACTATATCATATAGCTGCCATAGGAACGATCGGTCGAAAATTAAGATTTTGTATGAAAAAACATTTTGTTTTTCAAGATATCTTGACCAAACTCGGCATTTATAAGTTTTACTAAGCTCCCCATATATATGCAAAATCCTGTTAAGATCGGACCACTATATCATATAGCTGCCATAGGAACGATCGGTCGATAACTAGGTTTTTGATTAAAAGCCGTTTTTGTTTATCAGGATACCTTCACCAAGCTCGGCATTAACCATTTTCTCGGCATTAAATGGTTGCAAGGGTATTCGATTTTCGGCGTGCCGAAGATAGCCTTTCTTCCTCGTTTTTGTTATTTATTTGCACGCTCACTTATGTAAACTATTCTCTCAATTTTTGCTCTCAATGCCTCGTTACAGCAGCAGCAACGACAACGACAACGACGACAGAGCGTCTGGGAGCGTGGTGGGCGATCTGCACTTTGGCTACGTTACGCTCAGCATTAGTAAGCTTTCGACAGTTGACAACGCGAGACGCTTAGAGCGCACGGTAGTTAATAACCGACGGCAACCCGTCGCTGCTGTCGGCGCAGTCGACGAAAACGCGAGAAAAAACAATAAAACGCATCGAAACAAAAGAAGCAAAAATGCAACGCACCAACATCGAGTTAGAGCGTCAACGTCATCTAGCCAATTGGCTGGTGAAGAGCAGTCCGCACATGGCAGCTGCTGCAGCAGCGGGCGCTGCACCACCCACGGCAGGAGTTGGATCTGGAGCTGCAGTGGTGGGCGCAGCAGTAGTCGGAGGTGTGGCAGCTGCAGTTCATGGCGCGCCCGGCAACAGCGCTGCTGCCGCTTGTAACGGTAAGTGAAGCAACAGGGGAGGTTTTTTTTCGGTGTGGGCATTCAAAAGATTTACACGCACACAGGCGTGCACATAACGCTGTGTTTGTATGTATGCGCATACGATTGGAATGAATGCAAGGCAAGGCACGCGCTACCAACAAAAGTGCAAGAGAGACGTACATACGTAAGAGAGAAAGGAAGAGAGAGATAGAGAGTGAGCGCGTGAATGAGAGCAAGCGCAAGAGAGTTTACGTTTTCGTAGATTTGTTTGATTACGCCTTGCTGCTCATTGTTGTTGCTTTTGCTGCTGCTTGCATTTGTTGTCGTCTGCCCCCTTTCGTTGCTGCTTGAATAGCGCGCGCGTCGGTCGCTTCGCGTAATTTCACAAAACGTGACGACAACGCAGCGCGCGCTGCGTCCAACGCCTCTCGCCCACTCGCCTGACGAGCACTTGGCACAGTTGTTGCTGAAGTTGTGTGTTTTTTGTTGCTGTTGCTGCAATTGATATTTCACAAAAGATAAGCGCAATTGCAAAACGTTTAGTATTTTTTATGCTTCTGCTTCTTCCTCTTTCACTGTTATATTGTACAATAATTTCGCTGTGATTTTACGTTGCCTGCACTCTACAATCAGCTGCATGTGTGTGTGTGTGTGTGTTTGTGAGTATGGGATTTTATTAAGCATACAAAAAAAATTAAGCTAAATGTGCGCAATTAAAGTGAGTAATAGCTCCACCGACCTATAAAGCAACAACAACAACTGCGAATCGCCATCAGACAATGGACTGCAATCGAACAAAAAGCAATCAAAATCAAGATATTTAACTTTTTATTGACTTGCAGGTTTTTCGGTTAATGAAATCATACACACATACATACATACATATGTATGAATATGTATAAGTGTGTACGCTATATAAAAATTTTTAAGTGATTAGATAGATAATTGCTGTCGCTTTTGGATAATAAACTAACCGTAAATTGACCATTCTAGTTAAGTACAAATTCCCATGAGAAGTATCACCTGATAAGGTGTTTTCCAGCTTTGGCCTGGTCATAGTATTCATCCGCCATTACGATCTACAGAATGTATTTTCATCATTTAGTCTTAAATTTTACATAGATCTTTGAAAATGACTTTTGTTTTTTTGTCATGGGTGGATAAACACCTAAATAGGTGAAAATTATTTCCATTAATTTCCTGAAAGTATTTTCCATCTAAACGGGGAAATTTTTTCCATACACTCTCGTTTTTTTGGGTGAATGCTCCACTCGAAAGAATTGAAATTATAAAATTAATAATTAATATGCAATAATTTTGCTATTAAGAAATGTATTAGCATATTACGTACGTCGCTCACGCATACATATCAGGTATCAGGTTTCGTAGAAAGTTCATTCACATCGTGACAGCTTTGAATGGAGTCTCTTTTGTTTATAAATGCTATGCCATTTGCAATAAAAATTCAAATATGACGAAGTTAAATTATGCTTTGAATTAGGTAGCCGAAATGCCAAGAAAAAGTCGTTAAATTGCATTGCATTGTTTACACAAATTTTCACATCCCAACGAATATTAAGGACAAGCTTCTGATATAATTAGATTATTGAAATAGCTAAGCTTTAATATTCGTTTCTTCAATATTCTTTTCTCGCTTAAACAGATTTTTATTATATATTTAGCCATGGAAAGAATAATAATGACAATCATCAAAGCTTAAGTAGATATTATAAGAACTCAAATTTAAACTAGAAATTTTCGAGATTTTTTCTCATATGTGTCAACTGTCCGACTTTCGTTTGACGTTGTCGCCGTACTGTCAATTGGTTTAAAAGAGAATACCTATTAAATACTATTGCGAATGGCCCGAAATAGCCAAACAGAGGCACAATGAGATTTAGCTTGACATTCAATTAACACCTGTCATCATTTTGCTGGCAAATTGCAATCCCTTTGACCACTGTGCAAGCGCTTGGGCTAAAAACTTTTCAGCGCTTGGCAACAGTTTGAAATTTCAACTGTTTCGCGTTTACCGTGCATTTGCAGAGTGTGTGTGTGTGTGTGTACGTGTGTATGTGTGTGTGTGTGTGTGTGTGTGTAAGTTTGTTGTGTGGGATTTTCCCCAATGCAGAGCTACGACAATAAGATATATATACACATACCATGCATATATACATATATATAGACTATTAGCTCACCATTGCACTCGCCGTGTGTTTGCCTACCTGTGCTTGATACCCTTGCCGAGGGTATTCTAAATTAATTACAAAACGTGTAATGCACAATCAGGCATATATAAAATGTATACACACATTTATACTTATTATCGGTTCGCACGAACATTGCAGCTGTCCGTGAATTTCCATGCACTCTGCGTTACTTTTTTCGTAGATTGGACAAACTATTTCATGTCTGTTGTCTAGAATATATCTAAAACCAACTCTTCCGGCTAGAAATCTTATTAATATATCGAAAACTCAATACACTTTTAAATATTGAGTGCTTAAGGTCTGCAAGGGTATTTAATCTTTGGCAACTTGGAGAAAATAGTTCTTTTCTGTTTATTTTATATGGTTTTTGTTGTTGTTTTGATTGCAGGTGCCCCACCTGGCGCACATCACGGCCACATGGCAGTAGCCGCTGCTGCTGCCGCTGCCGCAGCTGAGGCGCGCAAACCGAAGCTGCGTCGCTTCAACTCCCACGATACCAGCTCGAACATGTTCTCCGTGGCGGACTTCGAGAATGCGCGTCTGGCGCGACGCAACGAGATTGAGCTGAAGCAGCGGCTGGCGCGACGGCAACGCAACAGCGCCAACTGTAGCTACGGGCTGGCTGGCGGTTGCGCCAGCAGCAACGGCAACAACAACAACAGCACCAACATCGCTGGTTACACGGGCAGCAATAATGCGGGCTACAGCGGCTTCTGCGGCGGGCTTAATGGCAGCGGCGATTACTCGACGGGCGACAGCAAGAACTCCAAGTGCAGCAGCAGCAGCGAGGTGAGAGCAGAGCATTCGAATGGACCCAAATCTTTGATTAAATAAATGTATTTTGTTCTTTTTTTTTAGCAGGAACCACTGCCCGCTGATGTTTTCCTCGAGCGACATTCGCTGCCGCGAGTTGTGCGCATTTTGTACAGCAGCAAAAGCTCCAATGAGACGCTGCAGTCAAGCTCATCGCACGGCTCCTCCACGGCCGCCTCGAGCAGCTCCTCGACTGGCCCCAAGCAGCAGCAGCAGCTGGCGAATGAGCCAGGAGGCAATGGCACGGGCACGGGCACCAATTCGTCCTCTAGCGCTGGCAGCGGCAACCACAACAACAGCAGCTGCGTTCAGCCTGGCCATGATGAGCTCTTCCTGCTCTACAGGCTCGTTCGTCAGCGTCACATCTACCATGGACACAATGCCAAGTCGCAGGCTTCGCAGCGCAAAAAAACGGTGCTCATACCCCAGGAGTTTCCAGGTGAGTCAGGGGCAGAACACCGGAGGCGGGCACCTTCCGAGATCTTCCACGTTTCGTGACTGACTCAAGGAGTTCATTTCGTGCGCTATGTTCATGACTAGATTATATAGTAGCGATGATTCATGCGCTGATTCAGACTATGTGACAAATTTATGGAACTAAATGTATTCAATAGAGTAGACAGCCGAGCAGGGAAAGTGTTGGGAATTTTTACTGTCGAAACCAGTCGGAAATATCTTCAGAGTTAAAATATGCAAACATATGCATTTAGTAGATAAAATAAAGAAATTATTGTTGAGAGTATATATATATTCATATATTGTCATGTAGAAAGATATTGGATGAGTCAAAAGACGATTTGATATAACCGAGTCGTGTACTAAAATTTGGCGGTCAAATTTAATAGCCTTAATAAGCAAAATCTAAAATGATTAATCCAAAAGATTTTACTTGGATCCAAAGTTACTGCAGCCAACTTAATAAGTAGAATGTGTTTGGTGTTGCCAGATCGCTGAGGAATCCAAACATTCTTAAAACAAGCCCAAATCAATTTATTTAAGTTTTTCTCTCTTCCTACATTAGTATTTTTAATTACCTTGTCTAAAAAATGTGTAAAATCTGTTTTGTAGAGTAATTACGTAATTGTTGTTTTTAAAGTATTTACGTAATTTAAATGCCTAACTTGTTGCATTCTCATGACTAATGCATGACATGGCTGGAAACAGTTGGCTAATTTTGGTATTTACTGAGCTATTCAGGCATTATAGCGGGCCACAATAGAAGCAATAAGCAGAGATACGACTCGAATTTAAGTTGCGTTACGTTTCGCTTTAGCTAATATGCGTGACAGACTGACAGTCGGACGGACGGACGGACGGACAGACAGTGTGACAGACGCTGCCGGGAGTTGCAGTAGAATCGAATCACAACAATTGCTCATCGGGGTATTATGCAAGCAGCGACTGCGAGTGCCACTGCGACCCATTGTTGTGGGCTTCATGTGACTTTTCACAGCCAGCGGAAAGCCGACGCCAATGCAAAAACTATAATCGTAATCTTTCAATTGCGTAATACTCTGCTCCCCAGTGTAATAACAGCTGGAGAAGCGACTGCTTAGTTAATCGGTTAGTGACACCAAAATTATATATCTGTGCATATAGTTATTACGTTCGAAGAATATAAACTATAATTTAATCAAACTTAATTATGTCCTTAGACATATATAATCTCCTCTCATTAACAAATCTATAAGTACTTTACTATATATACACGATTATATACAAATTTAAAATGATCGATAACTTAATCTGTCTCCCCAATATCAATATTTATCGATTTTGAGCTTTCATCTTGATAAAGTTTATTTAAGAATGAATTTCACATGCTGTGTATCTAAGGCATAGATAAAGCTTAGTCTATCTGTAAAAGCAGCTCGGGGTACTTCCTAGTCGATCACCTTGTTGGCTTGCTTGACCTTGCAACTAGGATTAATGTTCTCCCTATTTTCCAGGGTATTTTTCGCTGCTGAACGAGAAGGGTTTGCCAACGGCCACACAGTATGGCACGCTAATGCAGCTGGTTCGCGAGCGTGTCTACAAGTTTGCCTCGGTGGATAACATGCCGGCGTTTACCGAATCATCGCCGAGTGGAGCCAACAGTAGTCCCAGCCACGAGGGCTGCCTGCCCAGCAGCAAACAGCGGCCGCAGTACATAAAGACGACGGCACGCGGCGGTCAGGTGTTTCGCTTGCTGGCCGTCTTCGAGGATGGCAAGCAGGAGCATGGCCAAGCGAGTCACACGAACAGTGTGTGCAAGTCGCATGTGGTGGCAAGTGGAGGCTACATGGGCCGCGACAAGGAAAAGGGACGCTATGCGCAGCTCTTGAACGAGCAGCGTCAGGTCATGTATGTGCCGCTGGCAACCAAAGGCAAATTCTACGAGATTGAGCCGGGTATACCCCAGCTGCTGCAGAAACAGGGCGACACGCAACGCAAACTGAATCCGGAGTGTGTGCATCGATTGGGCGCCTTGGTGGCAGCGGCCAAACAGCTACCGCTGATGCTGCGCTACATCTCAGGTCCCGCCGGCGCCGAAATACCTGAGCAGCTGTGCATCAGTCGGATGAGCAAGGAGGATGTCATAATTGGCTGTCCCATTGAGGAGCTGGATGGCAACGGGCCGCTGCCGGCGGTGCAACAGCAACAGCAGCCGCTGCAGCTGCGTAAGCTTTATCTCAGCCGCGAGATGCAGCTGCTCAAGTGCTTGCTAGGCTTTGATTCCGAGCAGCGCATGCTGGCCAATGCCCAGGTGCAGACCATGCTTAAATTTTGTCAATTTAATTGCGATCAGTTTCTCAAACTTGTGGAGATTGAGCTCCTGCAGCGAAGCGAACGATCGGGCAGCAAAACGCGCGAGGGACTCAAAATTCTGAAGCCTTTGCATTTGCCCAAGCTGCTGCGGCGCGAGAAGAGCAGCATGACGGCAACGTCAACGGCGGCGCATGAGAAGGAGGACTCGATCATATTTCTTAGTAAGACCGATTTGGAGCAGCTCGAGGCCAAAGAGGCGGCTGCAGCGGCAGCGGCATCATTAACAACAGCAACAGGCGAAGCCTCCAACCAGGTCGCACCCAATCGCATCACGGAGCGCATGAAGGTCTTTCAGTCGACCAAGAAGAAATGGTTTCGCAAGCAGCAGCAACAGCAGGAACAGCAACTGGACAAATCCCAAACAGAACTGCAGCTGGATGTGCAGGCGAAGCGCATGAGCATGGAACGCTACACGGACATGTCCAAGCTGCTGCAGGAGCGCTTTGGCAATGACAACAATGAGCCCGCAGCGGCTACCACGGATACCCAATCGCTGCACAGCGAAACGGAGACGACCACGCTGAGTCACAGCATGGAGCGCAGCTCCATGCCCAAATCGCTGGACACATTGCTGCAAAAGTCCATGTCCCTGCAGGACATTGAGCTTCTGAACGGCCAGCGACCACAGCAGCGACCAGATTTGCTCACGGCACATACGGATGCCATCAGCGAAGCCGGCACCGAGCTGGAGGATGTTGAGAACCAAACGCCGCCACCGCAATCCTTCATCACCGAGAAGCTCTACAATGAGTTCCATGTGAAAACACGCCAGTATAGCAAATCCTCCAGTAGCTTGCATCAGTTGCGTCACTTTTCGCTACCGCAAAAGCTGCAGCTCCACGAAACGGAGCCCGAGAAGCGCATCCAGACGCAGTTCAGAGCGCAACAGCAGCTCCAGCTAGGCAAGGAATTTGGTGAGCCCATCACAGGCCGTCGCGCTGCTGGCGGCGTCTCTTTGCTGGGCGGCCTGGTCGCCCTGTCTCCGGCAGCACTTCTCTCACCCACCACGCTGGTGGAGGATGATTTGCCGTACTCCAGCGTGCGTGACTCCCTAGTCATAGCTAGTTTGGACAGCTCGGAGCACCGGGAACCGGCAGCAATTACGCCAGCCGCCTTGGACTACGCCAAGGAGAATATCTATGCGGAAATTTGCGCCTCGCACACCTGTGACAGCTTCTCGGGCGCCACGCAGCTCACCCAGCTGCCTCCACACGACAACGAGGATGTCGTTGTAGATGATGAGGACGAAGATGATGGCGACTACGCCTCGCTCAAATATCAGCCGAACGGACCGCAATCTGTGAGCCGTGTCGAGATTAATTGCACTCCGGCCACCAGTGCCATCAGCTATCATACGGTCTACCTCGGCGAGGAGCCGCTCGGGGAGCGGCATGCGGCGGCTGCTCAGCATATAACCACCGTAGAGCTGGCCGGCGAGAATAACATATACAATACGCTCAAATGATGATTCATGTGATTTCGGCGACGACGCTTAGCCGGCGCCCAGGGGCTATTCTGAATGTGAAAGGACAATGCGAATTCTAGAATATATTTAAACACATATATATATATTTTATTTAAAGAATATCTCGTAAAGCGAACAAAACTGTTAAAACAGATGAGAAACAATATTTATATGTATAGAAAAATCTCTGTAGAGCAGGCAACATGAAAAAGACCCATAGAAAATAGATGTAAAAACGTGAAATAAGTAACCAAAGCAAAAGGAAATTATTTATAGAAAACAAACTTAAAGCAGGTGCTTTGGTATTCCTTTAAAAAAAAGTACCAAAAACAAATGTGTATAAGAAAAACGTTAAGCAAAAAATTGGAAAGATTTAATTTCTTAAGGACAAATTTTAAATTTTTCACAATTTTGTTTATATTAATCTATTTTCTTTGTCAGAATTTCTTTAAACAAGTTTAAAGAACGGTTAAAAACATTTCTGAATACTTTGAAATAGTTCTAAAACTAAAAGAGCATTTCCATGTATTATCAAATACTATAACAGCTCTTAGTTATACATCTATGTCTATATAATTTGGTACTTATTTCATTTTTTAGTTTCTTATGGGTTTTATATATCATGTATATCATGCGCCTATATAAAAAATCAATAGACTGTAGTTGTAGCAATCGAAGGAGAGAAACTTATTAATTGAAGAAGTTTGTGTGGGCAAAGCATAAAATGCCTCAACTCAGCTAAACATATATAAATCGCACCGGCCCACAGCAAACATTAAGAAAGAAGAAAAAATGAGAATAACAAATGACAACTCACATTGTAATACTATATTATAAAGAATTGAAGACAAGCAATTTGTATTGTAGAAAAGGCTTAAAAGCCCGCGATGCACACGCATCAAATGTCACGAAACTGAATATTGAAAATTTGCAATATTATACAATTGTATACATAACTAACATATATCATATATACTATATATACAACATATTTAACACAAAATATATATATATATTTATATATATAATTAGATGTTAGCTATGTGAAATGTAGAAATCTTAGCGCAAACCTAAGGTATTATTAGTTTGTAGGCAATCAACAAGTCAAATCAAATCGTATGCGATATGCATACGTATTTATATATATATTTATATATATATAAACAATATATGAGTATATACTAATATATAATAATAATGTAATAATAATGTAACATAGCAATTGCAATTTTAGGACTTATCACAATTTTGGTCCACTTTTAAACGATCTCTCGTATTTGTCGTTCTGTTTAATCTACATACATACATATATATATATACATATATATAGATGTATCTCCTTTTTTTTTTTGATTTTTGGAATGGCATGATCTGAAACTTATCTAGTTGACAATTTTGAATAATTGTAATTATGCATTGTCTGTTTGTCCGTTAATGTTTTCTTTCCTTCTTCATGTCTTACATCGCAGTTTCTTCCACTCACCCGCTCCCCGAGCCATATTATTAACTAGTTGAGCAGTCTCAAGTGTAATACATTCTAGTCCTCAGTTATATATGGATTGGTTCTATATTTATACGCTATATAACATATCGATAATTTGTTCGAGGACATGCCAAACTGTATGCGCTTTCGGCCAGGCCGTAAATTCTCGCGTTCTTCAAATAACTATATAGCAAAGAATTTATTAATTTTTATTTCGATTTCGATTTCAATTTCGATATTTCATTTTTGATTTACTGTTTAAGATTTTGTCAACACACTTAATACAAACAAATCTTATGATCTACAAATGCAATTTGAATTTGTTTTTATTTTTCTGATTTTGAATATAGATATATATTAGTATATATTTCCTCGAAATCTTATGTATATGTTATCATTTTATATTTTCAGTTTGTTTTTCCTCTTATAATATCTGGTTTTCTATTTTGCACGGACAACTGCAGCTACAATCAAGTGAAAGCATTGTACTCTTAGATATATTCTAATACATAGATTAACAAATGGAAAACCCTGTAAAAACTAAAGCAATACTCACAAAAAAGCTATGATACTAGTTGTAAAACCTATTCGATGATGATCAGCTAAATGCAAGTTGGATGCGTTTAGAAAAAACAGAAAAAGAGAGAGAGAGAGAGGGAGAGAGAGAGAGAGAGAAATAGAAAGTTCTTTAAGAATACAGATATAAATATAGTATTAAAATAATGTATTATGTGTGTGTAATCAGAGTACTTTGTACTTTGTGTAGCGTTTACCTTTGCATTTGATAGTTTTTGTTTCTTTTGTTTTGTTTTTTTTTTTTGTGTAGACATTAAGTCAGGCTTCACTGTAGCGCAAGGGTGATACGATGTGTAAAGAGTTGATAGAACATATTAAATTTGTATCTATATAAGCAACTACCCGCCAGCATATATGAATATATAATATATATAAATTGGTGTGATAAATCAATGTCTAACAAACAGATAATGTAACGTAGTTAAGCAAACGCAGTTTTGAATTTGCTTTTAGAGCACAATATACATACATAGATACAGATACATACATATATATATTATATTATATTATTGATAGAGACATCTAATGACAAGAACAAGATGAAAAAGTTGATGAAACAAACTTTGCTTTAATGTGAAAAATACAATACATATTAAATGTCATCAAAGATTATAAACTTTAAGAATTTTTCAAGAAAAACAGAACAAAACAAAACGAAAGAAAATATTATAATACCCTCCGAAAGGGTATAAAAGTGAAGTCATTAACAGCAGCTAAGTAAAGCAATTTTCAGGGATTTTTAATGGAAAGGCACAAGAAATTTGTAAGGATAGTTTTGGTATATAAAAATCGAAAACTAGCGCCCTAAATGCCGCCCGTAGGCCTTTTGAAGCAGTTAAGATAATTATGAACAGAGTTGAGATGAAGTCGAGATCTAGATGAGATCATCCATTAAGCAGAAGCAATACTACAATTTTTCTATAAGTATAAACGACAACTATAAGAAGATTTATAATCAAACACATACACACACACACGTACACACACACATACAACTAAGTACTCTTGTTTTATTCGGTGTCTATGTTAATCACTAGAAATGACAATTAAACAATTTAGAATTCAACAAGTCAAATATTAGTAGAACTTTAAATGTCAAGCCCAACAAAATACACAAGTAATATATATATATATACATAAATATATAGGTATATATATATATATATGTATATGTATGTACACAGTTCAGGATATATTTGTATATCGATAAATTCGGAGCACTTCTGGAACGCTGTCTGAACCCAAAATTTAGGTATTCACAATGTGTACACTTTTGAACTGATGAAGCGATGTCTGACTACGATCATGATGCTAAGGATAATGATCAAATGGATGGATTATGATGTCACGTCCTGGGGCGTGGCAAGACTGAATTGAACTGAACCTAAAAGAGAAAAAAAAAATAAAAACAATATGCAAATTAATTGTATTGTTTAATAATGTTAACACACAAAATATTCTGACATTGATATTATTGTTGTAGTAGCTCTTTTTCTAAGTAACGCATACATACATATATGAAGATCAAGTCGAAATTAACAGCTTGACTAAGCCCGTTTCAACTGTAAAACCGATGCCTCCAATCAACTCTAGCATTCAAAATTTTTATTCCACGTTATAACTATAGCTATTGAAAATGAAAACTCAACATTTGGCAAGACAAAATATCAACAAACACAAATGTAAAACTTGAATATGATAATAAAATTGGATTTCTCTTGCTCTTTTATTGGGTCGGGTTTTTTTTTCATAAGGTACGCTCCGGTAAAGTGAGCTGTGCTAACAAAAGCATCAGCAAATGATGTAAGTATATAGAGAAAAGGACGAAAGTCCTCCAAAGAGCCGAAATATATGGAAATTATAAGATAAAGGCAATGAACTACTTTATATTTATTGTTTCAATTGATTCTATATACCTTTTTAACATGAAAATATAAACATTCATATTACACATTCATTATATTATTTTATTCTCATTTTATATTATTATATCCTTTCAGGAATCAACAAATTGCGAGAGTGCAGAATTGTCAAATTGACTACTGGGGTCAAACTTACAGAGAGAGACTTGAAACCGGCGCACAGCAACTTAGCAAGCGATCAAAATTCGAGTGAGAGCGAAGTGTCACATTGACCAGCATATACACCCACACAAACATCTGTATGCGCGGAGAAGCGCCAGAGATAATAACCAAAGCAGACACCTGTTTGTGTGTGTGTTCGCTTGTGCGTTATCTACGTATGCTCATGCACTCATGACTTTTTTTTGGTGCTGATCGCTGATTGGTCCCATTAGTTGTTGCCTGTGTAGAAATACTCTCCTACTCGTTTGGCTGCTCTAATTTCTGAGCGCCAGTTTTTTTTGGTATGCTTTAGATCTGCGCAACTTTACTTTGCATTAGTTTGGCCCCAGTAGTCAGAAAGGCAAGATAGGCTGTTGTGACGTGAGTTTAAAACTTTTACAATTTCAAATAATATACCTCCCCCCCCCCCCCCGACCTTTTCAAGAAGTATACCGTTTCATAATCGGGATTTTCGGTATGGTCAATTTAAATTGTTAAAAAATATAACCCTGCATATTTAACATACATTATTTTCTCGTGTAACCAGCAATTAAAAAATGTGCAATTGACAACTGTTAAACAAACTCAATGCAAGAGAAAGTCCACAAAATTGGGCGCACAGAAAGTAAAGTAAGTCCATGCGAGCGCGATGCATAAGCAGATAATGCACTAGGCATATATACACATACATATGTCTACACATTTGGCGATTCTCTCTGCACACATATGTGTGGGTATGTGTATTCTGAGGTGATATATGTATGTATGTATATACTGATGCTGTGCGGTTGCGTTATCTACTTTTGAGTGGCGCTCAGTCAAGTTAACTGTTTTCTTGCTCAATTCACTGTGCGCCGATTATTGTCCACTTTGCTTCTGCGCAACAAAATAAAGTTTTAGTTAAACGACAGCAGTCGAGTTAAGCTGTAGGAAAATAATATAAATTAAATTTCTCGAGTAAATATTGTCCGTATGGTACGGACTCGTTCGGATCGGGAGTATCAATTAACAAGTGTTACATCAACGCTGCAAAATCGGAGTAGGTACGCAAATCGAAATGTAAAGTGTTATGTGGACTTGTTTGGGTGTGTGTTCGTTCTGTTTTATCTACATGCTCTGCATGGCGCTCACGAGTTTTGGTGATGCTTATCGCTCATTGGTCTAATCAAGAATTAATTGTACATGAGTTTATCTTGGCATCGTTTGCTCACTGGATTTTCTGCGCGCCGGCTTTTGTCGTCCACTTCATGCACTCACCGCATTCAATTGTGTGTAAATGATAAATTGCTAGAATATTGGGTAACATTTACGTAAGTTATAGCTATTTCAATATTTTTTCTTAAATGTTCAATATTAATAATCCGTGTCTGACCTTAATATGATATAATATTATGGCTGGTAACTGGCTAATTGACATTCCAAAATCCCTATTTAAAAGTTGACCAAAATATGAAGAAAGGGCAGCTATGCACATTTGGCATGCATTATAGTTTTTAACAAAAAGCAACAAACAATTTGTTAAATCTGGGCTAAACTAACTGCGAACTACATATGTATGTATGTATGTATGTACATCCATATGTATAAGTAAATTGCGCAGGCGTGCGAAAACAGATCGTCTTCTTTAATGCGATAAACGCATATACACATCCATACATACCTAGATATTCGGCAACGGCCGCTGCTTGTACATGTTTGTGTGTGTGTGCTTGTGCGTACCTATTAATGCATGTGTGTGATTGCTGCACAAAATTAATCTGCGTGAGCAGCTAAAAAAAAACGGCACACTGAAATGAGAACAATTCTTGTTCTCGCTCACAAAAATTTGGGAGAGCGCAAAGCATGTATGGGTAATGCGCAAACACGCATACACACATGCATTTCTACTTTTTTGACGATTTGTTCTGCATTTTGTCCATTAATGCATGTGTGTGTTCGTTATCTAGCTTTTAATTGCGCTCAGACGAATTTATGACTTGCTCATTTAGCTCTCCGTTATTTTTTCGTCCACTTTGGTTGCCCACAAAATTTTTCTGCTTTAGTTAAACGCCAGAAGTCAAACAAAGCGGTTTAAAAATGTTGCTAGTGAAAATTGTCGGGTAAATGCAGTTTATCTATGTAAAGGTATACATATATTATCGGACTCGCACTGATCGGAGTAATTTCTCGAATCCTAAAAGGCAATCCTTCCAAAGTCGGACTTAAATAAACCAATATGAAGCCGTTTAAAGCCGTGTTCCAAAAAATATCATCATATTCATAAAATAATTTGCGTAAAATAATTTGTGAGCGCGACGCAAAAGAAATTACACCAGCAGGCGTATACACATACATACATACATATGTATATATATATATATGCAGAAATTTGGCAATTATCTCTGCATTCATAGATGTGTATAAATGGGTGTGTTTCCTTGAGTGATATCTTATGCACGGTGTGGTTATCTAACTTTGAGTCGCGCTCACACGCATTTTTGTTGTTGCTTATTTATCGTGTGATCATCTGCCTTCCCTTACCTACCTTTGATTTACACTCACTCAAGTTTATGGTTTACTTGCTCAATTTGTCCAGTCTGCGTCCGCGCAACAGAAATCTGTTATAGTTAACAGTCGTCTTAAGCTGTGAGTGAAAATTATCGTGTAAATTCTGACCGTGTCTCTAATTGTATACGTTTTCGGACTTGTACGGATTTGGAGTATCAAATGCCAATATATATTTAATGAAATCGCATTCTAAAGTTTGACCACAATGCCAATGATTACATAAAACTTGTTGCCAAATACAAGTCTGTTCTGAAATCAGAATTTGTAGAGTTCAAGTTTTAACGAGTATCAAAAGACATATCCTTTAGTGGAACGTAATTAAACCGATATAAAACTATACAAAATACAAAATTTTGGTGCTCTGTCGATTTTAAAAACTTTCAAGTATTCTAAAAGGTATTTCTTTCCAAAGTTTCAAATTTTTCATAATTGTAATTATTTTATTTTGTGTGTTTTTAGCCACATCTGCACCCCATGGACAACTTATAATAAACAAATAATTGATGTCGTTGGTACCTAAATGACCTATATACTCTTGGTTATTCCTTACCAAGGATGTGGTCTTAGAGAACGAAAAGAACCGATTTCTTGCAAAATGCGCGAGAACATGGTCCAAACATATGTATGCCTTTTTTGCAGCAGCCCCCTTCTACAGCTCCGTCTCTGGATGGTTCCTAGTTGATTACCATATCCTTGGTTATACCATGCCATCGATATAGTCCTCGGCAACCTAAAGGATCAGATTCCTGAAATGATCCAAAAACATGTATGCTTTTTTTCAGCAGCCCTTTTACATTACCTGCAGCAGCAGCTGTTGCTTAACAGCCGCCTTACATCACTCATTTAACATAAGCTGCTTCTTAACAGTACTCATTTTAATTGAGTTACATTTCTGCCCCGTGCGGGTATGCAATGAAAATTTTTACTCTAAGATTATCTACCTACTGAGCATTTCTGTTCGCCTGATATTTCAGTGGAATTTTGCTACAAATTTGGGACCCAGCCGCCGGCGAGGCCGCCCCTTTTGGTTATGCAACAAAAAATTTTCGACCGCTGAAAAATTTGTTCGACCTACTGGGCATTTCTGTTCCCCTGGTATTTTAGCTGGTTTTAGAAAAATCGGCCGCCAGCGGACAGAATTTTAATGACCGTTGGATTTTTGAATTTGATGCAATCCTATATCCTTTGCAATTAATAAAAACACTGTTCAATTTGTTTAATAATATTAAATAATTTATTTTTGTTAAAATAAACAAGTTGTTTTCTTTTTAAGCTTAAAATGGCTATATCCGGCTTAATATAAGTCTGATCCTGGAAGGAATATCCTTGTTAGATCCGTAGAAGTCCTTAAAATCGATTAGAGTCCTTGAATCCTTCAACCTGAAAAGACAAAAACGCATTTGATTAAAAAAATCAAAACTGGGATATAGTGGTATTTTGAGGAAAGAAATAGCCATAGCTCGGCCATATCCTTGCAGATTTTCAAAGGACATGGTGCGTTAGGATCGTGGGGACAAACTGCATCGAACTGCATTAAAACATTATGGGGTCATCTAAGAATCCTGGACTTGGTAATTTTTCAGTCGCGGGCCGCAAGCAAAATCGGCTGAAATCACATAATTACAGAAAAACCGCAATATCTCTGAAACTACAAGGACGATCTTGATGTCCTTTGGCCAGATGGTAGTCCTAGTCATTACAATTTTTTTGACACAGGACTCGCCAGGATACGCCAGGACATGTCCGAGGTATAAGCTAATTTCGGTTTACAAATTCGTCCTTAAAACTTGTTTGTCTGAAGGACTTTCGTCCTTTGGGTTGCATATTCGTAAATGGGAGGATGAGGACTATTTACAGTTCAAAGGACATCTCGATAGTCCTTCAAATGGCAAAGTAAGCCCCGAATTTTTCTATTTTTTGCAATTTTCTGACTAAACCCCTGTGAAAATTTATAGTGAAATTTTTTGACGAATCCTGGAAATCCTTGAATGCTAATCGATAGTCCTACTCCCCACGAGTTCAAAAAGGTATATCCTTCCGATATCCTTCGGAATTTGGCCGAGATATGGCCATCAAAAAAATGTCCTTTTTAGAAAAGTGGCCATTTATCGGAAACCACAAGGACGATTTTGATGTCCTTTGGCCAGTTTGTAGTCCTAATCAATACAAGTTGTTTGACATAGGACTTGTCAGGATCCGTAAGGATATAGCTGAGACATAGCCATTTCAAAGTACAAAACAAATATCCTTATATCTTGGCTGTTTGAAGGACATTCGTCAATTGCAATATATTTTCTGAATGGGCAAGACAAGGACAGTATGATGGCCAAAGGACATGTCGGAAGTCCTTTAAATGCCTCTGTTATGGCTAGTTTTGTAAAAGTATCCTTTTTAGAAAAATAACCATAGCTCGGCCAAATCCTTGCAGATTTTCAAAGGAAATCGTCCGTTGGGATCGTGGGGACGAACTGCATCATGTGGGTCATCTAAGGATCATGGACTTAGTAAAATTTGTCTCCATACTCCATGAAAAATCCTTGGAATCTTGTAAAGTACTAGCACAATTTGGATGTCCTTTGGCCAGTTGGTATTCTTAGTCAATACAATTTGATTGGAACAGGACTTGTCAGAATACCCAAGGATATGACCGACTATAAGCTTATTTGTGTGTACGAAAAGGTTTGTTCTGGTTTCATTACTTCGGCCTTCTTATAAAACATTGTAAAATTGGAGGATGACGGCTATCTACTGACCGAAGGACATCGGTCTTGTAGTTTACCGAGATATGCTTATTTTTCTGAACATGTCATTCTATTTACGATTATAGCTCTGATGTATCCTTAAGAATATCAGAAGGATATACCTTTCTGAGCTTGTGGGGACCGGGACTATCGAATGACACTCAAGGATTCCGAGCATTCCATCAACAATTTTGCCTTAATTTCTTCAAAAGGGGTTAGTCAAAAAATCGAAAGTTTCAGAACTTTCCCACTTGAAGGTCTATGTGGATGTCCTTTGGTCAGATAGTCCTCATCCTTCTCATTTAAAACACTTAGGACTACAGTCCTTCAAACAGCTGAGAAGGTTTGACTTTTTGTTAAACAGAAACCAGGCTATAACTCGGCTATATCCCTGGATATCCTGACGAGTCCTGTGGCAAAAAAATTGAATTGACAAAGGCTACAAACCGGTCAAAGGGCATCGAGATTGTCCTTGTGGACCTTTTCCTTGCGGGCCGCAACTGCAAAAATTACCAAGTCCTGGATTCTTAGATGACCCCCTAATATTTTGATGCAGGTCGATGCGCTTGGTCGTGACGATCCCTACAGTGAAAGTCCGTTGAAGAACCGCAAGGATATGGCCGAGTTATAAGCAATCAAAAATGAGAATTTCTCTGGGCCTGCCAAAAAAAAACATTGCATACCCGAAAGGGGCACTTTCGGCAGGTCAAGAACAATTTTAGTTTTTGATTTCTTATAAGTCGGCCATATCCCTGCAGATTTTCAAAGTACACATTGCGTTAGGATCGTAGTGATCAAGCGCATCGACCTGCATCAAGATATAAGGCCGCAAGGAAATGGGCATAAGAAGCAAACTCCGCAATATATCAGTAACTACAAGGACGATCTGGATGCCCTTTGGCCAGCTTGAAGACCAGGTCAATACAATTTTTCCCACGCAGAATTTGTCTGAATATTCAAGGATATAGCAGAGTTTTAAGCCATTTTTAATTTACAAAAAGTCGTAACTTCCTCAGCTGTTAAAGGGCTTTCGTCCTTCGGGTTTCATGTTCTTAAAACGCTGGAAAACGTGAAACAATTTCTTTCTGATTGAGCTGCTACAAAGACCTCCGGCATATTCAAATTAGGAAAAGCTGTTCTTTCCAATTCGCCTTAAATAAATGGATAATACCGTATGAACTGAAAGATCTTAAATTTATGCTCTTACCTTTTATCACGGCGAGCAGGATGATGATGTTTCAGTTAAATTTAAAGATATCTGTCTTTCTTCTTGCCAGACGCGGTTAAAAAATGTTGTGCATCCACTTGGACATCCGCATCCACGCGGCACATTCAAATTAGCACAGATATTCCAAAATCGCCTGAAATAATTGGATAATGTGTTATTAACTGTAAGACCTTCAACTTATGATCTTACCTTGAATCGCAGTGGCTGATGTTGCCTAGTGCACACTAGACGTAGAAAGGAAAAACATTGTGCATCCACGTAGGTGCCGTGGTATCTAGCAGACGAGAGAAAAAGCGAAAATTATGTTTGGAGAATATGTGTAAATCATTTTTGAGAATATCATACCGGGAAATCCAAGCAATGGGCATGGAAAGTACTATCGCCGTCCAAACGCAAACATTAGGAAAGGAAAGCGAGCAATGCTATTTCTCAGAGGCGGAAACTAAAAAGAAAAGAGAACGTTATTTACTATATGTTAATCAATATTCCTGATTCGAACGAGTCCGAGAAGGTATACCAGTCGATATTTGGACGATATTTATCCAGGAAATGAAAGTTTTATATTTTTAAAATGCTATCAACGAATATAACTCACAGCGTAACAACGCATCACATTAACTACTCCAGTCAAACTAACATAAAATGAGAAACGACTGTGCGCACAGAAAAGAGAGCAAGCAAATGATCACAAGATAAATTCCCTCTCGGAGCACAAGCAAAACACACAACATAAATATACATATAACAGAAGATAATAAAAACACACATGCATGTGTATGCAGAGTACGCCAATTATGTGCATACATATGTATGTATGTATGTGTCTATTCGAGTTATTGGCTTTTTAAACAGCTATTGGGACGTACTTCCGCGAGACTAAGCTTATCCATTATTTACTTCTTAGTTCCAATTTTGCAATTGTATATTTACTCAGCCACACGATATTTCCATATTTGAAACATATTATTTTGTCGAATCCTGTTAACGCTATCAGACGAAGCACACAAGAAACTTTAAATAAACACTAGTTAGTCAATTAGTTAGTCAGCACTTCCGTCACTCATAATCTTCTTCAATAATTTTGCACATCCTAAAAGTCCTTTAATTTCAAGGTATTTAAGTAAACTGCTTCTAAAAAATTACGCTTACAGAATTCTTATAATTCGATGCAGTTGCCTGAGGTTGTCCAATTAAATTCAACGATTTTTAAATTTCTATTTAAACACCATGACAAGAAAGTTAGTATTTTTTTTTGCTATGGTTTTCTGCTGCTTTCGGCAAGTAAAATGTACTAATATTCACATGTTAAAATGGGTGTTACCAAATTTATATTCCTTTACATTGACCGCATATGTTATTTCTGTATGTTATGTATATAAACAATTGCAAAGTTATCGATTTGCCTTTGCTTAACATAGTCGACCTGTGTAATCGGCACGAACTATCGTAAAGGCATGTGTGTTTTGAGTTTCCTTTAATTTTGTTGTTGTGAATGTTTCATATAAAGAAAGATGTTACGACATTGTAGCCGAATCGGAATTGAATATTTCCAATTAAATTTAAATAAATGTTCGGTCCGTCACATGGCTGGTCATTCAAAGTGGGCAAACATAAAGCATATAAAAGCCCAGAAGGACGGATTGCGAGCAGCCCTATTCACAAAGATTGCTAGGCAACTGCGATTGGCTGTGCAGGAAGGTAAATCTGCGGACCCTGCTGTGAACTCGCTCCTACGATCAGAAATAGATAATGCGCTGAAGAAGAATATGCCTATCGGAACAATACAAAATACAATAAAGAAATGCCAGCAAACCAAAGCACAATTGAAAAAACATCGACTCGACATAAGATTTAAAAGAAATGTTTATATGATTTGTACCATATATACTGACAACATGGCAAGCGTTAAGATGGATGCAACCGCAATGATAAAAAAGGCTGGGTGGGTTAATAATGCAGTTCATAAAAGATTAAAAGTTTAATTAAAAACTACACTTAAGTTAAACAACTTTTCCAGTGGTTCATTTGTGGATGTGAGCCACATGTTTGAAGATTTTGGCCTTATCGAAGCTCGTTACACTTCAAACTTGGACAAAAACCAGCCCAGTTTGGAGGAAAAAGTAACTGAAGATGCCATTCAGTTCGGAGCAGAAGACGTAGAAATTGTGGACGTAAAAAGTGCTGCAGTAAATGTAAGTTTAATTTGGGTACTAATATATATATGGAATCATGCTTAATTTAGTCTGTATTCTTAGTTTTTTTGCAGTCCGATTCTTTTGAGTGGCCTAAGCAGGACATTGGAGCAAAATGGATACAGCATTGAGAATAGCGAACATGTATTTACACCAAACGTAAGAAACTGGATTCTTTAATTTAAAAAAGAATATGATTCAAATATTGTCATGATATTTTAGAACCTCGTGGTGCTAGCTGAAGATGAACAGAAGGCATATGAAGCATTTGTACAAAAACTACGACTTCTTCCCGGCCTGGAAGATATTTATGACAACGTGGAGTAAAGTCATAGCATATTTATATATATAAATGTATATATATACTTCTATTTCGTATAATGTGTATTTAAAGATGGGTTAGAAATATGTTATAAATTTAAAAACTATTTAAATTTATTGAGCCTACTGATAATATAACAACAAGTATGCAATAAAATCTTTGTCAAATGCTCTTTACAATGTATTAGTTACGTGCTCTAATTTACAGATGATATTCATGGGGCCTGTTTCCAGAGTTATACAGTTATTTGATACTTGAATAGCTTCGGCCCATCTGAAAATTGGAAAGATTAATATTTTGTTGTTTATCTTAAGATCTCGATTTTTGTTCAGACTTACACTTTGTGAAGTTCGACAACAGTTTGTATCTGTTTAAACTAGGTAGCCGTCAATAGAATATATATATTCACAATGTTTAACATTTGTTCTTCATGTTCATAAACAATATTAAAAATTGTTAAATAATTTACATATAATTTTAATCAGTAAACGTCTTGAAATAAATACACAACTATTTGTAAAATTATATATAATTGCTTTTAAAAATCGCAAATTTCTATTAAGGGCTTATCAATTACAATTTCTCATTTGATTGGTACGTTAATTCCTTTAAAAAAATACATGCAAAACTATTATTGTTTTCGGGTAGCTGCCACAACCTAGCTGGCAATTCCTGGCTTACAATTTAGGATTGTCGAAGAGAGGGCCACGTGTAACTGTTATGTCTGCATAGGGCGCAGCTTGTGTGATGTGCAACGCCTTGAACTTTTTCAATACGAGAAGGGAGTAAAACTTTTGCGCGGCCTGTTTTCTTGAGTTTCGAACGGTTAGTTGCGAAAGCGTTAAATGATCGCTGTTGTTGAAGTGAACTCTGACATCAACGAAAAGTTGTGCTGCTCTTTTGTTTAACACCCGCTCCTCGAATTGCTCGTCCGTTTCATTTTCCATCTGTTCATCGGCGGTAGCATGCGGAAGACCCACCGAAGGTGGAAAATCGTAATCATTCCAATCTGTTGAAATCTCGCATGTCTTATTGAAGTTATTGCCAGCAGATATGGATCTAGCTTCAGTGTCATTGAAAATAGAGCTGACTTGGTCGGGCGGCAGATTTGGTATGCAATCAATGTCCCCGATTCCACCATGATGGGGAGTCATTTGTCCATGCTCCAAGCCGGCAGGTGTTAGATCGCCGTGGTGGAAATCATCACCCATATCTTGATGCCCGTCCCGTGGTGTTAATGGTAGTTCATTGAGATTTGAAAAGTTCTCCATGTCATTGAACGATAACAGAGCTGGACTTCGCATATTCTCGAAAATTGCAGCGTCACTCTGCGGTCCAAGGCTTTCCCGCTCTTTTGTTGTAATGTCTAAAGACACGGCTGAGACACCCAGCGATTTGTCTTGTTCGCGAATCATTTCAGGAGGGGCCAAACTTTGTGTAAGAACATTATCTGTAGCTTGATCAGCAGTTATATTTGCAGATACATCATTCTTACGCTTGCGTCCCTTCTTATTCACTATAATAATCGAGCTCTCGCCCTCCTGTGCGTACAGCTCCAACGCCAGGACATCCATTGGGGCAATACTTGAAAAGTCCTCCAGGGGCGTCGAATGTGACAGTAATTGCCGGTTATAATTATTCAAAAGTACTCTCGCGGGTATAGTTCGAGATGGTAGCGCGAACAGCTTTTCAACCCCGCCCGTCTCCTTCCAGTACATTAACCTTTTCGTAGGTGGGGCCAGATCTAGAGTGGTAAGTATATCAGAAGTGTCTGCTAGTTGGGCTTTCATTTCCTCTCCCGAAATATTTTTGATTTCATCAATGATAAGCTTCCGCTTGCGCTTGGCCTTCGTGGTGCCCTTGTAGGTAGTTGCATCAATGGGTGCCAGAGCGAATCCCTCGTCATCATTTTGTACAAGAGTTAAGTCATTTAATGCCGCATCGCCGCCAGAGGCGTTGACATCTTCATTGAAATTATGGTCTTTTGCTGGAAAATTGTCCTCCTTATCATCTGCAACAGAGTTGGCGCAGGAGGATGCCGGCGACGGAGCGTTGTTGAAGTTGTCAATACCATCGTCATCCGAATAGTCTGGTGGATTGTTAGCTTCGTTAATTTCTGTATTTATTCCAACTGTTTGCGGCGGCTCGCCAAACAGATCATCCTCAAACAATGTCGGTTGGCCGAACGAATCTCCAAAACCGTCGCCATCAAGACGATCACTGGGCATTTCGGACTGTGTCATCGTAATATTTGGATCGTTCGATTCAACAACATTTCCCAAGACATCATCGTCAAACAGTTGATCATTTATATTGCCCGACAAGGGACCACGCATCATTTCCGGTGTATCTGCTTCAAATCCAATGTCTCCAAAGCCATCGTCCTGCAGGGAGAGCGATAAGCTGCCGTAATCTTCCCTCATTGTTATTTCATCGGCCCGGGATTGGTTGACGGAGAACTGTGCCTCGATGTCAATATCATTCAGTTCAGGCAATGCTGTGTCAAAATCGTGGAAAACTTCTGGTAATGTTATGGCATTAACGTTGGCTTCCCTATGGCCTTCTGGTAAGTCGACCATTCCTGGCCTAAATGCCATTTTGATTTTAACAAACGCTTCATTGCAATCTGCCAAAAGATATTTTGCCTTTCTTGAGTATATTCGCACTACACCAAGCAATAAATGTCCAGATGTACGTAGCGCCAATTTTACTTTTGGCTGTAAAATGCCCTCCACAGATTTCTCTATATTTGTTTCGAATACGTGTGCTTTTGTAATTTTTTTATCCCAATGAGCTGCTAACCAAATTCTGGCTAGCGGCCCTTTTTTGGCCAATATAATGTGTTCGTAAAACATTATTTATATTATTTGTTACAATATTTTAATCGCTTTAATACACAAACAAAACAGAGATGCACAATTTGCTAAACAACATGGCGACCTAGATGCTACCATAAATTTTCGATAACCATATATCGATATTTCATAAAATTTAACATAACAGAATCTGTATATTAAGTGCAAATCATTAATTATAAAGTATATATGTTTTTTTTTAAAGAAATTAATTAATATAACAAGAGCGGGAAGTTAGATAAAATTACCACATAGAAAAATTAAATATCGATAAGTTTCCAATGCTACTGTTAAGGCTCAGATACCGATTTATTTGATTAAATTTCTGTAAAATTATTTTCAAATTCGAAAAAGAAGTAAATTCCGATTTCTTTTAAAAATCACAGAGTGTTCGCTCAATAAGTATTTATTCAAAATGTTAGTAAAATATCTAACACACAATTTTTGTTATAGGCACAACATATTTTGGTATTTTTTAATTTCAATCGCTGGTCACACTGTGTTCACATATGTTTTGTTGAGAATATTAATATTTCTTAAACAATATATAAATATTAAAAAAACGCGACAGAAAATGGCCCTTAATGGGTTTTTGGACTTCTTTCAAAAGGGAAAGGTATGCCCAACATCTAATTGCTGTCAATGAGCAGCCTAGAGTTAGAATATTGATCGTAAATACTTTAACAATGCTTGTTGACATTTGTGTTTTTACAATTAATAACGCCACCCATGCGTAAAATATATTCACATTTATTCCTTTGTAGACTTTTAGGCCCAAAAAGAGGTTTACGGCCGGCACTATTCGATATTCGCTTCACAAGCAGGCCCAGGCTAGTTTGCAATCTGGTATAAATTTACGGCAAGTTGTGCGTTTACCGGAAGGCGAGAACATGAATGACTGGTTAGCAGTACACGGTGGGTACCTTTCATCAAATATGATATATTGATATATGATATGATATTTGATATATTTATCGGGAAATATATAGTTGTTGACTTTTTCAATCGCATCAATCTCATATATGGCACCGTATCGGAATACTGTAATGAAACTACTTGTCCAACAATGTCTGGTGGCTCTCGATACGAGTATTTATGGGCAGATGGAGATATGTAAGTAGTCGTATAATGCGTTATTGTAATGTCAATTATTTGCCATCGCCTTTGCATTATAGGTACAAGAAACCCACTGCGCTTCCTGCACAGAAATATATTGAGCTTCTCATGGACTGGATTGAAACACAAATTAACAACGAAGCTGTCTTTCCCGTTTCCACTGGTACGAACTTCTCTAACTTATATAAAGAAAATGATTTATACTCAAAAAAGATTTAAGCTATGGAATGTATCGGGCCCCTTTTTAAATTTTTGGATATAAAATGCCTGTTCCTGTATATTATTAATGGTAACATCTGTATGCTTGATTTCAGATGTTCCTTTCCCCAAAACGTTCGTGTCACTCTGCCGAAAAATTTTAACAAGATTATTTCGGGTCTTTGTACATGTCTATATTCATCATTTTGATAGAATTGTAACTATTGGTGCGGTAAGTACTATTTAAACAAAAGTTTCGACTACATATACGAACAAAAACAGTATCTAAGATCCAATGATTGATGATTGATTGATGAAATATTAATACATATTATGTTCGTGTTTTTTTGCAGGAAGCGCACGTAAATGCTTGTTATAAGCATTTTTATTACTTTGTGCAAGAATTTGAACTGATATCTGCCAAGGAATTAGAGCCACTTCACGAAATGACTTCAAGAATTTGTAAAGACAAGGAATAATCATATTTCAAGCATAATGATAATGCTAGATTTTATAAGTTTTAAAGCCAAGTCATAATTTTATGTTGAATTTCACATAATTTAATTTGATATATGATTGTAAGTTAGCTCTATAAGTCTGTGATGTCCATAATCTCACCATTAAACAGATTCACAGTGTTTTGAAGAACAATTTATTGTTTTAATGAGTAATGAATAAGGCTTATTGGCTGTATTGCAACAGAAAGTGAATATTGTACAGGTGTAACTTCTGCTGGACGAGCATTCAGGTTGCTTTTACTTAAACAAATATTGCTTTTGTTGGTAGAGTTTGTTCTTTCCATCAGATTATCTGTTGGGTTCGGATGAACTATACGAAGGACTACGAATTGACTAATGAGGAGCAGCACTTTAATATAAAATATGAAAAAAATGGCACTGATTTTGACTTGACTTGATAAGCTCGAGTTCTTTTCTACTTTGATGCCGATGGGCGTTATTGTCACTTAGTATATAATTATAATCGGCACGAAAAGTGAAACTTGTCTAATGTGTGACAGAATTTAAAGTTAATTCTTAAATACCCAGGCGAATAATAAATGATTTGGGATATTTAAGTAATTTCTGTCTATTAAGTCAGAAATAAAGTGCAAACAACGAATATGAAACTCCACCCACATAGGCGATTGCACGGAAAATTATTAGGTGTTTTATACACTCTTAATGTGTATACAGCATAAAGCGGCTATAACCAATAACAGTAAAGTAGGGTTGAGCTAACAACCTACAACCACTTTACAAGAACAACCAGCCCGTAAAGACCAATGAGAATAAATTGAAAAGAAGTAGGCAGGGCAGGGCGACACCTTGTTCTACGGGCCGTGACTACCGTTTTTAGGGGTTGTTTTGATAGTCCAAAAGAGCGAACCCCAAGGAGCGAGCAATTGGGGAACAGCTTATGCTATTACATTAACTATTTTAATTATATAAAATTATGTTTATTTAATATTATTAACTATTAAATATTATTGCTAATGACCTAAATGAGGAAAGTTCTCTCTTTTCAGATTGAATACCTTTGCCCAATGTCAACTAATTATGTTTTTGATAATAAACAAAAATCTTTGGAATTTAAGAGTTATACATGTAGGCATCAATTGTAGGTTAAGAAGTGGAATTAATTGTACTATTTATTAACTATATGTTTGAGTATGTGCCAATTGCAAGGCGTATTTTGCATCACGGTTGTTGATTTAAGAATGTGTCTTCTCTCCCAGAGATATATCTTTCTCATAAAAAAGCAATGTGATTGCATGAAGCTGAGCTGAATGGCATGCGCAGCAGACGAGAGCGGCATAGGATTTTTCTGAAATGAGCACAGACTCATCTCTGTGTTAGTTTTTATTTGGTTTGGAAAAGGACCTGTAATGCTATTGGCGTTTCATGCCAAGTAGTCGACCGTTTTATTTTGTAAGAGCAACTATGTATCGGAGTAAAAGTGCTGTGAAGATTTCAACATTAAAGAAACCATAATATCACCTAAAACTGATTGCTAGCGAAAATGGAGCAATTAGCACAGTTTGTAAACAAATCGTTTGAATTTAATTTAACTCACAATCGGGTTAATCATTTGTTTAACTCAATGACAAGTGCTCGTGTCCATAAACTAACCGACGCAACAACAAAGTCCATATTAGTCAACACAAATAGATTGGGCAGAACTTCCGTCGATAATTGCACCAATGAGGACGAATCCATGGATATTGATATAACCGATGTTTCCGTTGCGGAAGAAAGCAGCTCTGAAGACAAATCGATCCTACCAAAACCTTTATCATTAGTTAAACTTCGTTCGCTACAGCAGCAATCAATTGCAACTATCTCGAATAATGAACATTTATGTAAGACTGATCCTGCTCCTAAGCCCAAAAACTGGTTAATTTCTGATCTATTGGTGTCCGACGCACATTCGGAAGGTAACAAAACATAAGTTAATTTACGCATTTACGCGAACACTTCAATTAACAAGTTTATAGTGTGTGTCCGACGATATGTTCGTTAAAAAGAGTTGTGTAAATAAAGAATATTGCGTAACGTATGAAAGCTACATTGGAGGCCCGCATGCATTGACTCTCCTATAACTATCATCTTTCTTGAGTCCGGTGATCCATACTGAGACCTATAAATGCCAAGTTTGGTCAAGATATCTAAAAAAAAGAAAAAAGTTTTCCATACAACAACAATATTTTCGACCGATCGTTCCTATGGCAGCTGTATGATATAGTCGTCGATGTTGTGAGAAACAAAAAAAAGTTTTTCATATAAGAACCTTCTTTTCGACCGATCGTTCCTATGGCAGCCATATGATACAGTAGTCCGATCCAGCTGGTTCTAGCTAATGTACTGGAGTGGTACAGAAAGAGGAAATTCTGCAAAGTTTCATAAAGATAGTTTTAAAACTGAGAGACTAGTTCGCATAGCTACAAACAGACGGACATGGCTATATCGAGTCATCTGTTGATACCGATCAAGAACATATATACTTAATGGGGTCGGAGATGCCTCTGCAAGGCTATAAAAATATTGTGAGCTATTAAGATCTGGAAACAGTCTAAACTGTCTAAGCTTCCTACCCTGCAACATTCTTACCTTTTTTTTTACTTTCTTGTAATTCGTATTCGGTTTTCGTAATTTCAGGTGATAAATGTGAAAAGCCCACTTCCGGTTCCGATAATTCCAACACGTGTATACTAAAACCAGTTAACAGCAATTCAAAAAGCCAAGGCGACCTGAGATCAACATGCCAAGAGCCAGATTGTAAAACCAGCAGCAAGTGCTTAACGGATATGAAAGCCTATGATATCGAAACTTCGCTAAGTAAATATACGATTTTTATAAAGTTGTTGTGCGGTCGGTGACTCTATGATTGTATCCCCAAAGCTGTGATTTTCAACTGTGTCTAGAAGATATAGATTTTTGCATGCTATGGGGTAAGGAATGTGGCCACAATAGGTTGTTGGGCTTGATTATCAGAGGGCATCAGGGCATCATTATCTATAACAAATGCGGGATAAGTCCTAGTGGGGTCTGTTTATATGCAGATCTTTAGAGGATATCATCCAGAGTCTATCCTATATATAATTTTATGTCTATGTATTGATCTTTGTATTCGTCCGGATTTGTAAATGTCAGTCTTTCTATGTGCCTGTCTGTCTCTCAGTAATTCCACCCAGTGACTCCATAACTCATCCGCCAAACACAATTTCGAAAACTATTTGTTTTCAAACAAAATATCCCACATACCCATACACGGCACTCATCTCGATTTGTAGATCGTTTGCCTTTACAACCGTGAATGCAAAACATTTGAAAAGTAGCCTCCTTTTAAGGTTCGGTCACTTTAGATGCGAAATAAATAGATTGTTGCTTTTGACACGTTCAAAATGGATATAGCTACTTTAGCATAGTACATTTTCAAAAGATTATTTTCGATAGTGTTAAGCAAATAAAATAGAAAAGTATAACTCTTCTCTAACGTATTTTGGCCCAGTCGAGCACTTTACTAACTTCTTGACAGAAAAATAATAAAAGAGATATATATTTGTTGTGAAATTGTGGTTGAAAATGCAGTCAAATGTATCCTTTGACAAGCACCAAGCAATCATTTGAGTACCGATGAGAGCGTCGGCACTTAACGTTGATTCCCAAGATTTCAATATAAACTAAACATCTTTCATTATGATCTATTATGAAAACTTTACAGAAATGAAAACTTCTGCAACAATTACAATAAACTTAAACGAAAGTTCAAATGATAGTAATTCTCCAGAAATATCATTGCACAAGGTGGTCCCCCCTTCTGAAAAATCTTTATCTCCGGAACCACAAACATCAATAGGGGAAAATGTAGCCCGATTGGAACCTTCAGGACTTAGTAGTAAACAGCGACGATCACGAACCAACTTTACGCTTGAGCAGCTCAACGAACTAGAAAGACTTTTCGAGGAGACCCACTACCCAGATGCCTTTATGCGAGAGGAGTTAAGCCAGCGACTGGGACTCAGTGAAGCACGAGTGCAGGTAAAAAAAAACTATCATAACTTCAAACAAACTTTGGCGGGGTAAGTAGATAAAGATAAATATCCAACAGCTAGATCGATTTAAGAGCACAAATCAAAATTCAATTTGTATTAATTATAATAGTAGCTGGGACAAGGCAAGATTTACTTTTGCCGATTTGTTAAGTGAAGTCCTGCAACAAATTTGGCCTTCCAACCACCAGCTTACCAAGAGATATGGGGTGTTAAGTGGTTTACGCCGCCCTTCGTTACAATTATGCCCAAGTAAGAAAGTTGTAGAAACAACAGGGGGCCGATTACAACTTAAATGCTCAATCAGGGAGACTCTTAATGGACCGCTATGTGGTAATGTATGAACAGACTACTGGTTACTACTGTTACAAGTGCCATAAATTACAATTCCCTTCCACATACTTACTTACAATAAATTTCTTCTAACTAATGGATATGAGCAATGCTAACACTTAGTTCTCCAAACTTTGGATATCGCCTGTCAAATATCAAGTAGCTATCGTTGTTGGGACAATGGTTACTAAGATTATTATCATCTCAGATGGAAAAAAAACACTAGACATCAGTTTATCAGATAAAATACGTTTCATTATAGTCACGTTTTCTTGTCCATGGGGGTATTAGGCCAATAATGGCACGAAAGATACAATAAACTCTTAGAAAACAGAAAGTTATCGCTCTTCAACTATCTATTATACAGTCCTAGAAACTCTTTTTAGGCTAGACAGCTTTCTAACTCCGATACAAATTCGAATCAACACATTCTTTTGAAAAACACTTGATTGACTTGAATATGAAGTATTTTTAAAAGGATACCCCATTTCTGCTATATATTTTTAGGTTTGGTTTCAAAACAGAAGAGCCAAATGTCGAAAACATGAAAACCAAATGCATAAAGGTAAGTAAATGGTGTGAGGTGTGACGTACATCGTGTTCTATGTTTAAGAAGTTATCTTGAAGAAATTCGAATATACTTTGGGAAATCTAAGGTTGAACATTTAATCTTTAATCAGTCAACAGTATTGGCCAAAAATTGACTAGTTGTTCCTTAAAAGATGTTGAAAATATGGCTAGAGGTCGTTAGCCGTCGCTAAAATTTGACTTTGACGACAAATTCGCACGCGGCGCAGCTTCAAACGCGACGAATTGCTCTTTTATGATGTACACGCCAATGGGTAACAATTCCGAAGCGTTGTATGATGTAAAAATTAAAATTATCGCTGTTTAGAAACTCGCATCTGGCGTGATTTTGCCGTGAATTCCCCTTCGGATATACTGTGCTGGGTGACAGGGACACAAATCATTGCCAACTTAATCAAATTAAATATTCCAGCCGTAAAAGTGGAAAATAAAAATGTTATCGGCGAGGCTGGGGCGTTGATGAATGAACACGAAGCAATCAGAGTAGAGGAGGTTGCTTGGGCGAGATCTTGATGTATTAATGATGATACATTTAAATAAACTGTGAAACCATGACATATTGTGTTAAACAGTTGGTTAAATACAGGCGCCAGAGACATTGGGACAACTGTGGCATTTCAGCTAAGCTGTAAACTTTCAACGTTTACTTAACTAATTGCCATGTTCTCTTAAATTTACATAAATTAAAATAATCTCCATGTTGAATATAGCGACAGAAGGATTGTGGCTTAGGCTGGCATTAGCAAGGGTGCAAGGAAAAAGGAATAAAGTCCGAGATAAAGTTGAAATAAGACTTCAACAATTTTCAATTTAGCAGAAAGGGGCCTTAAAGTCATAACTTCTTGGTATATATACTCCTTATATACGTATATAGATACACGTTGGGATATTACATTTACGCTTTTGTGAATGTGTAATTAATGATTTCTGTACCGTCGATGTGTCCTTGTTCTCTCCCCGCTTACCTCCCCCCGTTGCCTTCACTTGCCTTCACTAACTAGCACCCAGCTGGCTTTGCAGCACGAATTTGTTAAATATGACTTTATGACTTGATTACATAGCACGACGGGGACTCAGTTGTGTGTTGCCATGCCATAGACACAATTTATTTGTGAATGTGCATACGAATAACGAGCGGGTATTCCCCGGCCTTGCCCGTGGCAAACTTTGTGCTCTACATTTGACTTTTTCAGCCAGTTCCCTGCCGTGAAAATAATAATCGGCTTGATTATATATTTAGCGTCTATCGAATTGAGAACCAAAAGTTGGAAACGTGTCAAATAAATTATCACAAAGATCTCTGAAATTGAGTTTGAAGTTTTAATTGAAGAAGTAATCAAAGAAGTTGCAAATTTTCATTACGTTCTTATGAGTTTTAAGATAAGTTTAAAGCGATTTGGACAAAACTGAACAGTTCGTCACAAAACTTTTGGAATCAATTTTCACCGAAGAAGAAGCTTGTATTCTGCAAAAAGTGTGAAATACGCCTCCAGTGAATTTTCTTACAAATATTTGGAAATTAATTTGAAAACGAAGAGTTCCCATATCTTTGATCCTCATTTATACTGTAAGATGTTCTTTTCTGAGAAGTGAGACAAACCTCAAATCAAATTAAGCAAAAAATGTTGAAAATTACGGCAAACAAAAAATCATCATGCAATCCTTTTCCGCGATTTTTCCACACCAGCGGGTGGAATTTCCTTAAGCCCCGTCTAACCCCGATAACCCTTCGGTTAGTCAGACAGTTAGAACGAAAAGTTTTATATATAAAGAGGTAAAGGGTATAGCATATTGCACTACTTTGTCCTTGGTGTATACTACATTTCCATCGTTTTTATTTATTGTATTTGATAACTATATGATTCCAACAACAAGAAAGGTTCTTATGCCGAATCGATAAGAGAAAAAATGGTGTTGTGTTGTGCCATATATCAATGATTCAATAACCAAGGTTAACTAAAGTACATATGGATGTAAATACATAAATTGTTGCAAAAAATGTTCTTAGGGGGCTGAACAGTCTAAGGCCGCAGCAGCAAAAACAAAGTAATCAAATTAAAATTCGAATAAAAAAAGAAGAAGAAACCACCTTTTTCATACAGAGTAAGGTATCGTTTTATGGGCTTATATCAATTCTCAGACTTTTTATCGCCACGAAAATAAAATAGCCCTAAAAGCAAAACAGTGCATAAATGACGAAGCCAACCTGGTCTTGGCCTTGTGGTCCCTTGAGTGTCATTTTGATATGTGTCCGTCTGGCCTTGGTCCAGAGATGGGGGTGCACCAGCAAATTGCGGCAGGAAGAGCGAGAATCTCAAGCCCTCAGCCCTCAGCTCGAGGGTGTTTTCATGGCAATAAATTAGAAAATGAATTCAATTACTTGTCACGAGTTTTTGTACCGATTTGCCAAATTGGGATGTTCATTTGTGTTTATGTACTTGTATTTAGGTGTGTGCCTATGTAAATTATTTACACATAGAATCATACTTTCGCAAGAGCAAGACCAGGTTTTGTTAAGGGCAGCGGTTGAAAAGGTAAATAAATGATACACAAATGTTGTGCTGAATAAATAAGGCCCCGAAGACACGTAACACATTCGCTATAGTTATCAGATCTTAACTTGACCTTTATAGCCGATAAGCGCATATAGGAGCCTGTTTATACAGACGGATTAGATGCAATCGGCCTAAAGACGCCAATGTCTGTCTGATATCTAGTTTGGTACAAGAACATTATACCTTTATGCCCATCAAATTGGGCATTTGGTAAATATATATGAGAACATGATAAATGAAATGTTTTGGTAAAAGTGCCCAACGGAAATAATGAGATTTACGGATTTGCATGTACTTCATACTTCTTTTGATTCATGCAAAATATGTTAAATATTTCAGGTATATTACTAAGCAGCCGAAGCCCGCCGGTGTCAACGCCTCTCGAACCTTGCCGAGTGGCACCTTACGTTAACTTGGCTACTATCCGCAATACAAATACGTCTATTATGCCATCAAGTAACGCTTTAAGCTCTGTGCAACATCAATCCGGGAAAAACGCCGTCAGCATTGTAAATAATCGGGCTCCATCACCAGCGGCTGTTGTGACGGCCGCAGCTGAACACTTTTCTGGCAGCGTTGCAGCAGCAGCGGCATTTTCCGCCTTCGATCCAGCTATTTTATCTGCTGCTGCACACCAGGTAGATGCGTAAAGCATAATTTGTGAATTGAGTTACTTAAGTACTTTGGTTATTTCAGTATGCGGCAGCAATAAGTAATAGAAGCAGACCCACTGGACTTTTCGCATTGCCGCAATATCCGCTGCATTTGGCCGCATTTGCCGCAGCGCACAAGAATTCCAGCATAGCGGATTTACGAATGAAAGCTAAGAAACACTCCGAGTCATTGGGCCTTGAAGCTGATATAGTTATTTAGTACATACTTTACGATCTAAATTAGAGTAAGACTAGTCTAAAGTTGTCTATTTTAAGCAATCTACTATTTTATTGATATTGAAACAATTACAATAATTACATTTACCATACTATTACCAGATGTTTACTATCGATTTGTTTCAATAAATAAATATTTAGTTGTCTTGTTTTTTAAGTTTTGCTTAAGCTCTTGTATGTATGTATTTTTCAATTCGGTCTGACAAAACATATTTCATAATTAGACTATTTCATAATTCAGACTGTCTAGACTCTAGAGCCAAATCATTAGATATGACACGAAAATACACACACTTTAGTACAAGAAAAATACCAAAACGACAGTTGATATAAATCGCTATCGATAACAGAAAGTCTAAAACAGTCTTTTGTTATGTTACAGATTTTGAGATGAGGAGCACTCTGTTAACATTAAACAAGTTAAACGAGGAACAAATTTAAGATTCTATTATTAATCAACTACGCGCATCGTGAATATGGCAGGATTTAACATTTGTAAGCTCATAAGGAACAAATGGTTAAAGTCTTGCGCAAGTTCAAAATGCAAATATTAAACATACAAAATCAAATTATAAATTACATTAAAACGTAACAGTTTTAATCATTTATAAATAATATTTTATATGTTTAATTAATATTTTAATAATCTTACTACACCGACTATATTTTGTATAACCTTTTTTCTGATTACCCTCCTGACCTATTTGAAACACGGTTAAAATATGTAGTATTTTTCAGATACAGTATTTGCTACTCTAACCGTAAATCAGTATTTCAGATTCGGAGGATACGGTCGCACTCTAACTTTCACAACGAAAATATTTTATTTTTATTTGTTATTTCTTTTCATTGAAATATAACTAGATAATTTAAAATTAAATACCAAGTTATATTTCAAACGCAATGTCAGTATGTTAATAAATGAAAATTACGATGCAGGGAAAGTGCTAAGATTCGAGCTAAAAAGCCATCCCATTGGCAGCCAAGATCCGATCTCCATCTAAAGTATGAAACGAACATACATAGAGTGAAAATAAAGAAGTGACGTTTGCACTGTCTAGACTTTGAAGGTTGTTTTTTTTTGTTCGTTTTTGTGATTTGTAAGTTATTTCTTGGGATAATTTACACAAATAATGTGTGTATGCAATTAATAAATATTTACGTTGTGAAGTTTGACCTTTATGCTTTCTATATCCTGCTCAGTTGCTTGGTTAATCTACATATATTAATTATTAATAATATAAAAAGTAAATGTCGTTGTTGCCAGTTGCGCATTCGCATCCTCAACGTCAGATGAAGCGCAGGGGCTGAAATTGGGGTGTAGTCGTTGCTTGCTCATTTCATTCATTTGTTGCGCTTGTGCTGTGCGTATTCCAACATGTATGTACATACATACATACATACATTGATACGAGTATACATACATACATACTTTGAGATATACACATACATCTTCTTTCTTTTCTTCAATAACGTTTACTCCAAATAGCATAATTTCTTGATGTTTGCCAAACTCTTTCTCTCTCTTTTTTTTTTAAACGCCAACTTTTTTTTTTTATTGGAAATGAAAGTACTCTGTTTAATTTACACTTTCTGCTTGGCTGACTCAATTAATTCTTTTAGTTTAGTTACTGTCGGTGCTCTATTACCTTTTGCTTACTTACAAGATACGCAGTTGCGCATTCAATTTGTGCAACAGCAGTAGTAAGCGTCAGTGAAGTCATTAGCCCCTCAAAAGCTAGACAAACTTTAGCTAGTTTTAAGCTTTGCTGCTCTAGTCCCGTTTTCACTCCCTCTTCATATTTGTTTCGGTTTCTTTTTTTCTTTTTACCATTAACACATTGAAAGTGCTTAAAGAGAGTTTAATGGTTTTGTTCATCTTAATGTCACAGGCTTCTCCAACTATATGTATATATTCTTGATCAACATCAACAGTAGAGACAATCTAGTTATATTGTTCATCCGTCCGTTTGTATAAACGCGTCGATCTTAGAGACTATAATAGCTAGATACTTGAAATATTGAACGTGGATTTTCCTATTACTGGATAATATTGAGTTTATTTTAAATCTGACTTCATAGTTTTGGCCATATCTCGGAACTTAACTGAGCTAGTCAAATTTTTTAACGAAGCCACAGCCCAATCAATTTCTTTTCGTACATATTCCTGAGCTTTTATTTTTTAAGCTTAACATATATAGATATATATATATCACCAGTCCTATGCACTTTCAACGAGTTAAGTCTAACATCTGTAAAATCTTGTCTTTTAGCAAAACCATATATCTACTTATCGTATATTGAGTAAGGTGATAAAGATGTTGTGATGGCGAAAATGGCATCTGGTGACCTTTCGTTGACCAGCACAAGCAGTCAAGAGGGTGAGTAGTAAAGCATAAGGCGTAGTCAATGCGACAGGGAGTATCTTAATCCTTTCGTTATTGCAGAAGAAAGTTCTGAATATGTGGGCTATGATAACACACTGCGACCGCCTTCCAACTCCAGCGGTAGCACAACAGCCGCCAATATGGCCAACAATAATGGACCTACCAAGGTTGTCAGCAGTGTAGGAGGCGTTGGGGGAGTTGGAGGCAATGTTAAGAAATACGAACTACTACAGTCTCAGTATGAATCAGCGATGCTGGAACTGAGCACGCTGCGGCACCAGCATTCGAGCTCTGAGCGGCGTTGTGATGAACTGGCCACGCAATTGAATCTTTATCAAGAGCACTACATGGCTGATCGTAATAAGTTTACGGACATTGTGGCTGAGAGTGCCCGCCTAAAACACAAATTGATGCTGCTTGAGAGTCAAAACCAGAACAATGGAAATGCTTCAGCTCCACAACAGACAACAAGCAGTAGCAACGCCTTTTACTATAGTAAGTTGCAAACGCCATGCGATGGCAGCTGCAATAGCAGCGAGAAGTTGGCGGAAATGAAAAAGGAGCGCAATTTGATAGCTATGGAACGTGAGAAATACAAGAAATCGTATATTGAGCTGGAAAAGGAGCGTAACTTTTATCGCGAACGCGGCGATGAGAATCAAACTCTTAAAGTTCTACTGTCCAAGGAGACAAAGCACGTTGTTTCATTGACCGAAGAGCTAAATCAACTACTGTCCGAGAAGGACAATGTGCTGCAAGAGCATCAAAAGATGTCTGATGATCTGGCGCTAGCCAACAAGGAAATCGATCGTCTTAAAAAGGATGAGCTTGTATACAAGAACGAATTAAAGTCGTTGCAGTTAGCAAATGCAGAGCATAAGAAGCGTGATCTACTAAAGTCGCGGGAGAGCAGCTGGTCTAAGGAGTTCAATAACGATAAAGAGGAGTTGGAAAAGTTACGTAAGAGCCTTGACAAGGCTCAGTCTGAAGTTGAGCGCGCGATGCAGGATACCGAAGAGGCAAAACGTGTGCGCGACTGGGCAATCTCACAACGTGAGAAAATCGTACAGGAGCGTGACTCAGTAAAGACGCTCTGTGATAATTTGCGCAAGGAGCGCGACAAGGCGATATCCGATTTGTTAATGGCCATACGCGACAGTGAAAAAATCAAAAAGCAAAAAGATGAGGCACAAAAGAAAATTGATGCACTCAAGGAGCAGCTTGAGAGTCAAACAACAACAACGATGCCCTTCGATAGTGCCTCTCGTCGCAGCTTTCGCTTAAGCAGTTTTGAAAGCGGCGAAGATCTGCTGGAAATAGAATTGTGCAACTACCACGACTCGGATCTGGGCATAATACTAGATGATAGTAACAAGCGCCAGCTGGTTTGTGGTGTCACCAATAGTTCGTCTGCGTTTGGCAAGCTTAAAATTAATGATGTAATATGCAAAGTAAATAATTTGGAATGCCAGGGCGTATCGAAACGCATGGTTCTAGACGAAATACGCGCATGTGCACCACGCTGTCTGCTGCTCGTAGCACGCACTCGGCACAGCAAAAGGCACTCGTACGCCGTGCAGCTTAAAACGAACGGACGTGATGCCATCGGCTTGCAGCTAGACATGGGCGTTTTTATAGCCAAAATAGAGCCCAACTCGCTGGCCTTCTACGAGCCGGAGCTGGATGTGGGTGACCGTGTGCTGAGTATAAACAATAAATCAATGGATTCGTTGCAGTCTATTGATGATGTGATGCAGTTGCTTAACACTGACACCGTTAACATATTTGCCCTAAAGTATGTGCCGGAGCAGCAGTCTGATACACACTGTCGTATGACTAGCTCATCAGCGCAAACCGATAGCTCCATCGACTCCATGCAACAGTTGAATAGTAGCAGCGGTGTTGCTAGTGGTAGCAGCAGCGCCGCGAAGCATCCGTCCAAATTTGCAGACTTTCTCCGTAAACTGAAATTCAGTAAACCGGGTACTGCCGATGATAGCTTTGAGCAGGAGCACGATGTGGCCATTGCGGCATTAGACTCAGTGCTCAGCGAAAATAGCTCAGAGAAGAGCAAAGAGAATCTCTTCAAGCGCCATAAGCGCGGAAAAAAGGGAGAAAAAGAGGCGAAAAGCATGGGTACCTGGCCCCGCACCAACATCTCACACGATAATCCAACTGGCACTATTGTCCAACGAGGTGGTGAAAAAAAACGCGCACTTATGTCACTCTTCACCGCTGGGCCCATCAATGTGGATAAGGATGATGACGTCGTAGATCCGGTTGAGTCAAAACCGCAATTGCAGCTTCAGGAGCTTCCGCCGCCACCGTTGCCACCGCAGCTGTCCAAGCCGCGTAATGTTAATGGTGGGACGATCAAAACGCATCCCAATCGAAATTCCAATCCTGTTGGCAATGTGGTGGCATCCACACTATTTCAGCCTGGCAACGTGGGCGTCACTTATCCGCGACATTCGCTATATGGGGGCGTGGTTACGTTGCCGGAGGACAAGCAGCAGATGCAGCGACCCGCACCGCTAATGGGCGCCAATGCACGCGTCAAGCTGCACGGACAGGAACGATCTACCCGTTTACACAATCCACATCGTTTTTCCCTGAATATACCACCCAGCGGAGGTGATTTTTATCAGCCCAAGACCAGCGGCCAGCAGGCACAGCAGCAAGTCGTGCCAGCAGTTGCAGCAGGTGAATTTCCATCCCGCAAGCAGCAAATGTTTGATATGTTTCAGCAGCCAGCGCCGCCACTCCCATTGCCTAAAGTGAATGCCGTCTTTATGCCCCTGCATCCTCCGCCGCGTGTTTCTGGCGGCAGCGGATCAGCTGGTTCTAGCTCGGGCGGCCCAGTGGATATTATATCGCTGAAGTCACAAAACTCTATTGAGTCCATGTTGTCGGCAAAGAGTCCGCCCATTAGTGAATGTAATGTGTATCGAAAACGTAATGTACCGCCAATGCCACCAAAACATGTTCCAAAATATCCCAGCGATAGCGAAAGTGTTGGGTCAGGCATCCTGGTTACAGGCGGGCACAATTATTTGCCACCTCACCAGGCACACATGACCACAGCCGGCAATCGGCACACACAACTCTTTCCCAGTTTTCCGCCCAGCAGTCATGGCCTCCGTTACATGCGACGTTCCAGTCCTCTGACGTTACCCTCACCGCCACCGCCAAGTATGGCGACAACGCCGCAGGCCTCGCTGCCGGCACAGCTAGAAAGTAATAGCAACAGCAGTACCATTGGCATACCGTCTGAGCTGGAGTTTGCGCCAGGTCAGCACTCGCAGCAGCTTCCACATTCACATCAGCACATGCAGCACCCGGCATATATCGACTATAGCCAACAACAGACGCAGCACTATCCTTACAGCCTCGCTGGCGTTGCCGGGCCTGGGAATGGCATCATTTATGAAGGCGGCACCTTTCCGCGGAAGAAAGACAATCAACGTCTGCGTATTCCGTCGAATCCCAGCGTGGCCAGCAACAGACAGAATAGCAGCAGCTTGGTCAAAAACAGTTCTGGATCCATCGACCATCACTATGGTGCAAGCAGCAATTCCGGTCACACAGCTTTGCCGGTTTCGGTGATGAGCTCTGCGCTCCACACAAACTACGCCGCGAATGTAAATAGCATAAATGGCGGCGGCGGCGGAGGAGGCAGCGGAAGAGGCTCGCCCATGCCGCAGGTGCATGTGGAGGTACTTAGTCATGGCGGGCCAAGTGGAAGTGGCAAGCGCAGCGTTAACGTTGCCACGGATTTTCTATGCCCTGGAGACCTTAGAAGAGTCACGATTGATAAGCGCGACAAGTCGCTCGGCATTACAATACAGTGCAACAAAAATGGCGGCGGTATTTTTGTGTCCACAGTTGCCGACAAGAGTACCGCAATGCGTGCCGGTCTCCAGGTGGGCGATCAACTCTTGGAAGTCTGCGGCATCAATATGCGTGCAGCTACTAACGAAATAGCGGCAAATGTGCTGCGCCAGTGCGGCGATTCCTTTACAATGCTGGTGCAGTACAATCCAGAGAGTAAGTAGATACCAATAGTATAAATATTCTGGCTTTGTACTTAAAAGGAATCTTCTTTTTAACTAACTTATCTTTCAGAGTTTCACTCAACTGATTACGATGGCCTTCACAACCTGGAACCAGAATCTCCCCTTAATCATTCAGGCTCGCCAACCCCCCGAAATTCCCCGCGACCGCCCGCTCGCAGTGTACAAGCAACGATGCCGATGCAGCAGCCCCTGACTTTACTTCCGTCCGCGGTATCTGTCACACGTGCGCCACTCTCTCATCAATCGATTAAGGATCAGAGCTTTACAGACAGCTTGGAAAATCAATCGGACATAAGCAGTAGCCAGGATATACCTTCATCGGCGGCCACAACGACCACTACAACCGCGTCGGCTACCTCAACCGTTTACGATGACGACACCAAGCTCACACTGCCCACAGCTCCGCCATCGCTGGCTGCAGAGGGTAAGTTCCACGAACGGCATCTTTTTTGTTAATAAAATTAAGTGGGTTCCACTCTGGAAGAGTTAAGCTTACTTTAAGCTGTTTCATACATTATTATCATACAATCTAATTAGATATTTTTGAAATCTCCGAATAAGAAATCCGAAAAGGGGTACATTCATGTAATAAAACATGCTGTATATACGGAAACACTTAACACGCTCGCATACAAAAGTTAATCTTATCATACCAAGTTATTTTCAAGCAGAGACGCCTTGCTACATACACAATTCTCAAATATTTTGCAGCTCTGCGTTTTGTAACGCTTCACATGGATAAGTCAAAGAATCTGGGTATCAAACTATTTGGAGGTAACAAGGTGGGAATCTACGTGCATGACGTTGCGACCGGTTCACCATCAGATCACGCTGGCATACGTAAGGGTGACCTCATACTGGAGTACAATGGCGTCGATTTAAGCGGAGTTACCGCCGAACAGGCTGCCAATGAGATCTCCAAACTGACCGACACTGTGACTATGCTAGTGCAAAACAAATTACAAAGTGAGTGGCACTTATACTGGAAAATTATATTCGATTTTATTTTTGCAATCCATCCTTTTAAGCTCTGAAGCAAATCAAGGATAAACCCGGCGATTCGTTCTATATACGCGTGGGGTTTGATCGCATTGGTGAATTAAACGAGGAGGATTTGCGTTTCGTCAAAGACGAGGTGCTTTACGTGGACAACACGGTGTTTAATGGTACGTTTGGTCTGTGGCGCGCCTGGAAATTAGATGCAATGGGACATCGGAAGGAATGCGGCGTCATTCCAAGTCAAATGAAGTAAGTATTGTATTAGTACAACCTAGCTTTAGACCAATGGTTGTCTAGGATGTATTTAATATGTTGTATTTATCTGATTTTCACTAAAAAACTACTTTTTACTTTCGTTTTTTTTTCAGGGTGGAAGAGGAGCTGCGTTCGGGGGAGGTAGTGGACTGTGATACAGGCACTGCGCGACGCGGCAGCACTTCGGCCCGCCGTTCATTTTTTCGCCGCAAGAAAAACCAGCGCAGCTCTTCACGCGATTCAACGGAGATAGCAAGTTTTAGCAATACACAGCTAAGTTTCTTTCCCGACTCGGGCATTCTAAACGATGATGGTGGGGTCTTGAGCTATCAGCGGGTGGAGCTTCTGGACTGTGAGTCAATATTGTTCATAATGTTTGTTGACATAACTAATCGTATTTTTTTGCAACAGCCCCAATACGTCGACCAGTGCTAATCATTGGACCGCTGTCAGAGTGCTTGATAGATCGCTTAAAAATCGATTTTTCCAATTTGTTTAAGTTGTGCGAAGTAACGACCATGGACTGCTCACAGGAAGCCATGGAGGAGGGCCTCAAAGAGAATATATTCGTGGATTATCGTAGGCGTGGTAACAAATTCGAATGTACCACAGTGGAGGCCATTAGCAATGCATGCAAGATTGTGAGTATTCAGTCAAATAAACACCATTTAAGCTATTGACACATTCTAATGTCATGCAGGATCGGCGCCACTGCATCCTAGATGTATCGATCTCAGCCGTTGAGCGTCTGCAGCGTTTGCAAATCTATCCGATTGTACTGTTGCTTCGATTTAAGTCGGCCAAGCAAATTCGCGATATACGCGACTTTGGCACCGACAAAATATCAGCTAAGGCAGCTAAGGAGATGTACGAGCGCGCACTAAAATTGGAGTTCGACTATAAGCAGTACATATCCGGTGAGTAATTGCTCTTGAACTATGCCTGTACCAACTACACTGGGCTACAAATGTTTGAACTTCTGCAATAACCTTATGTTAGTTTATGTATTTACTCTAAACTGGGCTTACATATTAATAACAAGGACAAGGATATTGAAAGTTTATGGAAAACCGTTTAGTTTTGTATTTGCAAGCAAACAAACTCAATAACTACCTGATCTATGCATTAACCAAAAGAAAATTTGTTGACTGATGAACAAGTACATCGAATTGCCTTTCAATATCCGTGTCGTGAGATTGATAGTGTAAAGACCTGTTTGATCGAAACTGCAGCTGATTAGCAGAATTGTTGATGTTGCTTTGATTTTCTGAGCACATGGACACATTCTGCACATGTACTCATTGCCATTGATATTATACTTGATTGAAGAAGTTCCTTTACCTTCTTTTAAAATAACTGTAACTCAATGTTATTTACTTGTTTTGTATTTTTCTAGCCGTTATTCCTGGAGTCAGCATCAAGCATATGTGCACACAGATCAAGGATGCTGTCGATAAGGAGCAGGACAAACTTCTCTGGGTGCCTGTTACAAATGGCTAGCACAATCAAACTAATAAATGGAATGCGATGTTTTCTTTTTAGATTCTATTAGTTTGCACAAGAATTTCACAAGTATTTGTGTACAGTTATTATATTCGGTTCGCGTAACGTACAGTCGTTATGCTAAACACAATTTGCACTTATTTTGTTTGGATATAGGGCGCAGTATCTAGTATGTTTGTTCCATGTCTGATTTAATTTATATCATATTTTAATACTGTGGGAAAATAGTTGTTTGTCTGGACGAGGAGTTTAAGAATGTTCATGTAAAATGTCATGTCGAGTTTTGTTTAACCGTGCAAGTCTGTTCAATTGCTTAAATTCTAAATCTGCATTTTAAATTCAATTTTGTTGCAGTAAAAATTTTGCATTCATATCAATTTGACTATTATAGTTAACTTGATTCAAATAGTTTTGGGGCAATATTTGAATAATTCTTAAAATTACAAATATATAAAAAAAAGTGCCTTTTATAAAAAGAGAATAAAAAGCAAAAGTAGTTACGATAATGAAGACTTAAAGTCTTTATTCTATGAACAAAGTGGATAATGACAACAAGCTATTACTATTACGGTATTACTAAAAAGTATATGTAAAAACTGATACATGAAATGCCTTTAGCAATAAAGAAATGCTACAAAATTTAAATATATCTAACAGAAAAGTAAAATATGAACGTATTAAATACACTATAATCTATTTTATATCAAATATACTTACATACGTAAGAATGTTATTACGCGCATATATATTTTTGCAATAAATATTTTTTTCAAAATTGTTATTCTGTTTTTTGTTTTTTGTCTTTTTGCATTTTTTATTTACAGTTCAAAATATTTTTCTTTAAATAGTATGGCCACACGTCCGTCATGTAAAACTAACAAAAATTAATCAAAGAAGCAATACTATTTAATGCTCTGTAAATGGTCGCTAGGAAAGACATTGTGTTGATCTATATGTACAATAACACAATGGCTTGCTCTACTTAATTATAGTTGATAGCCGTCGAATAATGCTAATCAACCGTTAAACTGTTTGAGAATATCAAGATAGAAGAAACTTAAAACGTTTTGTTTTATGGAAAACTTCTATCTTCATATTTTTTGGTTAGATTGGGGGTTTCACACTTAGTTTTCTGTACATTAGATGGACTAGTCCAAAGCATTCTTCTGATAGGGCTGCAATTTTTCGCATCTGCGTAACTAACCCTCGAAGAAATCAAATTCATCGCGTGGCCGATACCATTGATCGGTGGCATGCTCGTAGATGGCCCGCTGCACCTCCGTTTCGGCTACCTCAATGGCATCCAGATAGGACTGAGGCAACGACTGTGGTGCATTAAAGCTGTTCTCGGAGCGCGGACTGCGCGACGTTGCACGAAAGTCCATTGGTATATTATAGCACTTGCATATGCAGCTGGAGGGGAAGCGAAACCAGTCGGAGAAGATGCCGCGGCACTCGTTGTGAGGGTCGTAGGCCAGCAGACGATGGAGCCGGTACTGCTGCTCGCAACGACAGCCGTCACGGCAGAACATCTGCTTGAACTCGTGTGTGCACTTCTCCCAGTGCACGTACTGCTCGAAGGGGTACAAGTTAAGCAGAGCCAGTACTTCACCACGCGTGTTATTCGCCCAGAATGGGGCAACCACTTCGTCCTTAACAGGACAAGCATTGCTGCATAAGAGAGAAAGTTAATGAAAGTGGCAGCAGAGGTGTGTCGATGTATTCCTGAGTAACAGGCACTTACACTCCCCGCATATTGCTGGTGACCGTCATCGGTTCCTGCTTCATGGCATCCTGAAAAAGCTGTCCTTCTCGCAATAGTCCAGATTTCGTAGAGCTAGTAGGCGCGGCTGTGCTGCTGGCTGTAAGTGGTTTCCGCTGTTTGTCAGGAGTAAACGTCGCGAGTGTAGGCGAGAAGAGCGAGGCAAAGCTGGCGGGTGTTGTAGTTCCCAATATCGTCTTGGTCACATTTCTGCGTGGGACTAAGGCAGCTGTCGTGGTGGTGCTGTTGCTGAGCTTTGGTAGAGATACTATTGAAGTTGGTGTCGTGTTTGTTTGTGTCGCTTTATCGGATGCTGCTCCTGCAGACGTTTTCGAAGTGTCATTCTCATTGGGGTTTAACTTGCGGATGGGTTCCGCTGCGCTGAGCTGAGATGCAGCTGTTGTGCTTGTTGCAGGCGTCACCGGAACAGAAGCGATGCTAAGATTGCGTAGGCCCTGGTCTACTTCCTCTAGCTGTGGTTTGTCAATGATATTTATTTTGTCGTCTGCTCCATCTATGACCGTTCCTTGTGGGCGACCTGCTGTACCTGTTGCTGCCGTAGTGTTCACCAGATCGTAAACGCTGTTCGAGTCCACACTAGGCTGCTCTCCATCCGGCTGCACGAATACAACTTCTGGCGGGGCAATCGATGTCTTTGAGTTAGAGGAACTAGGCGTGGGTGCAGTTGATAACGTTGGCGCTGCGGTTGTCGCTGGTGTAGTTGTAGTGCCGACTGTGGACACTGGTCGAAAATGCGGTTCCATGAGCACGTCGTTGCTCTTGTAGTTGTTGAATTCATCCCGACTACTCTCCCTGCCATGCAACATATACTTGGCGCCACGAGGCGTCTTGGAATAGCGCTGTGTTGCATCATCCATGCTGTCCATATCAATCTCCTCTTCGTTTTGAATCTCATCGCGTAGGATGGAAATGTGCCGTACGTCTCCATACATGCGCTTCATCAGACCCTGATTCTCGTGCACAAACCGGCGTACGGCGTGCCAGGGATAAATAGATCCTGGCAGGTGGCAGAAGGGCTGCTTGGCCAAGTCGCATGGTATTGCCGCAAGCATCTGAGCCCGCCCACGCCTAGATATTTTACCGTTCGGGCTGCACGAGTTGGCCGAGTCAAACCCGAAGCTGGAGGTACTATCAGACTGGGCCACTGTTGTTACGAGCAGAACCAAAAAAAAAAAATCCCACTACAATTGAAAATGAAGCAAGAACGTGATTAATACTAGAAGCGTATTAGTCGAATAGATAAATTGTCAATAGAAATTGCGAGCTACAGAAACTGATCAATAGCGAAGGAAAACTTCTAAACGAACCTGAACCACAAGTTGAGCTTTCAAAAGTCATTTTGGCATACAGGATAGGCTCACCAATCACCCAATCTCAGCAATATAACCTATAGCTGCAATAGGAACAATCGGTATATAGCTGATGAACTCCTAACTCATGGGTGCACTTAGCTGACAAATGCGGCCGGCTCTCACTCGGGCAAACAATACGTTGCCGACGTGACGAGGCAAAACACAAAAGCGGGAAGGCCCAAACGAGCCTCCTCTCGTCTCTCGTATCTTCTGTCTATATCTCATCAAATTTTACTTTCACGCAGTGCCAACTGCACAAGTCATATATGTATGTTGTTGATCGATGTGCATTTGCATGCGGCGAGGTATAGAGAATGGTCGCAATTACCTTGATTTATAGTGGGACTAGGCTCTCTAGCGTTGAGTGGTCAGAAAGTGAAGTGGAGAGAGCAATTATAAAAGAGAGAGGTTAGACAGGTAAAAGTAAATTGCGGCAAGGTAAGCCTTTTCGTCAACTGATTGTATATGGTCCCTTTCAACTTTCCCTTTCTGTTGCACAATCGACCGAACAGGAGCACATGCTAAACAGCTCAATAGCTCCAAACTTTGTACTGTTGCGCTTTTCTCGTCTCTTTTTAAACAGGTTTGCTTTTTGGAACTCAAAACTCATATTCATTTAGTTAACACTTTAGCTCGTTTGAGGTTTTCAAAGTTTGAATGAATCATCACTATTGCGTGCTCTCTACAGAATTGAAAAGAAAGTGCTCTGCTCCCACAAATATATATGGCTGTCCGTCCGTCTGTCTGTCCGTCCGTTCGTCCAAGAAACTAACTTGCTTACGGCAGCTGGTTAAGTAATGCTGTCTGTCCCATTATGGATCTGTGTATGTGAAATTTTGTGACTTCATCGCGTATTTAACCTATTGACTTATGCAAGAAATTTGTAAATAATTATATGTAACTCTCCACAGATAAATATTTGTTCAATTATAAGCAGCATTAGGTGTGATTTGGCAGCTAGTAAAAGTGAAGTAAAAGACCATAAATGTCTTGAGAAACAAACCTGATTTCAAACTAATTTTGTGTACAGAATCGAATTAGGTCAGAGCACACAATCTGAAATGGAAAGCAAAAATGCTTTCGCTGCATTTAAGGCGATTTTGTATGAACACATTTACCTACGTATGTACATATACAGTTGCGAAATTAATAATAGCACCGCCACCACAAGCAATTTTTAAATAGTTGCCACACCCACATTTTTAACATTAAGGAAACTCGAACCACATTTTTAGAAATGGTGGACTCTTCCAAACATAGGATTAAAAAGAAAATTGTCCTATTGGATAACGTTTTTAAGTTATGGAAGGAACTTTGTAAAAAGTGATAAAATTAGGCGAACCAAATAATAGCACCTATTTAAAAAAATTGATGTTAAATGTAAAAAAATGGCCAATACGGGTGGAATTCATAAGTAAACAATTTTGAACTATTAATACTAAATCTATATTTGTCATTTAATATTTAGTACAGTGTCCTTGATTGGCAATAACAGCTACACAGCCACTTGGCATGGTATCAACTGAGTCCTGGTATCGTTTTATGCGAATTTTGCACCAGGACCCTTTAATTTCTTTCCAATGTGATCCGATATTGGTTGGTTTGAAAGCAGTAACTGCCTTCTTGAAGTCGGACCACAATTTTCGATGGGATTAGGGTCAGGCGACTGAGCAGGCCACTCCAAAACGTTCCCAGAGTTTGCCCTGAACGATTCCTTTGCTTTCTTGCTGTTGTGTTTGGGGTCATTGTCCTGTTGGAAGACCCGTACGAGGGACATTTAGTAGTCTGCAAAGGCTACCATAACTGTCTCCATGATATTCACATACGAGTGATGATCCATGATGGATTTAATCCCAGGTATTGGACGTACGCAATAGTAAGAGAAGCAGGCCCATACCATTACCCTACACCCTCCATGCTAAATGGTATTTGTGGTGTACTAGGGTTTGTATTCTGTGTTCCTTGGACTTCTAACGTATGATCGAGATCCTTTTCCACCAAACATAACCACTTTGGACTCATCTGACCATAAAATATCCCCCTATTGTTGGCATGCCCAATTTGCATGATCCCTGCAAAGTTCATGCGCTTAGTAATAGGTCTCGCGATTCAAAGTGGTACCTATCTTGGGCTGCAGACTTTTAGATAATGTTGCCTAGGATACGTACGAAGTGTTTGGTCCGTCACATTTAGGTTACGCTCTTTTTTAAGCTCGGTAGCAGGCTTAAAGGGATCCTTTGTTTTCTGACGAACCAGTCTTTTGACATGATGAGGGGTCATAAATCGCTATCGTCCGCGTGTTTTAGTATTTTTTTGATAGTTTAGGGCGTTTTAAATCATTTTATTAATTAATCGTATAAATTGACCAACTTCTCTGTAAGTTCTTCCATCCAATATCAATTTTTTGATAAGATCACGCTTCTCTGCAGTGAAGTGCTTTCCACGTCCCATTGTACTGACTATTATTAACTTTTATGAAAGAAACAATGATATTTTATTCAAAACTAATAAACACGTGCATTCTGCAAAGGCAGTTTTGCGATATAACAAGGATTCACTAAGAAAAAGGCTAATGGTGCTATTTTTTGGTTCGGCAGTTTTGGGGACTTTTTTGATAAAATCACCAAAAATAAAAAATTGACAGGAATTTGAATACCGGTAACACTGTTTTCGTTTATGGGGAACACTAAACAATATAAAAAAAATATAGTTTTAAAAAAATCGGAACAGTAATCGCATTTTTTTTTATCAAGAACAAAATGTGTTGCAGTGGTGCTATTATTAATTTCGCAACTGTATGTGCAGATACATTTATCAAGACGATTAAATAGAATATCATGCAACGACGAGCGCGAGTGACGGGAACGAGTCATATTTCTTGGCAGGCAGAGAAGAAAAACAAAAACGCCAAATGAAAATTGGAGCAACAGTCACGCCAGGCGGCTGTCAGCATGCTCTAACAAATCAATATGTCCAATCCGACAAACCGACAATCCGACAATCGGCCAATCCGCCAAGAGAGCGCTAAACGGGCCATTAAGTCAACTGGCATTGAGGAAGACATTTGTCACTCCATGTCGCGACGATGCTGTTAGATCGCAGCGCTTTAATGTGTCAGTGCGATTAGGATTGAGACTTTCTAAGAAGACTCCACCAAAAGCAGCCTCTGCCCACCAGCTGCCCGCTGACCGCCGATAGCTGGCCGGCCAGCTGACAAGAAGTTAGAAGACGATTGCCGTTTATGTCTTCATTTCCTAAATACTCGTACAGAGCAGACAGATCTGCCCAGGTCCCGCTGCGCTGCTTGCACTATTGCAGAATGAATTATTTATCAATTCAGAAGCCTACTACTACTGCAAATGAAGTTGATGTTACATTTAACCAAATTTGGTTTTGGTTATTGCCGTTTCTGTGCTTGCTAATTGCCATTGCCAGAGACCAACAGCCAACAGCCAACAGCATCAGGCGCTGGTGAAACTTACTCGAAGCTTAGAAAAAGAAAGGCCTATACACGAAGAACTCCAATGCAGCTTCATGCAAATATGCAAATATATATGTAAATGTTAAGTTTTCATTCGACTGTGATAATCAATAATATTGTTGCTAATTGTTAATGTGTTTTCACTTATCTAGCTCGCCGGAAAAGAAGCCCAAATCCCCACAACTTGTATTCTAATTTGGCAACAGAGTATTCCATTTGCTATTTACTTTTTTTTCTCTTCGACACATTTAAATTCATACGACGTCCCAAGAGTCAAAAAGCGTCAAATTAAGAAATCGCTGCAAGCCAACAACGTTCGAAGAAAGTGAAATTTTATTTTATTTTTTGTTGTTGTTGTTGTATTTATATATCTCGCAACCGGTAATACAACAACACCAGCCGCAGAATAGGTATTCGTTATGCTGGTTCGATACTCCAGTAATGAAGACATAATTCATTGAAATATACATATAAACACGCTAACAATTTTAGTTGTAGGTCTAGTTGCCACCGAAGGTGAAATTTGGATTCAACGACCTAAAGGAGCTAAACGCACGCTGATCGATAAGAAAAGTCCTCACACAGGTAATAAATGAAATATCCGACTTGACTGATATCAACATTTTTTAACGGACCTAAAGCTAAGGGCCACCCAAGGCCCAAAAAGTTAACACATATTATGTGACGCTGGGTCAGTTTACACGTTTGTGGTAATTTACCGTTATTAGTTTTATTACTTGCAATCCTCTATCCATTTTTGCAAGATCCATTGTTTACTTTCACTTTGTTTGGCACTCGCACACAATCAATGCCAAAAGCGGCTTACAGAGATTTCATAAAGGGATTTTGCACTGTTTCACTTGTTTTGTTTTGTTTTTTTCTTGGGGCCGCAGCCAGATGGGTTACCGATTTGGGTTTATCGCCAGCGCGGGTCACAGGTTATTAGCCAGCGTGTTTTGGATATAGGTTTTGTTTTGGCTTGAGATTTGTGTTTACATAACTGCAACTCGTAATATTCATAATAATTAATATAGTAGTTTTCATTTATGCACACTCTGTATACGCAAATAGTTTTTTACTGCAGTTCTCAGCTGTCCGTCTCGTTAGATCAACAGGCGCACATAAACCAGAAGAGCGATCCCAACGGCGAGGCCCAAAATGAAATCACGTTTACACGCTTCGCACTCACGTTTGCAACTGCGTCGAGCGCTGCGGCGCGCAAGAGCCACCGCACGCGGAGTCGGCAAATAGCGACAGCAGCGTCGACAGCGCCGACCCCACTGCGCGCCCGTAAAATCGGAACCCAACTTAAGACAGAGCCAGAAAGACTGCCAAGCCGCGACGCAAGCGAAAACGCTTTCTATACCCTATACGTATTAACAGAAATGGGTTCGCCCAAACTTGAAATTTATGTAACAAATAACAGAAAAGCGATCAAGTCGCATTGCGGCGTTATTAAAGGTGTTATTATCGATAGCGTTAACGTGATTAGCGTGTTAGCTAACCAAAACAAATAACACAAAAGACACCCAACATACATACATATGCATATGTATTTTCTTTGTTTCTTCATAAGGCGCCGGGATAATTTACAGGGTATCGACGTGCTAGCATTGTCGGGTGGAGCAATCTTGTTATTTTACGGCTCTGCATGGTTTTTTGCGATGGCAGGAAAACTTTTTCTTATTTATTATTCGAAACGCTAGCGTCGGACGGGCGCAGCAAAACACAAACATTGAAAAACAAGCGAGCGCCGCAGCAGCAGCAACGCCAAAAACACAATAACAACAACAAACCACAGGCACAAAAAGAGCCACACGCAACGAACGGCAGCGACACGACGAGAGAGCAAAGCGCAAGCCGAAGATGAAGATGGCACCCGAGACGAACCGAAGGCACGACTTTGCTGCTGCTGCTGCCGCTGCTTTTGCCGTTGTTGTTTTTGCTTGTCGGTGCTGCCGGTGGGCAGCGGGAGCTTTGCCGAGCAACGAAGACGATGACGCTGCTTAGTAGGTCAGTAGTGGCCTTTAACTTTGTTGGTGCTGCCGCTGCTACTGCTGCTGGCGCTGGCGCTGTTGCTGATGTTTTTGTTGTTATATTTTGTTGCGTTGCATGTTTGTTACTATTCACTTAAACATAAGCTGCGAAAACTTGAGTCTGGAAGTGTGTAGATGCTAGACGCAAATTACGCAGCTTCGCGGTTATACAGCTGATTTTGAAAAACTAAGTTATCAACTAATTTAATAGTTAAATGTTGTTGTCAGGAAGTTCTAAAATATTAACCTACCCGAAGTTAAATTATTTGCAAAGAGTTGCGAGGAACTCAACGTTAAAAGCACAAAAACCTAACAATGGACCCTATGGTCCATAAATATTACAAGCTTCCGGGCGAAATTGTTCAAACCCTGATTGTGTATGTATGATAATGACAATGTATGTAAATCAATATAGGAAGAAGATCAGCTTATTTTAAACATATATGTATATATATAAATGTGCACTTACCAAAATAATTTATTGGTGGAAGATTGTCCGACATTTATGTATGTATGTATGTATGTATTCAAATTCACTAAAAGAACAAAAGATGTGAAGATCAGATTAGAGCTTTAGAACATAAGAGGTCTTTAGAACATAAGAGAAAATGACAGAGAGGGAGAGAGGATAAATTGTAAGAGTATACTAGAGCGAGAGTATGAGCAGAAACAAAGGTTATTTGATTAGCAACACAATTAGGTAATAATGATCTGCGCTTGGCAAGTTATAATTGCATTTATAAATAAAATACATACAAACACACTTACTTATATCCTTTATTTTTTTATTTTTCCATTTCTTAAAAAACTCTTTAGTGCTTTAAAAAAATATGTTTTTTTTTAAATAAAAAGAATTGTCACAAATTCCCTAATCCTAAATATGTAATGTATGCTTCCAGATATGGTGACTATATCGATCTGCACACAAAGTTATTTAAATGGTGATATTAATCTTCTACTATAAAAAGTCTACTATTAACGGCACACGAAAGGGTATCTAACTGTAGATATGTAACTAATAATTTCATGTTTGCAGAGAGCCCTTGGCTTCACGCATTACGTTTTCACATTTACTTCACGCGCCTTGTATATGAGAATTTATATGAGAATGTATGTATGTGTGTACCCACACTCTACTACACTTGCGGTAAAATGAAAGTGCAGTTTTAATCGAAATGTATATTAACGAAAATGAAAAGAAGAGTTTTTATGTTTAATATTTTTGCAAACAACGGTTCCCTACCAAATAAATGTTATAAAACAATTCAAGAGTTACACGTGCAGTCGTATAATATACGATTTCTCATTCACAACAACTGAACAGGTGGTTATAATTTACAATTACGATTCTCTATGGACGCCGACGACGCCAAAATGTCTGAGCAAAACTGATTCTGGTTCTGGGCGAGATGAAAGTTTGCGACTGGCTGGTTGGCTTCTCATGCAACTGCAACTCAGTTCATTAGCATCATCTTTGCAAATACTGTGCAGCAAGTAGTGCGTACTTACGAGAAGTTGTGTGGACAGACTAACATACAGATTATATGTTTTAAATTTTAACAAATAGACAAATAAATGTTCTACTTTCACCAGATAGTGAAGCAGTCGGCGCAGACGCACGAAGAACCACAAAGAGAAATTCGTGAAGCAGAGATGCAAGACGAATTGTCAATGCAGATGGAAGCTTACAGTTAATACAAAACCTTATAACAATATTTTTAATAATAAATATGTTGATAAATTGGCTTCTTCTATTTTGCGTAAATTTTTGTTTTGAAATCATTGTTAAGAATTCAAATTGCGAATATCTTATAGCAGAAAACATTTGTGAGGCTGACAAAAACCTAAATTATATATCTGTCAGCTTTTGTTGCGTGATGGGAGCTTGTATCGATAGTTTTCATATCGAGATATCGATATTATATTGTACATTAGTAAGAAATAAAGAATATCAAAACAATTTAAGTTGCAATGGAATTTGCCGAAAACATGGATTTAGAAAATGATCGAGTGCTGAAATTGATATTCCCGAATGGCGTTCCAGGTGACTATTATCACTGCAAAGTACATTACCCCACGGTACTACTTCATTATTATTTTGCATGTAACTCTCTAGAAAATCTGCGTGGCAATCCGGAGCTAGATAATTATTTGGTCAAATTGGGTACTTGCAAAGTGGAGCAGCTGAAGAAAGAGCAAACAAGGCTAGCTGATGAGACTAAGCGTATATTGGAGCAAACACAAGAACTAGCCATATCCAATTACAAAACCTTTATCACGACGGCGGAGAACTCTCGTTCGATATTTCACGAATTTCAGAAGGCCGAGGAGCAGGTGGACACACTTAAAGACAAACTGCCTACGTTCAGTGCCAAGTGCCAAGAGTTTCTCAAAAAGTCGGCGGAACTAAACGAGCAGCGTCGTCTGAATAGCACAACCCTTCACAAGAATGCTCAGCTGCTGGAGATACTCGAGCTGCCGCAGCTGATGGAGCGCTGCATACGCGAAGGCCGTTACGAGGAAGCGCTTGAGCTGGCAGGCTATGTGCAGCGGCTGGGCCAGCACCAAGGACAAAACATACCCGTAGTGAATGTACGTGCCATTTTCAATTCTCTCTTACCAGCTTCATCCAGAACATTTTTATTTCAGAGCATTGTGCGCTCCGTGGAGGCCTTATGGCATACCATGCTCGTACAGCTGGTGGCACAGATGCGCATGGATCTGCAGCTGCCCAAGTGCTTGCAAATCGTCGGCTATTTGCGACGTATGCAGGCCTTTGGCGACAACGAGCTGAAACTGAAGTTTTTACAGGCGCGTGACGCTTGGTTGACATCGTGCCTGGACGCCATTCCAAAAACAGACGGTACGCTAACTGGGCAGTTGATAAACATGTTAAAAATGATTACCTTATAGCTCAGCAGCATCTAACGAAGACCATAGAAATAACGCGGATCAATCTGTTCAACATAATCACACAATACCGCGCTATTTTTCCGGAGGGGGAACATGCAAGCAAGTCGGCCGGATTGAAGCAGCTGCAAGGTGTCAGCTGCAACGGACTGCGCCTTTTCGAAGCCTGGCTGCATAATAAGGCAAGATGCTCTAATACCTAAAGCTCAGCTCATATAACTTTTATGTATTCGTTTGCAGATAAACGCCTTTCTGTTGACACTCGAGGAAGATTTGCAACGCGGCATTAATTCAATTGAAACTGTGCTGGGGCAGTGTATGTATTTTGGACTCTCCTTCAGTCGCATCGGTGCCGACTTTCGCGCATTGATTGCGCCCATTTTTGTGCGCGTTGTGCGTAATAAGTTCGAGTCCAGCATTCTTAAAGTTAATGAAAACTTTGAGCAGGAGTTGGAGAAGTTTACGCTTATTAATAAGGTGAGCCTGCACACTCGCAAGCAGCTCGACACAACAGCTCTTTCCGGGAGTGGACAGGAGTTGGAGTCGTATGCACCGCCAGACACGTTGCTGGACTTTTATCCGCTTGCCGTGCTCTGCAATGGTTATTTGAACGCACTGAATGAGCTGCGCCTTTGTGCGCCCTTTGCTGTGGCTACAGATGTAACCAGTTGCTTGCAAAGGTCACTGGAGTTGGTAGCAAAACAAGTGCTCGCCTTCTATCGCCAAGAGCAGCAAGCTTTTACCCGCAACGAACGCGAAACATTCGTTAAACTGTGCTCCTGTTTTGCCTACGACCTAGTGCCCTATGTGCAGCGCTGTATTCATGGCGTGTTTCCGCCTCAGTCAATAACCGTGCACCTCGGTATTAGCCTGCTTCAGTTAGAGCAACTCCAATTGACCTTCTTGATGCAGGCACAGATACTGGAACCATTGAAGCATCTGCTGCCTACAAAAGTCCTAATCCATTCATCGCCACAGTCAACAGCGGAGCTTAGTAATGTGTCTATTGCAACCGAGGGTTAGGCATTTCCAATCCCAATCAATTCCAAATTAAATTAATATAATTAATATATATGTATATGCAATAATTAGGCAGTTGAAATAGTTCTGGCTACGTTAGTTAGGAATCCTATGCCTATATAAAAATATAAAAAAATTCGTGGGAACTTTTAAAAGATTGCACAGTAAACATCTGTATGTAAATATAAGTTTACAAGCGACTAAACTCGCAATTGGGCACAAACACACATCGTGTGAGCTGGAGCGGGATGCAGTCTTTGTTCGAACATGTAGAGCCCACGAGAGTGCAATAATATTTTTACGCCACTGCGCGAACAATCAAAAAGCGACCCTCTACCAATTGTGCAACCAAAGCCAATATGGGGTGTGCGTAGGTGGTGCGCGGGCGAAGCCTAGCAGCTAAAGCGCCGACATGGCAGGTCAGATTGAGTGCGGTTAGAGTGAGAGTGGGCGATGGTCGGCCGGTAACGTTTATAAGCAATTTCGCGTACAATGACTAAATTTGGAGAAAGCCGTGCGCGTATTTTTCTTTGTTGCTGCTCTCGGCCGAATTCGAATGCGCTGTGTCGAAAATTGGAAAACATGGCAACTGAATACAAGGATATGGACGCGGATGTGGATATGGATGTGGATGTGGATGTGGACATGAGCGCGACTGCGGCTTATCGTTCGTTGAACGTCAGAGGCCGGACGCTTTGACGACCACGGCCTTTGTGGGTGCGGACGTTTCTGTATTTTTAAGTCCACCACTAAATACAAACGAAAGCACTCAAGCACAAGTTGGTCACGATTTGGAGCTAACCGCTACCCTGGCAACGGTTAGCAGACAACAGTGCCACCTTTTGGTGGAAAAACAAAAGCGGCCTACTGCCAAATGGAAGTTGGGATTTTGATTGCGAATCGAAATAGATTTTGTGGTATTTGCAAAGCAGTGCGGAGCTGCCAACGACGTCTGTTTCGTACGTGTCGGTGTGTGCTCATTTGATACTTTGCCGCACCATGGACAACATTGCGTATACGCGTTTCGTTCGTTTATTGATTGATTGAATAGAAGGCTGGGTGGGGCCTTTTTACACGCTCTTTGGCTTCGTTTTGAAAACTGTTCGTTTATTTTGCAATTTGTATTGCCGCATCTCGTAGTTGTCTCCTATATCCCATTCAACGCCAAATAGTTGATTTCTGGCCAAAAAAGCGAGCTACAAATTGGAATAGTCAACGAATTGTGCTTCATACGAAGTAGATATGATGCAAAACATTGTATGCATTGCAGAAATTTTGATAGCTTGAATTCTTATGCCTGTCTATGATTGATTTATATGCTCTTTTGTTAGGCTAAGTCTCTAGGGAGGCATCGAATTTGAGGACTGACTGGGCTGAGAGACAGCAAATGTGCGCCTGCATAGAGAAGAATATCTCATGCTGGAAACTAAATTATTTACTTAAGGTCTCATAATGCATCCATTTTGGTCAGTGGCTGGGAAACTGAGTCAAAATGGTGTCACAGAAATAAATTCAATTTACCAGCCACTTCTGGGCTTTGGAAGGTGTTTGCATTTTAAGCCGATTGATTCATTTCAAAGCTGCGAAGATTCAATTTGGTTACATTTACTGAATACAGTATGCAAAATTATTACCGCAACACATTGAAACCAGCCAGCAATGACGACTTTTGGAGCTGCTCAACGAGTTGGAAAACACCCAGGGAATTTGATTTGAATAGGCATGGGTAGCGAATAGCTGTGGGCTACGCGGCGTATGTAAATTCGCATACAAATCACTTGCGTGCTCGCCAAACGCCCTTGGGGGAATGTTTTAGTTATCCTTTAGCGATTTTTCAAATAAACACGAAACACACTTTTCTTTACATTGCCTGCGGCAAAAAAAAGTTTGACGCGCGTCTTGTCAAGTGAGCCAAAGTATCTGATTTCGTCAAACTCGTTCGCTTTTCCCATGCTGTCTAGGGAAATTGAAAAAATTCAGTTTTTTCTTGTGTCTCACTGATTTCGGCTTATATTGTCGATGTCATTTTGTGCTGAAAACATTACGACAATGCCACTGCGCGCCTCCAGGACATTCAGGTTAGAAACTGAGAGCCAGTTTTTGTTATGGCCTGGCTAATGTGCTCTAGTTCCTTGTACATGAATTTGCAAGATTTGGCCAAAACAATTTTGCAAGATATGCCTGATTAGCTTTGTTTCCCTCATATCTGCACTCTGCGGTCCATCGTGACTTAATTAGCGACTTTTGTGCCAGGTGTGTGCAACAACAAGGAGCACATCAAAGGAGCCGCAATCAATATTCAAGCGGAACGCACGACATTTTAATAATGCTAGCCTGCAGCCTGCTCTCTCATCTGGTGCAATTGCTTTCCTCATCCTGCTGTAACCGCCAAATGGGGCGAAGCGAAAATGTCACGTTGCAACAAAGTTGAGAAAAAATTTATTCGCCATCATATTCCCCGCACCCGATTGATACCCTTTCATACCACGGAAGCAGCACAATTTTTTGCACGTTCATTTGACAGCAGCGTTTTTCCATTTTTCTGCATACCCTGCACACATTCAAATTGTCAAAAGGATATGGTAAAGCTCTGCATCGAAGGATGCCTCAAAAGGAGCCATGTGCGATAAAGTATGCATAAGTACGTACATATCAACAAGCGACGTGATCTCGTCTGACAACTCCGCATATCGCATGATCACGGACTTTTTTAGGATACGTAAAAGTTGCTTGGATATTTTGGTAATGGGTATATTCCAATCAAACACTTGACTAAAGTATTCTTACATTTTTTTCTACTTATTTTTCCCCTGTGATATTTTTATATTCTCAATTTTTATGTTCTACATAAGTGTGTGGCAATGTGTGTGTGTGTATGTATGTATGTATGTGTATTATATTATATTATTGCGACGCGAACCAATAACCATCGACCGGGCAGCGTGAACTCAGCTTGCCATTGGCTTGTCCTCATCCTCATTCAGTGGCATGGGCTTAAGCCCAGACTCTAAGCTCCATCTCCGTCTCAGCCTTTTCATCCAGCTTCTCGGCGCGCTGGTGTGTGTGTGTGTGTGTATATAGATGTGAGTTAGTGTAGGGTAGGGAGTGTGAATGTGTGTGTGTGTGGTGGTACAATAACTGACCGTTTGTTGCTGCCTCCGTCGCTGACCCGATTCACCTGTCCGCCGTGTTTTACTACGAATTTTGCCCTGTTATTTCTCCTTACCCGGCTGCCAGCTCCTTTGTCTCCTTTGTATTGTTGTCATGATAGTAAAGGTGCCAGCAAGTCGAGCAACAACTTGGATAAAACCTAACCCCGAATTCTCCCGCACTGCCCTGTTGAGGTCATCCCGAGCGTAGCCATTTTTTTACGATTCGCTTGGGTTTCGTTCAGGCCAAGCAATATAATTTATTGAAGTTCTAGCATTTTTCAAAATGAAATTTTTTCTAACGATGATTGAACAACGTATGTACGTGGCTTTCCTGTGCAGCTGAGGCTGTATCTGTATCTGTATCTGTATCTGTGTCTGCAGATGTACATGTATCTCAAACTACGCTTGTAGTTGTATCTGAGAGATTCGTGGCCATTGTTACGAGTACGGGTTGCGCACGTTTGGCCTGTCCATTGAACGCCATATTATTGGTCGATTGAAAAGTAAAACATTTTTTATTATCCGCACGTGTCCAGCATCTCCGTAGCCCAGAACCCAGTCGCATGCTTGCACAATGTGCCGTTATATGACTACAAAAAGACTATATTCATTGTAAGATACATAGGAGTGGGTGGCTGGGTCGCTTGACCACCTACCTACCTACCTGTCATTGCCATAAAAGTTGGGACTTAACTACCCTTAGGTGTGGTCTGCTCCAGCCTTATGCAAGGTGAGCTCATGGCTTTTATGATGCCCACACCGAGGCGGCGACTCACATTGTGTGCTCCTTCATATTTGATAAGCAGGGTTTCCTTCTACCTTTTTTTTTTATATTTATTTTTCTTTTTTCCATTTCCTTTTACTGCTGCACGCCATCAATATCTTTCTGGCTCTCTTTATCTTTTTTGCTCTCTGTCCTTCTCTTCCTTTCTTTTGGTTATAAAAATATTTCATTCAATTTTTTATTCGTGCCGACGTTCGGTGGCTCTCGCTCTGTTCCACGTAAATCCTTCGGCCGGGGCGGGGGCTATCTTCCCTTTTTGCTGATTTTCTGTTTCGCTTGCGCTCGGCTTGTATGTCCAGCGATTTATTTGCCCAGCCAGCGGACCACATGGTTTCTCATTTTTTTCTCCCGTTTTTTTTTTTGTTTTTATTTCAGCGGCCACAGGTCGGCGACGCCATTGCCATCAGCGTCGTCATCGTTTTCTTTTTCTTGGTCTTCTTCGTTTTCGTCCGTTGCCGTGCTCGTCGGCTTTGGCTTCATAATTTCCCGCCGTGTTTGCTGTTGCCTTCTCGCTCGGCGAGACCGAGTCGTGGACTGGGAACTGTCGGACAGCACACTTATTCTGCGGCATCTGATGCTTCGTCTCAAGTCCTGGTGCCAACCCACAGTTGGGCATGGGTCAAGTCCAGGCGAAGTTAATTTCGTTTCTCTTCGCTGCCCACCTGCTGGTTATGTGTTTGTTTGCACTTTTATAACAATGTTAGCGGATTGGGTGCTGTCACAGCCCAGCCGAGAGCCAGCGACCAAATGGATTTCTGATACCATTTCGGGTGGGGCGTTGCGTCTGCGGTTGCTTCTTAAATATGATGTCATACTCCAAACAGTTTTTTTTGCTTTGGAATATGTTTTGCCGTACAAAACATCTGTAGCATATATTATTTTCCTACTTATTCAAGTGCTGCCTAGCTGCAAGTATTCTATCTTAGATAGATGCGTATACTTAACCTCGAGCTCGCAAGTTTTGTAAAACGGCGTTGCCTACTTTAAGGCTCACACATATACCATATATCAGTTCTTAGTTAATGTGGAAATCTTCAATCAAAAACTTTCAATTCAATTAGTTACTCTGCGACAATTATTTGTCTTTCTTGAACTGAGTTTCTTTTTGCTACTCAATAGACGCATTTGGCAATTTTGCTCTTGGCTAGTTTTTGGCCAATTTATTTGGGCCATTAAAATTGTATGATAAACCGAGGACCATTAATTGTATTGCTTAATTTCCGTTATAATGCATTCTATCAGGCAGGAGGCTAAGAACTTTGACTGTGGTTTAGCTTGGGGTTCGATTGTCCCTTAGAAGGGCAGTTGCTTTTACAGTCCGCCTCAGCACTGGATTTGGCTTAGCTCGCCCTCTAAGTGTTTTTATTCGTAGTAAATGCGGAAAAAATCAATAGATAAGCTTACCAGCTGGTCATTTCAGGGCCGAAGGTGGCGCACATACCACACACATACTACACCCTACCCATTATCTGTTATTCGCTGTAATTTCGCTGGTCTACACACTCAATGGCTGCCATATGTGTTGTAGTTGGATACATTGTTATGAAAATTGAATAACATAGTTTTATCGCAGAAAATATTTGTATATTATATATCACGCTCAAAACTGCAAAGCTAAGATATAGACGTCAAGACTTCTATACACTATATTTAACTTTTCTGTAGAGCCTCGCATTAAATAGAGCATAAGGCGGAGAGACAGCTATTTCATAAAGGATACTTTTCGAGTCGTTATGTATGAATACACAAAGGAATGCAGATATCATGTGGCATTTCGCAGTTGATGCGAGAGAAGAAACTCCCGCACACACACCCATAAAAATGAAGCAAGTGCCAAGGCGAGGGAAAGGGCAGTTAGTAGGTGTATGTATTTCCTTAGGACGTTCGCATCATAACATATGTATATATAAATATATATATATATGTATTTCTATGTATGTCTGCACGTGCGCTTAATTCTATTTATAATGCCTTGGGTTTTGGGTGCCTAAGACGTTTGGCTGGGGAGCATCCCTAGGTATGTTTTATTGTTATTGTTATTGTCCTTATATATACACGCGATAAATGTATATACATATATATTAGCAAAATTTGGGCGAAAGATCGAAGAAAATTGATAGAAGCATAAAAGGACGACCACGACGAGAGCTGGACAGGCAGACGGGGCGGGCGAACGCTGCAGGAGTGAAAATCTTATTTCAAATGCGCTCGCCACCTCCAGCCACAAGCACAAGCACATGCACACATACATACATACATACATACATACATACATACATATCATGCAAGTATATATACAGCTATAATTGGGTGGCATTGACGTGGCAAGGGTGCGGGGTACTGGGTTTTGGGTGCTGGGTGCTGGGTGCTGCTTGGGGTGGCACTCGGCGCGCACGCGACAGCGTCGAATTTCACCCCCAAAGCGCGATGCATTTATCATTGCCTTCTTTTGTTGATTTAAACGCCCCCGTATATACGAGTTGTGTGTTGATTTTTAGGGGCTGCTTTCGCTTCTGACGATGATTCTTTTCATAGCCCCTTTGCCCGGGTACGTCTAACTGCCTGCGTAACATTTATGTATGCGGTTGTAATTTGAAGCCACAACAACAACAACAGCAACAGCAACAACAGCAGCAACAGCAACAACAACAACAACAGCAACAGCAACTCGTATTAGATTGTTGTATTTGCGTTGTACATAACACTTTATGGATATTGATATACATAACTTTATGTAATAAACACCCACCACGTTTGTCTAGAGAGAGGTTGCCCTTTTCCCAAGTTGCCTGGTCTGGTATTGGTCGACCGTCTGCCACAATCCACGTCCACATATAATTTCATAATTTTTGTGGTTAGTTTCATAATTTGAGACGTGCAAGGCCGGCCAATCAAAATGGCGAAAGTGAATGAACCGGTTGAACATGTAGGATTGAATCTCAATCGAGATCCAAAGTCTTGTTAGCTTTCGTAACGCCTTTGAAGTTTTGGTGAGAAACCAAGTTAGGCTTTAATGCAAGTACGCTCAAATCGATCCAGTTTCTTTTCATTTCAAATAAGTTTTCTTTCTTCACACTTTTAATGGAAGAAGGATACATAAGCCATTTGTGAAATAAGAAAGGGAAAGAAACGGCGTGTCTACAAACTTCTAGCACCTCTTCTTAAGACCGTCCACTAAATGAAGTGAAAATGAGAAAAGCGACGGAAAAGAGAAAGCAAACTATGTTTATCCTCTTAAATATTGTTTCAGTGTTCTTTCAACTGCAACTTTATATTTATAACTGTGGTTGTATTGTTTCTTTCCAGTTTTCCTGTATGTTGCTGCATTGGAGTTTCCTCTCTATATCACACGACTTGAATTTTCTTTCTCGCCTTCTTCAGTGCTCCATTCCCATTTATGTGGGCTTTACGCTTTTATCTATCCAGTTCTAGTTAGTTCTAGTTCTCTATCATCGCCTCTTTGCCAGTTACTTTTGTGGCTAGTCAAAGTCACGAGAAAGTGTGCATTCGTCACAGATTGCAAAAGGTAGAGTGAACGACATATTTCAATTTCTTGAGAAAAGTTCTCACTCCGTCACTAAAAACTTGGAAATGGAAATCTTATTATGTGCGTAATGCTAAAATTGTAATTTCAGATTTGAATAAAAGCGTAATCGTCTAATTTCTGGCAAAACCAGCGTCTTGCTCTTGCTCATTCCTAATTCAGTATTTTCTTAATTTACCGACACTTTTTCGCTTTACCTGAGCGTGTTTCATACGGCAAACCGCTTGCGTGAGCTTGCCGCCATTTGACGCCTACCACTTTAACCCCTTTAGATTGATAAACACAAAGCTCGCCATCCGAACCCTCCCTCAGCACTTGACGGGAGCCCTATCGCGACATAGACATCTACGGAAGGCAGCCAGGAGGCATTTTTTGGCAAATGCCAAAATTACATCAAAAAGAGATATAAGAATGTGGAGGCGAAGGGGACGCAACGCAAGCAGTCGGTGGGACCGAATGAAAAAGTGAAGAAGCCAAAAGGATGGATGGATGAGCGACAAGGGGAAGCGGAAATAGAAATGGAAGAAATGTCTGCACGTCTTTTCTCTACGACTTGTGTGCATAAATGTCTAGATTCCTGTTTAATTGCCGGGACATCTTGGATTCTGTGTGGGATGGGAAGCAATTCAACGGAGCAGTTGCTATCTTCATAATGACTTTGAAGTGACAGATAAATTCCGAAAATGATCGGTTAGGTGAAATTAAAATTTTACATTCCAGTTACGTTTATGAAATGTCTGTGTGTCAGCATAATATATAATTTAATTGAAGAAAAGTAAAACTAAACTTTACAGACCCTGCCAGACCTTGCCAACCCCCCTTTGGGTGGATAGCCGACAAATGTTGCCAGGCTGGGGAATGCTCAAAACAAGAAGTTAATAAAAACCGAAAGTGACTAAACAAATAAAAACTCACTAAGGGTTGCCCTTAGACCAACTATGAACAGGCAATTTGTGCGCAAACTGAAAGCCCAAAACTATTTTAATGTCCGAGCAAAATCAATTTAATTTTTACTCATGTTCCAGAGCGCTTGCGACGTGCTAAAAAATTCACTTAGCCATCTTTGAAGTTTATCAAAAGATGCTAAAAAGTTATCTACGGACTCTTTCGTGAGTTTTTTCTCTCCTGGGAGTAGCTAGAATATAAGGATATATTTACTATTTTGCTATCCGTTTGCCTTTTTGTATCTGAACGGGTATCGAATCGTGTTCATGGGCTTGCTTGAAAGTTACATAAGTTTTTGTTTGTTTTTTCTCTCTAAAATGTTCTCCATTTTGTTTTGTGAATCGGTAATTAAAATACGTTGCCTACTCGTGCACTGCCAAGACAGGACTAAACCGATGATTCCCTCTCAATCATTTGCATAAACCTAAAATGCTGCTCCTTGTGTCGTGTGTGTAGCATGGGGTAGATTGAAAAAAGCAATTGGTTTATGCCTGTGGGATATATGGTGGACACTTACATGACAAGACAATAACTTTGACTTGACCATTCGACCGTTGCTCATATCTGGCTATCCTTACGATGCCCATGCCAGGCCAACTGCTTTGCCTTTTTGTCCGGTTGCTTCTTTGTGCTGGAGCCTTGGCCCCCATGCAGGTATGTCTACCTGTGTGTGCATGTACCAACTTTTTCTTTTAGTTCAACCGGAGCTAAACAAAGAGAAATATTTATGTGTCGACCAGTTCCATATACACGCCTGCAGGCTGAACAGTGCTTGAAAGCCGAAATTCCAAATTCAAATCCAATTTGAAATCAAAGTCGAGCAACCACCACTTTATGATGAAAAATGTCCAAGATTCTGGCTCCGGTCAGTGTCCAGTCCAATTGACATTACTGAAGTGCCTATGAGTGCCTCCATGTGTGTCTCTGTATCTGCACCACACACACACACACACACACACACACACACACACACACACACACACGTATTGCGCAGACACATGTTGACCTTTTTGGACCAACATCGAAAGGGTCAGTACGAAACAAGCCGACTTGAGTTCTGCATTAATATTTAATAATACGAATTGCTGATTGAAGCATTTCGAAGTTTCTATGGTTTACACAAACATCAACAATTTGTTCATTTTACTGCTGTTTGTACACGTCTCATATGCCATGCAGCATACAAAGCCATATCCCAATTCACCCGATACATCGAGCTCTGATTTAACTTGTTTAGTGGAAATAATTTAGAAACGAGTCCAAAAGGTGCCTATCAGAACTTGTAAGATACATTTAAATGAGCTTGAGTATGTAGATTGACATGAGAATAACTACGTGAAATGAAATTATAACTCTATTCTACGTCTCTGAATGAAATACACACAATTTGGTAAGTCCATAAAGTGAATGCCACATTTCCATTTCTATTTAACAGATCGACTGGGTTTTATTTATAGGGCATTAGTTAAGTCGTTCAAAAAGGAATTTGACTTGCATCGCGTTTAGCTTCGCAATCATTTTGATAGTCTCTCAAAAGTATGCTATACTTTTTGATATTACAATAACATCCAAGCATACATCATAAAAGGGAGTATATATGGATTGTAGCTAACTTGGATAATGATTAAATACTCTGTTCCATTCATGTCCATCACAATTTCAATTTCTAATAAGACCTACATCGATGTCATATGGCATATGACTTTCTCATTAAGGCAAATATGCTTTGTTTAATGTGTTCATAACGTATACGACGTGTGGGATATCAAGCCTTGAATAGGACGAAGGAAATTTTGTTATTGATTCTATAGATTGTTGTTTGCCAGGCCAGAAAAAACAAAAGGATGCTGTCATAATTGCCTGAGGTGCAGGACAATATAACTGGCTGCGAGATAGAGGTTGTGTCTTGGACACAAAACAGGCCAAAATGGGCGTTTTTTTCAGTTGTTAACTTCCGGCTTTCGGCTGGGCGTATAATACCCGGAACCGAGCGTTGCCTGACTTTATTTTAATAACGTACATGCTGCGCATCGAGGATAACATCTGAATTTATGTAACGGCGCACAAACAAAGATGGCAGGCACGTCGCAAAACGGGACGTGGACGAAGAAAAACACAAGAACACACAGGCTACGATGTCGATGTCCTAGGGTTGCTGATAGGGCAAGCTCCCTGCTCCCTGCTCCCTGCTCCTGGCTCCCTCTTCCCTGCTCCTGCTTCCGCTCCCTTCTCCCTCCTCCCTGCTCCCTGTTCCCTCCTCCCTGCTCCCTTCTCGGGCGCCAGTGCCAGCGCCCCAGCACTAAGATTCAAATGAAAACTGATGCGGATTAGTATTTAAAATAATGTCCTGCAGGGATATAATTTTTTCCTGGAGAACAATTCTGTCGCATTCACTTGCTTTTATTTTGTTTTTATTTTCATTTATATATATATTTTTTTGTTGTGTGTGTGTGTGTGTTTCTTCTTCTTCTTCTTCTCACTTTATTTATTTATTTTGCATTTTTTCATTGTCGCGTCGTTGTTTTAATTCCTGCGCTCCTTTCGAGAATGTTTCAAAAAATGTATATTTGCCTCGAGCTTGGACATTTTTATTACAAGACAATTTACATAATTTTCATGCTAAATTCTGGTCTCCTCAGCGACCGAAGTGTCATATGAATGTTTTCCAGCGTTTTTTCCGTTTTTCCTCACGTAATTCTAAATTAATGTTAATTTTCATTATATTAACATTGGCTCAATCGCCATCCAACTTGGCTAATTTGAATTCAAGTTTGTTTTCTTGATGCTGTCAAATGAGGCTGGCAAAAAAAATGTTTGAAAATAGGTAAGAATTTGAAAATGTAAATGAATTCTGTGTCAATCGGAAAACAATAAGAAGCGAAACATTTTCAGTCATGTACAGTCCCCATTTTGTATTCCTTGAGCAAATACCATTAATTATTGTTATGTCCTTTTGATGGGTCATTGGGAATGCTCCTTGCTGCTAGCTAAGCCGGGCAAGTGTACATGATTTTCTATTAAAGAAGTTCAAATGGGCTGTTGAGTCAATTGAGTTGCCATGAAAATCATTGCAAGAGGAAGACTTAAAAGAACCTTAGAATCTTACTAGAATATCATCTGCATAGCCGAATGTGTCCTTTAAACAGTGAGATCTGAGATCTGTGAGATCTGGCATATGTTGACGCTTTCCACCTGTTATTCAACAAACTCCAACCGAAAGCTGACAAATTTATTTCAAGTATAACTCTCAAATTCCAAATTAAAATCCTTCAACAAAAGTTATTGCATTTCATTTAAAGCCCGTTGCATAACTTGGGCACATCATAATTAATTCACCCATTCACCCTACAACACATTGAGTGTATGCGTGTGCGTGTGTGTGTGCGTGTGTGTGTGTGAGTGCGTGTGCTTGTGCGTTATCTGCTATTGTCATATAAATTCCATAATACGACGTAATTAAATTTGGCTCGAACTAACGTCGTGCGACGACAATTTTGCGACGTAAAGCTCTCTATAATTGTGCGACGTATATGAGCGACAGACCTGGGCGAGCTTTTGGGGATGTTCAGCGGAACTCTACAATATTTAGAATGTTATATTAAGTCATAAACTAAGTGCGTAATTAAGCTGGATACGTTGGATATATATATGAAATTGCTGGCAGTATCCTTTACAAGCGCAGCTGGAATTTTCAGGCGCAATTTATCACAGCTACTTCTTATTAAATGTTATTCAAATGTTATTGGGTATAATTTGCCATACGATACGGAACAGAACAGGATTCCTCTCCTGTAAAGGATATATCTATATGACCTTTTACGAGAATAGCCCTCCTTAACCCTTGTACTTGGGTTTGACCAGTTCTGTTGCGGGTCTAGACGAGACGGATCTCATTATGTTGCAGGTCCCGGAGGCCTTCAGTTACACATGGAAATTGCACAAATTTTCCTTATTAAGAAAAATGTACAACAAAATTCCTCGGACAGACCTAAGCCTCAATTCAGCTGCCTTGGCATACCCTTGCGAAGAAAGTGTAATAATATTTTCACGAAATGTGTAACGCTTAGAAGAAGACAGTTCCGATTTCATTAAGTATATATATACTTAATCATTACGCCAGCTAGTCTCTGATTTTGAAAACAAACTTAACATATATACTATATATATATACTATATACTTTGCAAATTAGTTCTTAGTTCATCTTCTTCTATCTAAGACTAATCTAAGAACGGACAATTATCTCGATAAGCTCTCCAGGAACAAGCAGATAAAAGTTCATGCATGAAATCCTTGACTATTTGGCCTCTAAATAATGACAGATATTAGTAGATATTTGTACTCAAGGGTATTTACTTTGCGGCATTTTGAGGGTAACATTTCGTTGTTTTTTTTTTTAATTTTTCGCTTCGTTTTCCTCATTTTCTTGATTCTAATTAAATTTTTTGGCCGTGAAAGGCCGCTCAAACCCAACCTGCAACTCGGAGGGCATTGTTTGGGTGCCAACGGAAAACAAGGCAAATTTATTCTTTTGTAAAAACAAGAAAAATTACGAAAAATAAATAAATTTACATAAGCTGAATGAAAGAAAAAAAGAAGCAACATAACAATAAATAAAATTGCATTTTCAGTTGCCTTTTCTTGCTTTGGGTCCAGCTTGTAAACATTTCCCTTCGTTTTTCTTCTTTTATAAAAAAACAGAAAAACAAAAGCCAGAAAGGTTCCTAAATAGAAGCGTCCAGTATTTGTTTGCCATTTGAAAGTAATTAAAAAAAGTAAACCTTTAAGATTTCGGTTGAGAAAAAAAAATTTACTTGACGATTTAATTACTTCATATTTAAGATGTGCTTTGAAGATGTTGTGACAGATTCTGAAGTCAAGCTTTTTTTGGCTTAAATTGATAACAAACGAAAAGTTTTGCTAAAGCAATCTCATTTCAATACATATATGTCTATCAATATGCTTAAAGCTTTAAGCTTTAAGCTGATGGCTTAGAATTCACACAGAAAGCTTTGAAACGCTTTGAAGCTTTGAAGCATCAGAAGAAGATCTCAACACAATTCTAATAAGCTTAGGGTAAGTTCTATCTATGCCTTCTGTGATTCTAGAATAATAATTTTTATAGAGTTTTCTTTTTCTCTATTCTGCTTGTCCGATTCATTGTCCAGGCTGTGTTGTAATTGCAACTAATGAAGGAGGGATGGAAATAAAGGCACATTTCTAGTAAATTCAGCAATAAATGGCATAATGAAGGAATTAATGAACACACGAGCAGACATTTGAGTGGGCAACTGGAAAAACTTATGCAAATGCAAATGAAAATTAATTTAATCCGCAGTTCGACTAAATTTTCCATTTTAATTTAATTACATGGACGCTGCCTACGTGAGCGACAGCTAACAAAAAACAAAAAAAGGACCATTTTGTTGCTCCGCTTTTTTCTTTTATGTATTTCTCCAAGTTGGGCCTGGGCATTTGTTGAGCATGACAGAGTCCAGCATCAGCACTTACTATGTGCTACACTTAAAGAGTATTTAAGCCAACTTGGCAATTATTTTAAGCCGCATTGGTCATTTTCTTGGCAAATTATAAAGGTTTCTGCGGTTGCTGCGGGCCTCTAATGAGTCACATCTCGGCCCTGGCTCAGAGGTGGCATTCAGTTTGGGCAGCTTAAGGCATCTAACGATATGCCTCTTTTATTGCCGCTTATGAAATTAAAATGCAATTTTCATTAACAACAGGCATTCGCTTTCCATTGTGTCCAAGCCAAATTCAGTTTTTCGTCTGCCTTTTCGTGCATGGAGAGAGAAACAGAAATCAGACCCAAGACTTTTTCTCTTTGAGATGAAGACTTATTCAGCACAAGAACATTAATTAGCAAAAAGCAATTATTCGGCCCGAGCTTTATCCCAGCTTTAGATTTATTCGAACAAATTGAAATTGACTTTTCATTTCCTCACACTAACTTAGTGCATATTTCGAATGAAAGGTAAGTTTTTAGTATTCCATGTTATGGATCGCATATGCACTTGATCCATAACTAGGAAAGATAGAAGAATCTATACAGATAATTGTCAAAAGTTTGCTCTAGAACAGATATATTATACATACACGAATCTATATATATACTTTTTCTAGTCTACTTTATAATGCGCTCACGTTTAGGCTTTGCACCCCTTTTTTGTGTATGGACAAAATTTGCACTTTTGCCCAACGAGTATGGAGTATGGCGGATGGAGGACAGCAATTGCGAAGTGACAGCGGGGACATTATATAAGAAAAATGCTAAATAAGCGCTTAATGCATAATCTGTTCGAGGTATTACATAGAAAATGGGGGTTTCGGACGTCACAACCGTTCACATTTGTCCCAGCCCAGCCTAATCGCTGGGCGGACAAGGGACAAAGGACGAGGCGGAACGGCCGGCGGGCAGATATGGACATAATGTATGAGCGCCATTTTATATGCTCCTTTGAAAAATGTGCTGACACTTCGAGGCCGGAGCATAACATAAGCGTGGGGCAGGAGCCGGCACGGAATGATGGCGTTCGTGCGAAAGGGTTGACCCCAAACGCAATTGACCACGTGTGCTTTTCCATTTGGGGTGGTCAGCGTGTCAGCGTTGAGAGTGTGGTCCGTTGAAATCCTTTTATCATTTAAATGGCATATGGCAAAAGGCAGGTTTTATTTTTATAACCCTCCCTCCTACTTCTCGACTGGCCACTGGCCACCGGCGACCGGGCGACGAAGACGCCACGGAAGTTGTGGATACAAATACTCAGCGAAACATATAGCACGAAATTTGTAAATGTCTATTGTCAAGCGGTTTCCTTTTCTGTTTCTCGTCCTCTTCAATCTATTTATTAATTTGCCTAGAACAGTTCTTTTTTTTTTTCAAATCCTTCCCGCCTGTGTCCAGCGCGAAACGCATTGTCATGTACACCTCGACCCAGCTCGCAGCCGTAATCGTAATCCCTTATATACATAGAGCTCGCTCTTGCCCCAACCTGATCGTAGTTACGTTTATCAACATGACATATATATATGTACACATTTTCTGCACAGCAGGTGAAACTGGACATGGTATAAAAGGGGGACAGGTTGCAGGGTGCTGGTCACTGTGACATTTCGTAATTTTGCCCTTCGCAGTGATTGGCGGCCATTAAAAATTTTGTGAGTGCCTTGCCGGTCGCGTGATTGATGATCCGGACATAATTCTTCCACCACGCTGCGATAAAGTTTTGAACACAGTGTCTAAAAAGTAATTAAAGGGATTTCATAAGAATTGGAATAATTAAAGCTCGCTTGACCAAAACTGACCGTGCTCGTGTCTTGTTTAAGCAAAGCATTTTATGCTGAAGACTTTTGTGCAAACTTTTGAAACTGACTTGAATCTGACATTCAACTCTTTAATTAACTTTGTAACAGCTCTTTTGCAATAGTTAATCGATATAAATCAATCAACATTCCATTCCGGCATAATTATGGTAATACCCAAACAGAATACAACAAACATTGTCAACTTGTCTGCGGCATATTCCAAGCCCTTCAAATGATTGTCATTCGCAGCAACTGCTGGGCATATAACAATATTCTGAAAATATGTTTAGATAAAAAGGCCAGCATGCACAAATATCAAGGCAGATGTTTCAATACACCTTGCAATATCCAACGGCATGACTAATGATGTGCCAACAAATTTAACGCAACCGGCGACTAGACTTCACCCGTTTACCCCAATGTGGACGAGTTGACTTTGTGCCCGCGCAACTCAATAAAATGGTAAAACGCCTAATTCACTTAACAGCAACAACAACAACAACAACAACAACAACAACAGCAATGACAATGAAAATCATATGTCATCATTATTAACAGCGAAATGATTTCATTTGCGCACAATGGCCGCACATATGTCCTGCTTCCAGTTCGTGAAACTAAGCGGATAATTTCGAAATAATATCATAATCATAAGCATGGCATCTTCCGCATTTCAACCCTCCGGGGTTGCTACAGTCCCCCCGGCGAAAAGTCAACCTGTCGACTGCGTTTGAAATTGCGCACTTGCTGCCACCCTCCACCCTCCTCTCTCTCTCTGGCTTTAAAATCTCCACAATGAAAAGGGAAATTATGGTAAGTGAAGAAATAATAATATGCCAGAATGCCTGTTAACCCTCGTGACATCCCCTTTATTTTTCCCTTTTTTTGCATATTAAATTAATACAATGAAAAGTTTGAAACGCTTTCGAGAAGTCTTGTTGTTTACATTGTACGACCATAAAGGAACGGATGCCCGAATGCAGAGCATCCCCATAAAGTCGCAAATAAAACAAAGCATTAGAAATATGGACTTCTTGGCCCGGGAGTATGCTTTTTCATAATCTATGCAATGTTGGGAGAGTGGCAAAGTGTTTAGGGTGCAGGAGGGCGTGGTCGAAGTACGCCTTTCTTAAGGGTAGACATTTGCGTAATACAGAAGAGCTTTTGAGCTGGATTGAGATTAAACAAATTTTGCGATAAGGGTTTTGGAAGAAATAAAAAGATTCCAATTCGATGTAAAAAACTGAAACACTTACATTATTATTTTTTAGGATAAAACAAAGAATCTATTGTATATTAATTACTTTCAACTGAAAGATATTTAGTATATACTTTTATTGCTGGCCTTTGTGTATCGCAGTATCGGATAGAAATGTAGAATGTCTCGCAGCATCGCATACAGTTCGGCGCTCTTCTATTTGATTAACTTAATGCCTAAATTATTCCATTAGGGCAAGGCCTGCGGCCAAAACATGAGCTAGAAATCGGTCCTGAAACGAAACCCGCCCTCAGATAAGAACAAAATTTTCAAACAGCACTTGTCGAAATTCCCAAATGTCTACATTTCAACGCGCTTACGATATTTAAGCTGCTTTATATAAATTCAACACTAAATTGAATTTTCATAACGGCTTGTCCTAGCACTTGTCCTTTTAACACCACCATAGCTCGGACATGGTCTGGGGCACCGGGCATGGGCAACGTATGCGGCACTCACTTAAAAAGTGATTCATGGAAAAAGTCACCCCGATAAACGGTGCCTGGGAAGGCGGTGAGCAGCACGGCTCTTTCAGTTTCAGCTGTTTGTTTGCTTTTATGCCAAGTGAGGTGACAAAGGGTGTGATCACAGATTTGGGCAGCTTCATAATGAAAGAAGTAAGAGTGCTCCGAGCTCCCGACTAGGGGATACCGAATATTATTCTAACATCAGCAAATATATATAATTTGTAGCTATCAAATGAAAGATACTTGATTTGTATATACTGTTCTATAAGCAACATGGCATGTTTGGTAACTGTAGCTCTTAAAATCTTAGAGATTTGCTCAAAGAAGATTTCGGTATATATTTATATCGATTGCTCGGAAACTGGGCAAGTTATCGATTAGAGGAAACAAACTGGTACTGCGAAAGCAATAGGGAAACTTATGCTCAAGTTCAATTCTAGCTCCAGCTCATATATCTAAGATCCTTGCATTCATACATACGTACAGAAGGACGGACGAACAGACAGACATGTCTAGATCGGTTCGGCTCTTGATGCTGATAAAGAATTTATATACTTTATGGAGTCGGAGATGCTTCCTTCTACCTGTTATCTACATTTCCTCAAAACATTATACACGTTTTTATCCACTTTCAAAGTGTTCAGGGTATAAAACTTGAAAGTGTAGGAAAAGCTGATGGCTACGATTTGTCTCAAAACTGTATCTTTTCATTTTAGTTAGATATAGTTCGGCTAGTTGTAGAGAGAGAGAGAGAGAGAGAGAGAGTGAGAGAGAGAGAGAGAGAGAGAGAGAGAGAGAGAGAGAGAGAGAGAGAGAGGGATAGAGAGAGGGAGAGCGAGAGAGAGAGAGAGAGAGAGAGAGACATAGAGAGAGAGAGAGCGAGAGAGTGAGAGAGAGAGAGGGATAGAGAGAGAGCGAGAGAGAGAGAGAGAGAGAGACTAACTGTAACTATAGTTTCACCTAGGTGGCTGTACCATCATTTTATCGCATGCATCAAAACTACCTTAACTCTTACAATATTCCGATTGACTTTGCCAAAAGCATCAAACACATGGAATGTCATCAATATTATTGTGTAAATTTTTAACATATTTCGTACATCCTTTGTTTATCATTTTACTTCCTCTAATACTACCTCTTGAGCAGGGGCAAAAAATTAATGGCTATGAGTAAGAGCAACGCTTATAACGATTCCGACCCCAATTTATCAAGCTATTTTCAACAGCAAAAAAAAGAAAATAAAATCCGGTGAAAGTGAAAAGTCGCTGTGTAACTCTCACCCCAAAGGAAAGGAAAAGGAAGTCGGAAACAAAGTTTGCAATATATAAGTATAAAGCACGAGCAATCAAACAATGATGATGCGCAAGAATTCACATTTCCAAAATGGATGGATGGGCAAATGAATGAATTATATGTAAATATGCGTCAAATACCCCAAGTCGCAGAACGTCCTGAAAGCGAGACGAAGCCGAGGGAGAGGTGGAGGAGACTGTGTCAAAAAGTTTCTGACTTCAGGACTTGAGCCCTGTTTGTTATCATTATCATTAGCCCCAGCAAAGCAGCACATTTTTCACCATGCCTACGATGGGGCATGGGCACGAGGCGGGGCCGAGGGGAGTGTTGTATATTGCATATCTGTCTGAAAGTGGCCTCCCCGACGGCCATGAGTTATCGCTATCAGTGTTTCTTAAGGTGCTGTTGCGTAGCCGGGAAAGAAGCACTTTCATTAGCTTTAATTTGCTGGAAATACTTTTCAGCCCCAGCTCGACGGCGGGCTGTGACCCTCCTCTTTTGGGGTCGGCCTTTGCTTTTGGTGTTTTTTTCTCTTGAACGCGCCCGTAAGTTCTTTTTAATTTGGTTTACAGATTATTAGCTGCTCATCGTTTAATGCAAATTCGATTAAAGAATCTGTCGAGGTGTTTGGGCCGCATTCCCATCATAGCCCTTCATTTTTTTACTGAATTACTGTTTGTTTCAAGCGACATTCAAATGCCGGACCCAAGCTCATCTACGTGATCTTCTTGGTGAGCAGCTCCTTCAGAAGTGCTGTATGTCATTTTCCCTATGACAAGTCGGGTCCGAGCTGAGAGCAAGTCCGCGCGTGCTGGGCTGTTATTCTTGGAACAACAAGTCCAACAGCTACGACATGGAACGTGTTCGGGTCTGGTTGTTGTTTCAAGTTTGCAACGGGCAACTGAGTCGCACTTATGACAACTTACAAGTAACATGTACATTAAGCGCGCTCCACAAACGACATACACATGCCTAAATATGTATTGAGGTGTATTTTTTATAAGCTACGCGACACGGCAGCACTTGTGCACGCAACATTTTCATAATTTTATCGCTTTTTCTTGTAAAAGTCGTTGCGTTTTATATGACGTACGTTCTCCGGCTCGGGTCACCCGCGCGCGCGTATGGGAAATTATAATGTGAAATACCTATAAAAATTGTTAACCTTATCTGCTCGCTGGATTTGTTTTTATGACCTGAATGCATAAATTTCTAGCTGAAGTACGTCTCTTTGACCCGACAACTCGACCGTGTTGATAACTCGGCAAGGTGAAACTACGCACAAAGTTTTCATTGTAAATCGTAGAAGTTATGTAAACACTGCCCGTGTTGCATAAGTTAATAACAATTAATTAACATTTGCTTGCCAGACACACAGACACAACAAAGTTGGGTCGGAAACAGAAACATGGGCAATGATAAGTCGATCCATATTGTCATTAGTTATTATTGTTTAAGGCTTAATTTAAAGCTCTAAGTATATACTTCCGCTGTGACTTAGACTAACCAAAGAGTGTAACAGAATAATTAATGTTGTGGTAATTAATCCATTGATCACATCAATGAAAGCGACAATGCGTAATGCCAAATCGATGCAATGATACTCTTGCGCAATGCTTAACCGAGGGACCGATGCCGAAATGAAGTCTTAGCTGGTCAGCAATCAGTCGAATATCACGCGCATAATGAAGCATCGTTTGATTAGCCAATTTATGGCACGCTCCTCTTGGCACAGTAATAGTCCGGACTGTGTCTTGGCCCGGCCAGCAGCTGGTCGCTAAGAATTTGGAGCGAGTCGGCACAGCACATGACCATAAAGTGAAACTGCAACTGGCGGCAAATTGCGGCAAAAATGCCGCTGCAGGCCAAAAGCAGCGACGCGACAGAGTTAGAAATTATTTCATACTCGTTCCAACTGCAGCACTCACCGTAGCCCCCGTTGCCCCCTAGCCCCTCGTCAATGCTTGGAAGCCTGTGCCCGGCGCATGTCAACATGGGTTTCATAAATGGCAGCAGCGGGCAGCGTTTTGTCAATGCATTATGTTCTCTTATTGTGGCAACTCTTGTTGTTGTTGTTGTTGTTGTTTTTCTTGTTGTTTTTTTTGCTGTTGCTGTTGTTGTTGCTTTTGTCGCTTATGCCTTTTTGCGTCGTTTCGGTATTCAGTTCAATTTTTTTACTCAATTTTATTTATTTAATTTGTTATTTTTTTTCTGCGCCGTTTTTGGCAACTGGTTATGAAGTCTCATTTTCGTATTTCTCTAATTAAAAACTGCACTAATTTTTAATTAGACGCGTTTATATAATGAAAAGCTGGTCGCCAATGCATTGCCTTTGGCTATCTGCTCGTTATGACTATGATTATCTATAATAACTTACGGGCATGTTAATATTTTGCTTTTAACCAGTTCAACGGTAGTCGGATATGATGTCTAAAATTGATTTGACACGAGCTTCAAATACTTCAACTACTTGAATACTCTTCATATATGTATAATTTGATGTATGATTAGGATTAGGAGGGAGAGGGAGAGAGCGAGAGAGCGAGAGAGAGGTCTGAACTGCTTTAACATAGTTTCTTATCTCTATTTGAATATATGTGTAAATCTGGACTTACCCAATAAATTCACATATAGTGCATCTTCCAGTAGAATTGCGAAGAACTTTTATTTATACACATTGCTAAAAGGAAGAAAAGAATGTTGTGTTCAGTACAAGGAAACAAAAATATATACATACATTGTTAAAAAAAAACTTGCTATTGTATCTTATAGTATCTATGATCTGAAGCCGGACTACTTGAGCCCGCGTTTCCACCTAGCGGAAAGGATATGGATATTTGTGATTGAGAGAATGAAGAGTTGGAATCAATCGTTTTCTTCATTTTGCGGGATGGGGTTTTTGTTATTTTATCATGTAATGTATAATATATAATGAGAACTTAGGGCAGATAACCTGAACCCTCCCACCCCCCGAACAAACTGGGTTTCGATATCGATTTTATCAATTGCCTGTCAAAGTTACCGATTATCGAAAAACAAACTTTAAATATAGCTTATGAGGTCAGATGTGATTCCTTCTGTCCGTTACATACATTTGCACAAGCTCATTATACCCTTCATACCCAATTTCAATGGAATAGGATTATAAAAGTGCAAAAGATCTTTAAAGAAGTAAAATGGCAAGCAAACAACTTTTAGACAATACTCAAGGACAAATATAGCACAATCAGAATACTTAAATTATTAAAAAATAATGTGATCTGAAATAATGTGATAAGTTTTGGGCTCCCCACATTAAGGAAGAATAAGGTAGGCAGTAGATATGCCGACGTACAATTTCAGTCTTAGTCGTAATTATTTTATTTAGACGAATCGGTTTGTTCAACGCAATTTTTCCAAATTTGTAGCAAAGCTGCGTTTGCGGCAATGTCGATGGGGCGACGATATAAATCATGTTTCCATAAACACAAACCGAAACAGCAATGCGATTTCCCTAATAATAGTCAAATGTGCTCAATAAAATGATCACGTACAGAGCGCTTGCTATGCTGTTGTCGCCAATTTCCAGCGCTACATTTACCCGCCGATTGCCGATCAGAGGTGACACAAATTTTTTTAACTTGTTTTTGATTTACTGCCAAGCTGCCCAAATTGGCCACCCCGTTTGCGGCTGACCAATTTATTAATGTCCAATCGGTGCATAAAACTGTGCATCACCAGCAGATACACAGATACACAGATACACAGATACTCAGATACTCAGATACTCAGATGCACAGCTGATCGCAGATGCGGAGCCATCCGACTTTAAGCAGTTTGTAGCTTTCTGTAATCTCAGCTTAGCTTCCATTACAGTATTGTCACGCTGGCCGCACCCAGGTCGTTGTCGAAATCATCGCAGGTTTTACTGTATCTGTATCTGTATCTGTATCTGTGTATGTATCTGTATCTGTGGCAGTTGCGGTGCCACTTGCCGTGTCATTTCTATTTCAGAGCGACAGCCGTCAATCAATTTGTTAGCCCCGTCATCGGAAAGCTGGTTGTAGCCTGTCATTAAACAAATGACGGCTGATTTCCAAATTTGTTTCAGTTATTTTGCTTAATTTGTAATATTCATTGTCTAAAGTGTGACTAGTGCATCGATATTACATCTAAGCACATACATAATTATTCTACTTTTATCAGGATTAAATAATATATTTCTAATCTGTTCAAAGTTTGTCAATATTATAATGGGATTTTCTTTGATATCTACGATCAATCTGTTAGATATGCTTGGCAATTGTTTGATATCTACAAGGCCATGTACTCTTTCTCTTCTTTTCACAAAGGTGTCTCTCAGCAGGCTGTAAATCCAACTTGTCGAAAGCTTGATACAGACTCCCTTTTTGTTCAGATCGGACTACTATATATATTGTAGCTAACCTAGTGGAATTATAATGGGGTAATCTCCTTGCCAGCTACTTTTAGTTTGCCAAAAGTGATTGCTTTCGCACCTTGCTTTAGATGGCATTGTACCTTGTTTGTTTGCAGCCAGACAATGATGTCTGCGAAAGAAAATTAATTTTAACGTGAACAGAGTAATAATTGTCAAAGGACAAACTAAGGGCTCTCACAAGACAATTGCTTGGGACAAAGAAAGATGACACTTGAGACGCCGTACATAATTTGTAAGAACTTTTGTGAATGATTTTAAAAGTTTTCTGCACTCGCTGCAAAGCGGCATTCATTACGAGGTGGGGTCAAGGGGGTAGGGTAGCACATCAAAACAAGTGTCAAAGCGGAACCGGAAACGGTTGAGCCGAGCGCTGACGGGAGAAAGATTTCTATAAGAATTTGATTTGCCTAAAGTCAGGCCGCAGTAAAGACATGGGCAAAGGGCCTGAACTGGATTCTAGATACTGGCAACTGGGAAATGCAACCACAAGGTTTTTCAAACTTTACTCATTTTCAAAATTACAATGTTGCCACAAGCATGCGCTTACCGCAGCACCAGCAGCAGCAGGAGAAGCTAGAAAAATCTAAACGTAAGCAAAGTCAATCGGAAAAGTTGTCGACGCCACCAACAGTAGCCAACGACGGCAGCTTTTTGGATGACGAATAAGAGACGCAGAGAGAGGCAAGGACGATGGCAGTTAAAAAGGCTGCCAAAGGATGCTGAGGCCAGTATCTTACCCGCAAGACGTTTTTCCAGCTGCTTCGTCTTTAGCAGACATTTTTCTGCTTTACAAAAGTTTGTTGGCCCAACCACTTGACGCTCAGTTATCTACCCATTACCCCTGCTCCCCCTGCTGCCCCTGGTCCCCCTCTTGCCATCCCTTATCGACTAGCTTCAGAAAAATAATGCACGCATCTGGCAGCCACGCAACTTGTGCAAGCGGCGCTGCGGCTGCTGCGGTAAATCAATTTCTGCAAATGAGATTTTTCAATTATAAATCAATTTTCGATTAAAATTACTTTTACGCATTTTGCTGTATGCCCGGATAGATGGATGGAAACTTTTTGCGGGAATTAAAACTAGCAAAGAATGAAACGAAAAGTTTGAAAGTTAAGTCGAAAGTGGAATCGTAAGACATTATAAGGTCTTTGTTATCAGATGCCAGCAGAATTTGAGTATTATTAAGTATTATTTTCAAGCGAGGCAGCATTTAAAATTTTAATTAACAATCATTTGATAGAAGAGGAAACTTTATTTGAAGGTCGATTGCGATAAACCAATGGGAACATATAGTTCGCTTTATTTACGCCTCTTAATTAAATTGTGAATTATGGCCTTCGATTTGCCAAACGCCATAAAGGCCACAAAAATATGAGTCGCTGCTCCAACGAGTGGCAACTGCAGCTCTTGCGGCCCATAAAGCTGGCAACGAGGCAAGCATAAAGTTTTACGATGGACATCGGCTGCTCCAAACGTATCATCCAACTGGCCATGGGGCCATCCATCAGAGCGGAGCAATACGGACACCGGCCGTTATTAAATTATAAATGAATGAATGCAGTAGAATATGACACGGCGTTGTTGGAGTCAAAGGCAGTTTCCACCGGTGCTCCATTTATGTTAGCAGGTAGATCTGCAGCCAGACAAGGAGGGAGACCGCAATTCAATCGATTCGGCGTGCAATTGCGAGTTTCGTGTTATCTGTGAGCTAAGTTATGGGTATGTCACAGAAAATATGATGCAATACGAGAAGACAAGAGAGCTCAGAACATAAATCGATAGAAAGAATGAAAAACGCCGCATGTGGCACTGGAGGACGTTCGTCAAAGGTCATAAAGCGGCACAAGTATTTATGGGGCTTGGCAATTAATAAATTCGTGGCTAGTTAAAAATAAATCACAAAAAAGCCAATCAAAATATTTATGGCCAGCGTCTCAAGGGAAAGAAGGCCAAGCTTTATGGTAACACCAATTGGCCATCGTTTTAAATTGGCAACAAGAATTCGCGCTTGTGTTCTAGGCTGTGTAAGAGTTGAGCCATGATTGATTCCCCTCAATAAAGCTGAAGGCAATGCAACCGCAAAAAGGGTTTTCTAGTTGGAGGCCATTAATGGCGCACGTGGTCACAGATTGGCAGGGTGCAAAGGTCAATAGAGCCTTGGCAATGCAATACCGAGCGGCACATGCATAATCCAAGCCTATTCTCGCATACATTTGCCAACCGATCAATCACAATTTTGGATTCTCGAGGAGAGAGAGAGGTTATTTTTCGACTGTTCGTTTCTTTTTTTGATAAATGTCACACGCCGCGTGTCAAATGTGTTTTTTTTAGCTCCCCACAAAAAAGTGAAAACTGTCGCATTTTCTCGGAATTGTATAGTGGCTGCTGGGGCAGCCGTCTCTCAAGGATACGAAATTACACTTAAAGTAAAGAGTCCTGTCTGCCTTGGGGCTCTCATTGGCCCCGAGCGATTTTTTGTTTCATTCGTGTTTTTTGATATTCTTTGCTGTCTTTTTGTTGCTCGAATCGCTTTGTTTTCAAGCACGTGGCTGGAAACCTAACGATACGACATCGCCTGCAAGTCAAGCCTTTAATTTATGCAGCCCTGGGGAGATTTTGATTTTTTACGATTTGTTCGGGGGGACAAATGCTTAACAATTGCCCGTAATTAGTAGCTCGAATATGTCGGAATGTAATAGAGACCGGTGGGAGTTAATTGTTCTCATGGAATTCAGCTCTCCTCTCATTGCTGTGCTCATATTGAAGAAACGACAAACAGAATGCTGGCAATGATTACGTCAAGAAGAAAGAACAATTCATTATCTGCAAAGGTGCTCAGTTCAAAATATCCTTTAAAAACTCAAGATTTCTTACTTCTTCTATGATTTGAAGTTGGAACCATCAAGAATAACTAAAGTGTACTGTGTACCTATGTACATTTTCGTATCTTGAATAAGCTGCGCTGTCAATTTCAACCATTCCACACACGGAAAGTTCCACATAGATGCGTCCGGAGCGTTCGACAGTGGCTGTCACATTAACACATCATTCATAAGGACATCTGCCAATGGCTTTTGAAATATTTGCAGCCACATAGAAGCCGGAACGGGGAGGAGGAGGGAAATAACATGGTCGAGCTCCCCAGCGATTTGGCGTCTCCTGTCGCTATTTCAGATTCAAATTTGCGTTTGCCAAAATGTCAACAAACTGGAACAGAATTTATATATATTTTCTTTTTTGTATTGTGTGTATTATGCTGCTTTACTTTTTGCACAGACAACAAAACTTTCTTATTTTATTTTGTACACTGAAAGTTGATTTTATTTCTTGTTGACACATGCCGCTGACAAAATTTTATGCGAATCGGTTTCGCATTTTGAAATAGTTTCATAAAAAGGGAAAATGCCTGTCTCGGCCAGCCCCCCGCCGCCGCCCCATACTTGGACAGGCGGGTGATTTCCATTTGACATTGATGATGTTTACTTATTTCGGTGAAAATGGAAAATATACAAAGACATGCACAGACATGTGTGTGTGTGTGTGTGTTTGTGTTTGTATTGATACTTGGTACATTTTTGCTGCCGTGTTTGATTTTCTAGTTATTGTTTTCGTTTTTGCGTTTGTTTTGTTCTTTTTTACAGCATTATATTTTATAGCCAGGAGACATTGATGAAAGCTCAGCCAGGGAGGATGCCTCATCTTTATATGGGCTTGTCCACAGATTTCCATTTGATTTTTTGCGCAAGTTTGACTTATATGAAAAAGAGATTGATTACCCACAGAGCTCATCGATCTGTGAGTGGTTTCGCATGTTCGAAATGAAATATTTTTTACGAAATGTATTTGTGTTCTTTTGTGTTGTGTGTGTGTGTGTGTGTGTGTGCAAAGCCAGAAGCATACGAAAGTTGTAGGCGCCTTTGTGGGCTTGTGAAAATATTTAAATTTGAAATTGCAACCAATCAAACAATTTTCCAATCAAAAGCTTCTATTTTGCCAATTTTGAGTCGACGTGTGCAACTTTTAAGTTGCATAATTCAACAAAGAACGTAAAGCGCACTCCCCCAAAACCTACCTTTTGGTAACCCTTCGGATACAGTTTTACCTGTGTGCAAACATTCAGGCGAGTCAGAGCCCTCGTTCGCATCCGCTTCCTCATCATCATCGTACCATTGGCATCGGGGGCTACAACCGGCTACGCAATTACCATGAACAACAACGTCCGGCGATGGGCCATGTTGGAGGGTATCCTAGCTGTGTCTCCGTTCGAAAAGTCGTAAATATTCCAAATGTCATTTTGAAATCCTAATTTACGCTTCGTCGTTCGAAAATGCACATTTGCCTAGCGTACAAACATCCCAAAGACCAAAGCACAACACACGCACTGCAATTTGGAAAGCTCCCTTCCCCATTTCCCACATCCCATTTTCCATTTCCCAGTCAACTCTGGGGCAATCTTCAATGGAGAGCTCGACGGCCTCATCGTCAACGGGATTGGCATGCCTCATCATCATCATCATCACCATCAGTAAAAGCAGCAGCGGCAATGGTCGCTTTGCATTGCCATTTTGTATCGAAACATGCAATCAAAATTTTCAAATTTTCTCTCTGTGTGTGTGTACGGGAACACAGTGGAGTCGAGGGAGTCAAGGGTTGGACACAGGGTAATGTGTGCACTCTTCAAACAGATACACGCACAGAATGAATTACAATCAGCACACAATTCAACGAAAAATGCCGTCCAATTTCTAAATTGTGTGCAGGTTCGGGCTGCACCCAATGTCCCTGCTCGTGCACCAATCCAGATCCCATGGGGCGCGTTAGGAAAATGAGTGCATTTTGGAGCCAAAAACAATATGTTTTCCAAACGGCATTTCCATTTATGTTGCATGTTGTGCACACATTTCCGCAAATGCACCTACCGATTCCCTACCCTTTGAAACAACGCCAAAGCCAACGCCAACGCCGACGCCTACGTCGACCTCGGCCACACTAGTCGCACACACTCACAGTTTGTGTTGGGTCTGATATTGGATGCATATTGGAACTGGGAATTGCAATGCGATTTGGACGCAGTCGCGCATCCCCCTCATTACCTATGCCGCTTTTGTGGAACCAGATTGGAACATTTCGTAACTTGATGGCTGCTCAAACCGTGAAACTGATCGAGTCGGAAGCTTATCGGCATTTGTTAGGCATTTTGCAAGTGATTTATGCAATTACATTTTGTTAAGTTGAGTTTCGTGTTTAAAAAGCCAGCAATAACTCGATATTGCGGCTTAAGCTATATTTAGAACAATAATTCAGAGCAGAAATCTAAATTTTAAAGCAACTTTTCTGCTCAAGTATCTTTTGCTCTTGTATCAAGCTCTTCAATATGCATTTAACTCAGTTTTAAGGTTCAATCAAATAATCTTTAACCCAGATTTCTTCGACTGAAATATAGCCATATAAGCACAAAAACCATTTAAAGGGCTTCTTAGCTTGATTTGATTTTGTAAGAAATTCCTCTGCATCGGACTGACCGATACGAGCCTATCTACGAGCAGCATTTTAAGGTAAATAATTACCAAAGGCAATAAAATTAAAAATACATTTACCAAATATTGAATTTCAAAGTAAATAAATTAAAATTAAACAAGTCCCCGAGCCCGAAGAGAAACACACAAAACGAACAAAAATTCGCTTGAAATCATAAAAACAAAATTTGATGGCTTCGTTTCTGATGCCCGTTTGACTGTCTTTTGACTGTCGAACCGTCAAAAGATGTGGCATCTGCGAGGTCGATCAAAAGGAAAAACTCGAATAATGATGAATTAATTGAGTATTAAATGTTGAAAGCAAAAGGCACGACTAATAAAAAATAAAACAACACTCACACACACAATATCATAAAAATTATACAGTAAGCCATTGAGATACTGTGCTTTCACAATCTCTTTGCTGTAAACTGGCGGGGAATTGAGAGAAAAGTGTTGATGGCCACGGTTTCTAAGAATGTTGATAAGAACTGGTACAGGTATGGTAATGAGGCAGAGGCAGAGGCAGAGACAGAGGCAGAGGCAGAGGTTGAGGCAGAGGCAGAGACAGAGGCAGGGGTAGGGGCAGAGGCAGAGGCAGAGGCGACCCCGCACAAAATCACGCTAATGGGCAGCCCACCTCGATAGGGAGTTAACCCTCAGATCGGCCCATGCCCGGCCACTTTGTTCTTTCCTTTAATTTAACAGATTAAATTGATTAATTCAATGTTGGCAGGTCGTGAGCATATTTCGCTTAATTTCATTTCCGCTTCACAAAGTTCCCCCGCCCCGCGTATGGCACTTGTTTGTTCCGCTCGCCCTCGAGTGACGCAATTTTTTACGCCGTTTCGAATTCATTTTGCCGAAAGGGTTGCGAAAAAAAAAAATCTTGTACGCATTATTTCACTTTTTGCTCGAACTGTCACCAATTTAACTTGGGGTTGCAATCGCTCGACCTCGCACAGAATTTTTGGCAGGCCAAGTTATTGATCTGAATAATGCGTTGTCAATCTTGTTTGATGCATCACCGTACAACAACAAAAAAAGACGCTTAATATTGCCTTGCTGCTTATTGAATTCGCGAAATAATTTCGCTAAAGGGTTTTCCCATTTTCCGACTCGACATCTACTTGCCTTAACATGATGTGCGTACGAGTATCTGTTACAATGCAAAGTGTTGGATCATCGCGTGCAAAAAGCGAATTTTCATGTCAACTGTCAAAGGATTTGATGCACGTTTTTAGGTTGGTTTTCTCTACGCCAAGGGCTCTTTTAAGAGGAAACCATGCAGCTGCTATCTAAAACCCGATAGCTTAAGCCCAAAAAGGAAGCAATAGATAATTAGGAGAACTAAAATCCTTATGGAGAGTGTATAATTTGTAGTGCAAAAAAGCAATAGACATTGCATCTGTTATAGCTTATTTATTTTATGATATATATATTTGTGTGTTCAAGTCGTTTAATTGACTTGGCTGCGGAACACCCTCGTCTTTCACAAAAAGCATAAATTGTTGTCAACCACTTGAGGCCGAACTATGAGGCAGCGTCATTAGTTTCCAGTTGTTTGGAATCAACACATTTGTAACAATATTTGATAACTAATTTTAGAAACGAATTCGACAAAAAGGAGCTGTTCGGTGCGTTGCATGGCAACATACATTGATTCGGATGGCAGCGAATTGACAGCTCAAATATTTCAGGACAGATTTTTGACGTGCGCCCATGATTTGTCATTGACATCGTTATGGCTGTTCCGAGGGACAGGGGGACGGGCTGTGCTTGGATCGGGGCATCTAGGGGCCTCCCCTGAATGCTGCAGACAATCAGGCTGCAACACTTCAACGGGCACCGAGACGCAGAGCACTTCATTTGTGCCGCTTGGATAAACAGTCGTCAGAAGGAGCCCTGCCGGGTCGGAGGCTGCGCCTACAACAAGCAAATGTAGTCATGCGCCATGCGTCGCCACATTTTCTAATTGATTTCAAAATGTTTCAGTTTGTATAAATAATTGCATTTTTGACGTTTCCATTCTAGGGTATATTCCATAAAGCGAGTGCCAGATATTATTCTAGGGGTAGCCATGTCGTCTTTGGGGAATGACCCAAGATTTTCTTTAATTGCGCACTCGACGCAGATGACAGTTTGGTTAATAAAGGCGGCTTATTTGAAAGCTTACACAAAATTCTATATTACAATAATTTAATTTATGCTTGCCATTTATTATTTTCCAAATTGTTTTGGAACGTGCCGCTGCCATCCTAGGCCCCTCTCTCTGCCCGCCTCTCATAAATTTCAGCAACTAATGTTTGTTTCTATTTTGAGGCGTGCTCTGAAATGGTATTTTAGTTGCAGCGCATCCGCAAGGTAATCCATGTTAATGATTCTCGGCTACCCAAAAAATTATAAAACTAATCCTTTGCTTTAATTTCAAATGTAAAGTTTCGGTGATAGAGCTAATTAATATAACTCCAGCTGCTCTGCTTCTATAATTATCTTACCATGAGCTTCAAATGCTATGCGAGCTATGACTTGTTACCAGATCGAGGAATGAATGCATGGCGTAAGGCACAATTAGAAAACTTTTACTAATAGTTAACTCTTAACTCTTTATTAATTATACTAAATGTAGTCACAACTAAGCGACCTTCAGTCAAGACATCAGCCAATACTAAAAGAATGCTTCAATTAAAGCACTTCATATGCACATCTCTCTATTCCTTCCAGTCCCTCTTTAAATACACATTTGTAGCAAAGCATTTGGCAATTTATCTGATAGATATCCTCAAGACACACACACACACACACACGCACACACACACACCTCTTGGTAGTCACATATATACACAGACGCTAACAGATGCTTATATTTAAACATTGGCTTGTTTTCATGGGCAGGGAAAACATAGGAAAACGTTGGCATCAACGAAAACATCGATTTGACTTGGACTTACTTTTAGGGGAGGATGCAACAACGAGTGGGTAGCGCACAGTTTGTTGACCCAGCTTCAGCCCAAGTGAAGGCATTTGAGAAGGTTCAATTGGCACCAGCGACATTTTACACCACGCTTCCTTGTTTACATGCCAACGAACTGAGATCAGGAGGGGGTGGAAAAGGAAAAGCAGAGGTGTTCAGTTGGATGGTGCAGGAGGGATGGGGGGAGGGGAGCCAGTCAAGAGCTCGCTGCAACTGAAGTGAAAGTGAAAACGAAAGCACTCGAATTAAATGAATACGAAATGAAAATGAAATGGCAACAGATGCGTTTGCTGGCAGCCACATTAGAAGATACTTGCCACCAGTTTAGGGGACTCGCATTTCACTTACGCTCAACAGCTTGGGCACAGTTTATCTTAAAGTCGGGCATTCTTGAACCTTGGACAACTTTTGCACTCAATTTGATTTGTCGCCGGCGTATGGCAGCCGGCTGATGGCAAACAACTGATCGGCATCTAAATATGCTGCAGACTTTTTATTGCTTCCGTTTCGGTGCCATAAATCCATGCTCAAAGGCTGGCCATCTAATAACTGGGAATTAATGCGCATATATGTGTATGTATGCGTGAGCGAATCCTTTCTAGCAGCAAAGCCAATATTTACATTAGCCACGAAATCATTTTATTAAATCTGAGAACACCCAGCGGCCACTGCCGGGGCAAGTGCTGAATGTAAACATAACGCCTTCCTGCCACGTGCCACGTGCCGAGGCAACGTCGCCCACGATGATGGCTGCACTTTCCCTTATCCTTTTTGGTTACATTATGTAACGTATTAATAATGAAATCGCTCATAAAATTATAGCCACACCAGTAGCTGAAGGCGCAAACCGCTTGCGTGTTGCATGTTGTTCATGCAACGTTGCCGCCTGTCCGCTCGCTCATTGTTCAATATTGAGCCGAAGGGTGCCAGCCAGCCCCACGAGTTATGAAATTACTTGCCATAATGAGCGTTTGTCCATATCACCCCTCGTCCTTCGTTGTTAACAAGAAGTCAACACTTTGTTCAGTCTCTCTATGATATCAATCGCGTTTTCATTTTCGATTCCGTTCCAAATTTCATATTCATATACCCGCTCGCTGCCGGAAAATGTGCGACGCGTGCCGCTATTTAGCGTCTATTATCCAGTGAACATATTTTTCACGTCCCATCTGCCCGGAGCATGGGGCACAACAGGAGCTGTTACCCTGTTTTATCCTGTTATCCTGTCATCGTCCGAATGCTGCGATCCCTGCTTGCTGATGCAAAGACGATTCCTTTTCCGGAACGCTGTCATGATATGGCATGACATTCATATAAGGAAAAGGAAAACTATGACAGATTTCCTGCATGCCTTGGGCTTGCCTAAGAAAAGCTGTTATGTTTATGTTAATGTGTTAATTGGTTAAGATCTTACGGATATCGTATGAATTGCTTTTGGACTGACCTTGAAGAATTTATAAGTTATAGCTGAACCTAGCCTTGAACGAAACGGCGACTCCTTAGCCTAAGCAGACGTGACGGGCCAGACTCACGCTCAAATATTGGAAAATGATGTCTGTCAATGTTTGCATATCATGCCAGACACAAAAATGCCGACTGAAGCGTGAAAATTGATATTTTTCGTTGTACGTTTGTAGTTCCGAGAAGAGACTGTTAAGAGGTGTTCCGGCAGGACAACTAAACGCCTACTAAATCCTTTGGCAACAAAAGGGTAATGGCTGAAAATCCGATGCGCTATCCAAAAACGCTGTATGCAAATTCATCTAAATTCAGCTCGAGTTGATGCATGGTCCGGCTTAAGCCGTGCTTAATTAGTACGCAAAATATTTGCCGTAATTGTCGTACAAACAAGCCGGGACCTAAGAACGGAAGGAGCGGACAAGGACCGCCTTCGGCAAGAAATATAATCCCTTCGATCGGATTTTCCGGTCAGCGAGCGGTCATAGTAAAAGCTGCTTTGACTACCTGCACCTCATAACCCAAGCCCAAAGAGCCTCTAAATTTGCACTAGTTTTTGCCCATGATCCTGAGGATCACAGTGTTTTTGCTGATTGATCCTGTTTGCGGGATATTCGCCAAGATGCGGTGAGGCGGCTCTAAGAGCAACAAAGGCCACCGCCCGTTTTGTCTAAGTCCTTTCAAACCGGGCTAGATCCAGCTGTGCCTGTGCCTGGGCCAGGGATTAGAAAGGGTATCGGGCCCATTGTAGGCGTTACTATTGAGACAGTTTACAGTGCATTTACTTCGGCTTTATTTGTCTGGCCTGTGCGACAGCTCGACGCGCAATTGATTTGTCAAAAGCCGCACTAAATGCCGAAGTTTTTCATTGACCACCTACCTGCCCGAACTACCGCAGTGCTGGACGGAGCAGCAGACTACAGACTACAGACAACTGGTGCATGGCAACTTCTCCAAAATAAATCAATCAATTAAATTTTTCAAAAAGCTTCTGCAGTCAAATGCCGCATGAAAAATATTCAATGCCTTCGCAAAAACCTCCAGTCGGTAATTAAAATTTCTGCTAATATATATCCAGGCGGAGGCCGCTGTCCTCGTTCACTTGTCTGTCCGCCCAGCCAGCGTGCGACAAGCATATGACAGTTTGACAAACGGCCACTGACAAGTGGCCCCAAGCCAGAGGTAAGGCCCAGCTCCTGCAATGAAGAATTAAATGCTGCGTTTTGGAATTTGAGGTATGTCCGCTGGGGACAAAAATCATATTAAGACGGGCACATTATAAAACGGCATCAGGCATGGAACTGCCGGAGGAGGAGGAGGAAGAGATTGCACTGTGGCCTGCAGGCCGCATAACTTATTAAAAATCAGCAAAAAGCGATCAAGAATTGGGCTTGACAAATGCCCGAAATCGTGTGCGCCAACCAACCGTCTAAGCGCCACTTAAATTTAAGCAACGGCTCTTCAGAATGTCTTCGCAAGGAGCACCAGGAGTAGGTGCCTGTTAGGCGCAGGGGGATAACGGGGGAGAACACGGCGCCATTCATCGTCAATGTCAAGCTTCATGTCGAGGCGTATAATTCTGTTGGCATTGTCATTGAACTTTTGATCAAATTCTTCTTAAATTGTATTCCTTTTAGTCGATGCTTCAGAGCCTCATTCATCTAAATTTCAGATGATATTTGAAATGAGAGCAAATCGATACGGAAAATGTTGTAAAGGACACGGCCTTCTTATTGAAAGTAAGGAAAATTGAAAAGCCTCAACAGTTTTGTGGGATGGAATACAATTGTGTGGCGGTCTGGATATATCATCACTAGTCTCCAAGAAATTATGAGACCCCAAACGCAACTGCGAGTGCTTCCACACAAATGCCATAAATATTGCAGCCGATCGGGCTGGAATGATGTTGACAGGCACACGAGCACATTTTGTGGTCCCGCAGGGATTGGTAATAAAATTTTTTTAAAAATATCATAATTTTTGATTCCAATGAATAGCAGGCCACGTTTGGGCCATTAAAGGGTTCAAATGAAGCCGTTAAATGTATCAATAAATTATGCTAAAACTCACATCAATTACAAGTCGTAAACCAGGCCAGATTCTACTGGAACGGGGCGGGCAAGGTAAACTGCAACTGCAACTGAAGCTGAAGCTGCATTATAGAAGCGTGTGGCGAGGGGTTGGGGGGGCGGCAATGAACCGCAATTGCATAATAAAAATGATACACGAATAGTCGGCATAGGGCTCGTAATACACAAATAGTTCGATCGGAAAAGTCGTTAATGGAACGAACTCACACAGAAATAAGCTGCACCGATCTCATCATCACTGTCATTGTTTCAATAGAAAACGCATAAAACTTGAGAAAATTGAAACAAATTTTACAGAAGAATAACAAATGCACGCGCATGGAAAATCTAGAGAAGAAGAACGCACGATTTTATGGATATTTGTTTTTCGCTGGTAATAATGCCACCAGTTGTCCGACCGGCAGCGGGCCGGTGTCATAGGGTTGTGTTTTTATTGCTTTTCAAATGTTTCCGTAACTAGTCCCAAGGAAATTTCTCTAACACGCTCATAAAGTTTTGATTCTTTCCACTGAGCGACAAGAGAGATCATCCTTGGCCTTGGGACAGGCGGATGAAGTGATGGACGGGCGGGCATGTTTACCAATAATAAAAGATAAATCGTCTGGTTTACATTTAGAGCAGACAACACAATGCGCGATCAGAGCGCAACACAGCCATAAGATTTTCGTTTATTGCCCCTTGTCCTTTATCCTTTCGTCGAATGCCAGGACGCAGCACAAACACACCTTGGCGTTACCTGGTTGCGCCCATCAAGTGTTTATTTGGTTTTACGCCGCATCTGTGCCCTTCACATACATAACTCTCCTTCCGCGACACGCTCTCGGATCATTTTTGAGGCATTTGTGATAGTACATTTGAAACTTTTTATTACTCTGGGATCAGCGTTACGCACTTTCAATTGTTATCTCGTGCAGAGCTCTTAAAAACGGTATCTAATTGCAACTAATTGGGTTTTAATCGAAGTTGTAGCCTAATTACTCTAAGACACATTGTTGAACGTCTGTTTAACTAAGGCAAGTAAATATCAATGTGACAACGGTTGCACATTTCTATGGGTATTGTACATAAGTCACTTTGAGGGACACTTAAGAGACCAGTCTACGTTTTCTTTAAAACATGTACCAATGAAAATGGGTAAAACAGGTTTAAGTGTTTGTAATAGAGGGCAGAAGGAGGCATCTCCGAACACATAAATAATACATAGTCTGGATCAAGACGATGAGCTGAGCAAGAACATGTCACATTTTTGATAGCTCCACCTTTGTTTGAGCCCTGAACATTGCAAAAGGATCGCACTGAAAGTCCCAAAGCTCGAATGGCGGAGGAAGTATAGCCTATATTTACATATGTATACATACATATGTATTACATATATATGTAAGGTGCGCATGCGTGTAACGGCAGATCGCCGCCAGGCTTAGGGTATCTCCTAGTCGGGCACGCCTGACTGAGCACTTTTGTATACAATTGTGATTGCCTAATGAAAAGCCCTTAACTTTTCGAATAAGTTGCTCTCCATCATAATAATTTTAAAGAGCGCAAATTGCGCACTCCATAGGCAAATACAAAGGGGCGGGATAAATCGCCTCCCCACCCCACCGCCTGCCGCTGCTTTAGCTGGCTGACAACATTTTTGAAGTGATTTGTGCGGTTGGCCGCAGAAGAAGCAAACGGAATTGCAGACACAATGGGTTTTAACAGCACTCGAGAAGCGCCTGTTGAAAATTGTGCAAATATAATTTTCATAGCAATTTCAGCAAATAAATAAATTAAGCAAACGAGGGAGCGAGACAGAGAGAGACAGAGAGAGGGAGAGGGAGAGGGAGAGAGAGAGAGTGTAAGAGGGGGAGAGTGTGAGAGAGTGCCAGAAATCGCGCTAAGTGAGTGCAATTGACAAAGGAAATCAACAATGAGAGCTGCGATGAGTTGAGGAGCACTTCAGAAATTATGCGTGCATGTGAATGCCCCGGCCGCAAGGGGCCGAAAGAAGTCGAAGCGTGTGGCAGGGCAACTTTGAGGCAGTTGCAAGTTGCGGTCGCAGCCAGTCAAAACGGAGTCGAATGCCTACAAATTGAACTTTGTTTAAAGTCAATTGAGCGCAAAAGCACGCAACAGGCTGCAGGCATCAGGCGGCAGACAGGACATCCGCAGGACGGCGCCAAGGCGGCAACAGAAACTAACGGTTATGAACTCTTGTCCTTATCACAATTGAAAATTGTCAGCTAAGTGGCGCCTCACGACATTTCGGTCTGTTTGTGCGTGTGTGTGTGTGTGTGTACCTGCGCAGATTGCGCAATTGAAGGACTTGCTGCCCTCGATCGGCACTGATATTATCCTTAACGCACACACCTTCATAATTTTGTCAAGTTGTCGCCAATTGTCTGCATTTCATTAAGGCCCGAAAACGGAGCAGGTAGAAAGGTTATTTGTGTTTTTCCCTTTGAGCTCGTTTTTTGTTTTGTTTTATGATTTTCTTTTTTGTTGTTGTTTTCTTTTCTAGTTTTAATTATTAGTGCCCGGCGTTTATATATTTTTGAAAATGGTCGAAAGGCGAAAGGAAATCCTTTTTTAATATCGTTTACTGCATTGGCAGCTAAGGGTTTCTCAAATTTATGGCCTAGCCCTAAAAATTGTTGACATTTTCGTTATCTGTTTTGTAATTTTGACCTTATGCCGTATCCTACGCTCTATCAATGAAATATTGATCGACTTGGCTCTGGTGTTTGCCTCTATGAAGATATCTGTATGCATTTTCAGCTCTTGACCCTCGCAACTCTGATTTATGCGTAATTACTTGACCTCTGTTTCCCCTACCTGGTCCATTTGACAGCCATATTTAAATCTCGCTCTATAAAAATGTTTATATCCCGACTTGGGAATCGAAGGGGTATTAAAAATTTCTGTGTCTCTGCTAGTTAATGTTTCAGTTTCAGTTTATTAAAGGACACTTCTGAGCTTAATAAAACTGATTGATGTGATTGATTTGATTGATTGACTGATTATGGAGGCATGTTGAAAGCACTTAAATGGAAATTGGAATTAGCTACTGATGAGGTTACAAACCTTTTTAGCTAATAAAAACCCAAATACCTTAATTGATCTTTGATTTTGAATAGTATCTTTTGCTTTGAGTAATCCTTCATTATGCGTGTTCATATATAACATTTTTGGTAATGCATTGAATAAGAAGCTTGGGTGAGAGGTGAAAATAAGCCAAGTTCACAAAAGTAAACATAAAACACGTCTCTCAGCGACTTAAATGAGTTCGCGGTTTGATAGACACTTTTGGGCACATTCGGTGCATACTAATAGATCGTTGGACCCAATAACAATGATAGAAAAGAAGGCGGCAGAAATAGTGAGCATTAAGATCAAATAAAAATTGTTAAATTGTTTTGAAATTCTGAAACGATAGCAAAACTCGACGTGGCCATGAAACGCCTCCACGCAGACGCATGCCCCGACCCAAATACGATCGAGCACTCTGTGGCACGTCTTGAATGCGGTGCCTTTTAACATATCTGGACAGTCCCGTGAAAATTACTCGTACTATTTGGCATAATTTTTATGAGGCAAACAAGTGTGAAAAACGGTTAACGAAAAAGCGGGTCGAACAAACGAATGGAAATTTCAAAATCCTTTAGCGAGGATCGAGTTTACTCAAGACTTGTTTCTACTTGCTTCGGACCAGGCCAACATTAAACAACAATTAAAATTCTTAGCGCATGCGTGTCCATAAGAACTGGTAATAAGTTTTATTTATTTACTTTATGTCCCTCAATTGGAGACAGACCAAACGAAGCTACCAGCTATTCCCTTTGGCTTTGAGCAGGGACCGCTTCAGGCGGAAGCGATTCCGTTTTTGGTTTCTTATTTTACTTCACTTTCGTTTGCATTTTGTAAATTACATATTTTATTTTCTTTAATTTTTTTTTTTAATTTTATTTAGGGCAACAAAGAGACCGCAACAACATTAAAATTCGATGCTTCCCCGTAGATCCCAAAGCTGCGATAAGAGTACGCTTGTCTGAGAGAGAAAGAGAAAAAAGGGTACTTTAAATGGAGCGACACAATCAAACTGCCAGGCTGCATATTGATGGTTTAGTTTTAGGATTGGATATTGAGAAACGAATGAAAGCAGAAGAACGCATTGAATACCAACGGCAGATGAGAAACAAAATGGATGAAACAAGAAACATATATGCAAAGAAATCCATAGAAATTATGAATATATATACTTATGATCGATCGATCTGGGGAACTCTGTCTGTTAGTCCATCTGACGATATGCTGGGAATGTTCATTTTTTATTAATGGAAATTGCTAATAGATTTGATTAGCTTGATTCTACAATATGTGATATGTTTGTATTCCGAGATAAGAAATGAATTCAATGATCAGCAGCATGAAAATAACTCAATTTTTTATGTTTTTCGAGCTTGATAGCAACAGACTCAGTTGTTTAGGATTATGAGCTAACGGAATCTGAAACAAAGTCCGTACAATGCATCCTCAGTAATTAAAAATAAAACTTATTCGCCAGTTCACACATTCACACACACACATGCAAATGCATACATATGTATACACACACAGAAATATATGCCACTTAACATTCTTATGCTATCTTAACATTTGGCGGGGCAATCGTTAACAGTGCACAGTTTTCGACATTTTTTTCGAAGAATACCCATTAACAGTGTATAAGACTGACTGCTAGCAGCGCATGACAACGAGAGAGCGACAGTGACAGAAATAGCAGGCTTTTAGAAAATGAGAGCGGCTGTTGTGCTGCTACTGTTGCGCCGCAGCAAATAAATGCTCACAGAGAGTGAGAGAGAGAGAGAGGCAAGCAACCTGTAAGAATTCAATGAGCGTGCAACGCACGCTGTTATTCCTGTTGTTGGTGTTGTTTTCGTTATGATTATGAGAGTCTATCAAAACTTACCATCGTATGAGTCCGCCTCGTATCTGTATTGGCGTATCAGTATTGAATATAATGGCAGATATGAAAAGGGCAGCTACATATACACTGCTTTTGATGTCGCTGGCTGCGGCGGTTGGTTGTCGGCGGCGACGCAAAATGAGCGAATATGAGCGTTATGAATTATGTATTGGTCTGGTATATAAACAAACCCTCGCACACACACACTTACACACACACGCAACAGCGCTGAGATATGAGTGGGTAGGAGGCGCACTGTATACATTTGCCTCGTCTTATTTCTTGCTTTTTGTTTCAGTGCGCAGTTTTCTGCTTTCTTACTGGTGCGCAAGGTGGCGATTGGCTTTGGACTCGCGTTTTTTCTTTGCTTCTACTCGTCTCTTATTGTGTTCCATCTTTTTTTTTTAACACGTTGAATTTCCAACTCCTCGACTTTATGCATTTTATTGGCGGTCTACTCGACTTGTACTCCCTTTTATTTATTAGCTCCTCGTCTCCCATGATATTTTTTCCTTTTTCTTTTACCAAGTTTGAGTTGCTTCTCTTCCAGTACGTTCATTTTATTGTCGACTCCTCTCGTTGGCTCCGGGAAAAGTTTATGATGGCCCAACTTAGGCTAAGCAATCTTTCTGCCCATTAAATGCCATACACCCAATGAACGAATTTGACTTTTTACTTAGGTTTTTGCGAAAATACGTTAATATTTTCTATCCATACCGATCGAAGTACATAGCCATAACTAAAGTACATAAAGCTATTAGCTTGGCATTATAAATAGAAGTCTCATTTCTGTCTATTGTGAGTCAGACAATTCAGCTTTGGGAATTCAAATGAAATTTAAAAATTGATTCATTTGCTTTAATCGCCGACAGACCCATTTATGTTAGTAATCAATTGCTACTCAGCAATTGTTCATATAATTACTTAAACCTTTTTGAAGTGTTTTCTTCTCTCAAGACTTACAATTTTTTAATTACCAAAAACAAAAGCAATATATATAAAAACAAAGAAATTAATGTTTATATCAAAACAGAAGCCACAAAAAGCCTATCGCCAGATGTGCAGAATTGAGTCACAATACATTCATGCGAAATTTACGTACATACACATTTTTAAAGATCTTGTAGAACAGTTGCAAGGGGCCTAAACACACATTTGGTTACAGTTAGTTTAAATTATTTGAGAAGCTCCGAAATGAATCCATAAAACCATGCCCATTGAAAAAATATGCAATATAATGATTGTAAGCTTAGAAATAAAGCATAAGAATATAATAAAATAAGTGGGAGTTGCCCAAAATAAAGAAAACAACAAAGAAAGAAACAGGAAACCAAACGTTTTGATGAATGGCTCATAATACTCAACGCACACATGCACACATACACAGCACACGCACGAAACCAAATTGACGAATAAGCGAAGCACCCAGAGCAGACAGGCGGACGAACGGTCCAATGAGTCGGGGGCGAACAATAGCAAAGAACCGAAAATCTTATAAAACCGAAATTAAAAAAGCAACAACAGAAACGGCGCTCATAACTGCGCGCGAGAAAGAGTCGCAGCGCGAGAGGTGGAAAGAGCTCGCGCAACAAATGGCCGAGGCGCAGGCGTGCGTGGAAGTGAGATGGCAGCTGTAAAAGGGCCGTACACTTATAAGCAGGGGATTCACAACCAGTTGCCGGGGCATATGAATTATGATAAATTATTAACCAAGAGAGTGCAAGTGCGAGAGAGAAGGCAGATCGTCAGACAGCGCACCCGAGAGCAGCCGAGTGTATGTATGTATGTAGCTGTAAAAACGGCAAGAGCACGTTGACTACAAGCACAAAAACAATGGCGCAAAAGGTGAGCGAGCCCCAGAAACGGAAGGAAGCAGTGGCAGGAGCAAGGAAAGCGCAGCCAAGGCGAGTACCAACACTAACTTCGCTGCTTTTTTGAGCGTCAGCCGCGGCGAGTCTCTTTCGGCTTGTGTGTGTGTGTGTGTGAGTGTCTCATAATTTTTCGAACAAGTTTCATAAATGTCCGTTCAGCAAACAGGTAAGCAGAAACACCAGAGACTGAGCATCCTTCGCTCGTGAGCGCGAGCGGGAGAGAGAGAGAGACAGAGAGAGCGAGGGTAACAAGCTGAGCAGAGGTGAGAGGTTGATGGCAACAGTAACAGTAACAGCAGCAATAGCTTCCCATGGGTGCAAGTAAGACAACAAAAGGCTGACTGTCGAGCAAAATTTAATAAAAGTTATGATGAGAGGGAAACTACGTTTGTGTGTGTGTGTGTGAGCTGGAGAGGGTGTGTACGCGAGTGGGAGCGAGAGCGTCTATGTAGGAAAAATTATATGAAATGTGAGCGAGTGCGAGTCTGATATCCATATACATGTGTGTCTGTGTGTGTGTGCTTAAGGTGGGTAGGTTGAATGAATGTCAGGATAAGCCAGTTGCCTATGTTGTTGTTGCTGTTGGTGGCAGCATAATAAAAATGTTGCACACACATACACACACACACACACAGACACATTCAACATACATAGGTAGAGCGCATGTAAAAATATTGATAGTAAACCGGTCGTGTCGTCGTCGCAGCCCGAAGCAACAACAGCAGAAACGACGACTACGGGCTGCGTTCGTGTAGCTGTGCGTATGTATGTATGTGTGCCTGAAAATATCTCAAAGATATTGTTTGTGTTTTGTGTCAGTGTTATTTTGACGCGCGTGCTGAACGTTCGTGCCGCAGAGAGAGCAGCGATTCCGCCACTGAGTTAACACCGACTATTATTCCCGTTTCTGCACAATTTTTAGCGAGTGCGCGTAAAATTTCTAAATTCCAATCAGATGGTGACAGTGTCCATAACAATATATCTTGAAAGCCCTCTCGTTACGTATACATGATCAGTGTGATGAGTTTGAATTTAAAATGAAAGATAAAGTTATTTGTTATCGATAAGCGTTGCAAAGCCGACGGAAAAACACAATCCGCGCAAACAATTGAAACGATCAACAATTTACTGACTCGAGGCTAATAACTTATTCGCACAGTGCGACAAGGCAAGGGACCATGGGTCGAGCTCTGAGCACATGACATTGTTAAATATTCTTTGGCCAAGTGGCGCCGAAAAGAACGAACACAGATTTTCTTCATTCCCTAGCATTAGTAATTAACGCATATACATAAATCTAAATAGTGTTCGGTCTGTGCTAAAAGAGAAGAAGAAAAAACAACAACAACAACATAGAATAGAACAAAACGGAAATTCTTCATTCTTGATAAAAATCACTTGCTAATCGTTTTGTGTGCAATGCGTAGTGACTTCAAGGATAATCACCAGGAGACCATAAATAAAATGATACAGTTTGGTACCGTTAAATATGGCATTGTCAAACAGCTGAAGGATCGCGCCAGAAGCGCAGAGAAAGGTAAGTTTTCCAAAGCTGGCCTGCTTTGAAGTAGTCCCTAATGAAAGCTCCAAATTTTGCGAACTTCCAATAGATAAGCTGAGGGAATATAGTTAAAGCTGTGCTCCACATAATATGGAAACCTTACGCCAAGAACTTGATGTTCAATTCTGTGTTTGTTCTTTGCTTTTTTCAAATTTTATGTGTGGCATTCCTTTTCTGTTGCCGTTTTATGGACAGTTTGGGTTTTACTTTTATATGGGAGTTTTGTTTGTTTATAGTTTCAATAAAGTTGGTCAATTCATCAATTGAATTATTCGATTTGAATGAGCTATAATCGCATAATCTAACAAGCTGTGAAAATAACACAAAGGTTATAAAAATAATTATTGGTGTTTTACACGCAAAATGTTTATAATACCACAATAACTATTGGACGTAAACAAAAATATTCGTTAACTCGTAAAAAAAGAAAAACAAAAACATTTCAAATAATACAATACATTAGTGTGGTATTAATTTGGCTTCAAGATATAGTCAAGGCGAGCTGTGTGAATGCGTTTCGATTGGATTCATTTGTGGTAAATTGCGTATGTAAATGGCGAAGCTTTCAAAGCAATTAAATCAACGCACTTTAAAGCCTTTAAAAGGCCCCCAAAATTGCTCTCAAATCATTTTCGAGCTTTATGACGTACGCTGGTCGGCATAAATATGTGCATTTATGTATGCATGCATCTAAATCATAGCGAGAAGCGACTCCAAATCGTCGTATTTAAATCGATACTTGATTTGTCATAAAAAATGAGCAGAGGTAGTAAAGGTGTATTCTTGAATAATCATGACAAATACAAGACAAATAAAACACGGCGAAAGGAGGAAAATTGAAGACAAGAGAGAGAGAGAGAGAGAGAGAGAGAGAGAGAGAGGGGCAGAGAGAGAGAGAGGGAGAGAGAGGGGGGAGAGGGAGATTGAGATTGAGAAAGAGATAGAGTAAAAGCGAGAGAAAGAGGGAGAGAGTTTATGAGGAGGCAGAGCGAACAATATGTTGACAAAAGAAGGCTTTCAGGCACTTAAAACTTTTATCGGCTCCCAAAACTGGAAATACAAATTAAAAACTGTAGCCTCAAAATGTTATATATAATTCATAAGAAAAACTGATGCAGACTGGCGCATAAATTAAATCGTTATACTTATATTTAATAATATTGAAGAGAGCTTTTTTCCCCCTGGCCCCCTCGCCTAAAAGAAAATCTGGTTTTAAGAGGCCCAAATCTTAATTACAGCTTGTTTTATATAACATAATTTTCTTTTGTCTATTTGGTTGGGCAAAAATGACAAATCGGTTAATTAGCCGAAACTGGCTCAGTTAATTGTTGTTCATTTCAGACGTAAATTCTTTTTTTTTTGTGATACTCGTATGTCGACTTTCTACTCTAGGTTATATAATATACCATTATGGTAATTAAAACGAGATATTGAAAGAAAAGCTGCTTGCCAATAAATTATTTGAATTATTTTTATCATATTTGGATAAGGCTAAGCTGTTGGGCTTTTTATAGTTTTATATGAAGCATGGGGTTTCTTTTCTAAGCCAGGACTTACTGAAAGGCTTAATCAACTTTGCTCTCCATATACTTCATATTTGTGAAATTGTTGAGATTAATCAGATTAATCAATTATGTTTCGTTCATTGAGTCTACGTACATACTGTATGTATACATAATAGAGAAAAGCTGATGTATTGCCGAAAGTTGTGATCTTTTTGTTGCTCCTAGGCATTAATAGATGTACAATATCGAAAGATGGGCAGCAGAAAAGTAAATGTTGCAGATAGAGAGACTAACATTTGAGTTAATTTCCATATGGTTTATATGGATCAAGTACATAAACACATACATATACATACATATATATGCATGGACATATGTACGAGCTGTGCGTATGAATTTTGTCGATATTTGTTGTTGTTTTGTTAGCACGGAACGCCGAAGTCAATGTGCAAAACTTAATGACATTAATTATTTAATTATTTTTATTTATGCGACTTTTTGTGTTCGTGTTCTGTGTAGGTTCTTATATTTTCAATTTGCGTAGCTTTAAGTGCCGTAGGCAAATTTTGTTGCATTAATTTCTGCCCTGATACTTTGTCTCTCGATTTTGTTTTTCTTTTCTTTTTTGTTTTCTTTTCATTTACTTTACTTATGTATGCTTGAAGTTCATATACATGAAATTCAATTTGGCCCCAAGTGTCAATTTATGCGAATCCCCTGAAATCTATATCGAAATCGGAATCGACAATGGACTTGGATATTATAAAATTATGCGAAATGTTCGTTCTGTTTCTCTCCCTTGTTGTGTTGTTATTATTGTTTTAGTTGTTTTGCATTTTCTACTTCGCTGCACAACATTTTTTGCCTTGACAAAAATGGAAAATCATTGACTTGTTGGCCCGTTGTTAGACCCCCAACAATTCCCACCCGATTTGCATACTGAATATGATGATGGGCTAATTGAAAGCCTCTCTGCGACCCATCCAATAGGTGACCAGAGTCGAATGTATGAAATGAAAATTAAAAAAATAAGGCGTAACAGGAACTGAACGTCATCTTTGGATACATTTTTCAATTGCATTTCATGTCATTTTGTTTAAGAGTGCAAAATGTTCGCCTAAAATGTTCATTAATCTTAGGCTTAGCATGGTTTACTAGCTTCTAGCTTCTAGACCAAGCCACACTCGCAGAGATCTAATAGGCTTCACTATTCGGTAAGCTAAGAACTATTTGTTGATAGCTTAGCATCATAATAAGAGCTAAAAAACAACTTAATAGCCAAAAAACTTCTAGTCGGAAACAAGCCATGGCTAGACATATTTCTTGTAACTTCACATCTGATGTGAATGCGTTTGACAATGACAATTTAAATGCTAAGAATTATCAATTATTGCAGACATCATTTAACATTGGCCGAAGAAACTTCTGAGTATTTAATGATTGGATCTAATCTTAAATTCTTCAACTTATTTCTCTGCATATACAATTGTATTTCATATCAGATTATTGACGTTCACCTCCTTGAAGCCTTGGAGCTTAAAGAACTCAATTCTATTTATATATTTTGCTTGCTAACAAGAATAGGATAAATAATGTCTCGTTCACAATTTGATATTGTTTTCGGCAAGCGATTTACAATCAAAGGTTCAAAGGTTATAAGCACACATATTTTTTTTCCTTTCCCTTCTGATCTGTCTGGGCGCCTCATGTATAGTCAAAGTTCAAATATACACAAATAAATATGCACTAACATAAATATATAAACGACATAAAAGAAAAACAAAACAGAACAATTTAAAATAAAAACCAAAGGATGTTGCATTTGGCCAAAGGATGCATTTGCCTAGACTAGGAACTGAATGAGAATGAAGACGTCGCAGCTCTCGGCTCTCGGCTCTCAGTTTGTGATTTGTTGTTTGTTTGACCAAGACAATAAACAAGATGTGTTTATTCTTATTGTAAATTTAGGAAATTTATTACCAATCGGCAAATGACTTAGCAATGTTCGATTGCTTGACAATTTTATGGGCATCATAATTCGAATTGCTGTTACTTTTTATGGCCGGTTGTCATGGCAACAAAGCGGCCGACTCAAATTTTATGGCGCCCATTATACTTAATTTTAATTAATTAAAATAACATTCACTTATCAGTTATAATTATTATAATTTTGTTCACAATTTTCGTTGAACCCGCTAAAAATTCAAAATCTTATTCGGCAAGCTAACAAGAGTCGACAATCGAATATCGAATTTTGCACGTTGCATTCGCCAGGCGGCAAATCAAATACAAACAAATACAAATACGAATACAAATACGAATACGAATACAAATACGAATACGAATACGAATACAACATTTCCAAATGAGGAACAACGTTGAGGCTTTGTCGTAATATTCGTTTTAAAAATAATTATTATATTAATGCGATCGATATGCAAATGGCTCCGATAGCCAGCCAAAACGTAGCTGCCCAAAGTATCAACAGCCTGTTGTTGTCTGACGCTCTAGACGCGGCTCTGCATTTGTATACTTTATGTTAAAAACTCGCTTGACTCGTTTTGATTTGTGCAGAAATATGCTTTATTATACTGGCGAGTGTATCTTTGTATCTTTGAACCGATCAGCAAGGCAAGTGGGCTACGGATGGAGATTTATCTCGTTTGCTGGCCCTGCTTATCATAAATTATGCTTTATGGGCTCTGCGCATGCGAACCAATTTTGGTCATTTTTTATATTCAATATAAGAAACATTTGTTTACCTGCCTTTCGTTAAGTTTCCGTCGGTCCAACAAATGTCAGCTGTTTTAGTTTTTTGTTGCTATTGCTGACAAAAAATCGCGGGCAGCAGGTGAGAATCAGCTAATCAACAATTGCTAATTGGGTTTCGAACAAACGAACGTCCATTGACAAGGGGGGAGTGGGCTAACTGGTTAAGGCTAACACAAGAAATGCAATTGCATTACCTGCTTCGACAGCAGCATAACACAGCAGCAGCAGCAGCAGCAGCAGCAGCAACTTCCACTACGGCAGCAACATAGCCGCATTGCAATGAACAATTGCCAGCGATTAAGTCATATATGCGACAAGGCAGTGGTCAGCAGCAGCAGCAGCTGTGAGGAAGCGAAAAAGGGGGTGCGGGAGTCTTACCGGTAACAGGCCAGGCAGCAGCTTGCTCCAGACAGTGCGTTCTCTATTTTGGTGGTTCCACAGACAGACACAACAAGTTATTGTTGTTGTCATTGTCAAGTGTGCACATTGGAGCAAGCTTCTTCGATATTTGGCTTATAAATTCAATATAAATCGAAAGGGACATATTAGTTGAACTGACATAACAATCAATTCAATAGGAATATAAAACTGTAACTTCCATTAAAAAAGTAAAAAACAAACATATTAGCACACACGCAACGCAACGCAACTTCCTATAGTCCAAGTACCTCCTTCTGCCTGCACTGGACAGCGTATGTATTTGTTAGTATGATGATGCTTTGGTTAAGTTTGGTTTAATTTCTCAATAAGATTCCGCTTTAAGTTGTCATTAAGTAAATCTCTGTGCTTTGAAAACTGATTTTAATTTCTAGGTGTTTCAATTTGTTTTCTTTTTGTTTTTGGCAGACATAGCAAGTGATCAGGAAGATAATGGCGCCTGCTCGCCTCTGACAACCGCGACGGCTAGCGCCAGTGCTGGCAACAGTCCGTGTCCCAGCCGCAGTCCACAGCAGCTCAGCGAGGACGAAAGGGAGACAGTCCAAGGGTCGGAAAAGGAATTGGTACTAGAGGAGAGTGCCCAGTCCGAATCAGAGATTGGTAAAGTGCAGCAAATAGAAAATAATGTCGATGAGACAATCGCGGATCACAATCATAATAACAACAACAACGACAACAAATTGGTCATGACAAAACCGCCAGTCGAACACGAGGTCGAGCAGAACGCCAATTTAAACGCTTCTATGCCGAATTCACCCACAGCCGCGACTTCGTCAATGGAGGAGGAGGCAACTTCCCAGGCTATATCCCCTAAAAAGGAGTTGGACGTGGATGTTGAAATGCAGGATGAGGGAACGCCGCGTGGCAAGAACTCAACTACGCCACCAGTTACCAATGCAGTGATTGCTGGCGCAGCAGCACAGCAATTTGGCGCCACACCTGTCACCCTGGAAGCCATACAAAACATGCAGATGGCCATTGCACAGTTTGCGGCTAAGACAATTGCGAATGGCGCATCTGGAACGGACAATGAGGCAGCCATGAAGCAGCTGGCCTTCTTGCAGCAGACGCTCTTCAATTTACAACAGCAGCAGCTTTTCCAGATTCAGCTTATTCAGCAATTACAATCGCAGCTGGCTCTTAACCAGGTTAAGCAAAACGAAGACGAAGCCGAAGCCGAAGCCGACGAGGAACTTGAGCCGGAGGAACGTGAGGATGGCGAAACGGATACCTACGAAGAGGAGGAGCGCATCGCAGACATGGAGCTGCGACAAAAGGCCGAGGCACGTATGGCCGAGTCCAAGGCGCGTCAACATCTTATAAATGCTGGTGTGCCTTTACGCGAACGCTCCAGATCCATCTCACCAGCAGCCACATCGCTTTCAACTTCGTCGCTAAAGCGCAAACGCGAAGAAGATGCCAGTACCAAGTCGTCCGGCGCTAGTGCTAAGATTTTCGGTGAGCAGGAGAGCTCGCAGGATGCCCTGAACAAGCTTAAAGAAATGGAGAATATGCCGCTGCCCTTTGGTGCGGATTTGTCGTCTAGCATCATTACCAATCATGACGATTTACCAGAGCCTAATTCCTTGGATTTACTGCAAAAGCGCACCCAGGAGGTGCTCGATTCTGCTTCCCAAGGGATCTTAGCCAATAACATGGCCGATGATTTCGCCTTTGGGGACAAGTCCAGCGACGGTAAGGGTCGCAATGAGCCCTTCTTTAAACACCGCTGCAGGTACTGCGGAAAGGTATTTGGCTCCGATTCTGCCCTACAAATTCATATACGGTCCCATACGGGTGAGCGACCCTTTAAATGTAACGTCTGCGGCAGCCGATTTACCACGAAAGGCAACCTTAAGGTGCATTTTCAGAGGCATGCGCAAAAGTTCCCGCATGTGCCCATGAATGCAACTCCAATACCAGAGCACATGGACAAGTTTCATCCACCGCTGCTGGATCAAATGTCTCCCGACAGTTCTCCAACGCAGTCACCAGCCCCAGCGACTGGTCTGCCGCCGCCATCAACGTCCACTCTAACACAGATGCAGCCGTCGATGGCGTTTGCCTCAAGTCCTGCGTTCCCTGGACTGCAGGGCATATACCGACCACCTATGGAGCTGCTTAAGTCACTAGGTGCTACTGCAGGCAGTAACGCCGGCTTGCCGCATCCCTTCTTCCCCCAGATGCCGGGGTTGGGTGCGGCACTGAAGCACACGCACGATCAGAGTCAGGACATGCCCACGGATTTGCGCAAGTCCTCGGGTCCCAGCTCCCCCCACGAGGAGGAAGACAACATTATAGCGGCTAGGTTGCCCGTTAAATCGGAGCTAATGGATGAGGAAAAGACGGAACACACGATGGAAGCAGCGACAGCAGAAAGCGCCGAAATGGAGCCACTGCCGCTTGAGGTGCGAATTAAGGAGGAGCGCGTCGATGACGATCAGGTACATTTGCAGGAGAGTATGCAAAAGCCGGAGGCGCCTAATCGGCGTACACCTACGCCCTCACCCTCAACAGTGCCTCATACGCCACCACTCATGCAGCGGCAAAATCATCACGTTCACTCCCACTCCAGTGTTATGCCCGCCTATCCGCCCGTGGTGCAGCCTATCCAACCACCAGCAATCATGCATGCGCAGTGCTCACCTGGATCGCAGACGCATTTGGATCAGTTGCCGACTCCTGGACAACTCCCGCCCACGATGCCCCAACGAGAAGACTTCTTTGCCGAGCGCTTCCCCCTTAATTTCGCTTCAAAGACGGACGACCATTCGCCCATACGTTCGCCGGCTGGCCATGCGCATGCTCACATTCCGCGTTCACCCTTCTTCAATCCAATCAAACATGAGATGGCTGCCTTGCTGCCGCGTCCTCATAGCAATGACAACTCGTGGGAGAATTTTATTGAGGTGTCGAACACCTCGGAGACAATGAAGCTCAAAGAGCTTATGAAGAACAAGAAGATTAGCGATCCTAATCAGTGCGTTGTCTGCGATCGCGTCCTCTCCTGCAAGAGCGCTCTCCAAATGCACTACCGTACACACACGGGCGAGCGACCTTTTAAGTGTCGTATTTGTGGCCGAGCCTTCACGACCAAAGGCAACCTGAAAACCCACATGGCTGTGCACAAGATTCGACCGCCCATGCGCAACTTTCATCAGTGTCCGGTTTGCCACAAGAAGTACTCAAACGCGCTTGTGCTGCAACAGCACATACGTCTGCACACGGGGGAGCCAACCGACCTGACACCCGAGCAAATACAGGCCGCCGAAATACGCGATCCGCCGCCTTCAATGATGCCTGGACACTTTATAAATCCTTTCGCAGCGGCTGCCTTTCACTTTGGTGCCATGCCTGGCGGCGGTGCTGGTGGTCCGCCTGGAGCTTCTGGCATGCCCGGTGGTCCGCACAATGGTACATTGGGCTCGGAGTCATCACAGGGTGACTTGGATGATAATATGGACTGTGGCGATGGAGATGACTTCGACGATATCTCCTCGGAGCATTTGTCAAATAGTAACGATCCTGCCGGCGATGAGCGACCGCGTTCCAGTGATGATTTTAAGTCGCTCCTGTTTGAGCAGAAGCTGCGTATTGATCCAACTGGTGTAGTCAACATTAACAGTCATCAGCGACCGCACTCTGCCGCCAGCAATGCTAATTCGATTGGTTCCGCTTCGGCCTCACCGTCAGCTCCGACCAGCCCAAGCTCGCAGCCCAAGCCGAGCTGCTCACCCGTTCGCTCCGTGTCAGAGACTTCACAGGGAGCTCTCGACTTGACGCCACGCGCTCTTCCTCCGCCGCTGGCCTCCTCAAGCTCGCGCTCACCGCTGCCGCCACCTATTGAGCGTAAGGAGAAGACCATTAGCCCGCTTAGTCAGCAGCCTTCGGTGCGTAGTCCCAATGGTCCCGCTTCGCTGCTTTCTTCGCAGTTGCCACCCTCAGTGGGCATTGATTGCCTTCCTCCTGGTCTACAGCATCATTTGCAGCAACAGCATCAGCATCTTATGCAGCAACAAGCGGCTGTGGCCGCCGCAGCAGCTGCGCAGCACCATCATCATCAGATGCAGCAACATGCGGTCGCACTGCACCAACATCAGGAACACCTCCGTCGAGAGGCGCAGGAAGTTCAACAGAAAGCGGCTGCAGCAGCCGCCGCAGCAGCCGCTGCCCAGCGCCAGGAATCCCCACAGCCCCCACCACGGTCCAGCGAATCGTCAGTCGGCCCGCCTGCCCAGCCCAATCCGCTGATTTCTGCGCGACCGCCCTTCGGCATGTTCCCCAATCTACCAATATTTCCGCCAGCCACCACCCAAAACATGTGCAATGCCATGAACCAAATCGCGCAGTCCGTGATGCCAGCTGCACCATTTAATCCGTTGGCACTCAGTGGAGTGCGGGGCAGCACCACTTGCGGCATCTGTTACAAGACATTCCCCTGTCATTCGGCGCTTGAGATTCACTACAGGAGCCACACCAAAGAGCGGCCCTTTAAGTGCAACATCTGCGATCGCGGCTTTACAACTAAGGTATGTATAAGAGAGAATATTCGTGGGAATATATATATATATGTATATTATATAAAATGCTTAGATGAAAACCTAACGCCTTCTTTCTGCTCTCTTTCGTCTTAATTCTGTTGCAGGGTAACCTTAAGCAGCATATGCTGACACACAAAATTCGCGACATGGAGCAAGAGACCTTCAGAAATCGTGCTGTAAAGTATGTAAGTCTTCCAAAATCACACCGAACCAACACACAAAACTTTCATCATTATTAAAAACGTTTTGCTTTAGTTGTCAATCGGACATAATTCATAAACATAAAAAGCTTAACACCACCCCCCATTCAACTGCCCATATCACCTATATTAATATAGTTCTTGTCTTGTTTCTTCCTTCTATTTGTAGATGAATGAGTGGAGCGATGATCGTGAATAAGTTAATTAGTTATCGATAGTACGATCAACAACAATCCAAATATTAGCCATTGGCCGTGACAATAGACTCTCGCAACAATATGATCTCATGCTGTGTTGTGAAGCGCGGGTTCAGGCAAGGAGTGGATAAGCAACGATGACTGCAGAGTGTGAACGCTGAAATACAAGTGAACACTTCAAGCAAGAAGGAAGAAGAGAGAATCGAAAACTGCTCTGAAATCCTCACAAGGTAGTTCAAGAGAACAAGTACGAAGCCCCATAAAAACAGCTTTGCACATAGGCGTATACAAAAAAAAAATTGTTTTTATAAATTGTTGCCCACAAAAATATTTGATTCTTTTTTAAGTTGCTAACAATAAACCCGGGGCAGAAATTAAGACAGGCAATGCCTGCTTCGCCTGTGATTTCTTTTCATGATTTCTCCAAATGATTTCTTTCATAAACAATTTTTTATGATCCAAAAGCTAAAGAAATCATTGAAAACAGCAACAACACAAACAAAAACTGGCATGAAACGTATCCAAAGATGCATCAAAAGCAATATTCCAGTCCAAAACAGGCCCTAGAAACTCCGCTGGATTTGCTTTGAAATGAGACTGATAGCGTTTCAGGCTGATTCCCTAATGTATAGTATGATATTCGCCGCAAAATCACCGAATCAGATGGAAAATTGAAATTTAAGTTGACAACAGCTGAAGTTGAAGGCGTAGGAAAATCAAAATTCGAATTTAAAGTACATTTAAGGTAATGATAATCTTAAACTAAATAATAATATAATATAAATCATATATAGAGTATATACACACTTGCGTAATGTATATGATATGACCTTAGTCCACAAATATGACAAACTATATTTAAAATGTGCAATAATAATATGACACGACATACATTTAGACATTTAGTCTGCCTTTTTCTGCTGCGTTCGTAATTGAAATTTTTATTTGAAATCTTTTGTACTTACACGCAATAAATCCAGGTAGACATATTTCAAAATCAATTTGCTTTGCTTTGGTTAATCTTGAAAAGAAACGAAAATATATGAAAACAAAAATGAATATATAAATAAAAAAAACATAAATTGTGATACTAAATGTAAAATTGTTGGCCAACTGGATAACCAGCCAAAGCCAAGTTGATGTAAATTGCTTTCCATATCACTTATAACAACTGGCAAAATAATGTTAAATATTAAAACAAGAACAAAAAACATAACAAATGCATATAAACTTTTTATTTAACATTCATAGTTAATTTAGTTGGTAAAGCAACATACGGCGATTGTCAAACTAATAAATATATATACATACATACAAAATTCGAATCTAATTATTTCGAAAATCCATTTTATTCATTTACTTGGTATGTAAGTGAAGTTGATAACAGGCTTAAATTACGATAAAACCCATAAATCATAAAGATACAAATGTATCTCAATCTGTTTGTAAGCATAGTCTCATAATTTATTACCCACGAAACACGAAATGAAAAAAAAAAACAAAGCAAACGAAATACAAATAAAAAGTATACAAAGAAAAATTATGTATTTAAGTTATAAAAATTAATAAACAAACTTGTGTTTTGATTTTGCCCAGTTCAGCAGCGTTTCAGATACCTGTACGCCTTCTACGACTTCTACGGCGCTTATCGAGATCGGGGCGAATGTTCTGGGAAAAAAAAACAAGCGTTCAATTTCGTAGTAAAAGGCCATGGACCCCCAGATATTGTAATAAAAATGATTAGTCAAGTTTATTATCGTCATAATCTTTTAATTCGAAATCGAAATGGAATATTGATAGCCGGCAACAGCTGAAAAAAGTGGAAAAGATTGGCTTCAGACTTGGGGACTGGATCTAGAGTCCAAATCCGAGCTCAACAAATATTTGCTGCCTACATTTTATATTCTCTTTAGTTTTTGTCACAAATTAATTTATTTCCCTTTCATTTTTGTTATTTTTATTTTTTTTTCATTATCTTTTTCGTGTTTCAATGCCAATGACTATCCGGTCACTTGATTTGTCCCGCTTGCATTTTAGTCGTTAGTCAATTTCTCTTCTTCTTGTTGACGGTATGTCATATTTTGAAAGACGAACACCCGCTGGGCTTGTGAGCACGTTTTGGATGCGAGTCTAACTAAGTTTTTGCAGTGATTAACAGTTAATTAACTTATATTAAGTAGATTGGCTGGCTTTCAAATGAAGTTTGGCGATGATACAATCGTAATAGGTCGCAACTTCTCTCTACTTCACTTTACGTTTTCAGGTGTGCAGGATTCCAAATTGAGTGAGTTCAGGTGTGGCAACCCTTTCCGCTGTCCGAGCTTTGGCAACAAAATGTTGTAAGGTTGGTGGCAAAGCTTAAGGTCAGTTGGCGTCTGACAGGCAATTGTGACATTTACATGGCGCGTGTCATTACCGATTAAAATTTAAAAACTTTTTATTTTTGGATTATCAGAATTCTGTTCCGAGAAGCCCGGGTAAATGTCTCATTTATGTCGCTTAAAAAATGACATAAAATCTTGCTGGCAAATAAAGCTGGCTAAATACAGCAATAACAAGAAATGCCTGATAACTATAAACGACTGAGTTGGGTCACGGGCAAATCCATGTAAACGTTTGCAATAACTGCAAGAATCCTTACATATAATATATGAGAATGGCTCGGGCAGCCATTTGAGCTTATCACAGGCATAAAAATACACACACACCCACACACGCTAACTCCAAGCACCAAACAATCAAAACAAGCAGAATTTCACATTTTGCGCGGCTTTGGCTTCGCTTCTAAACAGCAGCCGTAAGCGGCCGCTCGATCCGAATGATACTCTTCATTGGCCAAAAGTCATTGTTGCACAGTGGGGCCGATACTTTAGGCACGCGCACAAATTATAAATATGTTGTGGTACAGTACAGTGGGATAAAAGTGACATTCAATAGATCAACAGTTAAAAGTTAATAAAGGATAACGAATTCTACAATAGCCTTTAAATAGTTGGGCGTTATTTCTACACGTTTTTTATGGCCGACCCGGATAGTTTTTCATAATTGTTCCACTGTGCCTCTAGACAGAATGGCAAACAGCAATGCCAATCACAACAACTAACATAGATGGCACTTTAATACGAAAATCTAACGATTTGTTTGCACTTTTATTATTTCCTGTTACTGAAATTGTCACAAAATAAAAATAACAAAAATCGTTGCATGGCCGGGCTGGGTAAAAACAAAACAAAACAACACAAAAACCAAGCGCAATATGGTGAGTCCCCAACGCTGCCCTTCTACCTCAATCCTTATCTTAAGCTCCTTAATGGTTTTTGGGTATCCGTATCTATCTGCCAGTGTCAGTTTGGCACATCATTTGGCCAACATACAATGGTAGCGGCTGCCTCCGTTTGAGCCGCCGCCGCCGCCGCCGCCAGTTGCGCTTGCATTTTGATGACGGCAGATTCCAAAGTACGCTTGGATATGGATAGGGTCACTTATCAGACCGACTGCTAGCTGCTCCGGACCCCGCTGCGGCCGTTTTGTCAGCATCGACTCGGCGACGTCTGAGCCGCTGGCCGATTGACATGCGCTCGCATTTATGCAACATTACGCATAGGATTAGTTGATAGAGTAGAAGCGTCCTCATTGACCATGTCTCGCCCTTAAACTCTCTCATACTGTTAGTACAAGTTACAGCCATGTCTTATTGGGCACGTGTGTGGTGCGTGCTGGGTGGGCGTGTAAATTGCTTCTGTTTGTGTTTGGCTAATCGACACGATCATATGGCTGGTCTCATGTTTGCTGTATTTTGTGGCATATTTCATTAAGTTTCATTTGCGGTGGCATATGAAATGTGTTCGTTAGATAGCTACTGAACAATTTTGAACAGCTTACGTTCGAAATTCGGTTCTAAACTAGTGATATAATAATTATCATGGATATGAAATAAGAATTATATAAGTAGATATAAATTGATTCTTGAGTACAATAAGCAAAAGGATTCAATGCGTTGCCAATGCAAATGATGCAACATAATTCGTTTGAGCCCTGCCCCGAAGGCGTAGTCCAAATGAACGGACTTGTTGTAACTGATTACTGTTGCCAACGCTTCTCGCGGAGATGCGGTCGCCTCATTGTTCGACCGGACTTGGTACCGTGTCGTACCCAACGCGATTTGTTGCTTGGCTGCATCGCCTTAACGCCCACACATGCAAAGGGAGGCGATGGCGATGTGATTACATGCAAAACAAAAAAGAAGACTTTCCAGCATTTTTGCCAGGCAGTGCTGCAGTGGAGAAAATTACTGCACTTTATGCTCCTATACCATGAGATACAACACACAGTACAGTTTTAGATAGAGTACAGTTACCAGCTTCAATAATACCCGCAATCCCAGCAGCAATTTTCAAAATTTCATTCCCAAGTCTCCTCCATTCTCCGTTGCCTTCTCAATTACATTTCCAGTGATTTGTTTGCTTCACTCCGTCGGTTGTGGCTCTGCTCGTTCCGACTGCAGCAATGCTGATGATGGGTTTCCCATTGAGTCGATCTAATTTCTCATGGTGGAATCATCGATTCATCGTTTTGTGCTGCACTGTAAATAACTGCAGCGAGAAAAGAAGTGGAGAGCGACTGCAAACCCCGGACGCGAGCATCGGCCGGAGTTAGAGTCAGAGTCAGTTGGAAACCGCCTGCCAGTTGTTGACGTGTCTAGCAGCAGAATCGCCTCTCTTGGCAGCCCCAGCAGCCCAATCAATCCATTTACAAACCACTTCGCTCCACAACTACCACCCACAGGTCTTGTTTTGATGCCAAATCTAAGCGGTTCAAATATATTTACCCCTGATTTGGGAGCAAAAACGCGGCATAATTGCCGTTTTGTTCGTTTCGCATGCAGAAAAAACGTACAAATTTTGAAAGGGAAAGATATACAAATAGAGAGAGAGAGAACGAAAGAAAAAACAAACAGGGTCGCTAAGCGAAAAGGGGGACCACAAAGCAAAAATTGCACAATTTAAATAGCAACACATATTGGCGAGCATTTGTGTATGCGGCTGGGCCTGTGCGTTCCTGCTTTTATACCCTGAACCCATTGAAAATGGCCAAAAAGGGTATAATGTTTTTTGTGCAAGTGTATGTTACAGGCAGAAGGCAGCATCTCCGACGCCATAAAGCATATATATTCTTGATTAATATAAATAGCCGAGTCGATCTAGCCATGTCCGACTGTATATTCTTGTATGGCGTAATAGACGAGTCGACCTAGCCATGAACGTCTGTCTGTCTGTCCCTTCATCCGTCTGTCCGTGTGTATAAACGCAAGGATCTGCTCTTTGTGGAGCTTAACTTATATTTTCCTTGTGCCCGCGGAGTACGAGTTTGTTACGATAACTTGCCCGGTTTCCAAACAATCGTTAAATATCGATATTGAAATCCTGCTTTTTGAGCAAATCTCTTAGATTTTAAGAGCCAAACTTGAAAATTCATCACAAAATTAATTTCCTCGAGCTTTTCTTTTTTTGCCATCTACCCATAGAAGATTAGCAAAGAATGAATATATATTACAAAATAATAAGGGCATTGCCAACTATATCTCGTACAAGTATGAATTTATGCCTGACCTGCATTATTTGAGCCTATCAAGCCTCACAAGTCCGCCTGTCTTATTGCTTGGTATGAAGGTATCTAGTATACCCATATCAAGCTAAGCTTGCGGCGAGGGTGCAAGTGTTTCTGTGTGTATAGATAATTCATTTCGGGTGTTCAGGGTATCTCATACGTGGTCACTATTAAAAATAGGACTCTGATTTGCTTTTGTTTTGCTATGGATTTCATATTATTGTCTGCCAAGCGTCTTCGGCTCAAACGGATTGAGTGTAAACTTTTCAAGGGACAAGGAGCTTAGGTATTGCTTTAATTTACAGTCGGTAAATAGTCGGTACACAGTAACTGCTTTCTAAAAATTGTAACATATCTATTGCTTTTTATCTGATTCTAAAATACACAAAAGTTATTTTGATTGATGCATAACACTATATTATAATATTCAAGCTGCAATCTGGTCTTAAGGGATTGCAATGCTTACAGGAAATTGATCAATGTGCCAGACTAGGAGATTCCCTGAACCTTTGTCTATAACGATACGTCAACTGATCAGATACAACTAGATACACATCAACATTAAGCAGAACAATAACTTGTTCCACTGTGCGCCGCCACCATTCAGCGGGTTTTTGGATGTTTGTTAGCTACGAGCTTGTTATGCGCCCAACTTGAACTGGGCTCGAGTTTGATTTTAAGCCAGAGAAACTCAGAGTTTAAATCTGGGGGAGCATGGTCTACAAAACGATCCCGGGCGGAATATGCAATTATGTATTTTAAAGTTTTTGTTTTTGCAATAGCAACTTTTTTCACTCCACTGGCCCGTTCCGGTTGTTGTTGCTGTTGTTGTTGCTGTTGTTGTTGCTGTTGTTGTTGTTGTTGTTGTTGTTCTTGTTGTTTTTCGCATTTGTGCCCAATTGCTGTAAATAGAAAATTGCAGCAATTTTCAATGGCTCGGCTCGATTGGAGTCGACGACTTGACACCGCTGCCTGACTGCCAGTCTGGGCTGTAGCTTGGACAGCAACTTCGGTGGTTTCAGTCTTGGTTGGTATTTGGTTGCGAGAGACTAACAACCGCCCTGTGGGTGGTAACGAGCCCACTTATTATGAATTGCAGCAAATTGCAGCGCAACGGGAATATGGCGGCGGCTTAAATTGTTGTTGAAGTTCTGTGCTGAAAATTGGTAAATGTATGCCTTTATAGAAGATGTCTGTGCAGCCACTGAAAGTTCGCCGCACGAGTATTTGCTGTTTATTTAATTGAGTTGGCCCCGACACACCTCTTAATTGATCTTGGTTAAGTCTGCAAAGCGATAACCATACAAAATCAACAGATAACCAATGTTAATTGCCAGCATCTAACCAAACATGGACAGAAGTCTCCCGTCACAGCTATATTCAGATTCAGAAATGTACTGAGTTTCAAGCCTTATATTGGTGCCGATCCCAGCTACAATTGACATAAACCTAAGTGTCAACTACAAAATAGCAACATGTTTTACACTCGTTTCCTTTCTGTTTCTTTTGTTATTGTGGAAGATGCAGTTCTGAGCTAACAATAGTTTAGGCTAAGATAAAAGCTTATCAGATTCCACTACGCCATATCAGACTCTAGCACGTCTTTGCTACGAAAGTGCAAATCCAAGACTGTGTGGCTGAATATTTATTTGGAATAAAAGGCCATGTTTATAGAAATATCTCTTTAGCAACAAAACCGATTAATGATAATTGCGAGTAATTAAATGGGAACAGGAATGAGACGAATTCGATGAAAACGAGAATTTATGCAGCAACAATAATAAAAACAAACAAAAAGTTGCACGTTGCAATGAACATCGACTCACAGATCAAGATATATATATATACATATAAATATATATACAAATAGAGAAATTCTGCATTCTGCAGACTTGGGCAATTTAAATTGTATATTTGAGATTTGTGGGCACATACAGTGTACAATTTTCGTAATCGATTAAAATGGAATGCGCACAGGCACAGAGTTCGGAGTTTTGTTTGGGTTGATTGCCGGGCCATCAACAATCGAAGGTTTTGTTTGCTAGCCACAGGAGTGGGGCATTGCATACATATGTATGGGGGAAAATTTCTAGATGTGACCAATGGATGATTTTGCAATTTTTGTGAATGGAACGCACAAGTAGAAAATTTGCTGAATAAAATTCGCGCTTACAAATGCTAGATTTGCATGCCGAACTCCAAGCACTTGTCGAATTCGAATGCAATTGCAACGCTTTTCTGCGAAATTCAAATTAAGCGTAATTCAATACATTGGCCTCCCTAATTCAATGCCTTTTTGCAAACGATAAACCAATGTGCAATTGTAACCTAGCTTCAGTTCTTAAAATTTGGTAAGTGAATCATTAGTCATATATGTATGTATTTGGAAGCCAGACGTTCGCCTTTGCATAGGCAAAGCCTTAGATTGAATGTCGAATATGATTCTTCTTTTCTTCGGACAAGAAGCACAGAAGTTAAGCGTGGTGCATGGTGAACTTTACAAGATTTAAGTATATTTTGCTGTACAAGTTTTTATTATTTACAATAAAGTAGACACTTGGAGTATAGATATTTGTTTGCATGCAGATGCAAGCGAATATCAGTAAAGAATCGATTATCTATGACGCTTGCCAAGATTAGCTGATGCACATATCCGCTAGCTGGCTTCTCTTCTCAGCCAGCATCGAAGCATCGAATGCTTGGGCAGGTTTGAGTATTGTTATGGTTGTTTGTCGACATCGTCAAATGAAATTAATTTCCGGCTATTGCGGACTTGTTTGAAGGCGACTGGGCGAGTTTTTGTTATGGACGATAGAGAGGAGGCTGCGACTGCGACTGCCGCCGGTACCGATAACAAATCGCAGATACATAATTAAATTACAGCGTTTTAATTTCTGTAATTAGTCACGACTTTTGTCGCAGCGGACTTCGTACGTTGCAAGGAGAAGGGCAGGCGGCTTAATTTAGACCATGGCAGCGCCAAGAAGGTACAAACCAGCGAATTTCAATGAAAGCGCATTTGCATCTAAGCAATCGTATCTGTATCGGCATGGTACAAGACATTGCCAGACTCGTAGCTAGCTATGTACATTTATTCGATCCCTGTGCGTTGATATAGCTTCAGAAAACTGGATTTCTATCCTTAGTCTTTAGCTACCAATTGACTCACCGAAATGATCTATTTAATACGAGCGTGCGCAATAAATTGTTGCCGTTGCAACCGAAATATACTATTTAGTTTGACTCTTGCTTTGCGTGTTGCAAAAATACTGCATTTTTTTTCTGGAAGGTAATGAGAGGTGGTGGGTGGGGGCTTGGTGACAGCGCCTGCGCATTCGCATATAAATTAAAGAAACGTCACACAAGCTGCCACTGGCAGCTTGATTCATGAAATATGCCAAATCAGAGGCAGCAACAAGTCTCAATATACCACAGCAAAGTGGCACAGAGCCCGGCACCGGACAACACAGCCAGCCATCAACAGTAGTCACATGCTTACGAGCATCATCGTCGCCGTGTTAACTTACATTTACTAGTCGAGTTTATTGACAAATATCTAGCCGGGTTCTCACCATTTCGATTATATAATGAAATGCTGCAACGTTTCATTCACATGTGAATATATGATGTAAATTACTCAAATCTTGTACTTAAACAATTTAAGTACTAAATATCATCCGTTCTGTATCAGGGATCATCATGTTCATATTCGTTTAAGAGAGCTGTAGTTAAGGATTTATTTTCGTATAATGGAAAACTCTTTAATTTAAGATTTTGTTTATGGTCCAGACGTTGGTTGATAAGGAGCTACAACCTTGTTAGTCCAATGTAGAATCTCGCAACCGTAGTAGTGTACGTATGTATGTATGTATGTATGTATGTATGTATGTATGTATGTATGTATGTATGTATGCATGTGTGTATGTTTGTATGTATGTATGTATGTATGTATGTATGTATGTATGTATGTATGTATGTATGTATGTATGTATGTATGTATGTATGTATGTATGTATGTATGTATGTATGTATGTATGCATGTATGTATGTATGTATGCATGTATGTATTACTGTATGAGTTGTTAAAGTTGTTAAATAACAACACGGGGCAACTCACCAGCTTGACATTAGGATATGAAGAAAATACTTTCTATGTAATACTCATGTGTATGTATATCCTCGCATGCACATATGTACATATATGCTATATGCACTCATACATATGAAAGAGTATGTGTTGCACATATAGCATGTGCATTTGTGTTGAACGTAGAAGTTGGTGAACAAAAAAGTCAAAAGTTTCTCGATTGCAGTTGAAACTTTTTATGCAGTTTTTTCTTTATCAAGCGTGTTACTGCACAAAAAGGAATGGAAGATACACATAGTCTCATACTAACGGCATACACACATGTGTATTAAGAGCCTTCGTCCTGGCTGCGCCTTGAGTGCGCCGTGTGCGCATAGTTTGCTTGTGCTTCGCTTTCCACTATAGGACTGCTTTCCTCCCCAAACGAAAATGTAGTTTTCATATTTTTGGCGATAAGCAATGTTTGTGAGTGGTTGATTGTGGCTGTGCATGCTCTGCACTTAACCACTGCATCGGAGAAGCTACACTAGAGTCCAGGTGGACCCCAATCGCAATGGAAAACAAAAAAGAAGAGGGAAAAAGGGTCGCTGCAGCAAATGGCAAAGCACAAATTTACGTAAAAGAACTGTGATTTATATCAGCTACGGGCGCAAAACTTTTATTTTGGCCCACGATGGAGACGGCTGTGAATCGCTGCTTTCCCCAATACACGCGGGAGAAAAATATTGCTAAAATGAACAAAAATTTAACCCAAGAGTAAAATCAACTTCAATGAAATTTTGTTGTATACAATGTTAACTCGTTGACCAAATGAAGGTCGGACCTTCATGTTATATAGCATTTCGAACTCTTACAGATCTTGAATATCTATTTAGTCTTTAGTCTTCCCCAAAGTGCAGTTTGTCTTTCTTAAACCAGACTTCTTTTACTAAAGCTATTACTGACTTAATTGAAAATGTTACAATCGAGAGGACTTAAATACCGCCCACAAAAGTATGCAGACCTTTGTCTTAGTAGAAAGCCAAGCTAGGCTCACCGAAGATCGACATTCGATCAGTCAGGTATATATTCAACGCATACATTACGTACACAATTGTTTTCTCTAAGTGTACGTTTAATTTATAGGATTTTAGTTAACGTTCCATTGTTGTTCTAGTCGTCGCTGTCCTTGTTGTTGCTTTTTGTACGTGCCAGCCTGATGTGAATGTGTGTGTTCGGCTGGGGATATGTGGAGTGTTGAGTTAGTGAGGATGTGAAGTTGAAACTTCTAAAGCACATAAATCAGATGCACTTCCAGCATTTCATGGCACTTAACACAATAAAAAAACAACACAAATATTTCGCCGGCCAAGAGCTCATACAATCCGACATAAAAAAGCCAACGGTTTTATTGGTCAGCGTACCTCCGTAACCTCACTTAGTACGTTAAACCATTGGCCGTGGCCTCAAAATGCATCGATTACAGTTATTTCACCCATTTGTGGATCTGTAAGGGATTTAACTAGACACCAGGCTGACAAATTTGAGCCATTTGCTCAAAGTATCATTTTTACAAGCGAAATTGAACCAGCTGTTTCTCTAACCCGACGAAATTCAATTAGCCGCCTGCATCGATGGAAATAAGACTGAGTCCACCTTTACGCACACTCCCTAGACACTGGCGCTCATAAATGATAATGATGCCGATGGGCGCATGAAATATAAAGCAATTTTGCTAATTGCCATTAGGTATTTTGGCTCCACTCTTTTGGCTGGCTCACCTAATGCGTGCTCTGCTAATTAATAGACGTGCTCATTAGAAGGCATGGAGAAGCACCCAATGCTCAAGCAGATTGCGGTGGGCAGAAGAGCGCAGAGAAATGCTATAAATTACGCACATAAGCCAGTGTCAGACTGCACAGTAGGCATGGATACTTTCGCTCATATTTTCTGGGGCTAAGCTAAATGAACGATTTGCGATTGTATCAAGCAGAAACCAATTTCCCAGCATCGAACTTTCCAAATCCGCTTTGATCCCCATATGAATGTCATAAAAAATTAAGCGACTATCGACAAAACTTCAGCTTGAGCCGCAGGAGTGCCGCATCTGGTCAAATATTTTCGCAGACTTTTGAAATACACTTGGCATAATTTAGTTGCCCGCGCTGGGCAAGTTATCCTTTTAACGTGTGCATTTAATTTGGTTTAAGTATGTTTAAAAAAATATATTATAAAAGAGTGCCAAGTGGAGGACTTGCTGACAGCTTTTTGTTTGCCTTTGTCTGTTCGACACGCGACAAGTAAGTTCTGAAGTTCGCACCCCTCGTCATAGGGGTTGCGGTCAGGGTGGATATGAAGGACGCTGAAGGGGTGTGGCAGTAGCTTATGTTGTTGCAAATCACAGTGACAAGATAATAAATAAATATCAAAATATGTCATAAGGAAATTTTCAACAACGCCTCACTGACAATGAAGTACTCCGAGCTTCCAACTGGTGGAGTGTCGGTTGTCGGTTGTTGGATGTTGCTCGTTGCTCTTTGCTGCTGGTTGTTGGGTGGTGTATTCTTTGAAATTGAACAGAAGGCGACGCTTAACGAGTGAGTCGGTTTTTGGTGACTGGTGTGAATAGTCCTCTACTTTATAGAGTATAGAGTATAGAGTATAGAGTATAGAGTATAGAGTATAGAGTATAGAGTATAGAGTATAGAGTATAGAGTATAGAGTATAGAGTATAGAGTATAGAGTATAGAGTATAGAGTATAGAGTATAGAGTATAGAGTATAGAGTATAGAGTATAGAGTATAGAGTATAGAGTATAAAGTATAGAGTATAGAGTATAGAGTATAGAGTATAGAGTATAGAGTATAGAGTATAGAGTATAGAGTATAGAGTATAGAGTATAGAGTATAAAGTATAGAGTATAGAGTATAGAGTATAGAGTATAGAGTATAGAGTATAGAGTATAGAGTATAGAGTATAGAGTATAGAGTATAGAGTATAGAGTATAGAGTATAGAGTATAGAGTATAGAGTATAGAGTATAGAGTATAGAGTATAGAGTATAGAGTATAGAGTATAGAGTATAGAGTATAGAGTATAGAGTATAGAGTATAGAGTATAGAGTATAGAGTATAGAGTATAGAGTATAGAGTATAGAGTATAGAGTATAGAGTATAGAGTATAGAGTATAGAGTATAGAGTATAGAGTATAGAGTATAGAGTATAGAGTATAGAGTATAGAGTATAGAGTATAGAGTATAGAGTATAGAGTATAGAGTATAGAGTATAGAGTATAGAGTATAGAGTATAGAGTATAGAGTATAGAGTATAGAGTATAGAGTATAGAGTATAGAGTATAGAGTATAGAGTATAGAGTATAGAGTATAGAGTATAGAGTATAGAGTATAGAGTATAGAGTATAGAGTATAGAGTATAGAGTATAGAGTATAGAGTATAGAGTATAGAGTATAGAGTATAGAGTATAGAGTATAGAGTATAGAGTATAGAGTATAGAGTATAGAGTATAGAGTATAGAGTATAGAGTATAGAGTATAGAGTATAGAGTATAGAGTATAGAGTATAGAGTATAGAGTATAGAGTATAGAGTATAGAGTATGGAGTATGGAGTATGGAGTATGGAGTATGGAGTATGGAGTATGGAGTATGGAGTATGGAGTAAGGAGTATGGAGTATGGATTATGGAGTATAGAGTATAGAGTATAGAGTATAGAGTATAGATCAAATATTTTGGTACTTTTCTAATATATTATATCAATGGATTGATGAACTGTGATGTTAATATCAATTCATTTTTATGCTTGAAAATTTGGTTAGTTACTGTTGTTAGTTGAAGTCTTAATTGTCCAGAGAGTACCATTTTGTTGAGCATGTAATCTAAGGTCCGATTGAATGCTACTTGTCAACTTGTCTGACTGTTGGCTAGGTGGCAAATAAAACCTCAATCTGAATGACAGCCAACGAAGTGCGAAACAAGCTCAAGTGCCACTCAGTCATTCCGGGACGACTATAACACTGTATGAGATAGTGGTTGTCAGCCCTAAAAGGGGTTAAGCGATGGATCGAGCGAAGCCGGCAACAGGGAGCGCGAAAAAATTGTTGCCAACCCCAAGGACTGCATATCAGCCTCAAATTGGAAATGCTTGTCATATTCTTCATTTATCTGGCTTGATACATGGATTATTCATTTTTTATACACATACACACCGAGTATTTCATAAATTATTTGTCACAATTAATTGAATTGTGTCTCCGGGTATATGCAGGTTACAGCCGAAAAGGTTTATGCCTTAAGCCCTCCTTGCTGAAACTTTTGCGGATGCACTTACACACTTTCAGCAATTTTTGTAAAACTTTGTCACCACTAAATGTCCCCCGCGTAGCTGGGTGGGTGCAGTACACGACCCACCGATACAAGTGTGCGTGGACAGTTGTCTGTACGGTCTAGGGGAACAAAAGGATGGGCCACATACCATTCTGACAAATAATATGATGAGATACGACATATGTGCAAACAAGTTTCCTTGCATTGCTTTATATAATTGAAAATCTTATACGTATATACAAACACACACACACACATAATATTTTTGCCAATTCGACAGACCCTTCTGGTGGTCGCTATATTTGCGGGGTAATTTAGAGGCCAATATCCTGCTGTGAAATATGCGCTGGTTTCCGGCCAGACAGCGACTGATGCTCACTTGGCCATTGTTCATCGTCCTTGGGTTGCATTAGGCGTTGGATTTAGCGCTCAGAAATGATTTATGATTATGACAAATTGTCGGCAAGTGAAATCAATGCGTGCGTCGTGCAGGGAGTGGATAAGCTAAGCTCATTCTGGCTGGGCTATTATAATCCCCAAACAGAGAGAGAGAGCTTTAAGAGTAAGCGAAATATGTGGCGCTCTTGAGGAGCTGGTGAATCGGAAAGGCATATTTTACGGCTGAATGGAATTGTCGCTGTTAAAGAGACCCGTAAGTATAAGCTCGTAAATCAATGCATTCGCATAACTTTAACCCTGTTCAATAGTAAGGTACAAGTAAGGTAAGGTACTTGTGTACTTTGAGTACTGAGCCCCGTCAAAAACCACGCATTTCATAACAAGGCATACGTGTGTAAGTTAAAAGAGATAAGTTTTAGCCAGTGTAGTTACGTAATCTATGTTCTATGAATAAATAGGGGATTTGCCATCCTTTTTTTTAATGCTTGTTGGATCACCTCAACATTGTTCCCATTGCTCTCTATACTAGGGAGCTGCCCAGTTGCCATGTTGAAATCGTACTTCAAACACAGAAATTATTACAACAATTGTTTAACTGGGCTCTTATATATGTAATGTTCGTTTAATTGTCAACATTCTATTGTTGTTGTCGGTATATCTGAGAAAATACAGAAAGTAATCAGAATATACTCATTAGACACTGAAATCTGAATACCTGCTTCAAGTGAAAATTAGAAATACGACTAATGCTGATAATAATCAAATAATTAACTTTCTTAATTGAAAACAATGAAAATAGTTTTATGTCTCTGCTCGTGGTTGAGATAGAAATGAGCCGATATGTTTTGGTAACATTAACACTTCACCTAAGGCGGCAATAAAGGGGGGGGGCCGATAATATTCAGGCAAAGGTTTCTAATACCTGAATAGAGTCTATTAAATTGGTGGTTCTTTAAAAATACATTAAAGGAACACAAAAACAATGGCCCAAACAAAAGACCAAGGCGCATGTCCCTAGATGAGCTGCTGTTTATCGCGTAGGGTTTCGGAGCAGAATACTTGACCGGCTGTAATAATAAAAACGAAGAATATATAATTTTATCCAAGAAAAAAACTAAAAATTGATGCCATAAGGCGGACGTGAAAACACAAACGCACACACACACGCACACACACACGCACACCGACGCTCAAACAAATTTAAACCTTGCTACATGAACGACACATGCAACACAGGAAGGCAATGGTAAATGGAAGGGGACAGTTATAGAACACGTCGAGTTGGCAGTAGGACAGTGCGGCTCACAAGGAAGCAGACTCAAACAGAAATCCAATAAATTACTTGACGGAAAATATTGATAAGGTGACACACAAACGGCCAACCAGGCTCAGACCCAGACACAAGATGACACCCAGCTGATCTCAGCCCATCCTAGTCGGTACATAGAATCTCCGTGGCCTTATTGCTTTTTATAGTCTTTGTCGACTTTGTTGTTGTCGTCTCGCCAGTGTCGCCAAGGATGACGCATGTGCCCGTGACGGTGGCCAAATGGCCGTCAGACCAAAATAAAATGAGTTAAATGACGCAGGTAACTCCGGATACATATGCTGATAAATGTTTATGAACACGAGTTCGAGGTACAACAGTGAGGCAAGGTGAAATTTTTCATTGAACCACGCCACGAAAAGGTTAGCTCCATTGTTAGATAGTTATTAGTATGTAATATATGAAATATTCATTGCCTATCGGCTAAATTAGCTCATAATTGTGTAGAATGATTTAAGCGATTCAACGATTATGAAACAAAACAGGAATCGGACTGAAAATGGCTGGAGAGCGACAATTGAACGAGTTGTAATAAGCCAATAATTTATAAATTCAAATTGATATTCAACTGGCATAAGGCTGCGAAAAAAAATTCCCATGATCGAGGCGAGGCACAAATCACCCGGCTTGGCTTGGGGCCTCGGCAAAGCTTTCCAAAGACCGAATTGTACAAGCAATCCGCAGCCAAAAAATGCAAATAAAAAGACAATTTCCCAGCACGTTCGCACAGACGCAAACTCATTAATTAAGTCAGCCGCCAAGTTGTCTTAAGGTATTTGAGGCGAGCAAAACAGCCGAACAAATTTGCCTTATGGGCTTAGAATGAAGAACTACTACATTGAGTCGGGGCCAGGCGACAATTCTTGCAATTAAGAAATTTATAATTCCCAAACGTTTGCAATGCGCAGCCAATTGGCGACAGAAACGAATTAAAATTACAGACGACACGATGAATAGTTAGATAGACGGTTAGATGGATATACCCCCGACAGTGTGCAGAGGCCTACAAATAAATAAAATTTCAATTTTACATCATAAAAATCGTTAGAAACGTGATTAAAATCTGAGAAACGTTCCAAAGGCATCCAGAGTCAATCGGAGGCGCCTCGAGGCGACACATATCACACCACGAACGTGTCCACGTTGCGCATGCGCAGCCACATTCACACACCAACAACCGAAATCCCAGGCAGCGTATGTATCTTGTATCTCATACACCATTTAAGCTAATTGCTTGTGGAAGACGACGATAGTTGGTCGTGTATGAAAATTGTGTTGTGTCGTTGCTGTCATTGTTTGCCCACAGTCTTTGACAGTTGAGCAATAATAAGTGTCAAAGCCCCGACTTAAGTTGACTTATCGCTGGCGACTTTTTAAGGTGCTTCCTCGACCATTCTGACTCAATTCAATACTCAAAAGTTGCCGCCGTCTGTAAGCTTGTTTATTGCAGTCAGCGGTAATGTTCCCCAGGAACAGTCTTCAATATCAATTAGCGCCACTTGGAAAACATATTGGTAGTCATAAACAATTTACCTATGCCCCCCCTCCACCTTCCTCAATAAACTTTATAAGTTTTCGATTTGACGCCAACCATAAAGTTAACATTAAATGTTAATGGCTACCTAATATGCATTGGAATTTGAAGCTACATTATTACAATATGTGCATTTGGCATTCCAAATTATGTTGTAAAAATATATGTACATATCTTTAAAGGAATATGTAGCTGGACCGATCTGTTAACAGACTTTCTGGCAAGCAGACCAGATGGCAGTGGAGCTGGCCATTATTTTGTTATCATCTACCGTTGGCTGGCAAGAACGAAGTCTGTGGGTGGTGATTCGGCACAGAAGTTGTAACTAAACCGAACGGTGATGTGGGGAGAGGAATTGTATTGGCTCCTGGCAGGCGTCGCTGAAAAATGTTTGTATTATCGATTTATATGGCTATAAGCTGCTGTGCATCGACACTAATTAATTGGGCTTTTCATAAAATGTTGACTAGCAGACGAAGTATCTTGTTTGCTTTCTATCCCAAGTTTACAGATATGCACACATGTCTGTCTGTGTAACTGAATGTATCTATATCTGTATCTACGACTGCGTCAGCTACCGAGCTGCTCATGTTTGCTGTTTGCTGTTTGCTGTTAGCCCCTGCTGGGGCGCGCCAATGTCTTGCTTGGTGTCGGCCGGTTCGAGCCGTCGATGCTTGATTGCTAATTGCAATTCACGTTGTCCTCCGTCCAGGTCTGTCTAGCTGATTGCCAGCGACATCGGCACAGGTTCAGGATCAGAGTCGTAGCTTTGGGCAGCGAGCCAGTTTTTAGTTTTTAGTTTTTAGTTTTCACACTAATGCCGTCCGGTTTCAGGACCGGGACCGGGACCGGGACCGGTACGAGTAGCTAGCAATTGGCAGCAAACAATTCAGTTTTACATCAAGTAGATTTAAAAATTTGTGATACTTCCCGTAGCTGAACAACTTAATAGTAAATATCCATCTATTACTTCTTTCTGTGTGTGTGTGTGTGTGTGTGAGTGTTGGAGTTCGACAGCATACAAAAAATCATGTCAGGCGTCAATTTGAAAATGTTTAAGTGATTTGTTTACACGCGGCAGCGTCTATTAACGAATTTATGGTAAACAAAGGGAAGTCGTTTATTCAGCGCTTCAGCCCTGCCAGCCTCCCCCCCCCCAGCCGACCACTCCGTTGGGCAATGGGCAACATTGTATTTCGAGTATCTCATGCAGCAGCTCCGACAACAGTCAGGTACACAGAAAGATACACTTCATAAAATATTAATCTGCTGATTTATGTTTCTATTTTCCTTTTTTATTGAAGCGCATGTGCCCGCAACAACAGCAACAATACCAACAATATTATCAGCTATAGAAACACGCCAGCTACTAGATTGCATTCTGTTTATGTTGCCCTGTGAAAAGTGGCGATGCACCTTGGCTCGTGTAAACATCTTGGTTATGTAGTCTGGGCTACAAAATGTGCAGCTAGATTTAAAGTTTTCTCAATTTTGTTTTCATTGAATGAAATAGTAAGATTCAGTTTATACTTTCATATATACAGTCGTAGATAATAAACTTTGACCCCATTGAGCAGCATTTAGCGAAGCCCAATCAAATGCAAATTTATTATCAAATAAATCGAACCGGCGTACATCCTTTATCCCAATGCCAATAATTCATCTGGCAAATTAGCGACGAATTACAAATTAATTTGGAGGCTCAGCTGACGTCCATGAAATTTCGGATATACCCAGCGCAAATCGAGCGAAATTAAATATTCAAAATTCTAACAAAATAATAAATATCGTGGAACTAATTTAACAGCCTCTGCCTATGTTCTGGGTTTCTGTCTGATTCAATATTTGCATAAATTAGCGACGCTTCGTGTGATTCACGTGCACGAGCGACGGAGCATCAAATGCAGCCAGTGACAATTTCAATAGGTTGCCAGAGCTTCACCCCTCTCGAAGGTATTATTTCTTGTTCGGATACAACCCTTAAGAGTTCTCGGACTTGTCTGTTTGCTTAAGCTATTCGCTGTTGGTGTCGCAGTCCTTGCCAGGATGTAATCCTGTGGCAGCGTGACCAATTAATTTGATTGTAAAATGTGAAATTTGTATTAAAATCAAATACAACAAAAATGACAATGCGTATGACGGGAATATTAAAAAGTTGCCAAGAGCCACCACCACGGAAAGTCACCCTAGAGGAAAAACACCCAGTCCTCGTCTCCTCTCATCGTCATCTTTTGCCGACTTTAAAGTCACGCACGGAGTTTGCGCGATTTTTATGATAATTTCTGGCTGCGATTGGGCTGGTGCCGCCATTGCTGTGGATCCCATTCCCACGCAGAAACTTAGATCGAATGAGAAACGGAAAGGATACTTCTTTACTTCACGTTTTTGTCGCTCGTTTTTAATAACAATTCAAATGCGCGCTGTTTGCTTTCCAACCAAATCGATGAAATGTGAAAAAAGGTTGCGTTTCATTTTTTTGTCTTTATCTTTTTTTCTAGCTTTGCTTTGTCATCGGTTTCAGATTTCTAGTTAATGAAAAGTTTACAGCTGAACAACTAATTTGCATTTTCGTAAATTTAACGGTTTGAAAAATTGGCAAAATTTTCAAAAGGAACTGGAAGGGATTGGTCTAAGTCAGGCCTATTACGACAATGGATGTGTAGTAGACCGAAAAGAATCCAACCTATAAGGTACATAACTTCTAGAATGGGTCTGTTTATGGGTTCGTCTGCACAAGTTCGCGCACAAGAAACTTGGACAAAGGGTAAGTATTTCAAATTATGATTAACAGTCTATGTTTGTCCGAAATCGGGCACTTTCGACGTGAGCTCTAACCCGTTTCATATAAGCGTAAGTCTTCTGAGAATATTTCAACATGGTTATTGGTTTGTCTACCAAAGGAAACTTAAAGAGTAAGACGTGTCTATTACTTATCTGAAAGTTAGCACCAACTTATACGAAGGCCAGCACGAACGAGCTACAAATAAAATTCCTTTTTATGCAGTCCAATAATATTTCCATTTGGCGTATTGCCATCAGAATCGCTGCCACGCCTCGTTGCCCACTTTACATGTAGTGTAATACAACGGTTTTATTGTGATGACTTTCAATGGGAAGCGACGGAACGAGCTTGAAAGAAAGTCGACAGCACTGCAAAAAGGAATTGGATTGCATTTATGTGGTTTTCCCCGAGTCTAAGCAGCATTTTCAGGGTATACGATTTTATGAATGTGTTATGGGACAGACAAAAAGCAACAATAAAGACAGCTTGCGACCGCCGGTGTGAAGAAATCCATTTTGGCACTTTTCAAGAAAATTGCTCCAGAATTGTTATGGGCTCGTCGTGTGTGTTAAGGACTTGCTTGAAATACAAATGTAGACTGCGCAAAGCTTTAAGTTTGACTGACGAGCCCATATTTATAAGGTGAAATTGGATGGGACCTGATGTTGTTGCGCCACACAACCCCTTTGCACGAACCCTTCTCTCGTGGCAGCAATTAAGTCTGTGCATGGTCATTAAATCATTCATTCCGAGCCATTTAATAATTTTTGCAAGCTTTGTGAGGGGAAGAAGAGAAGGCGTGCAGCCCGAACATAATAATTCATTAGTGCTGAGACCAGGAGCCAGGAACACAGCTCGAGCCTGAACTCATAAATGCTGTGCATCGAAACAATAACTTTAATAAAAGCAGACTGCCTTGAACTTGCCCCCAAGTTGACCCACAATAGCACTTGACGAGGAGTACTTCATTCATACTACAAATATTAAGAAGGGGCTGGCAAAGAGTTTTTTGGATAGATTGCTATGAACGACGAAACTGTGCAGAAGGTCAAAAATGATAAACGGATATGAGGAAAGGATATTTTTTCGTATTTCGTGTCCTTTTCCAATTGTTACGAGAGCTGCCATTGTCGTTAAATAATTGCAAGTCGAAAAGGAAATGCGACTCCGGTTCGGACTCTTTCTGATTGCCTTTTAGAGAGGAAGCGTATACAACAATTGCAAACGAATAGCAAAAGAAAAAGTTTAAGCTGTCAATATTTTGACTTTTTCTGCCTGCTTTTGTGAAGTGGGCGTATAATTAATGGATCGGGCGTTTGCAACCATCAATGGCAAAATATTGTGAATGTGAATGCGAAGGGGCCAAAAAGGGTTCAATGACGACCAACTTGGACGCGATTGCGTTATTTATGGCAAAATGAATTGAAATGTCAACCGGGTGGGTCGAATGCCATATTCCGCCAGAAAGCATAAAAGTATGAAAGCACCGCATTGTGTTAAATGGTAATTGCAAATACGACTGGCTGAAGGAGCACAATGCTGGGTCCTCAATTTGATATGTTCATAGCCCACCAACTACACAAGTTAATGCGTTTATGTCCGTCTCTAATGCACATTGAAAACTAAGCAATGGGGTTCGATTGAACATTTAATCATACGCATATACTACAGTCCAAACAGATTGAAATAGATAAGCAGCAAGGAGAAGATCTTAAAAAGTTCAGCTTAATAATATATTACATATAATATGTTAATATATACATTATCTTAGGTAAAACTCAAGTCTGTGTGAAGTAAATGTTCAATTAGTCAATTAGGGGGCGCAGCACTTAAGTTATTGCATTAGATATACATATGGTATATGCACATATAAATCCATTTGGGGTATAACATTAATGTATGCCTTCATAAATTATAGTATTATTACACGCGTTACATGTTCGCGCTGTCATGTATTCACGTACTCAATAACAACCGGCATGAAGGTAAAAAGACATAAAATCGAATTTCATATTTCATATTGGCCGATATCAGCCTTTCGCATCACGTCGTTTCGGTAGCTCCGTCGCACCCACATAAAATACTGGCAACACTCCGCAGGTGGGGGGGTGGGGGAGGGTATTCATAATCACGCACTTAAATCATAAATTCATGATTATTCACCACACTATCGAATTCCAAGCAGAGTCGAGCCAGAGTCGCTACCTGTAGACATGTTGGTCTGAAATCGAAATGGAATTGGGCTGTGGCCAGGTACCATAAAGCGCAATCATAACAATTTGATATATTGTGCGACAAATAAAACTGCCTGCCTTGCATTCCAATTAGCAGACTTTGGCACTGACTTTCTCTGAACCTAAGAGATGAATTTGAAGAATTGTTTGAAAACGTACTTCAACTCGATTTCGCTGTTTCGCTAATAATATTGTTATTCTACTATATTAACATTTACTAGATGAGTTCAAAGTACGGCTGGATTTGATATTCGGTTGTCGGTCGGTATGTCGGTCATGGGATAGCGATGTGTAACATTGCAATAATTGTCAACTGCTTTACATTATAATGGACACAGGCAACGGTGCGGAGTATTCTTTGCAAAATAGGCACATAAGTGAAAATTGCATCGCATTGTGGCGTTATAATGGCCCAACATTATTTGGCACTGGCGAGTGTGGCCAACAGAAGCGTTGCAACAATAGAGTCGCCTCAGCGATGCATATTTATGAGCTTTGCCTGGACAGAGGGGGGCCCGGCATATGTTTATGTACGAGTGTTCGGATCAGAAATTTGCACTTTAGCCAGTGCCTAGCGTATGCATAATTCTTCATAACTTCACTAGGCCGTTACGAGGCCGAGCGCTCTCCCTTTAAATACCCTGTACACTGAAAAAGGGTATAGTTATACGAACTAAGAATATTCTTGTGCACTTAGTACATATTAACTTGTTGTTTAGGCACTTCATGCCATACAGGGTATCTTCTGACTCGACTCTTAGTAGTTGTTTTTCTGCTGCTGCAGCAATTGTGGCAGTGTGGCTGGCTATTGTTGTTGCAGCCACATGTTGCAGCACGTACTAGACGCTTTGCAAAAATGAATCTGAATTGAAAATGAATTACGCTGAAATGAATGCAAAACTTTTATCATAAGGTGAAATCTATAAACCACAAAAGCACGCACACATATTTCAGCTACACTCTCTCTCCTCCTCTCTCATGAATTGCCCACCGAAATCAATAGCTGAAATCAATCTTTAGCAAAAACGAAAACTTTCTGTAGCTCCATTCTCATTCCTTTATATTCTTTTAGACGTTCTGTAATGAACAAGTAAATTTACCGCATACAAGAATTTATAACGCCAACTTTTCTCATTAAATTTTATAAAGGCGGCATATTTTAAACTTTTTCGACAATAACGGTATTTTCTCACCTGTCTTGGGCTGACTTCATAGGCAAAGGCGGGAAACGGAGGCTGAGAGCTGTGCCAAAGGCATTGCAGTAGTTTGGAGAAGCGCTCAAGCGGGAACGAAACTTAATTTCTATTCATTTGCTAAAACTCATTCACACACAGATATATGTGGCATATACAAATGAGCAGATATATGTAGAAGAAGGCTGGGGTTTGATGGGGGCCGCCCTGGCTTCGCTGGCTGCAGTCATATTGGCAGCGGGAATTGAGGCAAAAGTTTTGTCTTCACACACGTGAACATAATGCCACGACAGTTGCATAAAATTAAGAAAACTAAAGGTAAGCAGATTAAAGAACCTAGTCATGGAGAAATGGGAGAGTGGCAATGGGCTCCGAAGTGAACAGGGCGTGCGGAGCTTGGCAAAAAATAGTTTTCCAATTAAACTTTATCCTTTTGCTTTAATTTACTGGTTTCATGCTTTGTCGCCTCTTTCAACCGCAGCAGCAGTCAGCAGCAGCAGCAACAACAACAAAATCAGTCTGCAAAATCCCATTTTAAAGTTTTCCATTTTCCATTTTCCATTTTCCATTTGCCTTTTCATTTTTCTACAGCCCGCAAGCGATTTCTTTAGGTTGAGCGTTTTCGAAGTTTTAGGCGCAGTCTCTTGACAGCCTCTCAGCTCTTTCAACTGGAGAGGGCAGCTGCTAGCTGGTAGAATTACTCTGATTTTGAATGCAGCTAAGGATAAGCAAGCTCAGCAACGCGAACAATCAAACCAAAATGCATTACGCGGAGATACAGCAAAACGGAAGAAACAAAAACTTAAAAAGTCTGCTCGAGGACAGAGATGTGAACAACGGCAACGACGACAAAAATGTGAACATTTTTTTCTCCCAGAATTGTTTCATGTATTCCAATATTAATTTGGTCAATTTATATTTTATTTGGAATTTTTAAATTGGTAACGTTTTTAGCCCAAAAACATATCTCGCTAACCCATCGGAAGCAGACTGGCTTTGTCTTTGAATGTGTGTGTGCGAGTTTGTGTGTGCGAGTTTGTGTGTGTGTGTGTGTGAGTGTGTGTATGCCTGAGTGTGTCAGTTAAGTGGTTTAAATGTTCGCAAACGAGGATCGTCATAAGGTTAAGAAGGAAAATGGCAACCGGGAACAGACATGCACTCAAAAAATTATTGTAAAATATATAAAATTATACCAAATATAAAGATAATACAAGTCTCTATGAGAATTAGTTGAACACCTGCCTAAGCGTCCCACTTATTTAGGCAAGTGAATAGTAATAAACAATAATCCGGGCTAACATATTTTTGGTCATGCAAGTTTCTCTCAGTGTCTGGTTGCAATTCTCCCACACTGTGCGCACACAAACAATACATTATAATATTGTGGCCGCCTTGTGGTCAAATTTAGCCGGCTACATTCGCATATTAGTCCATCCATCTAAAATAGCCAGTGCAGCGCGTCGCCAATGCTCATCCTTAGCACAGAACGGGTCTCAAGTTTGAGCCTGGAGCAGCGAGCCTGAGGTCTCTCATCTGTGCTGTGTACAGTAGCATGCCAGATAAATCAAAGTGTCAACACCTCTTTTTGTGCTGTCAGTTTTTTATGGTTTTCGATGATATTTCGCCTATTGTCAGGCCGACATGCGCGGCCAGTTGCCCGTTGCCCGTTGTCCGTTGCTGACCACTTTTGGGGCCGCGTGTACCCATTTGGTTAAATCGCACTTGTACGGTTGATGCTGGCAGTGGCAACAGCTGCTGACTTGGCCATCGCTCAGTGCTTTTTGCCAACGCAGCGAGCGCTGCTCTTTGGCTTTTTATCACAAGAGTTATGGCTCTCTCCGCCTCCCCGACCATTGTTTCAATGATGAAACATTTCGAGCGATGCGAGGCATTCGCAGCCGCTGCAAAACTGCTGCAACTGGATCAATTTCAGTGGCAAACGTGTCGTCATCAACGTCGCTGTTTCCCCCGTTAAGCAGCAAGGCCAGAGAACCGAGGCACACAGTCCAAAGACCAATGCATCCGAATCCGGCATGTTGTTCGTTTTTGTTTTTGTTACCAGGCCTTCTTAAATTTGAATTGCCTGCTTTTTAGTGAAGATTTATGGCAGGCTCGTTAAATTTTAATATTAAATAAAACTTTTTAGAAAATCAAGAGTTGAGCGCAGCCTGAGTCTTCGACAGGAATTCAGCGCTGATTCCTGCCCAGTTCGATTGACATGCAAAGCGAATTAGTTGGTCATAAATCTGTTTGAAGCCAAGCTTAAGCTTACGACTCAGATGTATATGCAATTATTACAAATTTATAAGAAGCTAACAGCCCCAACCCATAAAACCTAAATACCTGGCCACTTGCAAAGCTTAACCCGAACGTCCTACAACAGCGAACAGAAAAGTAAGAATAGTTGTAGCTTAAAATGGGAATTTTATGTGTAGACTCCCAGCTACACTGGCGAAATGAGAGATGAGCTACAGATGAGTTGGCCAAGTACAGGTGCATCATACAGAATTATAAGAGGTATGTATCAGAACAGGACATTAAAATAGTTCATGTTGTCATATACTACTTACATATAATGAATTAAAATAGTGAAAATATTTAGTTAGTATGTCAATTAAGTTGAAGACAATTTCTACATTCATAAAATGGGTCCTAAAATTGTACTTCCACAATTAGTATAACTGAAAGCAGCCCGGCGGCGACTTCCGTTTGTAGTCGGCAGTTGCTGCGAGATATGCGAGAGGTGATTAGCGAGTTGGGCAGCAAGCAGTTGGCTTATAATAATTCAAAATATGTTAACAGAAAGAAGGGAGAGAAACATTAAAAACGAACATGGAAATTATTGTTGGCTCGGGCCATTCGAGGCTGATAAAAGTTTTTCGATAGTGGCAGTGAAAATGCCACAAACAGCTCATTACAAGCGTCAAAACAAATTTATGCAAATAGCTGCCAACAGCAGTAACAACAAGCAGTTGAAGAGAGTAACCATAGACCAAGATCTGACTGAGTCTAAAAAACCAGGTCCAAGCTCAAGCTGAAGCTGTAGCCGAAGCCGTAGACGTAGACGTAGCTTCGAGCTGCCTGTTTGGAGGTTGAAGCTGTGGCAATTAACATTGCGCCGTACGTTGAGCATTAATCATTTTAATCGCAATTTATGTGTCGTCGGCGTCGTCAACACCAACCGACACGATAACGACGGCGGCAACAACAACAATAACAACAACAACAGCAACAACAACAACAACTTTAGCATTGCAACGCCATTTTGGCCACAAATGAGCGCTAAACGAGTAACGGCCTCGAGATTGGAATCGAAGTCGGAATCGGACAGAAGAAAGCCAATTTTCGAATTGAGTTTTTCGGGGCACTCTCGGGCGGTCTTTCAAAAGCCAAGACAGCACAGCACGCACGTTCTGCCACGCTCATCCCCCCTCCCACCTGAGGGCTTCCGCAGCCATTCATTTATCTGGACATCGTCTCGTCGCTGTCAACGTCAAAGTCGTCAGTAAGGCATTTGCTCCGATCAAATTATGTTTCATAAATGCTCGCATTTATGGTGTCGGCAACGGCAAAGATTTGTAACATTTGTCAAGATATTTGAACTTTTTTCAGGTAAGCTTTGAGTGGTTGCGGGGCACTTTAAGGCCTTGTTGGCATTTGGTCATGATTGCTATTAAGATTCAGACCAATCTTTGGGTAAATGAGCATAAGGCATATGAACAATTGAAATGTATTGGAAAGAAAGGAACAGGCAGAGAGAAATACAACGAAATCTAAGAGAATAAAATATTAAAAAAAAAGGTATATAATTAACATTGAAAATCACCTGTACTATAGCACACAAGCTGCACCCAACTTTGATGCGATTGCTGGTATAACTGCTGCTTATTTGGATGTGGATATTGTTGTTGTTGTTGTCGCTGTTTACCCAAGCAACATATACGAAAATTTATTATCACAATAACAGCAAAATTGAACAATAATATTTGTTAACGCTTGAATAGCGACGCACCCAATAATTTTATTGAATCTGAAATGCGAACACTCACATATACAAGCCAACCCTAATTTCAGAAACAAAACAAAATCAAAAACAAAAGTTGCAGCTACCGCTAACAACTAGACACACAGATACAGATACAGATACAGATACAGATACAGATACAGATACAGTAGCGCTGAGAGCGCGAAATTGCTTAGATTTGCTTCGCATGAATTTCGATTTATATAAAATTAATGAATATTTAAATTGTGGGCGCTGTTTCAGGCAAAATAGCGCCGGAAACGCGCTTTGCTGGAGCCACCTGTATTTGTATTCGGTTTGAATCTGTAGCTGTAGTTGTTGCTGTTAGTTGACCGGATACTCGAGCACACCCACACCTTGTTTGAGGCACGTTCTGTTTTTCCATATAAGTATTTTGACCATGGCTTTCATTCAGTAATACTTGGCTACTTTTGGCTACTACAAACTTTAAGTTTGCTGCGACTAGACTTTTGTAATGTACATGAATGGGCTTCTACGGCAATAAACAAAGAACTTCTTTGTTAATAATTTGAAATCTTACAGATACGCATCTCACGGACACGCAATGAGGTAGCCAAACACACTTTTATCTAGCTTAAAAACGGATATTTCATTCATTTGCGTGCAGCCCACCCACATCCCAAGTAATACCTGGCCCCGCCCCCACCGTCTGTGACGTCAGATCCAAGCGGCAGGTGCGTAACATACGGCGCATGGATAGGAATCTGGAAGTGGGTATGGGGTTGTATGATGGCATAGATCAATTGTTGTTGTCAGTTGTTCGCGCGATTTGTTTGTTTACATATTTAGCCGTATCTCTTTATGAATGAATGAATAAGTGCCGACGGGCCAGTCTGTTTTAAGCAATTGATGGATTAATACCTGGTCATGCCGGTGCTTTACACCTGCCGCATGTGTTTTCTTTTTATAATCACTAAAAAATAGTATTTAGTCATAGGAAAAGTGACATTCGCTTAAAAGCTATTCCATTTTTTTTGGAAATAAGTAAACTTCACAAACTAATTTCATAAAAATTCACAGGGAATTTCGTAAGATAGCGTTCGGACCCAGTTTTAACTCATTCATCTGTTCGTTATGAAAATTTGCTTTTTGTGTTAATTGCCAGATGGTTTCAAACAATTTGGCTTTTCAATGCTTGCTATCTTTTTTTTTTAACCAATATTATTACTAACACAATAAAGGCAAAAACCAGCATATTTTTATAAGCCTACTTTTTAAAAAAAGTGTTTAATGTCGTGGAGAATAATTCTTTAAAAGTAGTTAAAAGCCCACTATGCGGATTTTCCTCTAACGTTAAAGTGAAAAAAAAGAAGTGAATTCGTAAAAATGTGCTTCGTTTCGCTGAGGTTGCTCGTCGGGAGTCACCAATTCTCGATGCTCGACGGTCGCGTTGTAACAATAATTGCTAAGCTGCAATTGTTCCTTTGCCACCCCTCCCACTTGTTGTGTCTGTCCTTAAACGAGAACTTTTTGCTGCCAGTCTGCTGCTGCTGCTGCTGCTGCTGCTGTAGAGGAATAGAAGCGCTGCTGAGCTTGGCCGACTGTTGTTGCGGATCCATCGCTCCAAAAATGTGTGCAGCTCCTCGGGCGACGTTGTCGGTGTCGCCAATGTCGCTAGAGTCGCCTTCGATTGTCTTGTAGACGATGTTGTTCGAATGCAATTCACGGCTTGTATTTTGTTACGTTTCGTTTGTTGGCAACTTTTTGCTTTGTGCATTTCTTGCTGTTGGTATTGTTCTGTGGGTCTGGGAAAGACCGTCTGATAATAGTCGCCTACTAATGACAATCTCAAAGACGTTTCCACAGTTTGTCCAAACTGTTTGTAGCCTGTCCAAACGAACATGATTTGAAACACAATTTTTTTGTTTATTTATTTCGCCTGGACGTGGTAATAGAAGCTATACAACCTTTTAACCCACTATCTTTGGCACTGGCACTGGCGACTACCGATGGCTAGCGCTTGATACTTCTTGATCATGTCGTACAGTGTACTAGCGCCAACTTGCGCAGGCTGTAGTAGTTGTGGCCGAGCATTTAAGGAATTTACACGAGCTGTGTATCGCTGACAACAACTTTGCAGCAGCAACAGCAAGACTTACAACAACAACTGTCACCAATATCGGTAACGGCAACCTGCTGACCTGCAGCTAAAGCTGCGGCGGTCGTCGCCATTGGTCAACTTCAAAGCGCCCGAGTCGTAGACCGAGTGCCTAAAAGAAAGACCATGCCCTTGCCCTGGGCACGCACACTGGGATCAAATCGATTGGCAAACAGTAGCCAAAGTTGTAGTTTCTGCCGCCGCCAACGAGCTTGCTCGTGTCGGATGCTTAGCTTTAATTTGTGCCTATGTAAAAAGGTTTGCTTAAGGAATACCCTGTACTTATAAATAAGATAATGTGTATTTGTTAAATACTGAAAACATGCAAACATAGCACTTTTCTACCATATATCCTTTAAATCAAGACTGATCGAGACTGATCGACTCAACTATACACAGGAGCGAGGCTTTTGTCGTATCAACAATTGTACACACAAATTTCCTTCTGCTTGTTACTTATGTCTACATAAAGGTATTATGCCCATTATGCCAAGTTTATAGGTACAGGGTATGTAAAACTAACGACATCAAACAACACAGTCGAATGTACTTGAAAAGTAATTTGGGAAAAGATTTTGTATGTATAGTTGCCTTAAGGTTCTTGCCCATTTGATGGGAGTCATGACCAAGACCAATGTAAATTTCAACCATATTTAAATTATGGAAAACATAAGCGAACATTTCTTAAGCGACAAACATGAACAAAATCAAAAATTCCAACAAGTTACAGAAATAACTCGTTGCAGTTCCAACTTGAAGCCAAAGGAGCAGCTATAAAATGCACCATCAACAACAAAAACAACAACTAGTTGCAGTGGCTCTGCGGGCTGACTGGGCAGGCAGACAGAAATGCAGAAGAATTCGCGCTCATTGGACTACTACAATGGACAACAGTCGGAAGAGAGTAGAATGAGGCATTGGATGAGGTTAAGACTGAGGCTGAGGCTCAGTGTTGAGGCAGTGGCTCCGCTCGGCTGTTTATCTGTATCCTTGTGGCTGACTGGCCGCGACAAATGAAGCTAACAACTCGGACGGCGTCTGGCAGTCGTCGTTGGCGTTGCGATTGGCTTTGGCTTGCAACAACAATTGCACATAGCAGCGACCACGACAACATCGAGCCAACAACAACTACAGCAACAGCTTACAACGACAATTATAAAATGATGACAATAAGAACAACATGCGATGATGCTGGGTAGGCATCGGGACGACCCAAATGCAATTGCGACTCACTAAGCTTGGATTTCAGCCAGAGCTCGATACTCTCACGATCTAGGCGATTGCAACGCTGCTCCAAGGTCCCCGGTAATGCCGAGAATTTACCGAAACAGCCCACGAAGTGATCCCAGTCGCCGGAGACGTCGCCGTGGCCGTTGTCATAGTCGTCGTTGTTGTTGTTTCATCCAGCCAGCGACAAATGTGTTTTCGATTGGTGGACCTGGGACGCGTACCGGCGCCAGAGGCGGCAAGTTTGTCCTCCGCAGCCGGTTTCATCTTAAACCTTTAGGCCCAAAAATTAAAATTATTCTACGCTCCAACATCCCAGCAACGTCCCGACAGCGCATCCTCTCCCTCTCTCCCGCCATGCTTATACGCCATAGCCACATTCACTTGTCGCAATTTATCGCGCAGATCGACGCTTTAGTTAGTTTCGGTGTGTGGGTGGCTCTGTCGAAGTGGTTCTCTGTAGCCAGCTCCAACGCTTCTTGCTCGATCTCGTTGCTGTTAATTGACGCAACTTTTATGAATTGTCATTGGCCATAGGGCGGAGCTACTGAATTTGCATAAGCTGTCGTTGACGCCGAATATTAACCAAAGCCTCTTAATCCTTATAATTGGAAAGTTTGTCAGAGCAAGAACGGATCAATACCAAAAAGAGCCGTATTTCAAGCAATATTTGTTACTTTTATATATTGGTGTACCGTAACCGAATTGGACAATTAAAAGCTATGCTGTGCATTGAACTGTCACAATTGGTAAGAAGAATACGTATTACATATTTAACAAGCGATCGTTGTCTAGACTTGCTTGTAATAAATAAGCCAACATGCAGAGCAGAGCCTTCTTAACGTATCCTTGCCGCAGTCATTGGTTGTTGTATAATAATTTTGCTTTATTTTGTTTTTAAGCTCGATCCCGACAGCGAGAATACAGCCGATCAGCGGGGGGGCTGACGAGGCGGGCAACGTCCGACGTTGTCGAATGCTATGTTGTCACGATATCAAAGCATTTTAATTGGCCGATTTATAGATTTAATTACGTATTCATGCGAAACATCGAATCCGTGATTCGTAAAAACACACACCGCGCAACGGGGCTAACTCAGATAGAGAGAGAGGGAGAAAGAAAGAGAGTGAGAGTGCAAGAGAACCCGCCAGATCTTAGGCTGATCACAGCACAGCCAACGCAGTAGATCTTAACGATCTTGGAATCTCCTGGCGTGGTTAGAGCCATCGTAAGACGACTGCCGACTGCCGACCGCCGACTTGGGGTGGAAGATACAAGCCAACTAAACAGCAACAAGATCTTCTGGCTACAATCATTACCTGCCAGACCAGCTGCAGCTGCGGTTGATGTTGAACAGAGCGCCACACGCCGCCAGAGATGTCCGAATTTCACAGAAATGGAAAGGCCAATCGAATGCGTATACATATACATATACATATACATATTCATTCTGGTTGGCAGAACATTACGTATTCAAGGCATATGTGGGGGAAAGCCCAAAGGCCATCTTCTACGCCGGGCAGGCGTGCGCAGTGTCACTTGTAAAACCATTTCGGGGGCACATTTCGTGCACCGTTTTAATATCTTTATTGGCCATCATCGTTGTCATTAAAACTGAGAATAATAAAATCATAAGCTCCACTCCATCGCTACTTTCTGATGTTGTGCAAAAAGCGAAATTATTACATTTTTGTGCGCCTGCCTCGCATTTTAAATGAGTAGCGCATTTTATTTTTTGAAGCTCGACGCTTGGCTCACGTAGCATACATAGCTTGCTTATGGGCTCCCAAGACCAGAGGCTCCAGGTCCGCACTTAATTAGAATGGGTTCATTTTGCCGGACAGTAGCAGGAGTTTCCAAGAGAGACGCCATAAATTATGCATAGCAAGTGCGATCCACCATCCACCATCGAGTCCATACAGACCCGTGGCGAAACTTGGGCCCATAAAGCCGCCGAAATTATTCAATATGACAGCCAAACATGACAGTTGCTTTCAGAAATTTCATCATAAATGTCAAAACAAAATTGTTTTGCCCGTAGATCTTATCCGTGTGCTTGTTTCGCAGACTTTTCCGTTTCTGGGGCAAAGCAATTGCCAAATGGCAGCTACTGTCTGCATATGCATACACATCCATACATACATTCACTTGACCGAGTATATCTCTCTGATCGTGCCAAATTAAAATAAAAAACCCATTCGAATTATATATTTTATGCGTAAGAAGTGTCAACCCGATTATCGCCGGCATATTTTTGCCCATATTTATGTGACAATCTCTCAGATTTTAGACGAAATAAATAATATAAACGAAAACGTTGCGAACATTGATTCGCCGAAAACAAAATCAATGTTAATCATAACCATCCACCATTCAATCATATAACTAGAGATAAGCTGAGCGCAGGTCTGACTTGCTTGCAAGATACTTATATTTATAAGAAATCATGTAAATATGTACTTACTCACTTATTTTAATGTCAGCTTTTAGTCGGAGAAAGCCTGGTTTTTAAATAATATCTATAATAACAGAATAAGTAGAGAGAGGATTAGAGTGTGTGCTGAGGTAAAGTTTATTGGTTTGGCTCTTAACACAATACTCATATTCAAAACAGATCATAAAGGATCTCATAGTCGCACAGTACTTGAAATTACGTAACGGAAAGTAAATGTGATCAGAGTTTGATAAGCAAACTTATATGCATAACAAAATTTGAAGTGAACTTGACCATCAATCAGTCAGCAGACTGATTGTTTTATCGGATTATTTCTTAAATCAGAGTTTTTCTGACCATGCTCGCAGAAAATTGAATTAATTATCAAAGTCAAAGTGATACTTCCGTTGCTTCGAAGGAGCAGACTCCTTTGTCAACACCTTTAAGTACATGTCGTATCGTATAACAGAAGGGAGAATCGTCGCTTTTAACGTTGTATTTTCATAACCACAAGCTGCCACCCGAAGCGCTGGGAATTTTGGCAAGTTGTGGCTTCATGAGTTAAGCAGCGTTTAAGCAAATTGACCGCAAAGGGGGGATTGGGAAAGAGAAGACTCATTTAGTTGTTCAGTCATATTAATAATGATATTGAAGTATATGCCAAAGACAAATGAAGCCACATGTATTACAGCGTGCTCATTATGCAATAATTACAGTGCAACTTATGTGCTCGGAGTCAATTCTCACCGTTGCGATCGATTTCAGGTGCATCCGGTGTGCACCACCCCTTTCGACAACCGTTCTGGGCTCAGAGTCGGTCAGCGGTCAGCGGTCAGATATATTTACAATATGCGAACGGCGGGTTGAACGGCGTCTTGTATTCTTTTACGATGCGGATATGAATGCAATTGTTGGCCTGCTGCCCTTTTGTTGTCGTAGTCGCTGTTATAGTTGTTGTTCTTAATGTTTGTCGTTGCTTTTGTGAATAAATATAATATAGATAGCTGGGTGCGGTACAGCCTTTAATGTAAATCAGAGTGCACATTAATTTCAACACTTGGCCCGAGAAGGAAGTTTAACATTGGGAGCCCTGTAATTGAATATGATGGCTACTCGCATGCACACACACACATACATGTACACATGTGCACACTCCTATGTGGACTGGTAATGGACTCTTGGACATTGGGTTATATGAAAGGTCAACTGCCGGCAGACAATTGGAGTTGGACTTCGAATGGGTTAAGTATAGTTAAGCAGGGCGCGACAATTCCCAACGGAAATCAACGTCTTTGATTTCAGCATATCAATTTCGTATTGTAGCCATTTGTGAATAACATGCCAGGGACAGGAGGCGTGACACAAGAACACACACACACAACCACACACAAACACAAACGCACACACACACACACACACACACACACAAGGAGAGCAAGAGACAATGTGAAATGTTTGAATTGCGAATGTCTTATGGTATTTGCCAGACACGCCGACTGGCTTTATGTCTGTTTAATCAACGACGTAAATTGTAAACAACGGTCAACAGCTAAGAGGCCACCGGCTGAGGAAGAGTGTCACAGATACAAATATATATAAATGTATATACAGACGGTCCATGTCTTATTAGATGCTCGCTCATAAGGATGTTGTCGTTCATTTGGGTGCAACAAACATCTTGGCTTTCTGAGGTTTCGTGAGTACAAATATTTGCTATTAAATACATGCAGTATACCAAATATGCATAAGTGTGTATGCATATTTCGGTACATACAAACATATACAAGATAAGATGTGCTCTTAAGATGTGGATTTGAAAATTATACATGAATACGAGCATGTGACGAATTCACCGTGAAATAAGCGAAATCAACCTATTATACCCTGAATCCATTAAAAAGGGGTATTATGTTTTTGTGCAAAATGTAAATGTATGTAACAGGCAGAAGGAAGCATCTCTGACCCCTTAAAGTATATATATTCTTGATCAGCATCAATAGCCCAATCGATCTAGCCATGTCTGTCCGTTCATCTGTCTGTCTGTCTGTCCGTCCGTCCGTCTCAGAACCTAAAAGAGCTAGAGACTTGAAAGCTGTAGGTCCTCCTAGTGCCTACGCAGATCGAGTTTGTTTCCGATAATCGATAACTTTCTCCGATTCCAAGCAATCGATAAAAATCGATGTCGACATCCTGTTTTTTGAGCAATTTTGGTAAATTATAAGAGTCAACAAACTTGACATGAAGCTTTTAGAATAGTATACACTTATATTTGCATTTGGTGTTCAAAGAAGTGGGTTCAGGGTATCCCCTAGTAGGGATCTCCCGACTAGATCCTCTTACTTGTTTAATTATTATGACTTTTAAACTTCTTTTAATCATATCATTAAAGAAACAAGACTTCAGTATTTTCAACTCGCAACTTCACTTTCAAGCTATCATTGAATAAATCAAATTGAATTTATTGGAGCTGCAATTAAACATAAAATGATAGCATCGACATCAGCATAATGGATATTACTCATAAAAACGAGTACGAATATAAGATTCGCACTTGTCGACAATTGTTTCAATTGTTGGGGCTGTTGCTGCTGATTGCTCTATTGTGGTCTTTCTATGTGCGTATGTGTGGCATATCCAAACAAAACACAACAACAACAGCAACAACAACAGCAACAACAACAAAGGCAACTGCAACAACAGCAATAACAACACGTTCGACATACAAGAAGGAGAATATTATTTGTTGGCAATAACTAATAGACACATGCGACATGCACATGTCGAATGCCAACTGAAACCGGCCGGCCTAACATGAATTTAATGATAAACATCACAAAGGCCAATTTCAATAGATGCCGGGTGGCAGGTGGATAGTCCTGCTGCTGCAGCCATTTCCAGGATAATTTGGTGACATTTGCATATAGAGGCATAAGCAAATACGATACTCACTTATTTGTCTGTGCAATAGAGAGCTAGTTTGCGGCTCTCGATATGTAAATTTTGATATTGATGCATTGATATAACAATCAATATTTAATTTGCTGTCCTTTGTCACAATTGCATCCTTTGATCTAATGACCGATAAAGCGTAGTTAGCAAATGCATGCCACAAACAAAAATTCATACAACTAAACATAAATGTGTACAACTAAAAACCAAAGTATTGGCACATACAGTCAACACACTCGTTTATTTCCTTCCCGCTTGTAAAAAGAATATATCGCAAGGATTTAAGAACCCTTCGAACCCTAATTGGCAGAAAAACTGTCATTGTCATCGATATGGTTTGACTTTTCTGGTAGATGCCGATAGCAAAATTCCGTGAGCAACTGACAACTGTCAAGAGGCAACAGCGAGTAACAAGCTAATTATGAGTTTGCCTAATAGGCTTAAAAACGTTAAGGGCCAGGCAGACAACTTAGGGTCATGGTTGAGCAACCGTTGTAGCTACAAGTCCGTTGGCAAGTGCAAATGAAGAAGACAGCGTCGAAACAAAAAGAAAATAACTCGGCAGACAGAAGGGTTAATTAGAAGGATAATTAGTGCGTAATCCGATATGTCAACAACGGCGGGGCGGGCAAAAGCAGTCTGGGATGAGGCGGACGTCTAATGAAATTTTGCTGCAAAGTGAAAAGTTATCACGGACCAAAACTGGCGGAAAGGTCCAAGGGTAAAAGAAAGTAACAAGTAACGACTGAGTGCAAATGCCTAGAAAATTATGATGTAAATTCTTGTAGAGCTGTCGCCTTGGGCCTCAACTCAAGCCCGAACCCCGACGGTGTCTTTAATTTAAAGCCCAGATCAAATTCCATATATGTTTTCGTTCGATTCACACCTGCGGGTATGTTTTAGTGCCGCTTTCAATGGTGTAGCAAAATATGAATAACAATGCCCCAGGTGGGGCCAGAGTCGAAGACGAAACTTAACGTTTATGGCAATGGGCGCCACCCAATTAAAAGGCACTCGAAAGTCATTAAATGCGTTGCCCCGCAACATTTCGCTGTAACTTTCTTCTTTGTTTTTTGCAATTAAAGAATTATTATGTCGTTACACTGCAGGAGTTCTGCTTATGAATCATGGCAATTTTTATGACAGCTGCCAGTATGCGTGAGTCTTCTGACTTGGACCTCGGCCAGCGTCAGGACAAAAAGAACAAAGTATATCTTATCTTAAAGCCCTTTGATGGCCAAGCGTAATCCTATAGTTCGTCCGGGCAAAAGTTATGCTCAAGTATTTGGACAAATCGTGATTTACGTTAATTTTCATCAGATATTGAAATATTGTATCCATATAGCATATTGATGCAATCGCAAAGCTAGCGAGGAAATTGAATCAATGAATTTAGTGCGACCATCAGCAAAATTTCTTTTATGATAAAAAAAGATACTAAGGGCAGAAGCAAAAAAGGAAGAAACAAAAAACTGGCTGACCCAAGCGCATGCCACCAACCCCCAAGGACAGAACAGAGCCACGAAGCTGCTGGCCAGTGCGGCTATCTCATATCATAATAAGCGCTCATCAATTTCCATTAAATTTAATATGTCACTTTGAGCTCAATGGGACGTGGGACAAAGGCAAGGACATTTGGCAAACAAAGTCAGTGTCCTCATATCCTTGCTGCTCCTCTCCTGCGCTCATCATCATTCTCGTAAAAAAACGTATGTGGCCATAAAAAAGCTTTTTCATAATTTCACTGGTAGTACTCGGAAAAAGGAAGTTCGTAAAAGCGGAAATAAAATATGATATGAGCTTGTAATAGATTTCTATCACATTTTAAGTGCACACACAATGTGAAGGATGGACAGCGCCTGGACTAGGTTTTATGGTGGAGTCGGAGTCGGCCGAGGGACATCAGTTGGGGTGTGTGTGGTTCAGGTCATTGAAACAAATGAACGTGCTAAGTGAAAGTTTTGATTTATGCTGAAATAATATACGCCTGGGACTACGATCTGCTGCTTTGGTTGTCACTGCACAAAGCAGTCCAATACACTTTAGCCAATTTTGCACAAATTTTAGCTAAACATGCAAACGCAAGCACATATACTCAGGTTTTATTGACGGCTCGCCCAGCTAACTGGACATTAAGCCAGTGGCCATGTCCAGCGGCAAATATGCTGCAAAGCTGACAGCTCTTCAAGCTGCAATTGGTTATTAAAGGACGCCTTTAAATCATCAAGAGGACATTGAACGGGGCCAGTGTCGAGTCCGCATGACTCAGATTTGGTCGGTACAGTCAGAGGGTTGGCGTCTGGGTGGGCTATCAGTTTATAAATCAAAATTAATTAGGCGCTGCTCAAAACACAGCTAAGACATCCAGCTGGGCGCAACTTTTGTCTCCACAATTATTTTTTGATTTTCATACATCGATGATTGAGGAATATCGTTGTGGTATCCACGCACTCTCCGCCATTCTTTAGCAACCGGCACCCAATAAAATTTTTATTACACACCAACAACAGCGTCCGCGACAGACCTAGCACATAAACGTTGCAGATTTCCAAAGAATCATCGATGAGTTTCGCCAGCAAGCGTGTATGTTGATAAGGGGAGCGGGATGGCGGAGATGGTGGTGGTGGTGGTGCCGGTAGACTGTTTACAATGCAGGCACTTATGCAGGTGGCCGGCGTTGTGAATGTGTTTCTCCTAATTAATTAATTAATTAATTTCCATTTTGCGAAAAGTTAAGTAACAAAGTCATTTGAGTATTGCAGTCCATTCTTTTATAGCCGCAAACAAACCATAAAAATTTGTTCGATATCTTTAGAGGTTCATTAAACAGAAACATTGGAAGTTAAAGGTATTGCAGGTAGATACGTGATTTATGAATTTGAAAATTATATATATCAGTTGGGTTAAAAAGATCATAAAATGTTCCGTTTTTGCGTTAAGAAGAGTCACAAACATAACTAACTAGATTTCACCCTGTGAAATTCGCTGCCGGTTCTATAGATTTGCGAGTGTCGAGACAATGGCGAAGACAAAGATGAATCTACGTGTGCTAAAATTGTGGCACATGATATCCATAAATACGTCACAATGTGAAAGTCGATGTGACATGCAAAGCAGCTCAGTGTTTACCATTTATGTAGAAGTCGAACTCAAAGTGCTGCCGCATCTGCAACAGCAATTGTTGCGGCTACTGCAAGTGTTGCAAGTTGCCAGTTGCCAGTTGCCAGTTGCCAGCAGATGCAAAATTGAACGGCTACATCTGCAACTTGGCAGAGCTGGCTGAGTTGGCACTGAGCGGCATTCATTCTCTTATGAAATGGATTTTGTCATTTATTTATCGCTTTTCCACGTAAAAATGAAATCTGATTGAAATGTGTCCCTGCCTGTCCCTCTGCGTTGGCTGTGGGTGAGTGTCAGGGCCGGCCTGAGCTCTAAACGGAAATTTGAATGTTCATAGAGAGCCAGTGACAAGCAAACCAAACTAGCCAGGTTAAAGAAACGTGAATGCCTAATTTGGACGCGAAAGCAGGCAACATCAATTTGGCCAATTATATTGACACTTTCGCTCGGCCATTGGCTGGAGAAGGACACTTAGCCGTCCGGAGCTTGACCATGCGGCAATCGCATCAATTGACGGCCGCCTTTATTCTACACTCATAGCCAGAACAATGTCCGACAAGCTGTGAGCTGCCAAGGCTCAAATGGCGACAGAGAAATTGGCATATCTCCGCTTGACAATCAAATCTCGGCCTTAAATAGACGCAGCTGGCGGCTTACTTCCTCAGACACAGATACAGTCGCAGTCGCAGTCGCAGTCGAAGTCGAAGTCAGAGTCTTCGGCTTTGGCCTACGGACTCGGCTCCGTCTCCATCTCCATCTGAGTCCGTGTGTCGGCCTCCGACCCCGGTCAACGCCTGTAGCTGGCAATGGTCATCAATTCGCTCGTCTGCCGATGATGTTGCTATGATCGCAGCAGCGTCTCGACCAGTCCCAAAAGTGCCGCGCTACAGATGCAATCTCTATGAGATCAACCGCAGCTTTTGTGCACGCTGCTTAGATGCAACAATGGCTGCGACGTCGATCGTGACACAAGTGCGACGCTGTAAGCGACGCGTCGCAACGCTTAACTCAAACAGGTCGATAGAGACGGGCGGCGTGTTGAAGGTGCCGGCAATTTTTCAACACCATGCAACACGCGGCTGCCGCCTCACAGCTACAGGCAAGCTATCAATAGATATAGCAATTCGGTTATAAAAATTCTAACTGGAGCAACACCGAGGAGACTCCGAGGATCAGCATCGACTGTAGGTTGGCTTTCAAATTTGTAGCAAGTGACAGTTACTCTGTTTCTGTTGTGGCTCACCTCCTCTCCCGTGATGCCCACCTAATTAAGCCGCACTACAGCCCCGCTTTAGTTAACCCGATAACGATCGTGAGAGAATTCATGGGACTGATTATTCGACTGGCCTGAATGTAATCAAAGTGCTTAATTGTGTTTGGTAATTAGTTTCGCAAGAACTTGGCCTATTCTGAATACTAAAATATGTTTTTGTATATTGCCTGCTATGGTAGAATATATTTCTAAATGACAAAAAGGTTTTTATCTTCCTGTTTGGTATTCTATTTTTTCCAATTCACCTTTAATTATAGTTCATGTCACGAAATAACGCAAGTCCTGGCATAATATCTTTATATCGCTTGTACTTTTTGCATTTACATTGAAGCCTTGTACGTTGTTGTGACATTTGAACTGATATGTGCGATTTGTTCTCTACACCGTCTGTCCTCTAGCCATTATGTCTTGCATGTCTTGTGGTGTGGCTTTTGCCCGGGAGGCGTTTCGCACAAAGTGCGCATAATAAAAGTTTGAAGTCGCGCTAAATTGGGTGATAAAGTTGATCCGAGCACGATAAGCCCATTATAAATGCATTTAATGGCTAAATATTAAATGTATCGTCGTACGTTGTCGTGCTCGGCTACCTTCTCCACACGCTAGAAGTCTGCGGCGAGTTCCCGATCCCAGATCTCAGGTCCGGGTGTCAGGTGTCTGCCAGCGATCTTTTTGCAATGTCTACTGCTCCTTCGCCGCGACTTCGCACCGACTGAATTTATGAAGTTGTTTGCGCTTATTAAATTTTAAGTTGAACACTTTTCGCGCCTGGCGCAGACATGCAACTCCGCACTTGGCGACAACCTGGCGTTACCACGAGATGCACAGATAAGATTTTGTGACTGGTGGTGACTGGTTCCCAAACGGGGCACTGGACTTGCAATTAGCGAAGGCGCTTGAAACGTGTTGAAAGATATTTGATGAATGGATAGCGTGTAAAGCGGCTTTGGTAATTGCGGGAAATACGGCATGAGTTAACCAAATATGAAACGCAAATGAACAGCACTCTGCACATTTGTATGGCGGTTGCAAATAAAATAACTTGAAAAAGTGTCTAGAGAATCCTTATTGTTTAAGGTACATATACATTTATATATGTTATTCATATGAGGCACGTACGACATATTCTAAATCTTAAAGCCAAAGCCGAATAACCCCAAACAAAGTTATACAAAGTCTACATTCTCACCGTCAATGAACTATACTGCAATCATATGCTACACACGAATCTAAACATAGTCGAAATTCAAATAAAGATGTCGCCTTGAATGAATTATGAATTATATCACACGGTGGCCACCAAATTTGGGCAAATCCGAAACACAGATGCCAGAGTAAGAGCCTGAGTCAGATACTTAGTACAAGATAACAGGCCAACAGGAAGACAATGCCTCGTGTTAGCCTGGCGCTGGCCAAACAATGACAATAGCGCAGCCACCAGAAATATGTGGAGACAAACCCAGAGACAACTACAGCTGCAATTTTGAATCTAAGGAGTTTTAAGGAGCAGGCGGTGGACCAAGTGGCGACTATATGCCAATGGCAACTGTGGCATTGTGTCGTCGTTTTGGATATCTTCATATGGCTATGGTGGCCGCCATGCCGAGCATTTAGTTACATTTATTTGTTGCTATTAACTGGCACGCTGACGCTTATCGAGGCCAACTGGACCTGGTCGCTGGTCCAAGCCTTAGACTAGACACGGAAAAGAAAAGCGCACGCGGCGAGAACAATTGCTAAGAGCAAACGATGCCAGCTAAAATCCGCCCCCGCCCTCGATGTGGGTATGTCCAGTTGGCCGCCTCACTTGGTCGTGGCGCACGTAGTATTGTTATCGGTTCGTAGAGATGTGCCTGCAAGAGCCAGAACCAGAGCCAGACCAAGTGCATTCTTATGCTATATTTCTGGTTCGATTCTTAGGTTCCATGGTACACGCTTCAGCTACTGCGCTTTTCATATGGTCCTCACAACAGACAGAAAGCAGCTTGTTCATATCTCAGAATTGGTCTGCGACTGAGGTTGCCAGTCGGCTACAGTAGCCCATTCCCATTGTGACCCGGGCCAGCGCCAGGCTGTGGTTACCTTATAATGTGGCTGGTAATGCTCATCGTAATTTTTCCACACTGACGCTGTTTTTTCTGCGGTTTTGGCCATCTCGCTGCTTTAATCTGCATATCTTCATTTGAGTCTGCCGCTTTTGCTCTTAAATGCTCTTGCGGTGTCCCTGTACCAGTTACAGCCCGACATTCAGTTTATCCCCGTTCCCTGTTAGAGTGGCGTTTTTAGCAAAATAATGAGAATCATGATTTCTGCTTCGGTTCGGGTTCTGCAGTTTAAGCGCTATTTTCAGTTTTTACGCCATTTTTGTTTGGTTTTTTTGTTTTTTTGGTTTGTTTTCTTTTTTGTGAACAAATTGATATGCAAATTTCTGAATAGCGCCGCGAGTAAACGCTGAGACTCCTCCGATCGAGGCTTCAGGGCCAACATTTATCGTAGCGCAGCTGCTTCTGGAAACGAACGTTAATTAGTTCCAAAGTGTTGGAAACAACAGCGACCAAGGATGTCTCCAAGTTGCATTTCGGCTTGCGTTTGGTCTATTGGTCAAATATAGGTGGATGGAATAGTGTGGACGCCAATTTGGGAATAACATTGTGTGACGATGTCGATTACTCTATGCAAAACAAACACATATATTAAAGAAACACAGATTTAAAATCTGTATTAAGAAATAACTATTGATCTAGTATGTTCAATTGAATCCATCTTCCATAATTCTCAATTGTTTTAAGTCAACGATTCTTAATTTGCGGCATTCACTCCATTTTAATCCATCCACGCGCTGCTGGCCATTTCATGACCCAGCACTAGTCTTGGCTCTCATCCGTTCACAAGATGGCCACAATAATCTTGACTTCTCACCTCCATCCCTCCATTGCCCCTTCAGCATAACTGCTTGGCAAACAAGTTTCTGCACTCGAATAATCTGCATGAACCATAATTTTATTGAGAGCACGCCTGCCAATAAATAACTCCACCCCGCTGCACCGCACTCCGTTCCGCACTCCACACGCTTGCAGCAGCCGTGGCCATTTATTAATATGGAAATCTACAGAGAAGCCGCTGGAAGCTGAAAGTGCTTCTGCTTCTGTTGTGTGCCCCGTTGCCAGTTGGCAGTCGCCACTCGCAGCCTAAACACATTACACGATAGCGTCAAATGGAAGCCGATGGAGCACGCCACTTGGCGCTGTCTCTATTCCTGCCTCTTTGCGCCCTGCACAGGCCTCTGTTTTTGGTTGGTGCCGCCATCATCATCATTGTGGTCGTCATCCGCCTTGTTCTCATTGTTATCGGAATTCAGCTGCGCCATAAGCAACCGGCGATGCTGCGAATGCGGATGAGCTGTAGGATGAAGACGAGGCTGCAGCCGAATCTGGGGTTCAGCCAGCGTCGATTTAAACAGGCGGTCATCACAAAGGGCAGACGACGTGGTCGAACACAATTTCAATTTCATGTTATCCGCAAAATATTCATTTTAATATCTCTTCAATCCAACGAGAGATGCGGTTGTGCCAGGACAAAGGTTGCTATTGCACACACTTTAATTCATGGACTCCCCTTACACAAATACAAGTCACAAATATCATATCCAAGCGGAACGCTAATAACCAATCACAACTGCGTCCAGTGCTCAAAATGCAAATTGTTTATGTCGCACACTTAACTCATTGCCTTTGGCCAAGCTCTGTGGTTGGCTATATTGGTGGTTAGGTCGATGCATGATGCTGGTCCGAAGTATGTTGCCGTCCCGCACCTCTGTACCTCTCGACCCGGCTTTGCATATGAAATGTTGTGCACGGCTCCAACTGGAGCCGCCATAATCCCCCGTCTGGCAGACAGACACGCTGCTTACCTCTGCAATACAACCGAGTATAAGCCCAGTTGCACTCGTATAGCATCTGGGTTGGGGCTACCTCCATCGGGCACATTCTAGCATAATTATATTACACGCAGGAGGTCCTGTTCCTGTCTGGCTCCCCTTTCTGTATATGCTGAATATACCAATTGCTGTTTTCATACTTACAGCAACAGTAATTTTCCTAGTCAGCCACCCTATCTCACAAACTGACGTACAAAGTGACCGCTGCGGTACTAGCGGTTTTCATTTTAATTCAGGCAACGGATCGGCGAACATATTCACCCTCGCTACTGATGGATATAATACAGCATTCGTTAAAGGGAAAACATATTCAGTTCAAAAGAAGTACTTTAAAAGAATGTTTCAGTCGGGTAAGAACAACTAGATGATACTCTGTTGACAACCAAAGACAAATCGAATGGACTGCAACCTCAAATAAGTAGCTATCCGTAGTCTTTTGCCTCTTCCCAAATGAACATTTCAGCTAGTTAGACCTGAATGAAACTAACTTTGGACAACTAGACTACGACAATTTATCAAAACTACCATTTACTTTGTCAAATTAGAATATTATTTATTTAGAATGTAAATATGAACGTTTGACCACAGACTGCAAATTGTATTATTTTCCATTTGTATTTGTGTGTTTGTGTGTGCATATGGTGGAGCTTGTGTGTGTAAAGTGCAAACATTTAGCGACACGCACATTTATTTCCTTTTTAAGGCCCCCAACTACCGCCTACCGTCCCTATGCCCCCACGTAGATGCGGGTTCGACGACGTCATTAATATTTATGCAATTCTATGGATGAGTCTGGCCGGGCTCACTATTTGCACTCGACACTGGAACACACACTCACCTAAACACATACACACCCATGCATTCACAAATTGTAGTTACGAGTACATTAGAAATGTAATTATTATTTTAATTGGACTGCCCTGCTCATTTGGTTAAGTGCGTGCGTGGAGGGACTTTTAGTGTGTGGCAGAGCCGCAAATAATAAATGTACAAATTTTAGTTGGCTTTGCCGTGCCCATGTGATTTCGGTTAACCGACTCACTGTAAATATGAATAATTTTGAATTGCCAGGTTCCAATTTAGTGTTAATATAAACCTCGCGCAGCATGCTAAATATGCCAACATTTCCCCGCATAAGCAATTGGAGCTCTTCTAATCAACACACGGATGCTCTGGTCTACAGCACCCACCATCTAGTTAACTAGTTGCAATACCTCATGATGACAGGTGCTGGATATGAATATGCACATGCAATAATTATTTGAGGTCACCTTTCCAATAAGTTTCTTAAATAGTCGGACCAACACATTTGGGAAATAACTAGCTCGGTGTGTGTAATATATTATAATCAATTTATTTAAAATAGATTAATGCAATTTGTTTATATTCGATTCGAATATATTCTTAACCGAAAGTAGACTTGATGTGTAACGAAATCAGTTACTAACCCCGCTTGTGGATTGTGTTTACCCAACTCTATAGACTGTTGCTCAAGTGCACCAATTTGCGACCAAAATGTACATCTCAATTGGACCTACTGCAACTCAAAAGCAAGGAAGCGTCGCCATCTATAAATGGAATGCACAAACCCACACACACACTCATCGATGTATCTGTATAGTTACATATATACTTGTCCAGTCAGAGACGCAAGCGCGGACAGACGAACAGCGAAAAAATGAAACAAGAAACATAAATTCAATATGAACTTGTGAGGAGAGGATACCAAATCGGAGTCCAACTCAAAGCTGGACTTAGAGTCGGGCTCGCTCCACTTGTCGCCATTGCTGCCACCGAGTCGGGAGCTGTTCGCATCTCGCTGCTTATTCGCCGTTGCCATTCCTTTTAATTTCATTTATTTTGCAAAATACAATTTAATTTGATGTGAATGCTACTGACAACTGGCAGCGAAGACTACAGAAGAAAAAAAACTGTCCAGCGACAAAAACGGCAAACAAGTAGTGGAGACGCCGCTTCCTCTCTATTGGCCCCAGTTGAGGCCTCCTTCCATAAGGCAAATATTGAACTACAATAATCATCAACATCGATATCGACAACTGCAGAGCCGCCATATCAGCGAAATCCCCGTCATCGGTCGCCATTTCGTGCCGCCGTTCTCATCATCATCTCCCTCGTCAGCGTCGTCGTCGTTGTCGTCGACGACGACGGTTCACCGTAGGCAGCAAAGGGTAGGCGGGGAGACAGCAGAAGACAATCAAGCGCAAAACGAACGAGCAATTGTGGCACACGGATGAGCCGGGCCAATGATTGTCATGAAGATAACAAAAGTTGCCTTTTTGCATACCAAACATCGCCAGCAACAACTGCAACCGAGTAACCACGCAGCCAAACAGCAACAACAGCAACAACAACAACAACAACAACAGCAACAACAACAACAACAACAACAACATTCACCGCAGCAACATGTTGCTCAAAACTAACAAAGTATTGATTGCGCCGATTGCAAGTGGATGTGGATCACTCGTCGTTGTCGACGACAGCAACATGGATTGTCATCCAACTTTAGCAGCAGCAACCATCTGTTTAATCTTCAGCTTCAGCCGCATCCTCATCCTGCGCATGGAGCAATACTCATTTAGTTATTGTTGTTTCTGCTGCTGCTGCTGTCGATGCTCAGATCTTAAGATACTCCGTTGATGCCAACGACATTCTCATCCGCTTATCAAAGCTCAAACAAATCATTTTGTTGGCGGCCTTGTAGGCCCCGCTACTTGAATAATAGGTTGAGGTCAAGAAAGAAGGAACGCAGGAAATCAATAAGTTATTGCATTTAAGATCAAATTGTAAAGTGAAAACTTATGATATTCTCCCTTTAAAATATTTGCATATTGATCTACTTCACTTCTACACGCTCAAATGTGCCTATATAGAAAGATTATTTCCTAGAAGATAGGTAGTTGCCTTGGCCATAAACATTTTTGTCTATGTTTATCAAATATTGCACCTTTTGTAGTTGCTCCAATAATTTTATAAAGCCTATTATTATTCTGGTATCTAAGCATTACACTGCACGACCCCAACTCAACGAATCAATTTTGATTTTCCACCAGAAATGGTTGTGAGTATGCAGGCTCCCTATGTAAACGATTATTTGTAATAAAGAGGCTTTCCCGTGCAGCAAACGGAAGAATTTTCGTGCGAGCAGAGAAATCAATTTATATAATTTGGTGAAAAATGATGAGGTGTGAAAATACCTACAACAATGCGATGGATTGATGAAAGCGCTGAAATTGTTGGAAACTACTCTCGCCACAAATTTAGACATATCTGAGCTAGATTCTGTGCGGCTCCCTGCACTGTGCCACCCAAAACGTGGCAGCCAAGCTGTCATTAGCGGTATTCAAATCATAACATAAATATACTTGTCGTCTACCGAGTGCCGACTGCCAAGAACTACCAAGAGCTAAGAGCACAAGGGTCGCTACTCGGTTATATTATGACAAAATGGTCGGGGAAGGAGGCTGGGTAGAGTCTGGCTGGAACTGGCTGACAGACGACGCGACGTTAATGCTGTAGCTGTTGCTGGTTGTTTACTTGTTTGGTTGCCGTCTGCCTGGCAACTTGTTGGCTACATTTCATTTTGATAACTTGTCAAAATAGTCTGTCGTCTGCAGGGCCGCCGGGGTGTATGATAAATGCGGCCAGACAGCAAGAAAGCCAATGACTAAGTGTTGAATGTTATGCCACTTTATTATTGCCATTAAATGTTGTACACAAGCTTTGCATTGCGCCTAGCTCCAAACACCTTGAAGTTCCTGGATTTGTTGCAAGTTGTCTTTATGGCTCTGCTGGGAAAGCCCCTGCACAAAGCAGTGCAGCTCGGGTCACATAAACTTGTCAGGCAATGTCATAAAACTCATCCCTTTGTGCCCGCAACGTTGAACATTGAATATGGAGAAACACTTTGGAGACCCGAGTATTACCGGTCAAATCCCTAACGTCAATCGAACAGAAATATTTTTTCTAATAATTTAGCACTCACTGGACAACCCCGAGGGTCAATCCAGCCCGACCAACCCACTCCATATTGGCTCTGACCTTTATTGATGCCAGTTGGTTTTATGTGCACGTCTGATTGGAATATAATTTCGAAATTAAGTCGCCGGTTCAGCAATCGGCTGCCAGCACAACTAACTTCATCTTCAACTAATAAAGTCTTTCTGGACTGCTCGGCAGGACATGGTTTAATTTGTTTTACGTTATCGCTTCCGCTTTTAACCAACTGCCGTGGCGGACAAAATGCATTTCGCGTCCACGGCAACTGTAGCTGTACTCCAAGCAACCTGCTAAGCCCGGCCAGCTGTATGACAAGGGAGGGCAGAGACAAGGCTTAGGCTTCGGTAGATGATGTTGCAGTCACGTGCATTGTGCAAAAGGCCAAACCTATTCGCATGCTATGCGATCACTTGCCTTATCGATGCCCGCGCGGCTCAAGCGTTGGGACTAAAAGGGGGTCTAGAAAAACTTGAATAAGCTGTGCTATGGACTATACATATGAAATTGAGTTGAGTATAATGCATTGAAAATGGGTTTAAAAAAGTGTAAACTGCAGTTTTCGGATTTATATATTTATCTATTTTTGAAGAAATGAACTTGTAAGCCCATAAACCAGTTACTAAACACCTATAACGGCAACAAAAAGAACCACAACACAACACATCCTGCCAAGGACAACAACATGAATAATCAATTTTTCGAAACACTTGTTCGCCTACCTCGTTGCCGGCTTAGTCGAATGCGACGATCATAGATATAAAGACTGCCGCTCGGTCCTCAATCCGTTCGGCTGCCGCTAGTAAGGTGTTGTCTAGATCGTGGCCACGCATGAGACAACTGCAGAAGCCGAGGCTGAAGCTGAAGCTGGAAAAGTTGTAGGAGCATGCCGCACCGCCGACGTCAAGGTTGTCAGCGACACTAGCACTGAGATTAAAGATTCCACCATAAACAAACAAGCGAAATAATTGAGGCAAAATTGAAGCAAACTACTCGAACTCGCAGCAGGGGCATATATGCAGCTAGCTAGCAACGCTTGCCGATCTTGGAATACGGATATGGCCATGGCAATGGGCACTGGGCGCTGGCCGTTGCAAGATGCTGCAAACCAGTTCCCGGTGCAACAATTAGCACGGAATTTGTGGGTGCCATTAAACGCGCTACACGATGGCCGCATGTTGCGTTTGCTCCCATTTCCATTTTTATTTTCATTTCAATGGCCATTGCCAAAGGTGGGCGATAAAACCACAGAGTCTATGGATCCCCAGTTTGGTGCTAACGGTTCCAAGTACTCCAAATAGTTGCTGTTAGCGCCGGCTACACACACACACATTCACACACAAACACTCAATTATAAACACTTCAAAGTTGCCACCGACACTAGACGCTTTCCGTCAAACGAAATGGTTAAGTTTTTGCCGACATTTGAATATTTATTTATGTCGCATTTGCAACAGTCGTTTCTCATAATTTCGCATATGCAGACGAAATTTAATTGCTCGTTGAGATCAAACAAATTGCACGCAACATAAATATGAATTGTACATAGAGCAAATCGTCGGGCCACTTGGGGATTTGGTTTATGAAACTGGGGTAAACGAGGAAAATGAGGTTATGAAATCGCCATAAGTATCTGCGCAAAATTCTGATCTTGAAACCCCTGCCTGGCTGCGCTCCAGACATGTCACAATTTCTCATTCCTCATTTTAATGCACAAGACATTTCGAAATACCTCCTTGCCCGTTCTGTTCGTCATTTTGCTGCTACTTAATAGCTCGCATTTGGCACATTTTAGTCTAGGGGACTGATAATAGTTCTGCGCCCTGTCGACATCCCATTTGCCACCAGCCTCGACCCCTGCGCCTTGCCAATTGTTACTTCGCCTGACAGTTTGCACTGTCTGGTATCAGTGTCCGTGCAGTAACCGCATATGAAATATGTGCGTCCATGAAATGACATAAATTTCTTTGGAAAATCGCAACATTGTGGAAAATGGGAAATTGCGAAGACCGGCTGGCAATGAAAATGGCAAGCAGAGGTGTTTATAATAGTGGAAATGGTCTTCTTAAAGTGCCAGGAAACTAAAAACAGAATTGTGCGAGACAACTTTCTCTAAAACACAAATAAAGTAACCTATTATTTTTGAAGAGCGCGCATAGCTCATGTTGCCATATCATACTCTTAATTTGGCGCACGAAAATAAATTTACAATTACGTTTAAAGCATGCAAAATCTACAGAAATATTAGAATGATATTTATAAACCCATGCTTCCTTTAGTTTACGATATTTATGCCTTATGCCTAGTTGTCATATTCAGAAAACAATTGTATTTCGCAGAGACATTAACTTGTTGCGGCCTAGCAATTATAATTTGTTAGACTGGCAGACAAAAGCGTTGCCAAAATGACAAACAGCCTAATTAACAATATACGAAACACATATATTATACATGAAAAAATAATTCAAAAATGGTTTTCATCAAGTTTAAGAAATGCATTAATAATCAAAATAGACAACAAACCACAGAGAATTGAAATTCACAATGATAATTGAGTATAACAAGACAGAAATCTCAAATCTAACTTTAAAAAACTCAGAAAACGAAAACTAAAATAAATGTTCTATAATTGTATTATATTTAACAAGTAAGAGTGTTCTAGTTGGGAGTGTCCGACTGAGGGATACCCTGGACCTTCTTCTAACAACTCAAAATGGAGCTCGGCAAAGAATGGGCAGGGGCAGATGGATGTAAATCGAAAGATACTTGATATGTATATGCTATTCTATATTCTTCATTTCAAATTTTGTGACTAGCTTTTAAGACCTAAGATGTTTGCTTAAAAAACAGGATTTCGATATTCATTTTCATCGATTGCTTGGAGACGAAGCTTCGATTATCGGAAACAAATTTGTATTGCGCGAGTTCCAGTAGGGAGTACGTTCACAATTTGAAGTCTCTAACTCTTAAAGGTACAGAGGTCCTTGCATTTATACATACGGACACACGGACAGATGGACGGACGGATGGTCGAACGGACAGACACTCATTGATGCTGATCAAGAAAATATATACATGCATTACCAATTTTCAATGGATTTAGTCAAAGAAAAAACTGTTCCATTTCGCATTGTTATCCGAAATCCTCTCCAGTTGCTGAAATTGAAATGTCACTCGAGGTTTGCAATTTGCACGCACGGTTTTATTTTTGATCATTCGATTTTCGATTTCGCTTTTATATGCAACTACCACAGTTTACATTACGTGTATCTACTTTTGTATTTGTATTGTTAAGTGTTATGTGTAGCCATAAAATTAGTTAATTGTGTGTGTGTGCCGCCAGGTTCGGTCTTCTTTGTTTTTGCTCACGTTTTGCAATTTATACAACTTATTGCTATACTTAATGCATTTAAATGCCTCAAAATCGCCATTAATTACTCATACTATAGTATATAGACACAGAGGATATATCGTATATGTGTGCTAGATCAAGCTTAGCGTAGTGTTATGCTCAAGATATGTACTCCACAAAAACCATGTGTGTTCCAATAGACTGTAAGGCGATCTTTTACAGCTATTTCTCACCGCCTTGGAATTCCGACTCCTCGGCTCCCGCCTCAGGTTCGGCGTCTACATCCACGCCTCCATTATCCTCCTGCTCCTTGTCGCTCTGATTGCCAATGCCCTCATTTTGATTGTTTTCCATCTTGATACTGCTTAGCGGATGCCAGATGGTATTACTTAAAACTCCGTCATCCTCGCGGGATGCAGGGCTCTGCGCCGGTTCCGACGTTGGTGACTTGCTGTTACTGCGCTCCACTCCATGGGCATACTGGTGATGAAGACCAGCGCCACCTAAGAAGTTTGGAAAACTCAGCAGACCTGGCGGATATGGATACTTGGCTCCATTTGCAAAGTGCGGTGGAGGTATGTTGGTAAACGCGCCAGGACTTAATTCACCGGGCTAATATGTATTTTGAAGATAGAGAACAATGTAAAAAGAAATTTTCTGTATTCAACCTTTAGGAAAATGCCTTCTCAAGCATCAGAAACACAAAAGCAAATTTCGAAAAAATCAAGCATATGAATGTTATAGGAAAAAATATGAGATTTTATGGCGCTAGCCCCACAAATGAAAAGCAATTTTGATAAAAACAATTAAACGAATAGAGAAAAAAAGCAATCGAATACCAATTTAAAAGCAGAAGTAATAAGAGTAATAAAAGAAGTGATATGATAGTTGAGCACGTACCTTGGGTGGAATTCCGTTGAAGAAAGGTGGCAGATAGGGAAAAAAGAGTTCCGGTCGGCGCTGCATGAACTCCTGTTCAGCCGAAGGCGCTCCATGTGCAGCGCCCGGGGCAGGTCCAGGGCGCATCGGCAACTCTAGGGACATACGGCGGCCCCGACGCGATGTTGGATTCGTCCACATATGCGTGCCCATATGAACCTATAGTAAGCAAGCGGAGACGCACAGGAAAATGTAAGCGGATCAATATAAGCTCTGGCGACTGAAAACCGCATCAGAAATGCACCTTAAGGTTACCCTTAGTGGTAAAGGCCTTCTGACAGACATTGCACTGAAAGGGCTTATCCCCGGTGTGAGTGCGCATGTGAATCTGCAGCGCTGAGCTAGAACTGAAATTGCGTCGACAGACGTGGCAGAAGTGCTTGTTGTTAACCGGCGGATCGAGGCTAGAGCTAGGCGGGCCGGCCGACATAAGTGCTTGCTGAAAGTCCAGCGGACTAGCTGGAAAGCGATGAGCATCTGTGAAGGATCAGCGCCCAATATGAGTGGAAATTGTGGCTGGGCGATCACAGTAGATAGCACTTACGCAACTGCATCTTCATCAGAGACTGCTCCGCATCGGCGGCTGCCTCGTGCTGATAGTTGGTAGCGGCTGTATTTGTGCCGTTATCGCCACCCTCGTCGACTAGCAGCCGATCGGACTCAGGCTCCTCTTTAATGGGTGCCGCCGATGGCGTGACTGGCTCCGCTGGCGCCATCTCCTGCGATTGCTTCGGCTTCTTCGCAAACAGATTTGGATTGAGAGTGAGCTGAAATATAAAAATGTATGTTTGCGTGTAGTTGAGCGAAGACAAAAAGCGGACTGCCATAAGGGGCGATAATTTCTCCGCATTTGCCAGTTAATGTAGCGTTCAAATCGCACTTCTCAAAGTTCGGCCTAGACGCGATTCCTAATTATCTTATTTTCGAGAAGCCACAAAACATAAAGTACAATTTTTCTATGCCATCGCGTATAATAATGCCAACTAATTATCTTGCGCAGACAAAACCGCCGGGTCTCATATTTTTATGGCAAAACAATTGTTTGTTCTGGTTTTCGTTCTGGTTCTGTTGTGGCTGCTGCCTGCTGGCTGGTGCGGCGGCTGACACAGTCCCTGGTTGCCTGCCCCACAGATGCCGACCGAGGCGCGACAAACAAAAGATTAAATAATTTTGCATAAAGCGTAACATAATTTATTTGCATTGAATGCATCGCACACACCGCCACCGATCCGGCACACAAACACCCCGCTGTCCGGATCCCCCCATATGACTATACCACCGCCTATTCCCATTTCTTAAGAGATGGCACGCGAGGCGCGCACTCGCCGCGTTGACATTTATCTGGTAGAGCTCGGATGGGGGGAGCTGCGACTACTCTGGGACCAGACCAACTCGTAAATTTCGCATCATCATAATGCATTCTCGTAATTACTTACAATTTTTGAATCATTTAAAAATTTCAAGCCCAAAAATGATGCCGATGCCGATGCCGATGCCGATGCCCCGCCAACTCTGTCTCGTGTCTGATGAAGATCATCAACAATGTGTTAAGCGAGCAAAACGGAACGGAGCACCCAGTATGGAGTGCAGTCTGTCGCCGCAAGACGACAAGACGAGGCAGCGTAACAGGGCTGATTACTGGCTGAAAATGTTATGACATTTGGGCCAAAAGATAGCAAGACACATGGGCGGATCGAGGTTTAAAATCACGCCCAAGGGGCAAACTTTCATAATAGTACTATGGAAAAATATACTTAAATATAAATTAGAAAGTATGCGTAATATTTCTTATAAGACTTTGTGCTGGACTTCGTTTTAAGCATTTGGAGCTTGAGAGTGCCAAAAATAAACTTGTGTTAGAACTTTCTACAGGGTCATATGATTGAATTTGAAATCCGCCACCGTTCGCAAATATTCACTTACAATTTTGGAGTTACTCCAAGAATTTAAAATATAATGAACGATGTCATTAGTCATATAGACAATGCCGCATTGCGCGCAAAGGCAGAACCACAACATGAAACTGCGGACGAACATTCTTAAATATTAATTCTCGCATTTGTGCTTAAGTTATGGGCAGCCACATGGCTGTTCAACAACGTAGACACATACTATATCGAACGTTGAGCGCAGACCAGACTTGCCGCTTCCCCTCCCTCGGGTTTCTGTAATAAACCATACTAGCTCAAAGCGAACGCACTTTAATAAATAATTGGCGTTGTTGTGTGGTGTAATCTCAGCGCTTTAAGACATGCACAAGACCCTGGGCAATGCGAGCTAAACTCTCAACCTCAATGTTTCTTCTTCTTTAGATGCGACCGCCAAGCGGAACGCCGACAATTAAGGCAAACTATGCAACTTGGCCACAATTTCTTCATAATAATGCCAAAGTCGTGAACAAGAGCAAGATGAGCAATTAATAATAAGCTCATAATTTGTATGGACCTGCCTAAACGGGAGTCTACCCAGTTTCCTAGTTTCTGTCCATATTGGGATTGCCCACTCTTGAGCACTTCTGGCCATAACAATTTCATTAATGATGCCAAGACCAGGCTCTCTATATGTATGTATTGCGATTCAGAGCGGCAACAAAGTTATTTGCACAGCTGGCATTAATTCTCATCATTAGATGTTGTTTAAGGAGCGCATTTCATTTCTAGGGTATTTGCAAGAGAGCAGTTTAAATTTGTCACTGTCTTGTCCTGATTGAAGAATATATGTTTCTATGTATAACTGATTTCTATCTGAATTATTACGAGTTCCATTTCAAAATATGTATCAACAAATAACAGAACAAAACTTACCTTTGCCCCGTACGGTGATATAGTTTCGTTGGAGTGGGCTCGAGCGGAAGGAATTGTCATTTCTTTGGCATGTTCGTTCTGTAGATGAGTTTCCAGGGCAGCCTGGCTGGGCAGCATCTTGAAGCACAAATTGCACACATTTGGGGGCGGCTGGAGACCTAAAAATAGAGAGTCAAGGAAATAACAAATCAAGCACAAGGCAGTCATGATACGACATAACTTTCGACGCATGTTGGAAACGAGAGGAACCGAAATTCAATATAATAAATTTTCATCAGAATAAAACGTTGTGACATAATGACGCCACGATCATGAAACAAAGCGTAATTCATTGAGGGCTGCCTTCCGACGCCGATCACGATGTATTGGAATTGAAAATGCGCGAAAAGTTTATAAATAAATTTTGGAATTTGGCATAGGCAGACGTGGCATATATTGGGGAATGGGTGTGGATGGGGCTGTAAATGCTTTGTCTTGGTCCAATTGAGTTATGTCGCGCTAAGAACGCAGATTTATTGTGCCGCGGCCGCGTGGAGCTACTGCCTCACTGCCTCATGGCAAACATCGCGAGGGTCAAAGGTGACAGACAAAGAGGCTTTGTCATTTCGAAGCTTGACAGTCGCTGCGTACTTACCCATTAATCCGAGCGGTCCGAAGGGCAGCAGCGGAAACTTGGCATGCGTTTGCCCTAGCGCATGCATCTCATCGCGCGCCGCCGCCATCAGTAGCAGATTCGGAGGCATCGGCATGCCAAGCATCGGTAGGGCTCCAGTACCAACAGCTGTTGTACTGTTACCGACTCCAAAGAGCCGCGCCGCTGCCGCTGTTGCCGCCGACGACGAAGATGGCGATGAAAGGTCCATTGCGGGCATCTCGCCGCTGGTGCTTTCACGTCCACCACCTTCTAAATCCGATCTGGAGCGCTCGTCATCGTGGACAGTCCGTCTATCTCTGTCAAGAAGTGTGGCAGTAGCTGCACTTGAATTGTCCCGTGAATCGTCAGTGCTGTCCATGGTCATGAACTCGTCAAAATCGCCACCCTGCGAAGACTCCGAGCGCTGGCCAGAGTGATCCGAAATGGTTGTTGAGAAGTCCAAAGTGTCTGAGGTGCCCAGCGACTTGTTGGAGTTCTGATCCTCAATACCCAGACGCTCAGCGTCACCAAGTCCGATGCTCTGACTCTGACCCTGACCATGCCCCTGATTGCCGCTGCCGTCGTCCATGGTATGGATGCGAATGTGCTGCTGCAGGATGATGCCATTGGAGAACTTTTGGTGGCACACTGGGCACTTGAACTGACTGCGCATGGGTGGCTTTATCTTGTGTATGCTCATGTGCGCCTTCAGGTTGCCCTTGGTGGCGAATGCGCGTCCGCAGATCTTACAGCGAAAAGGTCGCTCTCCAGTGTGAGTGCGTATATGCATCTGCAGTGAGCTGCGGCAGGACATGACCTTCTGGCAGAAAATGCATTGATTCGGATCGGTCAACTTGTTCTCGATGTTGTCAACCAGCTGCTGAAGCTTTGACGTCTCCGATGTCTTATCTATCTCAATGAGATCCTCCCACGACTTGTCAATGATGCGCTCCATCTGAGCCAACGAGTACTCGCCCGGTAGTGCGACAGTCCCATCGCGACTGGCTGAAGAGCGTCGCACCAGCTTGGCAATCTGTAGATGCTCGGGATGGTCGCGGTCATCTCCTGTCGGACTACCCGCATTGCTCGTCTGACGCTTACGGACGCTGCCGTTTCGGCGATTCGCCGTCGTCGGCGGCGTCGTTGGCTTTGGATTGTCCTTCGTTTTATCCTTTTCCTGTTTCTCGGGGAAAACTACTGGGGGCTGGACAGATTCAGTTGCGCTTTGATTTCTGCTCCGTTCGGGCAGGGACTTGGTTGTCTGCGCGGGTTGCATGGGAGAGTGCGACATCTCTCTGGCCGGCTTGCTTAGATCCTCGGCCTGCTGAAGATGTCCCGTCATTGCCAACGACTGTGGCTCCTGTTGCTGCTCCAACGGTGTGTGATCCCCGCTGGGTTGACCTATGGTAGGCGGCGGAGGCGGTGCCAGGGGCGCTGGCGTCACAAAGGGTAAACGAATAGATGGCAGAGCGGCAAACTGCTCGGGCGTTGCCGGCGGTGGCCCGCCATTGACCACAGGCGGCAGAAGCATGGGAGGAAAGATTTGCGTGTGGCGTTGATAGTGCACCTTTAAATTGCCCTTGGTGGTAAACTTGCTGCCACAAACATTGCAATGGAAGGGTCTCTCTCCGGTGTGGGATCGCAGGTGTATTTGCAGGGCCGAGTAGCTGCCGAAGATCTTGCCACAATACTTGCAACGATGCTTGAAGATCTCACCACGACTCTGTGCTTCCTTAGAGGCGTATTCAGAATATTCCTCCTGCATTTGGGCGGCGTGCAAGCTCTGCGACGCCGAGTCCAGCACCTCCTCTGTACGGCGTTGCAGCATCTCCAGGCAGTTGGGCTCATTGGGCGCCGGCGGTGGGTCGTGATTGGTGATGATACTGGATGCCAGACTAGAGCTGATGTCGCACATTATCGGCTTATATTCACTTTCCAGCTCGCGTTCGGCCTCAACCTCAATTTCACGCTCGCGTTCTATTTTGGTGAGGAGCACCTCTCGTTCCCTATTGCACTCATTGGATATTGCCTCTATTTCCATTGACATTTCCTGTTCATCAGTCTTTGAACTCTCCTCCAGCCTTTCATGATCAATCTCAGCTTCCTCGCCATTTAGTTTCGGCTGCTCTTTGGAAGGATTTAGCGGCGGCGGCGGTGGCTCCTCCTCCTCGTCGTCCTCTTCTTCGTCGTCAGGCTCAGCATAACTCTGACCCGGCCTACTCAGCGCAGCTACCACGCCACCCGCCCGCTTCAATTGACTCTGTAGGTGCTGGATGAGCTGCAGCTGCATCAGATGCTGCCGCTGTACATTGAAGATCGTCGATTGCACCATGGCCAGATCATTTGGATCAGTCGTTCCCGCCAGCGCAGTGGCTGCAAACTGTGCCACCGCCACTTTGGTATGTTGTAAAGCTTCTAGTGCCACGTGCCCGCTTGTAGGCAAGCGGCTGCCGGAGATAACCGATAAATCCAGCGCCTCATTACTGTTCTCCGGCTGGTCAGCGCAGGGCAACGAAGTCTCCGATTCTAGCTGTAACGCCGCTTCCGGCTCCGGCATTTCGTCAGCTGCGCTGCCGTTGTTATTGCTATCCGCATTCAGCTCCTTGGCTAACAGACTGCTGTCGCCTGTAGGGTCTGCACCTACCGAGCTGCCACCATTAGAGGAGCCACTGCGCGTACCTGTGCTTCGGTAATTGATGCGGTTGCGAAATATTGAACACATTCTCCACTAGAGCGGTCGGTGCCGATCGCTCCACTTCCTCCGGTTCACAATAACTGTTGGTACTGATTCGAGATCTATCTTGGACACTGGACCTGGGTCCGGTTATGGGTATGGGTGTGATTGCGGCGTTGTTGCTGCTGTTCATGGGCGCTGTGGGTAAGACGAGAGAGATTGAAATCAGAAAGTGGGATCATACAAATTTACGCACATATTCCTGACAAATTATTTGCTATAACCGGCGAGATGCCGATGCCGTCACGTAAGGAGGCTCCGACCCGGTCAGACTCTGATAAATTTTTGAATATATGAATAGCGTCGTGTCGCAACTTTGTGTGATGAATAAATGAACGCATTGCATATTATTAGGGGCGTATAACTTAATTTTAGCCTACCTAACCAACCGGGCAATACATATCTATATCAGAACAATGTTTTTGGACTTTCCGTGTCCGTGTCTTGTGGTTGTGAATTATTGAACTGGCCGAAGCTCGATGCGTTTGCGTTTTGCATGAGCCATTGGCTTGGTTAATTTATTGATATATTACTTGGAATCACTCAGCATAACTTTGCTTTGGTCCCATTCGATTTATTCCGGCTATATCTAATTTACTTGGTGCCAGCTCACCCACACGCCTAGTCCGTCCTATAGGCATATATAATCCCAGATTGCGTTATGGGTCTCTTATGATACGGAAATGCTAAAAGCCTTATGTCAGATTCAAATGCGCTTCGCAGGTAAATATCGGTCAAACTGGTGGGTAATCGATCTCCTTAAGCGCTGACGACATTGTCGAATACCTGCAAGCTATTACAGAACAGTTTTTGATTGTGTCGAATTGTAAATTCAAAGATTACTTTGTCTTTTTCGAATACATAAGATTTTTAAATGCAAATTCAACTGAGCTTGCCATTTTAATAAATCCAATTCAATGAATAAGATTTAGTTGCAAGCTCACCAATTTTGGCAGCAAATCGATTTCCACATAATTCTGTGTAATTTGTATGTTATATTTACAATAATCTTGCCCGGCTCTAGCATATTTTTAGTCCCACAGTAAATTGGAAAAAATATTTCACAATAATCGATGCGCACATGAGCGTGGAGTTGGTATACCGTTCGCATTACGGGCGATTGCTTTATGATTATTTCCCGGCAATTAAGTGAATTTATTGGCAAAGGTAAACACAAGGTGTGCCCAGATGCATGCCCTGACCCCACGCCCCGATAAAAGCCATAGTCTGATTGTTGGCTATCCACATTTCGTACTCGGAATCTATACATACATATTTATATCGATTGGGCGCTCTCGAAATCGTCGACGTGAACACATCGTATAGTATTTCTATCAATGCCGACGAAGGCAATGGGCTCATCCGAAATCAATTTGTTTAATGCAGCAACAGCCTCCGCAGCGACGCACTTTTCCCACACAGGAATTGAAGGGGGGTTGGATATACATATGTAGTAAATACTGTGTGTGTGTCTGCTGGATAGTTGGGCGGCACCTACGTGTGGCAAGGCTTGAATTGGGCGAAAGTCGAAAGTGTTGACCGAAGTCAGAGTAGTCAGAAACCCTTGAATGGCCAGCCACAACTTATTCCACTTGAGCTGATTTCTTGAGCGATTTACGCACAGCCAAAAACATAAAACTTCCGCAATTGCTTCAGCCGAAAGTTGCCTTTAATCTAGCGGCGCCAAAAGGTCAACACTTGAGGCTGATATTAGAAATTGAATATCAGAAGCTTTGTTTTCGTTCCGTTTGTCATCCACTCCAATAAGTGTGCTAGATGTGCTCCCAAAATTCACATTTCTATACATGTTCCAAAGTTTCCTGTCAGCAGGTGGTCCAACAGCAGCCAACTTGAGAGGAACTCTAAATCTTTCGTACGCATTACAGATACTCGCTTCGATCGGCCAACAGCCTGGCGTGCGTAAATATTTTATCCGTGAGATACAACAAACCGTCAATCATTTGCTTCAACCGTTAATTATGGATGTACGAGCGCTCGTACATTTGTTTTATACACAGCTTTTTCCGCAGCGGATATGGATCAAAATTCTATGCAATTTGCTTGATTGATTGATGGCACACCTCTAGCCATACTCACAGTAGAGTATAGCCAAAGATACGAGTACTTGCATACATCCGGATTGCTCAAAATTTAGCTGATTATGTGAATTGCCAACGGGTCGATAAAGTAAACAATTCATTCAGTGAATCGTATTGAGATATTGATTAAGATTTGCTATTCTACAAGTCGATCAAAGCAATTGAGTATTCGATCTGAGCGAATGCCATTTCAAAAATCGCACAACTTCATATTAGATGATGGGAAAGCAGTCCAGAGAAATGATATTAATAAATCTAGATAGGTGTAAAGAGGGAGATAGAGAAAGAGAAAAAGAGAGTGATAGAAAGAGAAATATGTAAAGAAATAGAGAGAGAAAGAGAGTAATAGATAGAGAAGTACAGAGAAAGAGAGTAATAGAGACAGAAATAGAGAGAGATAGAGAGAGAGAGAGAGAGAAAGAGAGAGAGAGAGAGAAAGAGAGAGAGAGAGAGAAAAGAGAGAGAGAGAGAGAGAGAGAGAGAGAGAGAGAGAGAGAAAGAAAGAGAGAGGGAGAGAGAGAAAGAGGGAGAGAGAGACAGTAAAAGAAAGAGGGAGAGAGAGATAGTAAAAGATAGAGAAGTAGAGTGAATGAGTAAAAGAGATAGAAATAGAGAGAAAGAGAGAGAGGGAGAAAAAGAGAGAGGGAGAAAAAGAGAGAGAGACAGAGAGACAGAGACAGAGAGAGTGGACAAAGCATGGCAACTGCGCTTGTAAAAACGGAACTGAGGCTGAAAAATGGTCGTAACTTGCAGTATTTAAAAGTCTAAAGAGGAGAGCGCACAACTCTACTTGCAGGAACGGAGAATGGAGCCGGGACCGGGCCACTGAGGAGAACAAAATGACTGCAAATTTATTAAGCTGAAAAAATTTTATGAGTTGAATTGGTATAATTCTCATATAATTTTTGAAAAACAAACCAAATGGAACGACGAAACAAAGACGACGAGCTTAAGTCCAGACGCAGTCGGAAGGGGCTCGGTGGACCGGAGGGCGGTCAACCAGTTGACGCAGCAGACGCCGCGGGTGTTGTCGGAGGTACGAGGTAGGCCAGAAGGGAAGTGGAGAGGAGCAATGGAGCAAGCGCCACACACACCGTTCGAGAAATGGACGTCGTGTGTATGGGAAATGCAAATGTCTGCGTGTCTACAGACGAGGGCGCAGACGGAGGCGGAGAGTCGCAAGGCGGAACAGCAGTGGAAGGCAGTAAAAGAAGAAGAAGAAGCTAAAGCAAACCAATGCCAAGTGGCCGGAGTGTGTCGTGGGAGGGGGGCAACTGGACAACACACACACACACACACACGCACACACTCAAACACACTGGCAAACACAAACAGGCTCACACACATAAAGTTGCTCTGGGCCTTGTAGATGAATTTGTATTGTTTTGCATTTGCTTTTGGGGCGCTACTTTGTTTTTGCCTCTGCTTTCGTTTTTTTTTTTGTTGTCTTTTTTGTTTTTGTTGAAAGGAATAATAAAGGCCAGTCATCCAAGTTATACCAGGGCGGAAAACGGGAGAGAGACAGAGAAAGGGACAGAGAGAGAGAGGGAGAGAGAGAGCGGTGGGGGGTGTGGCGGCAAAGGAAGAGTTGTTAAGCTGCCATTGCAAACAATTAAAATCATAAGAGACGCACATAAATTATTCATGGCTTAATCTAAAGTGGACAATCTATGCAAAGTACCCGACACACACTCACACACACACACACACACACACGCACACTTATCCAGCCCCTCCTTTCATTTCCCCACCCTCTTTCCTATTGGCAAGCATGTGTACGCTCGAACTCTTGGCCAAAACAGATATGTCCACTTTTTATACCTTGCCCAATTCTGACTTTTGTTACACATAATTCAACAAATTATATAAAAATATTATATTATATACATTTAAAAATGTTTTCTTGTAACAAATTGCAATTGAATGTGATAAATGTTAATAAAAATATGCAACACAAATGTACGATATGCTCAGCAATCATATTTGAAGCAACAGCCTCAGAATGGAAAAACAAGAACCATAGACTTATTGGAAATTTGTCTCGCAAGTAACAACAACTAACTAGGTGTAGCTGTGTGTGTGTGTGTGTATACGTGTTCGTGTATGTGTTTGAGTTCTGATAGATTCGCATGTGGCGTGCGCGGATTTGTTGGCATATTTCTGGCTTGCAAAAAATTTTCAACGGCCCCACATTACAAAATATATCGCCGAAAATAATAAAATTTTGTGGCTTTTGGCAAATATTTGGACAGCTAGCGTCACGTCGTGGGGGCAGAGGGGGCGGCGAGGGGGAGGGCGAAGAGCTCAAAATGAAAATCATGTACACGAGGTAAGAACTGAAAAATCGAGTGGTAAAATGTAGATATAGAAACTGTAGACAGTTTTTCTATATCTGCGCACATTTCTGTCATAACAAAAAAATATTTTTACTGGCTGCGCAGCCACCGACCGCCCCCCCCCCCCTTGCCCTAACCAATTCGAATTTCTGTGTTGACTTTATGCTGAATTCATAAAAATGAAAATAAATAAATAATGAAAAACAACGAAATAGCATGCCAATAAATACAAATAAATATGCTGTTTTCAGAGCGGGGGCAAAGGGCAGGCAGGGCAGTGAGCCTTTGGGGGAGGGGGGTGGCGAGTGGCGAGTTGCGAGAAAAATGAAAAATAGACTCGCGGACAATGTTTCGAATTTTATAAATGAACGGCAAGGAAAATAAATGAATTTATTGTCGACAGCGTCCGAAGCCAAGATACGAAGATGATTCTGACTGTAGATCATAATGATGATGACGATCTTCATCATGATGATGCAAATGTACACAAGCAAACAAAGATATCTGCTGTATTATAAATTTGCTTTCGTTGAAATGAAATCGCGCGACTCATAAATTAATTAAGGCAATAAGTGCATTAGGCGCATACAAAAGCGAGTGTGTGTGGGTGTGTCTGTGTGTGTGTATGTGTGTGTGTGTGTTTGGGCGGGGGAGGCGATGTCAAATGTATCTCTTTCTGTAAGTTGTTGTTCTTGACTTGCTTGATTGTTCATCATTCAAATCTTAAGCGCTTCAGCTCCTCCTGCTGGCATTTGACTGCATCTACAAGATACTCATGTATCTGACACCTGTCATCTTTTCGTTTAACCTACGCCCCAGCTCCCTCCGGCGCCCACAGCCCCCTTGCTGCTCATTGTTGCTCTGCTAATTTTACTCTCCTGACAAAGCCCCCCGTCCGTGTCGATGTGTGCGTGCATCAATTGTCTGTGTGAGGATTCTGGCATAACATGCTCTCACGTGTTTGTGCTGTCATTTGGAGCAGCGTCTCGTGCCTATACCAAGATGCCAATAATCTCCCCAATGCCGTAACCTTCGAGTCGCCGCCTTGTTGCTGAGGCTGGTCTGCTGAGGCGCAAAGTAGTTGTATTTATGTTAACTTTGACATAAGCCTGACATGCAAATTTCTGTTGCTATTGTTGTTGTTGTTTTAGTTGTTGTTGTTCTTGTCATTTCGGTTGCATGTCCTCGCATAAAGTGTCAAAGTTGAATAATCGCCACTAGGGCAACAACTGAACTAGAAAGTCACACAGGCAAACATAGCTAAAGCAGAAAGGTTTTAATAACCAAAATGTTCGATAAGAAAAATATCTGGTACATCTGCAATCCCAAAAACTGACGACATTTAATGATTGTGCGAAAATAATGGCTAATATTAGATGCGAACGTGTTAAAAGTGTAGCCTGAGACCGAAAATCTTGTTTAAAATACTTTTAAGACTCAAAATGTTTGAATCCTAACAATTTTATGCTTGTTTCAGGCATGCAAACTTTGGAAACTAGTTTTTATTATGCTTTTATAAGCTATTTTATATACTAATTGTAGTTTCACAATTTTCGTTAAACTTCATAATTACGCCCCTCTGGTAAAAGTTGCTAAAAAAGAGTAACAGGATACCAGAATTGGAAATAAAAACAAACACAAAAAAAAAAAAAAAAAAAAAAAAAAAAAAAAAATTTTATTAAAAATTGTAGAAAGAAAAGCTGTAGAAAGCTTAAAGATACTTAAAGTTGCGTCAACAAATTGGAACTATTCAAACAGAGCTACTTCATCGACTTATTTTAAGTTTTTGAAAAATGACTTCAGATAATTTCAGTGAAAAATATGTTATTTAACTTTATTTGTGTTCTGTTTGCAATGTGAAACTAACTTTCAAATATATTACTAGAATTCCCTAGGCAAGTAAGACTCACTTAATCTAATTTTAATCAGCTTGGATTGGGTTTTACTCACTTTATTGGCAAGTTCACTTTTCATATTTTTGCAATTTGTTAATTGTTTATCCGCTTGTGTGAAACATGTGTAAATCACTTTTGATTTTTTTGATTTTGCCGACGGCAGTTAACAGTTTTCAGCGAATCCTCCGGAGGATTCGTGTAATGATTCGTTTGGTTAGTCCTTTTATATGCACTATTTTCAGTATTTTGTCTTTAGCTCACTTTTACTTAAACAAATTTATTGCACATATTTTGAATTGTTTTTTGCATTGCGGCTGCTCGCTCTCCCAGAGAGACTTTTGTTTACGTTGTTGTTGTTGTTGTTGTTGTTGTTGCTGCTGCTGCTGCTGCGTTGGCCATTTGCATTTGTGTTTTTATTTTATGATTAATTTAACACACGCGACCACAAAAACTTCTACGTCGAAACCCCGCGCACTCTTCCCCCATGATACCGCAGCGTTCTCGAGCTCACACCCACACGCAGGCACTCACACAACCACGCACACACACATACGCAGATGAACGCACACACACACACTCACACACACTTAAACGAACGCACACACACTCACACACACACACAGCAACACACACACGCACGCACGCACTTAAAGCTGGAGATGAGGCGGGAGAAAAAAATAAGTAACGTGCGTGAGCTGCGACAACAACGTCGACGGCGACGACGACGACGGCGGCGGTAATAAAAACCGTTAACTGGCCAGTGCTGCCGCTGTCAAATTTTTTGGCAACAATAATTTGCTGTGAATGTGAATGGCAAATTAGCTGTAAACTGGCAACGGGCCACTGGTAACTGGAGGCTTTGAGGCGGCTGAGCAAAGCCAAGAAGTGGCGGCTGTTGCCTGCTGCCTGCCTCGCTGGCTGGCTGAACTGACGCTGAACTGGCGCTGTCGGTGGCGCTGCCGTTGGCCGTGGCGTTGGCCGTGACTGGAGCCGAAGCAGAGAATGTCCTTTATGGACCTAACGAGCGTGCGGCGCAGCAAGAAAAACGGCAACGAGACAACGAAACGCAGCAGCAGCGCAGCAGCAGCGAATCGAAGTGTCGCTATCGTTGGGGGCAGATTTTCGTGTTCGGTGGCATTGCAAAAGCTTAGATGTGCCCAACAACAGCAGCGAGAGAGCGAGCAAGAGAGTGAGAAATATATGTAAAAGTGCGTGCAACATTTTCGAAATTGCGGGGAATTGTCCGTATAAGACTGTTATCACACTGTTATTCTAACTAGCTAACAGTGAGTATCGCTGTTAAGCTTGCAACACATTAGCGGTGCTGCTCTAACGCACGCATCGCTTGCATTTATGAAAGGCCTTAACTGTGTGTATGAGTGTGTGTTACTCTGCGAATGCCATAAATCAAAAAGAGACTTGCGGAGCAGTCATCTGTGTGTGTGTGTGTATGCCAATGCGCTGCTCTCTTGCCGGCTGCCGAGCACTGAAAGAGCCGACGGCGCACAAATCGATACCCCAGCGGCAGCAAACGAAAAACTGTCCGACACCAGACAACGTCATCTTCGGGCAGCGCAGCACCGATTTTTGCGCAGCTTCATTGTTGTTGTTGCCGCTGAGCCGTCGACAAATAAATAAAACGCAATGCAAAAGCAAAAACAAATTATGACAACTTTAGGCGGAGCATATCAAAAAACGTGGAAATGGACGCCGACGTCGTTGCCAGCAGCACTGCTCTCATTTTTCTCAATCATATTTCTTACTATGTGTGTGTGTGTCAGTGTGTGTGTGTGTGTGTGTGTGTAACGTAGTGAGCCTGTATTTGAGTTTCTTTATTTACCTATATTTTCTTAAGTTTTTTTTTTTACAGCTGCGACTTTACCGTTGGTCCTTTGGCAGACATTGCGCCAACAAAATGCCGTCGGTAACGAATGAATTTCATTTTGAAAGCAAAGCTAAAGCAAAGCTCTTACAGTTAAATTGTAAAAAATGTCTAAATGAGAGAACAGATAATTTCCTTTTAACATTTTCTGCATAGCATTGTTATGGAATTAAATTTGAAATAAACATGTGCGTTTCAGTTCTGTTTTCAGCTGTTTTCGAACACTGATCGCTTGCTTAGTTGAAAATTAGTCTCATATTTAACAACTCGAACACAACAATTCGATGCGGGAAACCCTCCGCTCAAATGCCATTCTGATGCAGTTCGCGGCATGAATTATGCATGTGACTGGCGACTTCCATATCCACCAATTGCATTTCATTTGTAGATAAATGCGTGCGTATCTTCTTGGTACTATTTAAAAAAAAAAAAAAAAACCATATGTACATATACATATATGCTACTGCTACTGAGCTGCAACCCTCTCCGCCCCGTGTTCGTTGCCCATATAATCTGAAAGTATTCGTGCGGAACATCTGCCCGCTGTGTGAGTTTTTGAGTTACTAAAAAAAAAAATACTTTATAGAACCAACAACAGTTTCAAAATGGATTCATTTTGAATAAAAAATGAAATGAAATGAAATGATAACAAACAAGAACAACAATAGGCACGACAAACAATCTTTACCACCCCGAATTCCCCGGCCGGCATCTTGTACCCTAAACGTTTTTCGAAGCGTTGCAACTAATAACTAACCCTCTCCTCTCACACCCTTCAATCGGATGTAGGCTGCATTGCAAATTAACAGCCTGCATGAAATGTGTACCGCCCGAGGTCTGTCAAAAATCATCTCGAGAGCATTTCCCTGTAAAATGTCAAAAAATAAAAACAAACAACGGAACGAACAACTAAAATGCATAGCCACAGATATTAAAAGAAAAAGAGCTGACATTTTCATAGTTCATAGACACAGAGTCTGAGCCCACCAAAATTTCCCAGAGCCAATGTCGTTTGTCATCATGAATCGCTTCTAATCAAAACGAAAAACAAAAACCAAATTTGGTGGACATTTTCAATGATGGCCGCCCGCGAGAGAAAGCAAGTGGAATTTCTATGCAAATCGAATGCCGCTTTATAATTTTGATGACGCCGATTTGTCTCTATATTCATAAAAACTGCCCAAGAAAAGCCTCCACATATTTTTCAGGTCGCAGGAAAATCAAAGACAAAGCGAAGCCGAACAGAACTCGACCAACACAACAACATAGCATAATTAAAGTCGGAATAAATTATTACACACATTTTGAGGTAAATGCGACAAATGCCCAATTCCGAAAGGTCCCCAAGACCACAAACTGAACCAATCCAATGAAGAACAACGTTTTTAATCATCATGGAAAACGTGAGTTGGTTCAAAGTACAAAAAAAAACCCAACGTCGGCATGTTGAAGAGTTCTTGGAAAACCATGAATTAATGAAATATACAATGCAAGTAAATCAAATGTTTGTTATTCATTTTAAATAACAGCAATTAAGACAAACTGAAATCAAGAACAATAAAGACAAAGCCCGGAAAAGCTTGAATATAAGTATTCAAAAGACTTGGGGAAATATTATCTCAATAGCTTTTGATGGAATCTTGTCTTGTCGTATCGCTAAATATTTGCCAAACTCTGCCGCGTTTTAAACAAGATTGAGCAATCTTTTACTTTATTTTATTCTTAACAGAATTAACAATGTATTCTTTAGAGTTTTTCCCATACTTTGCTCAAGATTCCCCATCTTTTCGTTCTATTTGAATCACGCTCAAAGATCAGATCTATTGACGAATGCGACACTCTTGAATTTTATGCCTAGCTCAAATAAATGTGCTTATTTAAATGACATCGATTTTTAATAGTACCCCACGCATTACCCACAACTTTTGTTTCATCAAATTGGAAATGCACGTTGATCGAATGCGATCGCGGGTTCAACTTTGATATCACGTTTGACTCGGCCACATAGAATTAAGAACCCTGGCCGTGTAAAATGAAATAAATTAAAAAAAAACCGAAACAACTCGAGCTCAAGTTGCTTTTTAAACATCATAAAAATGAAGTACTTCAGACGTACGTTGGGCATACTTATTTAGGAACAAGTCCGAGTTCCCAAGAGCCGAACCCATTTCCAACGTACCGAATGTGTTTTTGATTTGTCTGCCTTGTGATTTATGTGAACGATTGATAAAAAGCAAATTAAACTTTTAGTTTTGTTTTTTGTTTTTCTGTGTGGGGGAAAAAACAATCCGAACGAATGAAAATTTGGCTGATGTATTTCTTATAAAATGTTATGTTTATTTGCATTTAATGTTTTTACCCAAATTTAAGAGTCTTCCCAGAATTGACCTTGGGCCGACATAAGTAAGGGCTGTCACTTTGGGTCATTTACTCGATTGCGCTTAATCGATTTCTTTGTAAACTCGAAACCAATGTCAACAGCCGCACAACATTCACAGATACACACAGATACAGATACAAATAAGCAATTTCAAGCTGCCAACTAAAAAGGAAGTTGAAGAAATTTGCTTTTTTGGTCTCGAAGCGAAACAACATTTACACACTTTAACGAAGCAAAAACATTTGAGCAATCGGCAAAAAAAAAAACAGAAAAACAAAAAATAAATAGAAAATCTAGTGCAAAGTGGAGTACGCGTAAGCGGAAGGATCCAGCTGGAACAGGGAGGAGCGCCACACTGAGAACACGACGATGTTGGCTTAAATTTGCTGGCAGTCGCATAGGTAAATAAGCAACAGTTCTACACACACACACACACACAGAGCCAGGCCAGACAAACGCGCTCTTGTGCAATCTTGTGCATCTACAGGAAGCATTTGTGGAACTGTTGTCCTTGACGCTGTTGTGTGCGACACTGAAAACTATGTCTAAGTCTATGCTGTATTCCTGTGCCTTTCATACTGCCCCGCCTTTCAATGTGTGCTCCTCGATGAAACTGTAGTTGACTTCAATTTTAAAGTTTTATTGATTTTTCATGTCGAATCTGTGCTTTACGCATAATTCAAGTCTTGCGGCTATGTGCGTAATTAACACGCCCAGCGTCTGCTCCAATGGGCGTTACCTCTCCACGATTTGATGCGACAAATACTCGAGGAGTGTTAATTTATGTGGCGTTGCTTTTGTAATTTTAATGGAAATGCAATTCATAAAATAAGACATCATAAATTCTTAAAGAGCCATGCGTTGGACGTAGTTATGGCTCGTGCGTACCACATGTGGCCCCAAAAGAATTCCATTCCTGCGGGGTAACATGTGTTTCTTTCCATTCAATTCAATTCAATTTCAATTTCAATTGTTTTTGTTACATTTGATCATCTATTTTGGATACTTACTTTATGATAAGTTTAAGAATGTCAACATTCAAGCAAAAGTGGACACATCATCTTTTCAATCCTGCAACCGTGTGATCTTATATGCTTTAAGCTCGTCCCGACTTTAAATGAAAATTTGATGACAATTGTTGCATTTAAATGTTGCCCAATTTCGGAGACGCCGCTTCGTAGCCAATGCCTTATTTGGCCGGGTGCTGTGTACGAGTTTGGGGTCTACGGGTTCCCGAAAAAATCGATATGCTCCCAAATAGACATGTCTGTTGCTTTCTGTTGTTGCTGCTGCTGCTGCTGCTTCTTCTCCTTTTTTTTTCGGCGGCAACCCAAAAACAGCAACAACATGTGTAAGCTGCCTTCATTATTAGGCAGTCAGGGAGCCAGCCTTGTGTCTCCCGCCCGAGCGAAAGTGTTACCACCAAAGTTCGTCTGTTGTCTCGGCCCATCAATGCCCCAAATTACGGTGCAACCAGCATAAGTATTTATATAGAGCTATATAGTAGGTATATCTCTCTCTATATATATATATATATATGTGTGTGTGTGTGTATCGTTCAGCTGTGTGTGCCTCTGTTTCGGTCGTTTTAAGCGGCGTCGTCCTTTCCGATTTCCACTTTGCTCCCACAAAAGCCAAACTAACTTTGTACTGACACGCCTCCTCTCCAGCTAGCACCCCTTTTCGACTGTCTCTGTCTGGCTTTTTTGTCACCAGCGTCTCGCAGTTTCACTTTTTGTGTGTGGGCGACGATTTTACTCTTTTTGCTACTCAAATTTCCATTGCGTTTGTAGGCGAATCGGAGTCGCTGTTTTATATACCAAATGTCTCCGGTTTCGTTCGCTACTGTGTGTCTGAGTGTGTGTGTGTGTGTGTGTGTGTGTGGGTCACATGTGTTTGTTAAAGCTTAAATATTCAAAAATGAGCTACCAAACTTAAACTGTAACGATCTGCCAAGAACTGCGGGCAGTTTTGTTTTATGTAAATCAGGTCAATGGCACACCCCCATCCCATGCATAAACACAAAGCCGACGTGGCGCCCTCTAGTGTATGGAACTGTAAAACACACACTAATTTTAAGATTATGAACAAGGTATTCATCATTTCAGTTTCAGCTAAACAAAATCGAAAACACGAAAAACTGGAAATCTGTGCGGCGAATCGCAAGGGAATGATGTATAACTATACAGAGATACGAGTTCCCATTGATCCAGCAATTTGATGGGTTCTCTCGAGCGAAATGTTTGCTTAGCTGAGGCGACATCAATAAACGTAAACACACGCCAAATATACACAAACACACACGCACACACACGCACACACACACACACGCACACACTCGTGCACATTTTGCATTGGCGTGTATCTGTCATGGCGAATATCCTTTTATGAATCTAATGCGAATTTCATATCCTGCTGTGTGATCGAATGCTCCTGCTCCTGCTTCTGCTCCTGCGGCTGTTTGTTATTCCGGGGTTTTTCATTCTTTTGTCTCGCTTCTCGTTGTTTGTTTTCGTATGATTCGTACAACGTATTGCGTTGACAATTTGAAAGATATTTCTATATGAAGTTCTTTTTCTCTTACGGATTATTAGAAGATTATGCATGTTGCTTGCTGGGATATTGAAATATCTATATGCTTTTTGTAAACTGTTTTGAGTCAAATACGCACATGAATCTTCATTGTATGATAAAGTATTAGACATTACTTTAATTAGTTAATATATAGGCGGATTAAAGAGTTAAGCTCTTTAAATGAGGAACTTTCTCCTGCCAGGGTGTCAAATCAAATCAACTTTCATGAAAATTAACTTTAATATTTTCCGACGATGACAGTGAAAGCTTTTTCACCCCCCACGGTGAAAAATGACGACGACGCTCACCCACCACACAAGCAAAATGGCAACCATGCTGAGCGCACTTCTCAGCCCACACTTCTTTTCGAAGGCTATAATTATGTATTTATGCAAATTCTCCGGCTGCGTGTCGAATGTTGAAGTTGCGAAGCGTCGCCTCCATATTGTCGCATCATTTACCATTTACGAAATTGTTTAATTCAATTAAATAATTATATGCATATGTTTTTGTAACATGCATGACACCCTCGCTCACAGACGCACACACAGGCATACACACACACACACACACACACACATACATACATCTTGCACACGCACAGCGCATTGATGGTTACATTAAAAAAGTCGCCCTCTCAACGTGCAGCACCACCCGCACCACCCAAAGGCAAATTACGAGCAACAATAAACTTTGTCAACATCGAGGTGGTAGAGACGGGTGTCCTTAGCGGGTTCGGTGGGAGGTGTGTGTGTGTGTGAGTAAGAGTAGCAAAGTCTTAAGCCTGCGCAGGGAGTGTGCCGTCAGCTAATTCATAAGTGCTGCATGTGTGTGTGTGTGTGTGTGTGTATATAACGCGAAATTCATTTGCGTAATGCGTGAGTGGCAATCTGTGAAGGGAGCTTATGGAGGGGGAGGGGCAGATACTTTGAGATGCGGGTCGCTAGATTTGACAAGCTCATATGGAACTTTATGCATGGATTTTCTGTGCGTTTTTATCGAGCAATTTTTAAAGGCATAACTGAAATTCGATTCCGAATGCAAATCCTTTTATGGGTTCTCGGGTGACTTCGTAAAGGCACCTTAAGATCTTTGCCGCCGTATTTATGACCTGCCATTGGCAAATGAAAGGGAAGCCGCCCAAAATAAATGCGAACTAGTTGATGTGTCGGTTCACACACCATTAGCTGAAGCCCCCCTCTCCCCTGCTCCCCCACCAGCAAACTCAGCGTCTTAACATAATTTAAAATGCACAGCGAGCAAGCGAGTAATTTTGTTTCTTTTTTCACATTTTCATATAATTTAGATTTTGATTGAAATTAAAGTTTAGATCACGTTTTGCATTTCTAATGAAAGAACAAATAAGACAACAGCAAGGTAAAAGACACACGCACACAATTCAAAAGCCATCAAATTTTCCATTTCCCAATGCCCACGGCGAGCGCGGAGTACGGGAGGTTGTTCAAGTCGGACGATTGAGTATATTATACTCATTATAAATAATGCGCTCAGCTCGGTTGTGTTAGCTGCAGAATTTTTGAAACTTTTTGGAACATTTTCTTCCTAAGCTATATTTGACTTTTGCGTTAACAATTTATATATATTCTTCTGCAGTTGTATATGAACACAAGTCTTGTTTAGATAGTTCAGATTATTGTCTCATTTGGTTTTCCAAAAAGACGAAGCACGTAATCGATAGCTGGCCATTAAGGTTGAACTGATATAGAAAACAATTTTCCCGCACGGCAGCCATAAATTCGAATAAAAAATATCCAATTACAACGGATCTCAATCAAACCACATAGAGAAAAGAAAAAACAATTATTGTTAACTGCAGAAATTGCACCGATTTATGCGCAATGCAATTTTCCAAGTTGTCAAAGACTCAGATACACAGAGCTACAGATAGAACCCAATTGATGTATGCTAAGACGACAACTGAGAGGCCGTAAAGAGGGACAATTTTTTTTGACGAAAAAGAAAGGAAATTAAATTTAATGAAAACGTTGTGGGAACAATGAAATAATTGATATGTAAAATAATATTTCATCTCCGAGCGACAAATCTCTAATGATCCTTCTCGTCTCCGTCGCCATTGTTAAGGACTGTTGATTCTGCCATTGTGAGTATCGGGCTGGCATGCTGTGCTCTTAATATAATAATAATAATAAATCCTTAATAATTTCACAATCATCAAAAGAAAGCGACGACAAGGACAGATTGGTATTTAATGGAGGGATAGGCAACAGAAAGCAGAACTCTAACTGGGACCGGCTTAATGAACTCGAGCCCAACAAAACGGCGGTTGACAAATTTCTTGCCAGCGATCCTTGCTGATCCTCAGCAAGCACACACACGCACTCACACACACACACACACGCAGCGAATTTCATTAGGTTGCACAAACAACTCATCCGTCAGCTCCAGACTTTATGTCTTTACCTTCTTTGTTTAAGATATTGCGGTTGATTGCACACGATTTGAGCTGAGCCTGAGGCCGAGGCCGAGGCTGATCGCAAGGAGCAAATCCCAGGCACTTTTAGGTAACATTTCCACGAGTGCTCTCCAATTGTTTTGGCCAAGCTACTGTATCCCATTGTCTCCATTGTACATTCCATTGCTGCGCAGCAGAGAGGAAAATTTGTCAACACGAACGCCGAAAAGTTGCCAGCCGCAACGGGCCCGAATCAGTTTTCGGAATCTTCTTAGATCTTCATCTGCACGGCAGCAACTGATGTGATGTGGAGTTTTGCGCCATATGCGACTGGAAATTGGGAATTGGGATTGGGCTTGATAGTATTTGGGATCGACCGCTTTTTATTGATATTTAATTTATGTTCTATTTGCTTCCGTGTTGTTCGCTTGCCTTGTTGGTCGAATTGACGACACAAATTACATATTGACACGCTGATGGTTTTTTAATATGCACATACATACGCATCCACACACACACACACACACGTACGCACACACACCACCCACATAGGGGGTCATTTGTCGGGCCTGAAACAATAAAAATGAAATTCATTAAATGAATTTATACATTTAATTTATTGGCGCGGCCTTTTATCAAAATTTGATAAAGCAGACAGACAGCGAGGGTAGAGAAAAATGTATATTCCGATACGATCCAGTAGCAGTAACAAGGCCCCGGACCCGGCCGCTGTTACGGTTACGGGTACGGCTCTAGCTTCACTGCACACAGTCAACGTCGATATCGAACGTTGGCATTGATGTCGACGTCGACGTCGACATCGACATCGTCATCGGCGCTCCCTTTCTGCGGACATTAACAGATGCGGTTATGTTGGTTAACAAACATTTTATTGGCACTTCAATTTCAATTTTTAATTAAAGTATAAAATATTTCCGATGCCAGCTAAAGGCTGCGTTTTTAGGCCAGCAAAGTCAGATTATTATACATTTTCACAACATTTATACAAATTGAGTTCACATTACGTGATTATTCAGTTTTATCGTTAGCTAATGCTCTAGACTTTGTTGAAAAGGGAAAAACAGACAAAGGGAAACAACTTCATATATCACCTCATATAACTATATGGGCTAAAGATACCATATATGACAACCTTTACCTATGTATAAAGTATCTGTATATCGATCTTTAAATGTGCTTTTCATATGTATCATATCCTTCACGATCTTCTTATATGCTATATGTATATATATATATGTTAATTATTCAAATTTTTCAGTGTTTTATTCCTCAAAGTTTTGCCATTTCGTGCTGTACGTCTACACAAATCCAATTAGGACGCCAAATGCATTTATTTGATATTGCCAACAAACTATAAAAACAAAGCTTAATTACAGCAACAGCAAGAACAACAACAGAAAATATTGGAAACAACCGCAACAATATCGATAACAACGAAAACGAATGTATGTAAATTAACCGCCTCGGGTTGCATCTTTGGGGCTTCGCAGATATGTGGGCTTTTCAGGGGGGGAAGTGTTCCATATAAATGGATAGAATACAGCGTTGTGTACTCTGTGTTGGATACATTCTTATGTATAACTATTTTTCTATGCCTTGCATTAAATTCTATATAAAAGGGGATTAAAAAAACACGCTGAAATGAGCTAACAACAAATGAAAAAGCACAAAGGCGTCGATACAAATACGATTAAGTTACAAGCTTTAGCAGTATTTGTTGTTCTTTAGAGAGACAGAGAGCTACAGAGATAAAAAGTGTGTGAGAGAGAGAAAGAGAGCGGGAGAGAGAGAGAGAGTAGACCGAACGATATAGGGGCTCTTAATGCACATTAAACCATAGAACACATCCAATTTTCAAAGTCTGCAAAAACAAAACGCTGAAAAAGGAAAATTAAAAATCAATAATATTAAATTGAGCCGGCGCATATCGTACAATGGGCGGGGCATTACATTATACTGTGCAATTTTTCTACTTCTTCATGTCTTTTTTTTGTTTTGTTTTTTTTTTTCAAATAATACAAAGAAAAAAAGTAAGAACTTAAGCGTATTAAATTGGATTTGCCCTCAAAGCTGCAACCAAACATGCGACAAATGCGACACACACACATGGAAAAGTCTGTGTGTGTGTGTGTGTGTATACTTGCATTTGTTGATAACGCTTACAACTAACTTTACTTATATGAGCATTACGTATTGTTGGACCCTAACTATTTAACATTATTAATTGCAAATTCAGTTGAAAATAAAGCTTAAAACATAAAATAGTTGATGCTATTCGAAAGCCCGCCTTCTAAGTGCACAGCTAACCTCAATTGAAGGGTCGCCCCCAGAAATGATGTTGCCATCAATTTGATGTTGACATTGCCGAGAAGGAATTAATGGAAATGCATTAAAAATTGATTTACGATGCTATTTACGTTCATAAATTTGTAGCTATTTAGCGGTAACACACAAAAAACCTACAAATTGTCAACACAAACAAAACAGCAGACGCTCCTCGACAACAACAATAAGATAGAAACGAACAAAAAAAAACTGAAATATTACACTCGAATATTAAACAAAACGAAGAAATGAAACGAAGCGAAGCGGAAGCCAAGCAAAACATTTGCCACAACAGCCCAAACAGAAAAAGAACATAAATGAAAATAAAACATAAAAATAGAATTGACGATGCGTTGACAGTTGAAGGTATATGATGGCATCTGGAAAGGGACCGGCGACGACGCTGACTTGCCCGCAGGATACGTGTCCCTTACACGAGATATTTATGTAAGACGGGCAACAGGAACATGCGATAAATGTTGATTCGTTCAACAATGGAATTTCAGTATGTCCCTCAAATATGACTCGCATTCATTATAATTAATATAGGGCTGACAAAACAATTGTTGAGCTTTAGTAAATAGCTGAGTTGCGATCTTGCCCATGGCATCTATAAAGACATTTTCTCAGAGACTATCCCCTATATCACAGAAAAAAGTTTGACTCATTTAGCTGCTTTTCTATTACTTTAAAGTTCCTGTCAAATATGATTCGCAAAATCAGCCTGAGGGCTGTGTCCGGCATCTATGCGCTATAGATTTGATTGTAAAACCGAAACAAACAAAAGAATTTTTGAATCAGAAGCAATAAATTTGATGACATTTATTGGTTTTTGCTGGGTGTCATGACCCATCAACAACAACATCAACGGGGGCATTCTTTGCATCACATTCAGCCTCGGCCTTATGATACCCGATTCCATTAATCCGGGGGATGACCGTTTGGTGTGTCCATATGCCTATCTCTGTTCGGGTTTCTGTTCTGTACGGTGCGGGTGTCATTTTCGGACTTACTGGCACCGTTTTAAGAGGCACTTGAAACGGCTTCTGTTGGGTCGAGCCTGATCATTAGCCCAAAGCAAAGGCGGCCACGCTGCCAGCGGCGCGTGCCGGCGTTCATCCCTCCCCCCCAACGAGCATTGAAATGCACCCAAAGGCAGTGAGAATATAAAGCCAAATAGTTCCGTTTGACAGTTGCAGGGAACACTCTCAAATAATAACAATAACAATAAACCGAGCATGCAGGACAATACAGGACAATGCCCGAGGTGGCTAGGTGGAGAGACCTTGGACCTCTGCGGCACCCCAACTAATAAAACGGGGGATGGCACTGGACAAAGGTCAGCAGCAGCAGTTTAAATTGTGTCATGTTCGCAATTCTGACATCTCTTTCTCCCATCCCCCTGCACAAGCAGCCAGCCGGCCAGCCGGACAGCCGGCCAGCATCTTGTTGTCCTGTGCACATTGAAAAATTGAAATATTACACATTTATTTCAACACAGCAGTTATTGCTATGAGAGCCAGACAATAGCCTTTGGCAGTATTTTGCCACATTGACAGATGACCCGAATGTCTACGACCCAGGACATCAGCCAGCGTGCCGCCCACCAGCAGTTCGCTTCCAATGCAAGATGTTCGCCTATTCCCAAGCACCAACTAATGTGACTGCTATGAGTGGGTTCATGGCCACATCCGATTTAAGGCCCCGCGCTAATGGCACCGCATCCACGCTCAAATGATTTTTCCACAGGCATACTTGCCGCGTGCCATTAACGTCAAATGAAAATTGCATTTTTCAATAATTTTGAAATCCCATTAAAATGACCCCAACCAAATTTCTGCATTCCAATAAATAATGTATAGCTAAATAGAATATCTTTAACTGATATGTAGATACAAGAATGTAACGAGGTGTTGAGACGAACCGTCGATTACCTGGAATTTCGATATCGGATAAACAGACGGACATGTTGAAATCGACTCGGCAATTGATGCTGATCACGAACATATTGAATCCATAATGGAAACCATAATGTATAATAATTTCGGCACAAATATTTCAGCTCCAATTATAAATAGACTCACATTAGCGAAAAGGGCTTTTGAGGCAAACAACTTTAAGTTCTTATAAGGTCCTCCTCCCACATAACGATAGCGATTTATTAAGCTGATTAAATTGAATAGCAATTCATATTTAAGCCAATTAGGGGAACGATCTTTATGGAGCATCGAACAGACGGCACTAATTGGCAGGCATTTAACACTTTCCCCCTGCAGAGAGCCCTTCAACATGTTTCCCAGTGAAAATGGAAGGCACTCCGCCTAATCGTTGGCTGCCATGTGATGTCGGCTGCCACTGGGCCATGGAGATCATCATCAACATTAGCAGCGAGTTTTTTTGGGGGGGAAGGGGAATTTGGAGAGGCAATGGGATTCCCCCCACGCGCCATCCAATGTCGATGATAAATCGCTTGGAAAATGTTTGTTTTCATAAACAATTTTTTAATAGGCCCGCGCATGTCTCAGCTTAACACGACTGCATTCAGTTCGGGTTTGGGGTCAAAACGATTGTGGGCGGGGTTAAAGAGTTAAATCGTTTCGAGTGTATCTATTCGGTTGCTGGGCTTAATGCGGATGACTTTGATGACACGTGAGTTGTTGCGCTTGTGCTGTGAAAGATGGTTCCATGTTTGGAATTTAAAAAGAGTTGATAAATCAAATGTTTTTGGGAAAACATTACAACGCCCCCGGGCCAATTGGTGTGCCAGACAAATACGCATACCTTGTGGGCAACTGTTAGGTGTTAATTGTCAGCAATTCGAATGGGCTTTCTTCTTCAGGCACATTTATTCTAGATATTCATAATTCTCGCTGCGTGAGACTGTGATAAAAAGCACTTCAGAGAACGCAACTAGAACTAAAAATACAAAATATAACAGATAGGCGAGAAGAAAACTTTTCGTGCGAGGGGCGAGTTTTCCGGCACTGACAGTGACAGTGAAGTGGCACGTGGCACGACAACAAAATTTATGAAATTTTCTGCTCCTCGACATGGTGTTTAACTGTACATAAAAAATGCTCTGAACAGGTGAAACAACAATTTTACGAGCGAACCACATTGAAAATGTATTTTTCCGTTTTTTAAGACATAGATGTATGTTTATACATATACAAATACGTTTAGGTATTTATGTACTCATTTTATCTTACATTTTATGGTAAATAAATAGCTGCCTAAAAAGCGGCAAGCATATTCCAATCATCATCTCTTCTACAAGTCATTAGCTAAGCAGATCTGTTCAAACATGGTCGACCATAAAAAACACTGGCAAACAATCTATGGAACAGGTAGATTGTCCACATGATATTCAAGGACAACACAGTATTGTCCCTTAGGCAGTGTGATTATCTTTATGAATATGAAGCAATTATATATTTATGAAGATCATAACGAAACGATTTATGAGGTCATTTCTTTTCTTCGGGTATGCACTCAGTCCTGGCAGGACATTGCTTTTGTCCTGTTTGGAGTGGGACTTCACGATGGTCCGTCTTCTATCAATTGTTCCTAGCACAGGCAACTGGAAGGGAAACAACTGTAAGACAGCTGTGTGCCACACGGCACCCACAGGTGGAAAATATGGAAAAAATGTTGAAGATTATAATGTAAGAACTTCGAATTTTATAGATATCAGCAAGCAAGCGGTGCATACGATGTCAATTTGTCAGAATTTTTTGACTTGTTGTTTTGACAAAATTAACAATCTCATTCGACTTTAAACATTCTAGCGATAAACATCTGGTTTAAGAAATTTACAAAATCTTTTTTTTGAAAATAAAAATTTTGTAAAATTTTTCTTTTGGGTTTGTAAAAAGCGTGATGGATTACGGCAACAGTGGTGCAGAATTCAATTGGAACTACGTGGGAGGCGTTGGCGGCCAAGGAGCCCATGGAATGCAAGGTTATAATCCTCAGGTTGTTGTGTAGTATTGTGGCTATTGCCATGTATATATAGTATGTTGATGTGTAATTAATCAATAGGTGAACCAGATGAGTCCAGGCGGATATAGTGGCGGACCACAGTGGTTGCACTCAAATCAAACCCACCCCCACTCAAACTACCAACAGGGTATGTCCTCTAATTCGACTCCACCGCCTTCCTATGAGGCATACAATCAGTCAATGATGCGTTACGCAAATTTGCCCAAATCTGAGGGGAACGGAATGGTTCAAATGGGTATGAATCCCATGGCTGGCAACTATGGCGCTTATGCCGCCGGAATGAACCGCAACGGTAAGCCGAAAGTCTATTCAAATAATACTTCCATTACAATCCTACGCTGTCCGCCTTGCAGGACTCGCCCATGCTGGCGCTGGTATGGGCCAAGGCGCCAATAGCAACTTTACCAGCTGGTAAAACAGATTGCTCCGTTATGGATTTACGTATTTTGCTCATTCTAATTCTGAAGCCGACATTTCTCCGATCACTTATCATGTAAAATTTATATTTAAATAAATGGAAACCAAACGTATTTCGCACTATTGTAATCGATATTTAAATGCCGATCTGCATATGGTCGGGTCAGACGGCTATTAACCTACGATTTGACGGGTGTTGTGACCTCTTGTCAGCGCGGATCTTGGTTTCAAGGGTGGGCACGGTTTGCAGGGGCATAAATTACGCAAGCAATGTATTTGTATACGCATGTATAAATTATGAAGCTACTATTAGTTGGCAGCGCTACGATAAATTACAGAGAAGCCAACAACTGTGAGTGCCACTTCCCGGGGCATATGCAACTAGAATGGAATTATGGGATGGGATGGGATGCGATGGGATGTTGGATGTACAGACACACGTATACCGTGCATCGTTCAACATCCACTTTTGTTTTTTCTATTTTTTTGGGTACATTTTTATTAATAAATTTACATAGACTTTTTGTTTTTTGGGTCAGGTCCGCGCGCGCGTGTGTAATGATCTGTCGCTCTGGATCATGGTTGTGGATTAATGGTAAACCGAACGCATTTTTCATCGAACGTACATTGCATTTCCCGGCATTTCGGATTTTGGATTTTTCTTTTTTTTATTTAGCGTTCCCGTAGTTTGGTGAAAATTTATGTCGACGCCATTTGCCATGCGCCGAGTTCAGTCAACTATCTGGCGTTGGCTGCTCCAATTATGAGTCCATTCCAGTTGTGCTCCAAATATTTGGACACCGTTGCCGTTGCCGTTGCCGTTGCCGTTGCCGTTGCCCACCAGTTGTTTCCGCAAAACGTGCCTCTCTCTCACACCACGAGTACCCAGCGGACAAATGCCAGTCACGTCCACGGCAATTACATTGCCCAGATATGCAAAAGAATAGAGCGGCTCAACGCGTTACCAAACCGATAAAGTATTTAGTATATCTATCAGTATTTTCTTTATATATAACATATTTATTCCACAAAACAGTTTGATTTAGTTTTACATAGAAGAATATCAAGATTTCGTTTAGTTTGCTTCGATTATACGACACGTTATTCGGCGAGGAAACCGAATCGTGCGCGTGTTGCCCTTTCACGTTGGGCACTTGAAATTTCTTGGTGTTATTTTAATTTGTGTTTTTTATTTCCGTCTGTTTTGTGCGTGTGTGTGTTTGTGTGTGTGTGTGCGTGTGTGTGTCTTTTTACGAATTTGTTTTCCATGCACTTATTTAATAGTGTTTTTATATTTATTATGTGCCTTTCTCAAGCTGCCTTTAAAGTGCCACATTTACCTTAAAAATGTATTTTTAATTTATTTTGTTGCTGCTTTATCGAGCTCATCAGGTTCAGAGGCGGCACCGGCGATAAGCACGCACCATTTTTGGTGGTTTTTGGCTTTTGAATTTAAATAGAGTTTTTATATTATTCGGTTTTAGTTTTAGTTGTCTTCATTGCGATCGCTTTAGTGCCGTGTAATGAACGTTTTTTATTGTCCGATACATTAACATTTTGTGTAAGTCAGCTATTACTCTACATTGTGCTCTTTATGCCCATGCTGTGGCTATTGTCGCTTTTAGGCATGCATATACATAACTCTTTGAATGTATAGATGAGCTTGGGTACTTTGTAAACTACTCCCCTATCTGGTGTATCCATAGTGTCTTTTAAATACTATATGATCCCATTACACTTGACTGGCGGACGGTGATTTCATGGCACAAAAAACAGCGGTCGGCCATAAAATCAACACTTTGGTTAGCAAAACAAACCGTTTAATGCAAAACAAACAGTCAACAACTAGATACACCTGGTCAGCAGCAGGAGCTACAACAACAACTGCAACAACAACAACTACAACTACAACAACACCAAAAGCAACGACACAACCAATGCATGCGTGTAGAGATAGCGTTGAAAAGGGCGTGGCACTTGTATTAGCATCAATGGATGCAAAGTGAACGGCGAAAAAATATGCACAATTTGTACAACATTTTTGTTAAAAACCGCAAAAATCAATTGACAATTTGAGCACCACCTGAGCATGTGTGTGTGTATGTGTCTGAAATTAATATGCAACACTTTATGGTGACTTTTCTATTGAACTTAATTGAATCATAAAACACTCGCTGCTGCCAATTGTGTGTCATTTTGTTGTTGTTGTTGTTTTTTTTATGTGTATTTTTAGCTGCCATGAAATAAACCGACAATTGAACGTTTTTTGACAACTCTTCACTGCAGCGAATTGACAACTCTATACATTGCTCACCCGTCGCTTTTCCACTGCATTTATCACTCGCTTCAAGGGCGGGTTCAGTCTAATCCAGCTGATATCAGCGGGTGGTGCTCCGTTGGCCGGGCTAGCGATTAACCTACGACCGCTAGCGGGATGATGGTGTCATTTTAAAGTAGCCATTACCACGCCATTGTTTGGCTTTAATGGACAGTCCCACACTCCGCACTCGACCCCCGGTCCGATCCAATTTCTAAGCGTCTGATTGATATGTCCGGTGGCGTTTCCCAAACTAGAGTCTACGTTGCGCCTATTAGGGGGTTAGCGCTAGTCACAAATAATGGACACTGCTTGTCGTTTGTTGAAAATAAATGAGCTGAACTGAGAATTCGCAAGGAACGGCGCCTAGCCTAGCAGGAACGTAGCCGGAATACAATAATTGTAAAATAGCCAATTTCTGCACTTTTTGGTTATTCTACATTCAAGATGCAACGGTTGAAATAACTTTTAGTTTAAATACCCTATTAAAGAATTTTTTCAATCCTTTCGATTCCGTTCCAGATTTTCTGCCAGATCACCAAGAACTACTCAATGGGGTTCAAAAAGCACCCCGTTGATGCACCAAAATCGTAGCTATTAAATCCAGGATATAATATATATTAATTAAAATCAACATTCTTTTAATATCTATGAAATGCATCGTGGACACGCGAATTCGGAGAAAATAATCAAGAAATATTTTCAATCATTTGTAACGGCGCATCCACAACCGAAAATAGACAAACAGACAGACAGACAGTCAGACAGACCGGACAGACAGACGGCAAAGGGCATCAATTTTATTTGTATTTTATATTGTTTTCTTTTTTCTTTATTTCAGTTTTAACTCGAATGTATAAAGGAAAAAGGGAGCAATGCCAACAATTGCGCTAATTTCGAAATAAATTTTTAATCTCAACCAATGGACAATTGCAATCAGCACACGCACATCCACCCACATGGGTTTGTCTTGACGTGGTGACACCCCGTCTGCGGGCCACTGATCAGGGGCCAGCTGACCGTTGGTCAGCAACCAAGTGTCCACCCTCGGTAGCATCAGTCGTACAACAAAGAGAAACGTCAAATTTAACGAATGATTTTGGCGATTTAACGCTCAAAAATTCGGACCGAAGATGAAATTCGATGCTCTCCAGTTCAGAAATTGGAATTGTGTGTGAGTGTGTGTGTGTGTGTGTGTGTCTATGTGTATGTGCATATGTGTGAGTGGTGAGGAAAAGCAAGTCGAGGTCGAGTCGTAAGCGGATTTGTAACGCCCACAACAATTTGTAACGGGCCAGACAATGCACACGGACCCAGCGCGTGTGTCAGATTCCCCTCAGAGCGTTTTAGGCGTCGGGGCGGCGAGGGACACCAAACACCTAGTACAACAGCAACAGTAGCAGCAGGCGGTCAGCGAAGGGTTCGGTCTGTCAATTCATGTACCCAGTTCGAAGCGCGCCACTTTTGAGTCTTTTTCCCAGTTTTTCGCTTTGTTACCCACTTTTATTGGTGGCTGCTTTGACACCCAAATCCGGTCAAAGTCATCAGCCGGTCAGCCAGTCAGCCAGTCCAGTCCTGCAAGGTGTTGTCTTTGTGCCAATTCATTAGTTGAGCCGTGCACCTACGCTACGTGCAGGGATCACGGACCAAAGATCAGCGTCGGGGACACGGGTTTGTCACGCGCCAGACTCGTCAGCAACTATTGATGGTTCCATTTGAACAATTGGCCATTGTGTCGGTTTTACAGTCTGCATCAATTGTGAATTGTTTTAATTACTCTTGATTGAGTTTTATGTTGGTATAGATGGGTTTCGTAGTCATTGGACACACGGTGAAAAATGACACTGAATCGAACAAGAATTAAATGGGCCAACACCAAGGGAACTATAACTATAAATAAATTGGGTTTAGGTTTCTTAGGGATTCTTAAAATTCCCTTTTAGCTCAATTCAAAGCCGAAAAGTATATGAATATTTTTGCTTAACCTCTGAGACATCCTTTGCCCAACATAAGTCGTATTGATAAAATTGACATCGAAACGCGAATCCCTCAAATGACAACATATTCGATTGAAAAGCCAAACTATCACAAATTGTTAATATTTGAGATCCGTTGATGGGCTCCCGTTGAACCAACCGTTCGCCAACCCTTTTGGCCATAAACCAGAAAAGTGCATAAAAACGTCAGGCAATCTCATAAACAGAAAATAAAATCGAATTGAAAATATCTCGACTGGCGATATCTATGCATAAATCCTGGCGCAAGTGGCAAGGGAACTGGAAGTGAGACTGGGACACGGACCGGGAATGAGCTTGAACCGCAGACGCCGCGCCGCGCCAGCTTGGAATATCTTATTTCATAAGCAAATAAGACATAAAGTAAACTCCAAACTGAACCCTCCAAGCACGCACACATATATTCCCCCAAAAAGCAAATATAAATAGTCATACATATAAGTGAACGTAAATATACGGTATACGCTATACAGACGTGCAAGGCAAAGTTTACGCAGATTTTGCCACAACATCCTTTGGCAGCGAAAAGCCGTACCCAGACTCCATCAAAATTCTGGCCACAGAGCAAGCCGCACAGAGCCCCTCCGCCTTTAATACACGTACAGAGCCCCCGGGGGAGTTGCCGCAGCAAAAGGGTTGCGGCTGCACCTTTACATGGGGGTAGCTGGAACAGGACATAGGCTGGGCTGGGCTGGGCTGGGCTGGGCTGTGCTTGGCTGGGCTGGTTAGGGGCGCGAGTTGACAAAAGATTTTGACTTTCGCCTTGGCGCAAGTCGCGATAAACTTTGACCAAAAATATTTCAACGGCGAGCCGCCAAAAGGGAATAAGTGCGTGACGCCCTCAAGGATTTTGGTTTCGGTTTCGTTGTTATAAGTACACTGAGCAAAATAAATGCCAATCTAAAAAGTCCATGCCAACTAAATAATCAAATAAACTTTACTTGAATTAAATCTAGAACCAGTTATAAAATTAAGACAAAATACTAAAAAGTGGAAGAAATATTAATCTGTAGCTTGATTAATTTGGTCAATCTTAACAATAGAATGTCAGTGTATGCAGTAGTGGGGTTTTGGGTGGGCTGCTGCTTAGGTTTGTCTGTACTATACAAGTTAATAAACTTGTCAAAATTCAGGAGGTCATGAGGCAACGAAGCGTGAGTCGGTCGATTGGAACTGCTGCGCGTATTCCGGCTACTTATCTTTGTTGTCCTGGACAGGGGCTTTGTAGTTTTTGACCTGGCACGACTGTTAATCGATTTCCATGACCAGCGGCTGTCACCTGCGCAGTCAACAAAGGATTACACAGACGCAGGCGATTGTCGAACGTGCATCTGCGCAAAGGGGAACTGACCTTTGCTGGAGGCGTTGGCTGTGACGCCTGCGCAGAGGAGAGTCGCATAAAATTCAAATAAATAATCAACTCGTTCACCGGCATTGTGCGAGTTCCATTTTTCATTTGTTACTTGGACATGGGTTTAGGTTTTTGATATAGTAGGGTGAGTGAGCATAGTCACATTTACAGTCAGTCGTATTCACTCTTTGTGGTTGCAGCCGTGGGCCGCTCGACGCTGTCTTCCTCATTCGCATTTCCATTTGCTGTGCAATTCACAATTTTATTTTCATTTTATTACACGAAACAAAGACAAATTACATAAAATTTATGCCCCGCGCTGTTGCAGCAACGGTTTAGCTGTATCTGTACATCGGCTTATGCACAAGTATGTGTCTGGGATACTCACTCATTGGGCCCACACCTTGAGCACCTTGAGCTGCATCTGCATTTTTATGTAAATTGTGCCGGCAGCGAACGAGGCAAACACCCATCAACCAAAACCCAGAAAAGTTGAGTTCATCGCGCTTGAAATTGCTAAGGGAAGTTGTTACTTTGTAATTAAAATTTGAGATTGATTAACTTATTGTTCGTGTGAGTTTTACAGCCCGAAACTATTACCGACAATTTGATGGTTTGATTTGGCTTTACCTTCTTTCATGACTCCTCAGCGCCATTACTCCTACTTCTAACGACTCGTCCCTATTTCACGAATACTTAATGTCTTCTGTTTGGGTTATTGAACTCCTTTTAATGAGACCAGAAATCTCAGTCGGTCTGTCCGTCATTCTCGTTGTTTAGGTGTTGCTTTAATTGTGCACAATTTTATTGCTCGACATTTTAATTTGAATTTGAATTTGGTTTGCTCTCACGGAAAGGGCATTTTATCACCTGGCCAGCAAAAGAAGTACTAGCATGGCTTAACTATCGACAGCAAATGACTTTCCTTCCCATTTAGTTGTCTCCACAGAGAGACGTATCCAATTGGGTTAAGATTAATACACATGAAGAAGCTAAGATTCGATTTTATCCTTCATTATATATGAGATACATTGGTATAAGCCATATATAATGCTAGCTTAGCTAACATAACTTTGGCTTTAAGAAGTTACGATACTTCTTCAATACTTTCTGGAATCTTTAAAGATTTTTGGGCATTTAAATTATTAGCCTCATTTTGCTGATACGTGGTGTTTTCAAAAGCATAAAATCACTTAACTTAAAAGCTGAAAGTGTGCCCAGGTAACAGCGCATAAATCTCACGATTTATTATTCATATGGAGTCATTTTCGGGATATGTATGTATTATGTATACATACATGCTCGTTTGATGCTGCCCGACCGCATCAGGAGAAGCATTCAAGCTAAAATTGAATTTCAAATCAATATTTCTTCACAACGACTCTAGGTTGGGCAGCAGCCGGGGTGTCACGTACTGGCCATATTTTCGCAAATAAATGTAGTCAAGAATAAACACGACTGACTCGCTGCCATTGCGGGGATTATTGCAGAAAGTTTAAAAATTGATTTTCATCTGGCGAATGCTGCATTGGCAGGCGAGGCATAAAAGGATTTTTCATATGCTACAGCATCAGGCCAACGATTTCAATTGGAATTGATTTTTCTACGTAAACATAAATAAAATATGAACACAGCACACTCGCACAGCACCAGGGTGCATATACATAGACGATTGGCAATGGCCCGACCTGTTTGCACGGCAAATATTTTCAAAGTGTTCCTTGTGGCCCGGCCTGTCGCCCCTATCGATGCCTGTCCTCCTCATCAGCAGTCCAGTGGCGAGCTGGTCAAATAAAGCCGTTAGTAAGTATTTCATAAGTCGCTGACCAAAGGAGCGACCAGCCAGGAGGCAAGAGGTGGCGGCGGACGTTCATCCTGGCAGATAAGCAATAAGCCCCCAGTTGATGGACATCGCAAGTTTCGTCTCGAGGCTGTGGCAGCCAGTGCCACATTCATTGGCACACGTACGCCTAATACAAACAAGGACATGAGCTCGGTTCGTGACTGAAAAGTTTTCTGCACTCGATCCGGATGAACTCCTCGTACTTTTCGTATTTTATTTCCATCATTTTTATTTTAACTCTGCGCTCGAGCGAGCAGCATTCGAAACTTTTGCCGCTTGCGAATGTTTCAGATAAAAATTTCTTATTTATGGCTTAAGGATTTTAAGTGAAGAACTCTTGCTAAATTTGTTACTTTTAAGCGTTCAAGTTAAATGCGAAAGTACAAATGTAATAAGGACCTTTAAGTCCTATTATTTGTAAGCAAAACCCCAAAGCTCAAGGCTTATATATCTTAGTCGAACACTTTCAGTTCGAATTATCATTTGGTTTAGTTGCATGAACGTATTTTGCGATTGTATTGTTATTTTGTTGTGTAATATTTTTGAAAACGACTATAAAATGGTTTCTTATAATTGCTTTTCGATTGTGCTATATTGAATAAATTCTTTAGCTCGCTTTTTAAGTTTTATTATAATTGAAATTCCCGAGCATCGATTAATGCCAACAAAAATAATTCAGATAAATTAAAATGCAATTAAATAAATCGAACGAATTGAAACGCAACGAATTGAAACGAAAGGGTGAAATCACAAAATTGTAGACGTGCAATATTTTTTATGTGCTGATTAAAAAAAATTCCTTGGATATTGGCCAAAATATGCAACAGCAGCCGCCGCCAGTACGAGTCATTTCATTTGCATTTGCAATGCATTTTTTGGTTTTTTATAGCCGCATACAGCAGCTGCCTATGTATGTATCTGTGTCTGTATGCCCGTATTCGTATCTGTATCTGTAGCTGTATCTGTAGCTGTATCTGTAGCTGTAGCTGTAGCTGTAGATGTAGCTGCATCTGTATCTGTATCTGTAGCTGTAGCTGTATCTGTAGCTGTAGCTGTATCTGTATCATCGATGCGGATTGATGGCTCGACAATTGTTCTTGTTTTTCTGTTTTTATTTAATGACAGCTCATTGGTCTCTTTGAAAATCAGCAGTGACACAGTCGAAGTCTGGGCCGTTGTGGGGGGAAGGGTTTGGAGGGGTGGTCCGCTAGTGAGTCCGCAATTAAGAGTTAAAAATATAATTATTGCCACGGCAGAGCCCAACAAAACTGAACACAAATACAAAGGCTGCTGCTGTAAGCAGTTGAACGGGAATTGAACAGTTTTGGATTTGCGACGCATTTCCCAAATGATTAAACGGCAAATTTTTGAGTTCGTAAATTACTGAAAAGTGTCAAGCGGCACACAGCTTTATCCTTACAAAAATGTTGACCCGCCTCTCTCTCCCTCTCCCTCTCTCTCTCTCTCTGTCTGTCTCTCCCTCTCTCTCTCTCTTTCTGTCTCTTGCCGTCCTCCTTTCTTCGACTCAGCCACGAATGGCATAAAGTACTTAGCATTTGATTTCTATTTATTGCTTTCCCTTAAATGCCAAGCAACAACAGCAGCAAATACAAGTTCTACGTACAGCGATTATATCGATTTGTTTATTTTATATCTGTCTAGATTTTTTTTTAAACACGTCAATTCAAGTCACACATTCTTTTTGGCACCGAGTTGACAATTCGACATTTCGATTTTCGACAAGGTTTGTCTTTCATTGGAATATTTTGTAATCAATTAAAATATACATTTTCTTTTTTTGCTTGAAAACTAACAAACCAAATCGTTTTCCCTTCAGTTACATGTCCTCATAGACTTGTACTACTTAAAAGGCCAGAAATTAATTACATAGTATATATAAATGCATTTCAACTCAAGTTTTGTTTTATTAACTTGTCGGTGTTGAAAGAAATTTTGCAAAACTGTGGGAAATTAACATAAGCATGCACGCAAGTTAATCGTCGTATGACGGATTGTAGTTGGCATCGGTACTGGGGCCACACGTGGCTTACCAATTGCATATGTATGGGTAGATGTGTGTGTGCGTGTGTGTGTGTGTTGTGTTACTGTTTAGAGAAGGGTAGCGGTGGTTCGTGCGTGTGTGTTTTGAAAGCCATTTGTTTCAGAGCTTGACTAAGTTGCGACGGTATCGAGGCGGCTTTTAGGTTTTTATTATATGCATGCATATGTATATGGGCAGACACATACATATTTTAATTTTGTTTTTTATTTCATTTTAGTTGGCAATAATCAACGAAGGCGCGTTTTGCATAACAATTACGACCAGCAATGAAGCCGCCGTACGCCCCGTCCCCGACCCCTTTGCCGTACCCCGTTCCCTGCCATAATTCTAATTCTGACTTTGCACACACACAGACACACACACACTAGTATAGAAATGCCAGACTCACGTTCGAATTAGCCCAATTTCGTGCGGGCAGCGGTATCAAAATATGTAAAAATGTTCATAAACGAAATGTGCGACAAGTTCGCTGTGACCGGGTCTGGGTCTGTCCATGTGGGAATGGTGGCAACCGGCCCGATTAGCTACTCGAATTCGCGCACACGTATCGGCCATAAAAAGGCGTTTCTAATCTCCTATCAAATTTTGACGAAATTTTAATTAATCGCCATTTGCTTAGCTCACGCTGTAGTCAACCCAAGCTCATATCTTTAACCAAATATCGTGTGAAAAAACTTGACAGCACTCGAAGTAGCCTCGTGATTACGATCCCAACCCATTGGGACAAACACTTTCAATTCGACAATGCATACAGTGTTTCTTGAAAAGAAATTTAAACTCTGACGGCGAACCATTTCCGCTTACGATTCGACTCAAATGAGGGCTGCCCGGGTAACCTGCAATTTTTCAAGGTACATAAAGCTCCAGGTCTGACTCGTATATTAAACATATGCGTAATGTAAAGGAATTAAGGCGTTGACCACAGGGCTGTAAAATAGCTCGACACAGACACCAGTTAGCCGCATGCCGTAACTAATGCATTGCAACTTCTACAATATTCATTGGTAGTTCTTGCCAATATTCAATGTAACGATGAATAGGAATAAAGGTTTGTCAAGTTTTTACTGCATATTACTGCTGGCTTAATCGCATAATTATCACACCTTGGAGCAAAGATCCGCAACACATAGAGTTAGCGGGTACCAAGCCGTAGGAAGGGACAAGAGTCAATCTTGCCAAGGAGAAGGCGCAAATATTGTCGGTAGTCTCCAAAAAGTGGAGCTAATTGCTGGCAAGGTGGCTAACCCGATTCACATAAACAGCAAAAGCATTGACGACCACTAAAACTGCCCAGCAGGCACTTAACCGATTTTAAAATATGTTTGGTTCTTTTTACGGGCTTGGAACAGCTGCCCAGGACAAGGACAGTGTGAGCTATTAACTCCAGCCTAGGGCTTTTGCGAGCTCTGTGAATGCAATTTATTTCGATTATGGTCATTTGCTGATTTGGAACTAATTAGGTGGCACGTCCAGTAAGGGCTATATTTATGGTTTATGTTCTGACTAGCGAAACTCAAAAACTTAAAAAAGCTTTTACATGTTAACTTACTGTTAATAATAGGAATAACTCACCTGTATATGAATATGCATTTCCTGCTGGACATATGTGTAACTAATTAATTTCGACGTGTAATAAGCTTATGAAGCATTTTGCAAAATGCAATTTCTCCAACTGTAATTAAAAAATGTGAATCATTTAAGATATTAATAAATTTTGAATGAATCTAAACCTTATTATTATTTCAAAAACATTGCGCCCTTACGTCTTATGAATAGCTGAATACTGTATTTATTATTATTAGAACGCGCATGGCAAGTATGCATTGGAAATGTTAACGATGGAGAACAATATCGATGGAAATATACAAACTCATACGGATTGTCATAACTCTCGTTGTCGGGGCATGCTCGGTGCACGGTTATTGTGTCGGCGGGGGCTATGTGGTTAGTTTCAAGGCGTTCTCGCATGCACATGGTTAGCCAATTTATTGGCAAACTGCATCGATTGCCGCTCGATAAAAACGAAACTCGGAGCGGGTATTCGATGAACAAGCGACAAGTTATGAATATAAAATTTGCACAAATATGCAACGTGAACGCGAACAAAAACACGAATAAAGCATGTCAATGTAATAACAAAATATAATAAAGCAAATTATTAAACAAATGCAAAATGCAAATGCGTTTCTATACACAGACACAGTCATACGTGGTACATACATACATACATACATATGTACAAATAACGAACGATCGCTGACCGTGGACTTATCTACAATCAAAGACTAGAAGTAAACGCTCTAAAAGCTCCCGTCCCAGTCCCAGTGCCAGTCCCTCAGTAAAAACAACAACAACAACAACAACAACAACAACAACTACTGAAGCAGCAGCCCACATAAGCATTTTGTCGTCGCATGCGATACGATTTCAATTTCCATTCCAGTCTGACGCCGATCCGGTGTATCGACGAAGTTTTTGCCTGGACCGCCGCGCTTAATTTGTTTTTTCTACAAATCGTCGATGCTTGAGCTCCGATAGACTCGCCTGCTCGTGAGCTGTGTTTGTGTGCGTTTGCTGGCGACTTGTTCAGTTTGGAGTTTTTATAGGCCTCAATATGCCACAACGAGTGGGTGGAGTCAACAGCCAATATACGACGTTTTCTAGACTTAATAATTGTCAATCAGTCAAAAATATAGATTTTTTTGTTTGTTTCATCCACCATATAAGGTAGTTTTCTTTTGAGTACCGCAAACATTTTGGCATGTTGTCAGACTGAAAATACCTTTTCCAAATTTAACTCATTTCTTTTTCCATGCTCAGCGAAAATCATATTTGAAATTTCGCATTTTTAATTCGGACACAGAATTCCATTGATGAACTGCTGTGGCTCTTTTGCGACTTCTTGGGGCGCCTTTTTTTGTTGGTCTTGAAAATGGTTTGGCTGGCGCCTCTACTTACGTCCGCCTGATGTGGAAAGCAACTGACTTTCAAGTCGGTTTTTTTTTGTTGTCTGTGCGCATTCCGCAGAGTTTTGCTTCCAAATTGATGGCGCCAAAATTCAGAAGCCAGCTATGCGCTGCGTTCTTCATTGGGAACTCGATTTGTTGGTCATTCATACACATACTTAAGGAGTGGAGCATTTGTCCCATAAATGTCATTGGCGACGCATTCGCATACGCATTCTGTCTGAGTTTTTCACGTCGCCGTCGGACTTCGGGGCCTTGAGTGCCAGCCTTAATTTATTCTAAACACAGCCATGGCCGTAATATGAATTTTGAATATTTTATTGAAAAAGTGTCGCAAAAAATAAAATTCTGCAATGCACAGAATTGCCCGCCTTCTGGGCCTACGCGCGCCCACTGTCGGTCACTGGACTCGAGATCAAGACATTGCCAGCCGTTATTTGCTTGGCCTATCTACATTTATCTGGTGTTCATTTATAAAAATGATGTCACAATAATCACGCCACCATAACTCTACTAATTCGTGATAAATGAACCGTCTCCAGGGTGTAGTCAAACCCTTCCCCAGGCAGCAGCGACCGGCAGCAACGACTAGCGGATACTTAATTACTCGCACATGTGCAAATGCTTGCCAAGGTAACAGTCCCAGGAGTTGCTCAGTGCCAGGCTCAGACATTTGAATGTCATCATTAGACATCATTCCCCTCGGTGTCAGCGAACACTGATCCAAATCCGATTGCAGCTCCGATGGCCGTGAAAGATCATTAATTATTTTATTACGGAAATCAAAATGTCAGTTGCCTTTCAACGCGTTGTATTCAAAATGTTTACTCTCTTGCTTCCCAGATGTCTGGCCGTGTTTACATAATGTGAAAATTAATGATGAATTTGTCGCCTATGTGACGGCGTTATAAAAATGTTTTCGCAACGGACAAGCAAAAACTAAAAAATAATGAAAAATGATTTCAATAGTTTTCACGACACATAGGACTTAATTAAGCTGCTTTTAATACCAATAAGCCAAAGGGTTGAAAGCTTCAAAGTCAATATGGAAAATTCATCTGAAAGCAAATCGAAACTACCTTGAAAATGCATGCTCTTGCATTTTGTACACTTTGCTTTCTGAACGAATGATCTTAATTTGCATAAGCGCCGCGCACAAATCCGCGCTCCAAATTCAACACGCGACGTTGCCCAACTGGCAAGTGGCTGAAGAGGGGCCTGGAGAAACTGAAACTCGACCTGTTCGATTCTGTGTTGAAGTGTCAGCTTGGAAGATATCTCGTGTCGGCGACATTCAATGTGCAGGCATAACAAATGAATTATTGACGTTTTTAAGCAATATTCACCAATATTCGGCGGGGCCAGAGATATGAAAATTGTCAACGTGGGCTTTTATTTGCTTAATTTAATTTCGCATCTCGTTCATCGCGTTTTTTTTTTGTATTTTTTTATATTTCGAGTCTCTCTCATTTGTTTTAACGAGGATGAATCCAGGTGGGACCTCCACACAGCGGATCCAGCTGATCTTGGTCGTTGTTCATTTTCGTGACGCTGTCTTTGGGACATGGGTCCAGGGGTCCGGGTCCATTGGGTCTGGGTCTGGGTCTGAATGACGAGCGTAGCGCTCGTAAAGCGACTCTCAGGTAAGCACTGACTGAAACATCTTCCATATGTAAATTGAAGACCATTGTTGTTGTTGTTGTTGTTGTTGTTGTTGTCATTGCTGTTTGATGGGCCAAAAGAGTATGGCTCATTAATGAATTTAAATGGTCTCCTTAATAATATTTAACGGCTTCTTTGCAGCGCTTTATGATGACAATATTTTTTGGGTCCCAGTTACCGGTACCCCGGTACCCCGTTCCTCGTATGGGTTTCTCCTTCTTAATGGCTCCGCATCAGCATTTGACAGTTGACAAGTTCTTTTTGTGTTAGGTCGGACAGGCCGTGGCTGGTATGCTCCAGGAGCGTTGCAGCGGGCGTCCCGGGACCACAACACTAAAGCATTAAACTTATGACGAACACATCCTGTTCTGTATACACGCACTATTAATAATTCCCTTTCAAAAGGCTGCTCGGAAGCTTGGTCAATTGGCCGCCATAAGCAGGCAAATCTGTTTGGCAATTTATCTCATAAATTCCATTTGATGTTCAGTATTCGCCCCATTCCTGATGAGTACCATTTCGCAGTCTTTCTTGTTGTACAAATCGATTTTTGATTGAGTTCATTAGAGGCCAAGTCAGAGAGCGGCAGGCAGTAGATATTATCACCATGTGCCATATCGACTATCGACTGCCAAATGGTATCTAACATACACACATACGGTAATGCCTCCCAGGAGTATTTGCGGCAGGAGCTGGCTGGGCACTTGGTAAAATCATTTTTGTTATTCGCGAAAATTGCGCTGAGTGATTTACTTTTACTTTTGTTTTACGTGCCGGACATTTTGCGAATGTGCTTTGATTTGTGCTCATGTCTTGCAGCTCTACAGATTCGGGGATGGACAGGATGGCAAGTTATCTTGTCTGGTCCAGGCATTGGCATCCGAGTGCCAAGCATTTGAGCAAATCCTAATTGGATTTATGTGTAGAAATGGATTACAGCTTATGTTTTGCGAGTTGCCCGGCATTTGCGCTATTAATTGGAACTGAAGCCGCATTGAGGGGTGAAGCTTACTGCAGGGAAAAGCACCAGACACTTTTGCCATATTTCTTAAATCAGATATCGCAACAAAGTACAATAAAGCGTTGCATTATAAATGAAGATAGACAGAAAAGAAATAAAGTAGTAATCTTCACATTTTCTGTTCTTTAACATTTTCCATATTAAACATAACTTTTTTTAGTTAAATTTCATTTTAGACCATCAGAAAATGAAGACTTGCTAAAGTTCATTCGACATATACAAAACGTAGAATACTTTCACATAAACAACATTCATTTTAATTTTTTCGGTCGCTTCACAAAACTTCTACGGGTTTTTAAAATGTGAAGATTATTAGTATGTATCGAAGAAAATAACCGAAAACCATCTAATAGGACCGTTCAGATATTTATGACATGATATCATCTAAGACCATTCAAGTTAGAGTTTAGTGCGTTTCCCAGAGACTAAATGTCTGCCTCAGTAGAGACAACAAGCGATCGTGTATTGAAGGAGAAAAATGCGACCCTATTAAAACGAGAGATTCTAGAACCAGAACCAAGAACAGCCAAGAGTTATGCCATGCAAGAAATGAGAATATAAATATTTTATCAGTGGGCAGAAATCAGATATCTCTTTGATTCATAGAGCTTATTTATGGCTTCCTTTTGTTTTTCTTGCCCAACTAGTCAAACGCGCCCAGACCAACAGACACCAGCCCCAGCCCCAGCCCCAGCCACCGCCACCAGCAGTATCCCTTGTCGAAGCCCCTACAACGTGCCAGCGCTCATTATGAACACACAAAAATCAATAAAAATATGTGCCACAAATTTGACTGGCCGAGACCAAAAGGCAAGTCCACAGCGGAACACATTCCTTCTCAAACGCAACGTAAACAACACATCCCAGAATGATCAGATGATCTACAGATTGGAGTGTATGAGTGTATTTCTATTAATGAGTTAGTCAGAAGTGAATATTATGCATCGAGTCATGATATTCATTCAGCCATATTCGGTGGCAATAGATAACTAGAGACTGGTAATAACAAGATGCGTGGATGAAGAACGTCTGTGGATGATGCACATTAATGAATTAAATCAACAGCCAACTGAAGATGGCAAAACTAAACGCAAATATTCAAATTAGCCACAAAAGTTACCAACTTTCTGGTCATCTTTCTATGATGCAAAAGCGGCGCGCATATCATTGATTTGTTATTCTCATGCGCAGCATAAATTTAACATGTGAAATCCGATAGCCGGGCCAAGTTTCAAGGTTCAACTTGGCTGTGGCTGTGGCTTTGGTGGTTACCGTTCAGCGTTCTACGGGCAGCGGGTGGGACTCTGGATGATCATTTGCACCTCGCTTTCCTGCAACAAGTCTTAACTTTATTCAATGTGTCCATGCGTAGGTCGGCCTCACATTTGCATACCGCTGTTGCCAGTCGCGTTGCGGCTTTACCACATTTATGAATCAACGCCAGGTTCGCCATTTCATTCAATAAAACACATTGCCCCGCGCCCTGCGACTCCTTTTTGAGCAATGTTCAATGCACGACAGCGACAACTCGTCGTTGCCGTTGTTGTTGCTGTTGTTGTTGTTGTTGCTAATTCTCAGAGGAACATAAATATTTCGACACTTTTGCATGCGCGACAAACATGTGCAAAAATGGAATAAAAATATGGCAGCTCTGGACTCGCGGACTTGGCTCCGCGATTTGTGGCTGATGGCCATTTAGTGGCCATCCACTGCTGGCGGATTCAGCCTACAGCGAAGCCTGAGCAACGGGCGTTGGGAATTTGTCGCTGGAATATGCTCATAATTCATGCAACAAACAAATGGACAACCTGGAGAAGCCCTAACCCGGCCAACCATCGACCCACGTAAATGCACCAACCGGATACGCAACCAATTCTACATATCTTTGTGTGGCATTTGCTCTCATGTTTCGATTTTAATGTGTTGATTTTTGAGTGCGACAAAATTTGCATCCCTTTATGTTTGCTTATCACATAATGATCGAGAATTGCCATCGAGTCAAACGAATCGGTACCAAAAATAAATATACATTTAAGTTCAGCCTTAATTTGTTGTAAGCTTAATAAGAACCCAACTAACATTTATCTTAGGCTTTTTGGAAAACTCAACACAGCCAATTTGTGCCTTGGGGCTACCCATCTCAGAGCTACTTGACTTTTAAACTGTCCAACCGGTAGCAACAGTCTGCCACCACAGGTTGTCTCAACAAACAAATGTAATAACTGATTAAAACATCTTTAAGCGAGTGATTATCACAGCAGGCGGTACTAAAACCGTGCCCTTACCGGAGCAGCAGAACCGGATTCAGTGGCAGCGGCAGTGCTGCATCAGAACTCATCCGGTAGCGCTAGTCGGCGCTTCTGGGAGTTTACACCTCTAACTTAACCTCTGCATCCAGCATCCAGCATCCAGCATCCACCTTTGGCTGTGCGCCACATGCGGTCCCGCCGTTTTAGCTCCAGAGCCAGTCGGACCCGGTCGACATGTTCGCTTTGGCGATTATTTCATAATTCACTCGAGCGGCACAGGTTTATAAATCTCTTTAATATTATTTTGATAGGCCACCTAATTGGTGTAAATATTTTTGCTAGAGCGTCTTAATGTGCTTTTAAAAATGGGCAAGCACCTTGAAATGATACGTATTTATAGGCAACGGATGGCGCCCGCAATTGATTGTTTATTGTTCAAGCTGTTGCCTTGTTTATTTGAAAAGCAATTAGAAATATTATGAACAGTATATTTATTGCACTTTGCCGCCGTTCGAGGGGCTGCACCACAACTCTGTTGTTTTTCTACCAAAATAAAACGAACGCAAGAGGAAGAGAAACGGACACATTGAAAATTAAACGATAAACAGCCAGGGATTCGACAAACCGTTCAGCCGAGAAGAAGATACTTGAGTTCCCTCCAACTGGCTGTCAAATATGAAGATCCAGATCTCGTCTCCCGGCTACAAGCTCACAACTAACGAAGCCAAAGTCGCAAAATCTTAAATTGCAGGTGGCTCTACCCAAAATAATTTCCCGGTTCGTCTTGCTTTGTGATCCCAGTCAAGACGTTGCCAACAGAGGAGTGTGATTTTCTGTTCCCATAATTTAAATGTCAAGTTTTGTCTATATTAAAAATTTTTGTTTCAGCCTTTAGTTATTGGTCATTTCGCCTTCACCTTAGTATTCCCAGTCACACGTCCTGTCCTGTCTGGCAACTAAAGCTGTTCGGCCTTTGGGTCGGATTGCCTTAATAGTATGAAAAGAAAATTGGTCTCTTTCCTTTGACATGCATATTTTCAGACTGGCAGCTTCTTGAGCATTCAGTTTGAATTCCACGATAATATTTTTGCTAATGCCATACCACAAACTTTATAAGAAGTTGATTCGCATATAAAAAGGGTTTATCGTCAAGGCTAACAACTAAAATCAAAATAGACTCTATACAAAACAATCGTATTTTAGCGACAAGCTATGCTATTTGGTCACTTTTAAAATGGGAAAATTTGTAAAGCATCGGATCAAAACTTCGTGCCTCTAATAATTTGCAAATCCAATTGGTTTCCGAACCGCCAAAGTCGGCCCCAACCCACGACATCAACTGCAACTGCAACTACGGCGACCCTGTACTGTGTACAAGTCGGTTATTACTGATATTCGCGCGCTGTGAACCATTGTAATTTTCATGTTGCTGTAACTGCTCCGTGCAGTAAAAATGGCTGGGCAGCAAAATTGAGTGAGGGGAAGGCTGACATGACCGGCACATGGACACGAATTGTTCGCCAGACCGCGATGATAATGGCAAATCAAACGATGACACATAAAACGATCGTGTTGGAAAATTGGCGACGGGCCGAGCGGCGAGCGGCCGGATGATTGGCCATTTGGATGAAACGGATGGCAAGAGCAAGACAACGACACGATCATCATCATCATCATGCTAGGGGCAACAAGCCTGGGCGCTGACGGGGTGGGCATGTGCATTGGTCAAAAGGAAGTGCAACATTTGTTTGAATTACAGAAATGCCAAAAAATATTTCGACTCAAGTCGTCGTCTCGAGGGTGCCCTCAGTTGTTGGCCAAATAATTATTTGTTATTTGTAGTTATAAGTTGTTGAGGCTTACGGAGTTTAGCTTTCTGCTGCATCGTTTGCAGAACAGATCGCCGAGCTTAGGCCGACTGGGGCAGTAACATTGCAGGAACTTCAACAACTGCTGGACAACTGTTGAACCGAGCAGAGCCTGGGAACTATGTTCATATCGCTCATCATCTACAGCAGAACATTCCATTTTGCGACATTTTCCACTGCTGCCCTTAAGGATCGAGGATCGAGAGTCGCTGAGCAGTCTGCTGCCTCACGCTTAACGATATTCAAAATTCATTACAATTGATATTGTTTCGAATGCATAAATACAAACAAATGGGCAGACTGTTGCCCACAGCCAGAATCCATTGAATTCGCTCGGTTGGCTCCCAGCTCCAGCGGTATCAACGACCAAGCATCTGTGAGCTTTACAAGAAATAACAATCTTACTAATTGGGCGACTTTAGCATAAACAAATGTATTTTAGCTCTAACTAAAGCCCAGCACAACAAAAGAGCTGCAGACCAGCCAAACGGTGGGGCCCAATCGTTTTGTACTCCTTTAACGTTTTGCATACGAAGTTGAGTTTTGCAGTCAGTTTGGGTTTGTCCGCAGCATTTGTCCCCGGTAATGGCAAATGGGTATAGAACTAACAGAACTGAATGATTCTTTGCTGGTAAGGCACCTGGCATGGGAAGTCTTATCCGACGTAGATCATTTAATATGGAAATAATAAATGTTATAAAACATCTAGAGCAAAATCTAAAGAACTATTAGAGCACATGATTTTCATCTCTCCATATAAAGAGCCCTTTAAAATGGTGACCATTCATAATGCAATCGAGGTGTATCGGCGGAGTCTTCTGTATGGCTAGAACTAGAACTAGTAATGAACTCTTCTATTTTCTGTCATAAATATTTATAGGCCATGTAAATGCAGTCATAGATGCGGTAGCGCCACAACTTGTGGGGCCAGATGAATTACGAATTCCAAAAGAGCCCAACTAAGATGTACAAAAAAGCCAATGTCCGCATTTGGTAAGCCACCAACTAGGCGCGCACGAATGGTGCACCGCACAAATCACAAACACGATCATGTCACTCACTTCGGGTGGGACAGAGGGCAGAGGGAGGGGAAATTGGGAGCGGCAGGGGCAGCGGCAACTGGCAGTTTATGACGGCTTCAAACGGCAGCCGAACGCAAAAGCGTCGCATAAATTGCAAAACGCTTTAATAATTCACCTCTGGTCGCCAATATGGGCAAAACGGCGGCTCCATTGGTGGGACCAGGCCGTAACCACATCAACAAAGTCATACAAATCACAGTTATGATTATTGCCACGATTAAAAACTATCGCCCGCGTCGTCATCAACATTGTCCGCTTGTAAACGGCGGCAGCTGTAGCTGTAGCAACAAAAGTTGAACCGCTGGTGGCCACTGCGCGTGCGGCACTCAATCGGAGACACGACTGTGGGGCACTGGCAATGAGTCTATCCGACATTGATGTCGCCGCTGTCAAAGTTGCCATAAATATCATCTTTTTCGCAAATCTCCAGCTGAGCACTTGCAGTTGCAATTGCTCAGTTTTTGTTGACCAAGCGTTCGCAATGCCCCAGCGGTGATTAATTAAACAGTTGCAGCTCATGATTTATAATGATGAATTTATTTAGGCCTTGTTTCAGACTCGAAACGTTCCGATTTCGCTTATTGCCAGCACCGTCGGTGCCTTTTACTGGACTTATTCAGTTTTAATTCAATCAGAGCTGCCAACCACAGCGAATGCCAGACGGGAACAGCATCTGTCGCCGATCCTGTTATGCAATTGAAATTAAAAGTCCAAGATCTGTGTTAGCCAAACTGGACTAGGCATGAAACCTCCAAATGAAAGAGTCAATTTAGAAGAGGATTTCATGAAAGTTTCTTTTCTTATTAAACAATTGCCTTCATAATCCAACTAGTTTTAATTGCTTTTACTCAAAGTGAGTTAGAACCAATGCCTAAATCTTATCTTATACATGCGTTCAACAAAGTTGGAGGCATACTAGGGTAATATGGGATATGTATGTCATATTGAGTGCACACGAACAAAGAGCGGCAAATAAATTTAGTTGAATGGCTCAACAACAAATTGCATAGCCAGACAGACATTTGAACTAAACTTTAACTGACATCTTACATAAGTAAAATTATACTACATAAGACTCGAAATGGGTACACACATACATTAAACTCTATTTTCATGCGATCAAGTTGCCTGAAATGGGGGTAAAGGCAGTCTGGAGGGTAGGCATCCCGCTGAGCAGCCGTTCAAAGGCCCCGAAAAGAGTTAATTTGCATAATTACGTTGGAACAGGACGGGCGGAACGACGTGGAGGCCAGGGGCTGAACCCATGGTGCATAGCCAGTCAGTGCTGAGGTGTCGGTGTCGGTGTCTCTGTCTCTCACTCTCGGTGTGTGCGTGAGTGTGTGGGAGTAGAAAAGCTAGTGTGCGAGCAGGGGGCTCTGGAGCGGGTACAAAATGTGCAAGGCACGAAACGAGCCACGAAATAAAAAAATGAAGTCGCTTTATCATTTTTAGCTCGCGGCGCTGTTTGCCCAAAGTGTGGAAAATAAATGTATGGAAATTTGCATACGAATTTCGAATTTCAAATGGCGTTGTCCCCCTTCCCCTCCCCCAACCCCTCGGCCACGCAACGTACCCTATCCAATAGCGGATGGTGCTCCGTTAGGTGGTGCTCGCGGTACCATGGCTGGCCGTAGCCACTTAAACGCCGGCCACGCCCCTTCATTCACATCACATTTGGGCCAGACTGCGAGCCATTGACGTCATTAAATTATTTATTATTGTTATTATTCGCAAAGGAATGAAGATGAATTGGAATCGGGAGTGGAATGGACTTGCAGATGGGCAGGGAATGGGAATATCCATTCACTGTTGCTGGTTTTGGATTATTGCGGTCTTTGTTGATTTAATTAATTAAATCGCAGTTGTATTTTTAATTGATTGACAGATTAAAAACAAAACCAATTAACAATTTTAATACAAAATGACAACCGCATAATATGCTGTAATAAAAACGGATGGCAACCATATAAGAAAGGGGCGAGTGCGAGTGCCACGTAAACACATATGTATTTATGTACTTGATGTATGCAAGCCCCCAATGGGGGATGTCATAATCCGTAATACGCATTGAAAACAATTTTAATTACTGAACTTACTTAAGGGAATGACTAATGGTGGTCAGCAACTGCCAGCTTTAACTATTTAATGTTAACACCCAACACAATTCAGCTTTTTACCAGCAAAATCTATTATAAACATATTTGTTGTAATCCACCAAATGAATGAAAAGTAGTTATTTATTGATATTATATTTGGCATGGCCAACTGGGACTCTAAAACAGTCAAATTAATCTAATCAGATATTTTCAAATTGGCAACGATTCGCGATTTAGAATTTGCAATTTGAAATTCTCACAGCAGCTGCAAAAGCCAATTCAATAAATATGGGCTAACTGACTTTCGGTTAATTAAAGTCGATACATTATTTTAAAAATGACATGGGAAGCATTATTGCAGAAATAAGACGACTTAAAATTCAGCTTGGGTCAAATTCATATTGATTTTAACATATAAATAACTATTTTCAGTTAATGGAAACAAAAGCGAATCGCCGCGAGTCGAAAACGCGAACAAAAGAGTTATGCATAACAAATGTTTGAACAGATTTGAATAAACTAATTCCCACGAAGAGTGGAACACAACAGGTTGAATTCGCACGCCATAATCGTCGGTATCTGGCTGAGCACTTCATTTGGGATTCATAATTTCTAGTTAGATTGACGATTGGCGATTACGATGCGATTTCGAAACTGAAAGGTGAGATGTGAGTCGAGTGAGTCACAACGAGAAACAAGACTGAAGCAAGTTCCGTGTGATCTATCTTCTACACGCAGACACTCAGTCAGAAATGTCGTTCGATTTCGAGCGTTTCGATAACTCAGATGCGCTCTGATACATTCTCATGGATATTTAGTGGTATCTTTCAGCCATTCGGGCAGTTTGTTCTTGGCATTTCATATGCAAAGCAGCAGCGGCAACGTGGTATCATCCACTGCAGTAGCATCAGAAGCTAAAGAGACGAGTACGAGAGCAACCAACGAAGATGTCAATAAATCTGCCGCTTTGGCCTTGTTTTGCATTTCCGCTAACAGAAACCAAAACGCAGGCAGCTCCAGTGTCAGTGCCAGAATAGCACGCAAGCCAGTGAACTGGTAAACCTGACTAACAGCCGATACAGTAGCCCCACGTCAAAATGAGGTGATTTAGAATTGTCGAATTTTATTTAAATTGGATGCAAACATGCGAAATTTGTTGTAGAAAATCAATAAATAAGAAAATCACAAGCGAACGACTGCTGAAGCTGAAACTGGATCGCCATTTGGGATCTGCACCCAACAAACACAACACAACTGGGACACAACTGGCAACCGGCAACTGGCAACTGGCAACCGGCAACTGGCAACCGGCAACCGGCAACGCATGTGCGTACTATGCTCTTATGACCACCACTGTCTGTGCCTTTCGACTGTTTCCTTGGCATTCACAATTTGCATGCATGGCTCGAGGGACTGATCGTAGGGGGGTGGGCGCAGGCAGCGGCAGGGCGATACCTGAGCACGAACTTTGTTTTGATAATTTTGTGTGCCGGGCTGTTCTCGTCACATTGCCTCTTCATTATTTTATTTCTTCTCCTTGCATTTTATTTTTATATCGATTTTATTTTATTGAATCTTTTTAGTTCATTAAAATTTCGTTTTCGGCTAATAAATATTTCGTGGGTATTCAAAAAGTTTTGTTTCAATGCTCTTTGCCTTTTTAGGTACATGTGCTAAGAGGCAACTCTTGCAGATAAGGAACTTATAAGCAATCGCAAAAAAAGCACAATACTTTCTGCTAGAGTATATGTTGTTCGGCAATTGGAATATAGTTTTTGTCGACTCGACATACTCAAAATCGATGGAACCGATAGGATAAACCAGTACGAGTTGTCCCTTAAAAACTTGGCTTCGTGTCCTGTATCTGATTGTCTTTTACTTTTAAAGTTCCCTGTTAATTAATCCCAATTCGAATTTGTATATGCGTTTTTGCAAAGCAAAAAAGTAGAGCATATTTAGTTATTAATGCACATTTATAACTAATGTAGTAGGACGAATGTCAGATGTCAGTTAATAAGTACAGTCGAGGACAATGACAAAAGGTAATCAAAAATATTATCAAAAAATACCAGCTTGATGACTTTTACCCTTTTTACTTTGTGGCCCACAAATACATATACAGTATATACCTAGATATACATATATAATGGCATTAGCATTTGCTATTATCTTATTGGGGACACGGGTCTGGGCATTCACAGCTGGAGTTTCATTTCGTAAGGGGAGTCTAGTTGCTAGGGATTGTTGGGAGGGTTGCGTTTCTAATTAATGTGCGCAACTTAAAAGGTGTTAAATGACAAACAAACCATATAACTCTGATAACAGTTGACACTATAACAATGCCTTAGAGATATGTGTATGCATTTAAAATATGCCGAAATAACACGGCTAAGACAGCAGGCCAAAACCAGGAGGCATAGCCCTGAAAATGATATACGAGGCGGCAGTATGGTGCGGTGCGGCTTTGGTGTCGTCGAACTCACCCACGAGGAAATGCGGAACAGGTGCATGATGACGAGGGATCGCACTGGCGATCAGTAGAAACGCGCAATGTGCGTTGATGTGTGCTTATCGAGTTGTCATTGTCCTGGCGAGGCGATCCCTTGCGGACGCGCCAATTAATACGAAGGGATAATGTCGAAAGCAAGCATGAGAAATGCGCAAACATGCACTTAATTAATATGAGCCTTCGGCGCATTCAGCTCGAGCTGCCCTCGCGATGTCCTTTTAATGCATGGACGCAGGCGCAAAAGCCGTAAATGCAACTACAACTTCCGCTTGAAGCTGCGGGCGTAAATTTATCCAAGGATCACAGCCAGGCCCAAGCGCATGGCCAGTAGATGTTTATCGCAGGCTTTTACAATTCGCGCGCTTGTTTCGCTCGGCAGAAACACGTGGTGAAGGTGCTTGGTACAGCTATTGCTACCGGCATTTAAGCCGTTTAAGCTCTCAGTATGCCAACCGTCTGATTTATGGCTCAATACAGCTAGCAACAAACAGGTGCTTCGATCTGCAAGTAACCTTTTCTGTTTTGCCAAGTTGAATCCAGCCAGTACTTGACCAGCCTACGCCACCAACTCTGGGCGACAAATGACTCCTAGGTGTTTCACGCTGGTGGCATTAAACCTTAAGGCAACTGCATGGCGCAAGCCGGCCAGTTGAGTTCGGTCCAACTGCATATTTTAGCCAGACTATCGAAATCAGCGCATTCATAAATCAAGCGCCTAATTAATGGAAATGCGACGACTGATAAAGCGCCAGAATTAGAACTCATTCGTGTTTATCAAATTATATTTTCTCTACTTAATTTGTGTGCCATTTTATTTGTCGGCCGCTTTGCTCTCAACTCCCATCCTTCAGCTAATCTACTTGAGTTATTCTCGCAAATATTTCCATATCTGCATCGCTCCATTGCTTCATTGCACTTACAAGTTTCTCTCGGTTTGGTTGCTCTATGGGCCGTCCGAAATTCCTTGCTTGTTGCACATAAAGCAGCTCAAGAATGAACAATATGAATGTAAATGCAATATTGAAGAGACTTGTACGCAAGCCTTTCATAAATCAATGATAAGTTCATTTAGAAGCATTTACTTTAAGAAAAAAGGAACTAGAAAGAAAGTGCATTTGTTTTTTAGGGAATTTCTTTATATTCCGTGGCAGTCTATCGCCTTTATAAAACATCTATCATCGATAAATAAGAGCTAAGTCGTGAACAAGTATAGAACGGGATAAGATCTCGGTTTCCCAAGCAACTCGCTCGAGATAGTCGTCCGAATTGTGCAATCTCTTGAATTGTAATGACAACTTTTAGGTAATAAATAAGATACAGTCCTTCATTATTGAGCAGAATTCCGGAACGGATCTTTTCTACGGGGCAGATACAGTACAGTTTGAATACACGAATATTCGAATACCCGAAATACACCATTATAACAGGCAGCAGCTAATTAACGTGCAAGACGTGATCCGTTCAAAGGCGTTGCCATAATTTGTCAACACCCCAATACTTTACGAGCACTCATTGCGATATAATTGGGCCCCTACATTTGTACGTACCCGAAGTCTTTTGTTAGCGTTTCATTTCACATTTCGCATTATTGCGCATCATAATGGCCGCCATATGTCTGTCTGTCGCGTCTTACGGCTTCGGGTCCAAGCCCCCTCGTCAATCCCACCTTGGCCCAGCTTATGTTTTATGTATCGAAGCAGGCGACTGTCAAAGTGCTCTGAGCTATGTGTAGGTAAAAGATACTGATATGTATGTAAAAGATACGAATGTATGTATATTTTAACACGCAGTCAGCCAACTCATTGTGTCAAATATAAATCAGATCATTTTTTCCGCATGAAAACCAAAAGCAGCAAAAAAATAAAACAATAAAACGAGGGCCGTGGCTTTGTATCACAGAATTGGCATAAATTTATAGGCGGAGGCAAAGCCGCATTAAAATTTTGACAAAAAAATTTGGTGTGCCATAATACTCGAACATTTATATCGGGATAGTGATTTTTGAAAGTGTTTTGATTTCGTGGCTGTTGCTATTGCTGGCTGGCTGAGGGCTAAAATTAAAATTCAATGCACATTAAAATGACAAAAGCGAATCAAAAACAGAGTCGAGTACATTAAAAAGTCATGCCGTATCCGAGTATCTGACAAAATGCCCGGCGCAGAAATTAAATCGACAAATAAACCGAGAAAAAAAAGGCAACACATCAAAATGTAGATCATACGTCACTGAAGGTATCAAAGCCCATAGTTTCGATGGCAATAAATAAATTTAACAAGCTGTCACCATATCAACACACGACTTCTGAAAAGTAAGACCAAGCTTAGGGCTTACGTTTCGTGTCGCTGGGCATGTGAGAGACTAAAATATCCAAATAGGATATGAGATATATATAGATATATCTTAATTATGGTTAAGCAAACATTTTATACTCATTTCAATATGAGTTTAAGTTGAAATATTCCTTGGATCTTACAAAAATGTGATTCGACTACGCTACAACTTGGGGCTGCATTAAGTTACATGAAATTTGTTCACCTTAAATTTCTGACACATTGATTAATTTTGTACCAATGAAAAAGTGCAAATGCGAATCCTTTACCTCACAAAGGGCATACAAAATACGAGAAGCTCTTTCAGAAATGTATTTGCAACAGACAGAGACAGCGATACTGATAGAGACAGAGGCCGGCCCAGGGACAGCCGTGTTTTAAGTCATGCCCGTAGTCTGAGCCCATTGACTATAGTTGGGCGGTGCGGCGGATCCTTTGACCAAATGACCGGCGCGGGCTACAGCGCGTCGACTGTGGGGATGTGGCATTTTCCACGTAGCCTTTTTGTATTGCGCAAAAGCAGAATCAATGCTTTGCCCGTGGGATACGTAATCCGGATTTTACCATTCAGAAAGTGTAAATGAAAAATCTGTTTTTGGAAGCATTTTAGCGTGAAAATGCAATATTGAATTCATTTAAATTCAACAGTGCCCGATGGGCGGCGGTGGTGGCGGGCAACGCAAAAAGCAATTACATGACAGGCGGCTCCAGCTCCAGCTCCAGCCTCAGTCCTATTCCCGACCCCGCCATGCCCGGTACTGAAATATGTACTCGTTGCTTATTGGATCGGGTGATGTGTCATGGAAAGGATGCGATATAAAAATTGCCACAATTTTTGTGTCTTTTTGTTTTATGCAAAAAAGGCGAGAGAAGTTCAAACAAGCGACGTCATATCGAAGGGACATTAATAATAAACCGAAATGAAATGTAAATACGGGCAGGAAATCTCAGCAGCGACGACTCATAAATTTTGTCCACAAATCGACGGCGAGTGCACAAAATCTGTCACCTATCAAAAATACCCTAAAAGGGCATAAGTCTGCAGCACCCCACGCTGCCCCATCCCATAGCTATCCACAGCTTCCAGTCGCTGGCTGGATTGTTGCGCGTGCGCAGCCGTTCCAGCAGCCACCGTCACTGACAATCGATGACAATCAATGTTTGCATTGCATTATTATTATTGGAATAAATGAATAAAGTATCGTCGCTCAGTGGCATGCAGTGACAATGGCTCTGAGTCCGACTTGGTACCCAAGTCCGACACATTCTGTTCCTGTTCCCCATGTTTTCGTTTTTGTCGTTGTCCCTGCGTCCATGTCGCGTTTATGGGATTTATGTATGCCTCTGTCTCTGTCTCGGTGTCCAAAGCAGCAGTTCAAGGGAATTGTCAACGCGTCGCGTAGCAGTCAAAATCGGCATCAAAAATCGAGATCGGTAACAAGATCAGCAAAAGCCGCATTCGAATACGGTACAAAAGATGCGTTTTAACCAGACAAAACCAAATCGTTCGAAATTCCGTTCCGTGTCCCATAGTCACAACAAGGAGATGATTCCCTCTTCTCGTTGCCAAGTCAAGCAACAATCATATTTTTTAGCTCTGCACTAGATGCCATTGGCTGAGAACAGTGTAACCACGCGACGAGATTTAAATATTGCCTTCAGTTATTAATATTTCTATTATTATTATTGTTATTATTTGTATTATTATTGTGAAAAGTCTGTTCTTAACATATGAAATTGAGTTTCTTTGGTAGCCTGTGCCCCAATATTGCATTGCAATCGCCAACCACTGTGCTTTAACAATTTATGTTAAAAAAAATTAAATCTGTAAGTCACAGACAAACAAACTGCATATGATTGTGATTCTTCACGCTGAATTGCAATAAGAAGAAACAGGCATCGGTGGTAATGCCATTTTCAGTCGTCGTCCCAATCCCAGAGATTCCTATCATATTTTGCATAGAATGGTAAGATTAGACAGTATTCGAGCACTTCCCGGTTTGGAAAGATTCTACCCTCTGTATGAGTATGCGTGTGTGAATGTGTCAATGTCATACATATGTAGACACACGAATAGATGCATAACACGCTTAGAGCTCAGATGGCATCTTAGCAGTATCGGGTGGCGAACTATTTTAATATTTCACTCCGCAGCAGTTGGAGCTGAAATTCAAATCGCGGCTGCTGTTTTAACAAACACGTAAGCTAATAATGTGCTCGAAGACAATGCGACGCCTTCCGATCTCTGCTGAAACTGTCTTCTCGGCAGATACCAGTAGCCCCCGAGGCAGTGCTCCACACAGGGCTCCCCAGACGATGCGGCCTTTGTCTTTGCCAGGGCGACAGTCCAGCCGCATTGCCAGACAGCGTGTCTGTGGCAGTGCCAGAAACCCAGCACGTCGACGAGGACGTGAACGGAGCTAAAGCTGAGGCCAATGCCGCTTCATTTATGCAGCAGGCAGCTCTTTTTGCGCTCCGGCTGGCTTTGTTGTTGAACAATTTCTTCGACACCTTTTTGCCGTCATTTGAAGAGATTGAGAAAAGCAGAGTCGGCTACAGAGACAGAGGTGAACCCTGGCTACATCTGAGACCGCATTGCGCATATGCATCTGTGTGAAAAATGGAAATCCCTTTTTGGCAATTTTTGTCGCTCTTAGGAAGCGCTAAGACCAGTTCGCCGACAATCTTCAGGGTACTCTGATGAAGAACCCGCCAAGCCGCCAAACCGCCAAACCGCCAGATCGCCTTGCATATTTTCACTTACAAGCTATGTCCACGTTCCCGGTGCTCTTCAAGCTTGTAGAACGGCTAGCAGACATCAAAACTGAGTAATATTTATGATCATTGCGATATTTTTGTTTTGTTGCTCCGTCCATCTGTCAGTTGAATTGAAGCTGTTCTTTCCGAGCTGCTTTGTAGCTCGCTGACTTCGGCTTTCGGTTCTTTTGCAGTTGGTTAATGTCCATTGGAATGTGGTTTCTGGCCTGTCGTACTGATTTACAGATATGTCATTGAGCGATTCAATGCAGTTCACACATGCGAATATGCAAGCGTTTTTAGTATGAATTCGGCTCGATAGTTTTCAAAGTCAGGTATTTGAATGATTTCGAGTTTAAACAAAACTGTATACCCAAATATGAAAGAACTTTCTTGGAATTCTTGAGATATAATGATTGCATAAACTTAAGATAAGTATAGCTTTTTAGTACCCCTCAAAATATATATATACCAGTAGGATTTTTAATCGGATATTAAATCGTTCTAAGCTGTTTTATATTTTTTTATACATTTATAGCCGCATTCAGGGAATAGCGAAAAAAACAGAATTATAGAAGTACATCAACATTATCTTGTATTTGAAATTACGCCCGCAGTTATTCAATTGACTTTTCTGAGACTAAAATGTCATTCACAGCAGCTAACTGCGCCTGAGGCTAAATGATGTAATTTTAAAAAGCACTCCCACTAAACACTCTCATTCCGTAATACGCAGCAGTGCATGCCACGCCCTCATTCTAAACGAATGGGGGTAGAAGCAATCGTCTGCTTCTGTTTTTTGCCAGCACGGCGAGAACGACTGTCAAAAACAATAAAGTCGACAAACGCGAGGGAAAAATTTTTATTGAAAATTTATAATTGAATGGCACAACACACCTGAGGCCTCAGGCTCTGTGCTGCACTGCGCCGACACACCCAACGCCTCCTTATGCCACAGCAGGTTTGGCATTGTAATTGAATTTGACGTTCGATTGTGCCATAAAATGGCGAAATGGCAAAAACGGAAAGTTGTGTGTTGCCTATAGTCGTGGCAGCAAAGACAAATGTATGTGTATATATCTTAATATATGGATTTTCAAGATATCAGACGACACGAAGACGAATATTATACAGAAAAATGTCTGAACTAGAGCACAATAGAAAAACAGCATCAAAAAAAAACCCATTTGGGACATTAAGATGAAAATGTTAAAGAGGGGGAGAAACTAGGCACAGTCCCTGGCAATAAGTAACAAAATAATTGAACAATTATGTCCAAATGTCCGCCTGCCACTCATTATGATAGACAAAAGACGACGTCCGGCCGATGGGGCTTAGCTGAGCGTAGAAGGACATTTATAATTACCTCGGGGTATTTGGGGAATAATTTGCTCGTCCATCTGCCGATTCACTCCCCTATTCTGTCTGCTTCCCACAGTTTTTGGCTAATGGCTGCACAGGCAGAGAACGAAAGCAAAAAGAGAAAGACGATTTCTGGCAAAGTGTCGTCGCGGCCAGATTTTCCGCAGCTTCCTCCCGACCCGGACTCGGTTGGGCGACCACAGGCCCAATACCGAAAGTAACACCCATGCTGACCAATCCCTCTGGCAACCGTTGCTAGCTTAATGAGCCAGATTCTGCTGGCCCGTGCCCAGGTCCCAAAGTCTGCCCGAAGAAGCCATCATCAGCAGCTTTTGTCCATTTTTTTCTGTTCTCTTCTTTTGCTTTGTGCGCGTTTTTCTTGCCCTTCCAACTGAAAAATGTTATTGGCCGCAATTTATATGAAAACTGCGAGCACGTACCACATTTCTCCAGAGCACAGAACCACCCCTCCCCACCCCCCCTTGAGCAAGGCAACAATAATTTGGTACCCGCCCCGCAACGAAAATGAGCAAATTTTCTAAATGAATAAACTTTGCCCACTGCTGCCAGCAGCAGCAGGAAAACAAAGGGCGCATCTCGATGTCGCCTCGCATCTCATTGTCAGCATCTCTGATGAAGCTGGAGGTGAAGATGGAGCTGAAGATAAAGAAATATTACCGGCGACGGTGGTGGACAGCGCCAAAGTGGCTACGTGGAACGTGAACAGACAGAGCAACGGCTAATTCTCATGAGCTCGCAAAAATTAAGAAATTAAAAAATTGCTTTGGCCATTGCTGACGGCGCGGAAAATTCACAGGGTGTTTTTGGCATTTGTGAATTAGATGGCAGGCAGTTAAATAATTGCATTCCATAGTTAATAGTAGAGAAAAGAAAACTAGAGAACACAAAAACATGCAAGTCTCCTTAGTCAGAGCTTAAGCCCGAATCTTAACAATCGAATATAAAGGAAATGTAGATATTAGCCGAACCATGAGCAGGCGTCCATTGAATACCTAGTTTTTCTGAAGCATACTTTTTGGTGCTTGAAAAATGCTCTACATTACAAATAAATATTGTACTGTGTAAGCTTCACTACTTTACACCCAGTTCTCTTGATAAGCCGTCGACAACCAATAACAAATTACATCGGGAACTTAGGAGGGCTTAGGCAATGCGCGAAATTATTAAAGGCATCGACTCATTTTAAACTTTTTCCATTACCGACAACAAAGTGGGTGAATGAACCAATTTAGTTAGCATTTACAACAAACTTACCTCGAACTGTTATAGGTAGATAGATCGAAAGGTATGCGGTATAATTATTTCAGTAGCCCGACGACTATGAGCACTGAACAGAACAATCTGCCAGAGTTCATCATTAAATAATAATCAGTGAGTCCCCCGCCTGGTGCAGTTTAATGGTAATTTGTTACGCCTAAACGTGGGCACGCGTCCCTAATCTGCTCTCTACCCCTGACTATCTATGTCTGTGTCCTGCTACCTTACGACTCACTCCAATTGGAAAACTAACTTTGCAACTAACCGCAGGTTGCACGCAATGGCCAAGGACGGAGTATTTCGTGACTTTATGGCTGACGTGTCGCGGTTGTGTCGAGGAATGGGAACTGCCTCGGTCCTGTCAAGTCCTTGATTGACGTCGGCTGTCGGCTCTTACCCAGAAGTTGGTGGCAGCCACCCCTTGTTTGCATATTACTTAATGGCGTTTGCATTTGAAGTGTGCCAGAAATTACCTGTCCGCCGGCAATTAAGTTTTTAACTCATTTCTGAAACTGGTGTTGCTCGCTTACGATGCGGTGCTTCGACCCATCTTCCCATTCTAATCGAAGTGCCAACTCAACTCTTTTTTGGCTCATAAACGCAAATGAACTTTTGGGCTAATTTTCGGCGAAAGTTGAGGGTTTCAAAGGGGCTGAGACAACGGGACGATCAATCAGCAAAGAGAAGAGCGCCCCGCAACCGTTGGCTAGTCAACACTTTTAAGGGGGTCGTGATTTGGTTGTGGCCACCCCGCTACCCAGCCTAGCTTCCCCGCGAGGCAATCAGAGCATATGTTAATTCAAGTGGAATTAATTGTTTCCGGTGTTTAAGTTTTTCCGCAAAGCAAATTTCCAGTCACTGCTAGCGCTGAGTGGCTCCTTGGTGCCTGTTGTGGTTAACCGCTCCCGCAGAAAAGGAGCCAGCTCTAAACCCGACACGAACACCATCCGCACACACACAGACACACATACACATTGTAGTGTGGGACTGTAGCCAGCTCCTGGGCCACTTTTCCTCGTCGGGCTTCGATGAATTTTTGACTTTTATATTTGATTTGAATTGTTGTGGTCGACTTTGTTTGCCTTTAATGAGGTCAACCGTGTGGAAGCAATTTCCTTGGCCCAACTTCTTAAATGCAAGATGGTCGAAGGCCGGGCAAATTTTGATTACAAAAGCCAACTAGGATATGGAGAATGTGCTAAATTCATGCAAGTACACACTTTCTACATATCCATCGATATACGTACGAAGGTAAAAATCATTTGAGAGGTTCTGACTATCGCGTTCAGTCGCATTTGAGCGCTGCGAGAAATTCTTTTGCAGTTAACTTAATTGGAATTTTAATTAATGTAAATTTGTAAAATTTATTTTATTGAAATCGAGCCGCTCATCTCTTCGCCGCCTTGCGACCCATTCTTTTATCCTTTTTGATTTCCATACCGCCAATTTTTTTAAAAAAAACTTGCAGTATGTGAAAGCGAACCGGGCTTTTGGTATTCAGGCCTGAACAGACGTTGCCGGGTAATTGTGATTGATTCCGGTGTCTGCAGTTTGATGTGCATTTAATTAAACTTTTAGTGATATGCATAAATACTACGAAGAGCGCGGAACCGGCCACGAGCTGCGATTGATTGTATCCATATCCAACTTATTCGCCTGGCATTGTGGTATTGTGTTTCTTCTTGCTTTCGATTTTATTACATTTTTCATTTGCTTATTTTTGTGTTTGTTGTCATTACTGAACCGCCTCAGTTGCAAAAACTGATGTAAATCTCGAGCGAATTTAAGTTTTTCGTCAAATGGAAAATAAACAAGTTTGTGTTAGACGCGCTTCGCTGGCTTTTGTCAGTAAAACAGAAGTGGATCACAGTTGCACCCCTTTCACTCCGTATCCGTATCCGCATCCACCCCAGAGCCTTTACCAACCCATGTCCTGCCTACCCATTGTCAACAACGATCGTCATTGTCTCGTCCTTGTTTGCACACATGTCATACGGGGAATTTTGACAAATCACTACAATCGTGTTAATAACTGCAGAAACACGAACCGAACAACAAAAAGGAACACCCCAGCCAAAAAAAGGGTGTGCATCTGAGCAGTCAGAAATGTATGTGCACATTATAGATGAATGATAATAGCATAGATAGTTCATCTGCAACGCTTAGCTAAATGCAGACATTGACAATTCAATTGATCATCGCAGAGACAAGCTGATGCAGTTTAAATGACAAAAGTTAAGATACTTTCTATCTTTTTAACATCGAATACTAACTACGTAAAACGAATCTGCCTAACATCTATAAAAATGGTATTTAAATGAAATCAACCCACACAATGCGCCTTTTTTTCATGTTTTTCTATAATCGAACAGTCAATTTTGGTCATAGTTTAATTTAATTACAATCGTAGAAATGGTTTGACAATGGCAAAAACATTCATTTTAATGTTCGCAAAAAAGTCACAAAACTCGAACCAACCGACTTTAAATGTGGGATTGATGGGTGAGGCCGTGTGACAATTGCTATTTTTGCAATTTCGCAATTGAAATGCAACATTGATTTGAGCTGCAGACTAGAGAGTTATTGAGGTGCAGTTGGGCTGCTGTTTTGAACTGTGCATCGTGTTGCGATGTCGACTTTTTATAGCAGTTATTGACACGTACCAATTGCCGAGTTGTACCTCTTCTTTCCATACCCAATTCGCTCAGATCTGGCCATAAAATAGAAACCAACCAATCGTCCAGCAAATGGCCTGTGCTAGCATACATATATACTCTTATGCATATGCCTTTTTTTTAGTTTGCATCCTATTCCCGTTTGTCTATTTTTTGGTTTTTTTTTTGGCGTTTCTGTTGCCGCCGATATTCAATTTTGTTTGACTGCTGTTGTTTTTCGTTGAACAATTTGTTCAGTTTTCGCGCGATGTTTACATTGAAAAGACCAAAGCGCGGCAATATTTCAAAATGATTTCCATGGGTAGCCCACAGTCGATTCTGTCTGTCAATCACATCTGCAGCCGTGACTCTTCAAATTGGCAGCCTATTAGAATAATTGGAAACCGGCAAGTCGCGTGACTTGGCACTCTCGTGGCACCCTAGTTTCAGGTCCTGACATTTAAGGCATTCGGCCTATTAGCAAAAATTATGAATGAAAAGAGTTTAGTCGGGCCGTAAGCGGATTATCATTAGCACGTTTGTGCGAACGTCGTTCTCTACTGTTGCTGGTGTCGCATTCCGGTCGTAATCTGAGGAGAAAACGTGCCGCGGCTCAGCTCTAATTATGAAATTAAATACAAATTAAAATTAAAATTGCTTTGAAAACCATCACGTGCCAACCAGCTTCAAGTACCAACTGCTCATATTCTCGTTGCCAGGATTCTGCCAACCAGCTCCCACACCCTGACATTAGCCAAAAAGCTTTGTCATTGTCCTTATCATATCAGTTGATCGTTTCTATTATAGCAGTCACCCGCAAAAGTCTTAAGACATTTTCTCATCCTCTTTAGCTCAAATTGCGGGAAAAAACATTATTCAATATTTAAAGTTGCTCACACTTCCTGCGGAACTGTCTCACGCTCGAATTGATCGATGACATTGGGCTCGGCTCTGGTGGCTGCTGGTTGCAATTCAACCCTCAGTTGGGTGGCTCTCAAGCGCTCAATGTGCCCACGCCACCACTTCGCATGATAAATTTAATTCCGCTTCTATTTTGATGGCACTTGTCAATTCAAATACTTTTGTCATTTTTGTTTTTGTTGTTGGCGAAGTGCTCTCGAGGCTGCCACGCCCCCGTCCTATCTTCATTGTATGCGCAAATGCTGCGAAAAGTTGAAGGATTTTGACGCTTTAGCATGCCGCCCAAGGGAGGAAAAGCTTCAGCCTTAATCATGACACCCATTAGAGTCGCGCACACCTGCAGGCAAATTAATGTATATGTTGCTACTGTTCTTGGTGGAGTTGGCGTTTTGGCTTGAGATGGCGAACATTCAAATACGCCCTTGGGCTTGCGAGCTCATCCGCATATGACGTTGACGCAACATAAGCTAATGCTTATAAATATATAATTTATCCACATTTGCTTTTCAATACAAATGTATATGTATATGTGAAATTTGTTGTGTTCAATCTTAAGTGAATTTTTTGTTGCGTTTCCAGATATCGATCAAAAATCGCATGCTTACTGTTGCATACTTCCAGGTAAAAATGAAATTTGATAATTTATCTTATATCATTTGTATGTATTTATTTAAATATCTGTTAGTCGATCAAAACTAAATAACTTGTAAGCCTAACGCTCATTTGTTTTATACCAATGCAACCATCTACAAATGCCAGGCCTTGGCTTCAATTTAAACTGACCCCTAATATGGGACAGTTGGGCAAAGTGCGATTTTAGTCCCAGGGGGCCAAGCTGCTCAGGGGTGGGCCACAGAAATGATGACTTAATATACAAAATCACAAAAGTGATGGATTTCTCTAGGGTGCTTTTTATTTGTCACAGACGCCGAGCTCCGGATGCTCGGCGCGCGTTTATTTCACGGTATTCTATGCAGTGTGGGTCAAACTGACAGCTGCCACTTGAGTGGAGGCCAACTACCCGTGGTTCCATGGGACAAGCTGTCCTCAGCGCTTATTAGTTATTAAGCGTGATTTATGCCAGGACAAAAAACTGCAATCGGAGCCATGTTGACGCTCACAATTGGACTATAATTGCGCGTCTTAATGAGGTTTCCCTGCCGCGCGTCCAGCCCAGGCCAGGCCAGGCCGGGGGCCTAGACAGCGTCGTATGCGCCAGGACATCTGTGGTCACTTCATTAAAACGTGCGTGTAAAACAGCATATAAACAAGTGCAAAAAAATGCAACGCAGCGACAACAAGACAGAAGACACGTTGTCCAAGAGGCACCGCTAATGGACGGAAGTGGATCCTCGACAACGCAAACTGTCACGCGGCTGTCGAGCAGTCAATGTCATACAACACTTGCTCTGATTTTATTTCAATTTACATATGGGGAAAGTCGCAGGCACGAATTCCTCTCCCACTTTCGGTCCAACCCCTTCCCTCACAAATCTGACTGCAACAATATGCTCTGTCTTCAATCTGGCGTGTTGCCCTATCACAAATATTCTTTTTGTTATCGTGAAAACTTTAAAAACTGAATGAGTTACCACCCCCAGAAATGCGTTGCGCGACACCACACGCGCCAGGACGAGGTCCTTTTAGTCCCGGTACTGCATGGCCATTTGACTTCGCACAAATTGAGCTGCCACTGTGCGCTTCTATTTGTTTATACTTATTTCATTTTCACACCACCCTCAATCATTTGAGTTTACTCAAATGCTCATCCCGTTTCTAGCGTTATCATCATCATCATCATCATCGTCCACATTCTCATCATTGGCAACCATTTTTCGTTTGAACTTCGCCAGTCACTTGGGCTGCCTTCTCAGGTTACTTTGTTTTCCTTCGATCCATTGTTTGTTTTCATTTCCGTTTTACTTTTCGTTTCGTTTCGTTTTGTTTGTCGTTTTGAAAAATGTACTTTGCAGTTTTTTAATTCAATTGCGGACTGCCACAACCCCACAACTCCCTTGCGCAGTCACCCCTTTAAAGCGCCTTCCGTCTAACTCCCCCTGCGGCTAATAACAGTGCCGTCAGTTCCGCCACCGCTTGTCCTTTTCCGTGTCGGCAAATTATGGTTTAAAATTTAAACACAAATTTGTCAGCAATTGGCAATAACACTGCACAAGGTTCGAGGGTGTAACAATTTGAAATTGTTCTCTGCATTTGTGAGAAAATTATAGATTAGCGATGCCCGAAGAGGCAGGAATCAAGGTAAGGTATTGCGTTTTACAGCATCCGCATAAGTTTAGTTTCCGTTCTTTGCTGCTATGCAAGTGCGAAGATATCAGTAAGCATTATTAGATTTAAGCCAAATTAAAGAAAATGGTTCTTGATCCATCGATTTTTCTTCACACAATTCATACACTTTACAACCTTAACACAATCTAGAGAACAAACCAACTACGAAAGTACAATATAGTTTTAGTTTGGGATAAGATATGACAGTTTTAAGTTAAAGAAACCCATTGAGGAAGAACTAAACTTCTTTACATGTCCAAAATGTTGCCATTTTAACAAAGAGTTACAAGTAAACTAAATGCATTAGTTTTACTATGGTGAATTAATAACATGTCGTAGATTGGCGTTTAACCATTTGATAGTTTTAGGAAGTAACCATACTTTGAAGCTATACATTCATCAATGATAAGATTTCTTTGTAATCCATAATACAAACAAAGGCTGTGCACACGTTAGAAAAAAGTGCGTGTTGGTGTTGAAGCATTCACGTGCTAGTATTACATTTAATCCTTTTCGATATAATCTCACACGTGCGCACAGTTTGTAGCCAGTGTTATGTCCCTTCCCTACAACTGCATCGTATTATAGGGTAGACAGTTGCGCTCTATTTGTCATTTTCATAATGGTCACAAAGTCAGATTCAGCAACCGGAACGTGTCTGCGACATTATCTCTTACGGATTACCAGGCGAAAGAAGCACAGTACACGTGCTCTGAGAGCGCGAGAGCGGGTGTTAGAGATCGCTATCACATAATACACGAATATTTATGTAAATTTAAGACGCCGCATTAACAAAAGACAAATATCACGCCCTTCCAACCCCTCTAAACCAAGCCCGAGTACTGCAAATGACACGTAAACCAAATCTTAAGAGTCTCTAAGTCCGTTGTCGGTTCGTATTGTGATTATTAAAAATAATCAAAAAATGTTAAGATCTATTTGTAATTTGTGTGCGGCACCTATGGAGCCTTAAGCTGAGCCTCATGGCAATTTGGGGTCGCGATGGTGGGGAGTCGGCTGTCACTTCTAATTTGGGACCATCCAAGTTAAATTGATTGATTTATTTTGGCAATTATGTGCATTTGATTAAAAGTCCAACTGGAAGTCACGCAGTGTTCGCTAATAATATGCAGAGGATTGCCGTCCAGACACAGCCCTTGACACCCCCACCCGATCATTCACGACTCCAGCCCCCCATCCAACATCTCTGTTAGCTCGAGGAATAAAGGAAAACAGCAACAAAAAAACAACATAAATCCCTGAAATATCCCACGGAGCTAGGGATTACATGGCCATGAATTGAAAACCAATTGCGCTTGGAATGAAAAATCACGCTAACAAACACAGCAGGGGGTGACGAGGGGACACTCGGTACGGTATGGCTTTGGGGCTGGGCTGCGCCTATGTCGCGATTTGGACAAGGGGATTTCTTTGTTTTGCCGGATTTTAATTTTGAGCAACGAATAAATTAAATCGACCGACAGTCGAAATAATTGCCGGAAATTGGAGACGTTGTTGATTTTATTCGTAACATTCACAAAAAAAAGAACCCCCGAGTTACACGCATAATAAGATTAAGATAATCATAGAACTAACATTAACGAAGCCTCGCAGCTCATGGTGTATTTGGTCCTTACATTGACTAGTTTAAAGATTGCTTAGGAATATTTCTCTATTTTTGCTTATTGTATTATACCTTTCTCCATTTCTGACTCGCAATCATGAGCCAGCTTTCAATGCTGGCCATTCAGCAGTCAATTTATAGCCTACTCCCTCGATTCACAAGCTGGCTCAGCAATTCGCATAAATCAAATTTGTCTAGTAATAAATTAAACAACTGATAATTATTACTTCTGGTTCTGTTTCCTCGCTAGCAATCAAAATATTTCACCTCATCCCGAACTAGCCACCCCCAAAAGTCAATAAACTCACGCAGGCTCGCTCATATGCCTCCTCCTCTTGCTTGCCTTGTCCACAAGAAAAATGTAAATGAGTCTCCAGCGACTAATAAATTCCCAATTACACGACGACTTGACCAAGAATCGCCAGCACATGAGGTCCCTAGGTCGACTCATAAAATTGTACAACAAAACCCTCCCCAGCAACAGCCAGTGTTAGCCTTATGGCCTGGCAATAAACTAAAAAGCATACATTTTTGACGCGCAGAAACGACAAATTCATGGACTATCCGTGCCCAACTAGTGGGTGGGTAGAGACCCCATCCCTTACACAATTTCATTTCAATATTTTAACGCATTTTTGTAGTGGCCATCCAAGAAGAAATCATCAACTGCACAAACGGAAAATCATTCGGAAAACACGGAAAATCCCAATTATTTGCGCGCGTACATACAACACCCGGAATATCCATAACATAAGGGTCGAAGGGCAGACCTGCCCACTTGAACCAATGACCAATTATTGGTAGCGCTGATGTCACGAATATAAACATCTGTGACCTCGGCAGAGAAGCGTGAAAGGTCTCTGGCAGTCGCATTTGTTCCGTCTGCCTCGTCAAGTGTAGAAGATTGATATACAGTGATATCAGATGCTCTGGGCATTCTTTTAACGATTCGTGTAATTGTAATTGAAACCATTATAGACATTAAAAATTGCGCCAACTGCGCCATAACATATATTGTAGGAGGTACTAGTATAAGAATATGGGATTAAAAAATCATAAATAAATCGATCGTAATTCCACTTTTAATAATAGTTGTAGGTGTATGCAGCATGCATGTAGCTCGTAAGCTAAGTTCCTAATTATATATACATAAGATATAATCTGAAGTTCCGTATGTACAAATACAACAGGCCAAGCACAAAGCCGCATACACACACGCATATTTGTTGTGCCTCGTTAAAATTCCTACGAAATCACTGCGAAAAAAAATAACATGAAAAAAACAAACGAAAACTGTAACGACTTTTCAGACTCTTCTTCGTGTTTTATGATTATTCGTAACAATTTTTGGTAAGAGTGTGTGTGTGTGTGTGTGTGTGTACCACAGTTTCCCAGCCATTTTTGCGTGCAACACCCCTGGGCTGTATCCCCACTGCCAACTTCTTTGTTCGTTTTTGCATACTTTATATACATACATAGTATATATTTGTGCAGAATTTATGTGCGCTATTGTTTTTATGGCATGCACCCATTTTTCCCATATGCCTCCAGATCCATTCCCATTTCCATGCCCATTCCAATCTCCATTCCCATTTCGAAACGTTGAACGCAATCCAAGGTTGAAAGGCAACCAAAACAAAAAAAAAATTGTATCCTTGTTATATGGCCGTCATGACGATGGCTCTTAGCTTGAACAGTGGGGAGTGAAAGGTTTGTGTATGTGTGTGTTGCCTTTGCTGGCGCTTTGCTGCAAATTATGGCACATGAGGCAACAACATGGGGCAAACGGCATGCCTTGTAGTCAGCATTATGCATGATCCTTTCGTCCTTATGCACATACATATACAACACGTCTATATAAACATTAATATACCTATCTCTCTTTCTCTCCATATAGATTGGTTTATATATCTATGTGTGTGGCTGAGTGTGTTGCCACTTAAGCTGCTTATGTGGCGAATACATAAAATAAAAAGAAAATCCTCGAATAACGAGCATTTCCTTCTGCCATATTTGCGTTATTTTATTATCATTTTCGTCGTCGTCATTCGCTTACACACACACACACATACACACAACCATATACACAAACAAAATGGCGGCAGTTTTTGGTTGTGTTGTTTGAGTGGGTGTGTGCTTTTATATCTGTCAGATATGAGTTGCCATAAACTGAAATACATATATACACAAGCTATACATACGTATCTCTCACTTTGTGTGTGTTTGGGTGTGTGTGTGTTTGATACAAATCCAATTTCTGTGCGCCACAATAAAACTCAGCCCTGCTTTGTGGGCGGGGCAGCTGCTGCTGATAAGCAGGAAAATGGCGAACTGCCTTATGAGGCGATTTAACGGGATTCCATGTGCTGATTATAGGCATAAATATAAACCCCAAAGAAATTTAAATAAACCGATAAACGAATCCAATACTAAGCCCCAAAAGCTTTGCTCATTGTTGCCCCTTCTACTTTGGTTGCGGTGCTTGCATGCCATCGAGATACAAAACTTAAGACAAGCAACTGCTTTAATTAAACTCAAAAGAAAAGAAAAAATAAAAGAAGTCGCCCAGGATCGCGCACCACATCCACGCATCGCTTGTTTATGACCCGCAGCGGGCGCAGCGATCAGATACAATATCTTCACCTGACACGGTCGCAGCTTTGCCCGTTCTGAGCCAACATCTTGCGGCTGCGGTCGCAGTCGCAGTCGGGTCTGCCACTCGCCACGCGGTGACAATTTATGACGTACAACATTGGCGCGGTACAAGAACAGCAAACGAAAACAACGTCACGATGTGGTAGCCATCAGAGGCAGCAATGCAAATGCAACCAAGTCGTCGATGGCAAATGGCCGCAGCGTTTATGAAAATCATAAACATTCGCCGACAGCCGCAAATGACATCTGAGCAACGAATATGCATTTTAATAAAATATCCTAAAAGCCTTATTAATCACACAATGAGCAGTCGCGACTCGACTCACCTTCCTGCTCCTTCGCTTATATTTTTATCACAGCTCCATTCGAAGCGTTCCCTTTCCTTGCTGAGAATAGACCTGATCGGGCATATATGTAAAGTGTCTTTTGCATATGTAACCCGTCTGCTAATTGACTTTTTATCGGCCAATAACGGTTTGTTTTGGCAACTTCCTGTCTTATGTGCAACAACAATACAACTTTTTGAATAAAAGTGATTCCACCCAACGATTAGTTATAAGTATATGTCTAACTTAGCATATATTTTTCGCAGTCTTCCAACTTTCTGTGCCAATCAAGTGCCAACTGTCAAATCATGGACTCAATTTTGAGTTTTTAGTCTAGACTTTAGCAGCCGGAGGCGAAGTTGTTCATACTTGGGCAATTATGAAGGCGGAAGGTTTTGCTCCAGCTTTAATTATGACAGTTGAAGGGCAGCCGGAACCCTTGTCAAAAAAAAGGTAACATATATGCCATGTACATGCATATTTAAGTTTGAAACTACCCAAGACAATGTTTTAGTTTCGTGGAATATATGTATATATAATGGTCCGGACACATTTGAGTGCCAATTTAAAAGTCACACACAGGATTCGAACTGTTGCGATTAAGCAGAAGATTTAAGTTGAAGCAAAAGAATAAAAAATAAAAATGAGAAAGTGTGAAGAGAGGCAGCGATAAAGACGAATACGGAATATGTCTTGTCAGCAGCTTGTATCGCCTGCTGGTTTTATGGTCCTGATATAAAAAATGAAATGAAAAGTAAATACCAAAAATGTAACCATAATCAACATGGCACATTGTGAGCGTCTCGCCCTTCGAGCAAACATTTAACGATAACACCCAAAGATATCAAAATCGAAATATCGTTAGACATCCAAGTCAAACGGCCCTCCGCCTCACACCCGGCTCTCCGCATGCGTAAACTGCTTGACAAGCATAACAAACACAAAGTACACGAAGCACCCCAGCCAGCCTGGGTGTCTGGGACCCTGCCACGTTTTTATGGCGCTGAAAACCAACCCCCAAGTAAACCCAAAGCCAAGACCTAAACCCATCGCACATTCACATTCAACATGGCGACGTTCTCTGTTCTGTTTCCTTTTGGTGGGTATAAACGAAGTTTAGCAAATAAATTAAACCGTTGCGCCCCCCCACCCTCCATACTCTCTCCCTTCCCCCACCATTGATTGGGTTGCAATATATCGCGTACGTGCTGGCATGCCATAAATATGTGCGTCTGTGTGGGAGCCAACAAAAATTATATTTTTGTTTGTATTTGCAACAATTTATTTTGCGTACCACCACCCACAGCCCAAACAAAATATTGTTCCAGCCTAACTCCACGGAAAGTTGAGCACATGTTAAGATTGCAAATAGAAACTAGCTCCTATTTTCCATATGCAAGTTATAATTCAACTTAGTAGAATACCTGGATTGTGACACCTGTCGCCTGATCAAATGTAAATTTGATGCAAACTAAAAGCAAAGCCAAAAACCTACATCAGCTCCCTCTCATAAATCGCATGGAAATGATGCGGGTAGGAGGTGAATGAACTTCAATAAAAAACAAACTGCAATAGAAGCCCATATATGAAAATAAAAGGCATTGGCATTGGCATCTACGCATGTTCATAACTTTGTTTTTAAATACCAGACAATTGTTTATAACATAATCAACCTTATTTGAACTTCTTCCTTGCCTAAAACACTTTGAAGGAAAATGCACAAGTGAACGCTGGAAAACCCATTCAAATATTTAAAACAAAATTTAATTATTTATTTATACCGTGCCTTAAGTGTCTTGGAGTATACCTAACCAACGTATTGTTTGGTTGAAAAGTATGTAGTTTTATTTATTGTAGGGAGTTGGGAAATACTCCAACACCTAAGTAAATAGGAGGAAAAAGTCTAGAATAGGAAAAACATGAAAAGCCTTAAGCCCGAGCAAAAGAAAAATAAGAGGACAAAAAAAAAAACTTAGCACAAAAAGCAAACCAACCAAAATTTAAAATGTGAAAACTTTGCCGGTAGTTGTTGAAATTGGAAAATGGAAAACTGCGAGCGAACCGCAGTCAACAGAGCCAAAGAGCTAAGAGATAGAACAAAGTCGTCTGCGGCATTCTTGCCATACAGAAAGAAGGGAGCAAAAGGTGCAAACATGACGAAGATACGGGATACGGGCGAATGGAGGACTTGATGATTTTATGTATGTATGTATGTATTTATGTATGTAAGTACAGCTGCCGCTGAGATTTTCTTTGTGGTTTCGCCTTCTTTTGATAAACCATTTTCATTTTCCAACATTGTGCACACTAAAGTTAGCTGCAGGTGAAGGCACACTCGGTCGCCATTCTGAGCAAACTTCAAAGGGCTCCAGTGGTGAACCGAACCCTAAGGATTTGAGCTTGGGCGCCATTTTAGATTTGCGATAAGTTAGTCGACGCCCACATACTGCTGTGCCAGGCAATGTTATGAAATATGATGAAATATGAAATGATATTCCACCCTAAGACTCTGCTCAGCATTGCTTTTGCGCAATCGCGAGGTATCATCAGAGCCAGAACCTTTTTGGGCACTTGGACGACATGCCAATCAAATTGCGGCATAGCAAATATTATCACAACAATGCCACAAAATGATGTCCGTTCAGTACGCAGTGCTGGCCATCGACTCATCAATCAAACGCACTCAGAAGCTCAACCAATCATCCAATCATCCGGCTATCCAATCACCCAATCGCTCAGGCGTAATGTTCACTACGCAACCACAGAAACAACAATTTTCCAATTAAGCGACCAAAAATTTGAGCATATGATGATTATTGACGATAAGAGCTCGAAGGAGCTTCACCACACTCGCAAAATGTGCAAATAAATCGTACGATTGTTTTCGCTCGCCCGTCCTCCGTCCCCCAGCACGCTTCGACTATCTACGAGCATTGAAACTAAAAGTTATCTGCGGCCAAGCCAAAACAAAGAAACTTTCATTTCCAATTTTCTTGATGTATTAAATTATTTACGCCCTCTTGAGCACAGGATTTCGTGTGCGTGGCTGCCTTACAACTATGAGATGATGTGTTTTTATGCTATAGTAGGTACATACATTCAACAATATAAAAGCATGGATATTTATCTTATTTTAATGCCTTTTCGCAAAATACTTTGGGGGTTTTTTTTTGTGAAAATGTGCGAACACCCGACATGAGTTACAAATGAGAATTCGGCATATATGAAGAGAACGAGTATGTATATGTACATTTATATAGATATCAAACAAATTAAAGTTAAATACCTAAACTTGTTTCATTTTTCCTATTATGAACCCTAATTAGGAAAGTTTCCATCGAAAGATTCAGACGGACATGGTTATATCTTCATGATCTGTTAAAACTAATCAGAAAATCGTAAATGTCTTCTTCTACGCATATCACTTTTCACGATAAACTATAATACCCTCTGCAAGGACATAAGAAACATGCATTTTTAAGTTTTATTCAAATAAAGACTCATGTGCACTTGCACATACTTTCGCATTTGAGACAAACAGAGGCAACTATCTTGTCAGTCGAAAGTGTCTCCAACACTTTTCTCCCCGTATACAGTAATAACTGTCACCAGTTGGCAATCATCTGGATTCTCTCCCCGGGGGCCGCTTTCATCTGCGCATACCAGACTCATAAGATATTTTCGTGCATGATTTTTACAGTCGGTGCGCAAGCTGCCAGCGAAAAGAAAATTTCTTAACTGTACTCAACTCAATTTCACCCACTGGGCCACTGCACCAAATGTGCAGCCAGCTCACAGCATCGTCGCTTTTGGAGTGGGTATGATTCGGCTAACCTAACCGATTCACTGCGAGCTTCTATCCTCATTCATATGTATTGTTGTCTATGGAATTACAAACAGCAACTGTAGGAGGGACCATGGCTAGCTCCATGGAAGTTTAATTATGTTATGGCACGCATCATAAAAATACATTGGATTTTCATGACGATCGCCCATTGCACTTCGATGCAGTTTACCGTTTTGATTTGTTGGTTTCAAAAGTTGCTGGCTTTATCTGGCTTTTTGTACTTTTGATCCGATTGCAGATTCGTTAAAGTAGAATTCTGGAAAACTGAAATTTTGATTTACAATTTATCAAATCCATCTTTAACTTGTAATGAGATCTATCTTTTAGATTTACGACAGCGAGAGGAGCAAGAGAAGTTGAAAAGTGTAACTATCTGGTGGCCAGCGGAGTTAGTGCACCAGCACGAATGCGATCTGAGCATGAATGAGCACCAGCATCCCATCCATGGCTGAGCAAATAACGAATACATGTCAGGCCATAACGCCAACGCCGATTATACCGTTTAAAGAAAAGGCAAATTCGAAAAACGCATAAAACAAAATATGGCTAATTTTAATTGGAAAACACCAGTGGCTGCCACAGTTTAAGCCATTTAAAATCTCCAGCCCCTACGGCAGACTCCTCCCGTTGACGCACGCCAATTCTTTCCATTCGAATGCCCAGCAAATGGGCAATTTATAAAAGCAACGGGCGAGCAGCGTTTTCGCTGGAGTAGCATTCGAAGATCGCTAGCGTTTGGTAGCAAGTGGAGTGGATTTGCAGCGGGATATTAATAACATACATCTGTAGACGCCAAAGCCACGACAATGACGCGTCTCGAGTGGTTGCTGCTCCTGGCGTGTGCCGCCAACATTGGAGCTGGCGTCCAGGCTGCCACAACCAAAATCCAGCGGCCGCGCCGGCATAGCATTGCCGATCCTTCCCCGACCTCGGCAAGCAACAGCGATTGGGGACTGGGACCAGAGCTGACATTGGCTCGACGTGTCTACGAAGAATGCCAGGAGAAAAACGACTTTATTGGATGTCTAAAGAAGAAAGCCCTTCAAGCCTTATCGCGTGCTTTGGACCAGGACAGCATTAAAATCGTGGACGGTCTGGTGCTTGAGAAGCAGAACCAAAGCGAGACTGACAGCGTCATCGGTTCTCTCACCGATGCCCGGCAATTCGGTAACTTGGCGCCCCTCGATCGCGCTCTGCTAGCCAAAGCCGACAAGCTAATGCGCACGCATGCGCTGAAGATTGACATGGACTTGGATTTGGATGTGGGCGTCGGTCGCGAGCACAAGAAAAAGAAGCAAAAAGATGGTGGACACATCAAGTATGTGATTGCTGCGCTGCTAACAGCAATGGGCATTGCCGGACCACTGGGCCTGAAGGCGCTGGCCGCTATTGCCGGCAAGGCGCTGGTGATCAGTAAAGTGGCCCTCACCATAGCGGGCATAATAGCGCTTAAGAAGCTCTTTTCACATGACCACAGCGAAGAGACCAGCTTCCAAGTGCATGCCGGCGAGCACAACAGGTAACAACTGATCCCCGCCAGCAGCAAGAATTGCAAATCAATCTTAACCAAAACTTTCAGACGCAACACCTATGTCATCAGGCCCGTCTCAAAAACAAATGCCGGTCTCGGCGTTACAGCTGCCGGCGGTAGCTCCCCAGTGGATCCATATCGGTATTACTACGATTATCATCAGCAGTAGACAAAGAGCTCCAGTCGTTATTCAAGTTTCGTGTGCGTATGGTAGTGTGTGTACATGTATGAGTGCTTAAAAGTCGCTATCCGTCAAAGCCGATGCAGCTAAACTACCAAAGAACCCAGCCGAACCGAACGCAGCGAGGAACATCCTTGATATTCGTGCGTATTGGACAGGCCCTAACATATATTGTAGCTTTATGTTTAAGTGTAATATATCTTAACATTAGGGAAATGGTGCACGACACATAGCACCCAGTTATTGTCAAGTGGTTTGCATATAATAAAAAGTTGTAAGTGTTGTATACAATTTCATTGAATAGATCCTAGAGGAAATCAAAATATGGTCGATATACACAACACGCCTTCAAAGAAGAAATTCGGTCTTCACATATATTTCAAAAGTACGTAATAAACTGATTGTTCTTTAAATATAAAGTAGACGCAATAGAAAAGCCAACACGTATTGCGAGTATTTCCAGTTTTTTTTGCATGTAGAACAATTGAAACTAGTAGCGAGCCTTCTGGCAACATAATAAATGTGTATTAGGATATGAAATATAAAACAATGTTAAGTACCTGTTAGTCATCGGAATCATCAGACACAACGTAGACTACTTTGCCTTTATTTCTGCGTCCCTTGTTATAGGCGTCCATAAGCCCTTGTGGCTCGTTCGATGAATTCTGTTCGAGGCGTAAAAAAAAAACAAATAGCGAGAATAAAATACAATGTATCTAAGTGACTTACTCTTGTGTTAACGGACACATTCAATTTAGGCTTAGCGGGAGTTGTTGCTGCTGCACTAGTAGCCGCAGCCGTTCCTCGACCACGCGCGGCACCTACTCGACTAGCACCGCGCCCAGAAGCCCTGGCTGTAGATGTCTTTGGCGCAAGGGATGAATTCGCATCTATATTAATCGCCTTGCTGCCAGCAGCAGAAGCACATGCCCCTGTCTTGAGGTCAGAAGCATCTAGCATTTTAAGCAGATCATCCGCCTTATATCGCAGCCTAAAATTCTCAAGCTCATCATTTATGTTCTCAATAGAGGGCAGCGTATCCATTAAATGTTCAACGGCCTTTTCATTGTAAAATCTGCAATTGAAATATTTACAGAAATTGCAGTTTCGCTTATAGAGGAATTAACAAACTTGAAAATATGATCCGCGGCATTGTTGTCGCAGCGCTCAACCATGCGGTAGGTAACCTCCGCCAGCGCCTTTGAGTGTAGCAGCTTGAGCGGATGTTTATCCTTGACTTCCTCAAAATAACGATCTACCAATTCTTCGACGCGCGCCGTGTTGTCTACCTCCTAAAATAACAGTCTTATGTTAAGGAGAAGTTTAACTTAAATGGAAATTCTCTACCATTGCGCGCTGCATAGCATCCCTGTCTACATTAATCTTATCCTTATTTGTCCGTTTGCTTAGCTTTTCAAACTTTACAACGTCCGCCACATTGGCAACACGTGTGCTAAACATTTGGCCAAATCGAATGGTATTGAACATGTGCGTCTCGTCCGTGTAACGGAGACGTAGGCGTATCAGCGGCAGCGTCGGCTGTTTTGGGTGACCCGTGAGCAAGCTTTTGGCCTCCTCGATCATGGCCTCAACACGATTTTTGGCGAAATCGCAAACCTTTATGGAAGCATCGCCCTGTTTGAGATTCAATTTTGTATCGTAGCTATCAATATCAATTGAATCAAATATAAAGGGCCGCACAGTTTGCAGCGGCAGTGGCTTGAGATTAAACTTTGTTTTGTATATCTCCAGTAGAGCCACGTGCTTTTTAATCGACTCTCCCTTAGCCAGAGAGGTGGCCACCGAAGAGCCCGGCTGGGAAACATAGAAATCACGCAACGCATTCACTTCAGGCTCTATACGGCAATCGTGTTCGTGACCCCAAATAATCAAGTTTAGAAACGCAGGCAACAGCTCCTCGGGCAGATAGTTCTTGGGTCCACGATCTGCGCGATTCTGGTGCACAACCATCAAATGGAACCAATCTTCCTCAGACTCTTTGGGACAATTGATGGTCACTTGAAAGTCCGTAAAGATACGCACCAAGCGAGCGTCATGAATGTGACTTAGTCCATACAGTGCCAACTTGGTTTCGCCCTTACGCATAAGAATCGGACTGATCTCCAACTGAGTAAGATCAGTCCAGCGTCCAAAGTAGTTCACCAAGCCCGTTGAGCTAAGCAAATCTAAGGAGCTCAATCGACCGAAACCGCTGGGATCGTCATGATTGCCGTGTATGGAAAACACTGGTATGGAAATGTTCAGATTTGGATCCTCATAGTTAACCGACTGGTTGACAGCGTTGTGGAAACATTGTGACTGATCACTCAATATCTCCAACGATACGGGCTTGTCCCCAAACGTATAGCGCCTCAGCAATTCAATGCATCTGGAAGGGAATTTTACGTTTATTTCTTTTTAAATTCTAGTAATAGTGTACACTCACTTGTACATCGAATTTTGGCTAGGCACTGAATCGTGAAATAGGTCACCTCCTAGTAATATCATGTCCACATCCTCGGACACTGCTAGTTCCAGTATTTCCTCAAAGGCCGTAAAACTATCTTCGCCGCGTACCGTGTCCTTCTCTGCGTAGCCTAAATGATTGTCGGTGGCTACCATTATGCGTATAATATTGTCTGCATCCTGTTCAGCTGTATCGGCGTCTGCCATGTTTACAATGCTTAAAACTTGTTCAAAAGTTTACTTTCGGCCCTTCCACAAATGAGAATTTCGCAACTAACGCGCCCGTGCAGCTAGTTATCGATACACAAAAAATCAGCTGCCCGTGCAGCTTCTTATCGATACACAACAAATCAGCTGTGGAGTCTTCTCAAACGCAAAGTATGGCAGGGCTGTATAAATTGTAATATAAGCTTCAGCACGTCACTTTTTTTATTCTATTTTAAATGTGTATACAGCGTTGCTTAGAGTCTGTATTCCACATGTCTTTTATTTAAAATTTTATTTCAAAGGATCACTTTCAGTCATTTGGCAAATAAATAAATCCACAAATACTGCGCGGGCTGCCCGGGCAGCTTGCTATCGATACACAACAATCAACTCTGTTCTCAAACGCAACGTATAACAGGGCTGTTTTAATTTTAATACAAGCTTCAGCAAGTCACTTTCATGTTCTATTTGAATGGGTATATAGCGTCGATCAATGTCTGTATTCCACAATTGTAATGCTTAAAATTCCATTTTAGGTTATTCGACAAATAAAGAAATTCATAATTATTGCGCGGGCTGGCGGGCGGTTAATCGATTTTACCGTTTTTCGCGAGCACAGCGCATGGCAGCGCAACTTAAGTTTTAATTTAAACTTTAGCTATGCAAATATTCTGCACTTTTAGAGAATTATTCAAATATAAAGCGTACTGACCACTTCATAATGCTTAAGAATTAGTTTAGAAAGTTTTTTTTCGCGCGAATCCCGATGCAATTGCTGCATCCCGCCCAACCGACCGAGGGGCGCAGTCGCTTCACGTACGACACGAACCGCGTAGACACTACCGCAACTTCCGAAAATAACTGGACATCATTTTACCGTTTTACCGAAAATCAACTTTTTTCTTAGAATTCACAGAGTTTAAACAATGTATTTCACTTTAGAAGGCAATTGTTAACGTTTAAATTACGTCATTTGTAGTGTGTCTGACATATTTGTTTTTAAGCAATATTTAATAGACTTTCACAATTAAAATTATTACAACTGTTCCGCGTGATGCCCGTGCAACGTTCTTATTGACTACCAAATAGCAGGGCTGATTTTTCACAAATATAAAGCATGGCAACGCTGCATAATGCTGAAGCGCAGCTAATGCAATTTTAGTGAATTGTTTAAATGTGCAGATTATGTTCCTTCGATTCGCTGTTGCGCTTATTGTTCATTTCACCACAATTTATTAAATAATACTACATTCCTTAGTATTTAACCAATATATTAATTAAATTGCTTAGAGGCAAAAAAGAAACCGCGCGCACTTAGTAGAGAAAAAATAGTTTGTTCACACACAACGTATGGCAGCGCTGGTTTAATTTTAGTATGATCTGGTCAAACGTTAGTTAGCTGCAACTAGTGCATTCTTCGTGAGTTAAGTGAGTGGTATATGTAAATTATTGTGTTTATATTTATGGTATATTCATAATTGAAAACTTAGTTCTGTGTCTGCATTAAAAATGCTTGAAGTGTATAACGGTAAACAGAATTTTAGTAGTTAATTTTGTCGTAAAGTTCTAAAGCGCGCGAAATTAGCAAAAAAAAAAAAGAAAAATACATGCAAAGTACGGCAGCGCTGCTTAGATTTTGGAGGTTGCTCCATCTACAGTGCATATATATACATATATATATATATTTTTTTTGTTTTTTGTTTGTGTGTTTTTTGTATAGTTTGTATTATGTGTTGTGTCTGCATTGAATAGCACAAAAAAAAGTTTAATCATTCAAAAGCAATATATGCAGTAGTTGGTACGGCGTGTAATTCTTAAGCGCGCGCAGATTGCAAAAAAAAGATGGCTTGTTCGAAGAAAGTACGGCAGCGCCGCTTAAATTTTGGAGGGAGCTCCATCTACAATTTGCCATTTTTTTTTAATTTTCTTTCCGTTGGCTTATTAAGTGTTGTGTTTGCATTGAATTTCGCAAAATTGTTTTTATGCAAAATAAGTTTAATGATTCAAAAGCAGTATATGCAGTAGCTGGCATGGCGTGAAATTCTTAAGCGCGCGCAATCCGCAAAAAAAGATGGCTTGTTCGTAGAAAGTCCGGCAGCGCCGCTTCAATATTGGAGGGAGCTCCATCTACAAATTACCATTTTTTTCTTAATTTTTGTCTGTGTGTTTGTTAAGTGTCTTTAGTGCTGTGCTTGCAATTAATTGCACTAATAATTTATTCATAAAAAATAAGTTTAATCATTCAAAAGTAATATATGCTGGGTGTGAAATTCTTAAGCGCGCGCAATTCGCAAAAAAAAGATGGCTCTTGCGGTACGGAAGAAGAAGAAGTGAGCTCCAGCCATAAAGTGATTTTTTTTCTAATTTTCTTTTCGTGTGCTTGTGTAGTGCTGTTTATGAAAAATAAGTTTAATCATTCAAAAGCGCACGCAATATGCTTACAATCGGACGGCAACTACCTATGTATGTATGCATGTAAGTACCGTTACTTTTCCATCTATATATAGTATCTTTCCAATCAGTTGGATTGCAACAGACTTTTTTCTTGCAAAGAACTTTTTTATCCCCTTCCCCTTCCCCTTTAAGTTATCATGTAGCTCTTCGAATGCAAAGAAATAAACTTTCTTTCGCCGGACGTTGAGCAATTTTTTTGAAAAGATTTTTAAAATATGAATTACATTATTTATTACGATTGTAGTCTTAATCTCAATTGTCATAAAATATTGCTTGTACCATTCAAAATATTTTCTATTTCTGACAATAAATTCCCATAACTAAGTAGTTAATTGTTCTAAGAAAGCGGACAGTATAAAGCATTTAGTTCATCATATACACCTGTTCGGTGTATTGTGCACTCTTATTCGTATCAGTTCAAAATTGAATGTTTTAGCATTCCAATCACAGCCTTTCTGCTCGCTTTTGGTAAATCTGTTCAATCCAGGTATGGCATTATAACTTCATTGATAACTCGCTTGTTGGTGTGCCACGAGAGATGATGTACAAAGGGCTTGACAATAATAATTAGTCGTTCGTCTTCTAACAAAGTTTTCAGGCCGATGGAGTTATTCTTGTATATTGTTCGCATATAAAACGGGACCACATCCAACGACTCATCAAAATAGCTAAAGTGACTAAAAAAAACATATTATTTACTTAGGTTTACTATGTCAGTTATATAGAATATCTTACCTGGACTGCCAAGGCGTAATAACGTCATCGTTAGGTCCTCCGATTAGGACTAGCTTATTTAGCCGTTCCATGCCCATTTTAAATGATGTTGAATTGGAGCTTATCTTCTCGTTATTAATCAACGGCAAGAACTCACTATATTTCATGTATAATTCTTGCTTATGCGGGTCGTTCCAGTAGCCACCCACAGATGTGTGTTGACCCACCCTAGAGTAAAATAGTTCGAAAGCCGTCTTCGCCGCAAGATCCGGAAAGATTAGGTGCAAGAAACTAGCTGTAAAGATAGGGCCACAATGTATATCTAATAACTAATATGTATATTTATGTTTATCATACTTCCGTATTGACCCGCTTGGGGCGATGATAACGATATAAAGGTTTTCACATTGTGGTTGGGTAGACTTTGTATTGCCGCCCTTGCCAAGAGTCCTCCTTGAGAATAGCCTGTGTAGAAGTAAAAATGCACTTATAAACACATATACATATGTATATACCTATCTAATGAAAACAAACCTAACACGATGATGCCTTCTGGGTGTAGTTTTCCGATTTGACCTAAGATATAATGAATCAATAAATAGATCTGTTTTACTGCTGCGTTCGCTTACCTATGTAGTCCCTGATCTGTTCCACTTGCCACCAGGCATTCTCCAGGCTGTACCAGCCACTGAACTTGTCACAATTGTACACAACTGTACCCGGATGCAGCTAAACAAAAAAAGAAAATTCAGGAATTCTTTTATTGCGTTGTCGGATTGACTTTGATCTCGTCATAGGGGGCATAAACAATAACAAAGAAAGGTTCCACTTACCTTCTCAATGTGTCGCACCAGAAGTGTCATAGATTCGGCTCCCGATAGTATACCATGGATTATTACTACTGGTCTGTATGCCAGAGATCCAATAAAGTACATGCACACTAATAGCAAGTACTTTATCCTCATGTTTGCTCTGGAAATGATGTGCGTATAATTATTTTTTGCAAATATTTTTAGACGTAAACAGACTGTTAAATGAGGAGCAACACAAACATACTGTTAAAGGAGGAGCACATATATTTATGTTAGCCAACTGTATCAAACCAAAATTGGTATGCAGCTCACAACAATTTGAAGCAAAATTTCAATTGTTTACAAGCACAATAAATAACTTACAATCTAGTTAGTGTTTCTTGATAAATATCATCTGTAGCTTAAATACCACACATATTGTGCATCTATCTGATAAGGAAAGACATAGCATTACGTTATTACTCAGGCTGCCCACATAACAGAAATTGAAAAATTTTCATTCGGTCATATTAAAAGTTGTAAGTTATTGTTATGCTCATTTATTCATTTTCAACTTACAAGAAATGTATGTACTTTGCACTATTGAATCTCTTCTTAAATTTAGATCTAGGTGCGGCAAACAATTTAATACATGTCTCTATTGTTACATTTTCATACAAGAAAACTCATCTAAACGTTTAGATATTATGCTTTCACTTTTACAATGCGTCATTAAAATACGATTTCATGATTAAATAGAAGGTATATCAAATTTGACAACATTTAACAGATGAGGCCAGTGTGGTCTGCCATATAAGGGATTTGCTTTTATGTAATTCTGGAGCTGTTTTAACATTATTACTAGTAATAGAAGTCCTCGACCAGGCCGGGCGATGCTTCAGCATTGGCTGCGAGCAAACTTCACCCTGCCACCTCCTCGCTGACAAAGTCCAGCTTGACAACCTCAGCGGGAAGGCACTCCTCAACGTCGACTTCGTTCTCCTGCACGTTGATGCGATTAAGGGTCATCGATACATCGGGCCCACATTTCAGGCCCGCATTTGTTGCTGTTGTCGGCGTGGATGTGGTGCTTACAACATCGTCGGCAACCACAACGGCGCCAACTGCTCCACTTGGCGACAATACTGTGGTGGCGGCAGGCACAATAATCTGTTGTGTCGCAGACGTTGCCACGACTGCGTGAGGTTGCTGCTGTTGCTGCGGCTGTTGCACCGCCACGGCTGTCGTTGATGTGGGTTGCTGTATGATGATGTTTTCTGTGATGGTTGGCGCATTGGACGCTGCAGCTGCCTGTGCAGCAGCCAGGGCGGCGGCCTTTTGCTGCTGCATTTGCTGAAACTGTTTGATGGTCACAGTTGTCGTTGTTGTCTGTGGCTGCAATATGATCTGCTTGGTTTGCTGCTGCTGCTGCTGCGGCTGTTGTTGTATGATGTGTGACTTGAATACGTGATGTTGCTGGACAATGGGCAGTTGCTGAACTGTTTGTATGACGTGTTGCACTTGCTGAACGGGCACCTGTTTCGCCGGTATGCCAGCATCCTCGAACGCCTTCTTCTTCAGAGCTTGTCGTATTTGGGAGCTACGGGGAGAAAGCAGAGATTGATGCTTGAACAACTGTGCTAGGCTAGGTCATGTTCTCTCGCTATGGTTTGACTTACACTGTGCGATTTTTAATGCTTAGACTGATTTTACTGAGATCGTCCGAGAAGCGCATTATGGACGAGTGTAACATGTCGATTTCCTCGTCTGTCCATTTACTGTGCGCGTGGCATAGCGAGGGAACATGAAATCAGTTTTAGGTTTTATTAGCTCAGCTTCTCCTACTTTATTGCAGCCGACTCTCACTTACCCAGACGGAGATTCCGCATTTGGATGTAATTGCATTGTCAAATCGCCGAGCCTGCTGAATGCTTGACCCGCTGCCGTGAAAATCTCCCCAACCTGCGCAGACAATTGGACAAAATTTTAGATGCATTTGTGGCAGCTGTTGTTCGTGCTTGCATGCGTTGCAAATTCAAAACAAACGCGCCTTCTCGCCCCATAAAGCAAACAAATTTCGCTATCATTCGTAGCCGAAGGAGTGAGACGAACTGACAGAGACGCACAGCCGCCAATTTTCCGAACAAATAAAACGCCGCTTTGTAATTCGGAAGGCCGCTTGAGATGCAGCCAATTAGCTGCGTTTGCTTTAAACCTACCTTTGTTGCCGAATTCATGGCCCACTTAAGCAGAATAACTTTTTTTAATACAAGATTTAATATAAGTGTGGTGGTCGAACGATAGACGCTCGATATGTTAACACTGCAACCCTTGAACTCGATACCTATCGCATTCTGTTATCGCTACTATTTACAAATCGATTTTCAGCGTTTCCATCAGCCACATCCACATCTCAGTCGAGATGTGTGCACCTGGAAATAATGCTAGACATGCGCGCGCCTTAAATTTGTTTAAATTATGTCCCTATTATGCTAATGGCAAATTAATCCTGGCTAATTTGTCTCCCGCTCTCGACTCTTTTTAGCCTGTTTTCATTTTGAAATTTAAACGCTTTAATAAACACACTTAAATATATATACACACATCACTTAATCACTTAACGTTATAATACTACGAAAAAACAGTTGACTTATTTAGTTGATGCTGGAACGTCGTTGCCAGCGACTTGCCGCAGCTCATTGTTTTCATCTCGGCGCATTTTAAGTGCTCTCTTGGCGAACTCATATTTATTGGTGAGCGTAAGAATTTCTTTCTTTTGCGACTCCAATTGGGACTGGAAGCATAACAAATTTGTAATGAGGCTGATTTGAATGACACGTGAAAAAAAAACATACCTTAAGTGCACTAATTTGACCAGCTGTCTGGGAAGAAATGTTCGAGGTATCGTTATTCTCATTTTGTTTCAGCCTTTCTTCGAGCTCTCTTATTTTACTATAACGATGGCGACATAGCTGCAAGCAGTCATTGTATTTCTCATTTGTTTTTCTGACAATCGTCTCCAAGTTGGACTCCGTTTGCGTCTCGACAGTTGTCTGCTTGGCTGAGACTGTGCTCGCGGGTTGGGCGCTGGCTGCGATGGCTGCAGATGCTGTATAAGTGTGCACCTTGTTCATAAGATCTATGTTCTTTTGCTTCAAGCGCTTGATTTCATCACGCGCCTTGGCCTGCTCTTCCTGGACACGTCTTTTTAGCTGTGCTGTCTCCTCCTTGAGAGGATGGTTCTTTAGCTCAAAGTTCAATGCTGTCACCATGCTCTCCTTTATGAACAACTCGCGTTGACAATCCTGCAGCTTCCGATCGAGCGCAGCACAGTTACAATTATTATCTAAGTGCAAAGTTTTATTAATCGATTGACTCGGGTTAAATACATTTAAGTTCTAGTTTTTACACCCACCTACGGGATCTGTCATGCATGACACATGTCGCGAATCATTCCAATAAGACTGTCGACGCCGCTCGTCGTGTGTGCTTATTCTTCGATTTCTTCGAACCTCAGACTCCAAGCTTAAGGATTTCTATAAGCAAAGTAAGTCATTTAGAATTTGTTTGTAAGCTTTGCCAAAGAACTTACCCTAGGCTGGTTAGGATCACGATCCACACTTTTTCTGGCAAGAGGCGAGGTATTTGAAGCATTTGATTCAAACGAACTATTGCTGTTCCTCAAATCCGTCTCCACCTTCTTGAGAATCTCATTGGTCGTGCATAGTTTTTCCTCCAAGTTACGTTTATCGTCCAGGAGACTCGAAATTGTACCATCCATCCGAATTCGTTCAGCATCAAAGTTGGCCTTGTTGGTTTTCTGCAAGCACGCGTATTAGATATACAAATTATAATATTCGATATATTTTATGGTTACCTACCACTACAGAGCATAGTCTATCAACTTCCTTTTGCAACGCTTCAACTTGACTTCGCAGTTCGTCGGCATTCCTATTCGCTTCCGTGGTAGCTGCTGCTAGGCGATCCTCCAATTGGGAAGAAGCCATTTTTTGTTGCTGCAAGGCTTCGCTCAGAGTCTCTGAAGTGGTTTCCTTGTCTTCTATCTTGGTCTGCAGTTGAGCATTGCTCTTTTGGAGTTGGGCATTGTGTTCACGTTCCTTTTCCAAAAGATCTTGCAAGTTCAACACATTCTTCAGTTTGACTGTAAGCTTGTGGTTTGTTGCTTCCAACTCCAGCTTTTGTGTCAGCAATGAGTCCAGCTTCAACTGTAGCTCGTTCTTTGAGCCTTGTAACTCATTCAAATTCTGTTCAAATTCGTGCGCCTGTGCGAGTATTGTTGCCTCCAGTTCTTTTAGCTTGTCTGTCAAGCTGGACTGCTCGGAGCAGGCGCTGCTCTTGAGTAGCAAAGTTGTCTCCAATTCGGATTGCAGTTGTTGAATCGTAGTCCGCTGAGTTGTTAACTCAGTTTGAGCCTGCAACAATTCGCTTTCGAGACTTTCCACCTTCTGAGCCAAATTCTTATTGAGATCGTTCGCTTCGGACAGAAGCAATTTGACTTGTGTATGATCGACCACAAGCTTATCAAAATCTACAGCCTTGAGTGCTGCCTGCTTTAGCTTTTCGGCCAGATCCTCAATCTTGTTATTCAACGTTTCGACTTTTTCCAAATATTCAGCTTTCTCGGCAGCGTTGGCCTCCAGTTCAACGCCCAACTGCTGCGCCAAGCTCGACTGCTGTTGCCACTTCTGCTGCTCTGCTTGAAGGTCGTTAGTTAAGCGTTTTATTGTCAGTTGGCTTTCATCAACGGCAGACTGTAACGAGCTCTTCTCTTGCTTAAGACTATCCAAGCTTAGCTGATGCTTACTCTTGAGCTCTTCGTACTCCTGCATTTGCATCTCGTATTTCTTATGCAGCTCTTGGAACTTATGATTCGAAGACGTTACCATTTCGCGATCTTTCTCTTCGTCCTGTTGCTTGCTGCACAATTTAGATTGAATCAGCTCCACAAGCTTTTGGCTTTCGTCATATAACGATTCCAGCTCGTGTTTCTCTTTAACCAATTGGTCATTTGCTGCTTTGACAGATAACAACTCCGACTCATTGTCCGCACAAAGTTTGTTGCAACGCTCCTCGGACGAGGACAATTGCTTTTGCAGCTTTTCTAACGTGGTTTCGTAGCGATCCTTGCTTTCCTCCCATTCAATATTGTATTTGCGCATATTGCCTCGATACTCAGTCTCGCTGGTCTCAATTTTCTGTAAGTACTCGAGCTTGACATTGTCAAGGTGATCTTTATTCTGCTTCTCCTTCAACTCGAACTCCTTCTTGGCCTTATCAAATGCGATTTGCATGTCGTTGAGACGTTTCTCGTATTGCTCCTTGGAGCACTCTACTTCTGCCGCCAGCGAAAGACGCTGTTTAAAGATTTCAACCATTTCCTCAGCCTTGATGCTACGTTCCAGCAACTGCGCATTGGATTCCTGGAGTTTATCGATTCGATTCGCATCGTCCGTCAATTTGGAAGCCTGTCGATCAAGAAGCTGTTGGTTTTGCCGCGCATTCGCTTGCAGTTCCTCTTGCAGCACATCCATAGACATGCAGCGTTCATTCAACTCCTGTAGCTCGATCTGAATCTTTTCTATTAAGTCATCCTTTTGCTGGATTTGCGCCTGCAGCCCATTGAGTTCTGCATTCAAATCAGACAATCTGGTTTTAAGTGCATCTATTTCTTGCTGGGGCATGCTGTCGTCGCTCATCAGAGTCTGTGTACTATTGGACATGAGCAGACTCTCATTGATGGTGTTCTCTTTGACCTTCTCCTGCAACTCCTCGCAGACCATTGTCATTTCGGCGTGCTGCTTCTCGAGCGATTCGATTTGCCGCTGATAGTCCTCCACTTTGTTGACTATCACCGACTTTTCCAGTAGCGCCGACTCCAAATTAGTCATTTGTTCACGCATCTCGTTAATTGTGCCTTCGGTGGCATCTATAAGCGCATTTTTCTCAGCAACTTCACTTTCTAGCCTAGCAATATGTTCAAGCAGCTTTTGTGTTCTCTGCTCGTTTTCCTCTGCGCTTTTTGTTGCCACCTGTTGCTGCTGCAGCTCCTCCTGCAGCGCGCTGCACTGATCCCGCAAGCTATCACCGTCTTGCATGCTCTCAATCAACTGATTGGACAAGTCCTCGTATTCGCGTTGCATCTCACCATATTTGGCCTCCAATTGAGCCAGGTTCTCCATGAGCTCTTCATTGTGCGCCTGCAATCGCTCGACAATCGACGCCTTCTCGTTGCTATCTGAATTTGTCGTCTGCATGAGCGTCTGTTGTATCTGCTCGAAGGATTCCTTTAATGTGGTGATTTCTTGCTGCAAGCTAACATTTTGGCTTTGCAGCTTCTTATGTTGTTCCTCCGTGGCTGCTGATGTGCGCTCAAGAGTCTCATAATCTTGCTGCAGTTTCTGATACTTTTCTTGTATGGCATCATACTCCGCCTGCATGCTTTGTATGATCTGATCGTGGCGCTGTTGCGCGCTCTCCAGATCGTCGCATTTCTCCTGCAGCAAACCCTTGGCTTCCTCAGCAGAAATAACATCGCGGCTCAGACGCTCGTACAGCTCCGACTTTTCAGCCATATCACTAGTCATCTGCTTGTAGGCGTTCTGGACGCTCTCCAGCTGTGCACGCGTGTTGGCGATTTCTGAACGCAGTTGCTCGCATTTACAGTCAAAGGACTGCGCAGCGTCACCATTGGGTGCCGCCTTCTTGTACTCCTGCAAGAGGCGTTCCAGGTCTATACACTTATCACAGATACGCTCGCAGCTGGTTTCAAGATCTGGACACATGGAGCGCATTTGATCCTCCTTACTATTGCGCAGCACATCGCTGGACAATTCTTTGAGCGTCTTTTCCAAGTTGACAATGGCGTCTTCCTTTTCGGAAAGCACCGATAGCAGCTCATTCTCTCGTAGCTTTGATTTCGTTTTATGGGTCTCAAACTGAAATTCCAAGCCGACAGCAGAACGATTTTCCATCTCCAGCCTTTCAATCGTTTGCTTCAGCAACTTTAGCTGCTCTTCGTATTCCTCTATTCTGGAATCAACTGTTTGCTTTGACTTGCCCAGAGCATCGACTTCGGCCTGAAGGGTTTCACACCTGGAACGAGCAAAAATAATCAAAATATAACTGCATTGTTTACACTGTGCTATTTATGCACGCCTGTACGAATTCTGTATTCAATTCTCAAACCCAACATTCCCCATGCATAGCTTGTATGTTTATATATGATGTGAAAAAGAAAATTTGGTATAAACCAATAGCGACAGTCAATACTTGCTTACATTGATTGTAGTATCTATAAATAGTTTTAGGTTTATGAGAAATGCACAACATAAGGAATAGTTGCAGTTGGGTCCAACTTTTTCGGAACCAGCAGCTTGACAATTAATTATAGCGAGCTCCCTAAAAATAGAGACTGCAGTTGCAGACGCCGAGAGACAGTATTCCAGTTGAGGTCGCAGCTATAACAAATAGACACACGCAACTCACACATGCACACACACGCGCACACACATTTGCGTACACAACTATTTACAAACTTTAAGATATTTGCTGCGCTATTGCAATCGCTTTTATGCGTTTAGTTTTAACTCACACACTCGTTTGATTGTAGCCCAATTTAATTGGGAGTTACATCAGAGTCACGTTTTGAGAATCGGGAATAGAATAGGTAAATCAACTGAAGACGTCATCGACCGACGCAGGCGAACAGAAGGTGCGGCGGCGCGGAACTGTATGGGCTGTTGGACAGCGAAGTTCAAAATAAACTCAACTTATGGGCACATATTATGCAGCAACAATTTATCGACGACGTCGCCAAATGGATTTAAGATCGTTTGCTTATCACATTCGCCGTTGCCATCGCAGAGCGCATAGACGTCAGGGCCGAAATTATTCGCGAAACTGGCTCTCATTACCTATGTATTCCAGCGCTATCAAAACAAAGCCCAAAACAATATTGTCTGAGTGGGTTATAAGCATTTCTCTATCTGCCAGCTTTGAGCTTGCGCATGCTTCTCGCTCACGTCGTTCACGGCGACTGAGGCAGAAAGACGACGCTTCCAAATAGAAGAGATCTTACAAAAGCCCACCACGAGTTGAGTTTGTGTTTGCTTTTTCACGCGCACCTGAAGTGGTGAATTTACTTTCAAATTGCAAGCGAACCGCAAATTGGGGGATGAACAAGATATTGATAGAAAGAAGAACTATTTGAATCTTTGAATATCTTTTGTTCATTACGAGAAGCTGAGTTGTCCAAGTAGCCCGTTTATGACGGCAACTGAAGGCTATTACACTAGTTCAGTTAGTATATTAACATTAATTATCATTGATCAAATAACTTGGCTATAAAGTTACCGAAGCCCATTCAAAGACAAGTAATAGATTATATTAACTACACTTACCGCTGCATCAGACTTTGCCGCTCGGACTGAAGCTCGTCAACTTGAGCTGTAGCCGCAACATAGTTTTGATTTAGACTTTCCCACTCTAAATTTATGTTCTGTTCGAGCTTCTCGAATGTTGTCAGTTCTACCAGATCACGTTCAATCATTTCCTTACTATTAATGGAATTTGTGCGTGGTGAAAGCAAATGAGAGCGTGCATTTGATTGTGATTCGCATGAAAGCATGAATGAGAATGACTTGCTGATCTTTTCGATATATTGGAATCACTTGCTACACTTACCCTTGTTCGCCAGTTTGAGCCACGCGTGGCGTTAAGGTTAGCGGTGGCAGGATACGGCTCGTAAGCATCGCTTCTGGTACATCTCCGAAGTTGTAGTCAACGGCCGGTTTGAATTCTTCCTCTGTTATGTCAAGAGATTTCATAATGTTCACAGTCTTAGGCGCGTTGAAGGGCTGGTTGTTTTTGTAGGATGTCGATGGGTAGAAACTTGGTTTGGGCAGACCCGAGTGCTTGTGCTGACCATTTGAGCCACCCGATCCATTTGAATGTAAAGCATGCGCCTCATCAATGTGCGCTGGCTCCGGATTTGATGTGGCTGGACACCAAGTGCGTCGCCGATTCCTATTACGCTTGTCCGCAATCGTGTTGCTGGTAATTATTTTCAACGAGTCCATTTTGATTCTTTGCTCCAACAAGTGAACTTTTATCTGGCTCTCATTTCGACGCTGCTCTTCAGCTAAGCGATCTTTGAGCTCCTTAATTTCGCGCTCAAGTCGCTTCATCATGGTTGCATCCGATACGATTTCATTCAGTTGAGGCTTTAAACGTATTTTCTTCGCCCGCATGGCGAAATTCAATGTAGATTGAGATTCTTCCATTATTGATGGCTTAATACTACATATAATAGAGGTGAAGGCATTGCCTCCCAGAGACGCCTGCAATATACGGGTAAGCTTTGAATCGCGGAAGTTGACGTATTTGTTTTCCTCATTCTCAGCCAAGCTCTTGATCACGTTGCTTAGAAAATGCAGACTCTTATTTATGTGGCCTCCTTCCTTAAGACGCGCCCCACGCGCACCCGTCTGATCGGCTCGCTCCGAGCCGGCCAGATCCACCAGATTTAGCAGACTTTGAATAACAGCATCGTCGGCGTTACGATCGGTTTTGCGGGATTCAATTATCTGCGGGTCAGGAACATAAATGAAAATGTAGAGATTGTGTACTAAAATTCAGCTTACAATGCGAAATATGGCATGCGAACGACTGGAGCGCTCGTTCATTTGGGTTTCCGCCACAGTGCGCTCCTTGTTGCCCATGCAGAGGAACTGCAGCAGATCCTCCTCACTGGTAATGATGCACTCCTCGCAGTTGACATGGACCATGCCGTTGCTTTCGTGTATCTTTAGGTCTTGATTCTTTTTGTTGAGTAAGTCATAAATTTTCTCGTTGTAAATCTCTATGTAACCAACGCGTAGCAAAAAGTCCCGATCATTGTGCCGGGCAATCTGCTTGAATATTTCCTTTGCTGCCAGTACCATGACGCCCGGATTAGCTTCATCGCCCATCATGGTGTATGTTTTACCCGACGACGTTTGGCCGTAAGCGAAAATGGTTCCATTAAAGCCCTTCATGCAGGCTTCCACGATATGCTTGGCCATGCAGTCGAATACAATTTGATTGTTTGATTCCTGATCGAAGACATAATCTGCAAAATATTTTAAGAAAACAAACGGGTTCAATGGCCATCATCGACAGCTGTCAGTCATTGGTCGGTCATCCTGCTCGTTCGGCCGTTGGGCTTACCAAACACACAGGGATCAGCCTGGCTGTCGATGAGTTGGATTGCCCGTCGGTCCTTCACTTGCCACAATGTGGTTTGGCCTTGCTCGCAAGGACGCACCTTGATGCACACTTGCAAGGCGCTCTTTGCAGACATTTCAACAAAGTACAGGTAACAATTATTAAAATGGAGAACGACACTTAACGACAGGAATAATAGTTTGCACAAAACATTTACAGTTTATTTCGAACAAATGCCGCTTCGCGGTGCTTCTTCTTTGAACTGTGCCAATCAGCGATCTAGCAGGCGTCATTGGTACAATCGATAACTTTTGTGAAAAATCTTGTGTTATCGAACAGCTGCGGCTACATTAAATCGATTAATCAGGGCTGGCGAGTCGATTGGCTCGATCGGTCCGTTACGTTAATTGAATAATATTTTGTATACAAATTGTTATGCATTTTGAAAAGTTAAACACAATTGATTGTTCTTTATAACGCAGATTTATTGTAATTTTAATAAATAGTAATAACCTTCTAAGCACATGGATCTCTACTTAAATTGCTTATGTAACTTGTATTTATCTAACTCATTTTATTCTAGCGACTTAACTGCATTGTCTGTATGTGTGCGTGTGTGTGTTGCCATAAATTCTTATCCGAATTATGCAAATGCAAAAATTGCACTTGGCCTGTTTAAATGAAGCCAAATAAAAGCAACAGACGTTAATACACGTTTTCAAATGAAACATAGGCATCACATTGCGAAACAGGAAGATAATAAACAAATTTAACATATACTTGTCATTACTTACAATATTTATTTATTTATATGTAACATTTATTTCTAGGCATTTTCATATTCATGAATGTTAAATGACGCGATGAATTGTCTCTGAAGTTTTGTTCAATAAACACAATTAAATTAGGACAATATATATACCCGAAATTTCGCGCTTAAATAATATGCAAGTAAATTACATTTAAATTAACTGAGGTAGAAAATTACTAAATTAACACATATCTATCTGTTGTAATAAGGCAACGTTTCAACTCTTGTAGAGATTTTGAAACTAACAATAAACCTAAGATAAACGCGGAGTACTCAAACTGAATGTACATGCAGAAAGTCGGACATATTGAGATGGAAAGAAACCTTTTACTGTAGATGTGCATTGGGGGTATTATGTTTGTCTGAGGTATTTTTGATTCTATTCGATTTTGCGCAAAACAAACAAATTTATGTGTAATTATAGCTAAGCATTTATGTATATGTGTAGATGCATATCAATTTGGTGTATTTTTTTACTCTTGCTTGTACAATATCGCATAGTTTGTTGTTAAATAATAATCAATTTACTTTGCTTGGCGAATTTCTGAAATCTTTCGACTCACTTACGGCTATGCATATTCGAATTGGCTGAGCTTTCGCACCCATCCAATGGAGAACCTTAAACTAGGCAGATCTATCTGCTATGAAAGTTATATATGTATGTATGTATGTATGTATAAGCAAGTACGGCCATACAGAAAATAGTTATATTTAACTGGAAGATATTACGAGTAGTGAGTACATGGGAGTTACACAATTCTTTTTGCTGAGGTAGTTTGGTTTTTCCGGCTGTTTTGTTTTGTTGCGGCAGCGCGTAATGTCATCCACGTGTATTCCTGAGATATGGTTAGCACTATCAATATACATATGTATGTAGGCGACTTGAGTGGTCAGTAAGCTCTAACTGTGACATGGCACATCTGAATTGTTTCTTTGTTGTTCACAATAACACACATATAGATTTCAAACTGAGATGGATATATGTTTTTGTCTCGAGAAAGCCCTAAAGAGAGTATTCAATTGGAGTATTTGTGTAGTCCGTTTAAATGCTTAGTTGCTTGCTTTTCTTTTTCTTTTTCCTTTTCTTTTTGTTTTTGTTTTTATCCACATTGCGGGTGCGTATCTCTTACTACATTTAATAAACTATTTACAGAATTGGTTACTCATTTCAAATTTCTAACACTAATTTATATGCCTAGGTCTAGGTTTAAGTTTAGCTTTAGGTATTTTGGAGTTTAAGTTCTTCAATGATTTGAATCTATCTTGGTTCTTGCATTCCTAAACTTCATGTATACACATAACAGGTACATGTGTATATAGATGTATATAGTATATAGGATAAGTATGTATGTATATGTATGTAAGTATTCATGCTCTCTGCCCTATTCCAGCTCACATACGAGTATTGGCTTAGGTAGTTATGTAGGTTGTATTTGCCTTTCTTTTTTGCTTTTTCGATTTTAAAAACAACATAAATTCTACTAAAATTTGTAAACACTGCACATGATATTATTTCATGATTGGTTTCTAGTCCTAGATAACTATAGTATGCATGTATTGTACACGTAAACTGGTATACATGAGGATAAGGCTACTCGTTACAAATGTTCCATTTTCTGGGTATACAACTGTTGACGACGACTTTTCAAAACGACATGCGAATATCGTATTATCGTATATTATATCGTTATATCTTTTGCTCTCTTATAAACGACCCCCTAGTTAAGTGTGAATTGCCTCTAGCTTATGTGTGGTGCACGCCCTCATCCTCTGAGTAATTCTCCTCGGCATCCGAATTGGCTGCCTCGTTGTTGCTGCCCGACTGATTGTTTTCCAGGCCCAGGCCCAAATCCATTGGCTCCGAACCATCGCGTCTAATCTCAGCAGCCTCAGCATCCACATCCACATCATTCGGCTCGCCGCCGCCACCGCCACCGCCAGCACCGACCAAGTTCGAGTGCATGTGACCCACCGAGCTGAGTGCCAGCGCTCCGTTTGCATCAGGTGATAGGCTGCTCGCCTGATGCTGCTGGTCGCGTCTCAGAATCGGTTCAATGGACAGTCCACCACCGCCCTGAACAAAGCCGCCTGCTGCCCCAGCACCCGCCGCCAGCTTGCTCAGGTCAAACTGAGCAGGCAGCAAGCCCGCCGGCAATTTGTCCAGGCTGTGACCCATTGCATTTAACTGTGCCATTTTAGCGGCATGCAGGGCGGCTGCAGCTGCGTGCTCCTGCGACATGCCCATGCCTGCAGCAGACAAGAAGAGTAGAAGAAGAGATTAGTACAAAGCATATGTGGGACTCAATTTTGGGCGTGGCTTACCGAACGTATTCTCAGTGATGAACTGCAGATAGGTGTCTAGCAGCGACTGGCCTGCATTGCTGTTGTTGGGCAGCTGAACCCCGCCGGCCCCGGCGCTCAGGTCTTTTTGTTGGCCCAAGGCGGCCGCTGCAGCTGCTGCCGCGGCAGCCTCATTTCGCATGCGTGAAATGGTTGTGTTGGCATGTCCAAAATTGCTTAGTAAACTTTCATGATAGCGGCTCAGATCATTGGCATTGTTGCCGTAGAGTACACTGCCGGTGGTCAGATCTTCGGGATCATCGTCGGAGTCCTCAGCATCATCCAGGGGTCCGCCGCTGGCGTTGCTCAGGTCTAGCTTTTGTGAGCCATTGCCGCCGTTACCAGCACCGCCGCTGCTGCCGCTGCCACCAGTGGGTGAGGCGCGGGCGCGTAGCTCAGCGGGTGAAATCTTAACGCCGGCCTTGGCCAGCAGACGCGAGGCGAGATCTGGATCGAAGGCGCTGGGCATAGGCAGCACGGGCAGATCCTTTGTGGAAATGCCGCGATGCTGGCGAGACATGTGCGAGTGTAGCGAGTTACGCGACTTGGCCACCGTTCCACAGAGCACGCATCGATAGCCGGGACAGACGGTGTGCTTGTCCTCCAGGTGGGTACGCAGCGTGTGTGCCGACCGGTAGATTTTGCCACATTTCGGGCATGGCCGCGGATCTGTAGCACGGACACGCATTTCTAACGAACGACGCGAAACTGTCGATAAAATTGAAAAAAGTTATTAAAAATGATTAGCAAAACAGTTCACAGTTTCTTTGGAATGGAGAGCCCAAAAGGATTTTGTGCAGCTCTTTGAGAATTATATATCCTTTTGCTTAACTTTTCATCGATTGCTCTTTATTATTAACCAAAACAAAATTGTCTCATCCAGTCGTACATAAATTGAAGATACATTATTAGGAGCTACGTATTTCAAACAATTAGCCAACTAAAGTATTTATAAATTATATTAATGTGTATATATATATTCATTATGGGCTATACAACTGTAAAAATGTCCGTGTCGAAATGGATAATAATATTAATTATACCGCAACGATTTTGATCGTTAAAAACTCGCAATGTAGTCAAGTTTCAATTTTTTGGTTTTGCTTTTTGATTAACATTATAGGAACCTTTTTACGTATGTTTTCGCTCTCTCTCTCTCTCTCTCTCTCTCTCTCTCTCTCTCTCTCTATCTATGCTTATGCTCTTCACATACTATGCGAAATTATAATTCAATCGACAATTTTGAGCTTTTCTTTTTGAATTTTCTCTAATAAAACTGCAACTCCTTCCTTGTCTCTGTGTACTTGTGTATTTTCAACTTAAAATTTTCCTTTTGTTTATCATTATTATTTTTTATTTTTATTTTTTTGGCTAAAAATATATTACGCAGGCACATTCTATTTTGTAGTATCATTATAATTAATTATAATAACTATTTATAATTGTTTCTGCTTGGTATTCAGCTCATTATCTACAAATATCTTCATTTCAATTCGGTTTATGCTAAAACGCTTAGATTATATACTATAAATTGTGTGTAGTTGCTTTTCCTATGTACGTATAATACTGGAGTTACGAGTTACTAGTACCGTAAAGCGCCTTCTAGGGTGTAGGTCCACAATCATCATTGGATTGTTGAATTCTACTACACCTCACTAAATTACAGTTAACTTGCAGCTCTGCTACGCCTCATAGGTGACAAAATGTTAATAGTAGTGTGTATACCCTACATACGGTTAATCATTTGGGCTCTTTACAGTGTATCTCTAGCTTTGTATGTTAAACATATAAAGTTGCACATACGCAGTAGTGGAAGTACGAATATGTACTATTAAATATAGTATACTATATTGAATATAGGAACGTAATAATTGTTGTATGCCAGCTTCGCATCGTTAACGTCATCACAAGGAAGACCTTCTTAGCCTCCAATCACTAGCCCCAGTCGAAGCCCTTACAATGCCAAGAAATTCAAATGGTTTTCCTGTGCTCTTAAACTCTTGAAATTTTGATTATATGTTGTTCGAAGCTCGAGTTGCCATTTGCCATATTAGAAAAAAAACGTTAATGGAAAACTGTTTTGTAAATCAAAAATTGAAAACCAAAATACATTCAAATGTCGCTTAGTTGCACTTTTCTTCTAACTATCGACAAAAAATGAAACCATTTTTAGGGAAACAATAGGATAATATTCAAATTTCTTGCTTTAGCTTTGGAACCGTTCGGTGGCTCAGGCTTAAGTAACGATCCTGGCACAGGCTGTTTGGCTATCTAAGATAGGCGCGAGTATCCCGAGTTTAGGCTTAGAATTATTGTCGCCATTGACTGAAAGCAGCAATCTAGAAAGCTTTGTTTGGTACTAATGCGAGTATCTGCGGACATATTGAATTGGATGTGGGTACCGTTCCGTACCGTCGGGCGACACCAACTAGTTGGCCGCTTCGCTTTTGAATTTAAAATCGGGACCGCCTGCGAATGGGCCGCCCGAAGAGCGCATGGCCTTCATTTTGGCCCACTGCAGCGTGTGCTTGATGCGCATGTGATTGCGCACCGAATTGGGATGGGCAAAACGCCGACCGCACTCGATCACCGGACAGACGGGACTGTCGCGCGGATAGTGCCTGTCCAGATGCTGGCGGAAGACGCGCTGCTCCAGCGGCGTCTCGCACAGCGGACAGGGCAGCATGTAGTTGCTGCCGGCGTTGCTGCTACTGCTGCTGCCGGCAGCTACACTGGCGCCATTGCCGGCACCGGCTCCACTATTGCTGGCTATGGCCGAGGCTGTGGCGGAGGCGGTTGCAGTGGCTGCTGCCGCTGCTGCTGCGGCGACCGCGGCGGCCGAGGTGTTTTGGAATATATCGGGAAAATCACGAGAGCGGCTCAGCGCGATGGTGCGCGCCATGAACAGATTGGCGGTCAGCTGTTGCTGATGGGATACGGAAACGGACTGCTGCAGTTCATCCAGATATTGTTGTTGCTGTTTCTGTTGATGCTGTTGATGTTGTTGCTGTTGCTGCTGATTTAGCTGTGCCTGTGCTTCGTGGCGTGGGCGATGAAGCGACGATTGTTCGCTTTGCTGTTGCTGTTGCAGTTGATGTTGCTGCTGCTGCTGCTGTTGATGCTGTTGCAGTGTCTGGTAGAGCGTCGATTCACTGGCTGGGCAGGAGCGCTTCATGGTCAATGAAATTGCGGACGACGCTGAGCTGGACCGTTCATCCTGGTTGTACTCGTGCTCATCCTCGCTGTCGTTCCACGAACGCGCCGAGGGTGTTGGCGATGAGTTTGTCGAGCGATTCTTCTTGAACATGCTACGATTATTGTTACTGTTATTGTTGTGACTAATGGTATTGTTATTATTATTGTTATTATTGTTGTTGTTGCTGCGACGCTCAAAAAGCTGCGCCAGCTGCGGTCGCTGCATCAACTTGGCCAATTTACAGGCGGCCGGTTGGCGATCCGCTGCGTGTGCCTCGTGCGGCTGCTCCTCAACAGCCACATCCATGGCCTCCTGTTTGATGCTCGCCTGCTGCGTGCTGAGGAATGTACCTGCAGTTGAATACAGTTGTGTCGCGGTGCGGGGAGAGGAAGTCAATTGGAAATCAGAAATGAGTTGGCAAAGTAAAACATTTCGCTATGATGCAGATGCAACATTTCTATACGTCCTGCCCAATTTAGCTTGCATGAATTGAGTGTGTATGTATGTGTGTGTGTGTGTGTGTGTGTTCGTGTGTGCATTTGGGTGTGCTTGGATGTAGCTATGACCAAGTGTGACCACATTTTCATCCACTGACAGCGTTCAGGCATTGCAGCAGCAACAACAACCACAACAGCAGAACTGAATAATCCTCCTAACTGCATTACCAATTCGTATCCAATTATTTTTGCTTTTTTTTTCGCAATACCATATTTGTTACATAATTTCTTCAGATATCTCGATTTCAATAAGTTATTATTTATCAGAGAGTTGCCAATTTGGTTGTTCTCGGTTTTTGTGCTCAATTTTGGTGGGAAAACATTCAGTTCTAACAGTTAAAATTGCTTTTACTACCCGTACACACACATGGATCGTCCAGTTATTGCCAATTCGGGTGTCTTAACTTAATAACTTTTATTAAGTATACATTAAGATGGGAGTCTATTATTTGTATATATATATATATTTTACACTTAAGTACATATAGATTTGTATAACAGGCAGGCAAGCAATATATATATATGTATTTGGTTCAGTTACACGAATTAAGAAACAATAAGTAAAAATTATTTTAAATAAAATTACAAATGAGCTCTTAAAATATTACAAGCAAAATAATATATGATACTACATATTCGATAAGGCAGAGAAACTCACAAACATTTGACTTCTGCCGGATAATAAAATCCTGTTTAATGTTCTGTTATAATCGAGATAGAATAGTTTTTCGGTGTCAGGATTTGATGTTTCTTGATTTGAGTACAAAATTCTTCTTCTCTTCTGAGAGATAGATTACAAACAATATGCTTAACACTGTCTTATGTTCTTTAGGTATGTTATTAATCAAAAAACCACGAAGGATTAGAACCATCTATTTTGAATACGTGATGAAAGCCATTGGTAGAATAAAGATAAAGCCAAGTGGGGTGGTGTAGAGAGTCGAAAGGCACGGCACATCGCGTGCCATGGAATCATTGCTGGATCTTCATATAGGTATAAGTCTTTACATGACGTGCAGGCATACCATATAACCTTTGGCGTGGGGCTTCTGCATTCGCATTTGGATATCGTTTCAATATTCGATAATAATAAATATTTGAAAAATAAAACGCAATTAAATGTGTAGAAAATTGGCAGGGCGGTGGCAGCCCGGGGCGCATATTGAGTCATTTGATGGCCAGAGATTTGCATTGCACACAAATATACTCATGGGCGTGTCTCTGGTTGGTCAGATATATGTATGTAGATACACACATGGAAACCCATTTAGCTGGCATGGCTATGACGCAAGAGCTCCAAAATGAAATCAAATTAAACAATTTACTTGTGCCTTTGTGCGTGACAACTCAAGGGAGAATGCAAACAAATTTGTTGCATACATAAATATATCAAGTGAAAAATATAATAAAATGGAATAGAATAAAATTGAAAATACAATATGCAATACCAGCTATATATGTACCTGCCGCCAACCCACTTTGCTACCTATTTATATATATGTATATATATAATATGCACATAATGCCCACTTGGGCTGCCACATACTAGTTTTCTTCTGAGCCACTCGATTGGCTGCAGCCAAAGATGAGTCTAGCTCGAGGGGTGTAGCTGGGCTGGGGCAAAGGTGGCTCGATTTGCCCAGCTCCTTTGACCAGCCATGCAGATTTTGAATGTGTCGCATTTTAGGACATCCCAAGTGCATCTAAGTGTGCATGTGTGTGTGTTTGTGTGTGTGTATGCGTCTGGGCTGCAAATGACAACGAAAGAAGAGACCGTTTTGTTGGCGGACTGGTGGGGCGTGGTTGGGTTCAGGTCAAATCAGGCGTAAGGTTTTGAACCCGCTCTCCCTCCAGCAGTCGCTGCTTCTGCTGCACTTTTTGTGAGGTTGTCTCTCAAAAGATTTGTCTACTAACGTTCGGCTCGTACAGGTGCTTAGGTTCTCTTAGAATATATTTATCTGGTTAGATTTATGGACAGGTTGCAGTGTGCGTTGGCCTGTGCGTAATGCTTCGCCAGGTGCGTCTTTCGCTGTGCATAATTAATGAAATATAAAATGCAAACTTAATTTTCCTAATAGTTGTGCACATGCATGCTATTTTTGGTTTTTCATTTCATGCGGTTAGGCAATAGACAAGACTCATATTGGTAAAAGATGCCTCAAGCTCTCTGGCACATGGACGAATTGCTACAAAATAGAACTGTGCAAATTGACCAAGTTAATCACGTCAGACCAGACTAAAACCATATATGCATATGTATTAAGTGTCCGTATAGAGCTGTGTTCGTATCCTGTATCTGGGCCTAAATGACCTGGGCTTGGTAGCCCGCACTCATCAATTATATCCGCCGCATGCGAGGGCGCCGCTAGTCGCTAGCCGCTTTGCTTAAGGTGTCTCGCAAATGGCGCTGGGCACATTTATGTAAGACATTCCACACACAAATCTAGAACAATTGCATGTGGCACCCCCTGGTGCGAGGCTTAATGGCTATTTAAAGTCGCTTCGATTCAGGTTCAGATTCAGATTCAGATTCAGACTTTGACTCGCATGTCGCGCCGCTGTTAGCGGCAATAGAAATTAGTTTTATTAAAGACAGAGCCCCAGTCGGGTAACATTTCCTTTTGCTTTGGCCATTATTTTCAGCCCCGCAACCCGTTGCACGCTGCCCGCCCGCAATAGCCCCCCGCACTATTGCTTCATTTTGCATTTGGAAAATGGACGTGGCCGCGCAAATAATGAATTTTTCTATATAAATCACCCGCGTCAATGGGCCTGGCCCATTGATATTATAGTGCCAGAGGGATGGGTAAGCACCTCAATATGTAAACATTTCAGCCGCATTTCGTCTCTGTCCATGGCCAGCAAGGGCCATGAAAGGGTTGCCAAAGGGGGTGTGTCAGTGTGCCGTAGGTGTGTTTAATAGTCATTTTTCGATGTCTTGCGATCGTTATCACCTCTGCTTATTATTAATATTATTATAATGAATTTTTTTTTTCGTTTGCAGCATGATGGGAGTTCTGTCTGTTGTAATTTGTTTGGCTTTGTTCTTATTGGAATTTATTACTTAATAAGTTGAAATGCTTCTGACCATTTTATGATGGTCCCGCGGCCGGGGTCGGGTTTGGGGGCTTACTTTTCGAGCAATTTTTACGAGCGCGCGCTCAGCAATTTTGTTGATTTTTAGTTTTGAACTGGACGCTGTACCGCAGACGCTTAATTTCAGAAAGTCTCAAAGATAATAAAACTATAAAAAGAGGTCAACATCTAGAAAGCGATCCTTCGGCTAGAACGGGCTGGTAACGCTTTTATTAATTTTTATGGGCCCCTTTGTGCTTGTATAAGTTTATCAGTGAATTTGCAATAAAACACGTAATACATGCGCCTCAAGTATTGCGAAGGTTCCTGACAAATTGGCGACGCAGTTTTACGAGCGTCTATGCCCGGCACAGTTGTGATTGAATTATTGATAAAGTGATTACACTCCGCTGACTCTCTCAGGGCGTTTTCATAAGCGCTTAAACTGGCCGGGCCGTAAAAATCGTTGACCGTATTCATTAGATGCCGAGCATTGAGTTAATTAACAGCACTGCAGCAAGTATCGTGGTGGGGTGGGGAGGGATGGAGCAGCGACTGAAGATTTATCGAATACCCATTTGAGATTGGGCCCACTGTCCAGATGTCAGGCGACACACGCCGGCACAATCCATCTCTGTATTTGTTTATCTTATGGCACATACGCCACAAAAAGAAGGCTGAAGGTTTTGTTGCCGAGGGTTGGAAATGGAAATTCAAGTATATGTATGTTGTCTGTAGGGTAGGGGGCGGAACTTGCTTCTTCACATAGCTGGGCACGTACGTTGACGGTACAACCAAAGCCAAAAAAAGAAGAAAAAACCAAATGTTGTTTAAACTTTGCAAACAAGTTTGCTTGTTTTTCTTTTGTGTTGCGTTATTTTCTTCGATGTGTATGTGTGTGAGGCGGGCGGCCCGTGGACTCGCATTTTCATAGATAGCATTCGAAATTGAAAGCGAAATTGCTGTTCAGCATGTGTGACAACAGCCCAGGAGCGGACAGAAGCATCACGGTCTGTGATATATTAACTGACATCGGGTCTAACTTCAAGACCGAGCGCGGCATCTTATGCGTATGTCGGGTGGTGTCCAAAATTGGAAGTGACAATGAATGCATATCCGAAACACAAGCACAACACGCACACACGAACATTAACACACAGATGCACACATATACGCATGTGCCGTCTGCCTTGCCGGATTGGTTTGGTTAAGCATGGGCGCTAGGCTCATCCATTGAGCGTACTAAGGCTTATAGCTAATAAATAGCATACTTTTCTGGGCATAAAAAAAGTTACACTTGTACAAATTATGGGCCTGTTAAAAAGAAAACTAACTTGTATTCAAAACCTTAAGTATGTTCAATATGTTGGTTCCTAATATGTCAAAGGAAGAGTATTTCTGCTTCGGCTTGGCCAGCATTCTTTATAAACTGTGTTTGCTTTGGCCGCTTGGCGATTTGGCGCAACTTTTTTTTGCGGGTGACGAATGGCGATAATGCTGTTTGTTGTTTCAACTTTGAAATGAGAAAAGTTTGAGACGGGTCGACGAGCAGTCATAAGCCATGGCAAACGATTGAAAAATTGCATATGAATGTGAGGGGCACACAAAAACAGTGCATAGTTTACGGGGCCAAAGGGTCGTGAAATATTTCGGCATACTTTCAAAAGCCGCAAGTAAACGAAATTAGCCTGCTGCACACATAGTTGCTTAGTTTAAACCCTGCTTAGATGATGCCCTCTTGCGGTAATAAATTAGTCACGGCAGAGATGTGGGCCGAGAGAACAAAAGAGACAAGAAACACACGCACACACACACACACACACACACACAAGCAAACAGAACGCACACTCGCATATACAGATGGACAAACAAACGGGAGCCACAACATAGAATGGGTGGACAGCTGTAGCCAGGACCAAAGGAAAAAGTTAAAAAGGATAAATCGCTTGTGTTCATCGCTCTTCGCACATAATAAATGTATCTTTTACTTGCGCAGCTCGAGAAGTTGCCCAGCGTCTCCTTTGCGTTGGCGTAAGTAACTTGGCCCCAAGTGAACCGCCCAACCACCCAAAACACACAGCCAGAAAGAAAGAGATGGAAAGAGAGTGAGGGAGACAGAGAGAGAAAGGCATAGAGGCGCCCATGTGTATGTGTAGTATATAAACTTAACAGCATTTGGCTATCTTTTTGCAATTGATGTATTACACATAAAAGTTTTCAGACCCCACACATCCTCGCCATGTACTCGAATTGCTATTCCTATTTCTATTGCGCTCTAAGAATGTATGTGTATGTGTGTGCGTGTGTGCGTGTATGTGTGTGTGCGTGCGAGTGAGCGTATGTATGTACAAAACGTCGACGTCCAAGACATTCACAACGGCCACGTCCGCAAACAAAACGCACGCATACAATTACAAAACTGTTACACGTATGTGAGGAAAAAGGCAAGAACTACGAGGATATGGAGAGGAAAGAGCAGCAGTGTTGGGGAAGGACAACGGGTTGGGAGTGCAAAGGAATATTGTAAACCGACTGCAAAATAAATACAAAAACTTTTAATGCCCTCGGCTGGCGTCGCAACCGTTGAAAAATGCCCTGCTTTCCCCTTACACACACACACACACACACACACACACACATACGTACATGCGGTGGGGAAGGGCGAAGTATAGACAGATGGACAGACATTGAACGTCTTCGGACTCATTGCCACTTGTAAAAAGGAACTACATACAATGACAACAAACACACACACAGACACACACACACACACACACACACACACATGCATGCCCACAAGCACGCATACATACATATACTCGCATACACAAAACAGACAAGAAAATCGCACATTCACATATGCATGCGAATCCTCGCCCGCGTGTGCGTCCTCGCCCATAACTCATCTATCAATTTTCACGTACTTGGGCCGCAGTTGCTGTGTCTCGGTACGGGTTTGAGTTGGGGTTTGTGTTCGGGTCTGGGTCTTAAGCCTGGACCTTAGAACTTGAAATGGGGCGTCTTATTGCCAAAATGTAGCCTTTTACTTTTTCTCGCATGTTGCACACTGGTTTGAAATTATGAAATACCACGAAATTATTAACCAATATGTACAATTATTGGCAAAAGTATTATCTTCTGGGATAAACCAAATATTGGGTCACAAAACTCATATAAAAAGGCTTCAAATGTTGTTTGAATAAATGTCAAAAATTACATTATATTCTGGTTAGATCTTAAGAAAATCGAAAATCGAGCGTACTTTACACTAATATGTAGTGGGAAATCTGATTTATTTGAGGCTATGTATTTGCTAATACTTATGTAACAATGGTGTTAATTATAGAACATATGTGGCCGAAAACATTTAGGCAATGCAGCCTATAAAAATGATCAACTCTTTCCAAAGGACCTTTAGCTAGAGCGGTGCCACTGTGCTGTGCCAGCGTAGCTGTAAGCCCGACTCCTTGGGCACTGTGTACTTAAAGTTCTCTCCTTTACGCACACTCGTGCACTCGCGTGAGTTTTAGTTTGAGTCCTGTGTAGTCTGCACACAAGCAAATCCAATACAACACAACAGAAACGGGCAACAATGAGAGCTGACAGCCCCGAAATGTCATTCTATCTTGGTGGTCATTAGAACGGAGTCCCGTCTGGGCAGACCTTGGTTTGTTGGCAGTTTGTCGGCAACTCCCAGCCGTCAGCTACACCCCCGCATCCTCACAAGCACACACGCGCACGCCGACATTCACATGCAGACACACGCAGACTGCGACTAAAGATGTTGGCAACTGGCAACCATTTGGTTCTTCGTCTTTGGCCAAGATTATCTCCTTTACTTTTGGTGGCAACAACTTTTTGTTGTCCTTGCCGGGTCTGCTACTCTTCAGCTCTTTGGCTCTTCCACACTGTTCAGTTCAGTTTGTGCTGTGTTGTGTGCGATAGTCGGTTTTTGGCTTGGTTCTGCATGAAGTATTTTACTCTTTGCCCATACACTCACTCACACAGACATATACATACACGCACACACAAACGCCGAGGGACCTATGGATATATTAACTTGGCTATTGTTTTTGTAGTCGTTGTTGGTTTTATTTTAACACGCCGCATGCAGCCCAGCTAGGCACATACAGATACTCACGCACACACACATACATACCGGGAGGCGAGCCCTTATGTGTGTGTGTGTGTGTGTGTGCTATTGATGCGGCTAGTTTGATGTATTACCCCAAAAAACGAAATGTCTGTATCGCTTATGCGGGGCCAACACAGAATAGAAATGGGCATTTTGGCATTTCGATTTAGTTGCTCACACACACACACATATACACACACACACACACACACACATTTATATACATACGAATGTGTAGAGAGACAAACGATGATTACGCCATCGGATGCTCTCATTCTCGCACACACACATACACACATACCCCGGGCTTTGACTGCTTTCCTCTGGTCCCTGCTTTTTCGCCGTCTCGCTCATGCGGGCCTTTTTATGGGCATTTTGTATAATACATCATCGACAAACATGTTTGCAAAGTGTGTACGAATATTATATGGGAATATAACTGTTATTGTTGTTGTTGTTGTTGTTGTTACTGCTTTTTGCGCACGCTTTCGCTCTCGTGTTTGCCCCTGCCCCCTTACGGCTGGCCAGAGGGTCGCCGGGGTGGGGATGGGTCGCAGCAAGAACAATTGCAAGGACATGTGCGATGGATGCTGACGTTGACGCCAATGGTGTCGCTAATGGAATGGCAATGGAGCGAAGGGCGTTGGACGTTCAAAGTTGGGCGATGCTTAGGCCGGTACGGCAACTATACGGTACGGCCATCTGCTGATGGGGTTGGATGGACGGACCATGTACGCCCGAAATGTATTCGCTTTGAATTATTTCCAAAAATATACGGCATCAGCGTCAAAGCCGAAGCCGAAGCCGACGTTGACGTTGACGCTGACGCTGGCAGCAAAAAAGTTTGCCCAAAAACTTGTTGTTGTGTTGGGTCGCCCGTGTTGTGTGTGTGCGTTTCGGTTAGTTTGGCGTACAGTTTTGTGAATTTGAATTAAATGTACATAGTTTTAGATTGCGTAATTCATTAGTACAGTCAGAGCATTGCTAGACCTAACCAACACCCAACAAATAGCGCCACACTGGGGCGCAACCCCCCCTCTCCCACCCTCAAATAGCGACTACCGACCATCCACAGCCTCCCGTCGACGCACACACGGGCAATGATGAACGACGTGGTCGTATGTGGTTAGCATAGGGTTGGGGTAATTTAGATGGGGAAAGGGTGCTTAGGATTTGTTACAGGCGGCGCGTACGCTCGTGTGTGTGTGTGTGCGTGAGGAGAGAGGAGAGAGGAGGTGGCACACAAGTTTTGTTGGCCGGGACGTTTGCGGGCGTGACAAAAGCAAATAAGCATAGTTCTACTGAGTTTGCCATCATAGCTGATCCCTTGCGCATGGTGGTGAGAAATCGAACGCCAAGCTGCTCTTAGGTGAGCTACAGGCGTCCCAGATGGATCTATGCGGCTGAGTCCAGCTGGGCGCACTTCACTCAAAACCCAGCGAAAGAGCAACGAAAGCAGCAATACCAAAAGATGAATTGCTCTACAGCTGCTAAAGGCAGCTAGCGTTAAAAGGAGTAAAGCTTTGGGGGCCTATCCCACCTTCTTCTGACCGACCTTCTGTCGACTGTCCCGTCAGTCGAACACTTGCGCCGCACTATTTATGCTACAATTTATTACTTTATGAGCAGGGAGAGAGAGAGAGAGAGGGAACTTTTCGCTCATCTGTACGCTCGTCCTTCCTGAGCGGGTGGGCCGGCAGACGCTTTGTTTACGGGCCAGCGATTGTATTTAACTTTTAGAGGAGCAGCCAGGGACGAAGGGGGACGACACTGAGTGTAATATTGGAATGGGGTGTGAATGAAATGCGATGGTAATGAATGTATGAATTTAGAACGCAACTGAAAACCGGCGAGACATTTGGGCGAGATAGTTTTTGCCCACTATCAGCCAGCGATGGCGATGCCAAGCATGGTAACAGGGCCAGGGCTGGGGCAGGAAATGAGTAGAGGAAGTTTTAGTTTCATATTCATTTGGAGGGTTTGCTGGGGTCGGCATCGCACGGTTTGGGGTTTGGGGTTTCGGTTCGGTTTGAGCCAGAGCAGAGTCATTGCGATAGCGATGTTGCCACTGCGGTTGGCACCCGGCACGGGAGAGGGTAAAATGTTGTAGTGCTGTCTCGCTTTGGCACTTGTGAAGCTGCCCGAAAGTGTGTGTGCATGTGCGTGTGTGTATGTGTGTATTCGTTAGAAAGTTTGAATTGTATTGAAATTGTATTTTGTTAAAATTCATGTTTGTTATTGCTGCTGTTCGTGTTGTTGTTGTAGTTTAGACGTCGTTGGCCAACCATTTTGTCGGCCTGTCGCTCTGTGTGTGTCTGTGCGCCTGACTGTATGTGTCTGTGTACTTTTTTATGTGCGTGTGTGTGTGTGTATAAGTGGGCGACCGAGCGTATGAGTAATTTTATTTAACTGCTGGGCTTTGCTGTGTATGTGTTTATGCCTGCAGCTGTGTGTGTGTGTGTGTGCGTATAATTTTCTGGTAGCGTAACTAAAAACTCTTTTCGACATATTTTCGTACACTGAAGAGCCATCGCTTAGGTGTGTATGTGTGTATAAATACTGCTCCTTAAATTGTGTGTGCGTATCTCTGTGTCCAGCTACATAAATCGCACAGCAAAATAAATACGGAAACAATAAATCAATAAGTAGACTGTGCGACTTATTTAAAAGAGCGATTAATAATATACCTTAGGAGCTTCTACAACTTCTTTGGTAGTTGAGAGCGCCTTAGCTAAAGGGATCTCACAGAGACAAATATTTAACAATTCAACTAGCTCAATTCAAAGTAGAGCTCTCTACGAAACAGAAATATAGCACACTGTTTCGTTTCCATTGCCGGTCAACCGGGTTCGGGTTCAGAGAGTTCATGAATCGTTGCCGCAAATATATCATCGACACGTTAGTTTCACATATTCAAGCACACACAAACACACAAGCACGCGCACACAAATGTATGTATTTGAATTGAGGTCCACAGGATTCGATCGCACAAATTGCTCATTGCTGAGGAAATATTTGCAATAAATTTAGTTTATGGCTTCGGCTGTTGGCACTCGCCTGACTGACACCCACACATACTGAATCTCACACCCGCACCACCCACCTCCGCACAGTTCGCATTCTGTTTAGGCGCGCTGTCAATGCCTGAATTATATGCGAGTGTGCGTGGATACTTAGAAATATTAAAATGCAGCACTCATTCTGTTTGATACCCTCTCACCCTAGGCTGCCCTCAGGTCCACCGCCCCGTACTGTGGTCAGTACGCACACATGCAATATATATGTTCGCAGTGTACCGTCCGATGAGGGAGGTGGACCGTTCGGTTTATTGATGTAATATCCTTCAATTATTATGGATATTTGGCGAATTCCTGCGTATCCGTATATGCTGTGCTAATGGGAATGGGTTGAGGGTGCAGCGGTGGCAAGCTTTCACGGTGAAGAGCCCGAGGCGTATGACGCGGCTTAATTAACTGACCCTAAACCGAAACCCCCGCAAAATGCGCTGTCAACAAAGACTAAGGAGTGGGCAGGGGCTGGGGAAGATCTGAAGGAAATGAAATGCAAACAAACCATGTGTGCATGTGTGGGCTTGTGTGTGTGTGCGTAAAAGGATAAACCGAACGCAAAAGGCAGCAACGAGCTCCCGAGACCTTCTCAAGTCGCTCGTCCAGAAACGGAAGGTTTTAGCTAGATCTAGGAGAAACAGGAGGCAAAGAAAGGACAGCAACTACTTTCGCATGTGCGGCAATAATTCATCCATTAAAAGGGATATCAATGTTAGGCACTAAGAGAAGGGGAGGGCGGGTGGTGCACAGAAAACGGTGGAGATGAAGACGAAGTAGCAACGGGGTCAAATGGAAAAGGCCGAGCGAAGCAGCCGTCGCTTGTTCTACCGTACAACTTCCGTTTGAAAACCGCACGCACACACACACACGCACACGCAGGAGCACATGCTCACAAACTGGTAATACAATCGCCGGAATTTGAAGGCTGAACGTTTTGGGCGGCTGTACGGTTGCTCATCGCTTGCTTACGGCTATCAATGGGTTCGAAAGCGAGGCAAGTAGCACTCACAGCGACACATGTATCCATAGATACATATATATTCACACACTCACACACAAACACACACACACACACAGCATCAGCTTTGTGTGATAAGCAAAAATACCGAAAGGTTGCATGCAAGAGTTCGTTTCAATGCTCGCAGTTCGGCTCTGTCACCGGCACGTGGCCAAAGAAGCTGGCAAAGATGGAGGAGGGCATCAAATGGACTCAGTCGCACACACTTACACTTGGACATGCGGCATCCATATGGATTTATGTAAATTCTATGCCCCAAAAATGACCTTTTTCCATGCGGCTGGCGCTGCCTAGTTCTGCTCCCAGAGTACGGCGTATGTGGAATGGTTTGTGTCTTTGACTTTTGTAATATTTTGTAGAAATAAATTCGCATTTGAAACGGATTCGGATTCGTAAGCGAAATCCTTAAGCATAACACCGACGACACCAACATGTATATATCTATTTATATATGTTGTGTATGCACGTGTGTATGTGTGTGAGCGTGTGTGTGTGTGAAAGACCACTTGAATTTAAAATACGACGGCTGAAAGGGCTGTATAGCCCACACAGTCAACCCAGAACCCTGGGACAAGCCAACCCCGAACCGAAACCGAATAGTTTTGAAAAGTTTTGCATTTGCCTGGGCTTTGTGTCTATATACCTAAAAGAGTCTGCGGTGTGTGTGTGTGTGTGTGCGTGTGGATGTTAAGCTCAAGTATCACAACAAAAACACAAAACAAGCAGCAACAACAAATTTTGTATAAATTTAATGTATTTTCTATAACAAACGCACAGCCTCAGCCTCACAGCCTCTCTCCGTACCCCATATACAACTTGGACTTGGACTTCACATATCAAAATTATAATAATAATCATGTTTTTCCTTTTCCATTTCCATATTTTTTTTCTACATATATTTCGGAAGCTGTGTGCTAAACTATTTCAAATGAAGTTTAAGTAGAAATTAGAATTTTCAAGTGCTGCAATGGGCTTTCAGTTTTGGACTTGTTCCTCCCTCTCTTACCCCCTTCTAAATCCCTGCCTGTGAGCTTTCCGCTTTTGGTTAGCTTGTTGTTGTTGCCCCACACAATGACATAATCCCTCATCTACATAAACATTAGAGCGAGAATTTAACTCAAAAGTTTTTAGTTTCGGTTTCGTTTTCGGTCGAGCTTCCACTCGCCCACTCCGTAACCCACCCCTTATGTACATTTCTGTGTGTGTGCCCGAAAGTGTCCCTGGCATTTTGTTACTCTATATATAAACATATATCTAAGTATATATACATACAGTTCTATATAAGTATCAGATATGTGTATATAGGCCCACATTGTGTGCAGGCTGTGCGTTTATGTGTGACGTGCAGCAGATGCGAGTTTTTGAAATTAATTTGATAACAATTTTTTTTCTCTATTCCTGCTGCTAGCTAGTGGTCAAGTGGGCGTGGCAATATCCATTGCGTAAAACTGTATTAAACTGCTTTTGCAATAAACTCTGTGCATTCTCTTAGGCTTGCACGCCTTAGAAATGGAAAAGCATACTAAGATAGACGTAGAGAAATGTTTCAATGTTGTATTTGAAACCAGTTCTAGACTTTATATAATTCTTTAAGATTTGTTGCCCAGTTACCAAACTGTTATTCAGTAGATCTGTTGTTGAATACCAAAAGTATGCTAGGTATAGTTGCAAAATACGTAGAAATAATAAATGCAGATATACATAGATGCCCAAGCATGCGAGCGACGCACGCACTGAAAACGTATTTCCAATAATTTTACTCATTATCCCTGGAGAAGTTTCTTGCGCCCGCCTGTCTGTGGCTCCTTCAGCATATTCATGTCCTGGCTGGGATGCAGGCGTGTGGGGCAAGTCAAGCTGGCCAAGTGGGTGCTACAAGGCGCGGTGAGTGTGTGTATGTATATGTAGTGGAGGGGCAGGGGCTGGGGCAGCGGCAAATGTGATAGGGAGGTGGCTTGCAAGCGTGTTGGCGTTAATGGTTCTTGATGAAATGAAATAATGGGTGCGTTTATTCACGTAATGTATTTGTATTTGTTACAGCAGCAACAACAACAATATATTTACAATAATAACACAGCTCGTAAAGCGAATGAATAACTGAAAGGAATGATTGAATGCCGGATAGAATGAAAGCGGCGCCCAAGCGACGACAACTACATGGCAAACGCCAACGTCGACGTCTAACAAAACGCTTTTCGTTAGTTTTCATTATTTTCCGCATTTAAGCGTATTTATTCCGTTGTTAATCGAATTTATTAAATGCAAACACGCCAACATATAGAAATGACTGCCATCATCCAACCCCAATTCGCACAATCACACACAAACACACACACACACACGCACACGCACGAGCAGTTGGCCAACACGCACACTCACACTGCCGTGAACTGGGCGCGTTTGGTTTGGCTTAAGAAATGTTCTTCGTTTTGCCTGCTGCTAATTTTTTTTGTATCCCTTGCTTTGTGTCCATTGAATGTCTCTATTGTTGGCTATATATCATCTGAAGTTCTAGTTTTAGATAGAACTGTAACCAAAAATAGTTAGGTTATTATTATTCTAGTCTGGTATTTGGGCATATCGTCATAAGATTTCGTGATCATGCTAAGAAGTCTTAATCTTGGCTGGATTTTTAAAAAATCAGTACTTGGCTTAAGTCCAAAAGCCTTAGCTTCTGCAATTACCTATGGTATTACCTCATCTACAATTTGACCAAGTCTCTCAGCCAGATCAGTTCTGTCTGTTGAAATGGAACTGTCAGCGCGTCTGCGACAGTGCTGAATGAGATTTTTATACGAATGTGGCACAGCATAATGCATTTGGCCGTATGGGAGGAAGCAGCTGGCAAACAAAATTGAAAAAAAAACTTTGCCCATTAGCTAGCCAGCGCCAGTCGGTCCGGCCAAGTCCGAGCTCCATTTCTCCTGCTTTCTCCGTGCCGTTCTGCTCGTGGAACTTTTGCATTTGGTTTGCACAAGAAATGAGCAAATGGCCTTATATGTCAATGATTTTTCTTCTCCCACGTATGTCGGCGCCAACTGCATTGGCGAGGAGATAACATGTGCCTGGGCAACTTTCTTGACGTCTTGCATCCAACAACGGACGCCGAAAGATGGCGCTGAGCTGCATCGTTGCGCTGCCAAAAAGTCTTTCGTTTGCCTTTCTGAATATTACCGTTTGTCTTGGTGTTTTTTTTTGTTTGTTGTTTTGGGGGTTTTTTTAATTTTTACACACATTCTATCTACACACATAATATACACACACACGAGCACCTCCCCTTTGCTGTTATTATTTTGGCTGCCATTTATTTGCTGTCAATGTTTCGACTGCCTGCCGCCTGTCCACCTCCAGTCAGCCGGGGGCTGCTCGCTCGATCCCTGCTCGCTTTTTTTCCAGCTTTGCTATCATTTTCATTTTAAAATGTCGCTCAGACCAATGTCGTGGACGGCAACGCCTTCTAAGAGGTCAGCGCCTGCTCCTACGCCTTGTTATTCAAGTCCTTTTTGCGCTCCCAGGAGCGACGTCGTCCCTCTAACGCCCTGTTTGCCCCGTCACCTTGGCGTTGGCTGCTACTTCTAGTCGTTTCGGGGCTGGCCACTTTATAAATGTTTCTGCAACGGATTTTGCAAAGTAAACTTTTTCGCCTTTGTAGTTTTTTGCTCAAACACTTGGCCCGCATCTGATTGTGACTGTGTGTGAAGTAGAAGGGCGCAAATATATTAAAATGCAAACCTAACTCATATTACTAAACTGAACTGGCGTGGGCTGTACTGGACGGAAGACAGGGGGCTGAGCTTTCAAGTCCTTGCCACACATGTACGCAGTTTCTAAGACCGTTTCGACCATTGCCAATGTGTTCGAATAAATCGAATGCACAAAAAAGCAATAAAATGAAATAAAATCTAAATATATGTATGTGTGCGAGGAGTGTCGTCCTTTTTTGTCCTTTTGCCTTGGCACTGTCCGAACTCTAGCGAGAAGCTGGAGGGAAGGACAGCCCAAGACATAGAAAAACAACAAAACACAACAACAGCAGAGAACAAGACCAAAAAAAAAAGAAGGAACTTATCATTTTTATCATTGTACAAAACTTTATCCTTTTCAGCTTGGGCCGTTAATATTTTCGATTCCGACTGCGAAATAGCCAAGTCAAAGCCCAAGTCCAATACCAAGTACAAGCCCAGTTCCACCGTTACCGCCGTCCGGAATTTCAAATGACTTTTCCCTCCGCCCGATCTGAGGGCGTGCAAGTCGAAGCTTATTGAATGTTTATGCTTTATTAAATTTGATTTCTTTGCAACTCGCTTTGAGGCACGGCATCTGCGACGTCCGCCCGACACACCGACCGACTGACAGACCTACCGACCCATTCGCCAGCCGACTGGTTTACCCACCCATCTCCAAGTGGTTCGACCCAGCAACTAACCGACCAGCCACCAGCCGGTCAACATTTGCTGCAATGATCTATGTGCGCTGAATATTAAATGGCATCGACGGCTTAGCGGCGGCCTAGGCCAAGTCCCATTGCAGGACTGCTGGAGGTGCTCCAATGTGTGGGCCAAGGCACCATTATCATTTTAATGCGCGATAAATGCGACATTTGCGACGCTATACAAAGTGCGTGTAATGTGCTCGGCAACGCAAACAAGAAAACCGATTGGGTAGGGGAAGTGGGGCGTTAGCGGCCTTAACGAATTCTTGACTTTTACGTTACGTGGCTTCGAAACGGAACGCAACGATTCATATTTGTAACGGGTTTTCCACAAGCATCCGGCGAGGCATCCCCGTACGCATAATATCGAATGGTAATCATAATCATAATAATAGTAATAGTAATAGTAATAATAATAATTTTTTGTGCGTTATTCGAAACATTTGCACATACGTAAATGAACATTACGACCGTTTCCCCTTCTATCCCGAATATGTATATAATCGCACTCCAAATGTCCTGGCCAGCAGTTGTCCGGCCAAACTTTGCCCGTTGTCGGCTCTAATGCGACACGTGGCTCGCGCATATTTCTTCACACTCTGAGCCGATTGGCTGGGATTGGAATTGGAATATGGTCCTCTTTATTGTTAGTGCTAGTTCTAGTTGTGGGTTGTGGGTCTAATGATTGCCTCGATTTGGGCATCATATGACTAAGTGTGTATGTGGCAAGCTAAATGAGTGTTCTTCTTAATTTGGCGCGCATAAGTGTTGTATTATCGATAGGCAAACATATCGTTTGTCAAACGATTTGTGAGTTTCGCTGCGTAACTTAAATCATAAACTAAAACTGCTACTTAAGAGTAATTTTTTAGACAGTATGCAATTGATAAGATTATGATTACAATAAACCGATAACAATCGATATACAGCGCAGTTAACTAATCTTATATATACATGTTTTAGTTTAATTTTTGGTTTTCTCTTTAACGATTTACATTTTTTTTTGGCCAATTGCTTGTCGAATTTGAAAGCCCTGCCGTTTATCGGTTTATCGATAGCTGTCGATAGTTAGTAACGAGCTTCTAGTAAATGCAAATCATACGCAAATCGTTCGCGAACCGAAACAGATCGTTAAATCATACACAAGAGGCAAATACTCCATTATATTCACAAATTAACAAAAGTGGCCTGTGTACTTACCAAAATCATTGCCACCCAGGCCGGATGGTCCTGGCAGCAGGCCGGGAATGCCCTGCAGGCCCAGGAATGCGTTTGGGAAGGAGTGAGAGCGCTGATTGTCCATGCCGTCGAGTGTACCGTCGTGTTGGCCATCACCACGATCCGAGGGTTCCGTATCGCTGCTGTTGGAATCTTCGCCGGCGCTCTGGCCGAGATCATGTTTCTGCGTGATATGCAAAAAGATAGAAAGTTTGGTTATTATAGAAGATACTAGCACCGGATCCCGGGTACATTTGTGACTTGTGTTTTTGTTACCCTATTTTAAGTTGACTTACCTGATTAGCCTGCTGTCCGTTGCTGCTCTCCAGAGCCTGGCCAAGCAGCGACTCTCGCAGCTCCAGGCTGCGATCGCGATCCTTAGACGTATCACGACTGCGATTGCGAGTTAACGGATGCTGTCCCGCCACGGGAAAGTCACGATCTATTAGCAGGCGCTCCGGACTGATGCCATGTTGCGCACGGAAAAGGTCAGCGCTCTTGATGCGTTTCTGTGGTGGCGGTGTCAGATGACTCTTCCGGCTGCCCTCCATATCGCTCAGATCCCAATGATTGCTGCTGGCCTAAAGTATTATAGAGTAAAGGGTAAAGGGTAGTTAGTGAGGGTTAATGCATGTCACAATCAAATCGAGTGCAAGCTAACGGAACTGCACACATTACTTTGCTTGGATTTGGATTGGAGTTTCTTACGGGCGACGCTGCGGATGCCTTTAGCTCCTGAATGGCGGGCGTGCCGCTGCTGTTGCTGCTGCTCTGTGCTGCTCCCTGGCTCTGGCCTTGGCCTTGGTTGATGCTGCTGCTGCTCCCACTACTTAACGGCAGATTGGATGCTGTGGCGACGGCTGCTGCGGCAACGGCCGCTGTCAGCGAGGCTGCTGCGGCGGCAGCGACTGCACTGGACGCTGGCACAGCGGCTGGCGTTTGCGGGGTGCTAAAGGTCGAACTCTGGCTGTGGTTGTTGTTACTGGCGCTGTTGCTGCTGTTGGCATTGAGGTTGGAGCTGCCCAGCGCTGTGGGCAAATAGTTGCTGACTTTGTTGTGATTGCTGCTTTCTGCATTGTTATTGTTGTTGTGACTGAGGGCAGCGGATAGAGCCTTAGCATAGGGATAGCCACCATTGACATCCGCTAAGCCACGTATCTGCAGCAGATGCGCGGTTTTCAGAAAGTCGGGCAACTGCTCATGACTCACATTTACCTCGCCGTTGTACATGAAGCTGAAGTGAATAGGGGGTAGAAATGGAAGAGCTGTAAACGGGAAATAATTTCAAATGGATTGTTGTGCTCACCTTAGCAGGTTCTCAACATCGTCGCTCCGTACATCGCGCAAGATGACAATGGGATGCTCACAAGGATTGGCCTTGAGCAGCTTGCGAAAGTATGGGCTGCAGGCGCTGAGCACCACCTTGTGAGCGGTAAAGGAGCGCTCATCGCAGGCGAGCGTCACATCGACAAAGTCCTCTTCGTCGCGCAGATGCCGGAAAGAGCTGAGTATGGACGTTTGGAAGTCGTTCCATTTAAGCGCATAATGCTGCTGTGAATGGCCCAGCGGCGGCAGTGGCGGCGTTGCTGGCGATAGCGCCGTACCGGCGCCGGCGGCCGCTGTTGCGGCCAGAGAGTGCGTGTGCGAGTGAGTGGAGGTCGCCAATGGCGGTGGCTCCATTTTGACCACGCCCGCGTTGTTGTTCTCCGCCGTTTGCAGCTGAGTGGACTCGGTCATTTATAGGAACTTGTGCCGTGTCCTTGACTCTTTCGGCCTCAACGTTTTTGTTTCTTTCTCAGTTCGCGTGCCCGTCTATTTGTGTGCTATGTCTTAATGGGCTCGATCCTCGGTGCCCTTTGTTGCCGAATCCTATTTCTTAGGCCTAAATGCTCTTCGACTCTATTGTATTGCAAACAAATGTTTGCTTTGTGCAGCTCTGTGTGGAGATTCGCAAATATTTACAGTGCCGTTCCGCCAATCTTGGTGCTTGCTCCTGCTCCCTGTGCTGCTAATTGGGCGAAAGTTGTGGCAACCTCTTACGGCCTTTGTCCATTTTCACCGGACTTTTGGGGCCTCAACCATGGACGGAACGTTTCCTAAGTCGGGTCGGGGTGGGGCAGCTCCTCTGTCTGTAATCCAAAATCGAACGAAAAAAAGAAAGAAACTCATGAGTCGTTGGCTCATTTTAGGTTCAATTGCCACCGTCCACAGCATACAGTGCGGCAGGTGGCCCCTCAGCAGCATTGGAAGCCCCATCATTAAATACTATTACCAATTATTCATACTTAAGCACCGAGACGACGCTGGCGGCTGGTGGCTGGTGGTTGCCCCGCACTATTCGCCCAGTTATTCAGTTGCTTGGTTGCCCAGTTTACAGCGGCCCTCCGTGGTGTCTACTGGAATCATTAATTACGCGAGCGCACCGAGCGGGCCACTTGTCGGGGGCATTAGACGCAAATCAATTTAATTTAACCATTTACAAGCAGCCAACAATGAAGCAACCGCCGCACTTTTGGGCCTGGCCTGGTCGATCTTTGAGTTTGAGTTACAAGCCAAAATAATTGTATAAGATCATTAGTTGTTTGCACCACGTCGTGTTGATCCATCAAGCTACAGGTTGAGGCACTGAGATGTACTCGCACTTGCCCCTCTCCCGTCAACGTCAACCTCTAAACCTGAATAGAACCCAAACCTGATCGATGTGCTGCCTTCAAAATATTTATAAACCCATTCATTTACTTCGGGCACTGCTGATCCTCGCCTATGATTCTGATCGTGGTTGGGGGAATCGTCAGCGGAACACCCCTCTATCAAAATAATCACAGAAGCCTAATGCACCAGCTTTTCGATTGCAATTGGCGCCTGCATTTGTGCCGCGCTAATATTTCATGCCACATTCAAGAGCGAACTTGGAATTTCGAGTTTTGAAAGTCTCTTGTCGGTTCCTGATTTTTATTTGGGTTTTGAGTTGTGTGTTTTTTTCTTTATACATCTTCCTTGGGCGTTTGCTTGCACGGGAGATGATTAATGATAATCCGCTTTAAATTCGATTACGGGCATGATACAATACTAGATGAATGTACCTTCACTTGTGTTTGGCGTCAACGGATTGGAAGCTTACTAAATAATTGAAGCGTTAACGAATACGATTCAAATGGGAACGGAAAAATCAATCTAAGCTCTCAGTTCTAGCTATCTATTTGATAGACTTATTTCTGGACTAATGTTGCCACTAAAAATATCCAAATTTCCCATCCATTTGAGGGTGAAAGAACAGCTCAAACTTCCCCCTTCGAGGCCAACAAATGTGCGGGGATATATGTATCTGACTGTCTCACTATTTGTGCGCTAATTTATGAAGTAACCCAAAACAATTTCATCATAACACACTTGCCGACAATTATTTCGTTTATTGAACAAACATTCGTATCGCATAAATTCGAAAGGGCAATAAGAACAACAACAGCTATAACTAAACAAAACCAACCTCATATATACGAAAAAAAAAAACAACAAGAACGCGCACCCGGTTGGTTACCAAAAAATATGTAAATGTAAACGAAAAATATACATATATATAAGTATATTATGTATATATATATAGATAGGATGATTCCAGTGTGTGTGTGTGTGATGTGTGTGTGTGTCGTGGTTGTGTGGGTGCAACGCAATTGCATTTCTCACGTTAGCGCAGAATTTACAAAAAAAAGAAGAAGTCTGCAGCTAAAAATGGGAGTCAAAGCGCAATCTCAATTTGCCTGTCTAAAACAAAACATATCAAAATTTGCGTGGAAAAACAAAAACCCGTCCAAATAAAAAGGCCAAGCGAACACACTCACACACATACACACACACACACACCCGCACACACGCCCACACACTCAATGACACATTGTGTGATATGTGAAGTCTGTGCGAGAAAGGAGAGGGCATATCATAATAACAAATAAATGTAAATGATAATAGTAAATAAAAAACGAATTACTAAACAACACAGAAGCCGCTTCCTATCCAATCATATGACTCTCCCTACATATCTACATATATAGCACATGAATACGTAGTACACGATATGCGTGCCAAGGAGTTTGGGGTTGAGACAAGTAACAACAGTTGTTGTTAGATAAGCAGGAAGCACACATAAGGATAACAACGTTTATGCCAACTAACTATTTGGGTAAATTGATACGGCGCCTTGGTAAATGAAGCAACGAGCCCAAATAAAGGCAGAGAATACAGCACAACTCCTCCTCTCCTTCCCTCAATACACTCAGAGAAAAACGACGCTTCATATACTTGTAAGATTAGGCTACTTTGTTTTCAATTTCCTTAAGGCATGAAATGTGATTGATTTCAAGAATATGAACATATATATTTAATAGTTTCTATACTAAATGTAAGGGTTTCACAGAGAGTATCAACTTTCTTTTGTTAATTACTTTGTCTTAGCTTTTCACATAGAAATTTCATAAAGAGCTGAAGACTTTTTTCTGAGTGTACAAACTACCCGAACTTGCACGGCATAAAATATCGGGCTAAGCAAAAGCGTTTCGTATAACGACCATCACGATTATTACGATTCGGCGTCAACGCAATCAAATAATCATTTTTAAACCAAATTTCATTGTTTTGTTAGGGTTTATGTACTCTTAATCATGTGAGAGACTTATGAAGGAAACACCAGAATCTTGCTCTACTATAAGTATTAGAATAGTTATGTAACACATATAAAATTATAGTTTAATGCATGAAATTGATTAGAATATGTCAAAATAAGTCATTTGCGATATGTTAATTATAAGAAAGTCTGCAAAGATACACACACACACACACACGCACACACATTGGACAATTGGGTTGAAAGGGGATGCAAGCAAATTAGTTAAAAACCAATTAAAATTGCGCATAGGCCGCACACGCAGGCACAATTTGTAAACCAGTTTAATCGTCAATATTGTACCTATATATAGTGCTATATACATATATATATAATCATATATATATGTATGTGTGTAGATATAGATAGACACACACACAACCAATACACACACTTGTGTTGGGAAAAATGTTCTAAAAATCCAAATTAGAATGTCAATAAAATACACTTTTAATGAAATAATTAATTAGATTTTGCACATCAATAAACCGACGCGCATTTTCCAACCACACAAATACATGTACATATTTGTATATATATACATATATATAAGCATATAGTATGGCTTTATATATTTCTATGTATTCGATGTGTATTTACTTGCATTGAGCGGTCATCGCATTTGCTTTTAGTTGTAGGCCCACTTGGTTTCGTGCCTCCCCCTCCTCACCTCACCTGTCCTATGTTGGGGCCAATTTTGTTGGATTTCAGTTCCATTTTTCTTATTATTTCTGGTTTCGATTTGCTTTTCGCGCTGCGCGCGATTTATTCGATTTTCAATTATTTAAATGGTTTTCATTTTAGTCCCACACATTTCTAATTTGCATTCGTAGAGCAACATGCCCCATGCCCGGCACCGCCCCCCAAACCCCGGCCACCTCACCGAACCCGGGGCGCGCATCAAAGTGCCACTCAGCGGACAAAAACTAAAATGACTGGACAGATAGATAACAGAAACAATAAGAGCCACAGCAATGGGAACAGCAGAACCAGAACCGACTTGCCTAATTGCCTCTGAGACTTTAAATTGAGACATGAAATTGAATAATTCAAAATAATTAGCCAGCAAGAAGGCAGGCTGTCTTACGGGGTCGCCTAATTGCATTAATGATTTTGATAAATGGCAATCGCCCAAGTCTTTGACTTTGACGCGTCCAAATGCTAGCGATATGCGTAAATCATACACCTGGACACCTTGAAAAACAAATCTAATTCAAATATTGGTTGGAAAAAGATATCAAATAAATCGATTCATTAGCATTACGAGCAAAGAAATTCACAACTATCTCTTAAGAGTGCTCCAATCTGAAGACAAAAGTGCGATCAACATGATTTAAGTTCGAGTCGAAATATGAAAAGTTAGTCAAGGATATATTTGCCACCAGGTAATGCTTAGACTGATTAAAATGCGTATTGAAAACTAGTCTGTCAACTTTGAGTTTTAATTTCCAAGCAAAACAATAGTTGGATCAGCTTAGGCTGACAGGCTGTCTACGCGATCCATTTCGCGATTCGTGGTCGTAGTCGTTGTCATAGCCAAATGACCGCAAATCAAGTCGAATCGCCCAAGCTGCTAATTAAACTAATTGAGTAATTTCAAATTTCAAAGCCGAGCATCAAAGTACGAAATTAAATGAGCAAATAGACGAGATACGACTAGAGATATTACGAGCACGGTTAGGCCAAAAGCGTTCACATATCTATCTGACAGGGCCAGCGATAAAAGTAAGCAATAAAACTAAAGAAATAAAAAGTGAATAAATAAAAAAAACACGCTGGCATTCCAAAGCGCAATGGAAACCTGAACAGAGTGCCACACTTGGGCGACTCGCAGGTGGACATGGATATGGGTTCTTACCCCACCCCAAATCCCATCACTCACATGAGGTTGTGTGTGTGTGTGTGTGTGTAGATTTGTATCTTTAGCTGCACGCTGATTGAGTAACTATGACAAGCGGTCGAATTGTGCAATAGTTTAATTTGGTTTAGTTTTTTTTCACCCACACAGAGCTGTGGAGCGTTTGGTTAACCTGTGCTAATTAATTTCCAGCTTAATCTAAATGAGGCTCCTAATGGGGTGGGCCAGCTGATAGGCATCTAATGGGCCGCAATTAGCTGCGCAGCCGAAACGTTTCGCATGCTATAAAGATGTGGCCAAATGTATGCAAATGCGGCAGCTCCAAAAAGAGTTTCCAACTTTCTTTGACCATAATACAAACAGATACAGATACAGATACAGATGCAGATACAGATACAGATACATTTACAAATATAGATACGGATACATTTTACGCTGCTCAGTGCTTTTGATAAGTGTCAATGAACTGCGCGACGCACAACAATAAAATAAAAAAGTAGAAAAAAATTGGTTAATATTGAGAAATGGGAAAAATGTAGAAACAGACAAGAAAAAAAACAAGTCCCCATACTAAAATCCCCAAAAAGAGTAATAATAATAATAATATAGAAACATATGAGTATATCAGCTACAATAGCAACAACAACTGAATAGTATTAAAAATTTACATAAACTGGCCATAAATTCAAATAGCCCGAGCCAAAGCGTTGGTAGAAAAAGTATCTGATAGATACGTAGCTGCATCATTATTCGAATACAATTAACGCCAAGAGAGAAAGCGTCCATCTATGAACAACTAGCATCAATGTATGTATGTGTGTGTGTGTGTGTGTGTGTGTGTGTGGTGTGTATCGCATATCTACCAAACCCACGACAAGCTAATTTGTTGTTCAACTCGAATATTTCCCTTCAGCATTGGAAAAGCAATAAAAGCAAATCAAAGTGAAATGCTCAGCAAAAAAAAAACTACACGATCTCCAGTAATAGAGCAAAATGTTTAGGGCTTGTACTTAAGTACATATATATATATATATATATGTATATATATATTTACATATAATTTATTTAGTTTTTGAAAGAAAAAATCAAATAAAAATGGTAGATATGTCAGTGTCATTGCCTTCGAGCTGAGCATGCCGTCTCACTCTTCCGCTAGCTGCGACTCTTTTGCGCTCTAACTGAATGTCTACAACTTATAACATTTAATACATTGTTCGGTTCGGTTTTTTATGTGTATCTCATTTTGTAGTTCCCCCGTCCACTCTTGCTCCAATGGAGTGGCTGGTGTACCCATCTGCCCTTTGTTGTCGCTCCTCGGCTGCTCTGCCGATCTCTCGCTCCATCTGTAATGCGCTCTGGCAGTGGCCACGCGTATTGGCCAAGTTGTTGGCGCTCGCGTTTTTGTCATTAAATTTGCTTTTATTTCATTGGTTAACTTGTTTTCTATTTCTATTTGTTTGTCATTATACATATATATACTCTGTCGTGTGTGCTTGTATGGTGATTGTCTTTGTGCTTGTTTTTTGTTGTTGTTTTATTTCTTGTTGCTGTATTGTTTCGTTTTTCAATGCTTCATTTAACGATCGTGTTTACATACCTGATCCATCTACATATTTCGCCCACGGTATTTCATCTAATTATTTTGATTGTATCAACCATTTTGTCCCAATTGCGGGTCACCAACTCGCATCTGTTCTACTTTCTGTGTTGGACATTAACTCTTTAAAAGTTTTTAGTTTCAAATCAAGACTGTCTTTCATTCTCCCTGTCCCTCTCTGACGCAAGACATTTAGTTGATGGGGAAACTGATGCAAATGTAATTGTTACAATTTGTTTTGTTTGAAAAAGAAAATCACCCAATATTTTCTTTGCTAGTTAAACCTTTTGCATTTGCTTTAATCTTCTGGTATCTAAACTGATCTCTATCAGTTTTTTCTCACACTGGGCCATTGTGCCATTAAACGAATTTTATATGGTCAATCGATACTCGAGCACTTGGCTTGAATGTTTTTTGATGTTTTTTTTTTATGTGCCGATTTTGTTGCTCGCAGTAGGTTAATTATAAAATTAACATTAACCGACTGACGACAACTGGTCAGCCAAGGTTCCATTTGCACACCCCTGCCCCAGCTCCTTTCTCTGAGCTGACAGTGTCAACACATGCGCTGATTTGTGAAGCGGAAGGTGTTCGTCGCATCCAAATATATATTTCCCCATACAGAGAGCGGCGTCTATGTTTCCAGTTCGCCTGTCCCTCTTGTTGCCCCCCCCCTCCCCCCGCCGCCCCTCATTCCACAGTTCTGCAGCCACGCCCCTGGTACTCGTTTGGGGTACGATAAATTTCACATGACATTATTAGGTGACTCTTTTATTGTTGTTGTTGCTGCTGCTGCTGTTGTGATTATGTCATAATTTTAGGAAAATGAAGCGCTCAACCAAAATAAATTAAAAATTGCTTTCATGCATGAATTGGTCGCGGGGGCCAACGGAACGCGGTCGGCAACCAACAACAACAACAAGAACAACAGCAAGAGCAGAAGCCACCACGCAAGTACGCTGCGAATCTTGGGGTATGTGAGCCAACTTCGTTATCCACTGTATCCAAATATAACGTCAGTACCTCACATACGGATCGATCGGCTGACTGATGTCTAATGTAGCTCACCCACAACATACAAGCACACACACACACACACACGCACACACACGTGTTTGTATGAGGCTTAAGTGTTTATGGTCGATTTGAAGTTTATAATGGATAATTCGTTGCTGCTCTCATTGCCCATCTTCAAATTCATATTCAAATCGAGTTCAAATTTTGAATGAGAACTGAATGAAGTGCGCAATATTCAATTAAAGTCATTGTTATTACTAATTTCCTTCAAATGTGCAGTCAGATAGCATTTGACGTCGATCGTCATTGCGGCCTGCATATCGCATCGAATCGATCTTCATTGATTGATATTCGAGTGCCATCAGATCTGGCTGTGCCGTCCCCATACCGGATAAGTTCATCAATTTTCAATTTGTGTGTATTAAGGCGACCTCCCACACACCCACTGCTAACCCCTTCCGCCACTATCACTTGCCCGAGCTGATCAGCCCCGTCGGCTGGCATAATGAGCCATTATGCAAAACCATATTTTGCTAATGAAGTTGAAAATTTCCACGCACGGACGTCTTTATTAAAAGTAATTAAGCCTCTGTAATTTTCATTTGTCGTACGAATTGCAAAACGGGGTGCATGCTATGAGCTACCGCTTTATGCCATTCCCATATGTTACTGGGCCTTTGATGCTCATATTCTAAGGGGAATACAATCCGAAACTAAACAGAAACAGAAACTAAGGGGCGCCAACTATTGCATTTATGTTACCATCTTTTGGTAGATTCAATATTGTGTAATAAATCGGGCAGTTAGAAATTGAAAATTGAATAATTGGATAAACATTTGTTAAATATGTGACAAACCAAGCTTTAAATAAGAGATTGATGAGTATTAGGAAACAGAATCAGGTTCTATCACGATTCTCTATTTAGTTTGGAGCTGGTTTCTAAGATGTGTAAAATGGGGATTACGAATCGAACATAAATGCAGGGATTTGGAATCCGAAGCGTAAACCGAACCAAATTCCGCGTGGATCAAACGAAAATCAATAATGCAGGAGTTTTCTATAACAATCTATCTATCTATATATACATATATATGTATGCCTATATGTATATGCCTGAAGCTTCAAAGAAAAGGTAAATTCATTCGAATAGTCTTTGCGGTTAAAGGTCAGTACACTTTGTATGCGAATAATCCGATTAATTTGATTGTTTACTATGGTCATAAACGACAACAAATGACATTTGGCTTTGGATGCCTCAAAATACCATCTAGTTTACATTGATTCCAGGCGTTAGTAAAGTACGTAATAATTGCATATCTTAATTTGTACAAAGTTCATTTCAAACACGATCAATTGTAAAGCTATGAGATTTACACGGACAACATTGTGTTCCTTAAAAGTTTGGCTGTCGTTGTATGGAAGAGCTTTAAAAGCATTTACCCCAAAATAATGATTGCCTCCACTTTGTTGTAGTTGCCATTTGTGAATCTGTTTCTGTTTTTGTTTCGGACCGAATACACAAGAGTAACAAAAATTGAACTCAAGTGCAGACAATTGAAGCTGTTCTGAAAATCGGCGCGCCAGTCTTTAAAGAGGAAATCAAGGGGCGTTCTATGCATGGACGCACCCCTTTGAAGCAAAAACAAAGAAAACAAATCTTTGCTGTTGCCATTTGAAAATACCCTTACTTTTTGTTCAGATTTTAGTTTTGATTTTGACGATTTGTTTACTTGTTGCAAGCGGTTATTAATCGAGACGCTGGACAGTCGAGTACTCGCCGCGACATTTTGTTAATTGATTTCAGCGTTCGGCCTGGGATGAGGCCGCAGGGCGTGGTGGGCGGAGGCACGTTTATTGTTTGCAAATAGATATGTATATGTTTGGAGCACAGATGTACTCGATGTAGCTCTGCTCAGCTCTGCGCCAGAGATAGAGAACTTTCAGTTCTTCACAATTACGCCGAATTAAAACTCATATTGCGTCTGTCTTTGATTCTATTAAGATTGTTAACCGCGGGCAGGCGCCCGGTGTGGGCGCTCCAAGGGGTGCACTCTTATTCGAATTTAACAACATCAAATGAGCATTTCAATTGCGTGGCATTCAATTAGCGAATTGATTTGCCGTTTCACTTGCTTATAAACCAGACCAGACCAGCAGTTAACTCTACATTGGCCGCCAGTCAAATTGTCTATACTCACATTAAGTGCTGGCTGTACTTGTGCTCCGCTCCGACGCGATCTGTAAATAGACAATGCAGGGTAAGACATTAGGGCAAGATCTTGTACAGTTTGTAGAACGAAGCCCTATGATAAAAGTGTCGAATGATATTAAATTTATTGCCGCCCCTCGATTGTCTTGTGAATTTCGATTTGACACGAATCCGTTGCGAGCGTGCCCAAGTCTATAGAGACTTGTACACAGCGGATACCTTTGGGTTTTTGTCTACCTGCCGTTACGTTTTCTAATTGCAGTCACTTAGCACTTGGCTGAAACGTCTGTGTAGCTGCATTTGACCAAACATCAAAGTGCCCAACAATTGCTGTTGATTTTTCCAAGATTTTGTTACTTGTTAAACCCAAAAATAAATTTCCTGCATGACAGTGGCCGTTTTTTTTTTTGTGTTTGCTTCGCATCCAATGAGCAGGATAAAAGATTCAGGACCACAAACCAAACAGATGGAACCAATGTAATTGTTTTGACTACTATTTTGTTATTGTTATGTTTTTATGGAAACGAACAAAAGTGCCGAAGCCAAAAGGCATGCGGATAACAATCATATTCGATTTTGCCTTGCCCGTTGACATTGTGACTTCTCTTTGAAGAAAACTAAAGCTCTTAACTATCTGGGCACGATATGTGCAGCTACCTTGCCTCAGAAGAATCAATAGACATCAGCTAGCTAGGTCGCTAGCTAGGTCGGTCAAAGAGTAAAGAGTTGCTGTAAAGCTTCCAAACTTCCAAGAATGTTTTGAGTTGAAAAACTTCCACCAAAAAACGCGAAAACAATAAGCAAACTAATTACAAATACGCGTGAAAATTTTGTGCCCCACGAAAAAGGGTTCACATTGCGTATGTCCCATATTTATGCCGTCGATGGGGGCGCTGGGGGAAAAGTTGCGGGGGCAATGTTAAGCCAAATGGTGGCAGCAGAAAATTATGCGCTGCAATTTTTATTGCTTCATTGTTCTTTTCTTTTTTCATGCTGTTGTTGTTGTTGCGGCGATGACTCCTGGCCAGCGGGGTGGGGAGGGTAGGTGAATTGGGTTCTTTGCATTGTTTGCGCTTTGTTTGGACGCTTTCGGGTTAATGTTAATTACCAAAACTGCTTCGGCACTTGGCTGACCGACAAAACCCAAAGCAATTAAAATTTTTATGACGCACTGAGTTATTACTTCAAATCCACAAACTTGAGTAATGCCAACGCCTCTCCAAAAGGACGTGAGAAATTTTCAACTGAAAAGGAAAATGTACGCCTCCGACGAAGAAAATGTGAAAAAGATGCGCACAACGAACGGCAGAGATATTAAAAAGATTTATTGTATTATGATATCAAAAAACACAAAAAAAAAAAACTAAAATAAAAGGTAGCAGCATGCCCTACAGTACGGCTCCCCTGTCACGGCTGTGCAATTGGGCATCTACCTGTGCGGCTAGAGGTCAAAGGTTGAGCCGGCGCTGCCACCGTGCGGACCGCATCGGATCGTAGTTATGGTACTTTGATGATGCGTGTTGCCAATCGATATACGCTTTCTTTCCCTACACTGGAACACCGAACACCGAATATCGAAGAGACTTTTGAAAAATAGAAATGCTGTAATTAAAGTCTAACTGTCAAAATCCAATAAATTATTCAAGTCTATCTTAGATGGCCAAATTCGTTGGCTCTTGGCCATTTAATTGATCAAGCCAAACAAACAGCCAAAGAGCCAGCTGCGACTGTTTTTGTCTTCTCGTATGTGCTCACCAATAATTTACATAAACCAATTCGACTTTTTACTACTCCGACTACCTCTTAAAGTTAAGCTTCAAGTGAAAATGTTACCAAAACTGAAGATGTGAAAGTTTATTAATTAGACAAAGCAAGCAGACAAGTCGCCGAAGAGCCAGAGCCCGTTGATCTTAAGTCGAATCTCTAAAAAGGTACATACATGTAGGTCCATAAAAGCTATTGATAATTTGTGTACAATGGTCGTAGTTACAGCTATATATAGAAGCTTAGGATCAACGATAACGGTAACAAAGGATTGCATGATAAGGACGCATATCAATTACAGTTACACGAGTTTTGCAGCCAAAAACAGTGCGATTAACATAAAAGGGCAGCAAAGCCAACAAAAACATCGAGCCGCAGTAGTTAAAAAAGTAATAGGCGTAATAAGAATAATTGGCGCTAGCTCCAAACTCGTGTGGGTGCTGAAAAGGGGCAGGGCGTGGTGGGGGTGGTGCGGGGCAGTGCGTGTCCTCAGACTGTCTAAGGGTTGACGGTCGGGTGGGAGGAGCAGCAACAGTGGCGAAAGCGTTGACTTGTGACCATTTCATAAATACCGTTATAAACAAATTACGACAACAATAATGACCCAACAACAACAATGATGGCTACTAACACGGTAACTAACAACAACAACAACAACAACAACGTATCCACATGGAAAAAAGGGCTAACAGGATAAAACTCACAGCAGTAGGCAGCAAAAACAACATGAAATTCGTTTTTTATTGCTCACATTTACACATGTACAAGTGACATTCACCAAAACCGAAACCCAAACCCCCCACCCCCATCGAACACCCGCTGGCCGCTGCCCCCTCTTGACCTTAAACAAGACACAACGCACACTGTGAACGAATTTATGAATTTCTAATGAAATTAACCGTAATGGGCAACTGTAACACATGCATGGCATATCTATCTATACACTCAGAGAAAAACTGGGAATTGAGTAGTCCAATCGAGAATAAATCCAGCCAACGTTTTTTAATTGTAAAGTTTCTGAAATACTTTTATAAGAATGTTTTAACAACTTAAGAACAAGGCGTCCGCTTAAACCAGAATTTAGATTTTCGCTAAATGTAAACGTAAGGCTTACGAATTTTTCTCCCAAAGTCTCTGAATGGGGGCACCACAGTTCGCCACCTGGGCAGCGTGTGTCGTTGTTGAGGAGGGTGTTTATTTGTCGACGGGTCGCGACTGTTTAACACACACCCATCCAGATAGCCGCTGACCGAGAACAAAGCTGCTGTTGACCCTAAGACCCGAACGCGAACCCAAACGAAAATCCGACTCGCTTGACGTACAATTAACGGTTACCCTTCGCCTTGCACCTTTCAACTTGGCCAGTTGCAACGCACATTGTAATTTTTGGTAATAAAAAATTTTTACTTCATAATTTGGCGGGCGGCTCTAGTCCTTTCGGGCGTGTCGCGTGCCCTGCGTACCACAGGATAATTGCTGCCATTTGAATATTCAGCAGTTTCGGTTCGTGTTACCCCAAAGCACTCCAAGCCAATCCCAGCCAGCCAGCCCAGCCAAACGATTCAAGTGCCCAAGCCCAGAACACAGCTCGGAACAATTTATTTCTGCGTGTCGTCTGAATCACCTTCCAGTTAAAGCCAACGACTTCACGGAGTCAACTGTCCAGTTAGGCTTAAGTAGGTATTAATTTCTCCCCAGTGACGCGTTCGTTCATCCATCCGCCAGCGATTCCTTCCGCCACATTGGAAGTTTGAGCGCTGGCCGCGATTGCATTACCAAACAACTTTGTGCAGGCTCATCGATACGCCACATTTTGGAGACAAGTGGGGGCGACTGGGGAGCTAGGGTGGCGATCCGGCCAATGACCAGACCAAAAGAAACACCCAAAGTTGTCTACAGACCCGGGGGCAACGGCGGCAGTTACTCACAAATACAATCGCGTAATTAATTAAGCGCGTCAGCTGGACAGTGGACAAGACAGCCTCGACCATTATGGAGGTGACGCACAGTGGGATTTCTCAATGAGACTTACGAGATAAAATTGAAGAAAGAACTAAACGAAAAGTTTTCAAATAACTTCAAAACTGGTTTGTACCAAATCGGTTTGAATTCGAAGTTCCAAAAAATGTATCTACCCTGGATGATATCTTGAATCGGATTGGCTGATTAAAGATCAGCGGAACCTTTACCTGAACCATACTTTTCCTCAAATATATTTTATTTTAAAACAATATTTCAAAGTGGAAAGTCGAGATTATTATTGCTAGATTTTTGGCTAGTTCTGTTTTGGAACATGCCGCATCCTTTTTATGTAAATTATTTTCAACTTTATCTTGGAGAATTCAATGAGCTAGTCCCACTGTGCAGCACTTCTGGCTGTCAGTAAAGCCTCATGCTGGGCACGGGTTTATAACCTGTCCAGGCCACACGTGGGGGCAGAGACAGGGAGACAGGGACACGCATTGTATTGGGCTGCCGCAAACACACCTCAAATCGCGTTTTGTCCTTTATCAGGTAATTCACTTTTTAACTTACTCTTCACATTTCATTTTGTAATTCCACCTTTGGATGCGCTGCTCATTGGGGTCTTTTTAATTTTTATTGTATCTTTTTTTTTTTGTAATTGCTTGCCATTAATTACAGCAACAACACAATCAATGAGGTAGATGGAGATGCGTAACGCAACAACAACAAAAATAACAATAACAACACTTGAAGCGCAAATATTTCCGCTTGTGCTTGCGGTTAATTTTATTTATAAGTCGCAATGACACACCTTCCACTTGGATTTACGATCTGCCGCATTAACGGTTAATGAACAGCTTACCAAGTTCTGCCCAAGAAAGTACAGTTGAAAAGGCGAGTATGTTTATGTGGGGGGATGAGCAGCAGAAGGCTAAAAGTAGTTGAAGCAATTGCCCTAGCCAAATTCTCTTATTCGGTTGCATCGCTTCAAATAGAACTCCCCCAATCTGATTTCCTTTTCCGGTATCGCCGCAGCTCTTGCCTCTCGCTCGCTCGCGGCCCCTCTCACTCCCGTACTCTGTCGGCGAATTCGAACACGTTCGAAGCGACACGAAGTGCAAGAAAGACAACAACGAAGCCAACACGAAACCAGGCAATGATTGTATGTGTGTATGTGTGTGTGTGGGTGAGCGAACATTCATTCATGTTGCTTACTCCAACGATTCGCAAGCCGGCAAAACGCCAAGGAAAACAATAACAAACCTCAGCTGAGGAATTTAGACGAAAACTTAAGAGTCGGCGTTTGCAAAGAGAAGGAATGAGAGAAACAGAAAGAGTGCAAGTGCGAGTGCGAGTGCAAGACTGCATTCAACTATTGCACAATTGGCCAAAAAGCGATGGCAGCTTGGCTTCAAGCTGGCCATGGCAAAGGTGTTTGGATGCTATAACATCATCTTCGACTCTAAATATGAACGTAAGAGCATGAGTAATGTATACACATATGCATATGTACATATAGTTTTTTTGCAAACATCTTGAGATATTTTTCAGTAAAATTGCTAGCTTTGCGCTTGGCGAGCGGCCAAAATGCGAGTCAGCAAATCAATAATTTTCATGTAGCAAAAGAAACGGTGCAAAAGTAAGCAAGAAATTGCATTTGGGCTTCGACTTGGCCAACGCATTTCCTATTGCAGCTCGTTGGGCTCGTAATGGCTAATCCCACGAAGGCTAAAAAACGAACAGCATTATCATCAACTGAGATTGCATGTTGCCAAAATCATTATGGGGTTTCCCTGTTTTGTACCGTCTGACAAATGCGAAACAACAGCAAGCGCAAGCATCGAAATCAACAGAAAATTCACATAGCATAAAAATCAAATAAAGCAAAGCCAAAGCCGTGAAAAAAGCGAACAACCGAGCTGAAGCGAACGTATTGGCGACCATGAAAAAGGGAAGCAAGTAGATGGTGGCGGTGGCTGGGGTTGGGGCAATGGAGAGCAACAGCAACAACAACACCAACAGCAGCAGCAGCAGCGGCGGCGAAGCGCGTGGAAAACAAAACGTCACAAAACGCAGACAGTCTTTGACGTCGACGTCGACGCCAAACTTCGCAGTGACGATGACACGTGCTTTTTTCAGCTGTTTTGTGGAAAACTGGCAAATTGTGCGAAAAAAAGGACAAAAACAAAAATCACAAATGAGAATATGAGCTGGGGCAGCAGCAAGAGCGCAACGAGCGAGACAGAAGAGAGCGAGAGAGGCACACGCAGACCAAAACGAAATCAAACAGCAAATAAAATGGAGAAGGAGAAGTCAAGCCTGCAGGTGGCAGCAGAGTTGCATGGTGGTATGCGTGTGTGTGTGTGTGTGTGTATGAGTGAGTGTCTGCTTATTCAAGATGTGAATGTATGTTTGGATGTGTTGGCTCGGGCTGCCGACAGACGGCGTAGCTGGTCGTGCAGTCTTTTTGGCGCGTGACGTCGACAACTGTGTGTGTGTGTGTGGAATGGGGAATATGGTTACAGGGGGCAGCGGGCAGGGCAGCTGGCAAATTGCATTATTATGCGAGTGTCTGCAGTCTGTAGTGCAGCAGCGACGGCAAACGAATGGCTGGGGCAGTAGCACAACAAAAACAAATTGCAACAAAATACGCAAACAAAAACAAAATCGTACGTCTGCCCCATCTACCTTCTGCCTTCTCCATGGCGATTCTATGGCGATTAGGCGAACCACACGCAGCAGTAAATAGTTAGAGTGGGGGTGTGTAGGGTGGGCGGATTATTGGGGACAGACATTACATGCAGTTTTGTTGAAAAATTAATAGAATTTCATAAGCTATCGGCTCTTTCTGTCTCATGCTCATGTGTGCATCGCTCTCTTTTCGCTGTTGTGTTATTGTGCCCACGCTCGCTCTTTCTCTCTCTTGCCTTAGCAGCACCCATCGGCTAACTCTCTTGCACGCTTGCGCCTACTCGCTCTTTCAAATGTTAATTTGAATTTTTATTAGGTTTTAGGCTTTTCATTGTTGTTGGCCGAAACTGTTGTTGTTATGTGTTTTATTTTCACTTAAAATTGCAATTGTTGCTGCCGCTGCTGCCGTTGACGCTGGCGTCGACGTCGGCGTCGCCGTTGAAACGTTGAAACTGCGGCTGCGTTAGAAAATTGCATTTGACAAAAGCTGCACACACACACGCACACACACACACACACACGCACACACGCGCACAACTACGCTTTAGTTTTTAGGTCGTGGATTTAGTTTAGCGGGCGGTTCGGGCATGCAGGACGCAGACAAAAAACCCCTTTTTGGCGAATGGAAGCTTATTTTTCAGTTTTAAAATTTGACTGTTTTGTTTTTATTTAGATTTCGTTCCATGTCAGGTCCTCATGAATACGCAGAATATATTTCAACTGTCAAATGATGCTACCAATTCTTATATGTACCGTTTAATATGAGGCTTAGAAGAGTTACTAACATTAGTTGAATGAATTTCTCGATTCTTAGTATAGCAAAGATGTTCGCCCATGATGTATCTGAAGGAAAACAAAACAACATTATATATAAAAAAACGTCCGGGCAAAGTAGAGTCCGTTTTGTATGAAAAATTATGAAGAACAAAATGGATCGACTAAGTGAGACTTTTGTCCAAGGGCTTCCTTTGCCGTTAGTAGAGCTTTTACTGATAATTAAACACATATTCCCTTGCCAATATTATTGTGTGTAATGTTCATCTTCTAGTATTCCCCGTTAAGCACGCCCTAACACAAAGTCAATTTTCAAATATGTTCGATTTTCTGCAGACTATAAATTCAAATGTAATCGGCGATATGATCTTCCACTTACAAATTCGTGTGCACAGGATAAAGAATTGACAAATCATGCTCTTAGAATAATAGAAACACGTTCAACATTTGTATTATTTGCCGTAAAGGTAAAATCCCAAATACTAAGTGCATTTCAATTTTCAACTCAGATTTGGCCATTGTTTGCGGACAAATTTGCCAACTCATGGCCGCAACGGAGGCGCCACTAAGAAAACAATTGTCCTTCAAGAATTACCTTTCGGGGCCCAACTGCAATTACACATTCGCACGGCTGTATTTACCGTACGGAAAAGCAATGGAAAAGGGAAAAGTCATTGTGCTGTCAGGAGAGTTGGCGTTGGATTTTGAGATCTCGTTTACCGTCGGCAGTGCCAGCATTTTGGCCAACGGGCCAGCGGGCCAACGGGCTCTTCTTTCAGACTCACTTGTGGCCACTTTTTGGGCCGGGGCACTTTGAATTTTTCATAAGTATTTGCGTCGCTTTATGAGTTATCGGAGGGGGTTGGCCAGCGGGGTCGGCTAGGGGCTAATGGCTAACGACAAAAACGACAAAGAAGTCTTCAGACCGTTTTGTACCCTTTTTTGCGGGCAATAAAAACATTTTCCTTTTTGGCTGGCAAAAAAAAAGTAATATAATGAATAATATGAAGAAAAATACTTGGCTTTTTCGCTTGTTGTTCTTGTTGTTGTTGCTGAAAAAGAAAACGCATTAAGTGCGCGGTTTTTCCATTGTTTATAATATTATTGTTTTTTTTTCGGCGTGTCCTGGCGAAAGGGGATAATTAAGAATGCTTATTTATCTAGAACGGCGACGAATGTGCCCCATTCCCCAGTCCTTGACCACAGCAGGGTGGTTAGCTAGAATGCTAAAAACCCAAAAAACTTTGTATTTTTAATGATAAATTGTTCGAGGCCGCGACTAGAGAGAAACAGACACAGAAGGCGCCAGTCAGAGGTCATATCAGGAACCAATCTCTCCCTCTGCGCTTCACCCTCGGATGCCTTATTGCAAAATCAATAAAGAAAAGAACTGAACTGAACCGAACTGAACCATCGCCTAGTCTTCTGACTGAATTCTCTGCTAATTAGCTACGCAACTTGGTGAGTTGCAAATTACAAGCGGTACGCGGATTGAAGCACTGAAAAATTGTTGCCGTTGTTGTCGTTGTTGTTGTTGCAGAGTTGGAGCCAAAGTCGTTGCCTGTGAGGCACGCAAATCACTTGTTTTTATGTAATTAGTTGGCTCACTTCAGGGCCCCGGCTAGCGGCAGCTAAACTCAATTTTTGGATATTTTGAACTGAACTTTGACTTTGAAGCGTAATTAGCCAAAAACTGATCGTGGCTTACAAGACACCAACAACAACAACAACAGCAACAACAACAACAGGCTGTGGGCCGCCCCTTGTACCAGCCCTCAGAGTCTGAGATTTGGCTCTGCTTCGGATTGGTAAAAAAATTCGCTTGGAAATCTTCTCGTTCAATGACCGATAAAATTACCTCTGACTTCCCAATTCTTATGCTCGTCCCTGCTAAGCTCCTCTGGCGATTTGGCTGCTGCCTTTTAGCGGGTTATTGATTATTAATTTTTTTCTCAAACATTTATTTCTGTTTTTTTTTTTGGTTTTTTTTTTGTTTCTTTTGATTTTTGTTTTAGCAGTCGCTGTAATTACAGCAACGCGTTAATTGTTCACCTCCTCTGCATTCTTTGGCGTTTTGTTGCTTTAACTATATATTTGTGGTTGGCCGCTCGATGTTTTCTCTGTTTGTATTTGTTTTCGTTGGCCCAAAAAACAACATTAGCCGGGCGAGAAAACTACACTTACGCAGCAGCAGCAGCAGCAGCAGCAGCAGCATCCGTATCTCGACATCCATTAACTACCATTACCATCATTGTCTCTACATTCCCTTCAACAAATATCTACTGAGAGTCTTTGGAAATTACTTCAGAGTTCGCGGGACGATTATTAAACATGAGATTTACATCGATTTGATTAATGAATACAATGTCTCGCAAATACTAATTAACTATTTAAATATCCTATTTCAACTACAAAATGAGAGCCTTATCAAGTCGATCCCGGCTGGCTATGAACTTACTTTCCATATTTAATATTTAATATTTATACGATATTCAAAAATTTTCCCTACGTTTTGAAAAACCTTTGTAAGACACACAACTTAAGCTAGAAATCCGTGAGATATTTGCGAATACTTACCAATATGTTTATAAAAGAATTGTTTATGTACAGGCTCTTCGGATCGTGAGTCCTTCCTCTCCGTTGGTCTTTTTTTGTTTTGTTTTTTGTTTTTGGTCACTTAGAGGTCAATTTTGTGCCACACAGAGCATTCAGTTGGAAAAATCACAAATTAGAAAACTTTCTCAATGCTTTTGAAACGCGTGCGATGCGTATTTTTGTATGTTTATTTGTTTGTATGAAAGTGGCTGGTTGTATGAATTTTAGTCGATTTCGAATTTGGGATTCTGCGAGGCGCCTTTTTGCTTAGATTGGATGCACTGCAACACTGCAAACTGCTAAAATTTGAAACAAAGCCAATCAAAATCAATGAGGGGGGCCCACAGTGCGGCACAGACAATAACAGCGACAACGACAACGACAACAACAGCGACAACGACAACAACAACAACGAACGGCGGCTAAAGCAGAGTAGCTGAAAAAGATGACGTTCAGAATGCATTTTGTGCGCTGCGATTTTGTTGTGATTTTAATGTTTTCTTTTCTTTTTTTTTTTTGGTTTTGCGCTCTGTGTGTGATTTTTCGCTTTTATTAATAAAATGCACAACTTCCGTTATTAATTTTGCAACAGCGGCAATTGTAGTCTATGTGTGTGTGTGTGTGTGTCTGAAAGACGACAGCCACTGAAAGCAACAACAACTATTACAAGTGTTGAGCGCGATGTGTCACCAATGCGTTCGCATGGGGAATCATCGCAATCGAAATCGAAATTCGCAATCGAACTGCATACATATATACATATATATAAACAATTAACAGGGCTGTAACGAGGGGGCGCCGACTGCGAGCTGTCTGGGCTCAACTTAACAGGCAAATCGCGGGTGGCGCTGCCGCTGCGCTCCTGTGCACGCGACGCCGCCGTCGCCGTCGCCGTTGCCTTTGCTGCTGCTTCTGCTGCTGCTATTGCATTCATTCATAAAAATCAGGTTGTAAAAAAGCAAAAACAACGCTGATTTTTATTTATTTATGCCAATTTGCCGCTGCTGTTGTGTGTGTGTGCGAGTGTATGCGATTTTTTTGCTGCTGCTTGTTGTTGTTGTTGTTGTTGTTGTTGGTTGCCTAGCCGCAGGAGGCGAATTGTCACTGATTTTAGTTGTTGTTTATTTTGATTATTGTTTTCGCTTGCATTCGGGCATAAATTGCAAATAAATTATCACTTGAACTGTGTACATGTGGAATGTGTTAAATTATTAATAAGAAGCTCAATCCATTTTATTGTATTTAAGCACTATTATTTAATATTCAGTTATCGTTCGCGACAATTGCATGCAATTGTATTTGTAATTGAAATGATTATCCAATTGCAAGCCATTCTCGGACTTGGCCAAATAACCAAAACAAATCACAAAGAAGGCAAAATTAGCCGCACTTCAACCACGACACCTGCTGCCCGTCTGATTGCTGGAAATGTACTGAGAACACCCGCGTAATTTTTTTACTTGCTCTTGCCTCGTCTTGTTGGACTTGCTTCGGCTGGTTGGAGCGAACGAAACGTTCGTTCGATCCGAACGCCGGCACATAAAACAAAACGGCAAGCCAAAATGTTGCACGTCCAACCAAAACTAGTTGCAACCGAGCGAGCAGACCGGGAAGGTTGGTTGCCATTGATGTGTGTTTGATAGACAAATATCAAAAATAATTTCTGTTAACAGAAAATGTAAAATTTTGGCTCTTGAGATATTTTATGTTACGAGCGGCAAAAATGAGCGAACCTCTGCTTAAACCAAGGCTTAACAGCTTATTTTTTTAATCTCCCATAACATTTGTTATACAAATTTAATTTGAAATTTTGGATACATTTTAAATGTACAATAAAGAAATACTAACATCTCAGAAGCAATAATCATTGTTTTAAACTACTGAGAAATTATAAACATTCTGTTAACGCGGCTTGCGTTTGAGCTTAGTTGCAACATCAAACATGTTCGATGCTGGACACTTGATGAAATCCGTGGCAACAAAAAGGTCAAAAGAGGATGCACCTAAACAACATTATGTACCATCTCATTAAGTAGTTTACTTGCCTGCTAGAAGACAGCAAATACTCTTTAGCAACTTATTGGCCAGTATTTGTGAGGCTTAGTCAAGTTCGTCTATGCTTGAATCATTCCAATCTGTTCATACTGTACTTCAAAGATACTTTCAGACTGATCCTATCTGAATTTCAATACTTATTGTTTTCAGGGAACTGTGCTACTCATAATAAAAACAACAAATTAGGTCACGAAAATAAGCACAAGTATTTAAATAAAAATATATAATCACGGGATGGGTACTTATAAGCGATATAAATGTTTATAAATAAAACAAGCAAAATGCAGATACAGCTATATAGATATATGTTGTGCGTGTTTTTGTAAAGGTGTTCAGATCACACTTAGTTATCTGAAGAAAAACAAAAGTTAAGGCGGCAAAGACTAAAACAATTTTCCAATCAATAAGTCAATAACAAAGCTTCGGAAAGATTCCCAATAAAAAATATGTTTCAAATGAGTAAATCATAAGGTTCCCCACAGCCCCTTATAAAAGTTATCTTTGAAAATTATTGAAACAAGTTTAGAAAAAATATCAAGTAAAAATGATATAAACAAGTTTAGATAGAAGCAAGTACATACTATCAAAAATAAACTTGAACCTCCCACGATCTTCTTTTCCTTTTTGATTTGTGGCGAGAATTAAAACAAAATCGAAATAAATGTGTGTGTACAGAAAACATTTCTTCTTTTTTTTATTTCGTATGCTATAAAAATATAAAAAGCAAGACAGACAAATAAAAGCAAACACACGAATATTTTAATTAGAGTATAGATAAAGAATAACAACAACCACACGAAAGGCAAACGCGTGAAATGAGTAGCAGCAACAAAAAAAAACAACAACAAGAACAACAACAACAAAATATGAACAATAATTATACACGAAATAACAAAGACAAAAACAGGCACTACAGCCAGATCATATGAGATGGCTATTTCATATAAATTTCGAGCTTTCCACAATATTTATAAAAATAAAATTCCACACACACCCACACACACACGCACACACACATATGAAAAATGCCAGCACTATAGTGAGAAAAATGAATTTAACAAAAGTACTAGAGACAAGACCCAATCGAGAGGGGGCCGCTGATAAAAATAAATACAAATGTCGCCGGCATCAATAAGATATAAATTAAACGTGTACTACAATCCCGTATGTTAATTAGAAACTCACGTTGTGGATGCTACGCTGCGGATCTACCCACTCCAGGCCCGTTTCATTCCGCTCGGTTTATGCTCGGATGGCAGAGTTCGACATGCTGTCGTGTATCTATTAGATACATTAGCCGCTCTATGTGATCGGACGCTCATTGGGTGTGTGTGTGGGGTGGGCGACCGAACCTGGAACGCCCCGCGACAATTCGTTGTTGTTTTTAGAGTGTTTGGGTGTTTCTACACGTTGATTTTTTTTTTTAAGGGGGAGGTAAACTTTCTGTATGCTGCCTCACGAGCTTAATGACTTCCTGCAGAGGCAAAAATATCTAAAATTATATTCTTAAATAGAACAATTATTGTCAGCAACAAATGTTTCGGAGCGAACACAACCGATGTGATAGAAATATCATGATCTGAAAGAATATTTGAAGTTTTCATCTTGTGTACACGACCATAAGAATCTGTTCATGGATCAATATAATTGTTTAGTCGGGTCTTAGCAGACCTTTCATTGGGTTCAGCTCCGAAACCACATTCAGAAGTTATCCAAACTTTTCATATATAGCCAGTGGTTAACTTCTGAAAAGTATCTAGCGAGAGCTGCTAAAAATATACAAAATATAAATACAAATCAAAATAAATAGTGTTTTTTCTATATTAGTCCCAAATTGGGGAATGTTATGAATCGCAGAATATGAAGATTTTCTGTATGATGAACAGACACTATAATGATGCAGAGCGTCCGATCCGTTAGTCTGCGTACGTGTACTAAAAACACGCTCAGCAAATGACATTTCATTTATCTTTCGATGAAAGTGGAGGCGTCGCTGACACCGCTTTGGGGCTGTGCATGAGTTATTAATGTCCCGACATTGTACAAAATATGTACACGAATGCTGAGATTTACATGGGGCTTCAGCTTTTAGAGCTTTCCAGTTCCGGTGATGTGCTGCAGTTATCAATGTGAAAAATAGAAACATGATTATGAAATTATCGAAACGCACGAATAATGAACATGGGGTAGGGCACGAGAGGGGGAGTGTAACAGTTATGGCAAGAGCAAAAGAAAAAACACGCTGTACAGTGTAGAGGCGAAGATGCCATAGGAAATGGGTGGTGCTTTCGTCAAAGTGAAATTACGCCTCGGCATTAGATTGGATGGAATTATGCTCGTGTAAACGAACAATCAGCCAACGGAGGCGCAATTAAGACCAACGCACACAAACACATGCATACTTGCGTGCTATGTACCTACCTCTACCTCTACCTACACCTATACCAATACAACGGCCACAACCTGACGCGGCCTACACAAGCAGCGGCTCTCAATGTATGTGTGTGTGTGCGTGTGTGTGCGGACAATAGAAGCGATCGAGCCATTCAAAATATATACACATACAGATACACGAACAAAACAGAAGACGTACGTCGACGCTCACCTTGCGGCCGCTTATATCGACAGAGAGAGAGAGAGGGAGAGAGAGCGAGCGAAAGAGGCAGAGAGAAAGAGTGAGAAAGAGGGAGAGTAGAGCAGCGAACTAGTTAAGTAAAGTATTGAAAGAGCGAAGAGGCAGACAGTTTTTGATTTGCGCTCATTTTGATACACGAACCATGAATTTAATTATGATTTTAAAATAATGTTATTTTCCACAAGCGCTCCGAAATTGTATATACATATGTACTTAGCGTGTGTGTGTGTGTGTGCGTGTAGGTTTATTTATATATGTATTGTACATACATACATATGTAAAGTAAGTTGGGCAGAGAGTGAAAAGATATTCGCCAGATACCCGAAATGAGTACGCGTCGTACTTCACGGAATGTGTGTGTGCGTGCTGGAGCTTGAGTGTACGGCTTTTCTATTATGTATTCGAAACTACCAACAAATTAAGTGCCGCCAGCTCAGTTTAGGCTCTCAAAATGGTGTCGATCATATTGGACAAGTTCCATACTTGGGGTACAGTTGTGCCTGCCGCATTTGTTTTACAGCGCAAACTTCGATTGTATGATACATACTTTGAGCTAAAATTATATTAATATTTCCATAAAGACAAAAAGCTTAAACATTTTTAGATGGCCGACAACCAAATTAAGAAATTTTGCGGTAGGCTTTAATTGGTCTTGTTTTTGTTCTAAACGAAACGTTTGGAAGATTTCAAAGGTATTCAAAGAAGTAAACCCATATTTGACTTAGATGGGAATTGTAGGGATTATAGCATATAGAATATAATTTTTAAGGAACGTCTCATTTTCTGCTGCGAGTGCAGAAATTGGCCTTTGACCTGCATTGTCGTTTAATAAACGCCTGGGTCCATTCAACGGGATGTATTTGGAGTTGAACGAACTGCTGGGGCGGTGTGTCCAGGTCCGTTTCTTTGGCTGTGTATGTTAATTGCTTCGACATAAACGGGGATCACCTATGCCAAACAACAACATGATTGCCAAAGACAATCAATCATTTTGCATTTGGCCACAAACTACAGAAACGTGGTAACAAAGCGTACCACAAAACTGTAACTGACTATATTTAGTCACTGATTATTCGGAACGCTTTTCCAGTAATCGTTGATGATGTTCTCATTTTGCCGAATTTACAATGCTTTGCAGATGCGGCAATCCAAAGGCGCCATTCGTCAAAGCGTCAAAAAAGCCCTCCAGGGCGCCATTTGCTGCTGACGCTGCTGCAGCGCCAAACACTAAAAGATACAAAGATACATTTTATAAGCAGCTTGAGAACAATGCATTGCTTAGCGCCGCATTAAAATATCTGCAATCATTAAAATTGCGCACGCTGACATTGTTTTCCAAATCGTTCGGCATTGTTTAGAGGCCTATTCTAGGACCTCCATCCTCTCCCCCTCTCTCATTCACTCTCTCTCTCTTTCTCTCTCTCTCTCTCTCTCTCTCTCTCTCTCTCTCTCTCTCTCTTCTGGCTTCTGCCTTGATGTCAACGTTTGCTTTTGTCAATCGAATCTAACAAAATTTTGGTTGATGGCGCCTAAATGCAGCCCGGGGCGGTCGATTCTTTGGCCGAAACTGTGAACAATAAACAACCCCTTTTGCGTAGATACAATGCACCAAAGTTTAGTCAGTGATGGAATAAATAATACAGATTAAGCTAATCTTTACACTTAGAGAAAGCTTCTAAACTCGTGCAGAGCAGACTGCAATTTGATTAGTATTGTTCTTTCAAGTAAACTACGTTGTTTTATATTATTTAATAGTTGTTTATGTTAATATTTTAAATATTATATATATATAATAAGAACTCCTTTTGAATGGGAATAAATTTTCGACCTTGGCTGGATTTTCAAAATTATGATTTTGTTTCGAGTGTAAGACATTTTCATTTGTCATATTAAACAGCATTAATACACTGTAAAAAGTGTGCTAGTTACTTCTGGAAAGATACTTCGTAACTTTTAAATTGGTCAAATAGAACTTGGTAATTTTGCTCCTACAAGGCTTCGTTGGCTGAAAGTACCTCCTAGGATATAACACATAGTTCATATTTATATGCTGGTAAGCCGATGTGCCTAGTTCCCAGAGATGTGTGGGGCAAGGGGAAGTGTAGCTGAAAATTATTTGCATTTTGAGCTATTCAATGCGCAAACAAATCTGAGCCAGTGCATGTCAGAGCGAGTGTGTGTGTGCGGTCGGTCTGACCCAGAAACCTATTTGCAGGACTAAAGTCAATAAAAGCGTTTTTTGACTTCGGCTATGTCTGAAACACGCACAGGCTTTGCCTGCACGAGAAGAAGTGAAGTTGTTTTACTTCTTCGTCACTTTGCACATCGAACCAAGTGCATCAGCACCAGCACGGGCGACGATTGTCTGCCATAGAAGTTGACCACGATGCTATCCTGGCACAAGGCTCCAATGTATATACCCACACATACACATAAATCGACGGTCAACAGTCAACGCCAGGCCACTGCGCGCACTGATTTGAATAGTTAAAAGCATCGGCTTGTTGGGGAAGGGACGCACGAGGGTCGTTCGGGGCTGGAACAGCTGAACTGCGGTGTGGCACGTGCTGGCCGTAGCCTTGCGCAGAATCAACACTGCGCAGTGGAAGACCGAAAGTGTGGAATCCAATCGAAAGTTGAGCCTTTTAAAAGCTTTGGGATAGGTCGTGCTCTAAGCTTGCCTGCTGCCGCCAGTGGCCAGTGGCCGGATGCAGAAGCGACGGAAAGCTTTCAGGTTGTAAACACGGCTGGTTGGAACTGGTGACTGGAAGCGGGTCTGGTGGAACGCAAGACACCCAGCAGCAGTACATGCGAAAGCGTCACCCAAATTAGTTGCCAGCGTTTCGCCATCGCGATTGTGTCTCTTGTTGTGTCCACTGAAGCGTTTAGCCCAGGGTCGAGTGGCCTGTCCGTCGATACTGACCCGTAGCTGTGGTCCAGACTAGCTGTAAAACGCGTCCTAAACGATCCCGGTTAAGCGGTGTCCAGAGTTTGAGCCTTAACGGCAGCCCCCAAGCGGAGACAACGTCGCGGCCCGCGTCAGTCTCTGCCTCCGCGCTTCGCGTTGTGCTGCGGGTCGTCAGTGCAAGCTGCACCATACGCAAGTGTAAGTGAGTGTGTATGTGTGTCTGTGTGTGGCTCGGCTCGGTCAGGCCCCAAAATAATGTGGTGATAAGTGAATGTTACCGAACCCCGGGGAAATCATTAGCGAGTGGCCAGCGTTCTGCACATCCCGACCAAATGCGTTCTTAAAGCTTTGCTTGCCATTTAAAGCAGAGCGTGTCGACGTTTAATTATGTAAAAGCCACAGGAGCAACGCACACCACAACAACAACAACACAAACAAACACACACACACACGCACACACAAACACAGTCAGTCAGACGCGTCACAAATACAAAAGTATCTGCAATTTTGTCGCTCTCACAACTCTCAGTTAACAGCTCTCAGGTCACACAGCTCGCAAATGCTTAGCACAAATCGAAATTTCATTCTTAATACAAATTGATTTTCTTTCGGGCTTACATTTTTGTTTTATTTTATTTATTTTTGCATTTCGCATTTCACATTTCTGCGCTTGCAGTTTCAGAGTTTGTTTTCCTCGTTCGCTTTGGCTTTGACACTGATTTATGTTCGGCTCTACGGGCGTATACGCAATGTGGCCTCCAGCGCTTCGATAGACTCAAGCTTTGGGGCTGCCCCCAAAAGCAAAAGTCTTGCAATTAAAATGAAATTGTCAGTTATTTGTTGGTATCGTTTTTTTTTTCTGTCATAAATTGTGCCGGCGTATTTTTTGTATAAAAGTGACTAAGAACAAGAGAAACAACACCAACACACACACACACACACACACGCACACACACATATATAGCATATACATATATCCTTTTGCATGCACGTGCTTGCCAGAAAAGTAATTTAAGCAAGAGCTTCCACAAGAAAAGGAAATGAAGGAAAAAAATGAAAAATCAATGATGCTGTCAAGTAGCCCTACGGCAACAAACATATATATGTATGCCCATGTAACTACATAAATATATATGCATACATACATAGACACAAGCATATTTAGAGCTTAGAGCAGGAATTGCCTGAGTTTCCACATATTTACTCTCATAATTAGGTTTGACAATAAAGTAGAAAATATAACTATATACATATATGTATATATGTAACCCATTTAACGAAGAGTCAGAATAAGTACAATTCGCAAGAATCTAACCTAGTTGGGAAAGTCTATAATGTTCATACCCTTCAGAAGGTATTATAATTGCGTTACGAAATGTGGAAGACATCCTGTGCTACTTATATCATGCTACTTATGACATGTCTCATTAGTAGCGGAAGACCTTATCGTTTAACTACAATAGGCACAATCTTGGCTTTTAGAATATCTATATCCACACTTAGAAGAAGCTAACTTGACTTTGCTGCGAACATTCTTAGAAAGTGTAAATAACATCTGAATCCATTACCATATAGCTCCAGTAGAAATGATCGAATCTGCAATTCAGTCAGAAATCGCTGCTCTTTTTTGTTTGTCAATTCTTGTGGACTGCAATTTCTTGAGATCTGAAGCTACCCTTGGCTGATTTGGTTTGGATAAAATGGGATGTTGGCAAATAGAACATTTATTGCGGGATTGATTTGTAAATCATGTATTTGGCACAAATACCGCGGGTCAATTCACCAGCTCTAGCAGCATAGATAAGCAGGCCAAAGCAAATTTGCATTGCCTGTCGTGCCTGTTCACCGTGCACCGTGTACTTTGCGGCATACAATTAGAACGCATTGCAGTCAACGACACTTGCCTGCACCTGGTGGCCAAGCTTGCCAACCAGGCTGATAGAATAAATAAGTCGGAGAGCGTGCTCGCGGAGTTCCATGTCCTCCTCTGCCTGGCTGCCACACAAATTGTATATGGCAGCAGCTCCAGCGGGCAACCCCTTAGGTCCGCTTGCCACCCCAGCTCTGCCCAGCTGCCGTCCTATGCGAAACTTTATTAACCCCATTTCACGTGTTGGCATTCTCAGTCCCCATTGTTTCAACAAGCGGCTCTGTCGTGCTCCGTCCATTTGGCAGGTGGCAGATTTCTGTGGCTTGGTAAACCAATTCTGTTTCGTGCTGCTGTTGCAAGCGCCTCAAGTGCCACCACCCTCTGGCAATGCCTGGGCCTGGAGCCGTAGTTACACTCCACCTGCCCGAACACCTCTTGCTTGGCTGGTCCTTCGCTTTGTGCAGCTCCCGAGACGGTGGCTTTTGGTTAAAAGTTTATAATGTCAAGAGGTGCTACAGAAATCAGGTTAGCCCTGCCTTTGCCCCTGCTGCACTTTGTTGCGGCATAACGAATTGCAGCACTGTTGCTCAAATAGCTTCCTCATATTCTGCGAGGTGCCTTTGGGTTGGAAAAGTGGAAGGAACAAAGTGTTTTCACTGTTGATTTTATTATTAATTGAGGTTCCCAAATGGTCCAACACTCAGAGTAAAACGACGTTATAAAATACTTTTTCTTGAATTGAGAATTTTCGGGATTACAAGAAGATGCTTTAAAGCAAACTTCCGTGTTTGGGATAAGGAAAACTTTTTAGTAGAAAATGAATAACTTTAACTTTGAGTGTCTCTGGATTGGCAATATCTGCTGGCAAGGCCCATTTTATGGTCACAAGATTCAATTCTTGATTTAGGTACGAAATTTTTTAACAGTGTATATGGGACTCTAGCATACTCCTGTAGTACTATATCTAGTGCAATCAGATTCAGGGTAAATTAGTTTAAATGGACGTTAAAACCCTGACAAACAACGTTCTTTCGCACTTGTAGCAACAGTTGAAGGCAACGGTTATCATTTGTTTGGATAAGTGGCTAAGTGGGGCAACTCGCAATCTTTGAAGTGGATCTCCTTGTGTAAACTCAACAAGTCAATCAAAATTGTCAAATGAAAAAACATTGAAAAATATCGTGTGATGAATGCGCGAAAATTGCAGGAAAGTTCCCTGTCCCATTTGGATGTGAATTACGTCAGTCTGCAGCATAGCAACGCCTTCGACAACGATTTACAAGAAGAACAGGTACAGCAGCAACAGGTAAGAGAATCAAATAGCTTCGAGGTGTAGTTCGTTTTGCGGAATTGTCTTATTTTGTTCAGATTTATATGGTATGTAAATGGAAACTTCTTCGTCTATTGTAGCTGGGCTTAACTATTGTTATAGTTTTGGCAATAGCAATAAATTCCATTAAAGTACGCATTTATAAACGAAATTCGCCGTCATTCGATAAATCGTATAGCTCCGGCCACAAATTTATGCATGTTGAATCTTAATGAAGATGGGCCAATAATCATTTTTAATAGCTCTCACTATGGGTACAACTTAGCTCAGACTCAGTTTCAGTGTGCGAACTCGAGGACCGGACCGCAATATTCAAATTTTATTATTTTTATTTGTTTGTCACTAAATTGGCAACTAAACCGCGTTGAACAGTGAACACTAAACCCATACTACTTATTTTGTGTGCGACTGGCTACACGGTCCATGATATCATGATCTATTTTTAAGCTGCCACAACTTGGCTAATAGGCTGAATTGATTAGCATTTTGGCTAACATTGTAATTGGTATTGAACTCAAGTGGACCAAATCTGAATGGGCAGGGGGGCGGTGGCTGACGTACTTACAATGTAAACTAGGCACATTTACTTGGGATTATCATTCGGGTTATTGCTGAACCCAACAAAATGGTTTCCTAAGTAATGATGACCTTTTCGTGATATCCAATAGCTGGCTGATTACTTTATCCTTAATTGTAAGTCAGTTATGTTTCAGACTTTTGTGAGCAGAATCAGAAAGCGCGATGACATCGTCAGCTATCAAATTCATAGGAGATGATCCAAAATATGGCACTAACTAATGACGTTAACAATGCCGATGTTAATGGCATTGTCTCAATAACTGGTTCCGATCGAACGGCAGACATAGCAGTAATAGCGGGCGGGTCGAGGGCGTGACCAGCACATAACACTTCCGTAAACTTACGCGAAAAACCAGTACAAAAATGAAACAATGATCGTAGCAGCATTTAATTCGGACCTGTGTACGTACGATCGGTGATCGGTGATCGGAGGCAATCGAGGTGTATATTTTAACTTTTGGCTCGCAACTAAACCAGTTTCAGCTGTCTGTTTGAATAATATTCAATGATTACGGAATTTAGTGCAGGATAAATTTCGTTTTTGGCTAAGTGACGTAAAGCAGTAAAGCAGCCAAATAACACAAAAATTCATTAAATATTTAAGCTTAAGAATGAGGCCAAAATCGTCAAAGATGACTGCAGTGATTTTTTTTTTGTGTGTTGTTTCTTGAGAGCAGATAATTTACATTTCTCACAACGGTCGAAGTTGATTTCAACGTTTTGACCAACCAAAAAAGAGAGAGAGAAAAAAATAGATACCCGAACTGTCCCAGCAACAGTTGACCAACCTTATATGTATCTGTATTTGTATCTGTAAATGATTTTAGCCATGCCGCCGGCTTCATGTTGGGTAATCAAATTAATAATGGGCTAAAAATTACATTTCAAGTCGTTTGAATAAATTAACAATTATAGCATAGTATATACTCTTGGGATGAACAATTTTCTATACGAGCGACCATATGCTGTTAATTTATGCATAAACAAGTAAATGGTAAAAAGATATTCCGGTAGAAACTGTATCCAACTCTGGCCACGATCATTAACGAGGGAAACGGCAGTTTACTAATGCGTTTGCCAGGCTTTAATTACTAAAGTTTTGGACGCTTTTTCTCTCTCTCTCTCTTAATTTGAGTCGCAAGCAACAATGTTGAATACTGGAAAAAGTCTTGCATATTTTGGCCGTGTTCATTTGAGGGAGTATCCAAGTCTTCTAATTTAACTGAAGACTACTTGTAAACACACATGCAATTTATTTAAAAGTAGCTTCGATTAATTTTTCATGCTAAAACAAGTAGAATTCCAACGGAAGCATAACAAATTGCAGTAGTCAAAGGTATTCAAATGAATTCATAAAATTAATACATGCCTTCATGACTTCCGTCAGCTGCATGAAAATTGCACATGAATTGTGCGACCCTGAAAACTGGAGTTTTGCCACAGCTTTTTGGCTCGAATTTTATTTAATTTGTATTTATTTTTGTGTGTTCTTTTTTTATAAAGCACGCAGTACACTGAGTGAGCCCGTTAATTATAGAGGTCGATCAATTATTCATTTGCCAGATTACCTGAGAAGAGCGCAAGCGAAGCACAAAATGAACTTCACTTAAAATGATTCTGCGAATTTTGCATTCATTTAGCCGCTCGACACTGCTCCTCTCCGGTCTCCGGTCTCCGGTCTCTGGCTCATTTCAATATTTTTATTGTCTGATTGAAGTGTGACGTTGGGGCCAGCAGATGCAGATGGAGCTGCGTACTGTGGACTGGATACTGGTTACCGGGCACTGGGACTCTGTGCGGCATTTCGCCAAAGAGATTAATTGCCGGTCGGCTGCGTGCTTTCAAGCCATGATCAGCGCGGGGGAGGCATTGGGGTACCTGATCGGCGGTGATGAGGCACAAAACGGGAACTGCATGCCCACCAATTTTCATTTCCGAGTTAATTGTTTGGCCTGCCTCATACTTCAGAACTTCAAAGTTCATCAATCTTGTACCGAAACTGTACCTAGATTTAAGTCCAGTCAACTGACATCCGCACGCAGCATCAAATTCCTCTGAATTACCAGAGAATATCGAATTAACAGCAAATCCAGTTAAGACTTATGCCTGAGCAATGTCCGAATCCGGATTGATTCAATATTAAATCGATTTGGTCTTCAATTTTGGAATCTAAGAAAGAGTTCTTGAAGTAAACATTTCGTTCTCAGACAACAGATCTTCGAACTGGAGGGAAATTTTGCAATTAAATTAAGTAGATTATTGTTTTACTTAAGTTAGTTTAATTTGAAAGGGAATTCGCAGCTGAATCTCAAATTGCTGTTAACAGTTCTTAGTTAAATTCCTGACGATTTCTTATAAGGCGCATCTATAAATGAATAGGGCTAACCATGTAAATTGGACGCTTCGCTGGCAGCATTTGACCAACAACAACTAGTTAGCTGAAAAGTTGGACAGTTGACCGCGGTTAATTTCACTACCCAGACCACACTGTTTGCCATGTTGACGCTTTCCACCTGCTCGATTTAAAGAGACAGCCAAATTTGATGATGACGTCGGCCACCGGCGCAGGTGAAAATCAAATGTACCCGACGGCTGTGCCTGCTGTCACTGTCCCCGTTCCTGTGCGTGTGAATTTTCAGATGGTCCCAATGTCTGTGTTCAATTTTCGATTTCGTGTTTTTTCCTGTAAATGCTCTTGCGTTCAATTTTCAGCCTACACACACACACACACACACAGAGAGACGCACACGTGTTGACAGACACGCAGATAGGCCGTGGAAAACAGGTAGTCCTGACCCATTCCAGCTCACAGGCTGCAAATGAAATCATCGAGCGCGCCCCACAGCACGGACTTGGACACATCGTGCGGACTGTGGTCACGGCCGGTTGACAAAGCCACAGGTCTTGCCCAGGCCCGGATAGGCTCAGAGACCGCAATTGAATAAAATCGATTTTGTGCCGAACAAAAAAAGGTCAAATGCATTGCGCTAAGTGAAATTCGATATCGAGTACTGGGCAAATCTAATCCAAGTCCGAACTGCATCTAGTGCAAACATCCTGGCCATCGCCCGCCACTTGGCCACCAGCTGCCGCCTAGCCTGTGCACAAGGACGCGCCAGGTCCTCAGTCAAGGCAGAGCAATAGCCAACAAGTTAACAGGCCCCACACCCCCAACACTTTAGCAGATGTATATGTTAATGTGAGCGCCTCTGGGCGAATAGGCGTGTGTGTGTGTGCGTGTGTGTGTGGGAGTGTGTGTGTGTGGGTGTGTGTGCGGGTGTGTGTGTGTGTGGGAATTGTAATTAGTGGCACTTTCCCAGTTCTTTTGTTTGCGCACACTTGACACAGCAACGATTGCGGCCAACCAGAGCCGGGACGAGCAGCCTAGGACCTAAACTGACATGTAATATCTTCATATACATATATGATATATATGTATATATATATATATGTGTATATCAACTGCAAACAGTATCTTGGATTGCGTTTGCCCAGGCGGCATATATTTATTTTGATATTTAATCAAGTGTACTTTGACTGCTGTAATAGCTTTCGCCTGCATTGGAGCATATGTGTGTGGAAGGCATATTTCTTAGAAATGAAGACTGTAAACTTTTTTTGATTCAGAGTATAGCTGTTGGAATCTTTTTATAAAAGGTGTCGTGCAGCCATTTAAACACTTTAGAATAGGCACAAGCGAATAGCTTCCAACGCATTTCTATTGTTAAATATTTGCTTTCGTAACTTTGCTTCGGTCGGGTCACATTCATCAAAAATATATCCAAATTATGCAAATCAGCAGATCTGCACTCAACCCGAAACGTGAAGGCACTTTCCAAAAAACGTAGACCTTACTGGGACCCTAAATCAACTGGACGGAAAAGGAAAGAGCCAACAAATAGTCAAAACTGGCACCACGACAGATACATCTTTGGAAAATTATTTGCCATTGTTTGTCGCAATTGTTGTTAGTTGTTGTAGGTGGGGATTACGAAGGTGCAGCCGCTTGTTTCCACCATAATTCTTTTAATTATATGATCTATTACATTAGACATAGTGAATGCGTACATATACATATTTCTCGCACACTTGTAACACATTTTAGCATATTTTATTAATTTAAATAATTCAACTCGGCCACTCGGACAGATCTGAGCGGCCCGATAAAGCGGCCGAGTTAAGTTGTAGACCGTGGGTTGGGGTCGGAAAACGCGGAAAACGGAATACGCGTTTGTTCAGCGATGAGTGACGAAATGCCGGACAGCCGGTTGAAAGTCGCACAGAGTTCAAAACTAAAGAAAACCCAGCGAAGCGTCCAAGCGATCGCATCCACCTCCGTTAATTCGTTGAGGTCGCTAATTAAATTCAGTGGAAAACAGGCGCATTTACCGATGTACAAACGTAAAAGTTTACCACAAAATATCATTTTAAATAAACTCCTACTACTGTTTTTCCATCCGTAATTTGTTTATTATTTAGCTGTCCCAACTATGTTTCTTGATCACCCACCTTCGGCTGCGCTCTCTTTGACTTTTGCCAGGTTCGCTTCGGTTTGGTTAACTATTCTAGACGTCCGTGGCGCATGAGTAATGGGTGTCTAAGTACCGATTACGCCCCTTGGCATATTTATCACGGGAAGTTGATTTTATGTAGAAGGCTTAGTTCATAATATAGTTTTCTGCCAAGAGAGACTAAGAGCAACTTTCGTTAGACCTGGACTATCAAAGGCCGGAGCAAATTTGCATGTGGTTTTATCACAATGCGATACACCTCGTCACCAGCAACGCGTCAAGTATACACAAAGCGCCACCAGCTCATGGGAATTTTGGGTGCAGCTACCACAGGAGCCAAAAGTCAATAGACGGCCTAATGGCACTGTTTGCGCGATGCACACAAAAGCATCAAAGGGCTCTATTCCCGTTGGTGCAACCCGTCAACTGCTGCAGCTCTTTGGCGGTTATTAAATGCCGCTAATCCTTCAATGATGCAGTAGGTGGCACGTGTTAAATGCTTGAATGTCAAGTGGCTAATAGAGCTATCTACGTGATGCGCTTTGAATAATGATATCTGGCTACCGGTAACAAAGTAAATGACTGAATGAAAACCTGAAGCCAAACCCAAACTCTAACCCCAACACAAACAACACAAGTGCGGCTCCTGACTCTGACTGTGATCCTCACGCGCCATCCGTCACTCGAACGCTGAACGCCGAACGTTGAGATGTTGATGTTTTGACAGCACAACATCATTATCTACTCATTGTCTAGCTCGACCTTAGTCTCTATCTGTGGGACTGGGCCTGGGACTGGGACTGGGACTGCCTAGGCATGTGCCCCAATCAAGGCAGACGTCATTATAGACAGATGTGCTTCATCATCTTGCCCGAGACGGAGCAATAGAAACTGTTTGTGCAGTTACCCCAGCCACATTGATACCGATCCGATGTAATTAGATGCCAGGTTTTACAAAATACCCGTTCAGACCCTGATTCGATATGATTTTTCCATAGCTGAGCTCATATTGTTTTTGTTTTGACCAAGAACGTCAGTTGAACTGCTGGTAACATAATCCGAACCTAATGTCACTGCGTTGCCAGAGTAGTAAAGATTTAATCACGCGTAAACCCCACGCTGGCCCTAAAACCCTTCAGCACGATGCGTATCTTGGCCAGAGTACATCTTCTTTTATGGCCGAAAAGAAAGTGTGAATCAATTAGACCCGAACGGAGTCCGAATTGTGGACTTTGCCAAAAAAAAAGAGATGAAAAACAATTAGGGAATTTTATTGCGCTCAATTTAACTACTCAGACCCAATGTTGATGTTCATCATGTTCTTCTTCTTGTTTGTTGGGCTTGTTATGTTTCGTGCCCGTTGTCAATGCCGTAAAACTGTTTGCGGCCTATTTGCTGGGTCGTTGGGTGAAAGGCCGGGCTATAAAGCAGCAAGTGCATAAACACACACACACACACTCAAGTCCGCACTGCGATCACGTTTTAACATGGACAGCGATCTATGATAAGTGCCAGCTCGTGCTTATATGTATGCCCGAGCCAGATACTTGTAGTTGCGATAATTGTTTCTGCGGACACACGTCTATTAGCCCCTTTTACAAAATATTGTCAAAAAATTAAAAATTGCTGCTAAACGCGTCGCCAAGCCTCGAACGCTGCGTCATCGTCTGATTCACAGATCGGATCGTCATCGTCATCGCCATCGCCATCGTCACGGTTCTGGGGTAAGTGAGGACCACCTCAAACTCAAATGTTTGGCACGCGTTCGCTGCGCTGCCGGCCTGCTACAGCGACGGCGACAGCGACAGCGACGCCAACGCCGACTGCGCTAGCGGCAGCACCAATTGAAATGATTAGTTTGAGTTGTCAGATTTTGACAAGCGGTTGTCATCTAGCCTGTCAAACATTTTGGCTTTGGTTGCCTTGGCAATGAAATGAATTGACAAATTCTTTCATTTATTTGAGAAAATTTTAATTCTATTTTATGTTATTAAAATGCGATATTTTATATATTATATTATTATACATTTTGATCAAGTTTATTTAGTTTAGATCAAAAACCTCCCATGCTTTTTAAACAACGTATTTTTTCGGCTTTCTTTGCGATAGTTTCATTAATCGCTTACAGGCTTTAGTTATTATGTTTAGTTATCATGTTTTGGATAGAATAGAGCTAGCAAAAACCAATTTATCTCTGCCTTCTCTCTATAGGGGTAGACATTTTTAGCTGAGCTAACTAAAGGTGAAATGGTCTACTGACGATTCGTTATGTCCACCAATCACAGCTGATATATATTTGACGCATTCCCAGTTCCCATGTGGAAATGTATTTACTTCTGCTAATGTTTACATACATTGAAAATGTGAAAATGGATAGTCCAGTTGCGGGGAGAGGCTCTCACCTAGTCAAGCTCCCTCGACTTACTTTTTATGATTGATGGCATTTTGTCGACTTCAAAAACAGTCAACATTTTTGCTTATCAAACCGAACCGAAGAAAACGTCAAAAGCAATCAAACAATCAAGGTAAAAAAAAAAAATAAGGCAAGATTTTGTATAATATTTCGTAATTAAATGTTGGAATGTAATTCCGAAGCTTTATTTGTATCTTAAGCAACGATAACTGGACTTTGATCATAACTGAGCATAATTATAGTCCCAAGTCATAACCCTAAATACAGTCAGCACACACAGACTAGGCCATGGGCACACACTCGCACACGCACACGCACAACCAAATTTTTAGAGCTTCAGAAGATGGTGTACTATAAAAGTGCTTTATATCATTTTCCCATAGCTGGCCGATGCACGGAACGAATCTTTATTTATGGCATAATGATCGCTTGACTCCCAATAGTCCCTTCTTCTTTGCATGTGTATGTATGCGTAGAGTGAGAGTGAGGGAAAGGAGGAGGCGGAGTCGCTTCGGGTGCCCGTCTCATCGCTTTACGATCAATGCTCGTTTTAAGCGTGTTTGTGTGTGTGTGCGTATTGGACATCATCTGTACCCGTCTCTGGCCAGCTCTTCGATAATTCTTTATTATTTCTTTAAAACTTCACCTTTAATTAAACACGAAACGAAATTATAAAATTGTACCTGCTTTAGCAGCCACCACTGCCCAAGTCCAAGTCGCAGTTTCAACTTCTTCGTGTTGTGTGTGTGTGTTTTTTTTTTTTTTGTTTTTAGTTTTGTTTCTTCAGCCCACGGGGGAATTTTTACCTGAACCAACGAACAGCGCGACCAGCGCACGCAGCGTCCCGCTCATCTGCTCTCGTGCGCGCCCCGGTTTCTCATGTGTGTCCCCAAATTCGATCAATTTAGATACAAACACCCATTTATGCATCAGTACCTTTTATTAAACTACGAGCGTGTGTGCCAGTGTGTGTGCCAGTGTGTGTGCCAGTGTGTGTGCCAGTGTGTGTGCGTGCGTGCGTGTGTGTGTGTGCGCCTGTATGTGTGGGTCTCAGTTTCTGTTGCCGCCGATCTGAGCGCTACGTGCTGCCTTAATAAGCCCGTTAATGGAATATTAGGCAATGGCAAAGAGTTTCAATTCGGCTCGGGGAGACAATCAATATCAATACACTACACATTTCGAGTCGCACATGGCGACACACTGAGAGAGAGAGAGAGACACTGAGACAGCGGCTGGGGACAGCGACAGAGCCAAGTTGAAATTGTCGGCTGATGTTGTTGTTGTTGTTGCTGTTGTTGTTGTTGCTGTTGTTCGGGTCTTTTTTAGAGCTAGTGGCCAGCTCTGAGCATCACACGATCGAAAGGTTTTAGTGCTGGAATGCAATAAAAATTTTATTTTTGTTTTGTTCGATTTGATACAAGTTTTATAGTTGGTCTGGTTATTGTGTGTAGGAGATACGTACGTATGTACGTATGTATGTATAAATACCAATATCACTGTGAGTACACACACACACGGCTAAAAACAAGTATACAATCGGTAAAAAGTAACGCATATATATTCACTGAAGACAATCGAAAAAAGTTGAACGCAAATATTTGTCTCTTATATATTAGACTGAAATTGATATTTCATGAAAAGTCAAATTATCTTCGAACATGATTTCAAAAGATTTATAATTAATTAATTAATTGTATACAAGCCAAACCCGACCCTAGACTTTCGCCCATAAATGAGGATTTCGATTATGTATGAAAACTCACAACTTAAGACTGCATTTTTAACAGCCGAGTTTTCCTCCCACAGCCAAGGGCTACCACCACAATTTAAGGAAATTAATTTCTGAAAATATCAATATCTCATATAATATATAAACCCTCTCTATGAGCTCTTCTAGCGTATGTTAAGCTTCCGCCTCCATTTAGTTAATTTGAGTCTCTGCCATTGCGTACGGCGATCGTGGCTCTCGTTTCTCCAGTTTCTTCTTGTTCGCTATTGTCGTTGTCTCTGTCGCAGTAATAAATATTTGATACTCGCACTAAGCCCGAATTAACATAATTTGATCGAGCGGTTGGCCGCTGCGGCGGCCGGCAGTGACAGCGTCGCATTTATTATGCCCGCTGGACGCGTCGGAAAATTATTACAAGAAAAACGATACCTTTTTCCCCCATTCACTCGGTGTAATAAAAAAGATGCTTTCTTTCCATCTATCGGCTAGGAGGATCTGTGTATTATGATCATACACTAGCACTCACACATGCATACTCTCTAATGCGGCATATACATACATACATGCAGTCCAACTAGACTAATGTTGTTTAAGAAAAAAAAAAGAAAGAAGAAAGATAGAAAGAAATACAACAGAGAAGAGATCTGTAACTAAATTTATTCAAAGGCAATTCGAAAAACGTCGCCATGACTCTCTCCCCTTTCTTTTTGATACACTCAGAGACTCGTTAAGAATAGATTTTAGATTCGTCGGCCATGGTAATGCGTGTGACTGATATTAGAGGAAAGTACTTTGAACGTTCCTTGTCCCCAGTTCCAGTTGCATTCCCATTTTCCTTTCCTATCCATACCCAATCCCATCTCCATTCCCATTCCCATTCTTTGCATTAGTTACCGATACTGCATCAGCATTTCTTCGTTTCTGGCTTTCTTTCACCTACAAGATTTATCGCTTTGTATTTGTATTATTTTTAGTTGTTTTATGTCAGCTGCACTCCCGTGCCAACTGCTCGGTTTTTCTCAGCCCTCTTGGCCTCTCTCTGCATACCATCCAGATACATAGTTAGCTTTTAAGGCCAAAAATCGAGTCTCTATTCATCGGGCAAGGGGGCAGGCAAGTGGGCTCTTAGATGCACAAAATTACGGCGACATTTTATGGATGTTGGCGGCGCATTCAGCCCGTATAAGTTTTTCTTCAATACAATGCCAATGTACAACTTTATACCTAGCAACGGGCCCTAATTAGGTCCCCTGTTTTCTCTGATTGGGCGTGTAGACGAATCTATTTTAAGCTCTTATTATTGCTATAGCCACATACTCAGGGGTGGTTGGGCAGCTTATAAGTAGAGTTGTAAGGCAAATGTGGAACAATTTCAAATATATATTTCACAACTTTACAAACATATGATTTTACAGTTGATAGTAGCATATTAATATTGAATGTAAAGTTGAATGGGGTCGTTTTAGAAAAAATTTCAAATGGAAATAACTTTCGCGGCATTTAGGGTACCTGAAATCAGCGAATGAAACATTCCTGAGAAGTATGTTAAGCAATTTGTTTAATATTGTTTTGGAAGCAGCCTAAAGTGTTAGTTAAAGCATTTAAGTAGTTGTCACAAAGAAAAAGAGAGAATACTGTTAGAGCTCTACTCTACACACTTATAAGTTCCATTTGTTATGTATCTTTTCGATGCCAAAATTCCAAAACAAAAGACTCGAAGAGTGCAAATCTTTTGAGATGCTCGGTCCAGCCCCCGTCTGCCAATCGTGCCCCTCTATGAGACAAAAGAATAACACGTGGATAAATAATGTCTTTTCGCTAGTTTCAAAGAAGTTATTAATTAATGTATGACTCGAAGTTAGGTTGAATCTTCGCTAGTTGCTTGGCCTTTACAGCTCTGACGCTGTGGTCGGCCACGACACCACACGACCCGACCCGACCCGACCCGACCCGTCCCGGCGCGATACCTAATGTTTCGGTCATTCCCATTTTGTATTCCAGTTCATGTTATGTTAATCGGCAAGAGAGTGACCAAAATGATGGAAGAAGCTGCCTTTACGATGGCTTTTGGAGACATGTTCTCTGTATAAAATTAAGTATTATTTGATTGCTTTTGTCGAAATCGCCGCTAAGAATTTTGTTTAGTTGTAGTTGTGTAACTTTTATTCTGTATGTCTTTCGCTTTAGTTAATAAATACTCAAATTTAAATAGAAATTTCGGTCGCTTGCAGAGTTCATTGCACTGTGCTTAAGCATAGTATATCGTATATTTTGATGACAGAGTATAAAAATATACATATTGAAAACGGCAACAGTGGAATTTCTTCTTATATTCCCGGAAACCAAAAGGATTTACATTTGTTTCTCTTCTCAAAGAAATGAATCTATTTGTTGCAGGTGCCTTAACGTTCCCTGAATAGCCTGTCCCAATTATTGCACTACATTTCCAAACAGATAGAGTCTGGTACGTGATTTCACGCTCAAGATAAATGCGTCCTTGTTAGGTTCTAGGAAATGGAAATGGGATTAGATTTTCACCACTTTTTGTTCGGCACACGTTTTAGCAAGTGTTAGACTGAATAACTGAACAGTTTTTTGAAATTGCACGTGTGTGCAATGCCCCACCTGAACGTGTGTGCATGCCTCAGCATAGTTTCTCTTACATAAGGACATGGCTACTCAGATTACCAACATATGTTGTTATACCGAAGAACATTGTCTCTTGACATTGTGTTTAGGTCCTGTTTCTATAAATTAATTGAATCTGAAGATTTATTTGCGAAACGAACAGGACCTAATGCTTTCTCGATTTTCTTCAATTTAATCAAAGAAGTTTATTCTTTATATAACATTTTTTATATCCAACTAATACTTATTCCATTTCCTTTCCAGGGTTCCTCACCAACTCTGACGCTGGTCACCTCAAAAGTAAGTATATTCCACCTTTCCATTACATATATATTTAGCGCTTAAGATACTGCATGGCTTAGCTAGGTTCGAACCTAGTCGCAAAGCTTCGCTTGAAATGCATGTACTCCATACAATTCCATACATTTCATAAAGGTCGTGATCCATTGCGAATTGTTGCGGCAATTAGGTTTGGTTGGGAAAATCGGTCTCTGACAATGACCAGAAAACAATGTAGCTGCTCCTCAGGATTTCGGTAGGCTGAAGTCTTCAAAGCTGGTGACTCAGCGCAGAACCACGTAAAGGAAATGACGAATACAAGGAACAAAAGAAGCAAAGCGGGAAAGGAGTGAGCTTGCAGCGCGAGATGTTGCACCAAGACAACATGTGAAATACACACACATACACACACACACACGCACACACACGCACACTCGCACACTTGAGAGGCAACTCCAACTGCGGCTGTGTAAATATCTTACCGATTTAAGTGCTCGTTTTTAGCCTTTCTGCACTCGTAAAAATTATACTTAATATGTTAAATTGGATGCACTGTCACCAACGCCGGTTGTAATAAGTTTGAATAAGGGTTTTTAGGTAACCGGCGGTACCCCAGAGATTACCTGGCAGCAGATTACGATATCGGGTAATCGCAACTCCCAGTCAAGTCGTTAGACCCTGAGAAATGGCCGCACACTCAGCGAATTCTGCAGAAGAAGTCAGCCAAGAACTGAAGTGTAGAGGAGGAGCGCAGCATGCGACCTTGAAAACGCAAACTATGCCGCGAGGGCGCTACACACACAGGCAAACCCGCATCCACACACACACACACATTTACGGCAGAAAGCTTGAGAACGGGAGCTCCTCACAGTCAGACAGCTCGAGCCAGGGAAACGAAGTGTGTGCGTGTGTGTGTGCGTGTGTGAATGTGTATATGTTTGCTTGTCCTATGCAAGATACAGTAACAAAACGAGTTTCGCTACCACCACGAGCTGCATCAGTATCCGTATCTAACAGATACACAGATACTTCGCATGCAAGCCCGAAGCCCGAAGACCGAAGAAGCACCGCAACGCAAAATTCGGTCTTTGTGCCAATAGAACTTAGAATGCGGTAGGACGTCAACGTCGACTTTTGCTGATGTTGTTGTTTGTATTTAACTTGTTGTTGTTGTTGTTGTTTTGTACGCTGTTATTCCGCCGCGCCACAGGAAACGGCAACATTGCCAGTCTTAGGCTTTGATCTTGATCTGCCCTGCCTCCGCCTGCAGTGTAGCAGAAGGGATCCCAAGTGTGGCAAAGCATCTAAACAAATTTCCATGCATATGTGCGCCAATGCTGCTGCCGTTTGTCCCAGTCCGAAGTCCCAGTTTGCTACGAACAAGGCGGCGATATGCAAGATTTAATTTGACTTCATAATTTTTGTGCGCGGCACATTCAAAATTTAATTAAATTTATTGTTTGGTCTCAAGGTTTGACACATTGCATACGAGTTGAAAATTGGCTTTGCTGTGAGCCAGGCTATTCCATGTTTTTGCTGTTTTTTAAATTTGGAGTTGTCCTCTTCTAAAGAGCTTATTACCATGCTGTACCCATACAGAGCGTACCAAAATTGTTTAACAAAACGTCTGAAGCGTAGGTGAAGTTGTCTGTCCCTTCGTCCTTTCGCAGCAAGCTGCAAGCTGCAAGCTGCAATTGCAATCTTTGATAACATTACCTGTAAAATGGGACTACTGAATCATATAGCTTCCATAGTAGAAATCGATCAAAAGTTTACTTCTTATAATAAAAAGTATTTATATTTTGAAATAAGAAATATCTTAACTCAACTGAGAAGTTTCTATTCACAATGGTCCTTACATATAAACAAAGTTTGAATAGAGCTCGTTTTCTATATTTCTACTAGGATATAAGGCTAAGTAAAATCTTCGGCCAATAACTGTTTTTAATTTAGAGAAATGCCACTGATATCGCCTTGAACTATGAATGCATGTTCAGGTATTATTGTCATGTGGTCAATGCATGATTCCAGGAATACATTAATTCGACTTATACACACGCACAGTTAACACCGCGCTGTAAAGCAGCCATATCCAATGCGTTGGAGTGCTATACATATAAAGATCAACGTTTTATGCATCCTTAACTTACACTCTATTTTAATTGCCAAGAAATCCTCACAATCACAGTTGGTGCCTCGGTCCCACACACCGACCGACCCATCTTATGTGCAATTAAACAGCAAGCCCAGGCTTGCGGTTGGCTGGGTGGGGGCAAGGGCATGGGCAAAAGCAAATTTACGTCCGCTGTCAAAAGGCAGCGACGTAGCGTATTTAATATTTTTCAGCGTGTTTTACCATTTCATGTTGTGTCATCATCATCGTCAGCATCAGCCACAGCACCAGGAACGGGCGCAGGCGCAGTCCCAGTCCCAGTCAGAGTCGGAGTCACGGTTGCTGAAAAGAGAACAGAAGATACAGATACACTCGGTGTGGAGTGGTCAATCCTGTTCCTTAGGCTTCTGTGCCGGCATAGCTGAGACGGGAACGGGCACGGGCGGGATACAAATTTGTACGCTCAACTACAAACTAAAAAGTCTTAAAAGCATTTGCAGAAACGAAGGCAAAGAGTAAACACAATAAAGGCATAAAAATTGCGAGTGAGCAAACAAATAAAAGGAAACAAGTGAGAAGCAGGGGAGGCAGGAGAGGCAGGAGAGGCAGGGACCAGCAGTCAACTCAGACGGGGCAGACGGGGCAGACAGGGCATCGCGGGCATGGTGTATGTTGTTTTGTATCTGTGCTGCTCATTTGCACTTGGAATACAAAAGATACATTTTCGTAAGACCATTTTGACATGACAAGATAACGACAAGCAATCCAACCAAGCGACCGGACGATAGTCGGGGGAGCATTGGCAACGGGCCGCGGGCCGCGGGCGCCGGGCATGGTAGCTGCGCCTGCTCATTGGCTCCTTGCCGACCTTTGCCTGAGTGTTTCGTATTTTAATTTTCATTACGGCCACACCGCCGCATTGGAAGGTTCTTGAGAAGCTGCGACGGCGACGACCGGCAGCGCATAAAGTCAGCGCAAGCAGCGCAAATGTGAGTATTTCTCAGAAATTGCAAATTATTTTTGAGCTGAGCGCCTGCGCCTGGAGATGCCTCGTCACAGGTACGAGTCGCAACTGGCGCGGGCAGTCTCAGCAGCAGCAGCAGCAGCAGCAGCCACAGCCGCCAAAATGAGTTAGCATCCCAATCCCAATCCCTGCGTGCGAGTATGTGTGTGTGTGTGTTTGTGTGTGTGTATGACTTTGCTGAGTGCCAGCGCAACCGGCGAGCGAAACAAATGCGCAGATACTTTTGCCCATTGACACTCCCGCACCCCTCTTTATATGGCACCGCAACTTCAGACCGGGACAGGACGCGGCCAACGGCCATCAAGTGCTCCGGCCTCGTCCACTTTTCGCACCGCGCTGCCCTTACCTTAAAGTGGTGTTTATGCACTCTCATAAACATTTTTATTTTAATGATTTTTATTATTGTGCACATTCGTTACTTTTTATGCGCCCTAGAGGATTACGGCAGCCATGCGCTGCGTTCAGCATGGGCTACCCTTAATCTTAATCGCGTCTCGATCTTGGCCCTGTTGAGTACTGTGAAAGTTTAGTCAGAGAAATTGATTTGTCGCCTCCCAACTAGACACACTTTTGCTTAGAGATTTGCATGTTTTTAATTTTAATATCATATTTATAAATATTATATGCTCCTTTGCATGAATCCTTTGAGTCCAAGTTGGAGTTTTCGCATCTGCAGGTCTTATGTGGCTAGTTGCTGCGATCGCCTCTCACCCTGCCGAACCATAAAAATGAATTTACGTTCGATTGCAAAATATTCGCCGCACAGTGGACAACGCCGCCAGCGCGGATGACACATAAAATTCCACGTTTATGACCCCTTAAGATTCAAATTGTGTATATGGCAACAGCTGTGCGAAGTACCAGAGAGCCAATGCCAGCTTATCCATTTCGGTTTCATTAAAAAGCTGGACCTCGTAAAAAATCCAATGCTATTTTTCTACCTTCTGACGCTGGCAGACCCAACTTGCAATTTCCATTGTCCAGATGCAAGAATCTATAGCTATATATAATACAACTTTAGTTTCTGCTAATGCTGAACAAGTCTGTTTATTAACAAGGAAACTTAACTTAACACATATTTTGGGATAGTTTGTCTGTTTAGAAAGGAAAAGCGTACTTGTTGGTTACCTAAGAGTAAAGTATTGATATTTATTCTATTTACTTCGTTACTTCGTCGCTCGACCACCGCCCAGACGGGCAACAGTGCGGCGTAATTTGAGAATCTCGGCTTGCAGCTGGTCAACGCTGTTGTCCACAGTTGTGGGCTTTGGCTGGGCTATTGCTCCGGGGGCGGATGAGCGATTAGCCACAATAGGCAATGCGCCCTCCACACTGGCAATGGAAAGATCTGGATGAATCTGTGGGGTAGTCACGTTCACGCTGTTAGCAACAGGCGCAGCCACCGCAGTTGTGGGTGTAGCAATAGGTGCGAGATTAGATACAACAGGAGCAGCTGCTAAAGCTGGAGTAGTTGTTACTGGAGCTGGAGCGGCAGCAGCAGGCGTCTGTGCAACGGCGCGGTGTGTAGATATTAATTTCTGTAGCTTTGCTGTGGCACTCTCACGCTGTGAGTCCAGCAGCATGCGCATCGCTTCTTGATCTTCCGACTTGGCTTTCTCCATTGAGTCGGAGCCCTCGTCTATGAACACGTAATTTATGACGTGCGCGTGTGTGCCTGGCTTAATCCGATAGATGGGCTGACCGTCGCCGCCACCGCTCGCAGCTGATAGAGAGGGTATATCGCCCATTTTGGCCATTTCGCCACCCACTTGGAAAATCGATGTCTTGCCATTCACCACCAGCGGCTTGGGCATGATGTAGGGCGCAGACACAAACTGGGAGCACTTGCGCTTGGTCACTTCCACATATTTGCTCACCCGACAGCCGCTGGTGCTGCAAGCCCGCAACGGCGTAGCCATGGACTCGCCGCCGGCGCCGCTAGCCCCAGTCGCTGTTGTTGCTATAGTGGAGCTGGTCGCTTGCATCTGTAATTGCCATTAAGAGTGCATTAGGCTATTAATTCAGCATATGCAAAGCTTAACTCTAATCTTACATACATTTAACTTTGTTATTTGTTTGTTGATTTTCGTGCAGCGCGTCTTCGATTTTTCGCACAGCAATTCTAGTGTATTTTTTGGTCACATTGAAAAGAAGCTTGTTTTCTTTATTTTAAGAGCTGTCAATATTTCAGTTTGTGCTCAAATCCCAAGATTACAGCTACCAAATAGCTTAGATTTAGTTACAACTAATGAAAAACTGTAAACTATGCAGATGCATTACAATTTAAAGAACTGAACCAAAAGAACTGGCTCATGTTCAAAAAAGAACTAATCGACTCAGTTCTCACAGAGACGCAGCGCGCATGAGTGGTTATCGATTGTGCCAATGTTCGATAACTCATAAGGCAGATGGTTTGGCGCGAACGGCAGGAAATTCAAATGCATCGATTATATAGATAATTCATACAATATGTTACAAACCACATAAAAATGTATCATCTGCTCACCTATTTCAGTTATGTTTTATATATTGAACCCAAATAGTTCAAAGGTGCTTTGCATACAGCAAAATCTGTGGCCAAGCGGCAGTGGCAAGTCCATTTTAAAGTGCAATGACCTGAAAGCCCTTGAACACAACATTGAGCAGCCGTAGCGAAGTGTGGCCGCGACAGACACCCGCTTCATTTACATTCCCGAGTACTTTAAAAATGGGCAGGCAACGCCAAAGTTGAGTCGTTAAAAGCACTGAAAACGGTTATCATAAGGCGGTCGAGACCAACGCCAGTCCTTCTGCCAGCTTCTTTAATTTCCACGTCCATCTCACAGCCAACAGTCGCTCAAAGCGTTGACCAGACTTGCAGCCTCATTGTTGGCTCAAATGAAATAATTACTTTAGCACACTTTGACTGACTGACTGGCTGGCTGACTGACTGACTGAATGCCTGGCCGTAAAGCCATCTTGTGTGTATGAGTGTGTGCATCCTTAGTCATGACCAATATATCGACTCGCATTAACAACAACAACAATGAAATCAGCCGCAGATGCAATAAAATCCTCCGACATATCCACGTCGCGCCCAGTCCGACAATAATAAGAAATGAAATGCCATTTATTAAGCATTAATAAGTGCGAGGGTCCATGTCCATCCATCCATTTGCGCTGCACTTGGCTTCGGTGCCCCGACATTGGACCGCGACCGGCTCTCCACCTGGGAGCTCTGACTCTGACTCAGTCTGCGACTCTGACGATGCCTGTGGCCAGCCTCTGGCCAGCGTTCTCTCTATACTTCGTTGCCGGCTTAGCCAACAAACTTGCCCCTCGTTGGGTCGACTTACCGGCTTATGTACCTAAAAAATTCGAATAATAAAATTGCTTGAAAGTTTCTTTACCATTCGTGAGCACAACCATACATTAAGTTCATGCATGGCTCTAATTATCATTTAAGTGCAAATGGATTTATTTGTCGATGTTGTCGATGGTAGTAATAGAAATGTTCCTCTATCATTTAGATCGTAAATAATGTACATATATATAGAAAAATATTAAACTTATACATGATCCCTACATGATCGGCAAATTTATCAGTTTCCATAACTAAACGAATCTTTCAATCTGTGCAGTGTTCGTTTTGCTGATCAAAATTCACACCAAGTTTCTGAGAACAGCCCCAAAAATTGTTGTGTTTAGCGTTTAGCAGTTGCATCGTCGTTAACTTAATGAAATTCCAATGCATCTCGGTAAAAAACAATGTGCAATTATGAAATATGAAGCTAATTAAAATGCAGAATGCGGCGACCACAGCGCAAATGTTTTGGCCCAATGGACTGAAACTGAATCACGTCAAGCATATTGGATGCCGCGATTAAGGTGAAAACAATTATGTACAGAGCCGAAGCTTGTGTGTGTGTCTGTGTGTGTGTGTGTGTGTGTGTGTGTGTGTGTGTGTGGTTGCATGAGTCACATCCAATTTGAAAGTTTGGATGATGTTGCACGTGTGATTAATGAAAATATGGCCAATAGATAGTTACAGAGGACATAAACTTAAAGAATCTAAAAATGTATAAAATGAAGGACCTCATAGTTGTTGATCAGCTTTTAATCTGACGCTGTCATTTAGTTGATTAGCAATGTTGACCCCGTAAATTATTTAATTACAATAATTACAGCAATGCAACTGTAACCAATATGGATAGGTATCTGCCAGGTATCTAATAGGTTGCCCGTCTGATGCTTGTCTGCGCTTGCGCTGACAAAGATACTGCAAAACGAGTCGCGATCACTTTTTTTTTTGGTAAGCAGGTTTCAACTTCGAACAACAACAAAACGAAAAGAAATTGGAATTCCTTGTCTGGGCAGGCACCAAGCAACACATGGCGTTCATTTCATGCGCGCACAGTACCCCAAAAATAACCACAAAAGCGGCAACAAAACCGAGGCCCTCGAGCGCTGTACTTGTGCTTGATCAAGTGAACAGCAGACAGCGATGACGACAAGCGGAACGTCGTCTGGCCACCAGAACAGAGAACAACAACAGCCGAACAAAAAAAAAAGGAACAACAAGTTGCGCATGCTTAGCTGTTAGATACTCGTAACAGATACAGATACAGATACAAAAGCACGTGCAGCAGGCAAAGAAGTTAATGTTCAAAAGGGAAATCAAGAAGCAAAAAAGGAAGCCAAATGTTTTACTTGACCTTGACTTTAAAATTCTCATTGCAAAAGCCAAAAATTTGTACACTGCACACACATACATTAACACATACAAATACACGAATACATACATAGTATCTGTATCTTTGCCTCCGTAGTGCCTGCCTTTTCGCTTTATCGCTTTTATTTCGAATTGCAGCCTTAAACAAATTTAAAGAGCAACTGAACTTGAATACGATATTGCTATATTAGTTCTCATTCAGTTGGACATAAATATGTTGAGTTTTTCGACTGACTATCTAGTAATAAAACCCATCGATTTCTTGTTACCTTTTCAGATGAGTGCAGCTCCACCTGCACATAGCTCAGTAATTAACCAAAATTAAGCTGATCACAAAAACCAGTCAAGCAATAATCCTACCTATAAACCAATATGAGCACATAGATGATCCCACACTATATGTAACTATATGTATAGTAGACAATACGAGTACAACTGAGCACTCCAGCAGTTTTTTACCCCAAGAGAATTGCGGAACCAACAGGTACGCCCAAAACGAATATGAATATGAATATGTATTCAAATTCTCTAGTTGTACATATATACGTATCATAATATTTAATATCGCACTTGAAAGACGATCAGATTCATAACAACTGCATTTAAATAAATAATAATTCGATCCTTTATCAACAAATTACCAAATGTGAGATTTCCAGGTCCACTTTTTTCTATGACCAGATATTGAATAAATCCATGATTTGATTTGATCTGATGGGCAACTCATAACGGGGTCCAGAGCAAAAGGGAGGTGCGCACATGAGTTTGAACTGCGTCGTTGTCCCCATTTCGATCGTAAAGTTTATGCAACGTAGGCGTGCGGAGGAGCTGTTGCAGCTGCCACAATGTTTGCCACACGACAAAAAGTCCTTTAAGCTTGTTTTGCTGTTGCCGCGTCCTGTTCGATTGTCGTTTTCTCTTGTTAGCCACCGCCTCGTGCTGCAGCGGAAAGGTGTTGCCTCAGACAATAAACTAATTAAATTTAATTTAAAACAGTCCGTGGCATTTCATAAGGCATCCTGCGGCCAGCAACCTCCAACCCAGTCAGCCAAAAATGTTTCATATTTAATTGGCCGGCTGCTGTTGCTGGTGGCAAGCGAAACATGTCCTAAATTACCAGAGTGTGGCAGCAGCAGCGGCAGCAGCAACAGCAGAGTGCTGACCAAATTAGAAGCAATAAAAAATTGTTAGACTGGCGGCGTGGGGGAGGGGCAGCTTACCTCCGTTAAGCCAAGGGGGTTGCCGGGTAGACAGACTGCCAAGTACCGCGACATGTTCGCTCCTTGTTTTTTTGTTGCATCTGTTTCTTTTTTGCTCGCAAAAGCAGCTGTTGAAGCACTGCGATTTGATGTGCCTCTAAGCACAAGCAGGTGCTATCAGAGCTGGAGCCAAATGGAGTGGATGCAGTCTCAGTGTCGGTGGCCCGTGTTAGCCCAGCGGCACGGGCTGCACAAAGCGTAGGCCGAGAAAACCCAAAATTGGCTTTTCCTATGGCGTTTCTTTTCCAAGTCGACTCGTAAAGCTTAACACACTTACAAACTTAACCAAGCAAGATCCCAATACAGATTTGTTTACCGTTAGAGGTGGAGAGGCAATCAAAACGGCTCCGTGCTACCTGGTCCCGTGCCTGTGCCCCAGTGCCAAGGCCAGCACGCACACTAAACCCCATGATTATTTTTGAAATTAAAGTCTCGAAATCGGAACGGCCAATGCCGCTTGCCACCGGTTGGCCAGTCTGGATCTGCATGTGGGTAATTACCGGTGTGGTCGGAATCCATCGATATACCGAAATTAGAATTTAGCCGCAGTCTTCACAGAAAACTTAACCCCTTTACCTGCTGCAACTGCTGCAGGCAGTTTGTGTTCACGGCAAGACTGTGCCCCATTTGAATGGACTTTCGATTCCAATTCAAATTTACGATCAATTGCTTGTTTGTATACAAAACAAAACTAAAGCCAGCCTGGCGACCAATTATAGTTTCGGTATCTACTTCTGTACTGCTTCTCAAATTATTCAAAACGATTGTCAATTATGACTGACAAATGTGAGTTGATTTTGAATAGATTTGCATTCTACTCACAAGATTTGCATATTTATGAAATAAAGAGGATAAACCGTTATATAAAAGGATACAGGACGCTTTGACTAAAGCGAACAATCAGCTGATAATATAAATAATGTCTTTCTCAAGTCATGTCTCGCGTTTTAAACCTCTTTAATATGTGTTCCCTGAACTGCTGACGTAAAAATACTTCTTAAAATTCATGTAAATAATAAATAGCTTTGCCTAATACTATTTTTTATTTATAAAAGTGAAGATACACTTCATCTCCGCCTAAAGATATGCTGCACAAAAGATGGAAACATTTAAAGTATGCTACATAATACAGAAACACATCAAACAGAAAGCAGTGCAGGAAACCGACATAATAGTATACAATTTGTAATGAATTAACTAACTTATTAATACTTATGCTAATCGAAAAGAATAGAGATCCAATAGAAAACATGTTGCATGCAACAAAGAGGCAAATCCAAGCCAAGTCTTACCTAGATTATAAAAGCCGAGACATTGGCTAAATCAACTTGGCTGTTATTACTGATCGAGAATAATTACATTTTGTGTGTTTGGATAGCTTTCGTTCTATGCGTTGCATATTTGGTGACAAATTTGTAATACTCCATACAAGAGTACAATTGTGCAGATATTTAATTGGCTTTCTTGGCTCGTGTATAAAATAGCTTACACTTGTCTTACAACACCGAAAACACCCACACCTAAGCACATAATTATGTATATACCATATACATTTTAGCTGCTTCAGCAACAATAAAAAGACGTGCATTGCAGTTTGCTCACCTGTGCTCACCTGTGCTCACCTTTCGGCATAAGCTATAAAAAGTGTAAGGGAAGTATTGTGGGTTGTCAGTGTATTGCAAGCCGCCGAAGATCCAGGGAATCATCCACAGACCATGAAGTTGATCGCCGCTTTGCTCATTGTGGTGTTCGCAGCGTGCGCGTGCGCCTCCTGCTCCAGCTATCAACCTGGTGTCGCAGCGCCGCCTTGCCCAAAGAACTATATCTTTAGCTGTCAGCCGCAGCTGGTGCCGGTGCCATGCAGTGCTCCATCTGCCAGCTATGGATCTGCGGGCGCCTATACGGAGCAAGTTCCCTCTTACGCCTACTATGGAGATAATCTGCATGGACTGGGATTCCAGTATCTAGAGTAGTTATATTCCACATTGGCAATGCCAGCCGTTGACAACCCCACGAATATGAATTTTGTATCTAAGTATCTAAATAGCTTACCATGAAGGTCCCTTTAACAAATTGTCTTTTAAAGTGGTAAACTTAGGAGGTCTTATCGTTATACACATATAATATAAATAACATTGTTTTTATAATAATATTACTATTCGAGGGAGTTTCCATTGGCGCACAATCGCACAGTTCTATAGTACATTGTGATATAGAACGGATTTTTGCCTATTGATTCGCTGATCATCTGCCCAACATCAGCGGCTGTAGGCCGGCTGCCCCCGAAGAAATGCGTCGGCTGCCAAAAATAATGTCGCCGTGTGCCTCCAACTCGGCATCTCGACATCTCGACGTCTACATATGTACATCGGTTCCACTCAGCCACAGTCGGAATTGTTGTCTTTGCGTTTGTGGTCGGTCGCAGCTCGTTTGTCGCCCATCTATAAAAATCGCCCATCGAAATCAAAAAACGGCCGCTGTGTTAAAGTGATCCCAAATTCACATAAAACCAACATAAATTGAGATGTTTTATTGCAATTTTGCAAATGTGATTCCTTTAACTATTGTCATGCGGCACATTCCAATCTTATGTTAAAGTTCATGAGTCTAGCCTGACCCAGTTTTGTTTATGCTAAAGCCCGCCGTCGCCAGCTCTAACAATTGATTAATTTATGTGCGTGTGTGAGTGCATTTCAATTTAATGATGGTCGTTAAAGTTTTTGCCGGAGTGTTTGTTTATGTTTGATTTTATTCATCTGTTATAGTTTTATTATATTTATTTTTGTGTGGCACCGAAGATGATTGCATAATTTGTTTGGGGACAGCGCCAGCATTAAGTGCTTCTCTGTTCTGTGATTAATCAGTTGGCTTAGCTGTTTTCATATCCGTTTACATTCACACAATTACGGCCCAGTGCTAATCCGACGCAACGGTCAACATGAAGAAACTGCACCTGGGCGCCAAGCATAAGGCGAAGACATATAAACCCTTTAGGAATAATAAAAACCGTCGGGTAAGTGTACGTACGGACCCAGATCCGACATATAGCCGCGTCCCAACCCCTCTGGCCCGGTCCGGTTATTTTTATACACATGCTCTCGACGATCTTGCAGCTCTCTTTACATTCCGTTCGTACTCTTGCTGTCAATTTGGCCATGCTATATATCTCTCAGCTCTTCGCATTTATTTTTGTTTGTGCCTATTTCAGCTACATAAAAAAATTGTTATTACACGAAATGCTAGACTATAAAATATCACTCTAGAGATTAGCGAAACAGGCCCATGCATAAAATTGGGTTATTAAAAGTGGAGCAACAAATGGCAGAGGCAAAACACAAAATCAATCCGAAAATGCTTTTGATTTTAGCTATAAAATTATTGTTGTTGTTGGGCAGGGTTTTGGCAAGTTCATGACTCGTTATCGTGTGTTTGGAATTAGTGGAAAAGGTAAACAATAATTTGCCACATATACCTTGGCCACAGAATATGAGCCAAGTATTATGTTTGGGGGCAAATGACATTCGCATTTCTCTTTGCCATTGGCTCACACACAACAAAACAATGGGACAAAGCGCAAGAAGAAGCATCAGTGAAAGAGCGCATTCTCCACATAACATTCAAAACTGGCGTCTGCGCATTCTGACAGTGGAGAGTTTTCAGTTGTCTCGCCCCCCTTTCTCTCTCTCGCTCGCTCTCTCTCTCTCTATTTCTCTGGTCGACTCCGTCTCTGCTTTACTCAGTGACTATGTGCTCATCTGGAAATGTTACCTTTTCTCTCGCTTTGGCTGTGATGATGGACAGCATAATGTTTACATTGTATTGCACACTGTCTTGGCATTTGCCGATCAGGTGCCAATAGGTAAATGCACATGCATGTACATGTCGATATTTCGTTATTGTTGCAATAAGTTGATAATTCCCGATGTTTCTCTTTTCTAATTTTATATATATTGTATGGAATTCAATGTTATAGCGTGCGCTTTTATATCGTTAAAAGTTCCTTGAGAGTTGACTAACAACTTTCTCAGCCTAACTAGAGCCAACTGCAAGAGCAGCATGAAAAGAAATGTAATGCAAATTGTTTTCTCGCCAGCCAACACTTTCACTGAAACCAGCTCTAATTTGATTCCCCCAAGTGTGCCCACATATGTACATACATGTACACATGTATATGCATGATAAGCGTGGCTTGCCAACAGGTGGACGACCCTTTGCTTATTTTAGACAAATATCGATTTTCCACACAGCAACAGAACTCTCGAAAGCCTCAATACCAGAGAAATTAAATTGTTTACTTGCTATAAATATAAGCAATTATCAATACATACATACATACATATGTATGTATTTTGATTTACGAAAGTGCATTTAAAATACAGATAGTGTTTATAAGTACACAAATCCCCTGTGCACACTGAGGCAAAACGGTTGCCATTGCACTTGAATTTCCAAAGAACCTGATGAAAAGAGTATTTTGTTTACATTTCATATTGGCAAAGTGTGCATTTGCATTTGTATTCGAATTGAACGCACGTAGTACGTAGTACTCGTACTCGCATTCGCACTCATTGAATCTTTCTGAAATCGTATTCACATATCCAGAATGGAAGAGCGGCGCAGTGGGGCGGTGGGGCGGGGGCAGAGGTTATACTCCCAACAACATTTACGCACTGGAAGTGAGGGAAACTCTACACAAGTTTTCCCCAAAACGAAGCATTCATGAACACATTTTTCATTTTCCAAATACAGAAACACTTTAGTTTGCGTGCGGAATTGAGTTCGGGTGAATGTTGAATGCGAATGCGAAACTGAATGTCGTGGCAAAGGGCAGGAAACGGTATCTGAATCGAAATATGAATCGAAAGAAAGCTAGCTAGTAGACCTGCCATAATATCAGATAAAAAACCAACTCCAAAAAAGAAACGGACGCGAAAAATGAAATAAAAGTGAAAGAGCAAAATAAAATAATACAAATATAGAAGAAATTTCTCTCAACGGGGCACTCTCCCAAAGGCATTTCGGCTTGGGGTTTTCCAGGAATTTGTGTGTGCATATACAAAAAAAAAAAAAAAAAAATTATAAGCGAACAGAGCATAGAATTACCGCGGGTCCAAATAACATGCCAAATATTTATTTTTAACTCAACAACAAGTAATCCTGATGCGCCAATACCGTATCGATACGACGGAGAAACGGGTAGCAAAAAATATATTCATATATTTCCGAGATTCGGCCAATCTTTTGAGAGGGGGGCTGACCAAGAAGTGAGAGGAAGCGGCGGAAATCAGCGTGTGTGCCTTTCCAGTTACATTTACCATTTACCGTTTACATTTACTGTTTGCCTGTGCCATTGGCTTCCAGAGTTCGTTATCTCTCTCGCTCGCTCCGTCTCTTTCGCACTCGTTCGGAAGTGCTGGACATGCCAAAAGCCTAATGCGGATTGCGGATTGTCCGTTGGCGTCCAAGTTCTGAGCAACCAGTGGGGGAGATTGGACGAGGCAATAGTTATTATAGCTTCCTTAGACTTGTTTGTCGGCACATTCCTTCGACTTTGCGTGTTGGCGCGTCACTTGGCACTTACTCCCCAATCGCGTTTACTGACGTCGACGTGGCCGTCATCGTCACCATTAGCGTCCGCTCCTCCGAAGCGTGGGTCCAACTGTGGCATTGGCAGCTACGATTTGTGCTCTTGTTGTCGGGCCGTTGTGTCGGAAACATCATCAAAATATCTTCATTCGAAGAAGATTATCGGGCTGACAGGCCCATGGTGCAGCGTGCATCATCCTCAGATGCTCCCTCAATTCAGGGCGGCCATAATCGAGAGTCTCGATTTGGCCTTGGATATACATCGTACCAAAGCGGCTACAATAAACTCTTCACTCAGGTGCAAAACATATATTCTCTCTTACCAATATATATAACCCTAGAGCAGTACTTTTTGATTTTTGTTAACGGATATTTTGATACTATGATCTCACTGAATTCTCCAGATACTGGCTACCACATGTTGGTCCAGAGCCTCTGGCAAGCAGCCAATTATCATAATGATAAATGTGTTTTGTGTACATTGCCCCGATAAACAAGAAAATGCGATGTGTTTTGCTTTTCCAGGGTTCTGCCGACTCGAACTACTCACAACCGTCATCCGATCTGTCGCTAGACGAGGAAAAGGAATCGCTTCGGCGAGAAAAGGAACGTCAGGCCTTAAGCCAGTTGGATAAAGCGAGGGTGAGTAATACATAATCCCAACTAAATCATATTAATATATATATAATGTATAATGATTATTTTATAGAGTAAACCAGTAGCGTTCGCTGTGCGAACCAACGTAGCGTACGATGGCACAATTGACGACGATTCGCCCGTTCAGGGTGGTGCAGTTTCATTCGAGATGCGGGAGTTCCTGCACATCAAGGAGAAGTATGACAATAACTGGTGGATCGGCAGACTGGTTAAGGAAGGCTGTGATGTGGGCTTCATACCCAGCCCCGCTAAGCTAGACAACATTCGCATGCAGGTGAGCATTGATCTTGACACGGATTATCTTCTATGATTAACTGCCTAATTTGGTATTATTTTTTTAGAATCAAACTAGACCCTCAAGACTGTATGGCACAAAGGGCTCATCTAGTGGTAATCTGGGTGCGGGACAAGCAGGTGCGGAGCCATCACGAGGTAGCACACCCCCCACACCTGGTATGACACACATTTCATTCTCCTAATTTCTTTTGGTCGAGGTTTTATTTTGTATATCGTATCTTAATTTGATTTCAATGTAATATTTCCTTTTCGTATTTATGTCGTATACTTTCGTCTGCGTTAATATCAATTATCTAACGAACGTCTCGTAACCAAACGAACGAACATTTAACATAACTATTATTATTCCACATACGTACTACAATCAATATATACACGTGAGTGCGTCTCTCGATCAGCTCAGTACAACAACCAAGGTACTCCAAACCGATTGGCATCAATCACAAAGGACACAATTATATGAATCCAACAGTTGATCTTCAACCAGCTAAGATCGTCCGATTTGATTTACACCTGACTCGTAGTTTGCCGCGTACTGTTTTGAATTTTCATTTAGAAAAACCTGAATCTGGCAACACTGGGCTACAAAATTGCCGTAATTTCGTAAATTTTGTGTTCTATTTATATCATGCTACATCCATAATGAAACTGCAATAAGGAAATATATGTATATTTCACCAGCATTTGCCAAATGGCTCAGTCCAAAACTGACATAGATGTCTAACACTCTCTCCTGCATGATAGTCACTCAACAAATTGGTCTAGAACACATCTCACACACGCCCACACGCAAACTCAAGCCTTTTTTCTAGAGACAACTTACAGCACGATCCTACTCATATCCTACTCAAACTGTGTATAGTAAGCGAAAACGTATTAACTGCACTTAACTCTCTTTTACCTCACACAACAAATAATTATCACTTTAACCAACTACAACAACAACAATAATACCAACTATGTGATAAAAACGTGTTCCAAAGACCCCTATAGTACTACACCGCGCAAGAAACAAGGTTTGTCCACGCCTCTCATCTGGTAATCAGAAAATGCATTTTCAATTCAACCAAAAAATATTGTGCTCGTCATGCAAGAAGAAAAATATCGGAAAATCTGTATCTGTATCTTTATCTAATTGCGTTCAATTTCATTTCCATCTAGAGATGCGCAATATATCGAGAAAATATAAAAACAAATCTTAAATATGATTTAGACTGATTGTTTTGAACGATGTTATTAGTAATAGATATATTGGGCGCTGTTATTTGTTGTTTTTTTTTTTTTTTGGTTTCGCCCGTACTTTCGCTAAGTGTAGAATTTATCTCTAGATGGATATACATTTTAGCCAATCACTTCATATATCCTTAGACTTAAGGTATGCTTTAGGCTGAACTTCATCCTCGAGTTGGCATTTCAACAGAACTTCATATCGCGTGGTACGGTTGCAATTTGTAAAATACACCCCGTATTGGACCCAACCTCATACACAACAAAGACTCACACACACGCTTAAACACACACACGGCAAATACACACCCACACAGAAAAAAGAATCTTTGATTTAACGATTTCCAAATTATATATTCTGTACATAAACTTAATATTTGTTTAAAAAAAAGAAACTTTAGTTGTAAATTGGCTTGGCAACTCGTAGCGCTCGATCTTCGTACGTAGAAATCATAAACTCGCTCATCCGTTGCCATTATCTTTTCTTTCTGCCTGTTCGAAATGATACTAACAATCAGGTGACGAATCAGATTCCATGGGACCAGGACGACATGGCAAGACACCATTAGCAACGCCACCCAATAAGGAGAAGCGCAAGCCTTTTTTCAAGAAACAGGAAACAGCCAGCCCGTACGATGTGGTGCCATCGATGCGGCCCGTTGTGTTAGTGGGTCCAAGCCTTAAGGGTTACGAGGTAACCGATATGATGCAGAAGGCGCTCTTCGATTTCCTCAAGCATCGCTTCGAAGGACGCATTATCATAACACGCGTTATGGCTGATATATCCCTGGCGAAGCGATCTATAATGAACAATCCATCGAAGCGTGCCATCATGGAGCGTTCCACCAGTCGGTCCGATTGTCTGGGCAAGGTGCAGGAGGAGATCGAGCGCATCTTTGAGCTGGCCCGTTCACTGCAGCTGGTCGTACTCGATTGTGATACAATCAATCATCCGTCACAATTAGCAAAAACTTCATTAGCGCCAACAATAGTTTACTTAAAGATTAGTAGTAGTAAGGTAAGATCGTTGTCCACCTTAAAAAAGAATGAAAACTATAATTGATTCATTAATTTACAGGTTTTACAGCGTTTAATCAAATCACGGGGCAAATCGCAAGCTAAAAACTTATCCGTACAAATGGTCGCTGCCGAAAAGTTAGCCCAATGTCCACCCGAAATGTTCGATGTAATTTTAGATGAGAACCAATTGGAAGACGCCTGCGAGCATATCGCCGAATACTTGGAGGTCAGTGAATCACACAAATATACTTATATACACAAATATCGATCTATATATCTATATATGTATACATTATTTATATATATATACTAATCCATGCCATATAGACATATTGGAAAGCCACGCATCCAGATATTCGCACAGGCACCACAGTACCGGCCATTGCTAGACCGATACCGTCTCAGGAGGTGTCGGCATCTCCCTCCGCCGATCAAGCGCGCTTGGGTCCAACACCACCAGGTAAAGTCAGAGTGAGAGAATTGTGTTCATTTGATGAACTCGCATAGTCATCTTCATATCATAGCGTATCGTATCCCCTTCACTAAAAGTCGTGAAATTTTTAAAGATATCAAATCCAATTGCCCCACTATCTCATCCACAATCCGTTTGGCAATTGAAATATCGAGAGAAAAAAAAAACAATCCATAGATATTCGGTCCAACAGCCCATAACACATGAATATGTCGCAAAACGACTTAATCAGATGATCAGTAAAACTAGTTAAGCATTTTTTTTTTTTATTTCGACATAATACACAGTACTTAACTTACATATAAATCTAACAATAACATGAATATATACTCACATTTGCAATATACGAATTTTTACAACTTTAATCACATATAACTCGTACAAATACAATTCTAAAATTTGTCTTTCTCAAATTCAAATTCCCATGACTGTACCGAAAAACCAATCGATGAATCTTCTTGCTCTCTCTCCGCATTCGCGTGCCTGCGCTGACAGTCGATGGCGAGGAGTTTGATGAGCACGAGCCTAGAATGGCGAGTGCCGAGCGTGAGGGTAGTCGGGAGCGAGAGCGAGAGCGAGAGCGAGACAATGGCAGTAGGGAAAGAGAGCGCGAGAATGAACGAGACTATTGGGATAGAGAGTTCAACAGAGATCGCAGTTCGAAAGACAGAGAAAGAGATTTGGAGTGGGAGCGCGAGAGAGCACGCGAATGGGAAAGAGAGCGAGAAAGGGATTGGGATAGAGAGTTCGATTGGGACCAAGGTAAATTCTACTGTTATTTTTCATTTGGTTATGTAATCGCATAATTTCAACAGCAATTTATACGTAATACTTTCAAATAGTATTAAACATCATATTCATATACCCAGTAATTTTCTTGGAAACACACAATGTTACAAGATTTCGTTAATCCTGTTGAGTATTGTCAGCCATTTGCTATAAAGTATCCAAATATCAGTTATACACACCTAGCTATAGATATACCTAGATCAGCTTATCGCATAGAGTTACATTTTGTTTGATAATTATATTTACCTTCACAACTCATGGCTAGCTTTAAAGGTATTTACATCTACACAGATTCATTCACTCATTTTGCCATTAAGTTCCACATGTTAGAGATTATTCTTAAAAGATTGCGATTCCCAGAGGTAGCTCCAATTTGGATTATTATGCTTTAGCCATAGTTAAACTCTTCAGTGGGGCACTTAGTTAATCTCGCTCACCATGTTCAGAAGTTTTAAGTATACAACTTCATTGTTTTCATTTTCATTCTCATAGCTGTTCTGACGTATCTCATTGCCGTCGGGACTCCATAGCTTTTTTACCTAGATTAAGTTGTTAACACTTTTGCTTTCTTCTTCTTTTTGTTTATTATTTATTTGATCTTTTATGCAAACACTTCACAGCATTCACAGCACGAGACATACCCGGTTCCTTTACAACAATGCTATAATTCAAATCCAATTACCAAGATCAACACAAAAGCGATATCAACAGTACAAAGAAAAAGACAAACTATGTCCAAACGTTTCAATCAAATCAATTATAAGGAGTCTGTTCCAGTTTTCGGTATCGAATGTCCCTCATCCACGATGATCAACAAATACAACTCGAACAACATAAAACTATATATCAAGTTGTTTGAGTCTTAACGAGGTGCACACTCCTTAGGAAGTTTCTGTTTTCGCCTGTTATTCGGGCGCATTTCGGAGCCCCCATTAAAAGTTGTTAACCATACTACTTAAGATCTCTTTACTTTCAATATATAGTTTCTGCTTGAGTTCTGCTAACAATACTAACCCGAACGACCTGAAGCCCATTGTCACCGGAAGAGTATCTGTGATTCCTAAATGCATTAACCATAATTCATAAAATACATAGTTAGGACTCGTATCGAAAACCATATTCTTGTCTAAATGTGCACTTGCCATGTTTTGTACTCGTTTCTAGTTACTCCTGGCGTCGTGCGCCTCTAGTGTCCTCTCGTCCTCGTCCTTCTACTTGATTCCTACATTGCTCGGGTCCAGTCTAAGGCTCAGCAACAACTCAGTTCAGTCCAATAGTTTGATATCTTGTCTCGTTTAATGAATATTTTATTGCCGTTCGTCATTTCAAGTTAGAATCCTCAACTCATTCAAATTGTTTGCGTTCTTAAGATACATGTCAGCTTAGTGAGTATATTCTGCCAAAGGCGTTCAATTTCGCTTTAATTTGTTTAATCTGTTAAAAGTAACCTTCGCAGATTTCAATTATTGGTTATCATTACCACATTCCCCTTCCCAAATATTAACTGCGATATGTTTAGTTGTCGACCTGAATGCAATCATTGTTATCTTTTATTTTGTATTAGTCCTTTAAGTATAGAACATATAGACAGAAACAAAACAAACCTTCCATCCTCCGTTAATAGAGAAATTGAAGACTTAATACAGCTATATTTAATACAAAAGATTTTATACAACAATCTCAAAAAGAATATCAAATGAAAGTTGAAATTTTAACTAGCATTTACATGTTTTTTCAAATTTTTTATTTACAACCCAAATAGAGAAATAATATGACTTCTATCTCTTTATCAGTTTTATAAGATTTATATTGTTTATAGCCCCGCTTTACCAAACCTAACCCACTTGCAAAAGTTCATAGTGTATCAGTACTTGTCGTAAGGAAAGTTCTGATTGTAAGATGGTTTAACTGCAATACGACTTTAGAGCTAGAATACCAAGCAAAATATATGCACACCCGTGTTACTAAAACATCTGTATTTGTTTGTCAAATGACTTTGGAGAATTATCTTTGGCTATTGATGCATTCGAATGCTTTGCTTTTGGTTTGTTTTTAGTTGAGTTTGTTTTTTGCGTTGAACTGCCAATTGATCACCTGATTAATGCTTGACTTAGACGAACCTGTGTTAACCGTATTGCAGGAGGTGCCTCTTACCATCATAGCCGTCATAGTCGTCAGGCCTCAGGACGTCACCAGGAGCGCAGCGTGGGCAGCGGCGGAGTTGGCCATGCCGCCGGCTATGAGCGTGACAGGGAGCGCTACGAGCGGCAGGAAAGGGAACGGCTCCATGCACGTGATCGCGATCTCATGCACTACGATCTTAACAGCGATGAGATGCTAGACGAACGAAATTTCGAGTATCCGGCAATGCGCAGCGGGCCCAGCGGCGCCTCCCACCATGGTCATCTGTCGCGCGGCGGTCGACTTCTGGACGATACAGAATTCGAGCGTGAGGATCGACTGATGGGCAGCTCAAGATCGCGCTATGGACCCGGACCCTCGACGCGCATTGACGATCCCCGTGATGTGCCGCGCGCAGCAGCTGTTGTGGATCGCGATCGCGATGAATACAGTCCGCACAGAGGTGGTGGAAGTAGTAGGAGAATGCTTAATGCCATGTAGGAATCGTGGATATAGGGGTGGGATCAGATCGATTCGAAAGCGCCAGGTTTGATGGAAGCACGTGACAATAGTTTTGATCTTGACACGATACACAAATCGAAACCCAAACCGCTGCTCAGACAGCACTCACACTCTCAACCTCAACCTCAATCTCAGCGTCAACCTCAGCGTCAATCTCAGTCGCAACCACATCACTCTACACACTCATACCCGGCCAGGCAGCGCAGCTGTCAGTGGCTGTCATCCCCGTCGTTTACCCAGTCGCAATCCTCTTTCAGTCAACAACGGCCACGCGAACACTTTCCGTTGCGACACCAGCCACTGTCCTATCCGCAGGAACGGCCACACAGCCAAAGCCACCATTTACACACGTATACTTCCAGTTGCACATACCCCGCCACCTCCGACTCCAAGTCCTCTGCACCTGTACGCTCCCAACACTATCCCCGTGACGCGTTCCAAAGCACCTCATTTTCGCATCCGGTGAGCAACAGCGACGCCTATAGAAACAGAATCAGACCCAAAAACTCAGCCATAAGCAGCGGCTCCATCTCGAATACACCGGACTTCGATTGGTCATCGTCATCCTTCTCGAATATCGATGCAATCACACACGCAATACGTAATAAGATTATCGTTGAGGAGGACGAGGAGGATATACTAAGCACGGATAGGTTTTATTGAAGAGATTTCAGCGACACACGACACACACAAGGCACAAAACGCTTTCATATTATCGTATTGCGACAGCCAAGATTATGCAAAGATATTTTCAGAGCGACATTGCACAATATGTTTAAATATGATCCCAAAACCGAAGGGGGGGCAGCATTCGTAAGAAAGCTTCACATAACAGGAAACAAACCGAATACAAGAGTACTACAAGTATAAATATGTATAAGGCTAATCAGTCAGACAGACACACACGTAGCATACTTATTTCAGTGCCAAAACACATTTGTACATTTCCATCGGAAGAGGCCACTTGAATATTTCCCAGTTGTTGTGGCCCACCAAGTGGCTGGACGGGAAATACTTACAAAGTTTATGAATAGCACAATGCTAAGTACAGCCTTATGTGTCTTAAATACTATATGTAGCTAATGGTAATGAGATTTTATTTAACAGTATATAAGTGTATATATACATATGCATATATATACATTTATATATATGTATATGTAATATGTATATATGTATTTATATATATATATGTATATGAATGGAAACAAAACTAAGCATAAGATTTACACCTTGGCGATGCATTTCGCGGCATCAATTGGGCTCTGGGAGTGGGGAAATCATTGTAGTTACGGTAAGCCGTATATATATTTTTATGCAAATGGTAAACTAAGTGGCAGCTTTAATAATTTAGTGGAAGTATATTAATCTAAGTAAATGCAGAAAATATGCACACAAACACACATTCATACGTAGACACACCGAATAACGAAATACACTACCAAAAGTTGACATTTTGATCGATTGAAATCTCTTTAATAAATCTATCTGTAATCGAATATGTGAATTGCTGAAATGTTGCAGATATATCTGGAAATACTTACATATGGTATTCCAGAAACTCTGTAATATTAGCTAGAATCTAGCTTGATTCACTTCCTACAAGTGTTGGCAATTGCGATTTTCTCGAACGCTATCGGATCGTAGGCTTGAAGTACGAGCTATGGTCATCATTTTCTCCAGCATTATCTTGCGTATTTTGCTTTCAATTAGCTTTTCCCCGCTAACTTAGTTGCTTCAGTATAGCAATTAATACTACCAGTGCCTTAACAAAAACCATTAAACAACATCAAGAACCACACATTACAAATTTGGCATCCCCAAGATTTTGAACACACACACACACACACATACGCTATTATTGAGACTTGTATTATCCTCATCCCTCAATGCTTATTACGTTCTGCAGTTGCATTCGATCGCTTACCATCAAATTATATAGAAACTATTGTAAGTATGTTTTTGATCTGGCCCATTCCAAACGAGCACTCTTTTTACAATTCCAACCACCTGTATGAATTGATAAACGGTTTTCAAAATTCAACACAAACAAACGCACTGAATTCAAATCGATCGCGACTTAGAGTATGAGGGAGTTCAAAACTCCCTGCACTTCCAGTGCTGATTGATTAGCGCTAAGTACCCATATATACATACCTTTCGCACCTTTAATTCAAATCAAGGGCAACAACCCAATAAACGAGCTTTGTTCAAACTAGCGTGTCATGAAAGCCTCGTTATAGATTGTGCTACAAGGTAGACCGAACCATAGGCGACTTGTTGATTGATCACTGCACTCCCTATTGATGTAGAAAACGATTCGATTATGGAAATTTGATATGGGGGCGGCTTGCTAGGTGAAAGGTGTGCTAATCGCTTTACATTTTAGTTAAAAACCAAAATATAACTATATAAGGTGTGATATTTTTCCATTTATAATTCGGTTTGATCCTTAACAACTGCCGATGTCAGCCGCCGGCAAAGATTTAAATCATCTGTAGCTCTTAAGTCGCTCTTGTAAAATTGATGGCCGGTTTTATACACAAAGTTTCTCAAATTGTGAACATACGAAAAATATTTGTTAGTTCGTTATATGAGGACAACTGGAAGATCAACCTCCCAAAACTGACATTTTGATAGAAAGTGTATCAAAAAGAGAATGCAAATATTGGGAAAATTTGTTAAGGATTCAGGCCATGCAAGTTCGTAGACAAATGTGCATATGTATAAAAACGAAAGTGAAAAGTATATGAAAGGACAACTTAGATATTAATACTGGTTTTTTATAATTGAACCATTCTGTACCACACAGAAACAAATCATAATACATAAGTATCCTAAAGAAAAGCCTGGCAACAACTTCATGACTTCGCTCACTTGCATTTTGTGCAGCTTACAAAATAAAAACGGAACTACATTAACCCATATACTACACGCATATTCGAACATAGACCTGCACTTTGAAGCATTTTGTATCACTTGGATAAAAAAAAGAAAAACGAAAAGAGACCAGTTCATTTTGGCAATAAGGGCGCTTGCGATTTCCACCCTGATAGTAGATGGGGCCGAATGCCATAAAGCCATATATAAATAAATAAATATATATAATAATAATAACGGTACGCAAACAGTTCTTGTATAAAGTGGCAACAAATTTATTTATTAGCTATAATTAAATATATTGAAAATTACTTTTTAATATTAGCTTGAAGTTAAAAGCAAACATGAACGGAGGGAAAAATATTTAAGTAAACAATTGAACAACCCAAAAATTATATACAAAATATAACAAAACAAAAACAAAAAAGGAAAAAAAACACAATAAAATATACATATACTAAGTATGGCTATACATATGTAAATTATACAAATCTATTCATATGAATACATACGAGTGTATTGTATTTGATTCACAGAACTGGAAACTCACAATAAAAACAAAAACAAAAAAAAAACAATTATATAAATATGTAAATGTATCCTGCTATAAATAACAAAATTTAAAAGAGAAAGAAAAACCGTCAACTGACAATTTGTAAAGGAAGAAACTTTTCCAATAGTACTCTAATAATTAACAAAATTACCTTGCAAAATAATAATAATAATTAAAATAAAACACAAATAAAATAATAAATTATTAATTTGTAATGTTAAAAGGATTTATTTTGAATATTGCAATTATTTCAATCTAATCCAAACTATAAATTAATAAAATAAATTAATAACAACAATACAACTATTTAACTTTGTTGACTTACTAACACACATACACAGACACACAACATTTTGGACATTTCATACACGAAATTCATATTTCATCATCAAAACTCAATTTACTAAAGACTCCCCTTTCCTTAAAGCCACTTTAATAAATGCAAGCATTATTTTTTTAACAACAATAACTATATAGAAAAAATTTATAATGAATTAAAGTGAATGAAATAAAAGGCAAATTTTGATGCACGCCTGAGGTTCTATAGTCGAAAGTTCGAATTACAATTATTATAAAACCAAAATGGGTGAAATTAAAACCACAACCAAAACCAGAATATGAAACTATTTGTGCAAATATCAATCCAAATTTATATAGAAATATTTTTACGTACATATATGAAAACCGATAACTTTACCATAATCGTTTGTAAATAGTTAATGATATCCGAATTTCTTTAGAAAAAACATTTGTTCTCAGTTCCGAATGGGAAAAATTGCAATTTGCCCTAGGTTCGTTTGGTTTCCGTTTTGTTTGTTTGATAAACTTATAAAAGTACTTAAAGTATGATTTTTAAAAAATATGAGTATGTAGTTAAATGAATGCTAAATTGCAAATAAAACCAATTAAAATAACTGAAATTTGAACATCAATTAATATTGTTCTTTTTTTCCACCTGCTTGACCTGAAATTTAGTAATTTAGGCATCAGTCATCCAGTAATGCTAATTGCTACTTTCGGATTAATAATACTTTAATATAATAACTTGGCAGCTCGCCCTTATCTTATCATAGTAGTTCAGCAAACTACATCTAAGTTTGATTTTAGTGTCTATTTCCTTTACTACCCTTATCAGCAAGTAAACTTGTTGTGAGCAACATTCGTGACGTAGATAAGTGAAATTCCTGTGACCTATTTGAACCCTTGTCGCCTTTGTTGGGTTAAGCTTGTTTTCGCACAGACACCGGTTTTCGCACTGTACGTACATACGACTATATACTTAAATGAGTATACATTGATAAGTACGTACATGCGCTGCTTACTTCATTATACCAAGTCGACATGCGTTTGGGAGAGAGCGAGAGCGAGCTTTCACTCGGCATCTGAGCGTCGCCGTTGCTGATAATCAACACCGATCGGAGCATACCGATCAGGCCGCTGTCGCAGTCGCAGTCGCAGTCGCTGTGGAGTCCAGCCGGTTCGCTGCCCATTAACTCTCGCTCAACGTATCAGTTGACTTAATAAGGCCAGTGCGACTAGTGCAGCGCGTGTGAGCTTCCAAAAGTGCTTTGTGTCAGTTTTTTTAATCCAATAAATTGCAGCAATTGCATTTAGCTTTCTGAGACTGCATTAATTGTTGTTGCGAATATGCCGTTGAATATTAAAAATGTTCTGGTCTGCGACGCAGTCGACAAGTCGTGTGTTGAGCTTCTAGAAGAGCACGGCATCAATGTAAGTCCATAAATGTGATGCTACGACAAATAGATTACATATACATATGTATATTAACATATACATAATAAAAGAGAATATAATTACGATCATGTATTGTGCTTGTGGTTTGTGGTTCTATATATTCAGGTTACATACAAACTGAAGCTGCCTGTGGATGAGCTCTGCAAGGAAGTAAAGGTGAGTAGGAATCTAATTACATAACATTTGCATCAACATACATACATACATATATACATACTTGCATATTTTATAACTTTATGTAAGATGTCGTATAAACATATTTATGTGTGAGTGTGCAATAAGTGCATCGGTATGTAAACTGCCTTTGAATTGGAAGCACGTGTTGGGTAAAAATTAGAATTACAAGAACAAATAAGCATGAAAAACGCGACAATTATCAGTTTATGGCTTTCATATATAAATGTTTACATAGCTGTTGTCAAGCCTGCTCCATCGTGCAAATACACCCATTGATAGAGCCTTTATCAAGCTATTTAAGTACTTATAGAATTAGTTTATTGACCTTTAAACTTAAACATGTACAATTTTATAATATTTATCTTAATATTCTTTCAAATTAAATTATAAATTTAGGCACTGAGCTTTAGTGAACATTCGTTTAAAAGACCATGTCCAGCCCATGTTTTTTCTTTTCTTTCGCAAAGCTTAAATAACTCCTCTTCAATCTTGTGTGTGTGTGTGTGTGCGTGTGTATGTATGTATACATAACTGTATTCATGATTCCTCATTTCACTTAAATTCGAAAATCTGTTGACTAAAAGAAATCAATGAAACGGCGGATATAAAAAATCATACTTATCTTATGTTCTACTTGTATATTTATGATCTTCTTGGTGGGTTATAGCGAACCTCCGTTTGTGAAATGTTTCGAGTTATATGCTGATGATGTTAGTTAATTGGTTAGCATAGCTTAGTTAGTTAATTACGATTAGCACAGCCGATTAAGTGACTTGGACCAGTCTTTGGGGGTCCACTGCAAACACTTAGAATCGATGCTGATTTTACGCTTCTCCATTGAGGCCCTGTGCTGATCGATAGTATTTTGATTGATGCAGACTATGTGCTGACCCTTACAGTAGGTCACTAGGTTAAGCCTATTCAATGTGTATATAACGTCATCTCTTTTAATGCTCGTACGCTCGGAAATATCGTTGATTGTTATAGAGGGCCTTTCGGCATCCGTTTCTGCCTTCTGATTGACCAGCTGCTCGAGTATAGCCTGCGCCCAAAATGACCGATACGACAGCAGACCCAGATCGGAAAGAGGCTTTTCTGGGGTGCCGGTCTTGCCCTCATATTTGGACAGTTCGTAGCTGAACTCAATGAGAAGCTTGCCGTAGCCCTTCCGCTGATACGGTGGAAGTGTCAGTAGACAGGCCAGATTGTAGTCTTCGACGCTGACCTTCTCCTTGGAAAAGTAGCCTACAATGTGAAATCCGCGCGAGTCAAACTCTGTCATCACATAGAACAGAAACGGCTCCGTGTCAAAGTCGAGCACCTTGTGGTCCAGAAACAATTTAGCCAACAGGCATAAATTCTGTGCATACACCTTGTTCTTGCGACCATCGATCTCGAAGAAAGATATTGAATCTTTGCGATAGATCTCATTGCCAGGTGGATGCTTCAAAGTGCATTTGATTAAGTGCCGTCCGAGGCACACACGACTCTTGCAATACTTCAAACAGAATTCGCATAAATAGATGCAGTCCATTAGACAAAGCTCCTCAGGGTATGGGGAGAAGTACCAGGGTTTGATGCGATATCGACCCAACTCAATTATTTCAACGTTCTTCATGCGAGCTACCACATTATGTGGATGCCTCAACGTACTGCAACCCGATCGTGACTTTGGCTTCGTGCCACCTTGCGTTCCATTTTCGTTGCCACCTGCTACAGCCTGTAGGATTCCTTCGTTGGCCGCCACGTGCTTACGATTGCTGCGCCTTTGTGACGCTCCATCCTTGATATGGGTAGGCGGATTGCCATCGTCGGGTTGTTGTGGCACCTTGAACAGTCCCTCCTTAGCGATCGGCCAAGAATGGAATTTAGAAACCTCGACACCCGCCCCAGAACCGATTTGGTGGCTGGCACGGCGAGCAAATTGAACTTTGCTCAAGTCCAGATCATCGTCGGTGACCCATTCGTCTAGTCTCTTATTGAAATCATGGTAGTGTACATAGTATTGACGCGTTTCACCCAACGCCTTGATGCCCACAATCTCAGCCAGTTTCCATTTGCCAGTTTTTCGCATGCGCACACGCAGCCGACAGCCCACCAAAAGTGACGAAGTCGATTCACATTTTATGGAGCTCATATTGACAATTGCTTTTCAATACAAAGTCGATTAACTGTCCATGCAGAAGCACATTAAATAAACTTTATAGTAAAGTTGGGTAGATAAAGCTGTCCCTTCGCTTGGATCTCTTCTTAGGCACTGAACTAGTTCCTTTAAGCCGAAATAGAGAGCAGTTGCCATTCAAACCGAAAACGTATATGTAGATAATGCGTAGCATACATATTAGTGCTACTTGACCTAGAAATTGAATATTATCGACGTTCCATCTGAATCATGCGTGTCTGAGAGTGTTACGAGTCTTCAAGCTTAGTCTTCCCACCCTTGTCCAACTGGCCAGTAAGGGATTATAGTTATGTTAAGAAAATTTTCTGTTTACATATACTATATATAAAGGCAATTAATATCAATTCAAAAAGAATTATTTTCGTCTTTTAGAGGCCCCAAGGTACCAACATAGTAAGTGTGCTGCCATACCGCAGAAACACCGCTAGATTTGTTATCGATAACATCCCGTGGCCCTAGCTCCAATATTAAGTCGTGCATTCTTTTAAGTTTTAGAATGTCAACTGTCTGTATACGTAAAACAGTTTCTCCCGAGTGATTGGCTGACTTACATTGATCGGCTGACTTATTGATTGTTGGTTAATCAGAAAGCCAATAGGAATCTTTTTACATACTAGAGGTACCTTTTTGAGAAGATTCACGGCATTTCAGTCGCCTCATACGACAAGCTATGATTAGCTCGGGTGGTATTCTGCAGGCTGCTACCACACGGCTATGCACAAATACATATACATACATATCTGTATATATGTCTATATGCACTTATGTTTGAATGCGCATGATATGTATATGTATGTATGTAAACATGTACTGTTGTTTAAGAAAATAGTATCTTGTTATGAATCTACATATTAAGGAACACCCAAGTTAGTTGACTAAATACATAACTACACTAATGTATGTATGCATATGCACATTAACACATGCGTATATGTATGTATGTATGTATGTAGCTTTACTATATGCATTTTCATAGTTGTAAACTATTTAACATAATCTCTGTGTAAAAAGAACTTTGATGCTGCCATTGTACGTTCGGATACAAAAATAACAGCGGAAGTGCTGGCGGCTGGAGCTGGCAGCCTTAAGGTTGTGGGTCGTGCGGGCGCTGGAGTGGACAACATCGATGTGGCTGCAGCAACGGCGCATAATGTCGTCGTCCTTAAGTAAGTAAATGTTTCCTGGGAAAAAAAAAACACATCAACAACAAAAAGCAATAGCAAATATGCACGATTCAAATGTCGCGTTGAACGCAATGGCCGATTGGCTGTCATCCTGAACGACGGGGTCATATTATGCTGCTTGGCACGCATAATTAGACGGCCCGTATTTTCTGTAACTGGGAGGGGGAGGAGGGAGAGCGAGACGGGCCCTTATTGCTGTTGAGCCTGCTGGATTGGCAAGAATACTACGCGAGTACGCGATATTTTAGATATTTGCATAACGCTGTCTAGTCACAACAAGTGCCCCCCGCGCCCTGCTCGTATTTTGTTTTGGGCACGGTTTGGTGTTTAGTGTGTTTAACGAAAATGCTTTACTTTCAGCACTCCAGGCGGCAATTCCATTTCGGCTTGTGAACTGACGTGCATCCTAATTGGCGCTCTGGCGCGTCCCGTCGTGCCAGCCGGTCAGAGCATGAAGGAGGGTCGTTGGGACAGGAAGCTTTATAGTGGCACCGAGCTCTATGGCAAGACCCTGGCGGTGCTTGGCCTAGGCCGCATCGGACGCGAAGTGGCCATACGCATGAAGACATGGGGCATGAGGGTAAGAGATCAGAATATTAAATGAGTTAACATAAGCTAGAAGGCTCGAAAACTCTAGATAATTGGGTATGACCCCATTACCACGGAGGCCGAAGCTAAGGCCGCTGGAATCGAAAAGTTAGATTTGGAACAGATTTGGCCGCTTGCTGACTATATAACTGTGCACACCCCATTAATACCGGCAACCAGAAGTCAGTTATATAGATTTTTTTTACAAAACCTCAAATCTTAAACATTCGTTCTTCAGACCTAATATCTACGAAGTCGCTGGCAAAGTGCAAGCAAGGCGTCAAGGTAATCAATGTGGCACGTGGCGGCATCATCGATGAACAGGCCGTTCTGGATGCACTGCAGAGTGGCCAATGCGCTGGGGCAGCTTTCGATGTCTTCCCCGAGGAACCGCCCAAGTCGCAGGTCACTAAAGCACTCATCAATCATCCCAAAGTTGTGGCCACGCCCCACTTGGGCGCAAGCACTGCAGAGGCACAAGTCCGCGTTGCCGTTGAGGTTGCAGAGCAATTCATTGCCCTAAATGGCACCTCACCAAAGTATACTAGCTATGCAGGTGTTATCAACAAGGAAGCACTGGCCCACTATCAGTAATGCATAATTCTTGGTTCCTTCGGCTTTATTTGTCTTTGTTTCTAGCTGAATCAATTATACCATCAACAGTAAATCAATTTGGGCTTTCACTTGGGTCCAGCACATATTGCTAATCGGAAATAAGTTTCGATTGTATGAGTTAATGTCAATATGTATTTAAATAATTTCTTTCTAAGAACCAAACAATTTGTCGGCTGGTGTCCTGATGTGCTCCAATGTCGTTATACGAGAATGACATGATGATTTTAATTTTCTTGACACTTGACATGAAACGCATAAGTAAGAATCAATTAAATTCGCAGCAATACAAATGTCATTCGAGTCCACATAGACACTTGTCTTAATTCGCTGCGCAAAATATAAACACCTCCCAACCTGAGCATGTTAATGATTCTGAAAATAATTTAATATTTTGCTTTAAAATCAGACATAGACAAATTTAAGCAAAATATACCAAATGATAGCGAACTACGTAACAGATTAGCTATGTAAAACCTTCTAAAGTTCTAGCACTTATAGAATTGGAAATATAGTAAGTATGCCCGTGGGCGTTATATGGTTAGGACTCTAAAGTGCCTAATCCGTGGAAGCTGGCCTTGGCCGTGAACCAGACCAAATGAAATGCAACCAAATGTTCCAATGTCCACGTCCGGTGAAAGCCCACGCTCTTAACCAGAATCCCCAAAACAAGCGGATTACTACAGGACCAAAACAGTCGATGAAGCCACAAAGCGAGGAGGACACGCGACGAATCAAAATATAATATACATTAAAGTCATGTGAGTTTAATTTAACACTTTACAAATTTTCGTAATAACAAGTCGCTTAGGCCAAATAATTTACCGTTGGGTTACTCTTAATTAAAATCATGACAGAGCAATACATTTTTTTTTTTAGTTTAGATCACCAAACCGACAAAGTCGCTGTGACCCAGGTCAATACCCAACACCCACGCTTGCAAATTTAGCCACAGCAGCTCCTGTCAGCCAAACGCCATTTCATTTTGGCGCGCAGACCGCCCACAACCACAGTCCCCATTTGATGCCGGAACCAAGCCGAAGTGTCCCCACGAAGTTGACGGCATAAAAGGACCAGACAGCCATCCGCCGAGCAGCAGTCTCATTGGGATAAACGGTCGAACAACAACGGCTCGCAGAGCAACAAGTGGAAACTGTTGCGGCTTTTGGAAATTTAACGCTCAGATGTGGCCCATAGTCACGTTTGAATATATTCGCTTCAAATGTGCAGTTTTCAGTGCGGTTCTTGACTCGTAAACCTTCTCAAAGCTCTGCCCCACTTGGTTTAACCCCGTGTCTGTGTCGCGCGGCTTACTAAACTTTACTGCCATTAACTCCGCGTATTTCCTCTTTAATGTGCCCGGTTAACATGACACACAATCGCATTTTTCGCAATATCCGCATCTTCCTTGTGGCAGCAACTGCAGTCCTGTCATCTCAACGGAACTGCACAGCAGCCTCCAAAGACACAATAAATATTGGATTCCTGGCTGAATACTCTCAAATGCGGGTAAGTCATCAGAGATATCCGTTACTCAATAGAATATTATTATTATTAATAATATAATAACTAAATATGTTCATCTCGAAACAATTATAATATTTTTAAAGTGGACTTAATTAATGTGTTTGCGGAACAAGCAAAGGCTAGCCTTGGATTCGAGTCAGTATCCTTTGTGTTCAGTTGCATAAGTGCCTGGATCACTTAGACAATTAATTGATCGATGACAGCCAAATAAATATATGGATTTCATTCAAGTCCTTTTCAAAGGCTTAACTAAAATGGTAGATAACTTTTCTAGTTTTAGTCAAAGCAATTTGAGTACTTTGCTATGATCGACTTCACTGAAACGGGATACACATAATTTTTTAATGTATGTCTGGTTTTTGTCAATAAGTTGGCATGTCAATGGCCAATAAATGGGCCAAGTTTGGCTTTGGCTTAAACGCTCAGTCAATCAAATTAAACGAAGGCACAATCCAGACCACTTTAACATGCACATATTATAAAACATGTGAAATTAATGACGGACTTAAAGTGAAATTCACCTAACGAACTACTCTTTACAGTTAAATTGTCATGACAACGATGAATCCAAAGCCAGCTTCACCTGTAACTACCTAAGGGCTGAGACGTCATCCCCTGCACACTAGCTTCTCTGTTTCGAGGCGGCAACAAAAGCCCTTTGTAGCAACTTCTACATGCAGCGCAGCTGAATGCGCGGCTGTCACAGAACAATTCATATAAATAAAATGAATGAGAAAGCATGCACATAACATTTTAAATATACATATTATATTGTTGAGCTGCGCACAGAGCTCGTCAGGTTCTGAGATTAGTTAACTTTGTTTAATGTGTAACAGATTTAATGACAACATGACGCAGTTCGTTATATTGCTATTTATGGATTACTGATGAGTTTCGTCTGTTCAATAAGAGTTTTTTTCCAAAGAGCAATCAATCAACAAGCGTCTGCCCAAACGTAAATTAATTACTGATCTTAGGTTTCAAACAAATATTGCAACTTTAGTAGTTGTTGATTAAACTTTCATATTTTTGGTATTCAATTTGGAAATCTTACAAGATACGAAGAACATAATGCTTAGCAGCTTTAAACATCTAATGGGTGCTCTGCTGCCAAGGCGGATTCTCTGGATTTTTATTTTTTTGCAAGCAACCCAAATGTTGTGCATATTACGCCGAATTTATGATCTTGACTATCAGCTCATACTTTCCGAACTGGCCTATAGCCTGTTATACACAGGATTAGCATTAAGCACATGCTATTATGGATATGGCATATTATACATACATTCGGGGGGTCCATGTAACGAGTTTCTTTGTCGACTATGTGGAGCAAGCCTGCAAGCTTGGCTACGTTTAAGCTTCCTGATGCTACTTCCCTGGAGTTTGAAGGTGTTTCAGGAACTCGCACAGCACGCATTCAGCCTATGGGAGTGTCTAGCCAATGACAAACTATCCTATATAATTCTGCTCTTCAGTATAACGCTCTTTCTTTTACAGGTGATATTATTTATAGTCTCGTTCTTTATCGCAATAAGACATCACAATAATTTGGCAAATGCGCTGCAGCTAACTGAAAATATTGTAAATCATGAACTCCACAGCTACGCCCAAGCAGTCAATCATGCACTTGGCTTTGAATTGTTCCAAATTCCGCCAACATAAAATTCGAAATATATATATATGTTATTTAATGTTATTGTTGCATTTAATCCTTTAGTAAATTGTATCCTTTGTTCATCAACAGGTAACTCTTGGCGGTCTGCCGCTTGCTGTAGAGGATGTCAATAAAAACGTGAATTTGCTGCCAGGCAAGACACTTAAATTTATTCCATTTGACATAGGTCACACAACCAGTGCATATCGAGTGAAACCATTAAGGTATACCTTAATTATATGCAACATACACAGTGAACCTTTAGCCAAGTTTTTCTTATTGTTAATAGACTTATGACAGAACTGAGGGAAAAAAGGGTGAAGGCTTTCATAGGACCCGATGAAAGCTGCACAACTGAGGCGTTGCTGGCCTCCGCCTGGAATATCCCAATGCTTTCATTTGTAAGTACATCTTATTTCCAATTATTATTAAAACGTATAAAAATATCTGAAAATAAAACACTTTAGAAATGCTCCGACTCAATTGTTTCCAATAAGAGTACCTTTCCCACCTTTGCACGGACCCTCGCCCCAGCTTCGAAGGTAGATATATTAATATGCATGACTTTCTTATTACTTTGATAAATGAAATGTGAATACCTAAACATAGGTCTCCAAAAGTGTCATAAGCCTGTTAAATGCATATGATTGGAAAAAGTTTGCAATTGTGGTTAGTTCCAAGCCCATTTGGGGTTCCGATGTGGCTAGCGCTATTCAGGTAATACATCTTAAAATCTATTGAATTACAATTAACACTTATTACAATGACAGGAACTTGCTGAATCGAGAAACTTTACCATAACGCATTTTAAATACATATCGGACTATATACCCATTAAGAAAACATTGTCGCAAATTGAAAATATTATCGAAGAGACATATACAACGACACGCAGTAAGTATTTACATGCTGTCATTCTTCAGCTATTACTGCTTTATATAGAAACTAAACTAGTACATTATTAATACATCAACTAGTATACGTATTTATCGGAGAGCATATTGCCATGGTGGACTTTGTGCGCTGCCTGCAAAATCGTGGACTTCTCGAGAGCGGAGATTACATAGTAGTATCTGTGGACGATGAGATCTATAATGCGAACCGTGTCAATATAATGGAACGTAGTAAGTTAATTGAAAAACTAACCATTACTAACTGCCCTTGAGGTTTAATGCATGCCCCATCTTATTGCAGATTACTTAGATCCTTATATTAGAAAAGAAAAGAGCAAATCACTGGACAAAATCTCATTTCGTTCAGTTATAAAAATAAGCATGACATATCCACAAAACCCTCATATTCGGTAATTGCTATCTAACACCTCCTATAAAAGTCTTGTATGTATATTTCTTTTAATAATTTCATTCATAATTTAATGTGATGCTTAACTGATTCAAAGTTCTTTATCTGAATGTATGGAAAATATATGAATGTCTGTGGGTATTTAAGTATTTCCAAATGTGTCAAAGGGTAAAGAAAGCTCAATATAATTGATTTTGTTAATTTCAATTTTTGTTTTAAATTCCCGTTAATGTACTGCAGAACATTAAACGCAAAATGTCTAAATGTATTATTATAACATAAATTTCAACCTATAATTCTAGAGACATTTGTACTAAAATCAAAGAGTATGCGCGTAAAGCTCCATTTCTGGTGCCCTATCATCAACGAGTTTTCGAGAACATTTCGGTATGTTATCCATGATCCCTTAATCTACCTTCCATAAATGTGCACACATATGCCTATCTAGGTACCCATATACGGTCTACACCTGTACGATAGCGTAATGATCTATGCACGTGCCATTACGGAAGTACTTCAGCGGGGGGGCGATATAAACGATGGAAATCTTGTTATGAGCCATATATTCAATAGATCCTATCACTCAATTCAGGGCTTTGATGTATGAATACCAATTGATGCTGATTAACTACTCGAGCTATATTAATGATGCGCTTTTTCCTTAGGTATTCATTGACTCGAATGGCGATGCGGAGGGCAACTACACCGTAATAACACTGCAGAGCGATGCGAACGGAGGATCTGGTAATTCGCTAGCTAAAATGACCATGCAGCCAGTTGGATTTTTTGTCTACAATAAAGACTCTGTTATACCGGTAAGCGATGCAGCACTTGTATGAATATAGATTATAACTTTCTTTGTTAATTATGATTGCTGCCTATCATTAAGGAATTTCGGTATATTAGAAATGGCAGACCTATTCAGTGGCTAAACGGTCGACCGCCACTTGCGGAGCCAATGTGCGGTTTCTACGGCGAGTTGTGTCCACGCAAAAAGCTGGACTGGCGATACATGGTCACAGCTCCATTATTTGCATTCGTTTTGGTCGTTGCAATCGCCCTGTTGTTCAAGTAAGCCCGATCAAGTTTATATATCTATTGACAATCAATAAACATCTTTAAAGGCATTACCGCTATGAACAGACATTGGCTGGGTTATTGTGGAAGGTGGACATGAAAGAAGTCACAGTGATAAACTTGGGCGAATATAACAATCCAAGCCATAAGAATATTGTACGTATATTTATAACATTTTAACTTTAATAACTTATATGTGATGTAACACATCCTAGGTCCAAATTTGCCGTCAAAGTATTTTAGTTGTTGGGGAGCCGAACAAAAGGTCATTCACAAACATTGGTAAGTTTTCTGAAATAATCTCACATGCAATATATGAAGTGAAATTTAATTTATTTAAATATTAAAATATTTACTTATATTGGCTGTAGCACTATTTCGTGGTAATATTGTCGCCATGAAAAAAATTCATAAAAAGAATGTGGACATAACTCGTTCCATTCGTAAGGAATTGAAATTGATGCGAGAGGTGAGCATATATTTACCTGTACTTGCTGTATACTTATATGAGATGAAAATGTGTAACATATTCCACAGGTTCGACATGAAAACATAATTAATTTTATTGGAGCATCAATTGATCATGGCTCTGTAATAATATTCACAACATATTGTGCCCGAGGAAGCCTAGAAGATGTTCTGGCAAACGAAGATCTGCATTTGGATCATATGTTCATTTCTTCCTTGGTGTCTGATATACTTAAAGGCCTCATTTACTTGCACGACTCGGAGATTATTTCGCATGGAAACTTACGATCGAGTAACTGCCTTATCGACTCAAGATGGGTCTGCCAAATCTCGGATTTTGGTCTTCACGAACTTAAAGCGGGTCAGGATGAGCCAAACAAGTAAGGGCAACAATTCTCATTATATTCAGCTGTACTCTATTCCCACTTAAATTCAATTCAATTTTGTTTTAAAGAACGGAACTGGAATTAAAGCGTGCCCTCTGTATGGCGCCCGAACTTTTACGCAACTCTTTCCGGCCAGCCCGTGGATCGCAGAAGGGCGATATTTATTCTTTTGGCATTTTACTGTATGAGATGATTGGTCGAAAGGGACCCTGGGGGGAGACGGCATATACAAGAGAGGGTATTTGAAAAACTAAACTCTATTAAAAACATAATTGACTCTTTTCTTTTAGAGATCATAAAATTCGTTAAAAGTCCTGACCTGCTGCAGCACGGCGTATTTCGGCCAGCACTTAATACTTTAAATATACCAAATTACATTCGTAACTGCCTGCGCCTTTGTTGGGATGAGGATCCCGAAGTTCGCCCGGACATTAGACTTGTCCGAATGCATTTGAAGGAACTTCAAGCTGGATTGTAAGTTTAAACAATTATAATTTGTTCGAAATGTGTTTAAACCCATGTGTTTTTCAGAAAACCAAACATATTTGATAACATGCTCGCGATAATGGAAAAATATGCTTACAATTTGGAGGGCCTGGTCCAGGAACGAACGAATTTACTGTACGAGGAGAAAAAGAAAACTGACATGCTATTGTATCAAATGCTGCCCAAGTAAGAGGATTTCCAATAACCTACCCAAAAGCAAATAAAATATCGATTTAATTGATATATTATACTTTATTTTTAGAACGGTCGCAGAATTGTTAAAAAGTGGCGATCCTGTTAAGGCCGAATGCTTTGATTGTGTGACTATTCTATTTAGCGATATAGTCGGCTTCACTGAACTCTGTACAACCAGCACTCCATTTGAGGTTGTCGAAATGCTGAACGATTTGTATACATGTTGCGATTCCATTATATCCAATTACGATGTTTATAAGGTAAGATTTTTACATTTTAAAAAGCTCTTATTCGAAGTATTCTATGTAAGGTGGAAACGATTGGAGACGCATATATGGTAGTATCTGGGCTACCTTTAAAGAATGGCAATCGTCACGCCGGCGAGATAGCCTCATTAGCGCTTCACTTGCTTGAAACTGTTGGGAATCTGAAAATTCGCCATAAGCCAACAGAAACGGTGCAATTCCGTATTGGCATACATTCTGGTCCCTGCGCAGCTGGTGTCGTTGGACAGAAGGTAGATTTCCTGGGTTTTTTTTGACTGGATAGTTCTTTACTAAATACTTACTACAATAGATGCCACGATATTGCTTGTTTGGGGATACTGTCAACACGGCCTCGCGTATGGAGAGTACCGGCGCAGCGATGAAGATCCACATATCGGAGGAGACCTATCAATTGCTGCAAGCTGTTGGAGGCTACATATGCGTCGAGCGAGGCCTGACCAGCATTAAAGTAGAAAATTGATAATTTAAAAGAGTATACCATTCTAAATAGATGCATTCCCTTTCAGGGCAAGGGCGACATGCGAACCTATTGGCTAACCAAGCAATTGCAACCCGAAATACGAGCGCTAATGATCAACGACTGGGCGCCGGATCTGATTAGTACAGTGGATTCTTCAAACGGTTGCTGCTCGAAGGCAAGAGGTGGCGACTTGTCCTTATTGAAGTTTCCAAACATGCCCATGAACATGAGGACAGGGTCCTGTAACTGTGCCACCAAATCCTTATATAGCCGGCGCTCCGACGATAATGTTACCACCTCGCACAATGTCTCTGCGCTGTCAAAGATCACAGAAACAGTGCAGATCAATTGCAACCAATTGTGCGTCTGTCGATTGAACGGCAGCCAAGTGTTGAGCAACCGGAGCCCTCGCTCGGCTCCTAGCATCTCATTTAGGCTCTAGACCTGAGCTGCTCTAAGAACAAATAGCTAAGCAATCGGGTCACACGGTTGTAACCTAACCATTTATTAATGTCTATCGGACATTTTTGTCGCAAAATACTTAAATAAATGTAAGCTTTAACCCGTAACCCTTGCTCCACTGTCTGCAACCGCCGTAACCAATCAATTGCCAATTTTAAAGTTATTTTTAAGCGCCTGCCAGCATTCGTAGTACTGAGCATCCAATTTCTGGCACGTCTCCACGCCCCATTTAGTAACGGCCAAACTAAGGGAGGACTCGAACATAAAAGCCTGTACAATTTAAATGAAAAGTGTAAATTTTAAGTGTGAGACATGGCAGATAAAAAACCAACAAACCTGTGTTCCCTCGGCAATGCGTTCAGGCTTAAGTTCAGCGTTCGAAGCACCATCAAAGCATTTGGCATCTGGACCATGCGGAGTCATCATCGAGTGTAGGGTAGCACCACCAGCAGCAAAGCCCTCCTCCTTGGCTTCGTAGCGGCCCAGTATAAGACCCATGAATTCGCTCATGCAATTCCCTTCAAGAATTTTTGTTTTACTCACTGACGGATTGCTTACAATAATAATACTGACTGTGATAATAGGGCGGACGGAAAGTGTGCTCCTGGACCGACCAGCGCGGAGGGAAAATAACAAAATCGGCAATGGCAGTACCCGGCCTTAAGCTCGGGCAGGTAAGCACCGTAAAAATACTGGGATCACAGTGATCAAAGCTAACCGAATTAATTACCATAAATTTCGATAGATCGTATTTGTAAGGCACATAATTGCCATGCCAGGCAACTACATCAAAAACGCTGTGTTTTTGTTCAGCCACAAACAGGCTGCCTTGGTACTTGGAAATCACGCGAAACTCTATAAATAAATCAAAGTTAAATTCATTATATCAAGTGGAAAAGGAGCACTAAACTTACCCTTAAAATCTCTATTATCAAACCAAGCCACTGGTGTTTCAAAGTCCCTTGGATTGGCTAGACCATTTGCCCCAATAGGACCTAGGTCGGGCAAACAGAAATGTCCATCGAAAACCTCAAGTATGTAACCCCTACAGTTTTTAAAAACATTTTGAATTTATTACCTAATACAAGAGATGCTTGTATGTACAATATACACTCACCTACTCGGTGACTTGACCCTTACGGCAAAACGTATGCCTTGAGGAATGACACAGATTTCATTTGGGGCAACCGTCATTCGACCCAGCTCGGTTGTTATGTCCAGAATGCCCTCTTGTGGCACTGAAAATCAGTTTATTATTACAAATCAAAGAATATAGAAATAAGCCATTGTCCTACCTATGAGAAAATCACCATCGCTGTTGTAGAACGCAGAGTCGTCCATAGACACATTGCATAGGTAGATGTGGATAGCCAAGCCGTGCCGTGCTCTTATATCGCCGGCACCGCAAACCGTGTGAAGTCCCTCAACAAATGTAACGCTTTTTTGATCCCGTCGCGGTATATCAAATGGTTTCCATCTCATCTGACGATTTATGGATAGAAGTTAAGCTTATAAAATGCGAACCGTAACTCTCCCCATACCTGGTTAGGATTTGGAGGCTGCTCACCCCAGTTGTTGCTCAAATATTTTGAGCCGATAAACGGTTGAAAAGGCTTGTGAACGGCACTGGGCAGCTTCCTATAAAGCCAAGTGCGCACATTTTCAGAACGTGGCGCAGTGAACGCGGAACCAGATAACTGTTCCGCGTAGAGTCCATAGGGGCACTGCTGTGGCGAATTCTGTCCCACTGGCAGGGAGTTGGGGCAGCGTTCGTCCTCTGACGAGAAATGGCCGCCAAAACCTGTCAAATACTATAATATGCAAGGCATTAGCTAAATGCTTGGTTTAGTAAATCACACTCAGTAAACCGAAGAAAAAATCATCCGAAAAGTTTCCGATTAAAGATTATATGGGAGATGTTGTCCGATTTGGCTTCTTTGAAAATAACTTTTTGTTTCCACTATTTTCTTATATTCTTCGCACTGGATTTACCTTGTATTGCGACATGTGTGTAGCGAAGGGAGAGAATAACCGACTGTCGTTGCCCGAGCAAAGATCGCGGCTATTTATATGAACTGTGTCTGTTGTCTTTAATACCCTATAGCAGAAATGAAAAGAGCATACTAGGATTTGGTAACAACCAGATACCGATCTATGCCGACTTGTAAGCACAGCATATATATTCAGGGTAATATTGAGTCGAGCACACCTTTATTGGGATAGCTAGTTTTCAGATATCTTGTTGTCTTGTTTATTTGCTGGGGAAACTAGTCGGCACGATAAGCCGGTCCCCCAAAGAGCTAAACGGCACGTAAACACCTGTTCCTAGTTACCTATGCATCTTTATCACAGCCACACTTCTCCATGTTGTTGTTTTTCGTTAAGATCTCCAAATCGACATACTGGGCAAACAACAACAAGCTACTCATATCATATTTTGCATAGCAGTTCTGCTGGTTCTAGATTCATTCAAATGGTGCATAACAAAATTGTCGAACCGGTATTTTGACCCCTAACGACAAAACGACAAGAGCAACAAATGTCGAGTGGGTCGGTGGTTTAAGAGAGCGTATGATAGAGGAAAAGCATACATTTTACTATATATATGATTTAATATTGTAAACTAAAAACCTAATTTATATATTTTATTCCGGCAAAGTTAATTGGAAATTATGCAGTACATATATTACGTGTATTACAATTAATAATGTATGTTTGTCTGTATATGTACTATTTTAAAATACTTAAAGTACCTTTGTGCAGTAATTAAACCTAAAATAGTTTATAAATAATATGTTTAAAGACATCAAGCGCTTAAGAGACTTTTGCATATTCCAGTTGCAGCCAACAACACTTTATGGACTAAATGCGTACATTTATCTACAGATTTCTGGTAAGTTTTGTTTTCATTTTAAAACAAGTATTTAAAATTTGTTACAATGATGGTCAGCAATGCAGTATGTGAATGTCATCGAGTGTTCCATGGTGTTTATATCGGTTAGAAAATATGTTCCTCTAGGCAGATGCAATTGCTCTTAAACAGGTTTCAAATTCAGCTCTCCAAATACTTTGCTCCTTTTTCACCTCTTCTAATTCTACTTCATTGTACATACAATCTCCTGCAACAAATATGCTCGTGTGTCCACAATCTCAAATACGAGTCGAATGCGATTGTTATTTAACAGGTGTTTACAATTTAAATTATTAATTTGCCTTTTACTTGGAGCTTAGGAGATTCGCGTGACATGCTATATATATATAATTGAATGCTCTGGTGCATTTAAGGGTAGATACTGATAAGGAAATACTGCATTCACTGGGACATGCGGTTGATAGGAGCAGCACCCAAATCGCCTCTCCTAATCATGTGATAAATTTAAAACATCATCGCCCACATTATTTTTCGGTATCTTGGCCGGCGGCGGCGCAGCCAAATCGGCTACCGAGGCAAACTCCATGCGCTTTTTCGGCAAGGCATTTCCCAGAAGTGCACCCGGAGGCGCCAACTCGCTATAAAGGCGAATTAGGTCTGGAGAAGGACGCCGATGCGAGGAACCGCTGCTGCCATCAGATGGCGCTGGCGATGGCGTGTTCGAGGGCACGCTTGATATGGCCAAATCGACGGCACTAAAATTGTATTTGCTGCCGGAGTTTGAATTGCCGCCACCGCCGCTGCTGGTGATGGACTTGGTGGGCGTGAGGCGTTCCAGTGCCGGCGAGGCTGACGATTCTCTGGTACGCGCTGACGACGGCGTGGTCGATTTTGGCGGTTTCATCATCATGGCCGATAGGGATTCTTGCTGTATTTTAAACAGCGCCGATGGTGACATAAACATATTATTAGCCGCTAGCGTAGTCTTTGACAGTGGATCCGGAATTCCGTACTTTCCGTGCTGCTGTTGAAAGAATGCCGCATAATCTTGCATTTTCTCCTGAGCAATTGCATTGTAGTAGGCCGCCGAATTGGATAGTGTTGATGGAGATGGTACACCTGTTGATATTCCGCCACCTGCTGCTGCTGAGCCGCTGCTGCCTGATTTCGTGGCATTACCCGCGGCAGCTGCCACAGCAGCAGCAGCACCCGATGGCGTGGCAAAGAGCGCATCGAGATCAGCTGCCGCCTTATTCTGGCGATATAATAGCGCCTTAATCTCAGAGTCTTGCTTTTCCAATTGCAGCAGCTGATTCAGCATATCAGACTGCATATCCTTTTGCTTTTGCTTCAAACTGACAGCGCCGCCGCCACCAGTCGTGGCCATGCCACCAGCGCCAGCAGCAAGTAAAGCGGATAACTCATTGTGTGCACCGCTCATGTGCTTGCTGCCAGTTGAGGCCATAGCTGCAGCAAACTGATTATTCGGATCAAATAGTTTTGTATAGGTCTGGAGCAGTGCTGTGTAGTCTGCCTGGGCTGCAGATTGCTGTTGAAGCTGTTGCTGCTGTTGTTGCTGTTGCTGCTGTTTTTTGGAACTGCTGCTACTAGCAACAGGCGGCGGCGGTATCGATGCAGCCGCAACTGCAGCCATTTGTTGCTGTAGGAACACGTTTAAATCATTGCTTTGTTTGCTCTGCTGTTGCATGTAGGAATCATAGCCCAAAAGTTTGGATGCTTGTATTAGATTGTTGTAGTCGGCGCTGAGAGCAGCCGCAGCTGCTGCTGCCGAAGCTGACGACGCTGTTGCTGATGTTGATTTTGAAGATTTGCTGCTTGTTGGATTTGCAACTTGTTGATTGCCCGTTAGATAATTCAAATCTGAGCTAAATCCCAGGGTTCCCAGTGTAGTAGCGCCCAAGGCCTCTGCCTGTTGCAGCAGCAGCGCAGCATACTCGGGCGAGCGTATCAGTTCGCTCATCTTTAATGGGTCATTCTTGAGCTCGTCCAGCTCTTTCATTAGCTTCGTTTTGTAAGAATTTGAAGAAGAGCTTGAGTTGGATGACGATGACGAAGCTGACGATTTGGAGCGGTCCATCTTTGATTTGCTGCCGGTATTATTATTACCATTGTTATTGCTGCCACTTCCGCTGTTATTGCTGCCTGACGGCAGTGGCATGTTGAAGCTGTTGGAATAGGCAGCTACTGCCGCTGCCACGTTGGGATCATTTAGATTGCCCAGCGCCGCCGCATTGCTGGTCTGCTTGGAGCCACCAACTTTGGCTGCCGCTGCAGCCAGTTGATTGAGCGACGAGCTGCCATAATCTTTGCGTTGCTGTTGGAAAAGTGCTGCTAAATCGGCTTGAAGGAAATTGGGCGGCAATTGGCCAGCCAGCTGTGCCAAGCTGGCAGCCATTAGATCGTTGGCCGTAGGCAAACACGCAGCTGAAGGTGGTACCAGCGGTGTGGTCAAATCATATTTGTTGGGTGTTATGCTCGGGCTATTGCGAGCAATATCACTGACACTGAACTTGCCTGGACTTGGCGCTGGCGAATTACGTGTGCGGGATGTGTGCGATGAAGCATCTGATTTAGCTGGCGACGGCGAGGCACGCACTGGCAGCTCAAACTTGGCGGGACTAGCAGCATTCGACTGTAACTGTATGCTTGTTGGGCTGTCACGCGGAGAGGCAGACTGTACTGCAGCGCCAAGTCCACTGTTTGTAGCCGGCGTCTGTGGCGGAAGTAGTTGGCTTACGGCTGCGTTTAGCGGCATCGATGGCGCCACGGCAGTTGGCACAGCAGCTGGCGTGTGATTCGTAGGATTTGGCGTGGCCAACGGTGACAGCATGCGCACTGGATTCATATTAAGCCCCGATGGCATGCACAGCTGCTCCTGCAGCGACATTACTTTCAGTTCACTGGCTTTTTGTTCGGCTTGCAGGGAGGTTTCCTCCTCCGCTTTGCGTGCCACATCATCAACGGCATTCAATTGAATACTCTCGCCTAATGGCTCCTCCTTGGGCTGCTGTTCCAGTTTTATTTCATTAACTGATTCGGCTTGCGGCTGTGTCTCCGTTTTTACTACTACGTCGTCTTTATCATTGTCAATAATTTTAATGGTTTTCGGTGGTATAAAATCGTCCTCCTGCTCACAGTCCAAGACGGCACATAACCAATTCCATAACGCCTTATCACTTTGCTTCGATGGAAACTTCGGATAGAGCGTGTTCTTTAATTTCTCGTTGTAGGTTACATCATTGTTGTAAATATTTCGAAATTTGACAATCTCGCCGCGAAACTGTGTGTAGTAATCAACGCAGGACTGTATTTCAGTGCGCACCTCTTCGGGTATCTCTTTATCTGGCAGCACAGAATATTGCATTAGCATCGGTCGTCCATATTCCATGGACTGTTTATTTTCATTTGGTGGCACTATCCATATACACTTGACCACCGATTCCAAAGTAGGATTCTCTTCATAGTAGGGTGCTAAAAAACAAACAGAATAATTTTAGTATGGTTTTAATATGAAATCTTACACACTTACATATAATTAATGAAACACATGGCGTATACGTGAGATCACTAACGCCACGCATGCGTATTTGATAGTCGAGCTGTGCGTCGCAATCGCGTAGAGTGGGTTCAGCTTGAAACTTGGGATGCGAGTGATACCAGCCAACGAGCAGTACCTGATCTTGTATCATCATCTTTTGTATATCACGCTCTACTTCGCCGGCACGTTGGCGATCAAAGCGTGTATTACGACATGGATATGTTTTCGTAATTGTCAATGCTGCAAAAATACAAAACAGTTGAACATGCCACCAGACAAACTTGATCAATTCTTAAGGCCGGACTCACTGTGCGTGTTCATGTCCCAGGTGCCACCCAGATAGCCACAAACCTCACGCACCGTCAAATGGCAGTGAAAGTCGGCCAACAACAGAGCGGAGGAGGTGATGCTTAACAAAAATGGTTGTAATTTTCCAACCGATGTGAATGGAACGGCCTCAATCAGCATATTGGCATCACTGTAAAAACCACATTAATCGATCACATTTTATTTAAAACTATTTGAAAACTTACTGAATTATATTGCGATTGGCTACAGTATTGTGCGGAAATACTGCCCGTTTTATAACAAGATCTGGCGAATCGGTCTTGCGTTCTGCATCTATATAAAAAAGAAAACAAATTTAGCTATTTACAAAAACACAAAGGACATGTTGGACATAAGAATAAGAAGGGAGTTAGTCTGTTAGTTGACCTTTCCCTCTGCCAGAATAGTATACTATGATTAAGTACTTTAAAGCAAATTCTACATTTTAAGTAGTGACAGTACTTAGTATGCTAATCACTGCCAAATATTTGTTACCTGGGTCACCGTCTTCAGGTGTCGACTCCTTTTGCAAAGCACACTTTCTCAAATAGGTATTTTTATAGGCATCAAGTTTCTTCCCTTTATACTTGACGGATGCCCAACCGCAGCCACTTTTCTTTTCGGGGTTTATGATACGCTTGCAGTGCATGGCCCACGCACTGGGTGTTAGAAATATGGTTTCAGTCTCTTGTGATTTTATTTTACCATCCGCCAGTAAATCGCCCACAAACTTTTGCCCAAGATAATCAATAGTCATCAGCGATTTTCCGGGCTGCAGGACATTTGCGGCCATTAACGTTTGCAGTGTAACTGTGCGGCCAGTGCCGTTGAATCCCTCGTAGTTCTCTTTGGCCTGTTCCCAAAAACATACATACATAAAATAATTCGAGCAAAATATTGTCTGGCCAAATGGGAGACACGCACCTCATCGTCATTCTCGTCATCGGGCACATCGCTATCAACGTCTTTTTCGCACAGACTGTCCTCCAAAATGGAAATTCTACACGGTGGTACACTTTCAGCTGGGGCTACCTCTGCGTCCGCTTCTGCTTCGGCTTCTGCCTCAGCCGCATCCGACACAGACAAATCGCGCTCCCCATCCACTTCGCCATCACTTACTTCGTCATTTGTTGTTTGTTGCGGCTGAGGCGTCGAATCGCCCTCGCCTTCGCCCTCACCGTCTGTGCTGCTGCCCATTTGATTTTCACGCGCTCCTAGTTGGTCGCTATCGGGCAATATGCCATTTTCCACTCCGTTTTCCATACGCTTATTGTCTACCCTTTATAAAAAAACTATTAAAAAAAATCGCGATAGGCCCAGCAGCCGCAGAATTTATGTATGTATTCCACGACTTCGCTTCTTCTTCTTCTTCGTGCATCAAACGAAGATTGTTGTTCGTCTGTTAACTTAACAGTCGCTTTATTTTTATCGATAACAACAAGCCGCAATTATTATTTTTGGACATATATAAAAATGTTATAGTTGTTATATAGCATACGGAACTTAAGCGCTGAAAGCCGAGTAAGGTCCTTACTTCATAAAATTTTAAATGAGAAGCTGTTAACTAACTCATTAGTGATACAGCTGTTTTCAATCTTATCGATAGTTAAGTTTGCTCTCAGAGAGTGTAGTCATTCACATCACACGCTCGCACACTAATTTTTTTCGACGTAGTTCACACAAGAAATTGTTGGATTCAGTGTTGGACAATAACGCATTAAGCGGTAAACTTGCATTTCGAATTGTGTATGAATGCAAACTTAAATAATTAATGAATTAAAACAAAACAAAACTTTTCGGTTATTATTTATTAATAGTTGCCTTGTATTGTTAAATGTATTTACAATAATACAAAGTTCACGGTATTTTAACATACTGAACTCGTGTGAATCGAGATATCCACAGATGTGTTGCCCCATCGGCAAGATCGAGGCTTTATCCCGATCGTGCGCCATCTTCGCCAAGACTGTTGTCACCAACAACGGTAAGTGCTTTGTCTCTTGATATTTCGCTAATCTATGGTATATGGTATATATAAATATATCTACAGTTTATTTGATATATTTTAATATTTTATGCAGTAACATGTAAATATTTTGAAGAGCATTTTTGAATTTTCGAGCAAATTGATAGCAAATGCCATCAGCTGTACATATTTTGTTACATATGAACAGGTTGGCAGCACTTGTAGACACATTCAATTTGAGATGAAACTAGGTCGTGTTTTTTACGCGTGACTTGAGTTTCGTGCTGTAAATTGTATTTACCATAACACAATATTTATTAAATTAAACTAAATGGAATATATTTATCGCATCATGTATACACAGTTAATCAAAATATTATTAATTTGATTAGAAAACACATATAGTTGAAGAATTAGTAGCATAAATAATCAACGTGCGTGCTTACGGATATGAATTTGGTCGTGTTGTGCTGATTGCACTCACCTCTAGATTTATGCTTTAATTACGGAAAACAAAATAACCCAGCATCGATATTTGGATAAGACTTCAGAAGGCAAAATTAATTGAAATAAAAAATAATACACCAAAGTAGTCGCTAGTTTAGATGTTCACCAATGCTTTTGCAAAAATAGATGGAACTGTGAGCTACACGGCGAACGATAGCGGACTTTAGACCGAGCAGTGCCGGCAATGCAGCGAATTTAAATATAATTAACTTTTCAAAGGTACGTACGTAACCATCACGCATACTATTATAAATTGTCTCGTTCGTGGCTCGTTGATAACGTTATTCATTTACATTTCACAGAAATCTTTCGTGAGACCAAATTAGCCTTACACTGCAGCCCGCAACAGGTTCACTGAGCCCGACTCACTCGCACTCACTGCCGATACCGCTACCTGCTCCGCCGCCACGACAACGAAATTTTTCGGCTTGTTTATAAATTTTGCTCATCAGGTGAGAAAATAAGAGAGATTTATCATTGTAGTCATTATTCCAGTCCTTTATAAATTGACGTAACCAACTGTATTTGCTCTTATCCTTATCAGTTAGAGTACAATGACCACTAGATTAAGCCCTAATCGGGGGCAGAGTACAAATTGTTTTCGAAATATTTCAATTACACATAGGTAGGTGATGAGGGAAATATAGTTATGAGGATGATTATATGTGACAAACTTATTCCAATCCATATATATTATATATACTATATAAATAAATGTTAATATATAAATCAGTTCTGGTGCTGTGGAGTTTATGCGCTTACAAATGACAAGAATGGGTCTGGATTGCTAATCAAGTTCGCGTATTTTCCGATCTATATATAGGTTAGATATACACTTGTGACTTAAATTTAACTTTACTATTCTTTTTTACAGTCCCACAAATTTGACTACTATGGCAGCTGTTGAATCAGTTCAGAATGCACCCACAGAGCGCAAGGCGAATCCACTTAAATCCTTTATCACTGGAGGTTTTGGCGGCATTTGCAATGTTCTCTCCGGACATCCTCTTGACACTATTAAGGTAGGTTCTCTGCGAAACGGCTTACCACCTAACTAACATGTTCACTTATCTGCATAGGTTCGTTTACAAACAATGCCGCGGCCAGCCCCTGGAGAGCAGCCCCTGTATCGCGGCACCTTCGACTGCGCAGCAAAGACCATACGTAATGAAGGTGTGCGGGGTCTGTACAAGGGTATGTCCGCGCCACTGACGGGGGTGGCGCCCATATTCGCCATGTGCTTTGCCGGCTATGCACTGGGAAAGAGACTGCAACAACGTGGTGAGGAATCTAAGCTCACGTATCCCCAAATCTTTGTTGCCGGCTCGTTCTCTGGCCTATTCTCTACGTTCATCATGGCGCCCGGTGAACGCATCAAGGTGCTCCTGCAAACACAGGGCATAGGTCCTGGCGGAGAAAAAAAATACAACGGAATGATCGATTGCGCTGCCAAGCTATATAAGGAGGGTGGTCTGCGTAGTGTTTTCAAAGGCAGCTGTGCAACGATGCTTAGGGGTAAGTCAATTTTTATTTTGATATACGATTGACGGTTTTTCTTATGAACTGTACGGATCATATATACAAACTAGTCTCTCGGTTTTGTCTTTGTATGCCGGAGTTATGCGATACTCGGTCATATAGGCAAAATTGTATGGCTAACATCTAAATATTATATCGTACACCTGTTGAATGTCTTGCCTACATTCTTATAACCTTGTAGAAGGTATTAAAATTTTGTCATTAACTATGTGACGCCTAGCAGGCATCTTCGACCCCATAAAATATATATATTCAAGATGAGCATCAACAGCCGAGTTGATATAGCTTTGTCCGTCTGTCTGTTTCTAAGCGAAATAGTCTCTCAGTTTTAAAGCTATCGTCTTGAAACTTTGCATAGGTCCACCTTTCTGTTGCAGACAATAGCGGACCACTATATCAACTCGGCATTTTCGAGATGCACTATTCTCACTCTTCGATTTTTTTTCATGCTCCCCAATTTGCCAATAAATCGGCATATGCAAACCTCTATGATATTCTTTCTAGTAAATCTATAATTGAATTTTTATCGAATTAGATATTGTTTTTGTTTCAATAGTCCTGAAGCTACGCTGTGAACGCATTCGTTAGTTTAGTTGCAGTCTATATGTACTTAATCATTTATTTTATTAATTCTAATTAGGTTTGTGGTTGTAAACGTTCAAATTAATATTTATATGCAGTTTAAGCCTAAACTAAGTGCGAGTGTGCTTATTGTTAAATCTCATTGGACATTTGCTTGTCTTCTGTTTCTTGCGAGAATTCCTCATTCCCCTTCTGATGCTTTTGTCTTAAAATATAATCCAAACGGTTGCGTTGCGACAAATGACCTTTGCGTTGTCGTTTGGGCAATTGCTTCTTGTTGGAGCTGCCCAGTTTCTGGTGTTGCTGCTGCTGCTGCCGCTGCTGCAGCTCCAACTTGAGCCAATGGGGCAGGCCACGTGTGTTGCCTGACCTTGAGGGAATCAGAATAAGCGGCGCTCCGCAGTGAAGCTGCCTGCGCAGCACATAGTAAACGCTGCGCCCATTAAAGTTGGCGCAACGCGGCACCAGATTCTTGTCCATCTTGTAGCTAACCACATGCCTGCACAGCATGGGCTTTCCATTGATGTCGCGCACGCAGCGTTCCACGCTGGGCCCACGCACCACATTTGTCAGCCGCGGCAGCCAATTGCTCATGTCGCAGTTACATTGCCACGGATTCTGGTCCAGGCGTGAGACGCGCAGGCGTGGCTGCTGAAAAAAACTGGTCGGCAGCGTGCGCAGTTGATTGCCCTGCAGCTGTACTACAGCCAGTTGCTGTTGATCATCGAGCAGACCATTCGGCACATGTGTCAAATTGTTGTGCGACAAATTGAGCAGCTCCAAGCGCTTGACGCCCAGCAACGCATCCATGGACAGCTCCGCAATGCCGCAATGGCTCATGTCCAGCTCACGTAGCTTCTCCATGCCAGCGAATGCATCAAACGAGACGCTGCCAATGCGTCCGCGCAGTGTCAGCTGCTCCAGGGCATGGAGACCCTAAAGAAATGAAATCAAAAGATGTTGCATACGTGACATTTCAAGAAAATGATCAGATACTAGCTATACTTAAAACTAGAGAATATTCGGACAACAACTTGAGAGCTTGTGACTGTCGGAGATATTTTTGGTCTATAATGGTTTAACCGGCAGTCGGACATTAGAACACATTAAAACTATTCCACCCTCTGGGAAGAGTATGAAAACTAATGAACTTCAACGGCTGCTCAGCCATTGCTTTAGTCTACACACACAAACCTTAAAAACACCTTGCTCCAAGCTGGGCGTGGTTACATTAGCCAGGCTCAGCGTCCGGAGCTTGTGTAGCGAATCGAACTGTCCGTAGCTATTCCAACTGTGGAGCTTCAGTGCTGCCAGCTCACTTCCCAGCTGCATTTCAAGTGTGTCGTTCATCACCCAAAACGTGGCCGGCAATATGTACCTTATGGGATTCTGTCTCAAGTCCGCCTTTTGTAAGCGTGGCAGAGGCGGAAAACTTGACTCACTTAGGCGCTCCAAATGATTATCGGCCAGATTGAGCGTCTCCAGCTCCAGCAAACCGGCTAGACCCAAATAATATAACCGCGACACCGCATTGTGCGCCAGCGACAGACTCTTTAAGTGTGGCGCGCCGCTAAAGGCAAATGGTTGCACCTCCTCAATGCCATTGCGTTCGAGGTTCAGATGATGCAACTGTGTCAATCCATCGAACATTTGCCAGTGTAGCTCGTTCAGCTGACAATTGTGTATGCGCAACACTTCCAGTAGGTTCCAGCCCCAAAAGCTGGGCATACGCGTCTGTTTCAGACGTTCGACATGCTGCTCATAGCTCATAATCTCCACGGTGGCATCTGCCTCGAATTGCAATTGATACTTGGGCGTCGCCTCATTGCCGGCCACATCGCTGGGCGGCTTGTATTCGTAATCATCGCTGGGCAGCTTTGAGTTCTTCGGCCGCTGCAGGCGTTCGCTCGCCTGCAAGCGGATCTGCTCGAAATTTGCATGCTGCAGCAGCTCCAGCGGCTCATCGATAATCAGCGTTGTGGCGCCCGTGCCGCGTATTTCCAGTGTGCTCAGCTGATTGAGAAAACGCAGACTGCTCGTATTCACTGTAATCGTATATAATGCTGTGTTAGTATTTGCTATTGAGATAAAACAAAAAAACAAATCTCCTTGTGGGACACTGTATTAAAACACTGTTACTAGTTTTTGTTAGGATTTCTGTTCTTGTTTTTTCAATGTTTGTTTAGAAAGAAGATAAAAAGCTTTCAAGCGGAAAACTCAAAGCAGGCATCCCTGAACAAATTTTTATAACTCATTAAAGCATGATATAATCTATCTGAACGTCAAAGCTGGACTTTTAAACCTTTTACAACCTTGTTGCAGCATCATACATTATGTCTATAAACTTACGTTTGTTTAGGATTTTAAATATCCTCAGTAGCTTCATTATAAAGCGAAAATCTCTACGCTTAAAACTGTGAGCTTAAAAGCCATAAGACGAAGAACTCGCTTTATTTACTCCTTAACCCTAAGGGATAGCTTTTGACCATATGTTCTTTTTTTTATTAGTCAATCGCTTTAGGGGACTACTTTTAATCACTTTTATCCTGTTATAATTGTATAGTTAAATGCCTAGTTTTGCAACACCGCGAACCCACCTGTCAATTGGCTATCCGGGCTGCCCGTATGTAGGAGGACTAAAGCCTGCAAATCAATGGGCAAGGCGCTGAGCAGGGCCAGCGTTTCACTGGCTTCCTGCAGCAGGCAAGTGGCCAGTTTGATGTGGTTAGTCAATGGGAAATCGGAGTCTTCAGGTCCTTCCTCCGCGCTGGTCATGTAGTTCACCCAGCGTGCTATGGGCAGCTCATTGAATGCGGCATATTGACAGACACAACTCAACGGGCAGCTAAGCACGTCTAGTTCCACAGGTGCCTCCGGCTGCTGTTCGAGCTGTGGCAAGGCTGACTCTGGTTGGCAGCGCTATTGTATGCAGAGTCTAACTTATAGATCATATCATAAAATTGTTCAGGTCACTCACTAGCAGCAGCACGATCAGCACGTTTATTAGGCTCGTTGTCGATATCATCATTATCGCTTCTCACAGTTTGACAGCCACTGGCGCTTGCTACGCGGGAACTGTTTCTTATTTAACCAGATACACTTGCCTCGAATTCCGTTCATATACTAAAACGCAGCCCCATGGTTCCCATTAGACTGAGAGCGAAATCAGCATTCAAATTTGAACTCCTATTGTTATTGTAATTCCATTTTACTTGTATTCCAGTATATTTTCTTAACGGAAATGAATTTCTGATAGTCACATCCTCCGATAAGCCTTCTCATATATATGTATATCGTTTATTTGTATATTATGTACTGAAATGCTGGGCGTCGGTTTGAGAAGTTTCTCCACTGCTTCCATTTAGCACAAGGTCGCGTCTGTCTGATCCAAAAGTTTTATAACAACCCGCCCGTCTGTCGCTCTCCTTCCCTTCTCTGTAGTTATAGTAGGGAATTGCAATCCTATCTGAAAACAATTAAACTTAGTAGCTAACGATAGGATATTTAGCTATCTTATAAGAGTGAAATTCTGAAATTTCTCAAAATGTTCCTAGAGAGAGATAAACGTAGGAAAGAGCTAAATCTTGAATAGAATGCTCATATTTTGTACAATTAAGTTGAGAATTAGTTGCATTTAATGACAACTACATATATATATTATTTTATTTTGAATTCAATGAGCCAGGTGATTGTTGGGCCTTATATTTAAACTACGCACCTTTTCTATAAAAACCTGTCGGGATTAGTATTCAAGTTATTTGTTAAATGTATTCCAAATCGATTATTGTATAAATAGCAATAATAATCGTATAAATTGCGTGCTAAACAGAATTATTTTGTTTTCTATATTTATTTTAAAAACTCGTCTTGCCAATTTTAATATTATGATAAACAAAGTTGTTATCTATACTTAAAATTTGATATTTATGTTTATTCATTTTTGATTTTGTCTCCTTTTCATTGGTATTTAAATTTATGCCTACAGTTCGATCCCACTGTAGCTTGTTTATGTTTTCTGTGCATTTAATCAATATGGTATATAGTTCATTCGGATTTACTTTATTACAACAAACATATATATTATATATATATATATATATTTGTGGCGCCGTTAAAGTCGCCGCTCTCATGTAAAGATTTAAATAATTCCTCACAGTGCTCGCATATCGTAATTGGCATATCATAATTCTAGAGTTCAAGCAAAATATTGGCATTTAAGAATATAAACTTCAAGATTAAAAAAAAAAGAAAACAACAAATTAAGAGTTTTGAAATGTGAGTACGCAACAACTGCCGTATTTAGTTTAATTGCATTAAGTAGCTGTAGTCCGTAATTACTTTTAGATATAAATATCTACCCAGTATACTCGATTACTAACATTTCGTTTAACCCATTTGTAGATCTGCCTGCCAATGGTCTGTATTTCTTGGTCTATGAGTACATACAGGATGTGGCCAAGGCGAATTCAAAAACGGGCGAAATAAACACTGCCTCCACCATATTTGCGGGCGGTGCGGCGGGCATGGCCTATTGGATACTGGGCATGCCTGCAGATGTCCTCAAAAGTCGTCTACAATCGGGTAAGTTGTATATATAACATTATAACATTAATATTACAACTATTACAACTTTCTTGTAGCACCCGAGGGAACCTACAAGCACGGCGTGCGTAGCGTATTCAAGGATCTGATTGTCAAGGATGGTCCATTAGCACTTTATCGTGGCGTAACGCCAATAATGATTCGTGCCTTCCCAGCTAACGCGGCCTGTTTCTTTGGCATTGAGCTGGCTAATAAGTTCTTTAATTTGGTTGCGCCAAGTTTTTAATTAAACATTTTTAAATTCTATTTTCGTAATCACAGGTAGTCTCAGGATAATATCCTGTCAGACAGTTAATGAAAGTTTGTTACAAAATGATTAAAATAAATGTATATTTTTATAAACCTTACGAATTTTAAGGTTTTATATGACCTACGCGCAATATCTTTGAATGTGATTTGCTATGCAAAAGTGTGTAAATTGTGAACAAAATAGACTATTGAGATATCATTATTAATATTTTTCATCAATTGATACATATTAATATATATATATATACACTTTAATATAAGCATAGCATTAAGATTACGATTAAGATTAACAAGCATCATATTTATCAAATTTTAATCTGTTATGCTTTCAGTATCAGGTTCAGATCAGCCTTGCGAATACTGGTCCGCTAGATCGCCATAAAATCTATTAATATCGCAATCTTTTTTAAAAGATCGCAAACAAGACAAACATTGTGGAGCTTGCAAATTATGTTGTATATTTAAAGTCAAACTCTTTGTACAAAATGTAAAGAATTGTAATGGGATTTGAAGTATTTATTGTTGAACTAAAAGCACATTTTCTTTGTAATTTGTACTATTCTCAGCATTTTCTGTAGTATTTTATCAATTTTATGGATTTTTATAAAATTGACATTTGCTATAGGACTAGAAGGCAACTAAATCGAAAAATGCTTCGCGATAATCTTAAAATGTGAACATAGTACAACATTTAGAGAAAAAACGAGTCCGGCTTTGACATGCTGTGTGATTTTTGAGAGTGTGTTGTGCAGTGGATTGAGACAGCGCGTGCTTTCTTCGATTGGTGGCTTAACTCTAAGTCTGAACTAATTGAACCCCAGTACTATTCTGATTATACAGTAAATGCTTGCGTTCGATCTAATTGATATCGACGTGTAATTAAGATATGTCATAAGCGCATAGAGCTCATGGCAATTATATTGACTACTATGCAACTATGATGATGTAATCCCTTGACAATTATTTTTTCCAGATATGCCGGCCAATGGTCTGTACTTTCTGGGATATGAGATTTTGACGGATGAGTACAAACGTCGCTTCAACCGGCCCAATGTGGATCTAATCCCGGCTATAATTGCAGGAGGAATGTCCGGAATATTTTATTGGATCGGCGGCATGCCCGCTGATGTGCTCAAAAATCGATTGCAATCTGGTGAGTAGAGTAGTTCGTTCGTCCTAATAAAATGTAGTTTAATTAACTTAACTTAAATCTAACACGGCAGCTCCTGAAGGCAAATTTAATGGTTTAAGGGATGTTTTTAAAGATCTAGTAAAAAATGATGGACTTTCGGCCCTCTATCGGTTAGTCATTTCTAAGTATTTGATCTTATAATCGGCAAATTTTAATTTATTAATCGGTTTTAGGGGCTTTACACCTGTCATACTCCGGGCCTTTCCGGCCAATGCAGCGACCTTCTTTGGAATTGAGCTAGCCAATGCTTTCCTTCGTCAAGTTGCTCCAGATTTTTAAAATATCAAAAATTGACAATTTATTGAAGGGAAATCAAAATCATTTTATTTTATTAAAAAAAAAAAACAATATTTCCCTCTTTTGTTTGTTGGTAGTAGCATGCATTACAAAAACTAATAACATTATTTTTTTTTATTTACCCTAGAGTTCTAATAACTTAGGTGGTGGATGCATAATATTCAATAACATATTATTTTTAACTTCACGTGATTCTTCTAGTCTATTTTACAGTGAAAGGAGCTTAACGAGACTGTACTCGCAAAAGTCTGGTTGCGTATACCTTCAACGCAAGGCGCAGGACATCGCAAGCAAGGCTCTGCAATGTCAAACAACAAATGTCACAACTTCCATCAGATGATGGATCTGCAGCTGCCACAGCCTTATCACTAAGGGTAAGAAAACAGAACGATTATAACGAACGATTATAATATAAGAATAATGGGCATTCCTATTCGGCTTTTGCTGGAATCGTTGTCCGTATCCATTGGCCAAAGGACATCAAAGTTGTCCGGATGACTTACTAGATATCCAGAATTTTGCGATTGTTACCCAAATTCCATTCGGCAGACCGAGAAACTTAATTTTCTAGTTCTAGAAGAAAAATTAGAAAGACAAAAAGGAGTATTGACAGGACAAGAATCTAGCTAGTTTCGAAACTTAAGTCCTTAGACAGAGCTCAGGTATATCCCTGTCTGGTCCAGGAATTTAACGAATTTTTTATATATTTTGTTTGGCGCAACATTAAAGCAATTTACAAAATGAAGCTTATAACTAAAATACAAAATGTGGGTGTGTTTGTTGTGATCCGTATAACAATTTATAAAAAAAAAATAACTTAAAGTATATATAATAGGAATTTAATGAAGACAATCATTTCCTTGATCGAAAGTAAATCAAATTGTGACAATCTTAAGGCTCACCAGGAACCTATACAAAACGCTTCAAAATTACGATATTATAAGTTCTTAACTTCTGTTGTTCTAGAATTCGTTGCGGCTTAGGCTATCTTACGATCATGATTATCAAAGTTAAACAACTTTCGCTTCATATTCGCATGCTTGGATATGGTATATGGCGACAAAAGCATGGGGAGTACATTGAGACCCTTCAGCTCTGGCAGCCGAATATTAAGCAAGTTTTGCTTTGGCTGCTCCGACTGATTGCTCCATACGGGATCGATCCAGAAAGGCAATTTCTAATGGTAATACATATTCATTAATCATTTAGATAAATATGTTATTTATATAAAAGTATTATTTTTAGCCCTTACCTCCGATGGCGGCGTATCGGGCTTGGGCGGATCATAGCAAGAACGTATCGGCGCCACATTGCAGCTGACCAAATCATACAAATCGCGGCCTGAGTCGAAGGAATTCTGCATCAAAGTAGGCTGCTGTTGCTGTTGCCTTTGCTGTTGCTGCTGTTGCTGCAGTTGTTGTTGCTGTTGCACCTGTTGTTGATGCTGCTGCTGCTGCTGATAAAAGCTGGCCTGTCGCCGATACCACAACTTGCCAGAATGGGCGTAAGGCATGGCCGTGGTTATGGCTGTGCTGGAGGTGACATCGCCGGCACAGAGGCTGCTGTTAAGCTCGCAAGATGTATTAAAGGAGCTGTTGCTGTTGCTGTTGCTGCTGTTAAAGATCTGGTGCGAGCTGTTCAGCGAATTTTCCTTATTGCTGCAGCTGCTGCAGAGGCTTATATTGGCGGTACCGGAGCTGTTCAGCATTGTGGATGACATAACAGAGCAATTGGCGCTGGGCGGCGAGCATTTGACTTGTGCGGAGCTGGCTGCAAACTGCTCCTGATAGGCCTGGAAGCTGTTGATCGTCACCTGCGGCTTGTGGGCGGCATTGGGCACGCTGCCAATACTGCTCGCATACTCATTGGCTATGGCACGAGTCTTGTGCGGAGGTGGCGCCTGGGATGGCGGTGGACGATTGTGCTCGCCCAGCGGTGTGCGCGTGCTTCGCTGAGCCTTGTGCTTGGCATAGGGCAGCTTCAGGGAGCCAAACAGATGCTGATGAGTGGCACCCGCATTGAGACGTACTGTGAAAGATAAGATGTCGTGTCTTAAATAATTTTCTGCCCCACGTGCCTCTTTGCCACCCATCTAAGCTTTATGCCACTTACGTTCGCAATTAACATTAAGGGCGACATCGCTGCGTTCCTGTGTGGGCCCCATATTGATCGTAAAGAGATCATCATGAGCCACAATAACTGAATACAAATTGGGAAAACCAAACTCGAAGGTGGTGGTCAATCCACAGTCCAGGGCGCTCTTCAGCTCGTACAAATACATATTGGGACGTTGCTCCAAAAGACGCACAATGGACACCAGGAACCGCATAAAGCTGGTAAGTCGCACGCAAGGCTCATCCGCCTCTACGTAGATCTAAGGCAATATAAGAACTTATAAAGAGTCTGGGGGTTGTGAGTCCGTTGCCATGTCTCACCTCTATGGCATGCCGCATGGCATGAAGTGTAGATTCCGTCAGTTGTAGCTTGTGCTTTGTATTGAAGTCGGATGCGAACTGCGCCTGGCTGAGCGGCTCCTGCTTTGGTGGTGATGCAGGCTCTCCAGGAGTTGCCGCAGTATTAGCCATCGCCTCACGCTGTAGCAGCTGCTTGCAGGCGCGATAGCAAAGCTGGCGAAACTCCACATCGTCGTTGTGACAGATTAGCCAGGTGGCCTGATCCTTGTGCAGTATTTCGACATAGGGCAGTAGCTCAATGGCGCTGGCTATGTCTGGTGCGCCCAATGTTTGCGGTTGCATCTGATATCCGTATTTTTTCTTGTGGAGCTTGAGCACCTGCTCCAGCTTCATACAATTGGTTGAGTTGCCGGTCACATTGCGTATAAGATCCTCGCACTGTTCGGCAAACACGCGTCTAGCCACCTTCGGCGATAGCACAATCTTCTTGTCCTCATCGCTGGTCATCTCGAGCTCAACAACGCCGTGTATGGCATCCATGAGATCCGCCAACTTGAGAAAACCATAGTCGCTCAGGCGACACTGATAGGCGAAATGATAGTGATAGGAGCGTACAAACTTCTGAAAGAGTATGCCGTACTGCAAAGCATTCTGGAAGAGCTCCACCATCTCGCCGGCAAACACAGAGGTCTTCTCCAGCTCTGCGTTGGTCTGCTTGCGCTTGGGAATGGATATAAGTATATCCTTGCCTTGCTGCACAGTGCTAAGCACTACAATATTACTATTGACGAGGCCGTCCAAGATGTCCACAATGTCGCACACACCGTAATCGGTGACATCAAAGTTGCGATTCTGGGTCTGGGCAAAAATGCCCGGCAATTGGGACAGAAGCACAGAGTTGTTGCCATGGGCGCGCAGCACACGCAACAAGTCCGAAGTGAAGCGTCGGATCTGGGTGCGATGTGTGAGTGTTATCTGACGGTTCTCGCCATCGCCCATGATCTGGACCACCGAGGACAACGCCTCAAAGAGCTCAATCAGCTTGGTATAGCCATAGTCCGCGACGCGGCACTGCTTGCCGAAATGGTTGTGATACGCCGGGATGAAGCGATTGAACTTCATCGTGGACTTGGGCGACATTTTTACCAGTTCGATAACCTCGCGTGAGATTTGAAAAAGAGGATCGGCCACAGAGTTTTTGAAGTAGCCCCCAGAAGCGCCGTTTCCATTGCCACGATCACTGCCATTCAGGCTGGCATTGGCCATGCCGGTGGCACTTGTGGATACCTCCTTGTTGAGCTCCAGCCAGCCGAGAATCTTTATGCCAAAGTTGTTCACCTGTATCTGTATGCCCTGGACACAGCAAACGAGATGCTCCAGATTAACGCCGCTCTCGTTGGCCGCGATTTGAACTTTCAACTGACTCTCGATGCAGTGCAGCAACGTAGCCACGGGTATGTCGCCCGGATGATGCTTCAGCAGCGGATAAATCAGTTGCTGTATTTCCGCAATGGTCATGCACACATTAGGCAGCGGTTCGATCTCCTGCTCTGCCCACCCCTTGTGCTGCTCCCGCTTGAAGTGAACCGTGCAATAGGGCACACTGTGCTGCAGTCCCTCCATCAGCGGCGAGCTCTCCAGCGTGTTGACCAGCTCTGCTTGCAGACTGATGAACTTGTCCTCGTTGTTGTCCGAATTAATGGTGCAGATGTCCTGCATCTTGTACAAATCCAGGACACTGATGGAGGTCTTAAAGCGCGACTGGAACAGCTCGCGGAACTTATACATAGGTAGTGTATAGTACGGAACATCCTGTGGGTAGGCAAGTGTGATTATCAAAGGGAGATCAAAGGGGTTCAAAGGAAAGAACAAGGACAAGCTAAAATGTGGGTTAAAGCTGGCATTCAAAAACTTCAAAAGGTTTATTGTTTTTGGAAGGTGAAGATCAGAAAAGAAGCGATCCGATTAATTAAGAAAGGTCGAAACCTATTTTATACACCGACCTTCAACAGTCCAGCTACCTGGCAGCGCAGTGTATTGACCTCGGTCAGGGATGAGTCGCGCGTGTAACTGACCAACATGCGCTTGTGGCCAATCTTCTTGCGATGCAAATTGGACACCACCTGCTTGGCAAACTGTTCGAGAAGTTGTTATTATTGAAAAGGTTTCCCAGCTAAGAGCGCAGTCTTACATAGAGATCCGGTACGGTGACTTTGGCATAGCTGCTGGCCTCAAAGTTGAGCGACACGACCGGCGTGATGGGCTTCAGTTGGTTCATCAGAAAATTGCGCAAGCTGGTCTCGTCCAGCGAGTAATCCAAGTTGGTAATCTGCAGTGTGACCGCATCGCTGGGATCGGTAACACTTGCATAGGCATGTCCGCCGCTGGCCTCGCCGGCGGAGCTACTGCCACAGCTATGGGTGGACATGGTGGAGGCGCCCGAGCAGCTTAAGGGCACCATGCTGGGTGCCATGGTGTTGGTCAGCCCGTTATTGTAGCCGTAATCTGCAGCAGCGGCGGCAACGGTGGTGACACTGGGCGTCATCGACGAGACGTTGGCCGGCGGCAGCGCAGTGGGCGTGGTCAGCGGTGTTGTGTGCTGATAAATGGGCGCGAACGATGGCTGGTAGCTGTTCCCAAATCCGCCGCCACTGCCTGGACCCGCACCCAACGACACGCCCGTCTGCTGATGATGCTGATTAATCAGCGGATGACCGGTAACCGCCGCAACTGCAGCAGCCGCTGCGCATGCCCGATTGTGATTGTAGGGCATATAACGGTTGCGATTGTAGCAGGAGGCGCTGCCGTTCACGTGCGCATATTGGCACACCTCCAGCTGGCCGGGCATGGGCGTGCTCGCAGGCGGCCCACCTGTATACTTATGCGGCAGCAAGCCCGGCGGTGGAGTATAGCCAGCCAGTCCATTGAGGTATCGCAAGCCACCTCCACCGCTAGGATTATTATTATAGTCCGCACAGAGGGCAGTTGGCGGCAGAGCCGTCGAATAGAGCTGCGATTGGGCTGCATAATAGGCAGGGTTGTCACCGCCCCCCTCGCAGGTCCAGCTGGAAAGTAGAAATAGGATAAAAGATATAATAAGATAATACAGATCATATTGGAACAAGACCCAAATATGATGTTAGTCTTAGTTTCTTAATGAATAAGACTACAGGGTATCTTCGAGAAGAGCTCTTTAAACTATTCCCCTCTTGTTTTTATGAATTTATAAATGCATAAATTCAAAAGATTTGAATGTCGATATCAATTTTATTGAAGTCATAAAAATGATTTTGCAAAATCAGGTTACTAAAGAATGCACCTGGAATTTTAATGCCAATTTTAAATAAGCTTTAATACCATTTTCTTGCTATTGTTAAATTCTGCTGATCAGATTTAGAGAACAGAAATTCGTAATGCCAAAAACATTTGTACTTGAAAAGGCGTTGTACCCAAGAATCTTCTTATTTCGAGGTGTTTAGTAAAAATCTCAATTACTGATGTAAGCAGTACTTACCTGTACAAGCGCTCGGTCATGTCGTATACTTTGAACTCGGAACTGGAATTGAAATTGTTATTTTTGCCTTTGGGCTTATGCTTTAGGGCTCAAAGTTTATCGATGCCGGTGCTTGGCACCTAATAGACACGTGCTTGCTGTTTCTCTGGAATTCGAAGGCAAAAACAGAAAAACCCATAATTGAATTAGATTTATATGCATGTGGAATTATGCGTTCCAGTTTCGTTCCAGCTCAATTTAAATCAAAGTAAATGAAAAGCATTTTATCAATTAATCGGCTGCGGCTGCAGATATCAATTAAACTATTCACAATAAACTATTTGCATAAGAACATCAATAAAAACTAGTCGGTATGCTCTCATTGGGAGAGCTGGACTGCAAACTACCCTGTAAATGGAAGTGAAGTTCCGAAGCACACATACGTTGCGGCAGCAGGGAAATAAATGTAGTTAATGACAACATTTATTCATTTTTGAGGATAAAAGATCTTATTTTGATACACATTAAAATACAGGGTATGCGAGTGCAAAATGCAATAAAAGTCTTAAAGTGAAAAGATTTGCATGGGGCGTACACCAATATAAAAATGTTTAAATAAATAAGAAACGGTGCGAAATGAAATAGAATAAATAACCGGCTTTGCGGTGTTAATTAAACATCCAATGCCAGCACAGAGCGAACAAGGAAGGTTAAAGCAATGCAAAAAAGGGAGAAACAGAGATAGAGTGTAACAGCTTCCAGTACTGAGTGACACATTTCCATTGGTAACTGTATATGAATACAGTTAGTTGTTGTACAGTCTAACGAAACTGATTTGTTATTGACATTGACTCCGATGGTCATAGTTATGCACGTGTTTTAGCTGACCGAGCAATTATATTCACATTAAATAACTTGTGAACCACTGTAATTCAGTTAATATACTCACGTGCGCAACGGGAAACCCAGAAGTGACCCGCCTCTACTTTAATAAAAGCCACTTATCTTTTATAACATCAATCGAATCGTTTAAAATTATATTAACAAAATCAATCTTTGTTTTAACTAATTAACAAATTTTCAAAATTAGCAAAAATTAAACAAAAACAAGTAAAATAAATTCTCTTGATATGGGCGTAAACTTTAAATAAAAAATATATTTAAAACAAATAATCTTAAGCTGCGTGCTCTTACGACCGTTGAGCAAGTAGCGAAAATAAGGTTCAATTAAAAAATAACACTGAGGACAAACAAAATTTCTGGCTTCTGGGTTAAGTTTCTGTGTGCGTATCTAGAGGGCAACTGAGGCGCTTGGAAGGAGCTTTGGCGCCAAGACTATGCGATCGTAGCTGCCGGGCGTCACACGGTTGTAGATTGGAAGTGTTAAATTAGGGTTACCAGATGGGCGTAACAACGTAACGTGACCTTCCAGCATAGCATGTGCATCATCGAAACTGGAAGATGCGGCCCTTTACTTATGCTTTCTCACAGGTTTTTTCGTGACGTAGCATATGTATATATATATGTGTGTGTGTGTGTGTGTGTGTGGAAGGCAGACAATGCACAGATGCGGAAGTATTTTCAGGGATTGTAGCTTCTTTGCTTTGGTTATGTATTCCGACAGATCCAATCTCATATCTGAGCTCTCAACGCACAGAACCGACTTCTCAATTGGCAGTTGGCAATCCCTTCACTTTCCTGGCCATTTGCGTCAGCCGAGCTGTTCTGTATAATTTTTAATTGCTTGACTTGCCTTAATTGCGGGCTGAATTGAGAACCTTTACAGGTTACAAAACGTAATATTATATATAAATGTTCTTTTTAAGTAAGATATTAAGATATTGGTTTAAATGTGGGCGAGCCAGATAAAATGCACATTTTAATCAATATATATGTAAATACTAATATATTTAGCCGGTTAAATTAGAATATGTGTTAATTAACCCCCTAACCGATCGTTAATTATAGTTAATAATTAACCCTCATGTATGCATATGGTGCCAGTATACTAACTGACAATCTGAGTTTACAACTCTCTATGGACACAACAATAGAGCCAAGAAAAAACTATAGTAATTGTCGTCTAGGAAACTGCTTTGATTTCAAATACATATATATGTATGTATTTGTATTATCAGTCTTTAAGGGTCGTTGGGCAGCTGCTTGGCATCCGTTCGGCTCGTGTTATCGGCACGTCTTAAGAGATCTTAGGAGCTTTAGCACACACACAAGAAGCCGCTGACTATTCTAGAAACAATTAGATTGAGCATATTAAAATTTTTACTAATAAGGTTTAATGAAAAAGAATTATACTAATAGAATCCCAAGCTAAACTTTTGGAATATTGAAAATTTTCATAAATCTCTTTACAAATTTCGCGCAATAATTAGAATATTCATTATCAAAATGCATGTTCTTAATTATTATTTACAGTTATCCAAATAATATAACTACAAACAGAAAAACAGATATTTCCCAATGTTTCCAATTAGAAGGACAAGCGTGTTTCATTAGGCAACATACTTTGCGCAGAGAACTTTTGGTTCTTCCATTGGAATGCGACATAATTACAGTTAGTTCGTTTTGTGCGTGCTTCGCAGCTGGGACCCTTCTCATGGGATCTTTATTATCGCAGTTCCCAGCTTCCACTCGTTTGTAGTATTTCTTCTTATATTCTTATATTCAGTGGCTCTCTCGTTGCGTCGCGACGTTCAACGACTTCTTCGGCTGGATATTTTATTTTGATTAGAGTTTTCGTTGGCCTTTTTTCAAGTACTTCCAAGTTAGTCGGCTTCATAAAGTTCACCACGGCGTAGGCAATAAAAGTGTTGTGTGCGTGTCAAATCAAAGATTACTTTATAAAGTCGATGCCACAAATGGAGTAAACTAATGGAAATATAGTTCAGGGCTTCGGCTAATTAGACCAACGACTCGAGCTCAGCAGCACACATGGACACCAAATGAATACAAATGTGCAATAAGCTGATTACCAACTAAACTGACCCCATTTAGAGCACAAAGTGTGGTAAATATTAAAGGTGCCGCAAACTAGTTGCCATCGTTGACTGGATGGCTGACTGGCTGACTGGCTTATGACTGTTCGTCGAACTGTTTGTCCGCCTGTCAATCTGTTTGTCCGTCTGTCGAGCTGTTTGTCCGTCTGTCAAGCTGTGTGTCTGTGTCTGCATCGTGTGATCAGCACCAGTCCTGATTCTGATAAGACATATGACGTTCCCATTCGACGCTCCAAAAGCTCTTATTGCACATGCAGAATATACATATGCATATGTATATATATGTATGTCAATTCGAGCATGTTTACATGTAGATCGTTTTATAATGCAAATACATATATTTAATATTTCAATCATTCAGTTGTGCTCCGGCTCATATAAATTCAAATTCATTCGATCGCTGGCCGTTGCCAGCTTGGACGTTGGGTTTTAAAAAAGTAATTTCCGTATTGTCTGGCATGTTCTTGAGAATCTATAACGCAATTTGTGCATTATATAAATTACATACAATATAAACAAATTATATAAAAGATTATAGTCGGAAGTGAACGTTTCTTTTTGGAAATTCATTAAAAACAAAAGACAACGAATATGTTTTTAAAACCAAAAAGTGAGTATACAAAAATGTGCACAATTATTACAATTATTTAGTATTAAATAGAAAGTGAAGATATTATAACATTATAACATGTTATAATTCGACAATATCTTAAAAATAATAATTGTTCAAAGAGTATCCAAATTTCAAATGTTTTTAAACTGTTTTTAAGATTCTATTATACCCCCTTTTCGCAAAGCTTAAAGAACTGGGGCCGGGCTTTAAGATCCTATTATACCCCCTTTTAGCAAAGCTTAAGGTACAGGGGCGTGGCCTTGCCAGCTTAACCCTAGATTGCCCCTACTAAGCACGCATTCTGGTCAGTTTCCTCTTCGGCCTCATTGGAATGTATTCAAATCTGTCAAAAGTCATAGTTTCTTAACAGTTTATTGGTTTTATATATTAACTTTTTAATTTAAGAACTAAATGATTCTATTCTTAATAAGAATTTAATATATGTGTATTATCTTAACTTCACGTGATGGATGGCATAGAATTTCCTATATGTTTATATTTGATTATTAAGTATTGGAGTCTATTCAATGTCCCTTCTAAACAGAACTCTTAATGATTATGAATTTTGTTATCTGCTGTGGCTATGAAAAGTTTTTTCGAATTTCGCACTATGAGAATAACACCCCCGTTAAAAAATCGTTTCGCAATCGGTGCATTGATCTCAACTTGAGTCCCAATCTAAAAGCCTCTATCTCTGATGTTGCTATTGTATAACACGTATCAGCGCTGACCCAAGCTAACCCGTAAAATGTTAAGTATATGTCTGGCTAAGAAAATAGAAGGCATCAATCAGAGCTGTCAAACGGAATTCGCCTAAAGAACGCGCAACAATGTTGAAGACGGCGTCCTTTACTTAACTTGACAAACATTTTCGTGCTCTTAACAATTCCGGAAGATGTATTTGAACAGAATAATTCAAAAGCTCAGTGTGTTAACTAACTGACCTATGTCAAGTTTATGCGGACTTTAAACAAGTGAAAAGTAAATAAAATAAAAGAAAAAGGAATCTCAGAATGATTCAATTCAATAAGTGCGAAAAATGGCAATTTAAACAAAAATGAAATGGGTAAACATAAAAAAGTAAAATATTATAGGTTTAAAGTCCGACTTTTTGTTAACTTAGTTAATTATTTGTATGAATTTTCAAGTAATTGCAACGTGAATTGAATTAAGCATAAAGGGGCTTGCTTTAAGAAATCTACAGAATAAAAATGGGTTTTAGTTAGGATCTTGCTTGAAGGCAAACCCTTTCAAAGAAACTTTTCATACATTCAAATTCTCTAAAAGTCGTACAAAACGCAAAAGGAAAATTTTTTCAACTTAAGCGTATTTCCATGTATTCAAAACCAAAACAAATCCAATTGGGAACACGAAATTTAAGAAAACGATTTATGAGATTATATATGTTTATATTTTGATCTACATCCAATATATATGTATGTCCATCTAGTTTATTGCGTCGTTCGTCACAGTTTTATGCTAATTCAAGTGACGACTTAATTTGTTTACTAATATGTTAAATGTTTAGGGGGCGGATGCCAGAGACTTAACGCCCGTCCGCTCCATATAATTAGAGCATGTTTCAATGTGGTTAATGGCCATGTTTATGGCCGCCTGGCAGCTAAATGTCTTCATTATGTTGAAGTTTTATGTTGTTGTTTATTTGTTTTTAGCCGCATAATTGAACGTTTATAATCGACTTTAGTTAATAACATATTATATATGAGAGCTTGTGATTGTTTATGTGCTTTTAAGTGCTTGCAAATTGCAGCTTCGACATTAAATATTTCTCATTGTTGTCGTAATCGATTAACCGTGTATACATGTGTATATATATATGTATGTATGTGCATGCATGTGCATGTATGTGTGTGCAAGCTGTAAGCCTTTGTACTGAATGCTGAACTTGAACTTGGGCGGGCATAAAAACAGATAGATATATGTACATATGTATGTATGTATGTATGTATGTATATGTGTGTGTGTATGTATGTTATAGGCGTTAATAATACCTCCACTGGAACTTGCCGCACAGCTCGGCCGTAAAGTGAGTGTATTAAACATTTTATTTTGTTCATGAAAAATTCGTCGATGATAAAAGTGTTACAAGGTTCCGGGGCTCGTCTAGCACACACATATAGTACGCAGTATATAAACACATCCAGCTCATCCACACACACACACACCACACACATACACACCACACACGCGACACACACACACAAGCACACACGACACACACAAGCACACACGACACACACACACAAGCACACACGACACACACACACGACACACACACACGACACACACACACGACACACACACACAAGCACACACGACACACACACACCACACACACACCACACACACACCACACACACACCACACACACACCACACACACACCACACACACGACACACACACACACCACACACACACACCACACACACACACACGACACACACACACGACACACCACACTCAGACACACGCATACATCATTATTTATGCATGTATCATAATAATTTGTTTTTGTTTTAGTATTTATTTCTTTTTTTGGTTGTTCGAGCTCCTCGCACTCATCAATTTGCGACGCAGCCAAATTACTTCAGAAGTTTTTTAAAAAAAGCAAAAACGAATCGAAAAAATAAAAATAAAAAACCAGTAGCGCCCGTTTCCCGAATACTGCGCGATTCCATGATAATTTTGTGCAAATTCATGATTAGCCACCGAAATATTCAAAAGCAATATAACAAAAGCAGTTTTCGTTTAATTGGGCTTCAGAAATGCGTCGTTTAGTTTTTATTTTTATTTTTGTTTTTTTGTTTAGATGGAGTCCCTAAGATCTTGTTGTCAGTCAGTCGGCCGGGTCTGGTGGAACAGCTAGAAATGAGTGGAAACGTTTGGCAAAAGTTTTGATTCAATTTCGTTTCACCTGTCAGTTAACGAGCATTAAAATGTTTATATTTTTGGATCAGTTGCGAATAAATAATTATCGCATTCATTATTCGATTCGGCTCTCAAAAATGCACAGCTAAAACCCTTTGAACCCTTCAACTTTTACCTAGTGTACTTTAGTAGCTATGCCACATTGATCTCAGCAAACTTTCTTGACCTCAGTTGACCTTAGCTTCTTTTTGATCTGGCTTGTAAAGCTTAACTCGAACCTATTGGAGATCTGTTACGTTTAGAGATCATTCATCTTATGGGCAATGTTTCTCTTATGCAAACTATCCAAAATCAGCCCAAATCTTTCTTTTCCCTTTCTTTCTACCTAACTCTGGAGACCAAAGCATGAATATGGAGCCAAAACCTGACTATTGGTTGAGATTTCATCTAGTTTTGGTAGTGGGAACGTTGGACCTTTGTCCTTATAGGATATTTGAGGGTACCATTACAATCATTTGAAACGTTTTTGGAAATTTCACATATTTCTATTTATCCTTAGTTCCATACACATTATGAAAGATCTCTGTCATAATTTGTTGGATGTTTTCGCAAACTTGACTTGCGTGTAAAGTGCAAGTCAAAGGCTTTCCAGTAATTCGGTCTTTACTTTATGCACTTTAAACATATTTCTAAATAGAAATGGATATCTAGATGGTACGGGTGGATTTCAGTTTTCAACGGGCGTAAACTTGTTGGGAAGGCAATCTAAAATGATTAGCACCAATCTTTTCACGTTCAAGGTCGGGAAATACCCGCTAGTATTTAAATCGATGACTGTCCAGTCATAACATTGCGATTTGGGATTTCTAGCCAGCTAACTCTTTGAAAAACAAGTCAAAATTCTCTGCACGAGCCACTTCTAAGCGGCAAATAAGCTTCAAATTACACGTACGAAAACACTTTCAAAAATCTGTTGACAACAAAATGCGCTGACTCAACGTAGTCAAAGAGCTCATGACGCTGATGATGAGAGGCCCGGCCAGAGTCCGATCCTATAATAAAAATAAATAAAAAAACATAAATACAAAAAATAAAGCAAACAAGTTTCATTCGAGAATTCGGCGTATATTGTGAAATTCCATTGCAATTTGTCGTTGTGATTAACTTTGTTTTTATATTTTTTGTTGCCCAATTATACCCTGTATTCAAAGAAAGGTTAAAAAAACAAGGAAGAACAGTTATTTTTAAGGAGCCGACGAAGAAATACTCTTATGCAGATAATAATCCGATTGAAAGTCTCAAACTCAAAGCTTGAGCTACAAAATGTTCTACTTTTCACAAATTTCCCAACTCAAAGGGCATAGAAATTAGTTGGAATACTAAATTTCAAGATATTCTATTATATCTTTGAAACTAGTTACACGCAACTCGGATTTATATTGTTTGATTATACTGCAGAACAGGGTATCTCGCAGTCGAGGCGGACTGAACAAGCGTCAGTTGTTTACTTTATGCTTATATCTGGGTTCAGGTTCTTTCGCACCGGCATGACGAAGCAGAAATTATGATGTATGCGTCTGTAAACTTGGCTGTTGAGTTAAATCAATTAAAATACAATTGCAGGGACATGCGTTCGACATTAAAGCGAAGGTTACAAGAGCACGTAAAATCAGACCGACTAATTGCCCATATTACATAGTTGAAGATAGAAGTTGTTGCCCCTGTAACTGATATATAAACATAAACCCATAACTATGCGTAAGCTATAGAAATCTACGCTGTCTGGGGAGTTTCAGGCCCAAAACAGGAACCGGTCAATTATTGCATTAGTATATCGACTTAACTAAGACTAAGCTAAGCTAAAAGAACCGCTTGGCAACAGCTGCGTCAGGTTTATTTAATTGCTAGACTGTACTTGAGGAAATCAAGAATCGATACTAAAGCGTACGTTGGTCAATAATTGCAATTCGCATTTGAGAGAGACAAAGAGAGAGAGAGATAGAGAGAGAGAGAGAGAGGGAGAGTGAGGGAGACGTTGTTCCCGGAGGTATTAGCAGCGCGTGCGCCCAATGCAAAGGTTAAAATTTACCTGTATTATACCTGTATATCTATGTTTACCTGTACTACTGCACATTTCGGAAGCGATCTTTCCACAAATTTCTTCTTCAATCTTATAACAATTTCATCAAATTCCCTACATCATATCATCATCAGCTTTATTGGGTTCTGGTTCTGGACTGGCTGCTGTCAGGCTATAATCATAAATCAAGCCAACAATCAGAATGCTTCAAAACAAGTTATCTTAATGTGAGCGTTGCTTCTTCTTTGAAATGATAAATGAGACGGGGATTGCGTAAAAGTTGTATTCAAATGTTTTCCAATCGAAAATGTAATAAATATTAGTGTGGAAAATTGAGACTTAACCGAATTGAAGCCATGTACAAATCATGCTCTATTTTTGCAAAAAAGCCTTCAAATAAACTCAAAGTCTTTCCCGAACACAGACACAGACTCTTAATCAATTCCAAGCTGATTTTCTTAGGTTGTCTTCGGCTTAGCCAGAAATGTAATTGATTTTTTGATATTTTTAATAGCTCGTTTGGGGCTTCGGTCTGTCTTTCGGTTCACTTGGAAATGTTGTCTTTGATTGTGTGTCCCAATTTAAATTGCACTTGTCTGCTTAACACTTTCAAATGAACAGTTGAACTTTTGTCTATTTATGTGCCCAAATTAAATTGAACTTTACTTTGGTTTTCGGGTTGCGCCGCAGAACTAAACGTGCAACTATTTATTTAATGACAAAGTCTCTTGCCAATTAATAAAACATGAGCCATGCGCGAATGTTGAACGTGAACGCAATTTGGGCGTAACAGAACCTACAAGCTAAATCAATTTCTGTTTCTGGGGTGAAATGACGTCAGAGACGGTAAATGTTCTAATGATAATGTGCAAAACGATAATAACTGCTGAACCCCATCTGAACCCCAGCCGGTGATGCAATTGCAGCCGCATACCTGTGCCGTTTAACTGGTGGCGAGTGTAATTATTAATTAATCAAAGTGAAAACCAAACCATCTACGCCATCTATGATTAACAAGTGCGAATTAGCCAACAAAGTGCGCTAATTACAAAATGGAAACGACGTACAGCCTATCTACCAACTGGCTGCCCAGATCTCTGTTCCAATCCGAATGGCCAATTAGTGCCAGTTCATATCAATAACACATTGCATTTGTTGTTTGGATTACACTAATGACTGCGTATAAGGTTAGAACTCTGCTGGGCAAATTGCAAAGCCAATTTGTTAAACAGTAAACAATTCTAGGAAATAACGCCAATTATTTTAATGAAAACCTTACGTTTTGCATTGCACTGACGCTTCCGAGTGAACCCATTAAAAAAGCCTTTCAAATTTGTCCGATGAACAACTCTTTAATCAGGAAATCAACCAAAATTTTAATAAAAATAAATATTTATTTACTAAGAGAAACAATCTCAGACGAATTCTATAAAAAACAAGTACCCCAATTGTCCATGTCATCTATTTGAAGAAGAAACACAGAATTCCTTATAAATTCAGAACTATTAATGAACAAAAGATGTAAAGAACGTATGAGTAAGGACAGATGGAAGAAAGGCGAATAACATTATAAAGAGAGAGAGAGAGAGAGAGACAGAGAGAGCGAGAGAGAGAAAGAGAGAGAGAGAGAAAGAGAGAGAGGGAGAGAGAAAGCGAATTGGAGTAAGTCCGAATATAATCAGGGACAAAGCTAATAAGAATAACATGAAAACCTGTAAGGGTCACTTGAATTCATGAGAATCGCATAGAAGTCAATAGTGTTTAATGCGTTCTTTATAGCAGCATAACAGGAAGTATTCAATCAAACATAGATACATACATTCAAGCATAAACTAATACCATTAAATAACACATTTCCACCCTGAAATCACATCTTAAAAGTACAGGGTATTATCTGGTCGGGGCAGATTGTGCGCCATGCTTAACACCCACGAACCGTTTCAAACATTTTCATTGTTTATTTTATTTATTGAAAGTGTTGTATAATTTTTTATGTTCTCTTGTGTCAAAGTGTGAGTTCAGTAGCCTTTGGCAAGGTCATCCGGCTAATCGTACAATGGGAATGAGTTGACATCTCTTTGGGGCCGCTTAACAATGTTTGGCAGCTTTTTGGTATTATTGCCGTGGACCGCTTTTGTTGTCTCTGACTCAAAGATTAACGGCAAATGAATTGTCAATGCGGAAATTGATAAAGCATCCCAGCAGCATTTATATACATTTATTTTTTGACTTTGCGAAAAGCAACAAAAAAAACAAATGTCTCGTATATCACAAAAATAATTATATATTGGAAATTTCAACGTCAAGTTCAATGACATTATTTTGCATGCAATAAAAAATGTACAAATTCGCATTAATTGCATTACTTGACATTTTACATCAATATCATGATCATATATTATATATGACAATGAAATCTGTTGACAGAATTTCATAACTGGCGTTGGGATCGTGATCCCTAATTGAAGAACTGTTAAATATTTGGCTAATCTGTACAGGTGAGAAGAAAAACGAATTGCAAAGAAAACTATACTCTTTGCTGTGCATTTTCCTTTTCTCGCTTCCGCCTTTACAATTTATATTACATACTGCATTAGTAAGAATTTTCTAACTTGAAGCATCCTCGAAAAGTATGCAACAAATAAATTTACTTGTGGAAAACGTTGATAAACTGAAGCATCTTATGAGATGTTCTACAAATGTTCTAGTTGTATAATATAAAAGATATATTTGCTTAAGTTTTGAACTATTTAACAAGTTAGCCCCGTTTCTTCAATAGCATATGAGTCCAAGTCCCGAAAACTTATCTATTATATATCCGAATGCTATCAATTCCTGTACTACTAGATCAACTTTTATTGTATATATTTCTCTTATTAGTAATATAATAGAATCTCATAGCTATATTGGTTGATATTATGCAAGAACTTGATCGCAAGTCACTTGATCTGATCGATGCAAGCCTTCTATTAGCCGCATAAGATAGCTTGTTAAACCCTCAATCAATGCTTAGCCGCAGTTGGCCGCGCCCGCTTCGATCAAACATAGTATTGCAAATATGCCACTTAAATATTTGCTAAGAGTGACTGCCTAAAGGGGCGTTTACGCAAAAAACAGAATTGATTGAAACTAAATTCAAAACTTGGGCATTCAATAAGTATTCGCGTGCGATTGCTGAAAAAAGCCGTTGTCAGCTGTTGATTCGAGAAATTTCTATCAACGAAACAAACCAAAAAGTAGTAGAAGTAAATAATAAAAAAAAACACAAGACAAAATGTTAAGCTCTTGACAAAAAAAGCAAAATGACCAAAAAAAAAGACAAAATGTTGACGTTGGCATGCAAAATTGAAGGTGATTGGGTTTTAATTGAATGCCTTAAGAAGAAGAAACAACAACAAACTGAACACGAATACAACGCACACTCGACCAGACGTCTGGAGATCTACGTTGATTGCAGAAGCTGGCCATAAACCTCAAATTACCTGATTAGATGCTATTCACACACTCAATATACACATGTATATCGCATATGTAAATGCCCAAAGTTTTCCATGCTGTAAGTAAGTAAGAAACCACGCGTCGTATGAGTAATGTGCGATAGAAGCATTTACGAGCTGAACGCATCAGCGTGTGGTATTTCCCCAAAATGCGAAACAAAACGGCGCAACACGAATACGAACGAAACTGGTTTACAATTTTGGGGCTTAGATCAGAGCGAAACAGCCAAAGAAGTACCAGACGAAGCACCAGCAGCAGCAGCAGCAGCAGCGGCAGCAGCAGCGAACGCCGGCTCAAAACAAAGCAACAGCTGAGCGCGTGCTAAACGTGATTGTTAACGTAACGTAACGTAATGTAACGTAACGTAAGGCCGGCCAGTCAGCGAGCGAGCGATCGGGCAGAGAGCAAGCGTGCGAAAGAGAGAGAGAGAGAGGGGGAGCGCGCGCGCGCACAGTCAAACCCTAGACGTGAGAGAGAGAGCAGCATGCATAAGATTCGTAGTTGGCGGACAGGTAAACGCTCGTACTAAAACTCGTACTGCAAAATGAAAAATACAAAAAAAGCAGAAAAAACTTAAAGCCGTAACTTTACCTATTGCGGCTGTCGCACGTCCGGGTTTCCATTCATAAGCGAGCAACGCCAGCGAACGGACGCACACGCGCTTAGGCCAATCCCAGCTGGACACTTAGAAAGATACTTAAACAAATTGATGAAAAATAAGTCGATAAATGTTATTTATATATAGTATATATTAAGCAAGCAAGTGGTAATTGATTCGAAGGAGCAACAAGTTTTTAAGTGCCAAAAGCCAAGAGTATTTAAAGTGTGGCTCAACAGCAACATTAACCCGAAAGATACAAAGATACAAGGATTTGTATATCAACAATCTCAATTTACATGCCTATGGAACTATGAAGGACTTTGGCAAAATGTTTACGCGCCGCTACAGTGCCGTTTGTGTTAGCGACGAGGAGGCCGGCGTGAATGCGAATCAGCCGAATCAAATGGCATTCGCAGCCGCCACAGCCGCAGCAACAGTTGCTCCCGTATCCTTGCCAGAATCAGATCCTGCCGCTGCCACAGCGGCAGCGGCGCTGGCGGCGCAGCAGCGCGCCCAGCGTCGCAAGAGCCTCAAGGCGAATCGCTCCATGAAGCCCATGAGCATACTGGGCACATTCTTCAACGAGCGCCATTCCGGCAAGCACAATGCACGCTCGCCCACACGTAAGTCCAAATTAAAAAAAAAAATTCAATAAAATAAAGTTATCAAGTGTTAAGAGATAAAGTGCACAAGTGTCTGGGTTGCGAGCTTCTCGAAATATCCAAAATTAAAATTCGTCAATCATTAATCAATTGTGTTGAACAGATCTCAAACCGGCCGAACGCATCTTTTGTGTATTTGTGCTTTTAACGTCGCTTCGTCGATCTGCATTAATTATGAAAATTTTGAGATAAAAAAAATAGAAAAAAACGCCACAAAATACCATACGGAACAAATATCGCGGCTGTTTAGCATAGCACTTTATGTTTTGTTGTTGTTTTTGGTCGATTGTTGATTATTGATTATTATAATACATATTAACCAACTCTTTGACACTGACACAGTTTGGCTTAAAGTCTTCGCGAACAGTCTAACGACAATTTGAATAAATCCGTTTGTTGAGAAACGCGACCAAAACGCGACCCGCACCTGCACGCGATCGCTGCCAGTTGTAAGCCCTGAACTTGACCATATGCTAGCCATAAATGCAATACAAGTTTGTGTTTTCTATACCCTGTTTATTGTGTGTGTGTTTTTGTGCGCGTTTAAAAACGCGCGCGATTGCTGCCAACTGCATTCGAGGCGGGGTCGCTAAGTAACGGCATCGACAGCACATGCTCAGTGCTCAGTGCTGTGAATATGACCTCTGGCTACAGTTTTGTCGCTTCACCTTCGTCAGCAGACCTGGCCATATAAACATGTAGAAAAATGTTGCGTCGAAAAATTCTTTCAAAAGTCAAGAACAACACGATTTTCGCACATATTTTGTTCGCGTCTTTTATTTGCACAGCAAATTAAACGAAGACAAAAAACAATCACAGAATCACATTTTCAAACACAACTGTTCGCAGTTCTATCGCAAGACTTCCAAAAGCAAACAAAAAAAAAACAAATTATGTTCGCAAAAGCAAAATAAATAATAAACAAAATTTGATATGTGATCGAAGCGCAAAGCTGCAAATAAAACAATTGAACGCAATTATTTGTGTTTTGTTTGAAGATTTTACTTCCTCAAATATGTTTTGAGCGCAAAAACAAAGATTTTTATATAAACTAAAGATATGTTTAAACAAAATAAGTTGTATATGTGCTCAAAGAAAATCTTGATAGAAGTTGAAATATATTGCTTAGAACTTTGTTAAATGTCTGTTAATAGCTGGCCGTAAATAAAAGATGTCTGAAAATGATTTATATTGCGAATAATCGCATTTAAAAAGCTTCAAGTCTTAATCTTAATCTGTTTTAATGCGTTATGCATAATATATAGCCTCGGCTAAATAATTGCTCAACTCTACAGAATAGTTAATAAAAACAAAATTGAACAAAATCTGCACAATGTAAAGTAGATTTTTGAAATGTGTTAACGATGACAACAAATAACGAATATTTTGTTTTCACCTCTACAAATAAAAGTCGTTTAAAGTGTCTGTGATCTGGTGCTATTAAAATTTCGCACAAATAGTTAGTATAATCCGACCAGTTGTTACATAATTGCAATCGAGATATCTTGATTAGTCATGCATTTAAATAATATTATTTGCTCGTTATGGGTCTCTAATTAAACGCCTCGAACTCTGGCACTTGCAAAGGTAACAAAAAAAAAAAAAATCACACATTTTGCTGAATCAATAGAACTCTGTCGCCTGTGAAAGTTGAAAGTCCCAATTCGCAGCGGACCGACGGATCGTGATCTTAATTCCAATTACAGCAACGCGCGAAAAACAAAAACCAAAACTAGCAGAAATTTATACACATGTTTAAGAGTTTTCTGCAGCCATATTATGTGTTAGTAGACTAGACTTTTTGAGTGATTAATTAATCAACAGCTGATTGTGTCATAAATCACAGGTGGAATGCAACATCATTTCGTATTCAAAGCTAGTTTCGATATCAGCCGGCTGCCAATATAACTTTTCAAAATTTCCAAGCCATTTGAAGCGTATTCATATATATATATATATAGCATGATTGAGAACTTCGTCACAGGCAAATCGTTTAAGAAATGAACTTTTTATTGGCATTTGCAAAAACTGCCCAAACCAGGCAAATATCATTGTCAGAAGAATTAGCAATTCGATTGTTTCACAGTTATTCATTAGATATCAATATGCACCCCCCAGACCCCTAGCCCGCTGTCTAAATATTGAAACAAGCTGCGAACAAGCTTCTCGCTGTGCTCGAATAAATTGCTCCGAAATGTGGCCTGAGGAATACACCGAAATATCAATAATTGCAATAAAAGTGCCTGCTCATGGTCAAACAGGATTGCCAACGTGTGTTTTTTTTTGTCTTCTTTGTTGTGTTTTGTATTGTTTTTTAAATTATTTATGCAAAAAAGCGGTTCATCGGTGATGATAATAAATAGAAGTCAAGACACAGGCCAGGCATTCCACATATTTCGCCAAACCGCATCAAACTGAATTCAAAGCGTCGTCTCCGATTTTGGCAGGAGGTTTTTTTTTTTTTGCTATTATGTTATATTATATTATATTATTATACTAAGCCGATGAGCTGGCTTAAGTGCAAAAACTAGTTTAAGGCATTTACTTATGATTCGACGTAGTCCCCAAATTGTATGAATGATCGACAAGATCTTTGCAAAAGCTCACACAATACAAACACAATACTGTTAGAACTCGTTCGCGAGTTTCTTAGCCTGAGTTAACCGTTTTAATAAAACCGCAAACATAAATAAAACGTTGACAACTTAGTTGAAATGTCAGGCAGTAAAAAGTTTCCTAGATACAAATCTCTTATATCTATTGCTGCTCAGCTGTGCTCCTCATGCCATATTTTTCTTCTCTTATGCCAGAGTCTGAAACGTTTAAATAATTGAAATGCAGCTCTTGCGACAGCAATCAGACACAAGGTAGGCGTCAGCTTTTACCTCTCTTATTAGGGATTTTCTGCAGCAAAAAGTAAAATAAAAATAAAAGTAAAAAGAAGCAAAAACCGAAACATAAACAAATAAAACTCATTAAAAATGTTTGCTTGCATTTATGGCCCAGGCTAAGTTGTTGGCAACATGTTGCAGCAACAGCAACTGCAACAACAACTGCAACAGCAAATGTTGCAATCGCCTTTCTGTACGTGCACGTTTAATTGCTTTTCAGTCGTCGCCTGCCCATCGTATAATCAATTTTGCGTCAGCTTTATATGTTAACTTGTCGGCAATCCAAATGGTTCAATAGAAGCTATTCGCGGATAACTTTCTGTCCATCTGTGCCTTGGGTAATTCCCCCCGCTGCCAGCGCACAGTGCACAGCGCAAAGTTGTCAATTCATCTAGAGTAAACAGAAATCAGAAGTCAAATACTGAATGTGATTCATCAGCGATGAGTCCGTCAAATTTTTAAGTACCCCGCCGAACAGCTGTTTGCCTGGACAATAGAGAAAATATTTTGATGCTGTTGCCGGGGTAAATAGAAAATCGAAATGGGGGCAAGTCGTTGATTGGGGTTGGGACTCATTCTGGGATATTCCTAGACTATGTTTGTCTTCAGTTTTTTCGAATACGTTCACCAATCTATAACTCACATATCGAGTTTTCGACTTCATATTGGTCAGTCACCTCTTAGAGCAAATGCGGCAAACTTTGACTTTCAATGACGTCATGTTATATACTATAATCAGGTTTCCAATGCTGAAAACGCAATTGTTTTTCCATAAAACATGATCATAAATCAAACCGTCCCAAACAACTAAAGATTCGTTGAAAATAAACATGCCCTGCAGACTATTCGGACGATACGATACGCAATTTTGATTAAGAATCAAAATAAACTTTTTTTCGTACACAAGAAGAACCCGCACGGTAGCTGGCTGCGAGCCACGCCCCCTTTTTTTAAGCATATCTGAATGATGTAACAGAGGCTGCTGCGAAATAAGCTTATTTCTTTTCGTTGTTGTCGTTATTGTTTTTGTTTTTCTGTATTGACAAGCGAAATTTATTGATAAGCAAACAAAAGACTTAAGACACGAACGTGGTAGCACTCAGAAAATATGTTGTTGTGGTGTTTATTTTGACGAGCAAGCACATGTTGTCCTGTTGTTGTTGTCGTTGTTGTCGATGTTGTTGTTGTTGTACGCGTGCGTTGCGTGCTCCAACTGCAAATTAGTGGCCCATTCCCACGAATTCTTGGCCAAAACATTGTGGGTGGCAAGCGCACCTGGCGAACGTGCCTCAAATAACCAAAAGCCCTTGGCAAAGCAAAATAATAGTATAATTATTTTGGCAAACAAACAAAGCAATCAAACAAACAGCGCCACAACATAATTTCAATTTGCAGTGCTATTTTTGTTTATGCATTTATTTTGCTGCTGCTTCTTCTTCTTTATTTTTTTGATTGTATTTTTGGCGACTTTCAATTTGAAGCAGCGGCAACAATCGAAATTCAAGATTTCATATTTAAATATAGACGAGCGTTCTTTGTTCATGACTTTGTCGTTTGCACCTAACCACTAAACTTATGAACCTGCATTGCATACAAAACGATTGATTAAAAACCAATCGAAAATGATGAAGCGCTCAAATTCTGCAGCCCGACAAGTTCAAGCCCGAAATACACTATATTTTCGGAATATATAATCTAACAAATTGTTAAAGATGAAAGTTTTGAATGTTTATTCGATTCTTTTCTATTGTACTCAAATGATAAAAGCGCCGTGTTAACTAACTACACAACTGTTAAAATTGATTGTAATGTAAAGTTTTTCAATTCTAAATTTCTGATCGTATCAGCTATCAGCCACAAAAGACACACTCAAGGCAATATACCCTTTGTGAGCGTATGAAAAGCAATTAAGAATTGCCGAGCTTGAAATGAAAGTAGCCGAGGGTAAATCGGACCCTTGGCAATTCAACGACATTTAGTTTGGCTTTGACTTTGCAACGAACACATCAACTATAATAATATAATTAAGTAACATAAATTGTCATTATGACTGTGGTGCGACGTCGACTGCGACGTCAGTCGCTGAAGGATTTTCTGGGTGCGCTCTATTCGCATCGCCGCTTCTCCCTGGAGAAGCTACGCCACTTTCAGCAATTGCACAGTCGCCGGCAATTGATGTGTAAGCCAATCAGAAATTAGTTAATAACTGCAATTAGCTCAGCTTAGCCGAACAATAAGGTACACACACTCTCCCATGTGTACTTTTATGGCTAACATAAAGTTATATGGATAGCATTTGCTGTGATGTTCATTTAGAAGGCCGAAGAATGCCACTTGAATGTGGCAGCAGCTGCTGCTGCTGATGCTGCAGTTGAAAGGAAAATCCCCTTTCAAACTGGTTGCGTGACACAACAGGATCTTAAGAGGAAGAAGAAGAAGGAGAAGAAGAAGAAACAGTATAGGAGAACAAGTTCAATATAACCACAAAAGCGCGAGACAAAACGCAACCAGAATATGAAAACAAGGTCGCAACGAAGCCGATATGCGCTATGCGGTTAAATCTTAAAGCTCAAGATCAAGATCGGCTTGACGGGGCTCGAATACTGTGAATACTGTGACTGTGATTCATCCATAATTCGAATTGTTCGCGATGTTTCTATAATAACCGGTACGATCTTGCCGATCGATCTTGGTGTGAAAAAATAAATATATGTATGGACTGGCTTTTGTTTTTAACTGTCTGATTAAAGCTGCTGTGACTTAATAAGTGTTATTAAATGCCGAAGATCAGTTGATCGATTTGAACTTTTTTAATCGTATACAGATTATAAAGCAGTGATTTAACCTGTGAGCTAACTTGATCTGGTTGCAATTTGAAAACCAAATTAAACTTGAATATTAATAAGTCGATCACTTAACTAACAGTGCGATCAACTTGATCAGTCGTCAAATTCCAGCACCTTATCCTATATAAAACTGAGCTCAAGTTGTTGAACTCAGCAGCCTGACAATTTACTTTTTTAATCAATATCTCAATCTCAATGATTACTTTGACAATCGGATAACTGAAACTTTAGTGTGAAACTCTTGAGTAAGATCCATCCTACTATATATATCTATAGTCTATGGCTATGCACGTCACTTCCCAAATGCCGTATGCCCCACGAAACAGATTTGACTGTGTTTTTTTTTCCAATACTTAAACCCATTAAGAGCCAAACAAGTCATGGCAATGGCTCGAGCTCGGGTTCGGGCTTGGAGTCGCCAATCGAGTGCTCCTTGCTTGATGCATATATCTGGCTGTAGAAAAGCAAAAGTTTTTTGATTCTATTTGCGAAGCATACATAAACGATTAAACATAGTCATCTATTTGAATGCTGATTGCGGCTGGCAGATAATTTGAAACCTGTTTTCTGGCTGCCATCTCTCCCATCACTTCGAGCGGATTATGCACGTGTCTTGGCCACGCATTGTTGGCGGAATTGTATTAACATTTGCACCATAGTTAACAAGTTCTTGGCCAACGCGGGCAGCGGGAAAACAGGTCGCTGACCAGTCGCTGATCACCGACACTGAGTGCTAACTGACGTTGACACTCGGAATACTCTTCTTTTCTTATTGCTGCTCTATTAATAACTCCCAGCGGGACTTGTATGCCATTAAATTGTTGAAGAACTATTCATTGACTCAATAAACTTGCATTGAGTACTTGCAAAAGTCACTTCACTCACGAGGAACTCGGCTGACAGCGCCCGATTGATACTGTCTGCAGTTGTCGGAGTTCTGTCGCAGTTCTGTCTTGTAAAGACATGGCGATTAACATAATTTACGTCAGATGCGCACCGAGAAAGGCAATAAAACTTATTCTACATAGGACTAGTCACAAGTTGCGGCATTTCAGGGTCAATGGAGCTATTTGTATTATCTCCTTTTAATAAATTCTATACTTAAGCCGTATTCGTTGTTTGTAATCAGAATAATTTGTAGATCCCCGCTAACTAGGCTATTGATATACAAATTTAACCAAAAGATTGCTCCCCATCAGAGATACGCCAGCTGACTTCTTGATAGATCTACAAAGTTCTCTGCGACACGCGTAAGCCCAACAAATTCTAAGGAGCTCTGCAAGACCAAATGGAACATGTTCGTGTGTCCAAAATTTATTACAATATCATTTTTAATATGCAAATTTTAATTGTATTCATATTTTTGTCTAAGTTCTTAAGATCTTTTTTTTTCAATTTTGCGTGTCGCACACGCTGCCTTTTTATGCATAATTAATCGTGTCTTAATTAACTTAATGAGGTTATTTATATGTACTCGACGAAACAAAAACTTATTTCAATCGTATATATATATGTTCTGTCTATAATTTTGCAGGCGCTTTTTTGCTGCTGGCCATAGGATTTTTGGCTATAACAGCTGCGGTGCTGGTTAAAGTATTCCAACCCTACGATTTGATATTCAAATGGGTGAGTCCAATAAACACAAACTAAAGCTTTTTAACTGCCGTCCTTAGCCTTTGCCAAATGGTCGACAATTATGCGTTTAACGCAACTTGCCTTCAATATTGGCACGTACATACATACGTACATACATACATACATGCATAGTCTATACGTAGTTTTCGTCTACGATTCATACATTAAATGCAATCCGTTTTAGGCGCTTGCAATTTGGCCCGCCATTGAACGCACCATAATATATATATGTTATAAACTTGATTCTTTCAGAAATTAATAATGGCCGATAATGGTGAAATCTTCAATCTTTGGGCCAAGCCACCAGTCGATTTGTATATCAAAATATATTTATTTAATATAACCAATGCGGAGGCCTTTCTAGCGGGACGCGAGAAGCTCCAAGTGGAGCAAGTGGGTCCCTATGTCTACAAGTAAGTTCCACAAGCCTTAAAAAAACAAATAAAAACAAACTCAAATTTCACTTATTTATTCATCGCAATTATTCTTTATCGTTTTCGGCCACAGAGAGCTCATGACGCATGAGAATATCACGTTCAATGACAACAACACCATGTCCACGACGCCTAGTCATCCATTGGTCTGGCAGGAGCATCTATCCGAGGGACATCGCGAGGACGACGAAGTCATAATGCTCAACATAGCTATGCTGGTGAGTACGAATATAAGTTATTTGGGGAAACTATATTTTTCTCTATAAATACAAATAAAATATTAGAAATGACAAATATGCTAAGAAGAAGAACCAACCAAAGGTTCGTAGTTAAAAAAAAATTAAATAAACCTTACAAAACGCGTTAAATAAAATATTTACAATGCTAATTGCAGTCAAGAAACTTGAAGGAAAAAGCTATTAAAAAAAAGCTAATTGGTTCCATTCCTAAGTTTTCCAATTACAATTAACTGTTCTTCGAACTTTGGTATGATGCAATCTGATGACAGATTATTGTCTATTGACTTATCTCGATAGTCTACAACATATAATCAATGGTAATTTGTCAACAGCTGCACGATTCATGTTAATGCTTGCGGAAAATAACTACATATTAATCCGTTAGTTTGCCAACTACAACAGCAACAACAACAATAAATATCGCGTGCCGCGCACATGACGAAAACAGAAATTATATTGAAAAAAAAGAGACAGAGAAAAAGTCATTTAAGCTGTGAAATGCAAACAACAGCAACAACAACAACAATAACAGCAGGCAAAGCTCACGTTTAGGTCAATAAACGTTACATTTAAGCAGCAGCAACAACAACAGCAACAACAGCGACCGCAACAACAACGACCACAACAATAATATTTTGAAGTGGCGTCAAAAATTGCCAACATATTTAACTAAATGGTGGGCAATTAATTTGCACTGCTCGACTGTGGGAGTGTGCGAAAGGGACAGCAAATAAGCGCAAGTAAGCGTGTGAATAAGTGAGCTGCGATTTGTGGGCGACGCGCGAACCGTTATCGTAACCGCTACCGTTATTTATTATACGTATACCTCTCTCGTTCGCACGCATTAATATTTTCGAAAGTTTTGTTTGTCGTTATTTGTGCTCTTATAACAACAATAATTGCCGCTATCTGTGGGCGTGTTTGTTATTGTCAGCAATTTTCACTGATTAATGAGGATATCATATTTGAAAATCGTAAACAAATCAAAACAGCTTAATGTACATTCAATCAATATATGCACATATAGCTATAATTAATTGTTGACTTTATGATGTTTCAATTAAAAGTATTTCAAATTAGCATAGCTGCAGTTGTTTAATTTATGCCAAGCCGCGAGCCGCCTACAAAAAGTGCAAAAAGTGAAAATGCCAATTTCCAGATTACGTTACGTTACGTTGTGTCAGTCAGTCGAAAAAGAAGAAGAAAAACGTTATGAACAAGAACACGCGCTTAGCTTTTTGGTCTGATTTCGTCTAGCACCTGGGTGCAATATAGGCCCAAATTGATGAATAATGCATTGGGCCGAGTCTGTCAAGAGTCTGTCAGTCTATTGCGCTAACTAGCAGTTACTGATATTACTTGCTGCACAGGAAGTCAATAATTATTGTTCATTAAATGCTATATTTACCGACTATAACTATAGGCACCTGTAACGAGCCGTTGATAGACTGGTTCTCTAGCACACAATGTGTAATATATCCTAACACGAGATATAAAAAATCCTGTCAACTATTGTCTTTATCCTTAAAGTTGACAAGCACACTTATTAATCTCCTTAAACCATTTTTATTCTTGTTTTCCAGGCTATCTCCCATTTAACTGCCGATCGTAATTATTTTTTCGTGCGCTTGCCACTGCAAGGACTCTTTGCCAGCACGAAATCGGAGCCCATTGTCCGAATGACTGCCAAGGAGTTCATGTTCGGCTTTCCATCTGCACTGGCCACGCTGGGCAACACGTTGTTGCCCAACTGGATATCGTTCGAGAAGGTCGGACTGATCGATCGCATGTATGACTTCTCATCGGATTTTGAGACGTTCCATACGGGCGTGCCCGATGCGGCCATATCGGGCCTGTATGCCACATATCGTGGAGAGACCAGGCTGCCCCAATGGGAGGGCGACCATTGCAACAACATTGAGTATGCCTCCGATGGTACCAAGTTCAGAAGTTTCATACAACCCAACGATACAGTAAAGTTCTTCAGAAAGAGTATGTGCAGGCCCATTAACTTGGTAAGTAATACTTATATAATCGTTGATAATAATCGTTTGATTATAATCTTTTCTAATTACAGTATCGAGATGGTGAGGAGCGCACTTTTGGTAGCCTGAAGGGTTATAACTATGTCTTCGAGGAGAATGCCTTCGACAATGGTGCCATAAATGAGGCCAACAAATGTTTCTGCCGCAGAGGTAAGTGAGCTAATTGATTTAAATCAATTGAATCAGTTGAGCTAGCAACAATATTTCAATGGACCACATTTCAGTTTAATTGCCCTTACAATTAAATAACTTTCTGGAACTTTACTAATAGTACTTCAATGCATTTATTTAATATAAATTCTGTTGTCTTGAATTACATCAAGCGAACTAAGTCTCATTCTTTACGATCGGCGTCAGTTCATTTAATTGCCCAGTGCAAAGCGCAAAAAATTCTTGTTTTTAAGCGTACCCGCTTGCGCTGGCTAATTGATAGCCCCCTCGTATTATTCCGTTTATCAGTTGACATGGAATATTTTTCAAGTGTACGGCTTGCTAAACGCGACCTTATGCTGTTCACTGAGTCTCCAAAATATCCCCTAGCACTTAAGCTGTGACGCGATTGGCGACAACGCCTTTCGCATGCCGCTAAACAACTGTAATGATATTAATGAAAGTTACTGCAAACAAAACAGTACGTCAGAATTTGAGACACGCAATACTGTTACGTAACGTAACAGACGTAACGGATGTTCCGTTCGTGTAGCAACAACACTAATGTAATTTCCATTTCTTCTTCTTCTGCTTGCAGGCGATTGCCAGCCGGTCGGCCTTATTGACGTCACAGACTGTTATTATGGTTTCCCCATCTCTCTAAGCTTTCCACATTTCATGAATGGCGATGTTGGCCTAGTGGAGAACATTACCGGCATGGAGCCTGATCCTGAAAAGCATTCTTCAGCCTTTGTCATCCAACCGGTAAGTAACCTTGGAGTCTCCACAACATGTTGCCTTGTTGTAGCTGTTGCTGTTGACGTTGCATTAATAGCGGCAACTTTCAATTTCGCAACTGTCAATCATGATTCGTAGCAATCGTATCTGAAAAAACGATTAACAAAATGTACAAAAATATAGGCAATATTTAATTAAAATTCACATTGAGTGTTACAATTAACCTGTACTAAATATTTGAGTTAATCATGCTAAAGTTGTTAGCATTTTTGTTATTGCTACCGTCACCTGTTTTTTTTTCGCGCTAGCCTTCCAACTGATTGAAATCGCGTGGAAGCTAATTGTTTATTATTGAAATATATATTAGTTGATTATTTCAAAACTTACACTTCCGGCTAATTAAGTTTACCGTAAATACAGCTAGTCACGACTAGGCAGATTTTCTTAAAGGCGAAATAAATTTATGTATAACAGGAAGCTAATAAGATTCTAAGTGCGCGTCAGATTAACTAACGGAATTTTATTGGCATGCATAAATCACAACAATCATGCCTACATATGTACATATACTTACAAATGTAAGTGTGACCTTCATTTGGAGCTGTGAATATAAACAAATTCACAATGGCTTAAGCCTTAGTGTTATTTGTTTTGCTAGTTCGATGATTCTTCTGCAGCTATGCTACAACACTAGTTATCCAAAGTACTTAACAACACTTGCTGGTCGTTAAACAAGTTTCATTTGTATACATGAAATAAATGAATCGATCATTTTGTCAATAGCAGCAATTTCGTTGCTAATTATACTTGTTTCAATATGCGGCAAGAGAATGCGAAATGCTTGAGGTTGAAAACAAAATGTTACCTAAGGACAACTGGCGCAACCAGGCCTATATTTAAGCTGTTAAATTTAATGAAATAAGGCCAAGTACAGCCGAATTGATGTCGTACTTGACACTTGACAAAAACACGCAATAACACCTTACTACCGTTTTTTAGGAATCTGGCCTGCCGCTATCGCTGTCCGTAAAAGTGCAAATCAACATGCATTTCAAGGATTTGAAAAACTATCCGCAAGTTTCACAGTTTAGTCATCTGACCGCCCCAATGCTGTGGTTCGAGATTGTAAGTAAAAGCCCGTCAATTTATATAGGCAAGAGAGTCTTGAATGTGATTTTTGTATTGTTTCAGATGATGCCTAAGCTGCCAGACGACCTTGACTCTCGTTTCAGCTTCTACTTGAATATCTTACCACTAGTCAATCCCTTGGGCTTTTGGGGTGCTCTGGTGCTGGGCGTAGGCTTGCTGGTCTATGCCATAACACGTGCCACGCTACACATGTCCAGCTTTACACGCCAGGCGACCAACATTTCGGACAGTAAATATGCACGCGCCAATCTGTTGCAGAATCTTACTGGCAGCGGAGGCATCGTCGGCGGAGGCAATCAAGTCTATAATCCCTGTGAGCTTAAGCTGCTGGACGATATACCTGCCGCAAAGAAACATGTTATTATACGGGACAGCGACGAGGCCTATCAGGAGCGAAGGCCGTCTGCCTACGCCCTAGAGCTGGAGCCAGCGCTCTCCGATGCGGAGAGCAGCGATGAGGGCAACGATAGCGATACTGTAACCCTTAGCCGCAACTCCACCACATCCAGTTCGTGCATAGAAGTAGAGCATGGAGATGATGATGTTTGCATAGATTGCTTCGATGGCAGTGATATGGATGTGGATGCAGCCAGTCCGAGCAAAACAGGCACGAAGCAACAGGTAAGCAATCAGCGCTATATGTTATGTCACTTATTAGGGGCGAGCAAATAAATGCTCGATCTAATGCTACCGGCACGGTGTAAGGAAATCGACGCCAAGCTGTCTAACGAGTCTGGGGCGAACGTTCATTCCGTCACGAATTTACGAGTGCGTTAGATGATTTTGATTAGGTTTGGAGGCTGTCGGCAACAGGCGAAACGTGAAACCAGTTTTCGGGGCAAGCATTGCCTCTGGGAGTCACACGAGTTAATTCTTTTTCGAATATTTGCATACACTTGAATGGTTACCATTGACATACTAATTACAAAATATGAAATTTCTTTGCATTTACAGCTGGGCGTTAGTTTGACCAGCAGCGGCTTTGCCTCGTCGCCCGCATCGACCAACAGTTCCAGCTCGCATGTGAATATGGATAGCGAGCATAACAGCAAGAGTTGGACACCTTATACGCACTCCGATAAATTAGACGGGACGGATTCCATAAAGCACGTGTAGAATTAAGCCACCATTCTAGTATTTAACTTAGGTTTTCGGTTTCCTTAAGATGATGTATGTGCATATTTGCAAGTGCATTTTAGTGTGCTAGTTTGGTTGGGCATCGGCATCGCCGCTTTTGGTTTTATATAGCATTTTATATAGTGTAAATAATATGAAAGCCAAGTGTTGGTTTTTTTTTACTGTGATAGCTTTAAACAACAAAAGATCGATGTATGTATATCCTCTGTATATACCAAACAGCACAAATAGTGCTGATTCTTTTTACAAAAAACTAACATTTTTATGGCGTTATTTATATCGAATTTAAGCAGTTTTTAAGTTACGTTCGCTTAATTTAGTTAACAAGTCACCTCCATGAGGTGCCGAAAATAATTTGAATTTATATATGAATTAAAGCAAGTTATAATGAAAGTCGAATAAGAAATTTGCACAACAATTGTAGTTCAAGTGCGTAATCTATGCTAAGAATTGCTGTGATTTTTGTATTGAAGCAGAATTTATGGGCAAACGCATAACAAAGCAAAGCGTCTGCACAATGAATAAATATCTTAGCCTTAGACCATGTAATTCTACCATTTAAACTGTAATAAACAAATTATTTAAAAAGCATATCCTTCAAATGAAGTGTCTGGTGTTGGCCAACGAAAAATTCTGAATTTAAATTTGGCGCATTCAACTACACTGCTCTCTTAACAGAGCTCCACCAGTTAACAGAAATCACTCCCCCTCTAGAACATGTACTCAGTACTATCGATATAACTTCAAACTGTTATACAATAGTATTCATGTCCGGTTATATCGAACTATATCCCAATACAATATTATCGTTAGAGTTCCACCACTATTGGGGATAATCGTAATATATACTTTGGATAAACAGGTTGACTGCCAAATGTAAAATTTTATTTTAGTTTATTTTAATACCAAATTTCAAAAATGTCACAACATTTTTCGGACCAATAAAAAGAAAAGTGCCCGATTGCAACAGAAGAGAAGTCACAAACAGCGCCGAAGGGTAAGTAAAGACATCTCGATAGCAAAACAGAGCGCAACAAGTCGCAAGACATTGCAAAAACGCTCTCACTTTCGATGCCGACGCTGGCGCCGACGCCGTCGCCGGCGTTGGCAACGATAACATAAAAGCAGCGACCAGGCAGCAACAGCAGCGACTGGAACTGCGACAGCACAGTAAAAAAAATTGGTTTAAGAAAACCGGTCGTGTTTTGTCTGATATCAATTGCTAACTGCATTTTGCTTACGTGGACCAGGCCAAGTGCTGTGTGGTAGATAGCGTTAATCTAAACGCCAATTTTATCGCCATCCTTTACGATTATGCACACTAATCAAAGGTGAACAATTTAAAAAAGCCCACAGCGCACACACAGAAAATAACCTTTGGATTTTTATATTGTTGAGCTCAATTGTTTCTTTTGGTATTTACAGGTTGCCCGTTGAAAGAAGAATTGATCCGCCTATAGCCGAGATGAGGTTGCTGAACAGAAGGGTTTTCTGGAATTTGGTGAGTTGAAGTTGCCAACTATGAGCCCAGTCCAAACTAACATCCGCCTTACAGACCAAATGTTCCATTAAAGCAAATGAATCCTCGAATGTTCTTGTCAAGTTGCTGCCTGCCAGCTATAGGAGCAAGAGTTCCGACCAGACGCAAGGGCCGCAAAATGCGGCACCAAAGCAGAATCTTTTGAAATACCATGTTTTGCCTCTGCAGGAAACGCTCGACCGTTTCCTGTGCACTGTTCAGCCCCTGATGACGAACGAAGAGTTTAGGGAGCAAATGAAAATAACGGACGAATTTAGAGAAAATGAGGGTGAAGAGCTGCAGACGCTGCTCGAGGCGGTGGGTAAACGGGAGACTAACTGGCTGGCGCATCGCTGGCTGAATGCGGCCTATCTCCAATATCGTGATCCCGTCACCGTCTACGTGAGTCCCGGTATGACATTTCCAACGCAAAAGTTCGACAATGTACGTGCCTTCGTTAACTATACGGCCAAAGTGATCTTTGGCCTCGGCGAATTCAAAAGTATCGTAGATGCTGGCAAAATACCAATTGTCAAAATGGGCAAGAACGAACTGGACAATAGTCAGTTTGGCAAGGTATTCGGAACATGTCGTATACCACATCGCGGCACGGATGCGATCGTCTATAATCCCTGTTCCAAACATGTGGTCGTCATCTATAAAAATCATGTAAGTCTGCGCACTTGAAAGTTGAATATCCATTGCTTATGATTATAATTAACCCAATAGTTCTACAAATTGACGCTATACGACAAGAACGATAAACTGTTGTCTGCTCCGGTGCTGGCCAAACAGTTGGAGACAATCATGGAGGCAGAAACCGACTTTGGTATACCTTATGGCATCCTCACTACAGATTCGCGCGACAATTGGGCAGAAGCCTATGGGCAACTGTCCGCAATGCCCAATAATATAGAGGCATTACAAACTATACAGACCTCGCTGTTTACGGTTAGCTTAGATGAATGCGTTTCGTTCAAGCCCGAGGACCAGGCCAATCAATTGATCCTCTCGCTGATTCATGGCGGAGGTAGTAGTGTGAATAGCGGCAATCGTTGGATGGACAAAACCATTCAACTAGTGGCCAATCCAAATGGAAACGTTGGTTTCACCTACGAGCATTCCCCAGCTGAGGGACAGCCCATTGCCATGATGATGGATTATGTGGTAAAGAAAATGTAAGTATTAGCATTCGATAAAATTTCCTTCTCTAAATTCGCATCGACATTTTCTAGGAGCGAGGACAAGAATTTTGGTGAATGTGGCTCCTCTGAAGCTTGCCATAAGCCAGAAAAGATCAACTTTTGTCCATTAAACGACTGCATTGGCCAATGGATATTCTATGCCAAAAGTAATGTCGATCGCCTCGTTCATGATCTGCAAATGAAAGTGCTAAAATTCAATAGTTATGGCAAGGAGTACATCAAAAATAAACGCCTTGGGCCAGATAGCTTCGTGCAGATGGCCTTACAACTGGCTTTTTACAAGTAGAGACCTTTTAAATGTAAGTTCTGTCCAAATATGTAATGCTATCTTTTTTTTTTTTTTTATTAGAATGCACAAGGAACCCGCTGCGCAATATGAATCCGCGCACCTGCGTATTTTCGAGAATGGACGCACGGAAACAATACGTTCCTGCTCGAATGAATCGTTAGCTTTTTGCCGGGCCATGACGAGCGCGGACGCATCTTTGGAGAAGCGTGCCACGCTGTTACGCGAAGCGGTCAGTAGTCATCAGGCGTATACTAAGCTGGCGCTCCAGGGACGCGGCGTTGACCGTCATCTGCTGGGCCTGAAGTTGATGGCACTGGAAAATAACTTGCCAGTACCCAGATTCTACTCGTCTTTGGGCTACACTAAGTCCATGCACTTTCGTGTGTCCACATCACAGGTGGCCACAAAGTACGACGCATTCATGGGCTACGGGCCGGCAACACCAGATGGCTATGCTTGTTGTTATAATCCTCGCGAATGCGATATAATACTCGCAATCTCTGCATGGAAATCGAATTCTGATACAGACCCCGACAAGTTTGCTAAGGCACTAACAAAAGCCTTTCTCGAAATGCAGGCTGTTCTTGACAAGGAACCTAAGAAGTCCAAGCTGTAATGCCTTACAAAATTATGTTTTACAGTGTTTTTAAATTTGAAGTGCAATTAAATTAGATTGTATTTTAACAAAAACCATTCACCACAAATCTGTCCCAAACCCAGTAAGTCTCACCTGTACACATCTAGTTTGCATTATTTATTTTGTCTAGTGTCAAATTTGCTATAATCTTTCGATTCTTCTCCAAATTGTATCATGCGGGCCCTAATCACGACTGAGCGTTTCCTGAGCATCGTAAGTGTGCAGCAGGACAATGCCTAAATGATTCTAATCCCGAGTTCGGCCCACGCAGAGCAACGGCAATTCTCGTAATTTCGGCAAACAGAGTAACAACGAACAAACAAAGGCTATAAAAACTCAGCCTGAAAGGAAAGGGAGCTTCATTGCAAAAATTTTGTTCTATCTGAAGACATGGGTAAAACCATTTCAAGGCCTACAAACTTATACATCACCTAAGGATAATGTCAAAATCAGCGAAGTGAAAAAAAAACAGCAGCAAAACGGGCCTTGGAGAGAGCCTGAAATAAAAAAAAAATCAATTACTAGAAATCAATCAACAAATCCAATTAAGAAACCGGCCCAAAATCTCAAATGCGTAGATATCAAAAGAGCAGAGTCCGATATCTACCCATGTAGAAGTACCTGTCCACAGTTTCTGCCTCGTCCGCAAGATCAGTTACCCAATTATCCGGTTATACCGTTGCAGCTGACTCTAAATCGTTATTTAAACAGCCTGCAGCCGCTTTTCAAAGGGAAGGCCCTTGAAATGGAGCAGATGCTGACGTTCGACTTTCTGTCGAACGAGGGATGTGAACTGCAAAAGCTGCTTCAGGAAGCTGGACAAACCGATGACAATTGGCTCGTCGAGCGCTGGACAAAGGTTACCTACTTGCGTCATCGTTCGCCGTTAACTGTCTATTCGAGTCCTTGCATAGCGTTTCCTAGGCAAAAATTTCGTAGTACTTTTGAATTTTTGGACTTTACGGCCAAGGTCATATATGCCATGTGCAAGTTCAATATTATGGTAGAGAGCAATCAAATACCCGTGTGCAGATTGGGCGACTTTCAGCTAGATAATAGTCAACTCCGCAAGGTATTTGGCACGGTCCGCACACCGCAACGCGACTGCGATGTCCTGCAACAGTTCGGATCCAAGTATGTTGTTGTCATACACAACAATAATGTAAGTTTCCTTGGAGATTCGAAAAAAAAAAACTATCCTAATCTTAACTTATATCTATTCTATAGTTCTACAAGATACCCGTTTACAGCACGGACCAAAAAGACGTGTACAGCGTGTTTCAGATCAGAAAGCAATTGGTGGAACTTATTAATTCAGGGCAATCCCAGGGCCCAGCAATTGGTCTGCTCACCCACGACACACGCAACAACTGGACCGAAGGCCGTGAACTGCTGTGTCGCAGTGAGCTCGATGCCTATGCGATTCAGTGCATCGAACGGGCGCTCTTCACAGTGTCCCTGGACGAATATATTGAGGTACCTGAAGGCCAGGAGCGTTCCATGCTGGCAACTCAGCTTTTGCATGGCGGCGGCTTGCATATAAATAGTGCCAATCGCTGGATGGACAAGACCCTGCAGCTGATTGTCAACCCCAACGGCATGGCCGGTCTCTGCTGTGAGCATGCGGCCGCGGAGCCGTATCCGGCTGTCAGCATTATGGACTATGTATTAAAGAACATGTATGTAAATTCCATCGTATTATTTATACATTATTTGCTGAGTCGGTTTTCTGTTGTGTAATTAGCGTCAATCCGAAATATGGAATGGAATCTTACACCTCGGACCCGGGTGACCTAGTGGAATGCATTAGCTTTGAAGAACCCGACGAATGCATCAGCTTCAGGATGACGGTGGCAAGGCACAACTTAAAAAAAATCACAGGACGTTTGCAGCTGCATGCATTCCAGTTTGATGGCTACGGCACGAGTCTCATCCAATCCCACGGCCTTGCTCCGGACAGCTTTGTGCAGATGGCACTGCAGCTGGCCTTTTATAGGCTGCACAAAAAGCTGCCCGTCCAGCATGAATCGGCACATTTGCGCATCTTTAAAAGGGGACGCAGCGAAGTCATACGTTCAACTTCCAATGAATCTTCGCAATTTGTTCAGACCATGGTTTCGGAAAAGTCCACATGTGGAGCTTCCTGGTTAGCACTGCGCGCCGCAGTGGACTCGCATCTGCAACAGAAAATACTGGCGCACCAGGGACGTGGCGTGGATCGCCATTTGTTCGGCCTGGAACAGATGGCGCTTGAATATGGCAAGCCCTTGCCCTCATTCTTTACCACTGCGGGTTATCAGAGATCTAAAAACTTTCATATAGTCAGCTCCCACCTTACGACACCACATGACTCTTTCATGGCCTATGGACCATTCAACTCAGAGGGCTATGGCTGCTGCTATAATTTGCGCGAGAATGATATAACCTTTGCCATTTCTGCCTGGAATGGAAATCCAGATATCTCGGCCGCGCGTTACTGCTTGGCTATTGAATCGGCTCTGACCGATATGGGGCATCTCAGGAAAAGGGACAGCTCTAGTTCCACGGCCAAGAAATAGCTACAGTTTGATTTTTATATTTATTAATTGTACCTAGAGATGGAAATAACTTAAGTGGCTCAGGCATCAAATTTAAATACATATATTATTTTTAATTTCAGGCGCTTCCTCTAGTCCTTTTTGCAGTGATAGCAGCTGCAAGAGACAGCGCTCTTGAAGGTCACATTGCGTATACCCTCAATGCAAAGTACACGGCGTTGTATCTGAAAGGAATAAAGATTGAATCAGGCCATTATTGGGTTCAGTTTAATACAAGTCCCAGCTCACTCACCTCCTCGGATTTCATCATGTTACAGCACTGACCCACCGACACAACCGGCTTAGGCGGTCTGAACAAACCCGTCAATGCCATTGGTACCGATGGAACCGCGTAGGACTCACAAAAGCCGCGACAAGCATTCGTTGTAATCGTAAACTCCACACAATCGGGTATTGAGATTTTACGCGTATTTCCCACCTTATGGCAGCCAGGACGCAGCCACGTATCCTTGCCGGCCTGACTGCTCTCGACGGCCAGCAAGCAGGAGCAGCAGAGCAGCCACAAAACAAATGCCAACAGCGTTACCGAGTTCATCTCGTCTGTGGGTCAATGATGACTGTTGGCCGCTTCCTGGCAGACGCTCTGTTTTATTCCGGCCAGCAGAATACGACGCTTGCGCAAAGAACGAATCTTGTCGTGGGCAATGGGCTGCATTTAATGGGGGGTCATGATGGGGGAAAATATTGCTTGCCTAAAATATTCATGCATAAAAACCATGTTTGCATATTCCTATTTTTAATATGGCCCAGAAGCACAGAATAACTATCATGATACATTGACAAAAGGAAAATGAAGAATTACAGTTTTTGCGCCGAAGCACCGTTTGCATTACATATTCATGTTTAAGCAACGCAAAAATACATACATATGTACATATGTATGAACATATATATGTAAATGCGCAATGGCGCCTCGGTACTGCGCCGCTGTATTTCTCCTTTTGTCTCGCTACACATGCCTATTCGTCAATGCATATCGCCCGTTTGATCGCGTTGTTGTTGCTAACAAAAAAAAAAATAAATCCGTAAGTATAACAGTTAGGTTGCCGAATAGTGATGCTCAGACAGCGCATATTGACTTGCAGTATTTCGTTGAATAATGCTGAGTAAAGTCCAGTCTTGGACAAATTTGGAATCGGGAAAATGCATTGAATCGAAATAAAATGATCAGGGTTTTCGCAATGATATGTACTTATTTCATTGTAGAAAGTATTTGTATGTACGTATGCTTGTACATCTGTGTGTTAAAATTATTATTTATTTTGTTCGGTGTGCAAGGAAATATATGAGAGTTATTATTTGCATGATCTAAGGCATTTCGTAAGTTACGTGTGGCTTAGAACAGCTAATACCAAAAAAAAAACGTGTAAGTAATTGCATACATTTTTTTCTGGATTCTTCCTATTCACACAAATAATAGATGAAACGCTGCTGTAATTCTTCTTTTGTTTCGGTACCTACACACATTCGTCAATGCATATCGCCCGCTTGCGTTCGCTTTTTTTTTGCAGAAAAGAAGTTTAACAGTAACGTGAACATTAATGTTTAGATGGTGCAAATTGATGTCATATTTGGCTCAATAATGCTGAATTAAGTCTGGCCCTCAAAACATTAACCGTTTGGAATCGAGAAAGTCTACAGAATCGAAAAAATGCAATATTTTCTTGATGATCTTTAATTAATTGTAGATAAAGAGCCTGGTATAGGTACATGTACATACATACATACGCACCTATGTACATATGTATGTATATGTACATAATTTATTTTGTTCGGTGGGTGAGACATGTGAAAATGATTATTTTGCATGCATTGCAAACAAGAAACGAAAAAACTTTCTTATCTGTGCAATTAATGACTCCCTTTTTGCAACATTTAATTTTTTAATAAACTTCAACATTTTGCACTTACATCTTGATGGTCGCCAGTTGATTAGGTAGCTTCTAAAGAGTTTCAAATTTGCGAGGTGCTGGCCTGCCCATGGCCCAAGTTGTGATCTTCGCGTGGCTTTCGTTCCGCTTGGAGGCGGAGGCAGCGCGGTGTTGTTGGAATGTACGTAAGTCCAGATGCCGCCCATCTTGATGCTCTCCAGTTGAAGATGAAACAATTATATCGCTCGTGCGACCGTTCCTCGAGGAGGAGGACAGATGCTGACGTGGGACAACTTGTTTGGACAAATAAGTTTTCGAATCACTTATCAAAAACTCGTGTGAGCGAGATGGATCTGTATGTAAGTACCAAGGAACACAAAAGATATATGCAAAAGATAGTTTGTTCATCTAAGGATATTCGTCCATAAATGTATATTATTCAAAAATCAGACCGTGTTTACCGAGGCCAACCAAACCCTCCTTGGAGTCTTCGATATACCAAGTTTATTTTTGAGTTTTTGCAAATACTGCGCTAAGTTGAAAATTTTATGTTTTAATGTATGTGCATCCATGAGATGTTTTTGTGAAAATAATTGCTTAAGGCAAGCTACATAAAATCATTAGGCATTTAAATGATTCTCTTTGGCTTTGCGCCATACGTCTAGAAAGCTCGTGCTTAGTTCAGAATGCCAAGGCATTCTTAACATTTGAAACTTGGCTCATACCTTTGCCTGGCATATGGTATTCTTCTACTGGGCAAGAAATTGTGGCAAGCAAGTTGCGCAGGTAAGCGAATAGATGTTGGGGCCATGGAGTAAGAGTTAAAAGGTGTAGCACATTGAAATGAAGCTGCTTAGAGTGCGTTCAGTTTTTAGTTCTCACTTAGTAGTCCCAATTCGTACGTTACGAGAACTGTCTCTCGTTGTTGTTGATTAATTATCGAACATTATTTCTGTTCCTATTGTTAAATACGGAGAGATCTCTCCCTAAAAACAGCCCACAAAAAATACAAAATATCAACAAAACGCGTTTCGCTTGGTAGGAACCATTCTCAATTATCAGCGCATCGATATGCAATTACTCTATATACATTTGAAATTGTTTTTTCCCCAATAAAAATCAACCGATTTAGACAAGGACCAGGATTTCAGACCCAACCGAGAAAAAATCGCTGGCTCGCTTACGCTATGAATCGGCAAAACGATAATCATTTACATGGCATGAATGAGGGCCAACTGGAACTGGCACCGATAGAAATGGTGGACGTGGAAATGGACGGCAGCTTTCAAGGGGATGAACTTGATAATGGTCCCGCACAGAAGCCCTCCACAAAATCCCTATCACCCATTGTCAGCGATCATGCTCTCAACGTGCTCAACGAACTGCGCGAAGCGAATCTTCTGTGCGATGCGCAGATCTCGGTGGGCGAGCAGTCTTTCAATGTGCATCGTGCCATCATGTGTTCCTGCAGCTCATATTTTCGGTGAGTTTCCCTCGTGCATTTTCCGCTTTACAATTAATTTAATCCACAACGATGGCGCTGCACAATATTTTCTTTTCTTTTTTTCTTTTTTTTTTGTCGTGCTCCTGTTTCCCGGCAGCGCACAGTTTACGGGGTTCAACAGCCGAGCCGGAGCGGGTAATGACGAGAGCCGTGTCGTGCATATACCGGGCATTAGTGCGTCCATCATGAACTGTGTCATACAGTACGCTTACCTGCGCAAGACCAACATCTGCGACGACAATGTTCACGAGCTGCTTATTTGTGCGGATTATGTGGGCATGGTGGGGCTGGTCAAACAGTGCAAGGAATATCTCAGTCGTACACTAAGTCCGGAGAACTGTGTCAGCATCATGGGGTTTGCGCGGTCAGTATGAGTGTTGAGCCCGCTTTCCGCCCACTTCGTTTTGCGTTCATTCGTTAATCTCACATATCAATTGTTGTTTCGCATAGAAATAGCTATAATCTGCTTTTAATTGACTTGAATTTGATTGCAGCTTTCGGTTTCTCGAGGACTTGTATCAGAAGGCGCGCAATTATACGCTTAGGTACTTCACAGATGTGGCCGCTCGAAATACGGACATACTTGACTTGAACATTAAGGACTTTTACAGCATTATTAGTGATGATGAGCTAAATACACGTGAGGAGGATTATGTATGGAAGCTTTGCGTCAAATGGATTGACCGAGATCCAGAAAATCGAAAGCAGCATGTGGCGCATCTGATGACGGGCGTGCGCCTTGGTCTGATGACCCCCAAGGTACGTGGAAAGTAAATCCCTTAATCGATATATATATTTATCTATAAAGCCTTTAGTGCTTCATGGAGGAGGTCAAGGAGCATCCCTATGTCATTCAATGCGAGGCTGCCAAACCGCTGATAGTCGATACCTTTAAATTCATGTATGATCTGGATTTTCTTAACCCACAAGCCGAAGAGGTAATGCTAACACCCTCTGCTCTGCAGCAGCAACTTATACGTGCCATTTGACTTGCCCTTTCAACCCAAGCTAACCACACCGCCGTTGGCGATGCCGCGATTGCCACATGAAGTCATCTTCGCCATTGGTGGCTGGAGTGGTGGCACATCGAAGGGTTGCATCGAGACCTACGACACACGCGCCGATCGCTGGGTAAACATCAATGCCGAGGATCCAGCTGGACCGCGCGCTTACCATGGCACCGCCGTTCTTGGCTTTAAAATTTATTCCATAGGTGGCTACGATGGCGTCGAATACTTCAATACCTGCCGCGTCTTCGATGCCGTGAAGAAGAAGTGGAACGAGATTGCGCCAATGCACTGCCGTCGCTGCTATGTCAGCGTCGCGGAACTGAATGGCATGATCTATGCAATAGGCGGCTATGATGGACACAATCGCCTTAACACCGTAGAGCGTTACAACCCGAAGACCAACCAGTGGTCCATCATTCCACCGATGAATATGCAACGGTCCGATGCCAGCGCTTGCACGTTGCACGGCCGCATCTATGCAACGGGTGGCTTTAATGGCCAGGAATGTTTGGATAGTGCCGAGTATTATGATCCACTGACCAATGTCTGGACACGAATTCCAAATATGAATCATCGTCGCTCGGGCGTCAGCTGTGTGGCGTTCAGGGATCAGCTGTATGTTATTGGCGGCTTCAATGGCACATCCAGACTGTCTACCGGCGAAAGATTTGATCCGGAATCCCAATCTTGGCATTTTATACGGCAAATGAATCACTCGCGCAGCAACTTTGGCCTGGAGATAATCGATGACATGATCTTCGCCATTGGCGGCTTCAATGGCGTATCCACCATTTCCCACACCGAATGCTATGTAGCCGAAACAGACGAGTGGATGGAGGCAACGGACATGAATATTGTCCGCTCGGCGCTATCGGCCAACAATGTGGCCGGGCTGCCCAACAAACGCGACTATATACATAAGGAACGTGATCGTCTAATGGAGGAGCGACGTCAACGTTTAATGGCTACGGCAATGGCTCGCGAAGATGTTGGCAACACGAATCGCTCACAATCGCTGGTTGACAACAATGATCCGGCCCTGGATGATCTGGATGAGGAGAGTCCCAACGAGGATGTTGATGGTGAGGAGCTGCAGTTGCCGCAGCAGGTGGCACTACCACTACCAGCGCCTGGCGGCATACCGGCTGCAGCCGCAGCTGCTGCTGTTGATGCAGCCGTTTTGCCCGCCGTTCACCTCAATCGCCAGGCTGAGGATCGCGGCCCAGACAATAATCGGCGCTTTCGGGTGCAGCTGCGTAATCAGCGCTATGGCTCGCATCATGAGATACGTCGTCGCTCGTAGGCGAAATCGTCGTAACCGGGGTTCACTCGCAACCCCCCTCAACCGGCACTGACCCCCAGACAGAAACGGAGATGCCAAACAATGTTTTGGCGACGAATACAAATAGAGGATGCGTTAGCGTGGGCAAAGGTATTCTGGTGCAGAAATTGGCAACGTGGCCCACGTCCATAGAAAGCGTTTTTTTTTATTTACCTTTCGATAACGCACACAATTCTTGGCAAGTAACAAAAATTATTGCATAGCATGAGGCGCAACCAGACTGCTGCCGTATCCAAATTTATCCAAATTTTCATGGTATTACAAAATTCTTTGCATCATACACAATAAAATGCAGAATATTAATAGTACTAAATGAAGTTTATATAATTGTCCTTAGAGTACTTTAAATTTAAATATCAATTGTAACGCACAATGCTCCAATTGGATCCAATATGCAAAACTCATCCAATTACAAAGTTTATTTTTAGGTTAAAAACTGAATTGCTTTAGAGCCAAGCGATGCGATGCGATGCGCAGACGCCACGACCACAGCCAGCAGCAGCAGCAACAAAAGTTGCCTATAAATATGAAGAAATTCCGACAGAATGCAGCATAGCGCAATCGACTGCGACGCGAACCGCACGCATTAGACACCAAAAGGAACACGGAGGAAGCTTAGAAATGCTCGCAGCGTTGTAAGTGCCGATAAAGGTCGCTAATTCAAAAATGTTATACATTTCTTTTTTGCCAGACTGTGTTTGGCTTTTTTGGCATCGCCGCTGCTGCATTTGGCCAGCGCTCAATTGGTCGACCTGCATCCGGTTTATAGTGGACCCACTGTGGCTCCGCTTGGCTGTCACCGTCGCTTGTACACGTACAGGGTGACTCAGTCAGATTTGCAGGGTCGCGAATGCTGGGATTTTGTGAGCGTCTGGAGCTGTTGGGGTCGCTGCGATTCCAGCGAGATCTCCGACTGGAAATTTCCCTACAAGCGCTCGTTTCATCCCGTTTGTGTACATGCGCATCGTCAGCCGTCGGTGGCCGTATTGAAAAACTGTCATCCCGAGGCCGATGATAGCATACGTAAATATAGCTACATGGAGGCCATAAACTGTCACTGTCACACATGTTCCACGGAGGACACTAGCTGCGAGGCCCCAGCCAATAATGGCTTAGACGAGCGCAAGAGCGTAAAGGTGTTAGCGTTAACTAACGATGATTCCGGTGCCCTCGACTATTAGGTGGTGACTTTCTTGTAGTACAGTATGATGGCGCGTTTCTAACAATAAAGCTTTTCATTTTATGGTAAGTTGCATCTAAAGCAAACAATTTTATTTGTTCGATTTACATGATTTTGTATTGCGCGTGTTCGTTAGCAACAAGAATTTTGTTATGGTTGCCTGATGACGATTTAAACAGAGAGTTAAACTAAAAAGGAAATTCTGAGTGTCCAGATAAATCTAAATATATATATATATATATTTATATATATATATATGTATATATGTATGCATGTATTTATAATATAAAACAAAACTATATATTTGACGGTTAAGCGCATCAATGCGACTACTACACACACACATGCGTATGTCAGACACTGCCCACACTACTTAGCAGCAATAGCGTTTCACACTAAAAGCTATGCCGTCTCACCTACAGAAATTTTGGACTGGAGTTTGTGTTGTTGCTCTCTTGCGCCAGCAGGTATAAGCAATATAGCGACGATATGCCCAAACCAATAGCACCACCCAGGGCACATTTTCGCAGGCCGGCTAATATCAAAGAAAAAAAATATTACTATAAGTATATTAGGTTTATGTTGGAGTGAGCGTACCTGTTGATTTGTAGAGTAGTCCCGTGGCAGAACCGGCTATTATGGTATTTACATTGTCGTCCTGATCACGAACATACTGCAACAAGACTCCACACGCCGAGTATAGTACAGCCAACGTGCCTAAGGTATTTGCCGTACCGGAGCCCTGTTTCATGACATGATTAATTAATCTGCAAAAAGGACGCATATCAGTATGTAGAAACAAAAGCGATACGATTCAACGTGCACCCATACAGATATCTGTTGGCTACTTACTGGGTGCGTCGCAGCTTCCCCGTCTGATTGAGCGCGTTAGTAACTTTAATGCCATTGTAGACGCCCGCCAGGCCACCAATGCCACCACCAATCATAACAGATGTGCCAATCTGTGAGAAAGCCAACTCGAAACGTCCACGCTGCTTGTTGGCGCCCTCGGGAAATATGAACTCTGGCTGCGCTTGCTGCAGGAATCGTGAATCATAGTTGAGGTATGGTGAGACTGGAGCACTGCTAAATGTGCTCGTTGCCGGTGTGTAGCTTGCTGTTGCTGTTGGCTGTGGATCGTCGACTGCAATTTGAACATAAGAAGAATGTAGAAGGCCCTATATTTCATTCAAAAACTCCCCATGTAACAACAGCAAGTCACATTGCGTAATGTGTATGGACATGCGGGGTGTTGCTTACCGGCTGGTGGGGGCGCTAATGAAAATGGTTTCCTTAAGTAGTCGTCACTCATTTTGGAATTTAATCGCTTGCCTTGCCAAGGTTAGTTACTAATTTATGATCAATCAGATGCCAATTTAATTGAAGCTTACAACACAAATGGGAAACGAATGCGTTTCCCGTGCTCTGCTTATGTTTCTAACTTTTTCTAACTTGTACTCTTGTCAGCGTGACATTTGTATCCCACGTGTGTTGTTAAACACACTAGGAGAATGTTTTTAACAACACTAACATTATATTCAGTTTGCCAGGGCCAGTACGTTGAAACCGAACAGCTGTTGAACAATCAGCTGTTGCTTAAAGCTTTGCAACACTTAAACAGACTTTATATCGTTATCGGGCTGAGCGCGTATTTTGCAGCACTACGGCTGTGGTTTTCGTTCCGTGCGGTTGTGTTTTGGTAGTTGGTTTTGTCGTTGGTTGTCCATTATCCCTAATTGAAATAGAGAAAATTAATAATAAGTTGTGCGGCCAGCAAACGAAGCGAGTCTATGCCGAGGACAATTAATTAAAACGAAAACAGTCCTCATAGTTTGAAGAGTGCCATTGCCGTGTGTTATCGTTGCTGCGGGCTTTGGTGTGGGAGTAGGAGTCGAGGAGTGGGAGCAAAAGTAACCGGCATTTAAAGTGTATTTGTATTTACTTTGGCTACCCGAGCCTGTACTCCCTTAGTTCTCATCAATGTCGTCCACCGAGGTAAAACTGTCGCGTCTGCTGGGACTAGCGCAAAAGTTTAATAATTTCTACTTGACAGGTGAGTAACAAAACTTAATTCACCAGCGTCTTTATTGTTGTTGTGGTTTTGGGGTTGGCTATGTTGCCGTTCGCCTTTTGGCCATGAAAATGGGATTGGCAGCCACTGACCCTGTATACACACACTACACACGCTAACTCACATTGTGGGCGACCTGGGCGCCAATATAATGGGTGCAGCGCATACCGTTTACTGCAATTGCAGCAAAGAGCGAGAGCAAGAGAGTGCGAATTATCGATTAGTTTGTTTACTTGTATGTGCGTGTGTGCTTTTGTGGGAGTGTGTGTGTTTGTGTGTAAGTGTGTGCAGCTGCTGCTGCTGCTGACGTCGCTAACAAATGTCTCATTGCCATTTCGTTTCTACAGCATCCAATCGGTTCTGCATTGACATTGAAACTAATTTCCTTTTTGGCTATTTTTATTATGAGTAATATTTGTGCAACTTTGTCTTGCCATGGCATGCATGTTATCGATCTGCACACTTCAAATCGATAAGTTCACCTGTTGCGCTCGCTAGTAATCCGATGCGCTGATTTATTTTGTTGTTTACCACGCTGCTGTCCAGCTTTTCGCAGTAATAAACGCTGGCTCATCCAACAGCTGTGCCCTATCGCATTTCAATGCACAATTCCTTAAACATGAATTGCAATTATACAAAATGTAATGCTAAACAAACCAGCGACTCTTATGCAAGATCATTTTTATCAAGCAATCGTTTGTTGTTTACTTATTAATACATATATACATTTAAGCATGCTTAAACTTAGTCACTAAATATGTATGAATTTCTGATCAGTAGACATATGTATGTATGCATGTATGTATGTGTGCGTGTGCGTGTGCATACATTTTGTTGTTCATAATTAAGACCTTTGCGCAGCGTCTCATTTTTACAAATTATTTGTCGCTTGTTTGCTGTTGTAACAAGATTTTTATCGTATCACCTTGAGGGCAACTTTTGGCATATTCAGCGACAACAACAACATGCAGCAACAGCTGAAAGATCTCACCAACACACACACACACACACACACGAAGCACACTGTATAAAATCAGATATTGTGTGTATAAATTTAGAGATAGATGTTTATGGCTTGATTAAGTGCAAAAAAGTGGCACATATGTTCGCTTTATTGGGATAGAACTTATCTCTTTTCCGCTATCTCGCTCTCCCTTTCTCGTTCTCTCGCTCTCTCTCTCTTTCTCTATCTATCTCTATTAACCACTCTTTGGCTCTCTATCTCCGCTGATAAGCGGCATACGCTACTTGACAAGCTATTTGTTTTGCTTCCAGCTATTTCAAGTGTATTGCTTTTGAATTTTGAAACAAATTTGAATGCAATGTGTTGGGCAATGTATTTTGTTATACCCTATAAAAAGTTGGCACATGTGCTGCTGCCGCTATTCTCCGTGGTGAGATCTAATCTGATTGGCATCTGATTGGACGAATATACCAATAAGTGAAGATCTCAAACTTTTAGCTGGCTTGCCAGATTCTCATATTTTCATCGCATATTCATCAGATCCAGGGTATCAGTTGTTTTTGCTTTGCTTTAAATTTCGTTTATTTTCGTTTTGCAAGTTGTTTATCTTTAAATCGAAAAGCGAATGGGCATTCCATGTTTATGTTGTGCTCGTTTGAATAGTGACGCAATAATTAAGTGTGCCAATTTCAAATTCAGCGACAATCTTGCCAACCGGCTTAATTGTTATAAATATTTAAGCTTGTTTTTATCAAATATTGTCCTAATTGGTTCTATTACTGGCAAACTAGAAAACTATGAATTAGATCAATTCTGATGCAGAACGTGAACAAATATCTAGTCTCATATTATGTTTTTTGAAACATGGTTAATAAGACAGAAACATTGCAGTAGAAATAAGCCAGTTCTTAATGAAAGAAGTCCATCATGAAAAGCATTTCACCCTATTTTTCCAGCAAAAAGTGTTTATAATAATAAACTGCATTTGGTTTAAGCAAAGGTACTTTAAGCTAATTAACTGCTTATTATTCCTATTAGCTACTTTGGCATATCTAATCAGAGTCCGTGTGCTCTGTGTGTTTCCAATTGAGCTCAGAATGAACTTAAATATTTTCCACGCCACAAAGCAATTAAAGCTTGAACAAATTTCAACCGGAAATAAGTATTAAGCATTAAAAGCATTCTTATCATAATTATATAGTAATAAAAATATCAATGTCCAAGCGATAAGAAAGTTTCAGTTCGGACTAGTAAAAAAAGGTGAAATTCTACCTTTTGACCTAATCCTAAACATCAACATTTTTGAGTCAAATTCTATAAATCCACATACATAACTATTTATTCTTATAATTGCAATTAATCTTAAACACTTATCAGAATTAAATGTGGTTCTCTTCGTTATTATTATATGATGGCTTTGTGCGCCAATTTTAGATCTTATAATCTGTGACTGTAACGCTTTTAACAATGTGAGTCAATAATAATAATCGGAAGGATTAGTTGGCCAGAAAAAGGATCTTCTACTTTTGGAAAGAACGACGCACACATATGAAATTCTATCTTATGAATACATTTGTACAAATGCAAATGCTTTTATAATGCACAAATACTTTTGCAACACACGGATTCATTTACATCATCCAACCAAATTCGTATCATACACAATGTTTGGATTCTATATATCTATCTCTAAGGGTATATACTTGTATCTTACACTCTTGTTTTGTATGATTAACATACTTTTGTGTTTGTCATATATTCATGCTAGAAATCAATACACACTTTCAAAGTAAACAAGCTTTATATGCAAGCGACATAGAATGCCTACAAACAACAGATACTCCGGGTTGGCCACAATACAATTACGCTTGTGGCTGCGTCAGGAATATATCAATTACAAATTGCTTTCAAGCTAATTAACGTTAATTGTGTCACAGGTTTTCATAAAGGCGACATACGTCCATTTCTGGTTGAGGGACAACAAGTTGGGCTCATTAAATCGGATGTCCTCAAGCAGCTGCACAAGTACCCCGAGGTCTTTTGTATACGTGACTGTGAATATACCAAGCAGGTGAATATTAGCACAAATCATCATAATCTCAATCATCTTGAACCGTATTGTTAATAATTTGACAGGGTCTCGTCGAGCTCAATCCGGCATTCCGAGACTACAACGAGCGCACGGCACAACTGGAGAAGGTATTACGCGAACTGCGCAGCGATGGCTTGTTCTCAGCCCTGCAGGGCTGGCGGGATGAGTGCTTTGAGGTCAAGTCCGAGCACAAGGCCCTGCTGAAGATGGAACGAGCGGCGACACCGCTGTTCGGGGTGCGCAAATACGGTGTGGACATCAATGGTTATGTGAGGCATCCACAGCACGGTCTGTGCATTTGGCTGCAGCAGCGCTCCAACACTAAAGAAACCTGGCCTGGCAAATGGGATAATATGGTGGGTGGTGGTCTTTCCGTTGGATATGGCATAATGGAGACGGCCATCAAGGAGGCCGGCGAGGAAGCATCCATTCCAAAAGATCTCGTCAAAAATTTGGTTTCAGCTGGCTGTGTCTCGTTCTTTTTTGAGAGCGATCAGGGCCTGTTTCCCAATACTGAATATGTATTTGATTTGGAGCTGCCGGTGGACTTTGTGCCTCATAATGCGGATGGCGAGGTGCAGGCTTTCGAGCTGCTGCCAGCCAAAGAGTGTGTGGAGCGCGTTTTTACGCCAGATTTCAAGACGACATCGGCGCCAGTTGTTATCGATTTCTTGATTCGACACGGCCACATTACAGCGGAGAAAGGTACGTTATGGGTTTTTTTTTTGTAGGATTGTATCACAAGTTTAGCATAATTGAATTGAATACCTTTTAGAGCTAAACTTTACGCAGATTGTGGAACTACTTCATGTGCCGCTGCAGTCATTGTACACGTACAAAACACGCCTGGAGCAGAAGCTGCAGCAACATCAGGCGTCACTGCCCAATGACGATAACAACTGCAACCTCACCAGCTTACCCAGCAGTCCGCTGGAAAACGGACACAACAAAAAGGAGGCCGCTTAGGCTGAAAATAGCACCGGATAATGGACAACGAATCGAAAATGTAGCATGACCATTGCATTAAGAAGCTGTGGACTTGTTGGAGAGACTGCTATTGTAGTGGGATTTATGAAATCCAAAAACAACAGCCAATATATAATATAATAACGCAAAAGAAAATAATTAAGAAAAGAGAAAACAACAAAACAAACAAAAACAAAAAAAAAAAGAACAACCAATCAACCAACCAAACGAAACGAAACAAGTATAACCTATTAAACTAAATTATTAATTAATATATGTAATGGCAACACTTAATGTTAAATTTTATGTTTTCATCGATGTATGCAAGTCAAAGTGTTTGTGCTGTTTATATATATATATTGGTATAAGCTTATATGGGTTACATATATATAAATATATTTATGAAATTATTTACAATATTTATTATATATACGTACCACATGCATAAGCATAAGCTAAATATACATATACATATATAACCTACTGACAAAGCAGCGCGCATATAACTTAATAGTTTTGTGCTTTGATATTCCAATCATGTAATAATTGCAAACAAAATGACGACACATTCTTAGACTTTTTGTGAGGAAATTAAAACTAGAGAACAAAAACGGACAAGTTATATAAACATATATGCATATGTAACACATTTATATATGATAGTTAAAATATAAATTATATGTAACGAGATATTAAAATGACATTTACTATTATGTGTGTGTGTGTGTGTGTGTACCAAAGTGCTCAAACTTAAGCAAAAATGTAATATTAATTAGTTTTCTGTTGAATTTGTAAAACTTTTTTAACTTAATAAAACGAAATACTTAAACGACGTTCAATTCCATTTATCGCATTTCAGAGAAGCGCGCTTTCTATCGAAAATATCAACTCTGCTCCAGGGTTACGCATCCCACGGTAAATCATAAGCACCCCTGATAAAACGTCAAATCATAATGAGTGTGGCAACGCCAAGCGGGTAGCCATCTTTCTTTCTTTCCCCAACTTCACGACCGCGTGGACGTCGATACGTAAAAGGTAAGCGAATATTTTCAACAAATTGCATTAAAATGCAATCGAATGCAGTTGAAACGCGCGTCAAAATGTCGTAACGTTTGCGCTGCACATGTACGTTGGTTGAAATGTTGCTAAACGTGTTTGTTTTTTGCAGGGAACCACAGCCAACAAAATGACCAACTCAAAGGGTTATCGTCGCGGCACCAGGGACATGTTCTCTCGCCCATTCCGTAAGCATGGTGTCATCCCCCTGTCCACATACATGCGCGTCTTCAAGAACGGCGACATTGTTGACATCAAGGGACACGGTGCTGTGCAGAAGGGTATGCCCTACAAGGCATACCACGGCAAAACTGGCCGCATCTTCAATGTCACACAACACGCCGTTGGTGTTATTGTAAACAAACGTGTGCGCGGCAAGGTTCTAGCCAAGCGCATCAATGTGCGCATCGAACATGTGCATCACTCCAAGTGCCGTGAGGATTTCCTGCGCCGTGTTAAGGAGAACGAACGTCTGCTCAAGGATGCCAAGGAGAAGGGTAAATGGGTTACCCTAAAACGTCAGCCCGAGCAGCCAAAGAAGGCGCATTTCGTCAAGAAATTGGAAGAGCCCATCGCCCTGGCGCCAATTCCATATGAATTCGTTGCCTAAGCTTAAAGAGGAAAGATGAGTTTGTTTACGATATGTAAATGTGTAGATTGATCGATTCTTAACTAAGTTGCAAATAGAATTGATTTTCTATATGATTGCTGTAAACAATCATTTGGCTGTGTTTTTGTACAATCGGGGTGAATTTTAGCGAAGGAATCAGCGAATCAGGGTGAAGCAGCAAAGAGAACAGCTGTGATCGGTATGCTTCTTCTTGCCAGTTATTGAGACGCACATGTTTATCGGAAAAAGTTTGTGTGCATAAAAAAATGGAAAATTTCGCAAAAGTTAAAAATGTCAACAGATGTGACACTTGCGGCAAGTGCTTCTCCAAGCCAGCACTGCTAGGTCGCCATCTGGTTGTGCACAGCACAGAGAAAGCATTTCCCGTAAGTTTTGCCAAGTGCTTGAAAGCCCAGCTTGATTTTTAAATGTGTGTAATAAAAATTTGCAGTGCGACAGCTGCTCCAGTCGGTTCTCACAGAAAAGCTCACTGCAGCGTCACATACGCAATAAACACGATGCTGCAAAGGGAAACGATGATTCCGAGGTGGCGCAACATGCGCTAGCTGCTTTAAAACTGCTGCAAACCAGTCACACAACAGGCATTATAACTATAAGGCAAGATATGCCAGGCGCTCCGCAGGAGCAAGCAGATCTTCAAGCTACACTTGAGGAGAAGGCAGCTTGCGATGTGGTTCAGCTCAGAGATAGGCTCAACCCAAATGGTGTCGTCCAAACGCTGACCACGCAACGCATACTGCGACAGAAGCCAAGTAGGTGCTACTATGTGTGTGAATATTGTGCCAAGGAGTTTAGCAAAAGTTACGAGCTTATAAGGTAAGTTTAGCAATTAAGAACTGTCTATGTTTTAGACATTTGCAACAAATACTTGCTGCTCGCCAGGCATCGTCGTTCGCACACCAAAGAGACACCCTACCAATGCAGCCGCTGTCTCAAGCGGTTTGCCACCCAGACCAAGCTGAATGAGCATTACAAGCGCCTACATGCTACACTGAAAAAGCACGCCTGCAGCGAGTGCACCAACAGTTACGGCTCCAAAAATCGGTTGCACAAACACCTGGCTCAAGCACACTCGGATTTGGTTTACAGCTGCGCTAAGTGTAAACAAACCTTCCAATCGAAATCTGCCCGTGATGCACACGAGAAACATGAAACCGATGCCCAGGTGGCAAAACTCGTACAGCTGGTGCCGCAGCCAGTCATGACACAGCGCAGTTACAAGTGCGTTTACTGTGAAAAGCAATTCAAACGCAAGTTCAATTGTCGCACCCACATGCTGTCACATTTGAGGTGTTTACTGGACACGAAGCAACTGAAACACAGTTGCCTGCAATGTGGCAAAAACTTTAAGAAACCCAACGATTTGGCGCGTCATCTGCTAACACACTCCAAGCTCAAGTTACATGTTTGTCATGTGTGCCAAAAGCACTTTACTCTAAATTCCACTTTGGTCAGGCACCTGGAGACGCACCAGCCTCAGCGTAGCACAGTCAATTGCCAGGTGTGCGGCAAGTGCTATGCCTCCAAAACGTCGCTGCAGTTGCATCTGCGTTTGCACACCGGCGAACGACCCTTTAAATGTGAAATTTGCAGTGAAACGTTTCGAACCTCGGGCCACAGACTTGACCATATGCGCGCCGAGCGGCACAAGAATGCCTCCGCGAATGCACTTATCTTATGAGCTTCAGTAATACAAGTCTATATTTCATAAATATCAATTACTATTACATCTATGTCCCCACATTTTATTGGTTAAACCCAGGCGAAGTTCCATAGTAAAACTGTTTGTCAAATTGCTGACTCTTGGACAGATCGCTTAGCTTCTGCCGCTTATCCGCCAGTATGAAGTCGTCCTCTTCAATCATTTCAGAATCGCCACGCTTGCGACGCATTGTCTCTGCTATTACACAATCCGCTGTCTCCTCCAGTTCATGCACCTTATAGACTAGATAATTTGGCTCTATAAATTTGTTTGAACTGCAAAGATTAATCAGAATTAAAGCCGAGTCTGTATGGTAAATAATTTTAAGACTTACAGTGGTAGGATGTATGGATCAAAAGGAAAGAAAGTTTCGAGTGTTTCCTCCGGCATCAGCTTGTCATGGCCATAGATTGTGGCCAGCTTGCGACGTGCATTGCGCTCCAGCACAGTGTGACAATACGCCAATTGGTGGGTACGTGTGACGCCCGCAAATGCCGTGGCCACCGGTGGAAGGCAGTAGCGTAACGGATTAAAATGGCACATGGCCAGCCGTGACAGCTGCAGTGTATTCAGCAGAGCCAAATCTAGGAATCAAAATAAATAAAGATAAGTAAAATCGCCAGAAGCGCTTGCTTTCACAATTGCATACTCTTTTGATTGATTGTCAAGTCACGCGCCCGAAACGCAATTAAATAAAATATAGCCTGGCAAACCGAGAAGAAAACCATGTTCGCTTTGAGCGAACAGTTTTTGCTGCTAAACTCATCGGAGTCATTTATGTAGTTGTTTGCCCAGTTGCTCAACTCCTTAAGATAGTAGGTGATTGTGCTGAAATCAACAAAAAATTTGAATTTGGCGCTCACAACTAAATCTAAAGCAAACTTACCCAAGGGGCACAAACTTGGCGCGTGCCAAGAAACTGGCTATGTAGCTAACAGCTGCGTGGCGAATGATCGAGGAAACATTGGGATTCTGTACCTTATGCCACAGAGCGCTGAGAAAGATCTCTGTATATGCTGGGCGAATGCTGCACGCATAAAAGATGACGAACTGAACATGGTGAGTGTTATGGCTGGGCAGCAACACCTCTTCGAATATGTGGACTAGCGTCTTAAAGAAGCGGCTTTTGGCTATACGCTGATCATCGGTGCTATCGGGCTTCGGACGGCATTTATCATCCAGGAATTTGAAAAGCTTCAGTAGGCATATGTCCAGCATTTGGCCTATAGGATGTTCAAGAGATTGTGGCGGCTTCGGCGGAGCGTTTAGATCATCCATTTGAAAAATGGTTTGCTCTTCCATTTTATCATCTTCGTCATCGGTGTCCTCCTGAAGTGCTTCGATTTCATCTCGTGGCGCATTAACGTCCAGTACCAGCAGCCTATTAAAGATTTAAAAAATAAGTAAATTGATTGCTAGCGGAATCATTTGGAATGACAACTTACTTCTGCAGAACCAGCTGCACTAACAACTCTTCGAATACCGGCTTGTATTCCATGAGCCACAGCACATTGTGCAAATAGCCGGCTGTGACATGAGCTGGCTTTTTAAAGTATGGAAACTTAGATGCGATCGTATCGATTACTACATCAAAGCTCATGGGCACAGCGGTGAGAATGCGATTGAGTAAACTGTGCACAGTTTCCAGTTCAGCACGTACACGTTCCGAGGGGCAACCATTGAGCCATTCCGCCGATTCTTGATCATTGGGTATCCAATTTAAAATTAATTTGCCAATGCCAATATGTATATACGAATTGTGGGCAATCATAACATCGACGCTGAATTCTGTGTAGGCCTGAATGGCGTCCGAGCTGTACTTCTTCCAGTTAAGCGAGAGCAGTGCCTCAACTAGATTGGCGAATACCGGTGTCAGGCTGTGCACGATTTTGCGCGCATCCTTCATGATTTGGACAACCTCATCATCCTGTAAATGAAAACATAAATAAGAAAAGCATATGCGTATATAATGTTATTTACTTACGCTAAGATCGGCCTCGCTCAGAAAGTATGTGAACTCCTGAATCAAATGGAAGTTATTTTCCTCTAAAGCAACGCGCACCGATTCAACGATGCCCTTCTCCTTGGGCGTTACAAAGCGCACCTTGTTCAGTGCCGCTGTCTTGACGCGCTCACGATCCGCGCTGGAAAAGGACTTCAATATCGACGTATTGGTCGTTTTGCTGCTGTAGACAGACATTGCGCGAAACACTATCGTATCTAAATTTTAAAGAATATTTCCTAATGATACGCAATTACACGTTCGACAAAGGCCGAATTAACTATGTATTTAGTTAACTGCGCTTATTTGCCGACTATCACCTGTCGTTCTACGTTTTATAAATTAAACAGCAACCAAAATACTCTACGAATAATGTGTTAATGGAAACTGGCATTATAGTTAGCTATTTTATTTATTTTCAAAACTATTTTGCTAACGTACGTCTGCAGCTGAAATCAAAACACGTGTGGCACATCCAGTGTGACCAAATTTTTCTTATGTTTGCGATTATTACTATAGTGCCATTCACAACGAACGGGCAGCTGTACTAGTCAACGCCAAATGAGCTCTGCACGTTTTTGATTTTCGTGCTATAAAACCAGATAGGATGGCTTCGTTATTTACATTGGACACAGCTGGCGATCAGCAATTGCTTGATACAAACAATTTACAGTACGCTGCATTGTACAATGGCATTTTTGAAGGTCGCCAACAGGAGGATAGCGACGAAGACGATGAGCAAGAAGAAGCTGGTGAAATGGAATTATTCGGCGTCAAGATAAGCTGCAGAGATGTTAGCAAAGTTGTTGCCGCCGCCGCCACACAGGAGACGGCCAAACGAGTCTCATCCGAGGTGGCCATACAACTGAATGAAGTTGCCGAGAGGGTTAACGAGGCATCACAAAACGCGGGCATACACAAACTGCAGAAACGTCAACGCAACACAACAGAAATAGACAACGAGATAAGCGAAGATGTGAATGTGCGGAAAGCAAACTTGGAAAAGGATATGCAAAAAACGAAGCAATTGAACGGCATTGAGCAGCTGAAGGCCCTACCCACAGTCTCCAGACGCAAGCAGCCCATACTGAACAGAGTAAGTTTCTCAACACCTTTGATGTGGATCATAAGCATGTGAGCATCTGTGATGACATATTCGACAACCGAAGCTGCGCCAATGGGCGCGGCAAGCGCACGCATCTGCTGCTCGAGGCGACTGTTGTGTAACCAGAGACTCACTCACAGACAATAGCACACAGTTTCGTTCGTTGTAATCTTAGCGGCTGGCTTAGAGCAAGTAGCGGTTGCTGTAAGGCCAACGGAACAGCAATGCCTTTTAATGCTAGACTGTTGTTTGTCATTAAGTCAAGACAAATGATTTAGGCTTAGGCGTACAAACCTTTTTTTATTGAAACAGTGCTATTGTCGCCCAAAACACACAGCAGTAGCTGAGGCAGGTTTGTTGCCACATTGACGACGTCTTTAGTAATCTGAGTGCTCATCCATGCCAAATATTTAAATAACATCCGAGCTTTCCATGCATAAACAAATTCTTTTACGTACAGGCCGAGCGAACAAAGACAAAGGGCAGCGGCTGGTTTGATTTGCCTGCGACAGAAGTCACTGATGAGATGCGCAATGAGCTCAAGATTATACAAATGCGTTCCGTTCTGGATCCCAAGCATTTCTATAAGAAGAACGACCTTAAGGTACTGCCCAAGTACTTCCAAATCGGCACAGTCCAGCACTCGCCACTTGATCATTATAGCGAGCGGCATACGCGCAAGACCAAAAAGTCACTGGTGGATGAACTGCTTGAGGATGAGGCCTTTCAAAAGTTTAACAAACGGAAGTACAAAGAGGTGATAAAGCGTACGGAAAAATACGCACATAGGAAAGCCCTAAAAAAGATGAAGAAACTGAAGAAACATAAATAAATATAACTACCATGTTTTCTCTCGTTACACGAGTCCCTAAGATCATTTTATTGACCCCATTAAGTACGGGTAAGTGTGGAAAGGCTAGCAAACTTGGCGCTTATATTCATCGGAATACTCTGATTATAATCTCGAGCATAGCCATGTGAGCAGGGCTTTTGATTCATCAAGAACATGTTTGCCTAAATTATGAATTAGCGTCTTATTGAACTCCTTAAGTATTACTTTTCGTCTCGTTCTTTGTTTCATTTGTTTTTTGGTTCTCTTGCAATATACTCCATATATGGCGCGCCAGCTGACTAAAGAGCTTTGCGTGTTCAGAGTCTGGATTCTTAATTACAACGGGTACGCCCGTTTCGCCGCAGTCTGCAATATGTGAGTCCAGAGGCAATGAAATGAGAGTCTTTGGCAGCCTCTTGTGTGGAGCTTCAGCTTGTTTCTTGAAAAATTCGATGCGATGATTGCAGTTGTCACATATAGAGTAGCGCATATTCTCAACCAGGCCAAGGATGGGCACCTTTAGTTTTTGATACATTTCAGCACCACGGACTGTCACATCCACTGCCGCTTTGTGCGGAGTACTGACCAATATAACGCCTGTGATTGGTGCAAGCTGTGTCAGTGAGAGATGTACATCTCCAGTGCCGGGCGGCGTATCAATGACCAGTACATCCAATGGACTCCACTCGGCGCCCTTGAGTAAACGCTGTACGGCTGACATGACCAGCGGGCCGCGCCAAATAATCGCTCCATCAGGCGGCGTTAACATGCCCATCGACAGGCACTTGACATTGTAGTTTTGTGGCGGTAACATTAGATTTTTCTCATTCACCCGCGGCTCACTGTGCACGTTCATCAGCAATGGTATGCTTGGTCCAAAAATGTCGCCATCTAACAGCCCAACACGCACTCCCAACTTGGCCAAACTGCAGGCGAAATTTGCTGCAATAAATTTCGTTGTCTCAACTTTTTATTCCCAAAATATAACCCGCTGACCTGCCACAGTACTTTTGCCTACACCGCCCTTGCCAGAGGCTACCACTATTATGTTCTGGACACCAGGCAGTGATTCCCGCTTGGGCAAACCACGGGCCATCATCGTCACCTGGTGATCTTTCAGTTTTGTCGCATAGCTACGCCGACACAAGCGCATCATTAAAGTCATTATTACTCGATGCCAAAAAGTGCTATGTTAAAAACCTCCAGCGAAATTACTTTTAAAAATGTCTCAATCGTTACGCTTCCGAAATGGACGGTGCAATTAGAGATGAGCAGTCAACCAGTTTATTCACGACAGCGTATCTTAAAAATATAAACATAAGATATTGTATAGTATTTTTTTTTTTATTGCAAAGGATTTTATTTTAATTTAACAGTGTCCACGACTGTGCCATTTTATTTTGTGAAATTTGGCCACATTGGCCAGTGGCTAGTATTATCAGTTCATTGCATTTGATTATATGTAGTTCGCATTTGGAAAATGATGGAAATAGACGAACCTAACGAGCCTGGGATTGTGGAAGACGACGATGATGCACTCTGGTCCATTGAAGATGATACACTGTTCCAGCCATGTGGTCTAATAAGTCACTCTTCATCCAGCAACAACAAAACAAAGTCTGTTTTCGTCACATGGAACGAGTATTATCTGCTGAATTATCGCTTTAAGAAATCGAAGAAAACAAACAGAATGGAAATGACTAAAGTACGCATTCCACTGCCCAAGGGTAATCATCTGCGTAGCATTCACATGCTGGAGTACAACACCCTGTTGCTAATGTCGGACGGACGAGTTCATTGTTTTGGCTCCATCAAATCGCTGCACCTAATCTCCTGGCTGAAGGGTGTGCGTGCATTTGCGCGAACTCATGAAGGGTTCAGTGTGATTCGCCACGATGAGGATACGCAACAGTTGCTGCTGCAGGTCTACGTTGATTTGCCCAGTCTGAGCAAGGGAGAGACCACCCTGCAGCACTGCTACGACATAACCTACGATGAGCAGAATATATTCCAATGCGATTGGAAGAACGATTCCTATACATTGCTAACGGTAACAGTTGCCCAACAGCATGAGCAATTTATGCAGTGCCTCTTTGGTGCAGTGGCCACTGCGGATAATCAGATACACATATTCAGTATTGCGGGCCACTTATTTGTGCTTATGCCACGGGGTGAAAATGTACTTGACGATGCCGATGCGAATGCGGACGCAGAGTCGCAGGAGGCATACCACATTGAGCTACTATGCATATATCCCACATCTGTTAAGTTTATGCATTTACTGCCCTCACAAAATCTATGCTTGGTTTACCTGAGCTGTGGCAGCGTGGACATTTGGTACATGTCCCGGTTATTGGGCATAAAACAGCGCCAAATGTACTACACCGGCAGCGAATGGTTGGATTACGATGTCACCAGCGAGAACGGCGACTTCTATTATACAGATGGGGAGCAGTTAGTGCGTTTGAGATTTCAATATGATGCCGTGCTAGATGATTGCCAAGTGCAGCGGTGTGTCAAGCCAGTACCCGGCATGCAAGCTTGCACCTGGGTGCAACACATTGAGCAGCTGGTGTGCCTTAGCGACAATAACATATTCTATCGGATTGCATTTAGCGTTGAGCAAGTGGCGGATGAAGATGCAAGTGCGCTAAGCGATCTAACCCCGGCAGCCATGGAGCAATTGCGTCGTAATGCACAAGTTCTGCAGCAATACGAGCGGCAGCCAGCTGAGCTCTTGGCAGCCATACAGCGTGAGCACGAAAAACAACAGCTTGTAGCCGTTGCACGTAATGAAACTAGCTTCGAGAGAAGTTTGGAGGCAACGCTGGAGTTTCATAGACAAGTGCCTGTCTTTGGAGCTGATTCACTGCTGCTGTATACATCCCGAGTTACGCAACTTGATAGCAATAACATTTATGCCATTTTGCAATTGACATTCCGCAGTAGTCAAAAACTGCTCCACAGTAGCCACTGGCAATTACTCGTTTACCATGGCCATGATGCCCACGTGCACCGTGTGCCCACGGAGTTGCTGTTGAGCCGTAATTGTAGAATCATAATACCGCTAAATCAAGTATTCCATGAGCGTTTGCCTAAGTTTGAGGTTAAACTTGTGGCGTTTCTGGAGCTGCATACACAAATCAGTGCCATCTTACTGCCCTTGAAGTTGAAGGAGCACAGCAATACATATCGGGCGCTATTTAGTGGACAACTTTACTCCCTTAATCTGTATAACAAACAGCAATTGGCAGACTTGCTTGCCAAGACAAACGCTACGAAAATAAAACCGAAAATTAAACAGAGAATGACAGCGCCTGGTAGCCTTAGTTTAGAGCAAATCGCTGAAATTTGCAATGCCAGTACGAGGATTGAGAATGAACTAGATTTGTACTTTATAGACAGTAAGCTGAGCATTGCAGGCAGCGTGAAGGATAACAAAACAGTTTTAACTCTGCAAAGTGAAGATGTTGCTGCACTATACCATATCAAGCAACATATATTTTTAAATGTGGATCCTGAATATGATTACACAGTGTCAGATGAAGCCGCTCAGCTAAAAGTAATGGTGAATATAATTTGGACAATTTAAAACCTTCTTTTAAATTTGTGTATTTACAGAAGCTTCAGCAAGAAATTGAACGATTTTATGGCAGTCAATATGCTGATAAGGAGTTTGAAGCTAATCCCGAAATACATTTAGAATCATTGTTACTTAAATATAATACACTACGTAATACTGCGTTTTAAATATTCTAGTCTTTTAAATTAAGATCGTTTTCGCGCGTATAGTAAATTAACACAGTGGCGCCATCTGGCGCATTTTCAAATCCGACGCTAAGTTTGCTGCGCCTGAAATGTCAACGCCGCAAATTACGACCCTGCTTCTGAGCGGCCTGTCAGCTTCTTCCTTTTTCTTTTTCACGTACGTGTGAAGACATCGCGTATTTTACGTCGGTGTTTGATTTTCATTAAAAAGTGAAAAATGGTGAGCACAATCAATTAAATAATACAACAAACGTCTCAATTAATGTGTTTGCTAGTGAAAATTAATAAATGTACACAAAAGCACTGACTGATGCATTGTTTATTGAGCGATTAACTTTGTGCTGTTCAGCCAAAAGCAATATTCAATATTAATTTGTGTTTTTTGTATGTTCCTAACAGGGTTTCGTCAAGGTAGTCAAGAACAAGCAGTACTTCAAGCGCTACCAGGTTAAATTCCGCAGGCGCCGCGAGGGCAAAACCGATTACTATGCCAGAAAGCGTTTGACTTTCCAGGACAAGAACAAGTACAACACGCCCAAGTACCGTTTGATTGTGCGTCTGTCCAACAAGGACATCACCGCTCAAATCGCTTACGCTCGCATTGAGGGCGATCGCGTTGTCTGCTCTGCCTACTCGCATGAGCTGCCCAACTATGGCATCCAGGTAAGTTTATTGAAATTATAATAAAACAAAACTGTAAACTTATGTTTACAACAATAATTACAGGTGGGTTTGACCAACTACGCTGCCGCCTATTGCACGGGTCTTCTCGTTGCACGTCGTCTGCTCAACAAGTTGGGTTTGGACTCGTTGTACGCTGGCTGCACCGAGGTAACCGGTGAGGAATTCAACGTTGAGCCCGTCGATGAGGGACCAGGAGCATTCCGTTGCTACTTGGATGTGGGCTTGGCACGCACCACCACTGGTGCCCGTGTCTTTGGCGCCATGAAGGGTGCTGTCGATGGTGGTCTGAACATCCCCCACTCGGTGAAACGTTTCCCAGGCTACTCTGCCGAGACCAAGAGCTTCAACGCCGATGTGCACCGCGCCCATATCTTTGGTCAGCATGTGGCCGACTATATGCGTACATTGGAGGAGGAGGATGAGGAGGCTTTCAAGCGTCAGTTCAGCCGTTACATCAAGTTGGGCATCCGCGCCGACAACGTGAGTACAATTTCTTAAAACGCACCAAAAAAAACCAATAGACGTCCATTTACAAAATTACTGCTGCGTTTTGTATCCTACGACGCTGGCTGTGCCGAAAGTGGACCACAGTAAAACCCAGAAACCCGTGTTCGTAGTTCATCCCTCATATGGGTTGAACCTTCTGTTTGCGGTTGCACATTGTTATAAAGAACAAATATGCCTTAAGTTTCTTAATTCTTAGATTAATTTTAAAAACAGTAGACGTCCATTTACAAAATTACTGCTGCGTTTTGTATCCTACAACGCTGGCTGTGCCAAAAGTGGACCACAGTAAAATCCAGAAACCCGTGTTCGTAGTTCATCCCTCTTCAATGGGTTAAACCTTCTGTTTGCGGTTGCACATTTGATATAGAATAAATATACCTTAAATTACTTATTCTCTAGATTAATCTTTATCATTTATTGGTATTCGTAGATTGAGGACATCTACAAGAAAGCTCATCAGGCCATCCGCAACGATCCAACCCAGAAGAAGGCCGCTAAGAAGTCGGCTCCTGCCAAGAAGAGGTGGAACGCCAAGAAACTCACGAATGAGGAGCGCAAGACCAAGATCGCCGCCCACAAGGCTGCCTACGTGGCTAAGCTTCAGTCTGAGACTGAGGCCTAAGGGCATTTGACTACCGTTTGTTTGCAGCGTGTATTGGGGGTAAAAAAAGAAATAAACAAACAATTGTAATGAGAAACAATTGCCAATATGTCATGCATAAATTGTAAGTTTCTAAACAAGACCACGATTTTATTTATTTATCTCGTTGCAATGGTGTTATAGCTTAAGGTATGCACATATGATGTATATTTTTAATCGTTCTCAAGTATATTGCATTTGTGCAATGTCCGTCTTGTAACTTGGAAAATATATATGTGCGTCAGAGTTAAGATTGTATGGCAATGGCCACTGTTGAGCTTTTAGAAAGATGAATTCATTTTGTGTAGGTTTGCCAAATCGAAAAAATCGATGACTTAATAAATTTCATTTTAAATACCCAATGAAAACTTCTAAGCCGACACTCATTTTTTCATTCAGCGGGATCTTATATTTTAAAGAAGGCATTTTCAAAAAATATAGTGTTGCAGCGCTTCCTATCCTTATTATTTATTTCTTGTAAATAAGACAACATTGAAGAGGCCTCTGACGACGCACTAAAGTAGTTGCTAACTTTCAGTCCTAGGTTCGAGTCTGGCCGCTGGCAACTTTTAAATAAAATATTACGAAGGAATCTAGCCTATCAAGCTAAAGAGATTGGACTATATTAGGCGTCAGTTAATAAGTTTCCATAACCTCCTATAGTGCAGTAGGGAAGAGCTAGGTTCGTTAATTGGCAGATAATCCCAGGTTCGATTCATATCATTTTTAGACAAAAATTAAAAAATAATGTTCTGTAAATACGACATAAAACTGACCTTTCCCAAGAGCTCTTGTGGTGGACAAGGTAGATGTCCAGCCTGGATGATCACTAGGTGTCGTCCCGAGGTTCGCATCCTAATCAAGGAATTACAAATGGTATGATTGCAAAAAGTGAGTTTTGAATAATATGGTGTTGTGTTTAATAAAGTGTATGAATTCAATAATTGAGTAAAGTTTTACATAATATATATCACCCATTGTTTTCTTTCTTCCGTTGGCAGCAAATTGATCTCTCTCACTTCTCCCTAGCTCTCACGATGTTTGACTCTCTCTCTGTACCACTGCTTACCAAAATATCCTCTCACCCCACCCACCGCCCACCACCCACACTACTGTTCTTCCGCACTTGCGGAGAGTGCGCACGTATTGCGTGCGTGCACTACGTTGTAATTGGTTTATTCCATGCGCCATGTTTACCCAATCCTCGACGTCAGCACACATCCCCCCCCCACCACCGACCAGTCAATTTTTTTGTTGCTGCGTTTTTAAATCCTCGATTATTGGTTTGTATGGTTTTTCTTAATTGCTTGCGTTGGCAACCAAAACATAAAATCGACTATATATCTCAGCCATTTGAAGGACGATTTTAACGTCCTTTTGTAGATCGATGTAGCTGGCCTTAATAATAAAGAATATGTATTTCATTTAGTATTATTCCTAAGGACAGGAGGTATCGCATGCAAGATTTTGTGTTTTTGCTGTTGCAAGGCATTATGAACAATATTTTCATTAATTTATTTTGTTGGCAGGGTCGTCTTTTCCTTTTTATAAACAAAAGATGAGGCCCAGTAGTATGCACATTAATAAATTTTTAATAAATCAATAAATAAATTAAAATAAACAGAAAAGCTACCAAATGTATACATTGCATGAACATGATACAAAATGTTGTGGCTGAATGTCGCTTAATACGTGGTCCTAAACCGCTTTCAGACTTCCATTAATTGTCGTTTATTTGTTATTGCTTATTAATCGTCCTCGTCCAATATACTATCCCAATCCAAGCACACGTCGCAATGATTGTCGACCACGCAGTTGTTATGGTAAATGTGGCCACAGTTAAATATAGTAAGGCCATTGGGAGGAACGGTGTCCTTTATTATCACTGAACGACTACATTTTGGACACACTTTGTCATAGGAGACGTGTCGCCCGCGACGCTGCATAGCCACCACCTCGGCCTGGGTGTCAAAATAGTCGGTCAATTGGATTTGATGTGCAATTGTGTTCACTTCTTCCTCAATATTGTAGTGCCACAGCATTTTGACAACAGATTGATGGAGATTCGGTATTGTCTGACCCAATTTAATCTTGCTAACTACCAATACGGGATTGACATAATCTATAAAAGAATCCCATTAGATTGGTTAAATAAATTGATAAATAAAAAGCAGGAAACTTGCCCACAATGCCATCCAGCACTTTAGTTACTATTTCTGGCTGTTTGATGGACTCATCAATGAGTATGTTCCACAAATCATCATCATTATGCTCCTTGCAAAACTCTATCGCCATCTCAATGTCTTTTATCTGAAATTGCGAGACGGTAAGTCAAATAATTTGTGAAAATCTTATACACACTAACCTTATGTATGATTATGTTGAGTGCCTCCACGACGCTGCCCATGCGGGCGAGCAAGTATACCATTTCTGGATAAAACTCTTCACGTTTGCATATCGCCAGTGCATTTTGTATTCCATAATCATTGGAGCGGCGTAGAAATGGCAAAAGTTTCGGCCGATCATATTTGGCATACAGGGCAACTAACTTTGGGTGGAATGTGCCCTGGCTGTCAATCTTGTCCAGCTCATCCAGGTACTGAAATAAAATCGTGGTTAAGCTGTGTATATATTGTCAGGGTCTGTACACACTTACCCAGTAGAGGTATTCCTGATTTTGTTCCAATTGATGTACAACCACTTCGGGCTTTATTTTGTCCTTATCTAATAATATTTTAAAGGCACTTTCGCGATCTAGTTGAATGAGTGGAATGATTAATTTGGAGATGACATCGTAAAGCTCAAAGCGTCGGATTAGCTTAAATACATCCTTGTTCTGCAACCTAGCCAACAGGAAAGTTAAAATAAATAAATTTCTAGGAATGGTAATGTAAACTTTTGCTTACTTCAAATACATGCGCAAAGCGCTCTCATAGTCGCTTTGGTAGGAGTAGAGGAGGGCCAAGGCCTCGAGCAGCTCATTTGCATTCTGCTTGCGAAAATGATCGTGTATGGCGTTTATCACGGCCAAGCCATCGTAGAGCTTGGGCGGCCACTCTTTGATTAAATTTAGAAAACCATGCACATCAAACTTGAGGAACTCATAGAGGACCATCTCATAGACATGCGGGTCCAGTTTACAATCATCCGAGGTGGGTAAATAGGCGCTTACGCATCGCAACTGCTGGCACTTGACAAACTTGAAGACCTCCTCCTCCCACAGGGCTTTGTTGTTGCCCAGCACTCGTAGACATAGCTTGGCCGCCTCTTCATATTGCTTCAGCGTCAACAGGTGGTTTATATACAGTCTTTAAATGATGAAATTGAATAAATATATGAGCAAGTATCTGAAAACCTTTTGCTTACCTGGCTACTGAGAGCATTGGTAAAGAACCTCCATGTGTGCATATCTCCATGGCCTCCTCAAATTTGCTGCGAAAAAAGAAATATTGGTGGTTAAGTACCCAATCGCAAAATATAACGTTTCATTTCAAGAGATGATTTTATTTTTATATTTATACGAATTCCAAGTTTTGTTTATATTATATTTGCCAAAAAATAGCCATAAATTGACCACAGTGCACTACCGCGATACCTGCAGTTGGCATCGATAAGTCGGTAGCCCGACAAAAGTATCGCTCAGCTGTTTGTTAAATTCGCGACGAATTGAGCAGAACATTTATTTATTTTAAAATCGCAACACCATTTTTGAAAAATGCGTCGCTTAAATAACCTGGTTACGCTTTTTACGGCAATAGTAGCGTTCTTCTTTGGTAGTTTTATTACACGTATTCTGACCATAGTAGACAAATGCCCGGCACAGCGAAGTGGTGTGGCCAAACTAGAACCACATCCAGATTTATTTTTAGCGATACTTGTGTTCAGTGCACCGGGCAACGCCGAGCAACGTGAAGGCATGCGCGACACCTGGCTCCGTCTGGGGCAGCCACTTAAGCAACCATACTATCCCGAGGACTATATCTACCTGCCCAGTTACAGTAATGTCGGCGGGCATTTGCAAACGGAAACGGTTGCATCGCAGGCCCAACGGCTGCAGTACTACATAAATTGGCAGAGGCAGCTGCCACAGTTGGAGCAGCCACGAGTGCATCGCAACATCAAGTTGAAGCATCTGTTTGCGATTGGCACACAGCAAATGGGAGCGACGTTGCGCGCCGAATTGGAGCATGAACAGAGCCAGCATCAGGACTTGCTGCTGCTACCGCGCCTGCACGATGACTATATGGTTCTGACGGAGAAGCTAATGCAGTCGCTGGACGCGTTGACACGTCACTATGAATTCTCATACCTGCTTAAAGTGGACGATGACACCTATGTGAAGCTCGACAATCTACTCAACGAACTTGTCTCCTACGACCGTAAGCTGTTGAGAAACAGAGCGAACTATGAACATGAGCCGCTGCCAGAGCTCTACTGGGGCTATTTTAATGGACGCGCTACGATTAAGACCAAAGGTCACTGGCGCGAGTCTAATTATTATCTAAGCAAAAATTACATTAATTATGCACTGGGCGGCGGCTATGTGCTATCCCGTAAGCTATGCGAGAGTGTGGTCAACAATTCTCATTTACTCTCAAGCTACGTGTCCGAAGACGCTTCCCTGGGCACATGGTTGGCGCCACTGCGCCATGTCTATCGATGGCATGATCCGCGCTTCGATACCGCCTACACGCCAAGCAAGTGTCGATCGTATCATCTGGTTCTGCACAAGCGCAACCCGCAGCAAATGCATGACATTCACGCTGGCTCGCTGTGCACCCACGAGAATCCTGGCCAGCGTGTATTTGTCTCTTACTATTATGATTGGACAAAGCCAGCGGACAAGTGCTGTGGCAGCATTGTAGTGTAGTTGATACCTAACTGACTATCCCCAGTTGCCATAACCAAAGATTTAAGCTAAGTATTTGTGGTTAAGACATTCTTAGAGAAGTATTAAATAAATTGCTCCTATGGCAGCAGAATCATAGACCTATCGGATGTTACCCATTGTTTTTATCTAAAGTGAATACTAAGTCGGACATTTTCCAGTAACTTTTTCTGTCTCGAGATTTTTCAAATTGTGTTTAATATTCTCGGACGAATTTTAAAAGGATGCCTTTCACCCAGGGCTTATCTGGCAAAAAGGGTAAAATATGTCTCAAGTTCATAATGCGTCTTCTATGATTTTACAGCATGGTCAAGTTGTAGGATCAATCAGTCTATACCTAATAAGATACGCTTCTCACATTTTTATACGGTTTGAATTCGCTAACAAAAGCCGTCTTGGCCAGGTAAGATTAACATACCCCACATAAGAGTTGGTTTACATACTTGTGTTTGATTAGCCATTCGACGCGATCGTCTGTTTCGATGAGGCTGGCCACCACAATATCCTTTGGCGCCACAATGTAGTAGCGATTCTCCTCCATGATGCAACCCAGGCTATAATCGTTGACCGTATACTCCTCGAAGCCGCGTAAGGTCAGACTATCTGTGCACACCTCCTCGCATGTGTTCATTTTGTACTCAATGACGCACAGCACTGGCCGTAGAGCTTTATAGTTGGGACTGCGATCCTTGCGATAGCCCAGGACCACCAGCTGGCTGGCAGCCAACGGGGCCAGTCCACAAACATAAAATGTGGTTTGAAATGTTGAGACTGCAAAAGAAGATTAAACATGTCAAAATAATGGTAAGCAACATAATAATTATGCGCACCTGGATCCACAACAAAACCAGGCAAATTGCTGGAGGAGGCTTCGATGGTATTGCGCTTACGAATTACACAAATGCGTATTGTGTCCACCCAGCCGATGAGCAGCGTATTGGCATTGGACCAGCGCAGATGGCAGCGGAAGTTTTCGAGTCGCGCCTGTGCCGGCACCTCCCATTTCATAAGGCCCAGGGAGCACTTCTCGCTTAGATCATACACACGCACTCCCAAGTGACTGGCCCAAGCAACCAAATTACCCTGCCAGCAGATGGCCAGAACACTTCCCTCAACTGCGCACAGTTCGCAAGGTTTCAGCTTCTTGAGTAAGTTGCGTTCGTAAAGCGTGAGCTTGTCGTCACCTGAAATGGAATAAAACATTCACGTTAATAAAAGCAGACATAAAATAAAATTTATCTTTGGATTAAATATTCTTACATATATTGTTGTTTAAATAATTGGAAATTCTGTGATGAGCCTCATAGTAGCTGAATCGGTTTATTTTAGATATTTTCGAAAACAAACAAGTCTCATAAATAAACTCATTGTTAAACTGATTGGAAGGAGCACACCGAAGACTCAATGCCCTTGAAGCAATATGGTATACGGTTTTACATTTGTGCACGGAGAACGGGAAAGTTGGCAATTCCTATGTGAACATATCTTTAAAACCGAAACGCTTTTCCCTACAGAAACACCCTTTTCGATCGATTCTTTCCATACAGCCATATATTGATACGATTTGATTCATATCTAGGGAAGACAGTGAAACCTTAAAATGCCCTATTTTGTCAATGTGTGTTACACATTTCCTATTACTGGCTATGAAAAGGGCGGTAAGCATGGGGGGCACTTTGTTAAAACAAATTGGAACCTTGCAACAATGGACCTGTCTGTTAAGAGACCATTTTCTGTACTTAATTGTATGAGTAATTCGTTACTTTTTAATATAATACACATAAAGAAACAAAGTGTAACACTCACCCACTATAAATCGGCGCACACCCGATTTAACTTCAGGGTCCAGGGCAACGACTTTTATAAACTTCCCATGACTAAGGTTCTGATTATTCTCACAGCTAAACAAGCCTGTAATATTGACCTGTAATTATTCCAAATACAAATTATATTAAAGCCCCTATAATTAAGTAACACCCTTTCAGTGACTCACGCGTCCGTCATCGGAGCAGGTGGCAACATATTCACCCTTAGGATCCACATCGATGTGATTAACGGCGACTGAGTGTGTGTGGCGATCGCCGCTGCTCAGGTTCGAGTCCACAGAGTTTCCCTGGTGATCCAACAGATAGACTCGCCCTCGAAATGTGCCAAATATAAGAAACTGCCGAGCGTGTGAGTTTAAACACCAAATAATTGAATATCTTGTCGGAGATTACCTTTGAATGGACGGCACTGCAGGTAACCACGTCTGTGTTGAGTATATTCCTGAGATCATTTCCAATGCGCTGGTACTTAAACTTTGGTTCAACATCTTCCTCCTCATCGGTGCCCGAGTCCTAGACAATTAAAAGGTCATGCGAAATGATTGTTTTACTATTGGCAACGCACTTACGCTGTTAATTGGCAAAGTCTCGGCCATTTTTACGTCTTTCCATGTGAATTCGCGTTCTTATCAAAACATCTTTGTGCAAGAGTGACCGCATTTCGCATTCAACAGCTGTTTTGCCGTTCACACATTCCATTTATGCTTAGACTAGCAAAAAAAAAGATGCAACTCTGCGGTCGATAAGTATCGAGAAGCAATTCTAATACTGTTATACATCTGCCTATCGATAGCTAAAGCCGCGCCACTTTTAAAGTTAAATTACAATCCAAACAATTAACACGTTACTTTTATATGTATATATATTTCTAAAGTTATATTATTGGTGTTTGTATAAATGCGCTTATTGTTTTTTTTTTTTATCGCGTATTTCGTTTACATTACAAGTGATAGCAAAACATACATAAATGTAAAACAAATCAAAAGCATCCGAAAACATAATTAACAATTTATGAAAATATACACAACATGCATTTATTCATTATTTATAATCAATTAAAATACTAATTAAAAACACTTTAAAAATACCAATAAAATATATGTATGTTTGTAAATGTACCTTTCATTAAAAAATATATATATGCGTTGAAAGAATATAAAATAGCGAACCGTAAACGGTCTGGAAATTGGAATTACTGAAAACTTTCTGCAACGTCTTTCTGTGCCGTTCACGTTGTTCTATGTCCTCAAGTTCGATTGTTGTTGATCTTTCTTAACGACAATGTGTGTCGTAGTTAAAGTGTTAATTTGTATAAATAATAAATTAAGGCCTATAGAATAGCGCTAAATTACATAATACAAAAACTACTAGATGTCGGCTTTCGAGGCGTAACTTCTGGTTAAACGCCCCAAACGGCTACGATTCATCTGTTAAAGTCTCCATCGCCACCACCGCAGCCGTTATTCTCATTGCCCATTGTCCAATAATGATCTAGTATATCTTCGCTGGTAAAACGAACATCCGGATCTGACTGGAGCATATTGGCGATTAGATCGCGCACACCGTCGCCGATGTCCGACCAGTAGGGATCGGGAAACTCATAAACGCCCGAAATGATAGCATCAAACAGCGGCTCCTGCTGGTTATCAGGCGCAACAAAAGGCGGAAAACCGCAGAGCAGTATGTACAATATGATGCCAGCAGCCCAAACGTCAATCTGTTAACAAAAAAAGGATTAATAAGGGCTCTCAATTGAAACCAAATTCTGGGACTTTTACCTTTAAGCCGTAACCCACTTCCAACAGTATTTCGGGCGCCACATAGGTGGGAGTGCCGCATACGGCATATAGGGGTTCGGTTACCTCACAGGCCAGTCCAAAGTCGGCCAATTTAAGTTGGACCACATTACCTGTCGCGTCCAGTTCCACCTGAAGCAAAAATGTTAATTGTTGTCAAGATTTTTTTAGTCTGCCTACACACTCGAAGCTTACCAAAAGATTTTCCGGTTTTATATCCCTATGCACAATGCTCATGGAATGTAAATAAGACATGGCCGAGCCTAAATGTCGGATCATAATGCGCGATTGGCTTTCCGAGAAGCGTGTGACCTGTGTGATGGCATCGAACAGATCGCCACCTAAAAATATATAACATTAACAATTTTCTTTCAGGATAGTTTTCAAATAAGTTTGCACTTACCACTGACATACTCGAGCACCAGGTACATGTTTGCCACCTGATCGACGTCCATGATGAGCGATATTATATGGGGATGCTGCAGCTTTTTCATGACACGCACTTCGGCATCAATGTAGTGCTCCTTGCCCTTGCACTTGCTCTTGTCAATGATCTTGAGGGCATATGGCAAGCCTGTCTGTCGATCCTTGATCTTCAGCACAATGGCAAAGTTGCCATCGCCAATCATTTTGCCCAGCGTGTAATTGTCTCGTATAGCAACGGGCAGATCGCCAATCTCAACGCCCGTATTCCTAAGTAGTGTCGCCTGGTCGTCCTCTTCTGTGGTGGCAGATTCGCCGGCTTCTCGCGCTCGTGCGGTCTCGGCCGGATAAACCTTTTTGTTTTTAACCGGCATCTTGGGCTTGGGTCCCTTGCATGTAGTGCCCGCTGTGCGCAGTGTCTTGCGTATGGCATTGATGGCGCGCTGCTCATCAGCTTCCAATTTGAAATCCTCGGCGGTGTTCACACGCTCCGTACCATAGGCAAAGAAGACATCCTCCGTACCAAAGAAATCCGCCAATTGCGCAACGGATGCCCCAGACAATGTGAACACCTTGCGCACATAGCCCGTATCCAGGCGGACCACTTGCGTTATGGCGGTCAGCACATGCTCGAAGCTGGGACTGTTCCGCTTGTTCAACAGCAGTCGCATTATCCGCCGTGGCTTCGTACCATTCCTTATCAGCGTCACGATTCGCGGATGCACTGCACTATCTCCTCCATTGGCCGCAGGTGTATTGTTGCTGCCCGTGCTGCTGACCAGTGCTCCATTCTTTAGCGGCGAGACAGGACGCTGCAGCTTGGCCAGACGCTGATTGGTGGACCGACTGTTGTTCGCCAGCGTCAAATTGGCCAAAGGCTGTGAGCTGGTATTATACTCCACCTTCTTGAAGTTCTCGTTATTGCAGGAACACACGTAGCTCTGGCCATCCTCCAGCTCGTCCAGGGCGGTGATCTGTTTGATTAAAAAAAAACACGTATGTATCACAGATTCCTTTTTTATGAAAAGGGCAATAAGAGCACAAAAGTGCTTTAGGCGGGAGTGCCGGGCTAGGAGATACTCTGTACTGTACTACCAACAATTTAGCATAAAACCACACTTCTTTATCCCTTTGCTCCCTATATTGGGAGTTACTTTCAAGCCCTAAATATGGCACCAAAATCAATGTATATACGAAAGGGCAAGGCATTTAAAAGTGAAATATTCTTTCTTTGGGGTAAGTTCTGCATAAAAACAATAGATCTAGATCTATCGGTATTATGAAGATAGTTATATCGACTCAGAACGTCGTAAGATTGCTAAAATTGATGTGCGACATTTTATGTCCACGATGCATTCTGGTCTGACGGGAGAACCTGATATCTCAGCACAATCAAAATTGTTTAACGGCCTAACGAGATTCTTAGAGCAACTATAGAAGGGTCTGATCTTGCCCGAGACGTATTGATACTAAGGATCTCATATATAATGCAATTTACAATTGAATATGAATGGAGTTGACTTACTTTCTTGCCGCACATATTGTAGATGGCACGCACAGCACCCGGTATTTTGACATTCTCCTCGAGCAGGCGCGTCAGATCCTCGTAGAGGCTCTCAAAGGAACGATAGCGCTCATTGGAGACGGGTATGGTGATGCCCGGATAGAAGCGATCTCCGTTGCGATAGAATTTGATGCGATGCGCCTTGCGAGTGGGCGTGCGGCTGCTCGAGATGCGTTTCTTAGGATGGGCATTGGCATTAAGGGCGCTCACCGGCAGCTGGCCGCTGCCATTCGTTGCCGGAGCCGTGGACGCGACTCCATTGGAGCCCGGCGGCACCGAATTGGTGGATGAGTTGCCGCTAAGCGAACCATTTGATTTGCCGACGCTGCCACTGCCCGCTAGCGAGCCGTTCAATTCGCGCAGCTCGTTGAAGTCCTTCTCCAGCTCCGAGTTGGAGCTCGCCGGACTTACGCAGTCGCGACTGAGGTCTCGCTCCTGCTCCTGCTCCTGCTGCTGTTTACTCAACTGCTCGATGATGGCGACTTCTGTTGTGGGCTTCTTGGCCGAGGCGCCGCCCGCCTTGGCTGCCGTCTTCCTAGGCGTCGTGTTCGGGCTGGAGGGATTGCTACCTTGTTGCAGTGAGGACAGCAGGGCAGCCGTGCTGTGCAGATTGTTTACTGCCTGAACTTCCATGCTGAGAGGGAGAGAGCGGGGAGAGAGAGAGAGAGGGAGAAGGTTTAGAGTTGGCAAATACTTTAGTTTATCTGCGGCTTTCTCAATTTACAGATTGGCGGTCTTTCGATTTCGTCGTCGTTTTGTAAGCTTTATTCTCAATATTGTATATTTATATTTACTCCGCATCATATTTTTAGCCTTGGGTTTTGTTAATATTTCCTTTGCTGCTGTCTCATGTGTGCTAATGGAAAATGTTTCTCTATTGCAACAACAACACTGACTACTGGATTACCTATATTTAATGCTGCCGACGTTTCTAGCAAAAACAACAATAACTCTAAACTCTAAACTGTAAACAGTAAACAGAAATCAGAAGCTCTTAAAAAAGTCAAAACCGGTTTCAATGGCTCCGCTTTGTTCGGACTAGAAAGTATCTGATGGATATACACACTCACACACACACACATATTTATACACACACACAGCAGAGAATGCCAGCTGTAATTGCGCTAATTTACGTAAATTGTTTGCAACCACATATTTTCCATCCAACTGCTCGCTTTGCTGCCTCGCTGACTTTCTGCACTAGATTCCAACGATGACCCCACGACGTTGACCGATTTACCGTTAACAACAACAACAAAAACAACAACAACAACAATGCTGAAAACGCAGACTTCAAGCCGGGTCAGGCCAACAGTTCTTGATGACGCCATGCCGGCTGCGAAAGAGGACCCGAAAGAGGCTCAGCTACACGACACGACACACCTAGGACATTAATGGGCGTGTCTCATGTCCGTATCCATCCGAGTCGTTGGAGACGCCAAGTTGCAGTTGTTTGGGCCTTAAATCATATTAAAAATGAAAAACAGAAAAGCCGTTACCACCTTTGACTAATTAAGCAGAGCTTGAACGTGGTTAGAACTTGACCCCTTATGACCTCTTAAGGCCAACCCCTAAAACTTGTTTTTGTATGTTTTTAGATTACTTTTTATATTATTATTATAAAACAAATGTCAAATTATAAAATAGAAGTAAGCTATTGTGATCTGTGATTGATCCAGACAAAGGATTATCGTGTAAAAGCTTTCTGATATTTACTTTGGCACTTTCATTTTGCCGCCATTTATGGATCAAAAGAGTTCGGGTACTTGACAGGGGGTCATTTTATAACTAGCTGTCACGCTATATAGTTGTAAGAGCAATCAGAAATCTGTTCGACTGTCAAGTTCATTTGAGCTCTGGCGCGTTCCACACATGCCACATTCCACTTGCCACATTCCCATTCGACATTCCACGTCACAGTCTGTGCAAATTATTGAAATTGTTGTCATTAAGCGATCATTGCCAATTGAATTTCCACTTTGCCCTTCTCTCCCCTCCGAATTCAACCACTAACTGTAAAGTTTATGCCATCCTTGCGCATAACCGTTCAGTGAGTCAGCCGCCCCCTGCCCTCCTCGACCCACGACCGAACGTGCGTTATGTCAGAGCCCATCGTGTGCCTGCCTGCCTCTCACTCACACACATGCGAGGCCTGTAAGTAGAAGTTGTTGCCTCTCACTCACTCACCCGCACCACTGGCCACTGATTGAAGCTCGTTTATGATTTTTTTTTTTAATTTTTCATCATAATTTTTATTCTTCACAGGCACGTTTCACTTGGCCATTGTCTGCCCATCGTTGAAAGCTGTCTGAATTTAAGTTTTGAATAAATACCCTCATTCGGGCTACAATGAATTTATCATGAATTTTGTCATGTATATCCGTGTTTTATTTATTTTTTTTACTTTCAACAATAGAATGAAGTCAATGGATATAGGGAAATACAAGCTGTCTGAACTGCAGTTGCCAGCTGTAATTGCAATATTGTTTTTATAATTTTGTCTAGCATGTGTTTTGTTTATCTAAAGATAGCTACGGTGACACATCCGCTTTATAGTTATAGTAAATATTAAGACAATAAGTGTACAGTGTACAGTCTGCTCTACTTAAGACTCTTGTCAATGGAGTGGATACTGAAGGTTATTTGTGGAATATCGAACGATATTAATTTGCAGTTTATACAAAGACGAGCTGCATTTGTTGTTGACAGAAGAAGGTTCAGGGTATCCCCTAGTCGGGAGCTCCCGACTAGAGCCTCTTACTAGACTCTTAATCTTACTAGAGCCTCTTACTCTTACGTTTTTATAATAAGAGTATAAGGAATCTAGAAAACATAGAAAAAAGCAAATGTAATATCAGGGATTTTTTTATCAGTTGCATTTGCTGCTTGAAGATATTTTGAAACTAAGAAACTGTAGAGTATTCCTGCTTCGGTGCGCTGTATTTCTTCTTGTTTTCACATGGCTGTTGTTTTATACACAAGACGTGAGTAGGGGTTTGCTCCCCCCCCCCCCCCCCTCATCGCACTTTAAGCTTGATCGACGCTCGGTTTTGTGCTTTTCGAGGGGATTCGCATGCCGGGCCATAAATTTAAATAACGATATTTGTACGGGCTTTGTTGTTGTTGTTGTTGTTGCATTCATGTTGCCGTGGCATGTTGCGGCAACATTCAAGCCTGCCTTTCTCTCGGCGGCAAAATGAAATTTTATGCCTGGAGTTATGAGTGCTCCATTGCCTCATTACCAGGTGCTGTTATGACGCCACCTTTGGTGGCCAGTGGGTCCATATCGAGGCGTGTCTAGGACGGGACTAGCCAGCGCCCTAAGCCGGACAGGTAATTAAGTTAATTAATGTCGCGCCAGCCAAATGCCAGCCAATCCTCCAAGGTGGCAGGCAATAGGTTGTCGTCATCTTTATTAGTGCCAATTGTGGTGAAATTTTCCGTGTGTACTTGTTATTCCAGCGTTGGCCTATTAGCTCCGATTCTGCCAATGCGCTTGCCAAGTGGGTCAGAACTGTTTGTTGGCCAAGCAAGTGCAGCAGTTCCCAAGTTCCATCGAGCATGACACTTGGCATTTTGTTTGGCTGTTGCTCAGACGACCAAATCAAAAAACCATTTGACCTTTTTCACCGTGTCTCTATGTGTATGTGTCTGTGTGTGTGTGTGTGTGTGGTTGCTAGGCCAGCAAGAAGAAAAAAATCAAACCGAAATGGAAGCCAAACGATGACATTTGCGAATGCAATGGAAAAACTATGACAGACCCAATGTCACCCACATTAGGGGTGTGCATGATGTGAACAAACAAAAAGAAAGTCAATTTGGCCTAACTCTCAAACGCATTTGGCGATCCAAATGTCAAGCTTTGAGCAACAAATTACTTTACACAATCAATTTTTATCAGCTTTAATTGAAAACTTTCATTAAAAACTATAAATTGTTATCAATTCTTAAACATTTGCGCTTTTTAAGTGCTCTCATAATTGGCAGATAAGAACGCACAGATTCAAGAACTTAGAGTTAAAGCATGGCTAGATTGTGCATGCAGTTAGCTCTAAAAAAATGCATATATATTTTAATGCAACTTTGAAGATATTTAAAGAAAAAGTTGGTTATACTTTTTACTAAATTAATTGAAGTTCATTGCAGCAGGCATTATAATTGTTGACTTATTTCTTATAATAGGATAAGGTCAATTATTTTATAACTCTACAATAATATATGTCAATTAAAGACAATTAATCGATTGATATTTGGTGAACTAATCTGTTTATTATATCGTATATAAGTCGCAAGGCGAAAGTTACTTTAATATTCGACAAGCATGACTTGAAAAATTACTTGCTTTCTAATACTTTATAAAAGGTACAAGAAACGGAACTTCACATGTAGCTTAGACGAAAACAATTGTATTACTATAGTTAATTGTTTCATTATATTCCCTGATTAACTATATCAAAAAACAAAAACTAATTAATTTGGCATATAAAACGCGATCTTCTCATCAATACGCACGCCTTGTCGAGTTATATTTTAGCTATTTGCACTAAACTGTATTCAATAAAGTATTGCGCAAATATATTCACGAAAAGTGTAAAAATAAACCATTATTGTGAACACATCCCTATGTCAATATAATGAAATAATAACTACAATCGTTAATACGTCAAACCAAAAAAAATCGATAAGCCGCCGGGCCACAGGAAATATGTGCGTTGGCGTCGAGCCGATGGCTCTTCCCAACAATGTTGTGGTTGTTGTTGTTGCTGCTGTTGTTTTTGTCATATCGGTTGCCCACGCAGAGAAGAGCACCCCGCACACGTCACGTAGAGCGAATCTAGCCAATTGAAACGGCGCCCATTGAACCAAAGCCAAACCCCAGTCTAAAAATGAATGAGCTGAGCATAGCTAGAAAATTGCATTAATAATTGCATGTAACTTGTTAGCAGAATCAAAAATATATAATGAGAATTGCCCTAAATGGGCACTAAATAATCCAAACTTTAAATAGGGGAAGAAGAGAAAGAGAGAGAGAGAGGGAGAGGAAGCGTGTGGGCTTTTTGTCAGGGCAGGGCAGGTCTTTGAACATTGAACAGGTGCGCCCAAAACAACGCCGTGTCTCTCCGGTTGTTGCACCCAAAAAAAAGCTAAGCAAAAAACAAACAGAGACAACAGAAAAGAAAAGAAAAAAGCATTATACAAGTTATGGCACATCGTGCATGAGCTTTTCTTGCTTTTGCTGTTGTTGTTGGCAATTTTTCATAGTTCATAAAAGTTGCTTAATTAAGATTTACACGCACTCAAGCGTCAAATTAATGGGCCAACCATAGACCAAAAACGAGCAAAGAAGTGAACAAAATCGAGACCGGGTAAATGAAAATGCCACGCAATCGATTAGATTTAAAAATGATAATAAATAATAATGCATAAGTACTATACATAATATACAAAAGAGAAGTTTGAACTAGAGAAGGAACATTATTGAAATGATGTAGTGTAGTGTATATAGTATAGTATAGTATAGTATATAGTATAGTATATAGTATAGTATATAGTATAGTATATAGTACAGTATATAGTATAGCATAGAAATTGTATACTATATGCATGTATGTTAACATATATACACAATATTATTATACTCTATATATTTTATTGCCATTTGGACAAATCATTTTCAATTCGAACAAAAACAATAAAAAATTGCAATTAAAATGTTTTCTATTTGTTCTTATTTGTTTTAGTACGTTCGACAGCTTTTTTGTCAGTATCGCAGATAATGCTATCAAAAATCTTAAGTTAAATGCAAACACGTTGCGTGACGAAAGTTAAACCTGTTTTGTTTTTTTGCCGATAAACTTAAAAGTCTCCGGAAATTATCGGTAAAATGTCAAAATCCTTATTTAAATGAGACATAATACTTTACGCGATGCACGTTAAGAATATTACGTCAAACCCGTTACGTATATTATACAACGTGACGCGTGTTACGTGGCGAATTGTCGTTATATGTTTCACGTGATGTTTACTTCGCATCCAAAAGAACCGCAAGAACTTTTTTAATGTTTTGTGACATTTAAGGTGTCTTATATAGGAACTATTTCTTATCTTTTTATAGAGTATCCAAAATTCTACGCTCTGAATGCAATCAACTTTTAATCAATAGGCCAGCCAAAAACGTAGAAAATAGGCAAACATTAAAAAATGTGTGTGGACTGTGCGCTGTTCCATTGAAAACACAGGACACATTGGAACGGCCCCAGGTAATTGTCATGAAAATGAGGCCCCGCTAAATTGTTGAGAGAGCCGCAAACGTGTTTAGTTTGCTGATTAGGCCATGAAAAAAGAAATAAATAAATAAAAACAACAAGCAGGAAGGCAGGCAGGCAGCCGGAGGCAGAGGCGTATGCTAACCCAAAGCACAACGTGACAGTTGCCCTTGGCATTGGTGGGCGACACGGCCCGAGGGCGAAAAGATACGCACAGAGGCAGCCCACAGTTGCGACAGCTATGGGCGAGGGGGTGGAAAGTGGCAGAGGAGCTGGATGCTGGCTGCTGGCAGCTGGGGAATGCGTTCTCTGTCGCCGGCGTCCAACTCCCCAATGCGGCATGTGCTCAAGTGGCGTCGACACTTCAGCTGCGGAACTGAAGGAAGAGCGAAAGTTGCCGGGAACAAAGGAACCAATTTGTGGAATAAAGACACAGAACATTTGGACGCAGCTGCCAAGATGTGCAAGATTTATTACGGCTTGTGTCTTCTGAACAACAGCAGCAACCCTCGCTGTCTGGCTGCCGGCTCAAGGGCCAAGGGTTAAAAGCCGCTTGGAAAGAACCAACATACACACACACCCACACACACAGATACATCAGAAAGAAAGACAGACAAAGCTAATGCCTTTCCGCCTTAGAGAAACACCTGACACAGACCAAAAGTGCACACACAGACACATGTCCGATAAAGATGATGGTAAAAAGTATCTATGTATATGATTTGCATTTTAATTAGTTTCTAGCAAAATATACTTAATAGCAGCAAGTTATACTAAATCTTTTATAGATCAACATTTCTTTTTACATGTTTTTCATGGTCATATATTTAAAGAAGCAAAGAACTAAGGAACGATCCTATATACATAACTGAAAAACAATCTGTGGGCATATCTTGATTCTAATCGCATAGAAGGGCGTTATCTGCGAAAATGAAAAGGAGAACCAGTTGTAAACACAAAACCTTATACCGTAGCTTTGAAAATCGCATAGAAAGGCGATGTGCTCAACTTTGCTTCACTTTACTTCACTTTTCGAACGACTGTTTATGCTGCTTTAGAAATGCTCTTACTTTTTTGCTTTAAAAATGCTCTTGCTTTTTTTTTTTTTTGCTTTTTTGCCAATAATACCATCATGTAAAAAGTAAAAGTTCAACTTTGTGGCCACCGCCTTCAAGCGCACAATGGACGAACAAGTCTTTGCACTCTAGAAGGCGAAGTGGGTGTCGCCTTGTGGTCCTCTGGGTGCGCCCAACTGCCATGTGACAGTTTTCACTTGGCTCAACAACTAAAAACTTGCCATGTCGCCTACAATACTGCAACAGAAACAACATCCAACGCAACTTGCAAGTTGGCGTCGCTGTGCAGACTGCAAAAGTGTCCTTGAACTTTGCGTCAAGTTGTTGAGCCGGTTTGCTTCTTCTTGCTTGCTCTTATTAGCTATATTTCCACTTTTCTTAGCATAGTTGAGTTATATTTTTTTTTGTATGTTATCAAACAAGCAAAACACATACTGTTCAAATAATAAAATCCAAATAATAGTAAGTTGTTCGTAAGACCCACACTTTACATTTCCGAATAAAATCAATCGAAATGCTGCTGCGATATGAAGATGTAAACAGATGTTAAGAAGTATACAGTCCACCATGTTCAGACAATTAACATATATATGCATGTATGTAAATGCTAAGAATATTAAATGTAAATTAACATTAGAAAATGTTGATTTGACATTATGTTAACTTTATATTGAAATGTTGCTGAAATGTTGCAGCAAAGTGAAATTGTTGATATCGAATGTTGCTAAACACTAAAAGAACCTATGCTAAATAGCCATAAAAAGGGAATTGGAAAAAGTGCGTGCCTGTTCATCATCAAAACTTTTGGCTCATTGCCATTGTTTTTGCTATTGCTGTTTTTTGTTGCTGGCGTGACCTATTAAATAAATGAAAATCGATTTGGCAGCTTTTCATGTTTAATTCATTAGCAGACGAATGCGCACGGCAAATGAATTCATTTCCAGTTCCCCAATTCCCAATTCCCAGTTTCAGTTCCAACGCAAGGTCGTCAAAAGTGGCAAATAATGTTGCTCACTTGATTGGGGCCAAAAATAAAGGCAGATTAGAGTTATGTTTGTTATAGTTGCTCATTTTCGTCTCTGTGTGTGTGTGGGAGAGTGAGAGAGAGTTTTCAGATTAGCTAACAGAATGTTTTTGAAGAAGAGTGGGGAGAACGGAAGCTGAATGCGCTAGAGAGATTGCGGCATGGTAGGTGGAGGGAGAGCGAGGCAAGCAGAATAACAGCTGTTCGCCTGCCTGGCCATATAACATTTAATTAGTGCGCAAAGTAGAAGCTGATGTTGCTTCCAAGTCTCCTCCTCCCTCTGCAAATTCCGTCAACCTGCGACTTGTTATCAGCAAATATTTGGTGTATCTATATATAGAAGGGAAAATGCAGTTGCGATTATGATCAACACATGGAATTTGTTTGTATATATCAGAGATTATCTTAAATTACAAATAATCAAATTGTGACACATGTTTAACACACTAATTAACGAGGCAGCAAATAAAACCCAAGCCAATTCAGCTGTTAAAAAGCAGCCCAACGAAATCGAACGCCTTTAAGAAACCCTAGCCCTGAAGTAGAAATAAATTCGATCCTATTATTGCAATTTTTTTAACCATATTTGGCAGATGTCAATTTTGGGTAGAGATCAAATTTAGCCAACATATTACTAGAAAGTTCAGGTAGTTGACTTTGCTGATCCAAGCGAAATAACTTTTTCCAATTAAAAAAGTCACTAAGCGGAACTTGTTAGCTGATGCTACCTGTTATCAATATTTACCTACAACAGCTAAATAAATACAAACAATATGGGGAAACTCATTTCGACAATGTTTAAAAAAAGTAAATGGCAATAGCGATAAGGGAAATTCTTGTACGAATTTCAACTGTTTAAAGCAGTAGCAAAGTTTTCGAGTAATTCCTGTTCCAAATTCTTGTAGAATATCTAATTTAATTTAAAGCCCAACTCAGCTGGTTGCTGGCCACTTTCTTTGACGCTGCTTTTGAAAACATTCCAAGCAAAACAGAGAAGTTAAAAACCAAATTGATCCACAAAATGTGCGTTGCTATCCTAAATTTGCAAGTTCGCTGCCCAAAATCAGCTTACTAACTAACTAAATAAGCCAAAGCAATGAGTTTAATTAAAACCAAAAACTCTCGGACCAAATGCAGTGAAAGTTGACACGTAACTCAAAGCCGAGTGATGTGTGTGGCCCTCTGCAACATGAGCAGCAGCTGAAAGGGCTGTAGAAAAAGATGTACACTGCGAGAAACACACGCTAAGTTAACGATTAAAAAGTACTTAACAAAATATAATCATTCTAAGTAAAAACATTTCTTTTATGAAATACTGGGAACTTTTTCAATATAATTTAAAAAGTATTTTTGAAATAGGAATTTGGTTGTTAGATTTTGCAATTTGAGCACAACATTCTCGATAATTTTTGTAAGTGTATTAACTCATACATAAACTAAAACCGTTGCAATTCATTGAAATTTGAAGTTTTTGAGGTTTAACAGAGCTTTGTGTACACAAAAGGAGGGGAGCAAATGCGGAGGAGCAAAAAAATATAACGCCGCGCCATTTGCCGTTAAAACCGAAAAACAATCAATGCTAAATGTCGCGTCAGTTTTGCATTGTTTATTGCTGTTTGTTTCTCTTGTTTTAGCTTTTGATACTCGTTTTAATGCACGGCTCAAGTGCCCGTCGAGCTTAACGCTTTGTCACTGTTTTTCTTATATTTTCTTTCAAGCTATAGACCGAAGGAGCGGCGAGGTGCTGAATTCAGTTGGGGCTTGGCGACAGCCATTGAACTGCCTGCCGCGGTCAGTGACGTCATGCGGTCTGTGATGTTAAGTGTTGCACAAGTTTTGTACTTTTGAGCATGCTCAACAATATCGGGATTTACAACGGGAATGAGCAACTCCTTAAACTAGGGCTTTAACAGTGCTGTTAAGTTTGCAATCGAGTGTAAGCATAGTAGCAGAGACAGAGGAAGACTCCTCGGCTGAGTGAGGTGTGATCGTGCTTGATTAGTGAAATCAAACTAAAGGAGGTTTAGAGAAGGCAGTCTCCTCGCTCTGTTGACACGCACCGGACTTGCTGTGCTGCCAAATTGCGAATAAAATGGATAGCTATCTCTTTGCTATGCATCTTAGTGAGCATATATAATATCCATCCCTATATATTTGCAATTTTTGCAAAAATTAACATTTAACAATCAATATGTGTATAATTATATATGTCACTTGAGCAACTCCCACGTGGCAAGCGCATTTGTTGCTCGACTTAATATTGCTTTTTTTTATAACCCACACGCTTGCGTGACACATTTTACCAGACGCTTCGTCTCGCCCCCTCTCTTCGATGTCTGGTAATCCGATCTCCAAGTCCCGTCGTCATCAGCTGGCGTCAACAAGCAAACAGTTAGCTAATTTTTCACAGTACAATTATTTATGGTTATTTTGCAGCATCTGTCGTTTTATGCTACACCGCAAAGCCACAACTCATAATGGAAATTTGTTGCTAAGCACATGCATGTTGCTAACTGATCATTTTGTTTAGCTACATACTTATACATGCGTGTGCATGTTGCTGGCAAGATGCCAATTTTAGTTTGCCGTTTTATGACGTCATAGCTGGCGTGTGGGCAACGTGGGTGTTTTATAAGCAATTATGTGTGTTTTATTTTCTTCTTTTATTTTTGTTGTATTTTTGTTTATTTTGTTTTGTTTATTATTTTTTTGATTGCTTTTCACTTTTCGCAATCATTGCGCTGTCATTTTTAATTGACTGTTTCGATTATTTGGGGGCTCCGCGCATGGTACGTCATGAATATTGGCCAATTGGCGGCGGCTATCTTATGCCATTTATCTCTTTCAATGGGTCTGCCAAGTGAAAGTTTTTTGTTATTGCCGAAAAGTTCATTGGCAGCGCAATATGATGCTGGCAACAATGTTGCTTATGTGCATATACATACACACGTATTCTAGCGATTACAGACGACAAAAGGCGAACATCAATAAGTGTGCTAACCGTTATGAATCATCACAAACACACATTCGTAGAAAACTTTCAAACTGTACAGCAATACACAATATACGCTAGAATGCATTAAGTTATGATGTGTGTGTAATTAGAAGATACGCACAAAGCAACAAGCGCGAAAAGTGTAGAAAACAAAAGACAGAGAACCGCCGAAGCTTGGAGATAGCAGCGGAGCAATGGAATTATAAATATGTTCATATGTCAAATGTTTACTTGTGATAAGTGGCGCAAAATTATTTATAAGAAATATGCTTTGCAAATAAGATAGCTTAAATAAATTTATAAATATTGGTTGCTTTTCTTTTTTGGTTATGACAAAAACAAGTTAGTGGCCAAAATGAGTCTTTGTTGCTATTTGGGTATACGACATTGTCAAATATAACAATGGTATTCCGCCTAATTATAAATCGATAACTTCTCAATGGAATTTCATTCATATGAGAATTACTTCTAGTGATTGCAAAACTTATTTGTATAAATATATATTTATCGCATAATTTATTTCAGTCTTCGACATATGGATATTACTTGCAAAGAATTACTTTATATTAATAGATGGACTCTCTTGTATTTGCACTGACTCCTCAATCTGACACACTGACTCGGACTACGCAACTTCAGCTGTTATTATCACAGAATGCGGCTTATCTTTTATATTATACACTCACTCCCATATACACACGCACACTCACGTAGCAAACGGCAACATTTGTTGTTTTGCTGCAAAGCAATGTCAAGACTCGCAATATTTTATATGCATTCATTTATAAAATGGTTAGGGCCTTACCTTTTGTATAACAACGATGACGACGACGACGACGGTAAATCCGTAAAGCCAGCAAGGCAGTTTTTGTTTTCTTATTGCTTACTTATTATTTTTCGGCTAGTTATTTCCACATCTGCAGGCAGAAACAGAGTTGCGCTCTCTCTCGTTGTGGTTATTCGTTGTTGTTGCCGCCTCTGTTTTACTCTTTTCACACACTCAATCACACACACACACAATCACTCACACAAGCATAACTTGCAATTTTGTTGGCCTTTAGCTAGAAACACAAAAGAGAAAGAACATGCAATATTGCAATAACAATACTTGAAGCTTTTGCAATGCTTTTATTTCACTGTATTTAATCCCGTCTTTCTTTGCATTTCACTTTGCTGCACTTCGGCCGACGCCGCCGCCTGGCGTCACGCCCACCTCACACAAGCGCGCCAGAGATGAGCGATTTTCATGTGTGTGTGTGTACCTGTGACTTTTCAAAAGTACGTCCAGAATCGAAAGTAAAAGGCATTAAGCCAGAGTCACATGCTTTTTCAATTGGCTCAAAACGTGCCAAATATGTGTGAAAGTTCAGTCACAGGCACAGTGGAATAGTCACAGTATCGCTCATCTCTAGTGGCCACTGTAAAAAGCTGAATCGCTTCATCTGCATCAATGTTTAACACTAATTGAAACGTGAAACTTGCACTTGGAACAAGGAATGCAGCTGCAATTTCTACAAGTGATGTTTTTCACATACATTTACATTTAATTTATATACTTGATTAAATACCAAAGATAAAGGGAAAATGCACCGCTAAAACGACCGTGCGCACCATAGAGAACCCGACCGAACTGTTGTGTGTGACTGCACCTTCCATGCGCTAAAATACACACAACAATGTGGCCGCATTCATTGTCGATAAATAATGTATTCGATAAAATACTAAGTCACGAACTTACGATTTCGGTATGTTACGTATTTTGCAACCGCAATACAATATCTTGGCGCCAACAGAATCGATAAGTCAAATTCAAAATGCAAGATTATATTTAGCTATTCGCTGCAAATTCACTTTGTTGAGCTGTTAAATTATTGCAAATGTCCTCTTCATTTCGTTATGTGTGTTTATTCATTTGTATTTGTTTTCTATGTTGCATACATTGAGTGTTTTTTTTGTTTGTGATATCGCAAGCATTTTTTCAATTTTGTTTCGCTTCACTTGAGAATACATAAATGTTTACACGCACGTTCGCTTACAATGAGACGACGGATATAAAATCAACTAAATTATGGTACATAAATCAACATTTAGCATACGTAAATATAGTTTCATAAAACATAGCTGGCAATGGTAAATAATTGCAACTTAATGCTAAACTTAATAATCCGCCGCCAGCAAATTTCTAGCGCCTCTGCTCTTCTAAATTTGTACACAATTCGAAGGTATCTCATGCTTAGATCGCACCATCAAAAAGAGTTTGTTATCAAAAGCGTTCGGGTTAATTTCTTTAAATATAATTACTTCAGAATTAACTAACCTCTTGTGTGTGTGCGAGTGTATTTGGGAGGCGTTATATTCCATTATTTTTGTTTGTTTTGTTCGTTTCAATTTCAATTTACAACTAAAAATTTTGCGGTCCAAAAAGAATTGTGGGAAAGAACAGAATAGAAAATGGCGAGTAAAGCTCGATTAAAAAGGTAGAAGTATATATATATATATGTATATATATGATATATAAATATTGTAACTGTATAACTGCGTCCATCCGATTTGCATACTTTACATCCATTTCCATTTTTTGCATAGTGCACATCCAACACGCCCCCGCATGCCCCCACCCCACAAGATGCATGGAGTATATATATGCTTGTTGAATCTCGTTCTGCTTTAGGTACGACGTTTGCTTTTGTTTGAGTGTGTTAAACGCGAATGGACAGAAAGTAGATGATTGCAGCCAGCGCAACACAGCACAACGGCAGGGCCCGACGAAAGAAAACCTGACGGTCGTAGGCCAACGGTTGTTTAAGTCGAAGCTTTGTGATCTCATTGCGCAATTCCAGATTGCTGTTTTCCGATTGCTCCAGGCGTTCCTTGTACACGATTAGCTCCTCTTCACGCTCCATTTGCTCATTATTCATGGTTTTGAGTTCCTCGCGCCAACTAGATACTTCGCCATCAATATCCTTGCCGTCATTCGGCAACAACGGCTCCAGTTCATCGGTCACGAGATCATCGGGTTTCTCCTCTGCACCACTAGAACTGCGCGGTTGTGATTGCTCCAGCTGCTGCTCCAGCAGCTGCTGTTTCAGCTTATTCATTTCCTCCTCCAGAATGCTTATGTCGCTGGCCAGTGTGGCCGATCTTTGCTTATAGAATAGACACTCTTCGTGCAGCATATCCATTGCTTGTTCGTTCGGCATTTCATCATCCACGGACTCATCGTTGCGCACCAGCGTTTGCTGTGTTTCCAGTTTTTGGATGGTAGACTCCTCGGCCGTCTCATCGATGCCATTGAGACGTGTGTGCTTGGGCGATTTGTGTACAAACTCATCGAATGCCGTCTCAGCTGTGGTGGCCCCCGTTGGCGATGAGTCCGCCGAATGTGGTTTCTGTTCGCCCTCCTCGTCACCAGAGTCCGCAGCATTAAATATGGCTTTTAATACATCGCCACCATCCGCGCCCTTGAGATCCGAATTCTTGAGCCACTTCAGCATGGTTTCTTTGCGTACCACCTTGTGCTTTAAATCAAATTCTTCCTTCTGTTGCCGCTTGCTCTTCTTACACTTGAAAAAAAGAGTCGACATTAACTTGGGGTAACTTAAAATGCAGATTCTCTTACAGATTTACGTTTGCTTGGTGTAGTCTGTTCCTTGTCGATCAGCTCATACGGCTCCCCAAGCTGTGCACCTTTATCTACCTGATAATCGTCTTTGTTATCAGAGCCATTATCATTATCATGATCGCCAGCTTCCTTTTCCTCGTCATCGTCATTGTCATCGTTGTCGTCATCGTCGTCGTCGTCTTCGTCGTCGTCGTCATCATCTTCGTCGTCATCACCGACCCCGATAGCAGCATTCAGTTGCTCCAGCGTCTGTTGCTGCTGCAGCGCCTGTTCGCTGTTTTGATCAGCAATCGTTTGCCGCAGTTGCAGCAGCTGTTGGCGCATCTGCTCCATTTCGCTCTCCTGTGCGATTAGCTGCTCCTTAAGCTGCCCTAGCCGTTGCTCCTCCTGTTCTTTAGCCTCTTGCTGCTGGTGCAGCGTTACCTGCTTATATTCCGTATACTCCTGCTGCAGCTGATCCAGACGTGTATTGAAATCTTGTAGTGTCTGCTTCGAGCTTAAGATCTGGGCGCGCAATATACCGCACTCGTTATCCGAGGTTGTGTACGCCATCTCCATTTTTGACAGCATTTCCATGGCATCGCAACGATCTTGGTAGACCTTGCGCAGCGCCTCTTTGGCAGTCAGCTGATACGAGGTCTTATCCTCAAGCAACTTAACAACCTGAAAGAAGATTGAATCTATTATTAATACAAGTATCAAATTATGATCTTAAAAGTATGCTACACCAGCCAATGCTAATCGATTTGCTGGACTGTTTATCTATAAGCCACACCCAACCCTTTTTGCTAATAAACCCACCTCGTTACGTAACGCATTTTCGGGCACATTCTTTTCCATCATCTGAAGCTTTTTCTCGAGCAGATTGATCTTGTGCAACAGCTGATCCTCGGTTATCATGCTCTGCCAGCACAAGGCCGCGTTTTTACGCGTGGAATCAATAACGCCCTGTAAACTATTCAGCTTGGCTTTCAGCATCTTCTCGCGCTGTGAGGCCTCCTGTAAAAATGCATTGAGTCGCTGTATCTCATCATAACTGATCCGATTTGGTCCCGTAAGCTGCAACTGTTCAGACTCTATTGAAATGGCCTCACGACCGTCCGGTAGAAACAGTGTCACGCGCGCAATGATACAGCCATGGACTTCCTGGCGTGAATTCTCGATAACCTCAACGCCGAATTTGACGGTGTCGCCATAGTGCAGCTCGGCCGGCTCGTTGCCCAGCTTGTTGTCGTTGATGAAGGTGCCGTTGCTGGATTTGGTATCCTTAACCCAGAAACGGCCGTCGGGCGTATACCACAGCATGGCATGATTGCGCGACAACACCTTGCAATCAAATATGGCATTGCTCTCGCTCGCCTTGCTCTTGGCAATTAAACGGCCCACTTTGCACTCCTGGTTGGGAGCCAGCAAAATGTTGCGTGTCTCGAATTTGTGCGATTTACCCTCGCATTGCAGGACAATCTTTGCCTCACCCGGCGACATGTCCTGTGTGTTGAGCAGCGTATTGGCCACTGTCTCATTAGGCAATTGTAAGGCACCCATCGAGCTGAATAGATTGCCGCTCGTCGTATTATTGGCATTTAGCACCGAATTCATAGCCAGTTGCAACTGCGCCTGCTTCTGTGCCAGCTGGCCCTGCAAGCGAAAATTCAAATTCTATATTACAAATGAATTAAATATTTCGATTCGAATTGAACTCACATGCAATAGCGTGTTCGTATTGGAATCACAGCTTTCTGTTGCACTCGTGTTATTGTTCTCCTGATTCTCCAGATTGTCGTTTGCATCGTTACTGTTTAATATGCTGTTGTTGATGTTGTTGCTGTTGCTGTTCTCTGTGGGCAGCTCACACGTCTCGGATTCGTGCTTTTCGCGCATCAGCAACATTTGCTGCTGCTGCTGCTGCTCCTGCTCGGCCTTCTTGCTGAGCTCCATTTTGTTGTGGGCCTTCTTATTGATGCGCTGCTGGCGCTTGGACAGCTCTCCGACAGCGGCGGCGACTCCACTGGCAACAGCTATTGGTCTGGCGGTTAGCTCTTGGTCCGTTACGTTGGTAACAGCGGCTGCAACTGCAGCAGTTGCAGTTGTCGTTGTTGTTGCTATCGCTCCTGCTGACGCTGCTGCCGCAATTGGCTTTTGCTCGGCATCCTTATTGCTCTGCCATTCGTTGCTGACCAAGACCATAACTAAAAAGTGTGAAAAGCGCACAGACAGTCATACAGTAAAATGTATATCTGATAAAATGTAGTTAGCTGGAGAGGTTGAATTTGATTGAATGTTACAAAACTTCTGTGCACTAAACAGAACGATCAAAATGTTATCAATGACAGCTCAAGAATTTTAACTCAAGGCACGCCAGATCGAGATTTCATTTAAAAGAGAGCTGCATTCAAAGGAATCAAATAAAAATAAGCATACGGTAGTCGCTTACAAGAAAAAATTCAAAATTGATAGCTGATGTTTTCAATTCGAAAAAACTGTGTTAAAATTGAGAAGTTAAGATTATAATATTTAATGTTTATTAGAAATGCGATTGAAATATGTATTTTAAAGATATATTCTAGCTATAATATAGGAAAACCTTTTTAAATAAAATCTAAACATGATTAAACCTTAAGGCATGAACTAAGTCTCAGCTCAAATTTAAGTTAATAACTAAAGTCGAATATTAATTTGTTGCTAAATAGCCCCACATCTGTTATCCATGCAGGATTCTCTAAAGGCACATTTTGATTTTTGTATATTTTTCAATATCTGTTTACAATATGAAGAAAAAAAAATACTTCAGTGCAGGCGCAAAATAATGTTTCGTATAAAAATAGATTTTGAAAATATAATTGAAGCGGTCAACAAATGCGAGTACTCGCGTGTGTGTGTGTGTGTGTGTGTGTGTATGCGTCTGTGACGTGTGTGGGATGGGAAGGGGGAGGGGGTGGGCCACCGAAAAATGGTTTGTTTGTGTATGTGATCGGGGCGCGTCTGCTCCACTTTGGAACGCGCAACGAGAAGGAGCAGCAGAAATATATGAGCATATGTAAATATACACATGTACAATATGTATTTATGTGCGTGCAATATATTGAATAATTGTGCAATAAACTGCGTGTGCGGAGCGACAGAGATAGAGGTAGAAGAACAACAACAGTAGTAGCCAAAACCTACAATTGGGTAGAGTTGCCCCCTTACCTTGCAGCACTAGTACATAGCGGCGATAGTGGGCCCATGGCCCCAACGATAACAACAAAAACTGCTTGGATGGATATGGCAACTACAGTTGACGTTGATGGTGTTGTTGTTGTTGTTGTTGTTGTTGCTGCTGCTGCTGCAGCAGTTGGGCGTCGGTGGGAGTGGGGAAAGCTGCGAACAATGCAAAACTTTTGTTGTTGATTGGCATCAAGTACATAGAGCACAACAAATGTGATCAGCGCTGCGCCGACGTCTGTCTGCCTGCTCGCCTGCTTGTGTGTGCGTGTGTGTCGCTGCTGCAGTTACTGCAACTACAACAACAACAACTACTATTACAGCTGCAGGCAGTGGCTGGGCACGAGTTCAACGTGGACTTTTGGGGGGGCGAGTGGGGCCTGGAGTGTCAAGACTGCGTCTCGTATCGTTTTTTCTTCTCTTCTTCACTTAAAAAAGTTGATACACAAATTAAGTACTAGCTGCTGCTTAATTGAATTTAATTACAAATGGCTGTGTGTCGTTGACATTTGGAGAATTTACCGTTCTGCTGCTATCTGGTCGTTTGCTTTGACTTATGTATTCGCACAAAAGAAGGAAGGAGAAAAACAAAAATCTTTTCTGCGCTTCTTGTTTTGTATATTAAGACACACGCACAGTAAATTTAATTGTTAGTATATTCGGAGCTTCAAAACTCACCTTGGTTATGATGTTGTTTTTGTTAATCAATTTTGCAACACAGCGAAAGCAAATAATATTTGCGATAATTGTTTTCAGTTCTCAAACCAATCCTCTGCACTAGCAATGTGTACTAGACACGATACAACTAGCTATTGTGAGTTGTCACAAAATTATCTCAAGCCTACTCTGATTATGCTGACATTAGCTTGGCAGTAAAAGAGGGTTGCTTGGCAAAAGTGATGACTTTGCGTAACCAAAAAAACTAAAACGTAAATTAATATGAAACATATTTAAATTAAAGCCATTAGACAACTGATTGGTCGTATCGTGTATGCCTGATAATATTTAGTAGAGTTGTCACAGTCAGCTGCAGTTATCGATTACAAACACCAGCGACTCTGTCATACTAACATCGATCAGGGGAAAAATACAACAAATCAAAAAGAGGGCGCTGTGCTTGAAACACACATGAAACCCATTGCAAAATTTTTTATTGGCTTAATTTAATTGAAAGCTTTTAAATTTATCAAAGTTATAGAATCCAGCACGCACTTGTCGTCCACCAAAAAATCGACCATTCAAATCAACAACAGCTGTAAGAAGAGAGAATATTAGATATATGCTTAATCAATGTTTCTGAAATTTAAAACCCACCCTTTATGGCGCTCTCAATACGTTTAAACTCTACAAATATTTTGACGGCATCCTCCGGAACCGTGCCAAAGGCCTCGTGTATGATAACACTGTTGACTTCACCATACTTTGTGTTGCACTCATCCTTGACCTCAGGTTCGAGTTCCTCATCCACATCGCCTGGTCCAACCATGTTGCGGAGTAGAACAACTTTGCTGGGCGCCTTCATAATTTCGGTTATGCTAGGCTCGGGCTCACTGGCCGGTGTAGGTGTTGCTGCGCCTGGCAATGGTGGCGGTGGCATGGAGGCGGCAGCAGCAACAGGACTGGGACTCGACACTGACGGCGTTGCGTTCACAGCGGGCAGTTGAGAGAGCGGTGGGGAGGTGGATGGTGGTGGTAAAAATACGTCCTTTTCGTGTATGATGCGACCGCCGCGCTTTGATGTCTTCTCCACTTGCAGCGCTACCGACATGCCCTGCTCTGATTTGCCCAATCCCTGGCCATCCTTGAAGCCATATTTGGCCATTATCTTTGCTGCCACCGAGCTGGCAGAATATGGTATGGTTACATTCGAAGACCCATCCCCATTGTCGATGGATAGCGAAGGTGGTGGCGCTATGGCCGCACCACCGCCCTGCTTGGCAACTGAGCCTGGCGCCGGCGGACTGTATCTGTCTTCGTCACTCTGTCGCTGACCAAAGCCACTGAATTTCATGGCTGGTGGCGAGGTGTCATGATTGTGTGTCTCCCGGCGTCCGCCACGGTTGCGCTTACGATCCCGATCGCGATCCCTGTCTCGGTCCCGATCGCGCTCTTCCCGATTCCCACTTCCGCCACTGTTGCGCGACTTGTCACTGCCCTTTGTCTTGTCCTTCAGTTTCTCGTACTCGTTGGGCCACTGTGGATCATATTCGTCCACAAAATCCCAATCATCTGTTTTAATGTTCTCCAGTGCCGGCGGAGGCGCCACTGTGGTGCTGGTGATGATTGGCCTGGCAGCGACTGTCATGGGCACAAAATTTTCTGCGTCTGCGTTGCGTTTGGTGCGCAAATTAACCACTGGTGTCATGAGCTGTGAAATCAAATGTAATTCATTTTTCTAGATACATATGCGCGGAGAATAGAATTTTACTGACCGGTTTCTTGATTTGATCCCTCGCCTTGGGTTTCGGCAGCTGGGCTTTTTTTACTGCCAACTGCGTTTGCAGCATTTTGATGCCCGAGGACCATCCATCCATTTGGGTGGCGCGTGGCTTTGCATCGATGTCGTCGTACAAATCCATATTGTACAAATTTTTTGTTTACGTATAAACAATAAAAACGAAAACTTTTCGTCTCGGACCTGGTGCACAGCGTTCAGTGCTCTACAGAGATGCAATTGCTGGCTTTTGCAACACTGTAACATAAACATATGCTAATTTTAGCGTTAACAGTTTTGTTAACAGTTTTGCGTTACGTGACTGTTAGCTATACGTTGCACTTAAGGTTAGCCTAACATGAATGTTACTCGTTAATGTTTATAAAAAATGGGCAATGAAGGCAGCAAATTAAAAGGGCTAATAATTGACAAAAATGCCGTCGAAGTCAATGACTTTTGGGCCCTATACAATGCCGAATCGCCAACAACATGCAACGAGGAAGGAAGCGATGGCCAGCTCCTGTCCATATTCAAAGGTGAGCTACTAGTAAAGGGCCAGCTATGGGCAGCCCAAGGGCCAATGGAGCGTGCCATTAAGGTAAGTTCCACATGTGCAAATCAAACAGATGGCCACTAAACGTAATTGTGTGTCACAGAACCTGATGATCTATCGCCATCCGTACATACTTAAGTATATGTCAACCTGGGATCAGTCCGGACAGAAACATTTGGCCACGGAGCGCGTGAGGCCGTTGAGCGATGTGCTTGCCCAGCAGAGCCCGATACAAGTGTGCCTCGGCCTGCGCACCATATTATGTAGTCTGATATTTCTCATCGAGAAAGCACTAGCACGACATCTCAACATTTGCACACAGTCAATTTACGTGACGGATAAGGGCAGCTGGCGCTTGGCCGGCTTTGAGTACGTGTGGAAGGCCAAGGATTTGAGCAAAGAGATCTTAGAGCTGGCGCACAGCTTCCGGCAGCCGCTGGCAATAGACTCGACCAATGGCGAGCTGAGTCTGGAACAGTTCGCCTTTGCCACGCTCTGCGAGCAAATACTGGACAACTGTGGACCGACCAGCACACCGCATGTGCAGGAATTTCGGGATTATTGTAGCACACACTTGAAGCATCAGAACATCGAGCTGCGTCCCAAGCTGTCTGCTGTGCTACTGCATCCGTATTTCAACCATGAGTTCGTCCTAATACATTCCTTTCTTTTCGAGCTGCCGCTGAAGTCCGTGCAGGAGCGACAACAATTCTTCAGCAATCTAATCGAGCGTCTGCGCTGCTTCGATGAACAGGTCGTTGCCTCCCAATTGGCCAGCGATCTCCTTTCACGAATGGTTCTCCTAGATCCCACCGCCCAGCACTGCGTCACACCGTACGTGCTCCGTACCAAGACAGAGAATGGCACCACGGCCCTGTTCGCACCACAGACGTACTTGCAGTATCTGCTGCCACATATACTGAAAATGTTTCGTCTGCGCGATGCACAGATTAGGCTCATTCTGCTCGACTATTTCATGGAGTACGTGCGTCTGCTGAGCGACGAGCAACTGCAGTCTGAGATCTTACCGCATTTACAGATGGGCATGAACGATACCAACGATGTGCTCGTAGCCAAGACCCTGCGTTGCCTGGCCGATCTCGTGCCTATTTTGGGTGCAGCCACTGTGCTCGGCGGGGACAGAAGGCGCTGCTTCTCGGATGGAAGGCCGCATGCCGCCGTATCGACGGACTGCAGCACACCTTGGACAGAGCCACGGTCCATAACGCCGCTTATGAATGGCAGCGCTGTGGATGGAGTTGATTATATGGTCTCGGGCAGTCCGTTGCCAGTTGAAAGCAATGTCGCACCAATGCCACTGCGTCTGAGTCCTGATGGCGGCGAGGACGATAAGAGCGTTGCAAATTTGAGCGAAAAACCCCTGGAGCTGAGCCAAGGCAGCAATCCCGATAGCAACTCCGACAACGCTGACAGCTCCACCAGCAGTGCGGCGCACGAGCAAACGCTGGTCAATGATGAGGAGGAGGCCTGGTCCGATTGGGACAATACGGATGAGCTGCAGCGTCTGCATGTCAAACAGGAGGCCATGGATGAGCTGAATCTAAACAATGTGGAAACCAATAGCAGCGCCTCCACACAGGCCACACAGCCTTCTCTTGCCGACTCTTTCCGCACCGCCTGCTCCAGCGTCTCCACGGACCCAAAGAAATCAATCCCGCCGCCACAACCACCGATCAACCGGCAGCTCATTGATGATCTCAGTGCGCTGGACATTCAAGTGCAGCTGACAACGCCGGCCAACGGCTCCGAGCCGGCTGAATTTGATTTCTTCAAGGACATGGAACCGATCATTGATACAAAGCCCGTCAACAGCGAACCGGAGGTCGTGCAAATCGATGCCAGTCGTTTTGCGGCCACATCAATGGGCTCCCATGGTCATGATGCGGATGACGCAGGGGATCAGGGCTGGGGCCACGACGAGGACGAGGACGATGTCGTCTGGGGCAGCAATGGGCAGACAACCAATGTCATCTAGTTATCTTAAGCTTTTAATAATTTCATTTTCCGTCACTTTCAGCAGCCGTTTTTCCTTTTTCATGCATTTATCCACAATTTGCCAGGTTAAAAAATTTCATGTTTCTTGTGTTATATTTTTAAGTACATATTTGTACATAAACATATATTTTATTGCAATACGCAAGCGCAGCGTATAATTTTATGTACATATATGCAAATTTGACGCATTTCTTTCTAGAATATTTGTTTAGATCCCTATTTTATATTTCAACGCATTTTTGAAGGGTAATTTAAATAATTTTCATAAAACTTGTAACGCATTATAGAAATCATCCATTGCTCTATAGAGAAAATTATATATTATATTAAACATATTCTTGATCACAAATCAAAACATTCGACTTTTTCTAAGACTGGTTGCTTCTAAACAATTAATTGACTTGTTGATGTCCCTCATTTGCCATTTAAATGAATAAAATAGGTCAAACAGTCATCGACAGGGAGGAATTAATAGATATCCCATCATCCATAATGAAGTATGAATGAATGAAGTAAATAAATAAATAAATAAAATTAAAAAATAAATAAAAAGTAAACTCATTAACGGTACTTAGTCTGCATAAAAACCGTAACACCACAAATGTGAGGTAGTCTTCAAGAGTAAATTAAAAAAAAAACAACATTGTTGAAGAGCGTCAACGATAACATTATAGAGAGCCCGAAATGTAAACAGATGCGAGCAGAGAGCGAAGTTAAGCGAGAGGGAGAGAGAGAGAGTTTTTTTTAATAGATTACAGTTGCGCGCGAGAGCAAAAGAAAGCACTGCAAAAGAAACACCGGCAACAAGCTTGTTGAGAGACTTACCAACAACAGCTGATCTAGTCGAATACATGCTTAGCACAAAAATTATCTAAATTCAATAAATACTAACAATTATTTGACATACCATGCATGCAATCGCGACACACAAAACTGTTCCCAAACACACATTTTATATTTTGAGTTGCACTGTAAGTGTTTAAATCACATTCAAAGACAACGCGGAACGTAGAAAAAAAAAACACTTCTGTTCGCTATGAAACACAAAACGATATGCATGTACATTTACATACTGTACTGTTTACATGCATATGAACTGTTTACATATATATGAACTGTTTACATACATATATACTGTTTACATACATGTATATGAATGTAAATGCAAAAGGCTGTAAAACACAGCTAACATGTTAATATATTAGGCCCGAAACATGGTTAAATTGGGAAATCTTTTTAATTTTTTATTTGCAGACTTGCAATCGGAGCTATCAAAAAAGTGCTGTCAACTTCGTACGAATTTGGTATCAAACTACATACACACTCATTCTTAAAACTGAAGTAAAAACTCACTTTTTATACACATACTTCCAACCGTGGAAATACAATAGATTCATATAATCCCATTTTCCGCTCATCGAGTGGATTTTCTTATCAATTAAACACTTATTTCCTTATAATTTATGTAGGCCCTAGAAAATTAGAATTCGATCGGATGTTAGGTTCCGATCAAAACAGTGTATTTGCACGCAAAGTTGTATTTTCAATAAAATCCAATACGCAGTCGCCGGCGTAGAATAGTATGTATGTATATTTTAATGAATTTTTTTTTATTTTGGTTTTTTTATTTTAATAATTTTTAAAATGTTTTTCATGTTGTTTTGCATGCCTTTGTTTTATTCTCGTTTAAAACTATTCTTGTAAAATTGTTAAATATGTATTTCGTTATTTGTTTAGCAAAAATGCTATATTTACGCAAAAACATTCTAAAATGCAATTGTTTATATCATTTGACTATGACTTATTAACATTTAAACGATCAAAATGAGACTCAAACGATCGCATGATCAAACAGGCTAAATGGAAAAACGAAGAAGAAAAACGAAGTAAATTAAAGAAAAAATAAACACTAAACATGTTTTCAACTATTTTCTCACGTTTTGTTTTTATTTTGCTTACATTTAAAAAAATTTAATTTTACGCAATAATTTGTTGTTTGTTTGCTTTGCAGCATCATTATCATGCTCAACTTAATTAATGATCTTAGTAATCGTAATTACATTATTAAATTTAAATAAGATCAGCTGAAGTGTTTGTTATTACTTTAATTCTCACGAGTTTTTTGTTTTGTTTTGTTTTTATGCTTCTACGCAAACGCAATAAAAAAATCGGTGCGGTATTTTTGTTTACAATTAAAAGTATTTACTGCACACTCTTGCGCTCTTTATACATCATGCAAATGCGTAGGAAGGGCGGGCGGGCGGGCGGTGAGCTCGAGCGGGATGTGAGGGTGAGTGAAGAGAGACGCTAAGCGGTATTCTAATAGGAGCTTGAAGATTGAGGGGCGGATAGAGGGAGGGAGAGAGTAGGAACAACACTGCCAGAAAATTCAAATTGTTGCACGTATTTTGCATAACTTTTTTATAGTTTGTTTCTTTTTTTTTTTGTTTTTTCTCATTGTGTTGGAAGTAAATCTTAAAAAAAAAAATAATAAACAATAAAACATTTATATAAAAAAGCATATGTTTTTACATGGATTTTCCGAACAAGTATCAGTATCATACTTCATTGTTTTTCTCCTTTTCACTTATGCTTACGGCTTGCTGCTTTATCGCTTCTTACACATGATCTTTTCTTTAGTTTATGGATTTATGATGGAGTGTGTGTGTGTGTGCGAGAGTGATTGCATGTGTGCGATTCAGTTGGATGAGAGTGTGTGTGTGCATGTGTGTGTGTGTGTGTGTGTGTATGTGTGTGTTCTTCTGGTATGCGTGAATATTGTAAACTATTGATTCATTTTTGTAGCAATGGATTGGTTTTCTCATAAACAGCCGACGCATCCGCATCTGCATCCGCATCCGCATCACAACAACGCATCCTTCAATTCAGCTCCTTGTCTTCTAAGTACTTGTATTCAAAGGTGAAGCCCTCCTTTTTGCGCTGACTCCATTTCTCATAATCGAAGTAGATGTACGTACCCTGAAAACATGGTTAATTATTATTTATTTATCGACATTATTCAAATAAATGATCCGATTTAAATTCAGAAGTTAGTTTCTGCAGGTTTTACTTGGCTGGACTTGGTTGGACTCTAATCTCACGTCGGCTTGGTCGAAATGTGAGAGAACTTACAGGCATGTTCTTTATCGTGTTGGCAAATAGTAATTCCCAAATGGTTATACCAAAATTGTCAGTAAACTGTTAAAAACAAATGAACTACGAGCCATTTCGGGTTTCTTCCGGGCCATAATACTTCAATAAGGACCCAAAGGACCATTTGAAGATGATCTTATCGCCAAATCATTTATATGCTAGCTTTAAGCCTAGTAAGACCTATTATAACAGTATTAACTATCTGCGTCTAACGGACACTAAATTATCGGTTCAGTTGCCTATTCTGTTTAAGAATATATATACTTATAAAGTGTATGGGATCTGCTTACAGTAGAGCACAAGCATGCATCTATGCATATTATGTCTTGAGTTAACCTGGCTCACCTGTTCGTAATCATCGTTGATAATTTTGGGCTCCTCGTGCCTCTGAAACCACATCATGTATTTGGTGTGGAAGCGCCAGCTTTGCTTTTTGAGCGCCTTGGCGGCGAGATATTGCGCCTTGGAGCCCTCCATGTAGTAGAACACAAAGAAGAGCGTCTCCGTAGAGAGCCGCTGATAGAATTCAACGGTATCGTAAATGGGCAGCTGTGCCTTGGATGCGAAAATGGTTAAATTATAGCCATGTAGGATAACAATTGAATCAATGTACCTGACTCACCTGGGGATAGTGCGCTGGCGTTTGCACCGGTGAGCGATGAAAATATGTTTGTAGCTTCTCAGTGTCAATCGGCTGTGGCAGGTGATAATATGCGGCTTCCATCATTTGGAACTGCAGCTGATGCTCCTTTTGCAGCGGCGTTGGACCCAACGGCGTTACGCCCAGCAGCGGTGGTATGTGCGCCTCCGTTGTTGCAATTTGCTGTTGCTGCTGCTGTTGTTGCTGCTGTTGTTGCTGTGCTGTATGCGTCTTGGCATTGGCGGCGACAACAACACCACCGTTGCCGGTTGATGGCTGACCAGCAGCGTTCGCCAGATTCATGAGTCCACTGCCCGCTGTGGGACCATTGCTGGCTGCAGCAACGATCGTACCGATTGCTGCCACAGCTGCTGCTGCCGCTGCTGCATTTTGTTGTTGTTGTTGCTGCGCTGCTGCTGCTGCTGCTGCTGCGGCTGTTGCTTGTTGTTGTTGCTGTTGAAGCTGCTGCTGTTGTTGCTGCTGCTGCTGCTGTTGTTGTTGTTGTTGCTGGTTGGCAGTTGTTTCAGTACTGAAATGCTGTTGCAGCAGCGATTGCGGCGCTGCTTGCTGCTGCTGCGGTTGTTGTTGCTGCTGTCTCGTGTCTATATTACTTGCCTGCTGCTGATTCAGGGAATTTGGCTCGATCACAGATCGATTAATGGCTTCCTGTGCCATGGTTTTCAATGAAATCGCATCGACAGCATTGCTGTTGTTATTGGTGCTGCTGTTGCTACTGCCACTGCTGCTGCTGCTGAGTGAGACGGGCAGACCTGTAAAAGAATGAAGCATATATCATTAGCATTAATTACAATTACAATTATATATTAATTACAAGTTTTAAAATAATCAAGTAATAGTTTTAAGGTTCGCAACAGCGGAGTTTTAATACCCTTGCATACATTTCTATATACATTTATTTCATTTCTTTCTACATCAGTTTTATGATAGATACAATTTTGGCCGTATGTAGAGAACATATTAAGCTTGGTTTAAAGATTTTCAATAACATACAATATAATATATTCGAAACAATGCTAAATTTGGTTAAGATAGATTTAAAAGTGAGACTAGTGTGCATTGGAAATGACAAGAATTTATTGTCTGGCCGGTTGAGATCTTTTGGAAGGGTATAACAAGAGTGCTCTAATCGACAGTGATAGGTAAAACCCCGTAACCTCTCGCTTTAAATTGCTGTCACATTCGTATTTATAATTGCTGGCTCCGCTACTTTGACTACACACCTTCTCAAATATCGTCTATGTTTATCGTTATGCTTTGTGTATGCTATATGAGAACCGAAACATATATAACGACACGTGGACATAACATAGTTGGAATCACCTAGCCAACGACTAAATCCTTAATTATATATATAGAATGATACACACATAGTATATATAAAGAAAAAAAGATCGTGCTGCTTTGCTACCGAATAAAAACTTTATGGTAGCCTTTTTATCCCACTTATTTAACAAGCAGAGCCTGTATTAAAACGACCCTGAGCATAGCCTTTATATTAGCCAATGTGAACAATGTATTACCGTTTTGCATGTGTGAGGAATTCGTTTGAAGATTGGATAATTGCGCCGCCTGTTGCTGCTGCTGTTGTTGCTGTTGTGCCTGTGCGCTGGCACTCACAATGGCGGCCACCGTGGGCGCCGTTGCCTGCTGTTGCTGCAGCACAGGTCCATTTTCCAGTAGTGCTATTGACAACAACAAAAACGATTTAAATAAATAATATTTTCGTTAGCGAGTATACGGAGTGGAACCTACATGTGTTGTGTTTAGCCACCGCTGCAAATGCAATAGTTGGTGTCGCTTGAATCACAGATTGGCCTTGAATGTTGTTGGTGCTGTTGCTCGCTGATGCCGCAGCGGCAGCAGCTGCTGCTGTTGCTGCTGTGCCAGCGGGGACTGCAACATTAACTGCACTCAGACCAGGCGTCGGGGCATGTGGCTGCACGGCAGGATTGTGACCACTGGCAGCGACATTGCTGCTGCTGCTACTGCTGCTGCTGCTGTTGTTGTTCTGTGTCCCGCTAGACGCCAAAACGGAAGCGACTGTTGGTAGCTGTTGCTGCTGCTGCTGGTTTTTGCTGGGCGTTGAGCTGATAATCTTATTGACTTGAGCTGCTAAGGAATTTAAATTGTTTTTTTTTTTTTAGTTACCCATCGAATTGGCATGGAATTTAGGTACTCACTATCACTACCCGCGGGCGCTTTTGCTGTGGCACGCACTGGCGTCGGCTTGATCGGCTGTTGAGGTTGCTGCTGCAAATGGATGCGTATAAGTTAGATCAGGCTACAAGACTTGATTAAGAAAGTTAGAGTGTAAAGTAAACAAATAACAAATGGTATTTTATCAATCAGTATCAACAGCCGAGTCAAAATAGGCCATGTACGTCGAATGGTTAAAGGAATCAGACCACTTTATCATATAGCTGCCATATGATCTATTCGTCGGATTTGTAAGACAAAACTTTTGTTTATAAGATATAGTAAACCAACTGATTTTTGCTCCCAACATCTTATCAACACCCAACTATATTATATACTACAAGAAACTACACGGCACTGCAAGGGTCAGAAAAGCCACATAAATTGCTGTGTTTGTGCATCGAAAATTGATAATGGAAATGGGCTGAACTTGCGTCTTTCCGTCTATCAGCCCGAATGAGCCACGAGCCACTCTGACTCGTATTACCCCACCTGAAGATCGAGTCCAAGACCCATTTTAGTGCTCATTTTCAACCCAAACCTTTTAGGGTTTAACGATCACACGGCCCTGACAATATATAAAGATAGGATAGTTTTTTTTTGAGTTTTTGTATAAACTCGTTGTAAGCCCCTGTTTAGATAATTATAGAAAAATACGTTTGTGTCCGCGAGGGTATTTGATCCCGGGCAGGCCAAATAGAATTTTTTCGGGAACTATCATTTACCTTCGCTTTGCTGCTGTTCGCATTGCTTTCGCTGCTTTTGTTGCGCTTTTCGCCACCTGTTGTCGCCTCGGTGGACGTTGTCGCTGAGGATGAAGCTGCGCTGGTGTCGCTCGCATAGCCCACATTGTTGCCATTCGATTGCTGTGCGGCGGCCGCTGCCGCCGCTGCTGCTGCTGCCTGCAAATGCTGAAATTGGGCTGCACTTGCGGCGCTGGTGCCACCGCCTGAACTGCTGCTGCCTGCCATTGCTGATTGCGGTTGTGTGGAGGAGGATGGCAACACCTGCTGCACTGTAACTGGCGACTGGGATGGACTGCCGCCGGAGGTAACGCTGCTGGGCGAGCCGCTGGTTTCGTTGCTGTTGTTGCTGTCCGTCGTGGCCGTTCCGCTCAGCTCGACCTCGTCTAGACCGATAATGTCGTCATAGATGAACTCGTTCTCCTCAAAGTCCGGCTCTTGCGATGAATCAATATAGTATTCGACATCATCCTTGATTTTGTTCACCTGATCCGCTTCGACACCATCGTTGTCCAGCAGTCGCAGCAGCGTTTCCAGTTTGGTTATATGAAATTTATGACGATCTAGCTTACTCCGCAAGTCATCCATGCGCTCCTGTTTGTCACGATCCACACGTTTCTTTTTGCCCGCTAACAGGGATTCAATTTCGCTCTCATACTGATCTATTTGAATTTGCAGTGTACTAATTGAGCCGGTTAACCAATTACGCGCATGATCTTTGATCCGTTGCGCTGGATCCATTTTTTGTGCGGCGCCCAGCCCCTCCTTGGAATAGGCTTTTGTTTTTGTCTCACGCTCCACAACCTTGAAGCGTTCCATTTGCTGCAAGGATATACAAAAGGACACGATTAATAACATAGGTCTGGAAATTGGTTAGGAGGGATTGTTGAAATCTTTTAGGTATTTCGAATCATTCTTAATAATTATTTATAGACTCTTATAAGATTGGATATGAATCAAACAAATAATTTGCCTTCAACAAGCTGTTGAAAGGTCAGATATTTAAAATTTTAGTATGTAGGAAATGGTAATCCGTCCTGCTTTTGCTCTTTGATTAATCAATATTGATAATGTAAAGGGACGAAATGTTTGATCTTTTAAGGATCAAGCAATCCATAGCTATGAACGCAACTTGCCGTTTCAATGAGCCTTCGGTTCTCGAGCAGCGCGCTTTTATCTTTGATCTCGGCGGATGCAATCCATGATTTGATTTGATCACGTAATCGCTGCAGCTTCTTAATTTCCTTTTTAAGGTCTGCCTCATACTTTTCCTGCAGGTGCTTTTGCTATAAAAGAGTAAAGAAGACGTTAGGAAATTCAAACGTAAGCGCTCGTCGTGGGCTCACCTTCTGGTTGGTATTTGTTGCATTGTGTACCTTTTTCCATATATCCTCAAACGTTTCCACGCCCTCGCCTACCTTTTTTAAACATCGATCAATTTCACCTATCGGGATATCGATAATGTTCACAGAATCAGAATTTGAAGACTTGCACGAATATGTACATATATATATATACAAATGTATGCAGGGAGAATTGTGCTTACCTTGCAATTTTCTCGTCGCAGCCATGGCTATGTGTGCTCTTGTGGTTTCTGCTGGCGCAAATAGTTAGACATAGTCCGCTGCAAGCTGTCGCAATTGTTTAGTTATATCACCTGGCCGCAACACAATCTCCGCTTGTGTGGTGCTGGTGCTTCTGCCTGGCCAGAAGTCGACAACGGTGTCTGCAACATAAAATTGATCAATGTTAAATATCCATTAATTGCGCACATACACACACACACAAAAACACCACACACGCATAGATGCGTGCACCGTACTTTCGACGTGTGCCGCGGCGTTGGTGTCAGCGGCAGAATTCTTTCCATTATTTGGGTACACACCTGAGCGTACTGTTACTTTTCGTTGCTTTATTTACCTTAGATCCAAGTAGCTTCACCGAAACGTGTGGGAAAACACTCTCTGCCTGGCTTTGGTTCTTCTGCCTCTTTTTGCATGCACTGATGTATGGCCTGTGTGTGTTTGTGTGTGTGTGAGTGTTGTGTGTGATACCTTCGGGCCGTCGGAGATTTCGATTTTTTTTGGCTTAGCCTTTTTGGGCAAACGCAACGTGGCAGCTGTGCTGGGATTTCTTTTATATTGATGAGTAGAGCATTAAATATGTGTGCTTGTTCTTAAATTTAATGATTTATGCAATTTATACATTTAAATAAATACGCTTAAAGATTTTTCGCTTGCTTTTTGTTCGCTTCTTCTTCTTCGCACATTCCAAGATGGCGACTCGCCAAGAGTTATCGAATATAAACGATTGCGCCATAAACTTTCGATAGTGGCACATCACCCTGGTGAGTTTCATAGCAGCTAGCAGCTGTCATTCGTAATATTGCATTTTGAATTTAAACTCGAACGCTTTAAAATTGATGATTATTAATTTGTTTATTTGCGTTTTTTTGTGCATTTTTGCAAAGGGGAAAAATATAAGACTGCACGTTTAGATTGAGTAACTCTTAAATTCGTTTCTACATTAAAGCGGCAGCGGGCGCCATGCGTTCGCCTGCATTAAATTTGTCAATAATTACGTTTAAAATTGTTGCATTTCTTCGAATATGTTGCAAATAGTTTAAGTTATAGTAGTTGTGCTGCCTATCACATACGTTTGATGCGTTATCCTGCCGTCCAAGCGAGCGCCCTCTTAGCGTTTATGTCGAAACCAAATTTTAATCATATTTCAAATTGCCTGGCTGCTGCAGCTGCTGCGGCTGCTGTTCCTGCTGCTGCTGCTGTTCCTGCTGCAGTTGCTCGGCAGTCTCAAAGTCGGTAATTTCGCCAGCTAGCTGATAGGACGGGATGGACATACAGTTGCGAATAAAACTACACACGCTCTGCACATATTGTGCAGGATACTTGGTATAGATCTTGACATGCTCGGCATCCTCGAAACAAACAGACGACACGTTGATGCCCTGATCCCGACGCATCCGTATAAACTTCTCCACATCTTTGTATGGTATGACCACATCGCTTTTTGAATATAGAAACAGTTGCGGATATTTGTTTGTCTCGTTCTTCAGCTCACAGAATGGACTCGCATGCAATGGCGTTGACTTGACAAACAAATTCTTAAAGGCTGAATAAGTTTCCTGCAATTTACCAGCATGTTAGAAGGGGGTGGGGTGGTGCAGCAACCTGTAACTCACCTCGACAAACCACATGATGCTCAGGGTCAGGGTTATGGCAATTGCAGTGAGGCAGTTGCATCGCTTCTCTTTCCCATAAATTGCTGTTATGGCACGATACAAGCCGAGCATGCGACGTTCGCCAGGCGCCGAATCAAAAATGACACCGCGCACCTGCAATGGGGACTTGTGCTTCCTGACGGCCAGATTGATGTGCTGATAGAGATAGGCGCCGCCATTGGAGAATATGTGAAAAATCAACGGATGCGCATCAAAGTTCATGTCCTGTATCAGCTTTAAAATCTTCTCCCCAATCGGAATCATTTCGCTGCGCTTCCAGAACAGCGTATCCACAGGCGCCGTATAGCGTACGGTTATCAGGCTGTTAATTTGATGAATGATGATTATGCTAAATTTATGATAGTAATTATTATTATTGTTACCCCCTGTCCTCGTAGATCTTTGAATACTTCATCAAATATCGATCCTGGCAGCCCGCCCAGCCCAATAGCATTACGATTGGCACATTATTATGCTCCTCATTGCCGCTGACCAGCACAAAATCATTATCGGCTGTCGGTTTTGGAAACTTGATGAAGTATTCAAGCGCATCTTCACGCTCCTGCAGATCCTGCTGTTGTCGTCTCAATTGCTGCTGTCCAGTGGCTGACATTGAACTGCTGGGCACAATGCCGGCCGATCCGCCGTAGGGCCGATACTCAGTAGCAATATCATTCGCTGTCAGTCCATATGGATGTGATGCTGACGACGACGACGACATTTTGGCATCAAAATATGTTTACTACTGAAACGCACTGTGTTTTTTTTTTTGGAATTTTCGTGTTTTTTTTTTTCACCAAAATAGGAAACTATATACGTGTTTGGCTTGGTTACGCAAAAGCCTACTTAACAGGATACGAGGTGTCGAGTGCCTGGTGTCAGGTGCCAAAGCGTAGCTGTATTGATTTTACGGCGGAAGTGTTAAAATTTGCTTATTTAAACAATGTCAACGCTTTAACTGTGTGCAACCAGAGGACTTTTTACCACATCATTGATTTTTTTTAGCCGCTGACGATAACAGCAGGGCTTGACCTTCTGGGCCACGCACAAACAAAAATCAAATGTTCTGCTTCCTGCTGCAGTAACATGCCGCATTCCAATGCGTCGACATTAACTTCCAGCCGTTGCTGTTGACCCATTCGGTTCGAGTTGGACATGCGCAGGATAAATTTTTATTCGATTGATCGTAAACTCAGTTATTATGAAGAACAAAATTGTGCCACGTCAATAATCTTGTTTTTATAGCTAAAAAAAACAATTTCTCTCAACGAATCTAAAGTTTGAAGAATCCATTTGGTAACATTTAAAAAATTTAAATTACCGCTAACATCTTCACAGCTGTTAGTTATATAACGAACCGACATCTGAAAGAGCACGAGACATCGATAAGCATGTTATCGATATCTATCGATTCTTCAATATTCACCGATATTCGTCATTCAAGGCACAATTGAACATTTTTAAAATATATTTCAAAGCTCCAAATATACATTTTCTGAATAAACTGCAAACTAAAAATAATATTGTGACTATGGCAAACTAATTATAATACAAAAATTTGAGCCTGACGAATATGGAAATCGATATTTGAGCAAAGAAAATGAATATTAATAATTATTAAACAAACGTTCAATTTACATTTAAGCGAAAATTAAAAAGTTCTGCTTATAGTATTTACTTAGATGAAGAAACAAATATCACTTGAGCTGATTGTTTAAAGGAAGAACTAAATTTTCAATTTGGCAATTTTGGTATTTCAGTTTCAGTACACATTAAGTATAATTTGGTAATATTATTGAACTAAATTTGACTAAGTTGTTAAGATCTGTGCGTTACAGTTCCTCATGTGCCGACGCCTCATCTGCGAGAGCTGCATCTGGATCGGTGTCCACATTGAGCGCTACTGCAAACAAAATATAAAAAAACACAAATATGCACAATGAAAATACTGCAGATGAATGCTCTCTCGTGCGAATTATTCACAGAATAAAATAAACGTTCTGTCAGCGAAAAATTCCGGATGTCTTTTGGGCTTATAATGACTTCATAATTAAATCCTCCAGCTGCTTTGTGTCTATTTCAGGCTTTTGGCCGCCCTGCGCCGTCCAATTTAACCAGTACTCTGAGGCAGCTATGTAGATGGCGACCGCTCCACCGACAATGTAGGCAATATGTGTGGAGCTCTGAAAGATTACGCACGTGGCCACGCACATGCCAAAGTAGGTGAGCAGCCGGGTGATGTTAACATATGAATCACGTTGCTGGGAGGATAGATCTTTCGGTTCCAGCAAATGGGCAAGAAATGTGAGAGTTGTTTTACACGCAGCATTGACCAATCTAGGCAATCTATACTCACCCTGACACTTGCCATCCTTCAGCTTATAACCATCAGCGCATTTCCTGCACATGTCCGGGCCATCGCCATCGCAGCCGTCACAGGAACGGTCGCACTCGAGGCAAGAGAACGAGCCCTCGTTGTTGACGCAGAACTGTTGTGGCCGGCAGGCTCGGTGCTGATCCACGCACTCGTTGATATCCACGCAACCGGTCTCGGTGTCCATACGCCAGCCCTCCTTGCACTTGCGACAACTCTTCGGACCAGCTCCGTTGCAGCCGCCGTCCCCGCAAGCGGCATGACATGACGTGCATAGAAGCTTTGTTGCATCGCGAAAGGATTCATAGTGTAGCTCATCGCACTCATTGCAATTGGTGCCGGCATAGCCGTTGTCGCATAGGCACTGGCCATTCCCCTTGCGCGTGCCACTTCCCTTGCATTTACCTATTCGAAATGATTTTAATTAGAATCAATACCGAAACGTTGTTCATAGAACCGGCTAGAACCGAGTTCTTACCCACCATTACTGTTACAATCGGTGCACGGCTGGCACGTGGGTCCGTAGGTGTTTGGGGGGCAGCAAACGCTGAGTTCTTTAATACACAGCCAGGCATGCAGGTCGGGCTCCTCATCCTGCTTGTGTGTGAACCAGTCTTCGATAAGCGACTCGTGATCGTTGCTCAAGGTGTGGCAATGGTCCTGTCCTCGCTTAACTTCACTGCATAGCTGCTCTTGGATCTCAACGAAACGCACCTCGCTTTTCTTATAGGCACGCATTTTCTCCTGCTCCCAGGCCGCATCCCCGCCGGCATGCTTGCCTCGTTTTGTTCGCTCAAGTCCCAAATTGAATGATTCCACGAGTACGGTGCAAGCCTTGCAAGGTGGCAGTTTTGTTGATTTATCCTTTAGCTTTTGTGGATCATCGACTGCTATTGCAACTGTTAAAAGTGGCAGCACAAAACATATTTTTAATAGCATATTATTTTGTTTGGCCGTTCAGTTAAAGAAGGTTTACGTGTATTTCATTTAGGGATGTTGATACGGTATCGGCCAATCGGTGCTTAAGAGCTTAGTGCGATATCGATAACATTTGACGATATCAATATTTTGGTATTAAAATGATACTGTTTTTAAATTCCAACACTTGAACAAAATTTAATTGGATAACAATTTTACTTTTTACCTTACATATCTATAAACACCATTTATATGTAAAATAAAATGTCTTATTTAAATATTTATAAACACCCAACACACACAAAACTCCGAATACGTAGCGAAGTTTAATAACAAATATAACCTACATACTTGTACATTTTTATAATAATAAATAATTTAACCCAAGCTGCGTCACCATTTAATATTTAAGGCCGTGTTTAGTTTTTCTATGGCATGGTAGCTGGTGTGCAGCAGCTCTGACGATTTATCCGTATGTGCGCCGTCCAGAAAATCGGTATAAATTTGTTTGGTATAGGTATTATCAGGATTGGAGCGGGGCAGCTGCTTATATAGTTCTTCCAATTGTTGGGTTAGCTCCCGGACATGTTGTCCCGTAGTGGGTCGCACCTGAGCGCCACCATTAATGCAGCCGGAGGGGCAGGCCATGACTTCGACAAAGTGATAGCCCGGCCCCTTGCCCCGTTTTAGCTTCTGCACCAGATTTTGTATATTGCGAAAGCCATTGGCAATGGCAAACTTAAGAACGGATTTGCCATCTTTTTCCAAACTTATTTCACTAAAGTCGCGATTGCGCAGCGCCTTGAATTGCAGCTCGTTGGGCGTTTCCTCGCTGAACAGCTCTTTGGCGGCATATTTGAAAATGTGTTCCGCATAGCCGCCGGACATGGTAGCCTCGTGTGCCCACACTGTAAACTCGGGCTGTTGATCCGTCCAGGGCCAGTCTATGTCTGAGGGCTCAAATTTTTGCAGCGTTTGTTCCTCTGCTTGCAGCATTTGCTCCACTTCAACTGCGGGGCGAAAGATGAAATGACATACCAAATAAGCAGGAAATTACGCTGGACTTACTTGAGGTAATCACACAGTCCACATCCCTAGAGCCATTGACTTCACTGTAGAAGTCCTCACGTGAGGCCTCCAGCTTCTTATCGTAGCAGGGCATGATTGTGGCATGGTAGATACGCGAGCCGGGCACACCTAGCTTTTCGGCCAGTAACTGTTTAACAAGCACGCCCATAATCTGTTGTGGCGATCGCGTTGTGGCTATATGCGGCAATATGAAGTTTCCATGTGTCTTTTCGGCATAACAAACCCACCCAGGGCACGATGAGCTCAACATGCTGAGCTCAGCGTTGTCACGAAAACGCTCAACAAACTCTTGCCGGCACTCGAGAAGCGCCAGATCATCGGCAATTTTTGTACAGAGCACATAATCAGCGCCCAGTTGCCGCAGATAACCGGCCAAATGGCGACCCGCCTCCTCGACGCCGAGGTCATAGCGATGCGCCAGACTTAGCAGCGGCTGAACGGAAATTGTAAATACGATTGTCCGGACCTGATCGTTGTCACCAGAGGCCTTTAACGTTTGATTTTCTCGCAGTACTTTCAGCAGCTCTTCCTGACTTTGCTGTGTAATGAGCACGCCCTCCGCGGAAGTTATGCAGCCTGAACAGGCAAGGCAATCTTGTAGTGTGATTTCAACCTTTTGAAGCTTTTGCTTGCCGCTCTGTAAGATATTATATTATTATCATATATTAATCATGTTTTATAACAATTAACCTCTGATTGCTCGTAGTATCCATCTGCTTGAACAGTAATTTTAGCTCCAGTCTTCGATTTGGTCTTATCTATCATCACGGGCTTTATGCATTCCTGAAATCGTACGTTTAATAAATTTATTTATTCGATTATTACTGCTGAGCAGCTTACCTGTGAAGGAGTTATAAAGTCGTCTAGGTCGGTAAGTTGCAGCGCTCCGCTAAAACGCGACATGGTGTGAATCTTCTGATTTAAGTTTATTTAAGATAACGCAATATATGTCATATCATATGTTTTCGCGATAACATGCGAACGGCAAATCGAATGCCGAGTAATAATAACAAACCTAAGCAAATAGTATTCATAGTGTTTATAACTTTCTGACAAATTCCACTCAGACAAAACATAATCACGCAATCTCAATTCAAAATTTTATTTTCGAAAATTACAACAACGCGCGCATATATAAATTCAATTCTACTGTATGGTCTGCACTGCCCATGACAACCCTGCTGTGCTGTGCTGTTTTGAATAAACGACCAAACAGTTGGTTTTAATCGATGTGGCAACATTGACGTTTCCCAACAAAAGCATTTCATTTCCACGCTGAAAACGCAGAACATTTTTCGATGGGGCGAAGTAAATTCGTTTCCTCCTCGCCAAAAAAGGTAATTAATACAAACGTCGAGACTGTGCATGCAGGGCATGTATTACTGATTACATTTACAATACGCAGGTGATGCAGCACGGCGAGTTTATAAACCGTATACAAAAAACGCTCTACTATGGATGCGTGGACACAACGGAAGCAGACATGGAAGTTTCCATGCCCTTTGCAGAGTATGCAGCTGATCTGTTCTCGGAGCCACATCGGGGACACTCATTGCATCGTTTGAGCTCTATTGCGGCAGGCAAAACGCATGCTACCCCATGCTCTCTTATAATGGCTCTGATTTACTTGGACCGTCTTAACATCATTGATCCAGGCTATGGCTACAGAATCACGCCACAAGAGCTGTTTGTTGTGTCATTGGTAAGTTTCTAGGTGTCTCACAGCAGCTCGTGACGAAACCTGTTGAATGATAACCCACCTTCCGCGCAATAACGCATACATTTTCATTAATTTTGCGAGTGTATTTACACACATACAACACACACACACATGGGCAGCAATAAGAGCAGTGCTCTAAAGCAACAAAATGAGTATAAAATGAGCGTGTGTTGGTGAGGTAGATCACTAGCTATTTTATTCTGTTCTGTTGTTTGGCATTTATTTTTAATTAAACGACAGTTGGCAACGCTGCTGATAAGCTGCAGTCGCATTGGCTAGATTGCATCAAATGAATTTTTATATAACTCTGTTATTTATAGCACTTTTTTTTCGGCCAGCCATGCCATGCCAACGCTGTGACGTCACTGCTTACTCATGAACTTGTTTTGTGTGTATTTGGTTTGTTTACAGATGATTTCAACGAAATTCTATGCCGGCCACGATGAGCGTTTCTATTTGGAAGACTGGGCAAAAGAGGGCAACATGAGCGAGGACAAACTCAAGCAAATGGAACTGGAGTTTCTGACCGCCATTGTAAATACGTTTTCCCAAATTCTAGCTATTTTTGTGAATTAACATACTGGGTATACTTAACAGGACTGGAACATATACATATCGAACGAGCAGTTCTTTGATAAGCTCAGCAGCGTGGAACGAACGCTGGCACAGCGCGAGGGCTTGCGACGCGGCTGGCTCACCTACAGCGAGCTGATGCAGCTGTTGCCCAACTTTACATTAATGAGATTTTTGCTTAACAACTTGGCTGTGCTGGCGTTGAGCTATGCGGCCAGTGTGTTCACAATCGCTGGGGCATTTTTCATTGCTAGCCAAGTGCCGGGCACGCTCTGGCATCGCCGCCCAGACACAACGAACGCGACGGCAACGGTTAACACAACGCTGACGACTCCCATTACAACGCCCAATGTCACAGATGCTGCGCCCGTTGTCAGCGGCGATCTATCGATCCGAGTTGTGGCGCCCAACGATAGTTGCAGTGCTTTGAACGTGGAAGCGGAACTTTTGAATCTGGAGCAACAATATTGCGCCGAAGAAAGACTGATTGAGCTGGAACGCAGGCGACGCTTGGAGCAACCGCCCAATCCTCTGCTGCCGCCCAATTTCCATGATACTTACGCTTCCACGCAACAGGATAACACACAGCATTGGCTCAACATCAAGTCGCAGTACAGCGATGGCACTGAGCATCGCAATCCTATGACATTTGGCCACAAGACGTACAATTGGAATCAAGCGCAGAATGCGTCCATTTTTTGGCAGGTTCTCAGCGAAGCCATTTCTCACCAGTCGTTCTTAGTGCGCTGGCCGGTATTGTGGCCAAAATTGATTTAAGGCACAAGCTTCAATTTTACGAACACTTGCTTTAATTAATAACGAAAATTCGTTCTTTCATAATGTCAATAAATTTTGACTACAAATAAATTATATTTTTTCAACCATAATAAAATCGCTATGTAATTACAATTTTCTTCAATTTAATATCTTTATTTGTTAAGCTCTCTACAACTTGGACTTTGATATTGTACATAATGTATATTTCTTGCTACTGAGTTTCAATATTTTTAAAGCCGATTTATATTGTGGAACATGGGTGGAATAGCTTCGAGTTGAGCGCATAGTCAAAGCATTTAATAGGCACTTTGCAGTGTAATGTGTTTCAAAGACGGATAGTTAAGTTTGTAGGCGTTATATTCTGTTGAAACAGGCTTTGATTTATTTTAAAATTAGGTTAGCCAAACGAAATAATGATGACAACTGATATTGGGCTGGCATTTATCGGCAAAGTTCACTACAGAAACGTTCTATTTTGATTTTTCGTGTTACAGTTGGACCTTTTTTGCAGCTACGATACATTGTCAGTTTTATATATTTACCACTAGATTATATTTTAAGCCGAGAATACAAAATAATTGTCGCGTTTCTCCTAGAACTTAAGACCAGATGAGTTTCTCGATGCAGTCAGAAATAGTGCAAACTTGAAATTACATAATAATGATATTGAATCTTAATTATACTAGGCGAATTTCATAGTATTTAATTAGTAGGTACTTTGAGTGTCACATTAGTTTGTTTAACATCGCGTGAAGTTCAACAAAAAGAAACCAAATTAAAGTATTGAAAGAATTTAATGCACTGAAATAAATATTCAAAATGCGGGTATCTAGGCCCCAGAAAATTATCAATTTCTTAAATACAATCAAAAGTTTACATTCGGATTGCGATTTTAAAAGAAACTTCATTGAATTGACCGTTTCACTAGTAAAATTTTTGAATGTGGAAAACCTATTTCTCAGGCGTCGGTTTCGGTTCGTCCTTAATCAGCCACAAGGGGCACATGCCAATTAGGCAGCCGACCGTGATGCCCATAATGCGACCCTGCAACAAAACAATGCAAATTTTATTTGATTATCATTTGATTTGTGGAGTTGTGCTCGGGGGGTTGCTTACCCAACTGGAGGCTCGCCGGCTTGACTTCAATTCAAATTGTGCGGGCGTCATTTGGGGTTGCTTGAGACCCAATAGCTGACAGCTTTCCTCTACATATGTGGCCATGGTAATGCCCATTATATCGCTTATGGTATTCCCAAGACCAGCGGCGGCCATTGTAGATAGGGTTATGAAATGGCCCAATGAACTTTCAATGTATTCACCCTGCAAAGCATGATTTGTTGTTATTAACTCTGTTGAGCGAGCTTATATATAATCAATAATCTGATAAAGCTGATGCTAATGATGAAGTGGAACTCAGCTTATCCTTATAATTACTTACGGCCATGATCATAATGAAGTTGTCAAGAAATCCAAAGGCTATAAATGGCACGGCATTCACAAAGAAAACTGCAAGAAATCAATTGAAAATTATAGGAAAATAATGACAATTCTATTTTCTCCACTTACTGCTATATAATTGCCTAGCGGTGGGTGGTTCTGCTGCCTCCACTGCGAAGAGAATAGAGACAAAAATAAGATTAGTTTTAAATTGAATTGGAATCCTTCGATATGTTATTCTTCTTCTGTTTTGTTACTGCAACAATTAATCTGTTGTTATTGTAGTTTTAAAAGGTTTACCCAGTTTCTTTTTGAGCCACTCATCGGGCACCGCACAAAATGTGCCGGTCGGATCCACCTGTCCCACCTTATTGGAAAGACGTCCGAAGCGCGTCCGCCAACTGCCGACAGCTAGTTGGCCTTTGGTTGGATGAGAGTGTTTAATCGTTGTTGTGTTGTGCCATGTGATTCGTGTGATCCAGTGTTTTTAACAATACAGATTGTAATTGTAGTTGGTTGTGTGACAGTTGGTAAAAATCAAAACATGGGGCAAGTATGTTTACATATGAAAATAAAAAAAGAGATTATAGTCATTTAATATGAGAGAGTACACAACTGAATATTAACCTCATAATTACTTATGCAAGCATGCTAATACTTAAATAATAACTAAGTAATTACTATCAGAAACTAAAGTTTGAAATCGTGATATTAAACGACAATCATTTAAGAAATTATAGGGTATGATGTTTTAGCCAGGGTTAAGGGTGTAAGGTGTATTTAAATACTTTGCGATGACGCACGTTTTATAACCTTCATCGAAAAAACATATTTATAGTCTTAAGGCCAGCGGTAATTAAAACTAATATATATTTATAATAGATGTAACTGGCAGGTTATTTCGCATTCGCGCGCACACACAGCTAATTAAAAAGGTAAAAGGCTGAAAGGTGTCGCACTTTATAAAAGATTTCACATCAATCGCCCCGCCAGCGCCACCTCCCTCCACACAAACAACAACCTCTCGTCCATTTACGCTTGGCGAATTGCATTAAAATTGCATTTGGCAAGCAACAAGAGCGCTGAATTGCTGTACGCGTGGTTGTATGTATGCGTATGCATCTTCGTTTATACGATAAACGACAAATTTTGCTTTATAAAAAGTCTTTATTTATATATCTTTATTTATAAAAGACATCTGTGAAAAAACAGTTAGACAAATTATTTGTAAAGAAATACTAAGGAGCTGCCATCTTTGTTAGCGTCGAATTTCTTTTCGACGATGTGGCGACTCTTCATTAAAATATGAACTGATCGGTTATGTAGATAGGGCAAGAAACTTGCGTTTGATTGATTAGTCTGGCAGCACTGTAACGCAAAAATGATCTTTTAACAGTTACTTGTGTTTTGGTTGCAAAGTGCAAACGTATAAACGCGTGTTTCGGAATTTCTCACGCTGCAAATTAAATTTTGCAATGGCCTCCGTTGGCGTTAATTTAACGCTGCATATTTTCACGTGTCGCAAACGAAGTCGCGCCTTTGCAGCCGTGTGTGTGTGTAAATATGTGTTTGCCTGCCAGTTTAATGGTACAAAGCCTGCGTGCGCGTGTGTGTGTGTTTAGTTGTGTAAGCGACGCATTTTAGCGCCACTTTGGGTGCCGTTAGTTTGCCCAGCACATATCCATTAGGAACGTGTTATAATTACGCTCACAAGTGAAAGTCAACAACCAGACAAAATGGTGCCCCAACCGTCATCATAATTATCATTATTCCCAGTGTTGCCACCTCCCCAAAGTGCTCAATTAATTTACAGCTTCTCTCTTAGAGTTATATCACAACGGGAGCCATTAAAATATGTGACAGAATGTTAGATGCATGTGCGTCGTTTAAAGGCAGGCTGCAATACTCTTTAAACAGTCCAGCGTGGAGGGTAAGTGAAACAGAAATGTAAAAAGATAACTGTTAACAAACGCATTAAATAGTTATATGGAAGCTCCTGCAGAGGGTTTAAAAATATTTCCAATGATATGTGTAACGCATTGAAAATGTCAATCTCGAGCCCACAATTAATGTACATAAATTATTGATCAGGACGGCGATATGAGTCTGAAGTATTTAATTTATAGCTTAATCCAGATTGCCTTTTTGATCGAATTTCACAATGCTGCGTTGTGAACTTTTTATATTCGACCTGAAATTATGATGTATGTTATAAATTATATCTTTTTTTGGTAAATATCTTTTTTCTTATTTCGTAGATACTAATCTACCCTTTGTACCCTTAACACGGGGCATAATCGGTGTGTCACAAGGGCCTACTTTGCCATTAGACTTCTCACACATCAGTTAAATACATGCACACACACAGACATGTCGTACACACGTACGTGCGTGTGTGTGTGTTGCTTTGCTCATAAAAATAAACACAAAGCTAGACTTGACTGAGCAATTTGCAGGGCAATTATGTTGTTTAGCTGTCGGTTAAGCGTTAGACATGAGATTCTCACTTGATTCAGCGAATCAGAAGAACATGCCATTAAACATGCTAAGAAATTTTTTCAAAAGACTTGCTTGACTATTTATATACCCTATCTAGTTTACATTCAACTATTAGAATGTTATATTGCATCAATTATATTCAAATGAATATGTTGCCCAACTTTATTTGAATGATTTGCATTTGTCAGATTAGATATTTATAAGGTTCATAAACTGCACTTTAAGTCAAGTCGTTTTTGATTTCCTTCTAATGTTTGTAGGCACATTTAAATAAAATTACCAGGGTATTATATTTATCATATCAAATCTCAAGCCAATATCATTTTGTCTATATTATACGATAGCCTGCATAGATCACTTGGTATCCTTAGCTCCTCTTATTCGAAAACGCGTTGAAAAACAAGAATCTAATATGGTATTTATTTTATAACAAGTAATCGGGATCTTTATACCCGGGAATATACCCAATGCAAGTTTATTCGGTGTGGGTATTATTATAGAGGCCACAAAGGCAATCAACTGACCTCGGCACATCCTTTTTGCGCGAGCTCGCGCATTGTGTGTCATATGTGCGTGCACACACAACGACACAAACACTCACACAAACACACACAGCAACACTCTCAGCAATAAACACACACACACACACTCAGCAACAAACACACACACACAGCAACACACACGAAAGTTTGATTTGCTGCGCAACGCAGCGCATATCGAAGCGAGCGTCCCCAAAAAGCAGGCAACACTCGACGCTCGATTTGTACTCGAGCTGAGATCTGAGTGTGGCACTTGGGCTGACTTCTTTTATTTTAGTTTTATGTTTTTTATCTGTCCCTTTAGTCTATTCGCGCTTAAAGTTACACAAAAGACAGACCGTTTTGCTATCATGGCCAAAGCAATTTTAGCCGTGAAAAAAGCAACAGGAAAACGTGCAATGGGTGTGTGTGTGAGTGTGTTGGCCCGCAGAAGTGTGCATGTATGGGTAAGCGTGTGTATGAATGAATTTATGTGTGTATATAGGTATTTGCATAACATTTTGCATCGCTTATTGGCTGGTTTGCGGCCTGCTACTGTTTAGCATTTAAATTGGCTAAGCTATTCGTATTTATTTATATATATCTTTTCATTGTCAAGAAGTTGAAAAAGTCCAACTTGCATAACGAATGTGTAGGTCATGCCTGAGGTCAGCCCAAAAGCACACTACACAATTTTACCAAAGTGCATTCAAGGCCAAAAAAAACTGTTTGTCACGACAAAAAGCTACAATTAATTTACTTTACCACAAAAGTTTTTTTTCAGCTAGAGCAGAAGTTCTTGTCAAATTATAATTCGCAAGCCGCAGGCGTTTCTTGTGAGAACACTTTGCAAATTACAGCATATTACAAAAGCAGAAATATGCTTTTTAAGAGCCTTTTGACCCAGCTTAGGTAATAAAGCTCTGTTTTCTTTTAGTTTTTAAATTTTCCTGGAATAATTACTCGAGATTGTAAACGACTAACTGTATTAGTTGGAATATATATATTTTTGAAGATTTCAAAGTGAAATCAAAGTCCTGAAGAGATGTCTAGTATGGTATACTTGAATTGCAAAAATAGGTTGTCAAAGACTACTGGAATTATGCTTAAGATATACTTGTTACCCTTAAAAGTTCTTGTAATTTTTGCTTAATACAACCTTTTGTTGTTTTTTTTTATGTAAACTCAAGTAACCCTGCGGCCACAATGTATTACAGTCAAGGAGTTCAGCGAAATAAAACATAAAAATATTGTAAGCCAGCTAAGTATGTGTATGTATGTGTGTGTGTGTGTATGTACTGGCTTTTGCATGTATTTGTGCGTAGATGTAAACGTATTTAGTCATGTATACCTGCCCGGGCTGAGGGCCACTGCGTCAGCTTCCAAAGCTTAACGGGAACAGTTTTCAATTTATCGCTCTGCCTTTTGTGCTGTTGCTCTCTTTCCCTTGTCTTTCGTTTGTTGCTCTGTTCTATTGCTTTCACACTCTGTCTTTTTGCCTGTGAAGCTTTGTGCGAGCGATGCGTTGCTTTGTTTTATGACTTTTAAGGGCATACACAAACACATTCATATACACATATACATACATACGCATACACATACGCATACGCATACACATACGCATACGCATACACATACAGAGCAGCTGTTGCTGTATCGCCTGTTGCCTGGCCCGGAAACTCTCTGGCATCTCTTGCGTACTCAGGTGCCAATCCAAGACCCTGTCAAGCACATCGGCACGTGCTTTTACAAAAAAAAAAAAAACAAAGTCAACAAATTGATTCAAATTGCAGAAGGCATCGCTCTGCATCGTACTATGCCACGCTCTGCCACGATAGACTCATTTAGTGTTGAGTAATTTACATTAAGGTCATAGTGTTGGAAAAGGGGAGGGGGAGGGGTGGAGTGCACGGTTTCTGAAGTGCTGTCAGAAAAGTTGGCTGACATTTTTGAAGGGGCATAATATTTGATGAGCTTCTTCTTCAAACAGCTCTTCGTTGTAGCTCTTCCGTTTCCGGTTGATAAACGAAACTGTTTGAAGTCTTCAACATAATATATGCAAAATTTAAAGCAAATTTAATAAGGCTTCTTTGAGATTCATTTAACATGGCAGCAAAATCTTTGTATATAAAAGTATAAATTATATTTAAACTATATATTTTGGTTGTATTCGCTCTGCTTTCCTTTTTATTTACTTTTCCAGCAACATCTCATTGAAGTGAGCTTAAAAATTCTTGTTTTTAAGAGTATTAAAGCTTTGCGTTGAAATTATAGTTTCTTGCATGCAAATTGCCCTATTGATTTTTCGGATCGCAATTCTTGTTTTTGGTTGTTTTTCTAGTGTAAACTTCTGGATTTGCTGTGCTTCGTCAGTTCATTTTTCGGCTAGTCAAATGCTACGTGTATATCCATAAATCTCTATAGCTTCAGCATTCAGCTAATAAATGATGCAGCTATCAAATGGGGTGCACATGCATGTGCGCGTGTGTGTGTGTGTGGGTGGTGGGGGGAGGCACTTTCAACTCCCACTGAAATAAGCTTTGGTAATTGTGATAAATGTAGCCCCAGGCAAATGTAATTTTTAAATTCTGGCTCATGTGCTGAGCCAACACAGAGTGAATACAATGCAATGCAATACAAATGAGGTCAAATAACGCCCAATAGAATCTAGATACGCACAGCAAGAGAAAGAGATAGGGAGAGAGAGAGAGAGAGAGAGAGAGAGAGAGAGAGAGGGTGAGAGAGGCCTGGGCCTTGGGTTGGGTTGGGGCTTCACTTCCTTGAGCAGCTGCTCGCTTCAAGGCTCACCGACTTTTTCGTACATTACAGTGAACATCATTTAATCTGCCCAGGACAGGCAAGTAGGCGGTTACTTGGGTTGTAAACGTGTGTGCGTGCGCGTGTGTGTGTGTGTGCACCTAACAGCAAACGAATTGCCTCCTTCTGTTTATCAGGGTTTTGTGTTGTTGCCGAGCAAATATTGTGCGACATTCCACTTAACGGTTGTTTTCCCGAATATGCCCGTTGGCATTTTGAGTGTTCACCAACCGCTAATTTGATTAACTCGGCTTTTTATGCAAGTATCAAATCTCTTTAGGCGACCACCCCTAGAAAAGAGATGCTGATTTTGAATTAAGTTTCAAGTTAAAGATTATAAAACCAAACAAATCCATTGACTGACTTTATTTTCTATTAAAATTACTTAAGATTGATTAAAGCTTTCACGTTGTCAAAAAACTTCGCTCCCTTACCTTATAAATATGCCAGCTGCAGCCCATGGCCCTTAAGCATAGCTTCATAATACTCTCTCTTTCTCATTCTGTTGCTCACGCTGCTTAAGTTTGTACTTTCCAACTGAACACACGCAGCGAATGCGACCGATCAGCATGGCAGACTCGCACAGACTAAATCGCCGCACTACGCTTGAGTCTACGCTAAGCCTGCAGTCACAACTAATACATTCACACCTAGCTAATACAACTCTCGCGCTCGCACCATGAACAGTGCTCGCGACACAGCCAATACTCTCTCCTTCAGCTTCTGTGGCTCACGCTGCTTACCATGCAGAATATGCGACCGATCAGCAGGGCAGACGCGCACAGACTAAATCGTCGCACTAGGCTTAAGTCTACGCTAAGCCTGCAGTCACACTAATACATTCACACCTAGTTAATACAACTCTCGCGCTCCCATCATGAACAGTGTTCGCGACCCAGCCAATGGCGTGTATCCACTGTTGTTCCACACATTCATACACCATTTACAACGTTCGCTCTTTGGATAAAGGTTCTTTCTCAGCGCATACTGATTTTTATTAAACCTTTCTCTTCTCTTTACGATTTATATGAACTATGCAAATTAAACAGTTGTCTACACTGCGTTTCACCCTATATTTTCAGCCATGATGTAATTAAATAGATTTATGAATCAAGATAGGATGTTTTAAAATGTTTTTATTTCTTGTTGAAATCATATCGAAAATTTCTATAAACCAAATTTTCACTCAATGAGTTATTTAATTATCCTTCTAGTATTATTTATTATTTTTAGAAATTATCAAAAACTTCCAGCTTCCCGTTATTCATTTCTCTTTAAGTATATAGTCAAGTACCCACTATTCTAACATTTATCAGCAACTCGGTGAAGTGCTCTTTTCATGTAATATTTGCGTTGCTTAAATATTTGTTAAATCACTCAAAACATTCTTATCAGAGAGTGAAGGAAAGAGAGGGAAGAAGCAAAAGTTACGTGAAGAAACTCGTGAAACTTCTGCTGATTAGTTGAAACATTGGATATTGTTGGCAAGTGTTGTTAAGAGAAGTTTTTTGTTTTTAAGCCAATTTGTCTGCATTGAAGAGCAATGTCAGAATTTAAGCTGCAAAAAACTAATCAAAAAAGTTTTAAAGAAAAAAAAGAGTCTGTTTGCAAGGGCGGCAGCCAAACTAAAAGCTGTTGCGCTAGACGTGACGTCGACGGCGACGCTGGCATTGCGCCTAGTGCGTAAAGCAGTTTCGGCAAGTTTCAACCAGCTGCAGGCGGCGCAAAATTTTGTTGCTGCCTGTTGAAATATTAATGAGCAGCCCACCAAAACGAAAACGGGACCGAAATGCGTTACCTGAATTGTGTGCTATGTATATGCTATGCTATGCTGTGTGCTGCAAACAAACAAACGCGTGTGTGTGTGTGCGTAGTGTCTACAAATATGTAGATAAATACAATGCATGATTAAATGCGCATATTTAAAGACCTTTTTGGTGAGCACAAAAAAAAAAACAACATGAAGAGCGACTGTTCTAAGGCTTATATTGTTTTTAACTCAACAATATTCGAGCGATAAGGTTAACTTTGATGCTCGCAACATGTCTAGCAATAAAGACTTCATGTTGCCAATCATTTAAGCATGCTGCAAAAATACACTAGCAATATTTTTCAGAGTTTAAGTCTCAACAAAATTCGAGGGATAAGCCTAACTTTGTGAGCGTTACATGTGTAGCAACAAACACTCGATGTTGCCAATAAAGGAACTGATATGCATGCTGCAAAACTGCCCTAGCAATATTTCTCTTAAATCTATTTCCAGAGCTGAGCTCAAATCTGTGCTCTCTCTTTATTCTAAGCTCATGGCGGCAACATTTGCCGCTCATAATTCGTGCTGCTAGAAACATTAAACTGTTAGCTTTGAATTCTATTATTGTTATTGTAATCTGTTCAAATGTTGAGCCTAATAAGCTCTGAAGCACTCATGTTGCACGCAATAATTGGGCAGCTTACATTAAAATGTTTCACACACAGTTAAAAGGAATGTTGCTAAGAGTTAAATGTTGCCATCGATTAGCCTGGCAAAGATTTGCGTCGGATACATAAATTATGCCGCACGCCGCATGTTGCACAGTGTGAGGAAATCTGTTCGGTGATTTGGTTTTATGTCTTTGCCAGGAGTCACGTACGCCCTAAAAGCTGTGTGGCTGCCTCAGAACATATGGACAGCAGTTACTTTAAAGCTATTGAGTGGCAATGGCGGCTGCTCGGCGTTGCGCGGTTCCGCACGCGGTGCTTTGATCGGTGCTGCTCAGCTCATCGCTTATAATTGAGAGTTGCAAATAGAAAAGGCTTAATAATAGCAATTAAAGGTTGGACAATTAAATGTACACATTGTTAAGTTGCTAAACGGATCGAACTCTATAATTTCACAGCTGACGAACTACAGCTGGGGGCTATAAAATGCTGCCAATTGATTCGAAATGTCAACAGTTCAATTTGCAAATTAGCCACGTTAACAACAAACATGCAACGTTTTGTATTCTCTGTGGCACTTGTCGCCCTGCTGGGCGCTGCTTTGACCAAAGCCTTTGACGAGAAGGCCGCCATGGCCAAGTTCCTGGAGACGGCCGAGCTGTGCAAGGGCGAGGTTGGAGCCTCCGATGCGGATGTGCAAAGCGCCATAAAACATGAACCGTCCGCCACCTACGAGTCGAAATGCCTGCGCGCCTGTGTTATGAAAAAGTTCAATGTGCTGGGCGAGAATGGCAAATTGGATGCGGAAGCCGGACGCGAAAAGGCCAAAAAATATACGGGCAATGATCCTGCCAAGCTAAAGCTGGCCATCGAGATCGGTGACACCTGTTCGGCCATCAGCGTGCCGGAGGATCACTGCGAGGCAGCCGAGGCCTACAGCATGTGCTTCAAGACGGAGGCCAAACAGCGTGGTCTGATGTAAGTAGCCAGCGTATGTGCCCAGACGAACTATGGAAAACCGAGCAGCAGGACCTCAAGCCACGAGAATTTAGTTTTATATTAGTTTATTCGTACGCGCCCCTTTTGGGCAATTCAATTTGGATGAAAAGGTTATAATAAAGCATTTTCGACAGCAAAATGTTTAGGCTATATTAGGTTATTTAATACAGGGTAGTAGCTAGTCGATCAAGTCGATCTTCATTGCTCAGATTGTTTGTTTAGTTAAGACGCCCCCCTCCCCCTCCCACCAAAAATGTACTTACTTTCGAACTGTTTCTTGACCAAGTCCGCCTCCAGCTTGCACATGGCATCGCGCAGATTGAGTCGCTCGTCCTCGTCCAGATTGCACAGCAGCTCCATCGCCCGCTCGCTGTTCAGGTGCGTGCTAAACTTGGAGTAGCAGCGGCTAGAGGAGAGTAGCCGTTGCTGCAGGCTGTTGATGGATTTGCTGGTGTTGCTGCTGCTGCTGCTGCTGCATGTGGCCAGGCAGGTGAATCTGCGACTGTTGCAGCTGCTGATGACTGCTGGCAGCTTGGATTGCAAATGGCAATGACGCACTAAATGCCTCAAGGTGCTGCGACAGTGTGACATCTTTGTTGTTGTTGTTGGCGCGATCAAATTTGTGACGTCACACTGAACACTCGCTCACTCGCGCGATGAGGTGTGGCGAATGTGGCGTTGCTTTTGGTTGTGTGCGTATGCGTATGCGTGTGTGCGTGTGTGTGTACCCGTGTGTATTTATGTGATTCTGCGTACATAAACAAAAACACAAGCTACGCTTTGGCCTCTGCCGTTGCCACGAACCAAAAACAAAACACGACACACAACAGCCGCGACCCGCTGACCAGAAATTTTGTTGCGTATGCAACTTCGTTGCCCGTTCGACTGAGACGACGACGACGACGACGACGGCGACCCTTAGGGTTCACGATGACGACAGGCTAAAAAGCTTTGGCCATCAACTTCTCTCGCGCTCTCCACAAAGTTTCGTCTGGCACTTTTGTTTTTTTTCTTTTTCTTTGCGCTTTTGCGATTCCAGACCACAACAGCTGTTCGAAACATTCGCGCACGTTAGATAACGTTTGTCGTTTGTTGGCCTCCACACGTTACGATTTAGAAGTATCTTGAATTGACTGCTTTAATCCTTGATAATGTTAATTTTAAAAATAACATTTTGGTAGTCAATTTATTAAACCAAAAATAAACATTACACCAGTACTCAAAATCTGGAAAATTCATTATACCTCAAATTGAACTGGTTATTGAGTTGTGGGTATTCCCGAATTTCATATTGAGGGTATTCTGTCACTGTGAATTCACGACAGCTGTTGACCCTTAGAGATAACATTCAGTTCACGACAACCTCTAATTATTTTTATAATTCTTTGATATTATAATATTTGACTTATCTCCGTGGGAAGATTTGTCTTATCGATATGTTTTATAAAAGCACATCGTACATAAAGTGTAATAAGTCGAACGACTAGTCGTTACGTGCGATGCCCTGTTTTGGCATTTCTTAGAAGAAGAAAAACGAAATGGTCACCCTAAATATATGCGCTAAAAAATACCAGCGCAAACAATCAAGTCAATGAACGTTACGAATGCGACCCTGGCTTGAATGTATTTTGAAAAAGTGGCTTTTTATTTTGGGTTTTTCGTTTTTAGTATTTTGCTGCGTGCGCTATTAAAAAGTATTTTCAAATGATTTGTCATTTTGTTTAAAAATTATTTATTTTCTTGTTTTGCGAGTGTGTGTGTGTGTGTGTGGGTATGTGTGAGTGCTTACAACTAATTGGCAAAAATCTTAAGAACAGATTGCGAGCCTAGTCAGCAGCAAATGAAGTTGGCATAAATATAACGCACGTACGTATAGGACACCTAATAATTATTAATATTACTATGTGCAATCGTTGGCGCGCTGTCCGGGAATGCCGCGCAGCTCTTGATTGAGGGTGCGCAGCAACGGATGCTTGCCGCAGCCGCAGCGGCCACGGAAATCATCCAAATCTAGGGCCCAGACCATGCCGCCGCCCAGACGAAGGCTACGCACAAATTGTGCCTTGCGTCGTATGTCGGCCACATCGTCGTAGGATACCCATTGATTGCCGCTATATGCGTAGGGTCCAATGCGACCTTCCTCGTCGCGCACCACCGTCCAGCCGCCAGCGCTGACCTTCTCGCAAATCTCATAGTATGCCAAAAAGCCACCGGCGCGCGTATAGGTGCCCGCCTGGCCGGGTCCAATGGATTTGTCATTGAGGGATCGTGCGTTCTTATCGGCCAGCGAGAAGGACTGGCCGTACAGGGGCATGCCCATAACCAGCTTGCTGGGCGGCGTGCCCTGATCCAACCAGTAGTGTATGCTATAGTTGCCATTAAAGTAGGGATTCGTATCGCCCTCCACATAATACAGTGGCGCCACATGGCCCGTCTGCTTGTCCCAGTGGCCGTGGAAATCGTAGGTCATCACGGCAATCCAGTCGAAGTAGCGTGCCAGCTGCGGCACATCGTAGCCCGCATCGATGACGGTTTTGCTCGGCGAGACGGCGGCGGAGAGGAGCAGTCCACGTGGCCGAAATGCATCCGAAAGTTCACGCACAAGTGCCGCAAATCCTTGCTTCTCCGCCGGCGATCCCTTGGTACAGTCCACCTGCCAGCACACCGGATACTCCCAGTCGAGGTCCAAGCCCTCGAAGCCATATTTCTCAACAAACACCAAAATGCTCTCGATGAAGCGCGCCCGAGCCTGCGGATCGAGCACCAGGCGTGCATATTTGCTGCCCAGGGAATCATTCCAACCTCCAATTGCGACAGTTACCCGCAATCCCTTCTTCTTGTACTCTACAACGCGCTCATAGAAGCGATTGTCGATGTCTGCCCAGGAATCGTGCGTCTTGATAGTCAGCGTGTTGCTGTTGAGCACCGCAAAGCCGTAGACGATATGCGTGCAGAGATTCTCATCGATATCCTCGGGCACATATTTGCCTTGGCCGGGTCGATACCACGCCCAGTTCGTGAAGTAGCAGACGACCTTGTAGTTCTCATTGCTGCCCAGCGGCGGAGCTGGTGTCGGTTTCGGGCGCGCTATGGGCTTCTTATTGGGTGGTGTGAAGGGTTTCTTTGTGGGTTTTGTGGCGGCTATACTGCTCTCCGTAGTGCTGGGTGGCTTCGGCCGATGCACCACCGGCGGCTGGGTGGTCTGGTCCGCGCGAACCGCACAGTGCGCATTGTTCGGCCAGTCGCAGTAATTCTCGTTCCAATGTAGACCAGCGGGGCAGCTAGAAGAGATAAGACACAATTTTAGTAAAAGAATTTTGGTACAGTCCACACATTAAATACAACCTTTTTGACAAAAATAATTAATATTTTTTCTAAGATTCAATGTAACACCAATTAAACACATTTAAAAGCATCTTCATTCAGATTCTTAAGAATATGTTGGAAGGCTAATGGAATACCAAGCAGATAAATTGTGTTTCGCTTACACATCTTCATTAGAAGACGGGCATGAATGTGTGTACATGTGTATATGTATACAGAAATTCTTGGAATTTGCATAGATGCCGCAAGCAATAAGGGCAGCCAAAACACGTTTTCTTTAATAACTTCTGTGGTTCTTAACCGATCTTGATGTGCTATAGAAAATGGACATGGCTAGATCTACTCGGCTATTGATGCTGATCAAGAATATATATACTTTATGAGATCGGATATGTTTCCTTATGCTTGTTACATACATTTGCACAAAAACATTATTCCCATTTTACCCATTTTTAATGGGATCAACTATTAAGTTTTTGACATACCGTTGCTCAATGAATTCGCCGTATTGGCAAATGTAGTACTTGTTGCAGTCACGCTCGTGCGCCGCATAGTTGCGTCCAGCGCAATCTAATGGCTGGCTGGGATCAGGCCTAGATGAGGTTGCAACTATGCTAGCCGGAGTCACGGTGTTAACGGTGGGCCTTGGTGATTCTATGGTGCCCTTGTCGCCAGCAACTGCAATCGGACAATTTATTTAGGTTCCAGGTTAACTTTCCTTCCACTTACCCATGGTCTTTTCGCTCTGCTCCAGCGTGCACTTGGGATGCGGTCCCGGATAGCCACGGAGCACGCGGTTGATTGTTTTGAGCAGCGGATACGACTCGCAGCCGCAATCATTTTTAAAGTCATCTAAGTCCAGAGCCCATATCATTGCGCCGCCCAAGCCCATGGCGCGCACGTATTCACTCTTGTGTCGGATCATCGGCGCATCGTCAAAAGAGACCCATTGATCCCGCGAAAAGGCGTAGGGACCCATGCGACCACGTGCATCGCGCACTACATTCCAGCCGCGACGTTGAATATAGGAGCAGATCTCGTAGTAGGCTAGGAAGCCTCTGGCGCGCGTGGCCTCGCCCGCCTCGCCGCCTCCATAGGTGGGCGCATTCAGCTGATGATCGCTTGCCTGGGCCAGTGAAAAGGATTGACCGTACATGGGCATGCCCATGATAAGTTTCTTACGCTCCGCTCCGCTTTCCAGCCAATAGTTTATGGAGAAGTTGGCGTTGAAGGTCGCCGTGCCCTCGGGGTGATCGTACATGGGTGCCACATGACCCGTGTGCTTGTCCCACTGACCATGGTAATCGTAGGCCATCACCGCAATCCAATCAAAGTAGCGTGAAAGCTCAGGAACATTGTAGCCGGCATCGACGACTTTCTTGTTAGGCGAAACGGCAGCGGAGAGAAGTAGTCCCTTTGGCTTAAATGCCAGTGAGAGTTCACGCACCAAATCTGTGAATCCTTGCTTCTCATCGGCGGTGCCCTTTTTGCAGTCCACCTGCCAGCACACCGGATACTCCCAGTCTAGGTCTAGACCATCGAATCCGTACTGCTCGATAAAGTCCAATACGTGGCGTATGAATCTTGCACGCGCAGCTGCGCTTCTTACCAAACGCGCGTACTTGTCGCCCGCCGAGTCGTTCCAACCGCCTATGGCTACGGTTACCTTCGCACCCTTTTTCCTGTAGCCCACCACGCGCTCATAGAACTTGTTGTCCAAATCCGCCCAGGAGTCATGTGGTTGTATTGTGAGCTTATCACGATTTAACACGGCAAACCCGTAGACTATGTGCGTGCATAGCTCGGCATCGATATCCTCGGGCAGATATTTCCCACCACCCTGACGATACCACGCCCAGTTTGTGAAATAACAGACCACCTTGTAGTCATTGCTGGAGCTGGAGCCGGAGCCAACAACGGGATAACCGGAGGGATCAACCTCCTCTACTTCGTTTTCTTGTGAAGATTCTGGCTCGTTGTTGCCTTCTTCCTCCTCATTGTTGCCTTCTTCCTCCTCGTTGTTGCCTGTCTCTTGTGATGTAGAGTATTCCGGTTCCGGGGGCTGCATTACAGCCACCTCTTCTTGTTCCCCACCGCCCTCGCCTCCAACTTCTTCGGACCCGCTGCTTCCCTGGCCAGTTGATTCCTGCGAAGATTGCCCTGCTTCGCTTTCTACAGATGCTGTTCCAACCTCCCCCGAGATTTCTTGTTCTTCCACTGATTCTACTTCCGCCGGGGTTAGACCAGCTGTGGAGATTAACAGACATCGTAAAATTTTAGCATTCTTGCAAAAGTCTTTACAGACTTATGACTTACGAGTCGGCTCATAGCCGCTTGGCGGATCCTTTAGCACTGCATGAATCTCACGCAGCAATGGATGCACGCCATCACCGCATCGATTCCGGAAATCATCAAGATCCAAAGCCCAGACCATACCACCGCCTAGATTCAAGGCACGCACCAATTGTGATTTTTTGCGGATCATTGCGGGATCATCATAGGAGACCCACTGGGTACCCTTCCGGGCATACGGACCCATACGACCACGTTCATCTTGGACTACTTCCCAGCCCTGATGCTTGACGCGCTCGCAGATCTGTTATAGTGCAAATAATTACAATAGTTAAAATAACTTGATGTTGTAAGATCTCTAAGATCTCTAATCTTTTGGACCCACCTCATAATAGGCCAGGAAGCCTGCAGCTTTGGTGAACTCGCCCGCTTGACCAGGTCCTGGGGCCTTGGCATTCAGTCCATTGTTGTTGGCATTCTCCAGCGTAAAAGATTGACCATATAGCGGCATGCCCATCACAATCTTGCGAGAAGGAGCACCTTGCTCTATCCAATAATTGAGCGAGAAGTTCTGCAGGGAAAAAGGGTCTAATTAAATTCATTCAATACAGAATTTGAAGAGGAGTTACCGCATTGAAGTAATCGTAATCGTCATCAGGATGATGATACAAAGGCGCCACATGACCTGTCTTTTTGTCCCACTGTCCATGGAAGTCGTAGGTCATGACAGCAATCCAGTCAAAATAGCGGGCCAGTACTGGTACATCATAGCCTGCATCAATGATCTTCTTGCTGGGTGAGACAGCCGTGGATAGCAGCAGACCGCGTGGCTTGAATGCCTCCGACAGCTCCTTCACCCAGGCAGTAAAGCCTTCCTTTTCATCGGAGAAGCCCTTGTTGCACTCGGTTTGCCAGCACACCGGATACTCCCAGTCGAGATCGAGACCCTCAAATCCGTATTTCTCAATAAAGTCTAGAGCGTGGCGTATGAATTTGGCTCGAGCCGCTGCGTTGCGCACCAGACGACTATACTTGTCGCCCTGCGAGTCGTTCCAGCCGCCCAGGGCCAGACTGACTTTGACGCCCTTGCTCTTCAACCCACTGACGCGCGTATAAAAATTGTTATCAATGTCCGCCCAAGAGTCGTGGGTACGTAGCGTAAGCTCTGAGTAATCTAAAACTGCAAAGCCGTAGACCACATGGGTGCACAGATCCGTATTAATGTCGTCGGGTGTGTAGCGACCCAGGCCCTTGCGATACCAGGCCCAGTTAGTGAAATAGCACACGACCTTGTAGTGGCCATCCAGTGGTTGGAGCTGTGGCTTATCTGTGGGATAAGTGGGTCTGGGCGTGGTCGAGGGTCGTTGCGTGGTGGGCACGGGCTTGGCCGCAGCCGGGGGCTTAGGCTTTGAGCTGCCGGCGCTGCCTGAGCCACCCGCTTCCTCTTTGCACTGCGCAGCTAGTGGCCAATCGCAGTTGCCCAATGCCTCATTATAGTGTAAGCCGGGTGGACAGTCAGCTGCCTGCAGGCGATTCCACAGACAGAACAAATACTTGGAACAGTCGCCGGGATATGGAACACGTTCCTCGCCGTTGCAGGGATCCTCCTCGCTTGCCTTGGACTGGACAATACGCAGATACTTCTTGCTGGTAACACACTGCACATTTTGAGGCCAATCGCATATCTTCCGGATGCCATCCCAGTGCAGTTCGCCGCCACATTCGCTCGGTACGAGTGCCCCATTTACGCAGATGTAGTACTTGCCACAGTTCCTGTGCGTGTAGTATTCACCCTCGTGGCAGCGCGATGAGGTGGGCGGTCGGGGACGTCGCGTGGTGCGATGTGGTTTCTTGGTGGTGCTTCCGGGCAACGGTTTCTGAATGGGTTTTTGTGTGGGTTTGCGACTAGGCTTGGCTGATGTCGTCGTTCTCCTCGGTTTCTTGCTGGTGCTGGTGCTCGTGGTGCTCGTGCTCGTGCTCGTGCTGGTGGGTCGTTGGGTAGTGCTTCTGGTGCTGGTGGGTAAATTGCTGCTCGTGCTCGTCTGCTGCTTCTTCACCGAGCACTGTGCGGAGGCGGGCCAATCACAGCTTTTAACCTCGTTGTTCCAGTGCAGGCCGCCGGGACAGAATTGCTGACGCAGTTCCCCAGGCACGATGCAGTGGTAATATGCGTTACAATTCTTTGTATCTGGATAGAATTCGCCAGCCTCACAGTTAGAAGGCTGAACCACTGGATAAACTAGTGCGGGGACTGGTAAGGTGGTGTGAGCCGGACGAGCGGTTGTTTGCGTGGGCTTTGGTTTGGGTTTCGCGGGACGTTTCGTTGTTGTCGCGGCTGTGCTGGTCCACCAGGCGGGCGTGGCAGTGGTAGTGCTGGTCCACCAGGCAGACGTGGTGCTGGTGGTGGTGGGCCTTCGGGTGGTTGTGGTGGTGCTCGTGCTGCTGGGTCTACGGGTTGTGCTGGTTTGATCCCAGGTGGGCCAGGATGTTGTGTGATCGCTGTGACTGCCTCCCGATGAACCATCGCTGCTTATGGTGGTCATTTGTGGTGGTACAGGCGTAATCGGCTGTGGTGGACGCTCGCAGTTGTTGCGCGTGGGCGGCTCAGTGTTTAGACGGCCCAAGGCCCGATTGACAGCCTTGAGCAGCGGAAAGGATTCGCTGCAGCAGCGATTCTGATAGTCATCCAGATCAATGGTCCACGCGGCGATACCACCAAAATCATTATTGGCCGCATAGCGCGCCTTGGCCTCCACACTGGCCGCATCCTCATAGCCGACCCACTGATCCCGCAGCATGGCATAGGGTCCCGACTTGCGATCCGCATCTCGGCCCGTCTGCCACTTCTGCTTGCGTATGCGCTGACAGATCTCATAGTAGGCCAACATGCCGGGCTGTTTGGTAAGCTCCCCGGCCTCGCCGGGACCGCTGGCGGCGACACCTTCGCCCACCAGACGCTGACTGCTGTGCTCGAGCGTGAAGCTCTGGCCATAGAAGGGTATGCTCATGATCAGCTTTTCGCGACGGGCGCCCATTTTCACCAGCAGCTGCATGGTAAAGTCTGTGTTATACTGCGGATACTTGTCCTGCGGCCGACCATAGAGCGGGCTCACGTGGCCCGTTTGGCGCTCCCAGGCGCCGTGATAGTCATAGCTCATGACAGTCATATAGTCGACAATCTCGGAGAGCGCAGCTAGCTCGTAGGCTTCGCTAATGATCTCCTTGTAGCCGGAAATGGCTACGCCTATTTGCATCTTGGGGCTTATACGGTTCAGCTCCGAGCGCACTTCACGCAGCAGCTTTGTCAGGTTGGGCCTGTCGCTGGCCGGTCCCTTGGAGCAATCACTTTGCCAGCACTTGGGGTAGTTCCAGTCCAAGTGAATGCCACTGAAACCATGCCGCTGCAGGAAACCCGCCGCACTGGAGGCAAACACCTTGCGCTTAATTTCATCGCTGACCAGGCGGGAGTACTTGTCGCCACTCGAATCCGTCCAGCCGCCCATGGCAATAAGCACGGGCACGCCCAGGGCAACCACGCGCTTGTAGTACTGATTCTCAATATCAACCCAGGGATCAAATTCTCGCATGGTCAAGTGATCGGGATCGAGAGAGGCAAAGGAATAGACAATCGCTGAGCATAGCTTCGGATCCAGTTGCTCCGGCACAAAATGACCGTCCGCCTTGCGATAGAATGCCCAGTTGGACATATAGCAGAGTACCTTTGGGGCCATGTTGTAGTTCTTCTTGTCCGTTGTCGCCTTTACCTGCGACAGTGCACCGTAGGCGACGCCATTTTCCGCGAGATCTGCTAGGGCTAGAGCACCATAGAACTGCTGCTCCGTATAACTATCCAGTTCATCGATGTGCTCCAGTTGCTCCAGATCCACCGACTTGAGGAGCTGCTGATGCGGCGAGCCGGAGCGATAGGGCTGCGGCTGATAATCATCATTTGCGCTGGGTGCTATGAAGGCGGCGTATTTGTCGGACACCGACCAAGGATCTGGTTGCACCAGTTGGGTGAGCTTTTCCTGTTGCATCTCCTCTGGCACATCGCGAACAAAGCTAGCTGGCGCTCCAAAATACTCTGGCTCGTCGTCCTCTTCGTAATCGCTGGGCTGTGCCTCCACGGAATCCCGTATAAAGGATCGCAATGGCGAGGATTCACGCAGCTGCGCAACGTTCCGTTCATTTATGCTGGGCACGCTTTCCACGGCGCTACGCAAGGGCAGAAATGTCTCACCAAATGTGGGTCGAATGCTGAAGCGACTTAGTGCACTAGGCTCATCCTCCAGCGGCATGCTCTCCACCGCCGCACGAACGAAGGCCGGCTTGTAGCTGGGCGCCACATGCACCTCGGGTGCCTCGATGCGAATGTGGCCCGTCGCCGCCGTTGTCCACAGGCATAACAACTGTGCGAGATTCAATGAATTAACATTTATCATACTACAACCAGAAGAGCATGTTAAGCCGAAGATTAAATACCCTCACAGATACCCTACTATATGGGAATTCGCAGTTGATAATATCAGCTGGTGATGCTGATTAAGTATATGAATACTCTACTTAGGTGGATATATCTCCCTCAATGGAGGCCTTACGTAATGATTGATGATAATTATGATATCAATCATGATTATGATTGATTAGGACTTACCAGCAGCCTGCATGGCGTAGCTCTCCTACGCATTATATTGTCTCTCCTTTGTTGCTCTTCTTTAGCTTGTATTTAAGCCTTTCCCTAACTGCAAATAACAATTTAAAATAATAATTTATTAAGCGTGGAATGCTACAGCGTAGAAATTTGAATCAGTGTGGCCAGACTTTAGCCGATTGTCGAGCATGAGACATGAATGTACCGTGAGTTTCCCCGAAAATATAATGATATTATATTATTACTTTTATTTGGGGCTTGCATTTAAACACATTTCCCATTAAATCGGCCGTACAAATGATTTATTAAGGCAGCCGCACGCATTATCGCGTCAGCGTTGTCCTCTCATATTACGTGCGGCTATGCGTCGCCCATTTTAATGAGGTTGGGTGGAGGCTTCTCTGGAGGCTCTTATTTTTTGGCTGACAAATTGGGAAGTAATTGTTCATTTTTCAGTGTTTTGCGCCCGGAACTTATTGAAATGCCTATTGATTGTAAGTGATAAATGTCTACATACATACATATATTTATTTTAATATGCCAGCTACAACATGACCTAGGCGGCCTTCGCCCACAAAATGTCATATGTATGTAGCATGTGCTTCAGTTCTGAGTTCCTGAAACTGGCTTACTTTCCCACAGTTATTTAAAAATTGTTATAAATTAGCCAAAAGATAGGGAACTTGTTTTATTTCGATGTATCATTTGATTGCCAAAAACGAAATGTTTAATTAATTTCATAAATCGCCTTGTTCAGTTGACATTCAGTTCAAGTGTTTGAATTTGCCGCTCAGCTATAAATTGAGTTGTGGTTTTCAAATTGACAATTGCAGGTTTATCTGATTCTGAGTTGGGCGTCTATATACTATATAAAGTCTTTGCTATCTTCATATAAACACTTTTAAGCTAAATTGCAACTTGGACTTCAGCTTTAGTTCGAAAATGTTGTTAGCTAGTGTAATTGATATTGAAATCCTGACACAAAGAAACTGGCCTCTAGGGGAATTTAAGCTCTATTTAGTATTTTATTCGTTTATCTTTGTCAGTTTTATGTTTCAATATTTACACTCATAGCTTTTGAATTATTAACTGCCTTTCCCTGTCGCTCTCAACCCCGCTTTGCTCTCTATTGCTAACATTATTGTTTTTGGCTAATATGCAAATCCGTTTGCAGAATTAGGTTAAGAGCTTTTCGATGTTGACCGGTTTCTTTTTTATTTTTTGCTATTGATTTTGTTCTTGTTTTGAAAAGAGACGTAATATGGGATGTATTAGGTATGGTAATCAAAAGAAATGTAACCCGCGGGAGCTTTGTGAAAAGATGTTGGGCAAGTTTTGCGATTAAATTTTTTTTTGTTAAGCTGGCCGCCGCCACAGAGCTGGGCAGGTTTTCATTTGCGTGTGGGTTCATTGAACGCCAAGAACCCACTGATCCTGTCTGCATGACATTAAGATGTGGCAAAAAGAGAGATTGTGCAACAGAGAAAGGCCGCGACTTTCAATCAATTTGCCTGCGTGCTGACTTTAACTTGTAAATATTTTAAATATACTATATACTATATACATTTTTTTTGCAAAATCATATATATCTGAATCAGAGCAGAACAAAAGAGTTCTGGCATAAAATACTTGGCCATTTTATGTTCCACTATTAAAAAGCCATAAGCGCCTGGTCGCAATATTCGACTCGCACAACACACACTCACAAAAATTCCCTATGCACTTCACGTACACAGACAGAAAAATTCCACTTTATATGCATTTCGATGTCCGTTTACTGTTGGAACAACACACAACGACACAATTAACACACACGCCACAAATGTTTATATAGAAAGTGTCTGCGTTCTCCGGCACATTTCTCACTTCTCCTGACTCATCATCCACTCACTTACTTAACGGCCTATCCAAAAAATGTGTGGCTATATTCCAGGGGTATATTCCAACGGTATTTCTTTCTTTTGCTGCTGCGAGAACCTTTGCGCATGCGCGCGCCCGAAACGAAACTGTTGCCGATCGCACTGAGGACGCTTCTATTTATACGCAAGCGGAGCGTGCGGCAAAATGCAAAAAAAAAAAAAGAAACGAACGCCCACAGCAACGTTCTCAAATGTTAAGGTAACAGGAAAGGAAAGTCTACTGTCAATCGTCGCATTGCAAATACTCTTTTTCGATCCGAAATTTAACACAACAAATTCTCATATTCTGTTATTTATAAATACGATATTAAATAAAGCACATTAAGGAGCTAAATGCTATAAATTCACATAGTCTTTCATATATTTTTATTCAAAATAATAATACATAATATGTACTTATAGAATTCTAACATTTTCCTGGAACTTATACAATGTTTACAATTTACAGGAACTTACAAAAAAAAAAACCTAAGCTTAAAAACAAGACAATTTGGAACTTAAAATATTTTTGGTAAGTCAATTTCCAAAGTTTCTTAAACTATTTTTCAAAGTAAAAGTTTTTAAATCTCCTCAAAATAAACAATATTCGGCATAATTCCGAGCGACCCTTTGAATAAATAAATTCTGTATAATGTCAAACTCTTTGACATAATTGTAATAACCAACCGGTTGGCAAAAACGAAAAGACAAATAATTTGTGCGTACAAAAAATCAAAACAAAAGCGTTAACTTTTTTTCGTGGCTTTTTTTTGTTTTTTTATCTTTTGCTGTAAAATCACGGCGCGAATATGGAAATAAAAACAAAAAATCCAAAAACCGGCAAACGGCGTACACAAAACGGCCAGCTACTGGAGAAGCTACCGATGTCAATGTCCAACAGAAACTGGTCCAGTTCTTCGGCTTCATCTGTCATGCAAAATCAACGGACGTAATTAATAAACGTTTGGCTTATCTTTTGGTTGCTTCTTTCGCATAGTTTCTGTGAGCATAGTATTAAGTGGCACCGAATGATAAATGGGCTGGACTTTCTCTAAGATAGAATGTGCTATTACAAAGAATTTCACGTCAATAACTCAGTCAATAACCTAGCTGATGGCTCTTTTATGCTAATTTTGATTAATATATTAAATATAATTATAGTCATTTTTAGTAATTGGCAAATCCAATAATGCATATTATTTTAATATAAACGTCTTTGGAAACATATTTAATATATAATAATATATATTGTATATATATATTGTATATTCAAAGACACATTTTATGGTGGGAGTTCGAAAAACTTATGGAAACTTGGGCACACCCAATCCAATCCATCCTTCCTTGCATGCATACATACACATATACATATGTAAATATATCCATATACTACATATAAATATATGCATATACACACGTAAATGCATATATACATATATATATTTGCACACACACAGTTGCATGCTTAAATGCACACACTTCTTAGTCATTTTATCTTAGGGCTTGCTTTTTAATTTGGTCGGTCGTTATGAATTTGAAAAACCGTTATGCAAAGCATAGCTCTTGAAATGCACTAAAATTGGCCAAACGCGTGTCGCGTGTTGCTATCGATCACCCGCCACACTGTTATCGCACAACATGGTATCGATAGCTGTCGGGCAACCTGTATGCAGCTGCTACCCTTACTGCTGCGGGTAAACAAATAATTGTTGTAAAGTAATATATATTAAAAAGTGGCGTCCCGGGACAAAACACATGACGGCAGATGCCAGGCAGGTGAAAACAAACAAGTTGCGTAGCGCAGAGTAACTCGAGCAGCCGCGACGGATATTGCAGCTGTTTATTTATAGCACCATAGCAACAACAACAACAACAACAGCAACACGAAACCCAACAACAAGCAACCTCCTACACCAAGCCAAGCCGAGCCAACCCAACCCAACCCGACCAACGAGTAGTTGTGAGTAGGCGTCGTAATTGGCCGCGGCCGCAAGTGCAAGGATACACGATTTACAGTTGCCGTAGCGAGCCCATCGCAAAGTCCCGTCAAAGTCAAGGTGAGCTGAGCAAGCGAGCAAAGCGGCCGCGTGACGTCTCCATTTGACATTTGCGTGTGTTATGAAATTATATTTATTGACGGCCTATTGAAACCGCAAAAACTTGATTGTGAAATTGATTTAAACTTATCAGATTTTAGAAACAAATATGGAGCCAAACGTAACTGCAGTCAACGTAGCTGCGGCTCCAGCTGCGGCGACGGCGGCGGCAACGGCGCCAAATACTAAACGCGGCACGCAACAAGGACGCAAAAAGTCTGGACCCAAGTTTGAGCTAACCGAGGCACAGAAATCGGATATTAAGGAGGCATTTGATTTATTTGACAACGAGTGCACCGGCTACATTGAGGTCAAGGAGCTGAAGGTGGCCATACGCGCCCTGGGCTTTGAGCCCAAAAAGGAGGAAATCAAACGGATGATAGCGGAAATCGATAAGGATGGCAGCGGTCGCATTGCGTTCAATGACTTTCTACACCTGATGACCATGAAAATGGCCGAAAAGGATACCAAAGAGGAGATTTTGAAAGCGTTTCGCTTGTTCGATGACGACGAAACGGGCAAGATCTCATTTAAAAATCTGAAACGAGTCGCTCGGGAACTTGGCGAAACACTAACGGACGAGGAGCTGCGCGAAATGATCGATGAGGCCGATCTGGACAACGATGGCGAAGTCAATCAGGAGGAGTTTCTGCGTATTATGAAGAAGACCAGCTTGTATTAATCACATTTTCATGAGATTCAAATTGAATTCATAGTCATAAGCCGCATAAGTAAAAGTATTAATTTTTAAGTTTAATTTAAGCTTTTGTGTAGCTAATTTATTGCCCAATTCCGCTTCATTTGCTCAACGGCAACTTATTGAATGTGGGCTGCTTTTTATATAAGTCCCATGTGTGTTCCTTTCTCTGAATGTACAAGACAAGCAAATGCACCGCCTGTATTTTTGCACAATATAATCTCAACGATGAATAAAACATCAGCTAGTTAACGTTGTCAATAATCAATGTTGTTTTAACTGATTTATGCTTATCGAAAGCAAGATATCTCTAATCGGGACTTGAATATACACTATGCAGAGGTCTAAATTGCCTTTTCGCACACAATAAAAGTTACTTATTTACATTCGTTTCCACGGTTACATATAAAAAACATTGCTATTAAAACAATCCAATTTGTTATCGTTATAGATACTCCAAAAATATCAGTAAATGTTTAAGAATGATTATGGGTCAAAAAATAATATGGAAAAGTGATATAAGGGTAGAAAGAATAGATAAGAAAAATCGCAAAAGAGGCAGAATCCGGAATAATATCGAGAGAACAGTGATTCACTATCATACATACAAACTTGCAAACATACACGCATACAAACATAGATTCATATATGCATACACATGCCTCTATATATATATATATATATTAACATACATACATACATACATATAGTGGCTACTCGAAGAACTTGCCTTAACAGTATGCTTAGGTTCTGTTAGCTTTGTCATCCTTTCTATGTTGCTTGTCATTCTCAAGTGGTTAAAGGTTTCGACAGCAGACGAGGCTTTGCAAGTCTAGAGTCTGCAGTTTCGGCGAGTTTCTTGTATTAGCTATACATATACCCTGTCGATGTTTATACCATTATATATATATACATATATTTTATTTTTATTATATTTGCTTTTATTCATGTGAAAATTCTCTAAACATTTTAATACTTTGCAAACCTAAAAACTAAACAAAAAGGCGGAACACATAAAAAAACTAAGCACACAATGAACTTAAATTCGTTGTAAACATAATATAGTGTCGGTTGGATATACCTAACATAAGTACATCTAGGGAACTGGCGATCTAAACGAACGGCGCATTGAAGTAAATCTTGCGTTTGCTCGGCAAGGGTTTGGTGCTCAGGCCCGAGCCCTCGATGAATTTCTCGAAGCTGGCCAAGTTCTTTTTCATCTGCTTGGCCTTGGCTGGCTCTGGTTTAATGGGCTTCTTCTCCTCCTCCTCCACTTCCTCCATTTGCTGCTCCTCCTCCTGCTCCGGCTGCAGTTGAAACTCCTCGTCCAGATTGTATTCATCCGCGGCCGTGACCAAGCATTCATTGTCGTCCTCACTTATCTCCGCCAGCATGCCCTCACCTGCCGAAATCTTCGGCGCTTCGTTGCTTCTGTCGTACTCTGCGTCCAGATTATACCAATCGAATTCGGCCTGCAGCGGGAGGCCGCCGCTCGTGTCCGCCAGCTGCAGCAGCGATTTAGATGTAGGCGTTGTTGGCAAGCTTTTGGGCGTGGTGGGCGTGGTTGGGGAACTGGGCAAGCTCATGCGCTTGTTGATCTCGGCCAGTATATTGGGCACATGCTTGCGCTTGTACTGGGACGGCATGGTCTGTGCATTGGTCGTGCTGGGCGGCAGCTGGAGGCGCAGCGTTTTGGGCGCCATCAGCAGATAGTCGGCGGATTGCTTGGGCGCTATGATGGCCGCCACATTTGGTAGCTTTGGTATGTCGGCGAAAATCTCTTCGATTTCCTCAGTCTTGTGCGAGGCGGCCGCCGAGCAGGCGTCATCATCCTGTTCCAGTTCCAGCTCCAGTTCTCGTTCTCGCTCCGGTTCCGTTGGCGTGCTCGATTCGGGCGCCTTATGCACATCGGCGACAATTTGTACGCTCGTCACGCCCACCTCGGCTATGGAACAGTAGTCCGGCTCGCTAGTCGTTGTCGTTGTCGTTGACACTGCACAATCGCCCTCGTCCTCCAGCTGCTCTTCCAGCTGCTGCAGCGATTTTTTGAACTTGAGAAGATTCGCCGGCTTGGGCGGCAGTGCGGGTGGCAATTTCTGTGGCGTCTTTGCGCTGCTGGCATTGGTATCCGCTGCTGCGGCCGCCATGTCCACATAGAGATTTGAGGCGCGCTCGGAACCAATCGGCTCGTACTCATTGCTGTAGATGCTCTCGTAGTTAAGGGTATCACCGGGTGCAGCGGGTGCCGCCGCAGCCATTGGATGATAGTGTGAGATCAGTTCGTCGTTTTGTTGTTCCTCCTCATCCTCGTGCCGGGGCACATGCACCATGCTGTTCTTGGTGGAAAAATGCACCCGCTTTCGTCCATTTGTGCCGCTGCGGCCGCTCAGCGAGCTGCGTCGCGGTAGATTGGCGGCCGCCTTGGGTGCCAGGGCCGACTTGGGCGTGGCGGGCTCCCGTAATGTCTCCTCCATGGACTGTTGCAGCAGTATTTGATTGACGCACTCCAGCACGGGATTGACGGCGCCCTGGCCATATGGCTTGGCCACCGCCGGCGCTGTGCTTAGCTCCTCCTGATCCGAGGCGCTTGCATACCAATCATCTGTGGTCGTCTCGTAGATTTGTTTGGGTGACGCCTCGGAGAAATCCGCACAGCGTCGCTGCACGATTTTGATAGCGCCACATGACATAAGCTGCTGCTCCTGCTCCGGATCTAGTTCATCGAAATCCTCATCATCCTGCGTGGGCGAAAAGATGCCATCGTCTTCCTCCAACTGAGCGGCCACCGAGGAGGCCGTCTTGCTGCTGCGACTGGAAGCGGAACTGTTGCGCCTCCGTTGCTGCTGCTGCTCCAGCTCCAGGCTGCTGTGCTCGGAATAGTCGCCATCTTGGAGCGTTGCCTTCACGCCGTGCATACGTTCCATTGCCCTGGCATAATTGTGCAGCTGCTCGTAGCTGGTTTGCGAGTCCTCGCGACTGATGCTGCTTGTATTCTCCTCCGACTGTTGCTCCAGTGCCGCATCGTCAATGTGCATCGCCCGGGAGCGCATGTAATCCCTAAATGTGCCCGCCGTTCGTTTGCTCGTGTAGCGCACACTGCGCCTGGCGCCATAAAACGACGATGAGACAGTGTCATCGCTGGAAGAGCCGTGCTCAGCTGCATTGGAGAGAGAGGTAGGGAGAGAGAGAGAAAATATAAATATTTTATGGAGCATGGACTTAGGATTGCTTGGAGATGGGAGCGTGAAAGGGATCACTACACGAACGTTACGTATGGCGGTAAATATAGTTGGCGTAGTTCCAAAATAAATAGTCAACGGTTCGAAGATATATAGTTCAGTATATAAAGTCGTTTCGTAAACTTTCCTTTCGCTCCCATCCCAATAATTCCAATATTCTGGGTAACTCACCTTTGGCGCTGACGCCCAGTTCCTTGCCACAGGTCTGTGTGCCGCAGGCTCTCAGCTCAATGTCATAGAATTGCTTGCGGCAATTGTTGCATTGCAAGGCCTCGAGCACTAAGCATTCCTCCACATGCTCCTCCTCATCGGCGTTGGTCTCTTGGTCGGCGACCATGCCCTCATCCCGCTGGTGATCAACCAGACGCTTGCGCAGCGCACGATTCTGGCGTAGTAGGCGACAGATTTCGGCATCCCGATCCAGCAGACGCTGATTGACCGTTTTCATGTCATTCTTGAGCTTGGACTCAAAGCAGATCAGGGACTTGACCACACAGGCTAGCTCCTCGGTGCGCCGGCGCTTCTCCTTGGCCAGTTCGCGATGCAGCTGCTTGTTCTGCTGATCATAGTTGGAGATCATTTGCAACAGTCGGCGACGCTGTATGCGATCGGTTGAGTTGGCCGCAGTGGCCACAGGCGCACCCGATGAACTGGAGCCGGAGGAGCTGCGTTGCACCTCGCTGCTGCTGCTGCTGCTGTGTGTGTTTCTCGAGGATTGCGAGTTGTCTGAGTTCTGCAAGCGAATTCAAATTATTTCAATTAGTTGCTTGTTTATTCAATTCCTTTTTGTAGCCCAAAAAATACCTTGTGGTGGCCCAGAACATGGAAGTGACCCCCGAAAGCCCATTTGCCCACCATCGCAGAGGCTTGTGCACTTTGCTTGGCCAGCTCTCAATGACAACTGTCGTGGACCTGGGCACAATGCTGATTGATAGCCAAGTGCGACGCGTTATCTCACCTGGGTCTTATTCTAATGACGCACACCAGCTGCTCTGGTGGTCGCTAAGTGTAGTTATCTACTATAGGACTATGCCCCAAAGGGGAACATGCGCTTTCCCCATCAACCCGACTGGGTATTGTATTAAAGCTCTAGGCAGTGGGAATTGGAAGATATCTTCTCGTTTTGATCTGGCTAAGAGGCTTACTAAGTTCTTGTTCTAATATATTATTTTATTAAATTTACATAATGCTCTAAGAAGCATGCTACAAAACTTTTTTGTGGATTTAGTTGAGAAAATGAAATTCGGAATATTTGCAGACATAATATTTTGTTCGAGCGCTGAAAAGTATGCTACACTGTTTGAATATTGAATATTAAAAAACTCATTTCGAGTGAAGAAAAGTGAAAGAGTTAAAGTTCCAAACATTTATATGAAAGAATTAAGCAAAAGGTTTCGCAATTGTTCTGCTAATTCATAATTACCTACTTTTCGATGGGTTATGTTCTTATGATATTGAGATATGACAAATATTTTCTATAAGAAAAGTACATTAATACCCTCATTAGATCATCAATTGTGGATAGCCTTTAAAGGGCATTTGCTTGTCCATAAGCGAGAAAGAACTCTGGCCACAGGTCTATCTTATCACATGTTTTTGGGCTTGCAGGCCAAAAATAAATGCGAGACAATGTTGTTAGATTTATGGCATTATTATTTTCGAAGCGCACGATACAAATCGGAGTCACCATCCGCCGCCCCCACCGAAGGCCATTGGCACAGTCAGTCGGCATCTGCGTGCTATTGACCAACTATGGGAATTGTTGCAGCAGCTGTAAAACTGTGAAGACGACACGTACTCGCAGATACAGATACAATACTCGGCATGCGCTATGCGAATAATGCGACAAGCAATGCAATACGCTTGATTTCAACGAAAAAAAAAAGAAACAATTAATGCCAAGGCGAATTGGCCAGCTCATTGGCCAATGGCTTATCGCGTTAATTAGAAAGCCAAGAAAGCAATCGGGAACAGTCATCTATCTAAATGTCTAAGCCTCCAAACAGATAAGCAAAGCAAAGATAAATAACTATTTGCACAGTAATGCACCTACCAAAACTTAGTTGCAGATAAAACTAATTTTAGCTATATTCACATTGTATTTTTAGGTCCAAAGTCAAAATAAATAGAAAGTGCAAGACTAGACACAAGCTGGCAGCTAAGGGCTCGCATCTCTATCTTTCTAGCTGACTTTTTAGTTAACTTTTAAAATCATTTATGAGAAATTTCAATCTGGTCTCCTTTTAAAACACAATATATTAGAAAACTTTTTCTTCAATTTCAATTTGTGTTATTCTAAGTTTTTTTAAATTCATAGAATCTTAAATTTGTAGCCGAGTCTAAATGAAACCTAACTAGGTTTAATGATATGCCTCATTATACTAGATCTCATCTACATCTATGACTTACATGCTCTGCACTCTGCTTTTGCAGTCGCGCTCCGAATCCGAGTTTCTTGTAGGCAGGCGTATGTCCTGCTGCCTGTGTATTGAAATGCGAATCCAAACTGGGTTCCGGCAGTTTCTGGTAATGCTGCAGCGTGGCTGCGCCCGTCGTCGACTTGGAACGCATTGTCACTTCGCTGTTGTTGTTGTTGTTGTTGTTGTTGTTGTTGTTGTTGTTGTTGCTGTTGGAACTGGGGGATTTGAGCTGCACGGCCTCATAAAACTCGCCGTCGCCGTGACTGCGATAGCTGCCCTGCAGGCAATTGAAGCTTCCCCAATCCGTTTGCAGATTCGAGTAAAGTGCGCTGTTCTCCGCCGAAGATTTGTCCTTCTCTGCTGACGACTTGCCACCGCCGCCGCCGCCGGCCTGGCACTTGAGCGTATCGTAACCGTTAAGGAGCTCGCTTCTGATAAACTTTTCAATGAACTGGCTAGGAGATTTGGCGCTCAGATTGGCAAAGAATTTTCCGCCCGTGTCGCTGAGGCTGCTCGTCGATCGCCGATGGGCGGCTGCTGCTTGCTGTGGCTTGTGATTCTTATGGGGCAGGCTGTTGCTCTTCTTCTGGCCACTGCTCTCATCCGGGGATGTCGTTTGGTCCGTCGTCGTAGCTGTTGCTGTTGTTGTTTGCGGCAGGCCATAGATCTGGGAGCTGCTTAACAGACTGAACATATTGTTGGGCTTGGGGCTAAGGGTTTGCTGCTGGCTATAGCTGGCTTGGTATCAGGCACGGGGCAACGGCAACTTCATGGCTTGGCTCGGCTCTTTAAAAAGCGCTGAAAAGAGACAGAGTAAAGATTAGCTTACTTAGTTACATGCAAAGCATAGCTTAAACTAATTCAATTACCATGATTTCTATAACTATCTGGCAATTGAAATTCCATTCAATTGATTGTTAGTTACATGTATATCTTACAGATATGCAATAACTAAGTCAATTAGCCGCCTATATAATATTTCAATTGTTCAACATGTTGCAAGCATTAAATTGTCATAACAATTTGACGTAAGACAGTGCACGCGTTTTATTATTTATACGCAATGCCTCAAATTGAAAGGTTAACTTGATATTGATATAAATATTTATAATCATGTCAAGAGCAGGAATCATGTGAATTTTATATGAATTAAGTTTTCAAACTTTTTGACAACCTGCTGATTATGTCGTATATATATCGTATATTCAGTTGTTAAGGAATATTTATTAGCGGCTTCCTCAGACAATAGACAATTCTTCTGTTTGCCCCTCTGTAAGTTGGAAATGCAATATTGCTGATAAAATTAATATCTAATGATTAGCTTCTGCAACAAGAAATGTTTTCTTTCTACAACCACACATACACTTCTGTGAATGTACATGTATTAGTGAGCTTTCGTTTTAAAAGCTCTACGAGCTATACTTCAACTAACAACCATGCTGCGCTTTGAGCTTGTAAAGCATCTGAGTAGATGTGCATTGTACGTGAGCTAAGAGACAGATAAAGGGTCGTATGGATATAGCTGATAAGGCATTAATAGATTATTTTTGTAAGGTTCATTATTTTATTACAATCTGTTGCAAGCAATTTCAATTGCAGTAATAAATGCCAAGTATTTACTATACTTTTTATTGGTTTCATTTCATTCTGATTTTTTCCGGTAGACAATTCTATACTCTAACTTTTCAAATCAAATAATCTTGTGTAATTAAAAGTTCAATTACTGCTGAAATGATTTCTTATCAATTAATGGTTTTTGCTTTGGTCTTCGTTTGTTGTCGCCACAACATGAATTTATAACAATAGCTCATTTATTTATTATTTTTTGAACAAACAAGCCGAAAATTGTTTCATCGTCGACGCTTTGTTTGCGCTAGGTGGGAATTTCTTGGGGTTGTCCAAAATTTGGTTTATTGTGTGTTCATTTGATAGATGTGGCATGCAGTAGGCAGTAGGCAGTAGGCCCGTCTGGCCTGAGGCTCTATTGTAAACCTAACCTTGAAATTGGTGTTTTGGGTTAATTATGTGGCACCTGCGCGAAGGTTCTTGCTATAAACTTTTATGGCCCCGATTTATCGATGTTTGTTTACAGACTATAAATGAAATTTGATTTGAAACAAGCTCTCGAATGTGTTGCAATATGCGCTTGAATTTTGTACAGAGATTTCCCGGTAATAACAAATGGCCAGGTTAAGTAACTGGCTTTGTTATTTTTAAACACTTTTTGGCCAACTTTTTTTTGTTGTTGTTGCCACTTTTGGCTATTCGTTACGGTTATGGCAATAAATTTATGAACTGTAAAGAGAGGCAATTAAAAAGCGCCAAGAAAATGCGCAACAAACACGACGCCGACACCGACGCCGGCGCCGACGTCAACTGCGGCGGCGACGCTGCGCATGCGCAGTCATTGGAGTGGGCAGCGGAGTCGCTTTTCCTTTTGCAGCGCGTGCTTGATGCCAATTAAGCTCGGTGCAATGATCATTACACCTGATCATAATGATAATGCAATGCAAAAGAAATTTAACAAAAAGTATATCAAAAAGCATTTCCAAATTAAAAGTATCATAACTAACCATTTGATTATGTTTATTTTTCTTTTTTTTTTGTCTAGTCGGTTTTTTGTTTTTTAAATGGCCTGTGAGAAAGTTGGCTGGATAAGTTTTGTAGCCAGACGAAAACTGAAAATTATGCAGCTAATTATAATTTGATGGCAAGCATTTCATTTGTAACTCACACAGATAAACAGAGAGAGAGAGAGAGAGAGAGAGAGAGAGAGAGAGAGAGAGAGAATTGTGATTCTTGCATATCAAATGTCAATTCATCACAATTTACAATATTTGGAATGTACTAAATGCTAAGTTTCTAGCTATACTTAGTTAGTATAGTTTATTAATTTTCTCTTTGTTTATTTACCAGAACATCAATTTATCATAAAAAGTATTTAATTTCCTTAATGTTTAGCTGAATGTAATGAAAACTTGAATATGCCAACTTGCCCAACATCTAAGAATCAATTTATCAAACAAATTCACGCTCTCATCTAAGAATTTAAGTTTTGAAAATACAATACATTAATCAGTATACAGGCGGCAAACATTAATACTTTTTATTAACTTTTAACAATCTTTTGACTTTCTCAACAGAAATCTAGAGAAAGAAAAAGGATTTAATTTGCAAATTTCTAAATTGGTTAGCTGAAATCAATATTGTGTATATGCTAACTAGCTGTGGCTTACAATAAATTTTCATTTGATACCATTTCGAGCGTAAATTATGCAGAACCTATCCAGAGAATCCTATCTGAAGCCGAGATCATTTGTTATACACACAAGTTGTTGGTCAGTTTTTGTGCGTCTTGTCAATGGGCAAACATTTATTCACTTCAGGCTCTCAATTATCGCATTTTGAAATCACAATATGACCATAGAATGGCCAGCTTTGTTAAGGTGGGCCTAGCTACAAGCAATCATTTGTCTAACTGGAATTGACCATATTTGTGTATACAATATTTATGCCACAATAATCTAGCAATAGATTCAGCATTTGTTTGGCTAGATTTATTAGAAATTCGAACATTGACTGACAGGCTGAGGCGATCCAGCTAACCAGCTAACCAGCTAGCCAGCTAACTGGCCAAGAGCCGAGTCTAAACAAATTGTCTTAATTGGCCGAGACGAATGGGTTGACTGCCTTTTTAGGCTCGAATCGGCTGTCGCCGCCGGCGACGACAAAATGCTTCATGCTCTAATCAAATTTTTGGTTGCCAAGGCGGATTTGCTTGGTGACTGGGAAAATCGTTTTTCAGTTGGAAATATTAAAATCTCGTTAATGCCACACAAATCTGCTGGATTTGCTAAAATAAACAGTGCACGAGCCACGCCCCAAACGGCTTACCAACTGAAGCCCAAACATTTGTCCAAGATTAGCTTTGGTGGGATTGGTATCTATATGAATGCCAACAGGTACTCTGTGCTGGTTGCGCTCCTGGGTGCAGGGTCTTAGTGCACACTGTACAGGTATTTGGCTGTAATCTTCGACCACCTACAACTCGGGGCACGGCCCGATTGCATCCAGCTGTGCTGTGCGATAAAAAGTGAAAGGCTAATGGACTGAGTGTGCAGGATACGGCTTATTGTCACCCTGTCACCCATGCGGGACGTGCCAATGCCCGACAGCTTCGTCTAAGCCGCTCCATGGGTGGGTAGAGAGAGAGAGAGAGGGCATGGGGGGCATGCTACAATTTTAAAGACCAAATCGCTCGCCTTGGGTGGCGTCTCACGTAGATGTACACAAAAAATTTCCATTGCAACATTGAAATTTCATTCGATAAAGGTCGTTCCGTGGTCTCTTTCTTCTCGTTTGGGCTCTTTGAAATAAATCAAGAAACGCAAAAATATTTGAGCCTAGGAAACAACAAAGAGACCGAAAAGCAGGCATTGCATAAATATCGGAAACAAAAAGGACCCGATGATAACACTCTAAAGTGCGGACCCGAACTACCTGAGCTGTAAGTGTGTGCAGGCATTCGTTTGTACTTGGAATATGTATCCAGAGGCAGCAGGTATATTTGCCTAGAGCTAGTCAAAATTTCAAGGTTTGACACTTTGATGTGTTGGCATTAATTAGTGGCCATTGATATTGGGAATTCAGTCAATGAAATCCTAGTCACAGCGTGCCGCGGGTCACAAATGTAAATGAGCCGAGCAGGGCTCTAATCAAAGTCAACGATCGCTGCGAGACCCTAATGATACCCAAACGAATGAAACTTGCTAGCCATAACAAAAGAAAACTCCAAACAAAACTCAATATGCGGGAGACCCATAATACCAGAAAAAAAAGAAGAAATACAACAAGAAAAAACCTTAAAAAATCCCAACTGAAATGTTCTCGAAATGTTGCAATGAACGGTAAATGCTATGAAAATGGGTCAAGCATAGATGGCAATTAAATTGTCAGCTTTTCAAGACGTTCATCGATCTTTTTTCTAGTTTTTTTTTTTGGTTTTTTTTGGAGCGGGCGGACTGCAGGAAAATACGCTAACAAATTGTCAGTGGGTCTGACAGTTGTGACCTGATTTTGGACGGCAAACTGAAAAGAAAACTGAACAAAAACAACACGTCGAGTGACAAAGCTGAAGGAAAATCACTTTTTCTAGACCTTCCATCATCTTGCATAACGGTTTATTGCCCACCCCCCAACCGGTGACCACTGAGTTTGTCCGAAAAACCCTCGACGTCTAGCTGGGAAAACTCATAAAACTCAAGTGTGCAAAGGTACAGAGAGAAAAGTTGCTCTTTCGTATCATTTTTTACACTTGACACGTGCAGCGCGCGATACGAATCGATCGGCAACAAAACTATTGACAAACTGACGGACTGACTGACTGGCTGACTGACTGACTGATGAGCGTTTGCGAAGTGTGAATGCGTTTGTGACTACCTGTCACAGACAGGTAAATATCAGAGACCAGCAAAACCCACGCCGACAAACGCTATTCAAATTACTTTCATTCAAGCACCGCGCAACTTGTGAATGTTTGCCGCGTGATTGATTAGCCAAGAGAGTTGGGCCTGACGCGTGTTCGCGAGGCGGTACCAATAAATGTTACGATGTCAGGCCCATAACTCTGACTTCCGCATTGTCTATTGATTGGTTATCATATGAAGAAATAGCATAACTTTTACTGTAAATGTTGATATTGTTTTTGCCAAGGATCTTACTTGTTGTTGTCTGTTTTGTAATATGATTGATATGATATGATTATATAATTAGTTAGCAAGAACTACTAAGGATCATATTGCGAATGCAAGCATCTAAATGGGATACCGTTAAACTGTATTGTTCTGTTCTTTATAAAGTGAACTGGATTAGATCTGTCTATAGAGCAGTAAGAACTTGACATCTTCTAACATCAGTTTCATACATCCGAACGCATTACTGTCTCTCTCTCTCTCTCTCTCTCTCTCTCTCTCTATCTCTCCCTCTCTCTGTCTCTTTTGTTCCAGCTGGTAACATGTCTCTTCACCTTTCAGCCACACTTTATCTTAATCGACTATACTCTTGGGCTTAGTATGCTTCTAAAGGATGAAGCTGTAATCCTCACTCAGTCTGAACTAATCGTATTCTAATTTGTAGCTATCTTATAGGTAAACCTTATACTAATCCTCATTGTTTACTCGCTAAAACTTCAAGTTCTGCATGTTGAGTTGTATGAGATCTCTCACACTATGCTCTCGCCATGTCCCTTTGCGTAACTTTCCATCTAGGGAAAAGCACATAAACGAAAGTTAAATGCATTGTGGCGTTACAAATTTCACCAGTATCGTGTAGTGTAATTTTTATGAGCTGTTAGCTGCACTAAAAACTATTCAAAACCGAACAAAAACCGAAACATGCGATAAACAAAAAGATACGAAATGCAAATCAGTTGCGTACACGGCGGCTAATTTGTTGTTAAGACAACAACAACAACAACAAAAACAACAAATGAAGGAGCGTAAAATTTCGCTGGCAGCAGTTTTTAATAGCGGGCAAATTAATGATTTTCAAACATGCAAATTAAATTTGGGAATTAAAAATATAAAAAACACTCAAAAGAAAACGGCCAGACATCAGATCGGAGGAAAAAATTAATGCCAAATATAAAATACGTAAACTTGATCTACAACATTTTTTTTTTATCTCTGCGCCTCCTGACCAACTAATTGCCGAATTCTTGGCGAAACATAAAAAAGTGTGTGTGTGTGTGTGTGTGTGTGTATATATTCTCAAAAAGTGTTTTGTAAGAAACGGCATTGAGGTACATTGACCTTTTAATTAAATTAAAGCACAACAAGAACGTTGCGAAAATAGCAACGGGTATTATGCGCATTTTGTTTGGTTCTACCCTTTTTCTAATCCAATTAAAAAGCATTGCGGGAACCTTACAAAACAAGCCAAACGCGATGATGGTTACCAAAAAAAAAACGAGACACGTAACAGCAAATCAGGGTACAGCTGGCCAATACGGAAATTGCCAAGTCAGAGAAGAGAACCAAAAATTTGGAATATATCTCATAGAGTGTAATAGATACATAAATGTTAGATCAAAAGAACTAAAAGAACAAATTCGATTATGATGGAAGGTTGTTGATTATTAGCCTTTTGTTGTCGGAGAATAGTTTTTCATTTTTAAGATTTATCCAAACGAATTGATTTCGTATTTCCTGGAGGCCAAAAGTCTTCCTGAGTTCTTCGTATGATCATCTTTTGTATCTTATCGTTATGAGATGTCATATGATATGTTAAGAATGAAGACTCTTGGGAAATATAATATCTGATATCACATTTGCTAGATTGATTAAAGTCTATTAACACATTTATTCAGGTAGCTGGAATGAATACAAATCTATATACGTATTTCATCTCCAGCTAAACCCAAGTTTATTATCAGCTTCTCCAGCTATCTACAATTTCAACAACAATAAAGAATTTTGATGAATATAAAACGTGATGTTTTGATAAAACTATTTATATTTGTTGTCGATTTAAGCTTTAATTGCCAAGTCCATATTTGTTGGGTTGCATTTAAATATTTTTAGAAAATTTTGAATGTCAATTAAAATGTGAATAAATTATAATGTGCTATATGAATAAACGTGAATCACTTACGGCAGCTGCTTATCAAAAAATGAAGACTAAAACGTGTAGATAGATTGAGAAACGACCTGAGATCATCTTTGAAGATCTCGTTGGCAGTACAATCAGCGAGCACATTGAACTCGGGCCAAAGCCCTTGCGTAAGCCCGGAGATTAGCCAATTTAAGTGAAAGACAAAAAGATGTTGTTGGCCAGAACGATTAGGAAACCGGTTGATGTAACTTTCCATTAACCGGTATTCAAAAAGCTGGCCTAGGTTCAACGCAAATTAGCTCAATTTTGAACTATTCAACGTTCACAGCCCCGCCCCCTTTCTCCTCCGCAGGCAGCGGCCTAAAAACTGTCATTTTAGTCGATCTATGCAATTTTCGAAATTTTGCGAAAATATACACCTAGAGTCGATAAGTCTGCGTGGTTGAATGCGTTGGCAGTTCTTAGTCATATGCTGACAACATTTACTCAATGGTGTCGTTTACCCTAGGGTGATTTTTTTTCATACCCTTGTGGAGGGTATTATAAATTGTTTATGAAATTCGTAACGCATAGGGGGAAATTATGTGTGTCATTCAGTTGCAGGCAGGGCATAAGCCGAGCCATTCGGATCGGACTTCCACATCACACAGATGCGATAGGAACAATCGGGACTATGACTATGCCAATTAGCAAAACCTATCAATAGCTAACTATTTCATATAGGAAAACTCAGTCGGAAAATTAGATTTTGTATGGGAAAACTTTTCTTTTACTCAGTATATCTCACGCTAACACAACCAGTAAGAGCTTCATCATTCTCCTGATATATCTCCAAATCCCCTTAAGAACAATCGTTAAGCATTTTTTATCGACTTGTCTACTAGAGTATTTGCTAGTCGGAGTGCCGTTCTGCTTGTTTGTTTTTTATACACATTTCCTTATGAATATTTATTGTGAAATATGTGTGCTTTTTTCACACGATGATTGCACAGACTGTTGAAATGAGCAGCGAGCAATTCGGTTGGGAACTTGTTTGACACTCAATTGACCAAGTGGCGTCCAAGATCCCGTTGGCTGTGGCTAGTCGCTTACCTTCAGACACGAGCTTCCTTGTCCACGCTGAGAATTGCCGTTGAGCTGCAATTAAAAGTGAAAAATAATAAACATTAGCCAAGTCTCGCAGTTATAAGCCAGAAGACGTGCATCCTTTAATGTGGTGCACCGCTAACAAACACAAACTGCACCAGTTTAGCGCTAACTGTAAATGCAGTTAATTAAAGCCCGCTCTGCGCCGGCTTTAATTAGCATGGTTAAAAAAAAAAAAACTAACATGACACAGTCAGGTAGACAACAGCCAACTGCAATGTTCTAACCAAGCTGCGGGAAACCTTGTGAAAGCGCCCCGGGCTCGGCTTACAGTTCGTAGCCCCAGACCCAGTCCCGGTCCCGGCCCCAGGGCGTTGCCTGTAGCGGAAGCCAAGCACTGGCAGACAGCGCGCCAAGTCGACCCTAATTTCCTATTTAAATATTGTCAAAGCCAAGCAACAAGAAATGCAACAAAGCAACACACAAACACACACACACACGCACACACACTCAGGTAATCCAATACAGGGCTCGAGCCTGGGTCTTCCGTCTGGCGATGGGGCCTGGTCTTGACAAGTGTTTGGGCAAATACAAATAGAATTTCCTGCCCAGACATGCGTTTTGCTTGAACTGTGCCCTGGAGAGAGACGTTCTGCTTTTTAAACCAGAATCTCATATGCATCAGCAATAGTTGAGGAATTTCAAGATTTGGTAACTAGGTAAACAAGAAGTCCAAGCACTGATTGAGGTTCTCAGTAAACTCAGTTAAACTTCGCTTACAAGCTGTAAATATAACGTGTGAGTCGGTATAATTGAAAAAGCTATGTCTGGCCTTTTCTTAGGCTTTTAGCTACATATACATATTACTCGAGTAAATACTCGGAACTGAGAACTTACAGATATTGGAAGTGTTCCGAAAGATTTGAAAGGAAACAAGAAATGATAAAGGGCAAATATTAATATATAAATTTATATGATCTTAACCCATCTTGAAAGCCCCAACAACAATTTCTGGCCTTTTGAAAGAGCTTCTTTTGGTAAGTTCTCAGTCGCATTCCAATGAATGTTCGCAGTTACCTCTAAGCCAAAAACTTCAATGAAATTGAGTTTGCACAACTTTGAAATTCTTTCGCTGCTCAACGAAAATGGTAAATAACAAAAAAAAAGCTACAATAAGCACTTCCAATCGTTCGGTAATTATACATAATCGGCAAACAGCAGCAAAATAAATGCGTTAATAAGTAAATACATAAAATATTTAAACAACAAAAAAGACGGGCGAAAAAAACTAAAAGGCAACAAAACAAAATCAAATTCACAACACATAAATAAAGTGCAAAAATGCCAAGGAAAGAGATATACTTATATGTATATAGAGACAGAGAGAGAGAGAGAGAGAGAGAGAGAGAGAGAGAAACGGAGTGATCAGTTAGGATGTGTCGGGAACTCGAAATTCCAAAAATTAAATTATTGACAAAGAAAAATGCATATGAAATGCATTAAACATGTTCCCCCGACCACTGTGTAAATTAATGCCAACACAATGTCACTCAGCTTATTTATATGCATTGCTCCGTTTTTTGGTAAAGTGCAAAAAGTTAACAAAAACAATATTCGAAGGGGGAACAAAAATAAAATAAAATATAATATAGGCAACAGTCTGAGCGACAACTGCACCCACTGCAAAAAGAGACACAAAAATGCTGGAAAACAAGTTTCATTTCAGTTTGAAATGAAGTTTTAAATTAAAAACAGCTGTACACATGTGGAGCGAGTGCAACAACAAACAAAACAACAGCAGCAACAACAACAACAGCGACAACAACAACAAGTTAACAACCCAACGAAAGTTCAGGGCTATTATTGTTGACGACTCGCTCTGAGCTGAGCTTTGTGAAGGTGTCGTTCCGAAAGAAATTCCATTGAAAATGCTGTGAAGAGAACAAAAAAAAAATGGCCAACTCTGGTCTCGAGGGCTCTAAAAATAGTCTATTTAGTCGATTGGTGGTCGCCTTTTGTTGTAACTGGGTTATGAGTACCGCTCAGAATAAAAGGGTTTCAGCTGCTGTGAAACGCGGCTCTTCACAGGGTTCATTCACATGCACAAAAGAATGTCTATAGATAACTGGGTTGCAGAGTCAAGAAGCCAGAGTTACGAGCCAGGCGAGGTACTTAAATGCAAATACTAAACAGTGGTAACTAGAAAAATGTTAAATGTGCTCATTTTTCATGCTCTCCTCGTGCTATCTGCAAAGCATTTTCTTTAAAGTATCTAAAAAAGGGTGTTTTTGTCAGTTGGAATGCGTATGCCCTTTCCCTAATGATATATGTAAGTATTTCCCACATAAACTATTCAAAGCTTTTTGTTTCGAAGAGGACACATTGCCGCAACTCGCACTCTATATATAAGATCTGAGTGTTGATTTCCAGCAAATTCTCATATAACTTGTTGTTCTTTCTACGTTACACGTATCGCGGTAGACTTCACATGGCCCGCATGTATTTTGCATTTGTAGTTCCGCAAAATTGTTTTCAACCTAATGTGCTTTTTATCTGAACAATTTAGCATGCATGTTAGCCTGCTCACAAGGTCCGGGTAACAATTGGAAACAGGGCGAACCGCAAAATTAAATTGTTATCTATGCAGAGTACAAAATGAAAACCAAAACAAAACAAAACATGTAACGAACTGAAGCATTTCAAATAAGCAAAGTTTAATTGAAAAACTGTAAGATAAATGGGCCTGCTGTGCGGTCCCGAAACCCCCCTTGTCTGGGTCCCCCACCCGCTTGCGCAATCATTTGTCTGAGGCGGAGATTCTTCAAGCGTCGGCGGCTTGCATATCGTATGCCTTGTTGTATCAAGACTGAAGACTCATAACTGATTAATAGCCAAAGCTTAAACGAAATGAAAGCGAAAAAGTTTTAAATTATCGCATTAAAACGCACAATGCCCGACGTGTCGTCTTGACTGCGTGTTGTGTGGTGTGGCTCAAAGAAATGCCCAGCCTCGGTTCCCAAACCCAATCTCCACGCCCGCTCTCTGCTCGACAATTCTTTACACTTGAGAAGCGACGAGAGAGGTCGCTGTCGTCGACGTCGCAGCTCGGCTTGTTGATGATGTAAACGAAATTCAAATTTATGGTAATATCAAAAAGAAATAACAGTCAGATTTTAAATCGTGTGGTAAAGAAAAAAAAGGCAACAAAAACAAAACCCGACTAAACATAAATGTTGCGCTCTACACAAATATCAAAAGTGAAAGTTTTCACTTTTGTTTCAGTGCGTTTTTGAAAACATTTCCCGTGTGCGTTTTTTTATGTGCCCTTTAAATGAAGGCAAATTTTCACTAAACATCTCTGCCCCCGCCTATATAAATCTGGCTAATTGAGCTTTGGCTGCAGTGCATTGCGTGGAGAATATAGCCCAAGACACGAGGCCTATTTGAAGAGTTGTAAGATTTTAGAAAGCTTGATAAATAGTCAACAAAATTGTTATACTTTGATTTTAAGGGTTACCATATCAATCTTTAGACGAGTTAAAGTGCTGCCAATTTAGATTCGACTGGAGATGCAATCAAAAGGCGTTCAGTGCTGCCAATTGAAAGTTAACTCTAAGTTTGGCTTTTACCTAAGACTCTTTACATTTTAAACTTAATACTTGTTATTTATCTGTTTATCTGATTATTGAGGCATTCTTTGTGATAATAAATATGCTTGTAAATATGATCTCAACTGTCAAGCAGGCATAACGACATAATTATTATGGTTATCATGTGCTCAGTTTAACACTTTATGCCCAAATCGTGTTCCAGACCTAATTGATTTGTTATCTGAGTTAAAATGTTTGCTTAGAAAGTGTCTGGGAAGTAATGCGCTGACAGCGCGTCGTGCTGATGTCTAAATAGTTGGAATTTTGTAGACCTCTCTCTCAAAGACGAGAAAAACGTAGGAATTTTTCATTGAGCAAGCACAGGCAAAAGCAAACAATTTAAGTGAAAAACTCAGCGGGATACAAAACAAGAAAATAAGAAACAAAACTTTTGGGGGGCGCATTATCAAATATCAATAGATACCCAGCTCTCTACCAATTGAAGAGGCAGCACAGCCTGGAACTTAGAACTATGCCGCACATGTCACAAAACGAAAAAAAAAAAGCAACAAGAGAGACATTCAAAAGCAAGAGCCTATACAAAATTTACATAATTTATTTAAAATTTAAAGTCTGGGCGACTTTGGATCAGAGTCTGGCGACTTGAAACTTATGTAATCGATCCATAAAAACTTGTAAAAAATGCAGTTCACTGAGAAACAGAGCGAGAGAGAGGGAGAGAGAGAGGGATTGAGAGCGAGGGAGCCTGGTATGGCATCTGGTCTCTGAGTCATCGGCTTGTGACATTTTTCTTGAGCGCTTTAAGTTTTGACATTTGCATAGCCGCCCGAAAATGGCTGACAATGAAAATTAATGAACTGCAAGTCCATTTTGTATGCGCCGCCTTCTAATGTGGGCTGCTGCATGGCAGACAGAGCGAGAGGCAGCGAGGGGCAGCCATGTGCTAGACACGTGTCTCTGTCGGCCCACTTATGAGCCCAAAGCCGCTTTTGTGCACCATTGAACAATTCCAAAGTGCATATGAGTCAGAGTTGCGGCTCGCCGCGACACAAGTCTAGGGTGGCCAGGCCCAACCCCCGCTTGCCCCCTTGCCCCCCATTTCCAAGCGGAGCCAAGACAAACAGCAGTAAGAATTATTTGTGCTTCGTTCCTTTGTTGTTCTCTCAACCTTATATGGCAGAATGTTGTCTATAGCATTTAGAAATTAATGGAGTTTGTGCAGCGTATTGTGAGTACAGTAAGTATAGTCTGGGTTGCCTGCTGCTATTTTGTTGGGGCAGCTTTTGGGCTTGGCTATGGCGACGACGTCGTGTCATTAGAACCGGAAAAAGGTTTATAAATGGGGAGTTAACGGGCTTTCTTTCGGGGCAAACACACACGCACACACATCTCAAATGGGCGGGCATATAGCATAACTAGCTAATGATTGTCATCAACCAGAAAGATTTGAGCTTGTAAACGATCTGTGCATGCTTTCCATAGCTCAAAGGTGTTGGTCAGGCGATAGCTCTAGGCGGAAATACTTGCTTGTATTTATCAAATTTTTAATGATCGTTTCAAAAAATGATCTTGCAGTTAACTAAACAGTCAATGCAGATCGCTAATGACGCTTCACAGCAATAAATAATTTGGTATGTGCTTTAAAAATGTTAAATATTAACTACGGGCTTATAGAATTTAGTTTGAGTGAAAATCTGGAAAGGTCACCCGACGAAAACAAAGAAAACTTTAAGGAAATTGACAACAACAAAAAATAAAGCTACGAGTTGATCCTGGATACAATTTGACCCTAGTTTTCTTTAAGCTATTTAGTATTCTATATGAAAAGATAATCTTTCACTTTATGAAGAAACATTTCAATCTTTAAACCAATTTTTTATAGTACCTTCAACAAGCCTTGCAAGTTTTACCCTTGATTATATGGCATTACAAGATATTTGGCCGCTTTTGAGCATTTCCGAAAGGCAGCGATTCCCAATCCTCGGATCGTAGTCTCAATTTGGGCATGTGCATTAAATGCCTTACAAGGAAGTTAACTTCATTTGGCGGCCAGCTGTAATATAATATTTATAACATCTGCAAGTAGCCCCCGTCTCTGAATGTGCTTCTTTTTTTTTTTGCTTGTTTTTTATCACAATTAATCAGTTAAGAGCTCCAGACGTGCCGTTGGTTTTAAAGAGCATCGACGTGGTGCTTGGGCAATTCATTAAGTGCTACATCAGTCGTCGCAATTTATTTTATTTTTGGTAACAGGAAACTGAAAATGCAAGAGCACGAACTGAGGCTGCTTTTATTGTAATTGCTGCGAGACGGCGACGAGATGTGAGCGCCCACCCGAAGTACATACATACATACATACGTACATAAAAAAATCATAATAAATAAGACTTGCTTGAACTGGAAGAGGGCAAAAACAATATCAAAATAAAAATAAATAAATAAAATCACCTAATTAGCAACACGGCTGCCTGACATTAAACGAGTTTTGCGAGCCCACGAAATTTACAAAAGTGAAGGAGGAACAGTACGAAAAACGATCAAAAAATCCCAAAACCAATCACAAAAGAAAGGAAGCGACAGGATGCTCGGGCAGAAAAAAGAGAAGGAAGATCAAAGAAATGTTGAACAAAAGCAAATGGAAAATGAAAGTCTTTTGTTCAGGGTATAAGCCAAGTCATGCGTAGATCTTTTCTTAGAGCATATAGCATGCCTCGAACTTATGTTTATGGGCCAGACAAATTGCACAACTTCCTGGCCAATGTGTGCAGTGACTCGACATCATTCTCACAAGCTGGCGAATTGCCAAATACCATATATACATACATATATATATTTAAATATGTATTTGTATGTATATATATTTATATATATGTATATATTTGCATACCCGTCGAGGAGTACGAGTTTGTGCAACATAAACAATGCAGTCATAATTGTATTTTTATTGTCAGGCGAAATGAAAATTACCCACGCTTTCCAAGCTGACTTCCAGCTCTTCGACGTAGTCACACAGAAGCCATTAAAGTTGCCACGGCACGAAAAAACAGCAGTGCTCTGGTCGGGTGTGACAGACTGGCAGATACCCCGTACACAGCATAGCACTTTTTTCCTTTAATGCATACATATATATGTTCCCTTAGCCCTATGCTATGGGTTATGGGAAATGCAATCTTAGTTTCTTAAACAAAGTCTTAGTTGCTTGGGAAGGGAGGGTGAAGGTAATACATATACGATCTATTTTAAGTATACGAGAACAAATTTTGTGTCTGCAGCTCTTATTAACTTCAAGTAACCTTCTTTGTTAGGAATCCACATATAGAAATTATGGGGATATCCAAGTTTTGTTTTTCTGCCTGTAACAAAACCAATCTACCCATTTTTACCCATTTTCCATGGGTACAGGGTATTGAAGGGAAACAATTGAATGCACAATACAAAACAAAAAATACAAAGCCCAACCGGGAGTTGGCAAGACAACAAAAACAAAAACAAAAAACCTCATCAACTGATCACCGCTATGTGTCAGCCCGGTTGGAAGTGAGCCTGAGCCTGGCCAGCACTGGCTGAAAGGTTTATGACCAAATAAAAACTGCACGTTTCTGCATAAGTTGGCAATGTTGTTGCCCCACGCGGTAGCTTACCTTGTATGTGTATGGGCCATGTTCTGGGCCGTTCCATTCAAGTTTTGGGCAACAGCGGCGAGCCGCAATGTAAAGGCTGGCCCAAACAACTTAGCTGCTAATTAGCGGCACGAAATTGCTGCCACAGAGTAAATAAAAGTTGAAAAAGTAATATGCTAACACATAGAGAAGAAAGAGGAACGTGCGCGACTCATAAGCGGAGTCTAAAGAGAACGGGGGAACTAGACTTGAGAAATTTATAGGCCTGTTTTTTTTCTTTACGTCATAGAGGAATCAGCTTTAAAATGCAATTAACGTGTCGATCAATTGTTTCCAACAGCTGCTCGAACTATATAATGAATAATTTAGGAATTTAAACCTTTTAGGTTCATCTAAAGTAGTACTAAAAGTGCAAAAGTCATTTACTTCTACGGTAATTGCCGCAAAGCTGTGCTGCAGATATGAAGTTAGAAAACAAAGCTTTTTCCAGATCACGACTAAAATTGCATATTAAAAAAAAAAGAAAAAAATCCCAGCGATTATAAAAGTGTGACAAATATGGCAAGTCACAAATAGATTTAATTACCGCTTTTGGGCATTTCGAAGCGCACGGTACAGTAAAGCTTGACACTGCTCGAACAGGAGTTTGAACCATGATTTGACCTCAATTTAGCGGCTGTCAACTGTCGTTTAGAATTTTGTTACGGAGCAAAGCTCATTAGAAAAAGTGCCGCGTGCCGCGTGGACTTGGACTTGGCAGGCTGCGTGTTGTTGTAATTGGACGCGCTTTCTGCCAGCTGCAAAGGCCTCGTGCGCGTTTTGTGCGCGTCTTTAAACGCGCACAACGAAAGTCGCTCTCACGTTTCGGGTTTCGGTTTTGCTTTTTAAAGAATTATGGCTTTTGAATTGGCCTGGTGGTCGATCTGGTCCGGTCCACTATTTGTTCACAGCGGCCTGTCATTTTGTCGCTCACTTTCAGCTACTTAGAAGCAGCCGGAGACGCAGACGGAGATGGAGACGGAGATGGAGATGGAGACGGAGATGGAGCCAGAGCCGAAGCCGGAGCCGGGTTGAATAAATTTCACCACTTTCATTCTTGGCTGTCAATTTGTATTTTATTGCCCGCTTCTCATTGTCGTCATCATTGGCGCATTGTCTTTTGTCCACCGTCTGTTTGATTAGCAACGCGCCTCTGGGAAGTGGCACAGGTTGAGGCTGTCTCCGTCTCTGCATCTCTCGCTCTCTCTCTTACTCTCTCTCCCTCTCTCTCTCTCGATAGCTGTCTCTGATCTGTGGGCATTTAAGCAGGTTCCGCTTTGGCATAGGTTTATTTACCAAATATTTGTAGCATTGCAGCACGATTTTAAATCGCTTTTTATATGTTTTATGTGTTTCCATTTCATGGCACGACATTGCGCTTAAGAACTACACCGAAAATCGTGCAAAGCTGACCCATTTGAGGCTAAGGCAACTTGTATGTGCCTGTGTGTGTGTGTGTGTGTGTGTGTGTGTGCTGCATGTAAAACAGTCAAACTTTTTGACGAAAACAATCAAATTAAACAACAACAAAACCAATCGCATAGCTAACAACAATCAAATTTTGGCATAATCATAACGAATGTCAAATGCTCTAATAACTAATAAGCATAATAATGTTTATGCAGCTTCTCTTTTAAACATTAATGTGCTTTTGAATTTGAATTGAATTAAATAAACGATCTAAACTAACTTTATATAATATTATACAAGAGTAAACAGAAAGTTATATAAAGATATTTTTTTGTTAAGAACTTCAGGCTTAAGGCTTCAGCAGCTGTCGCAAACCCAACCAAACTGAACTTGGTATTCATTTCAAAATTTGAGACAAGGTGAAAAGCATCAAAAACTATATTTTATATAGATTCCTTAAATATACCTTTTGGTCGCCTGTCAGTTTCGAAATTCGAAATACCCCTTTAAGGTGAGTGTAAAATGTATTCAAATTGAAACCAAAACTTACAAAGTTGTGAACTAATTTTGGTAAGTGCACTCACGAGTGCAGTCAATTTACATAACCCCAACTTCCCCACGTAGCCACCCGCCACCCCGCCACCCTGCGCCCCGCCAAGCAGATGGAAACCAGGTCAGGCAATTGTCCAATGTCTGTTGGCTTATCGCTGGCATTCCCTTGGCTCAGCTGGCTCAGCTCGCAGTGCTGTCTGCACAATTAAATGGCGTTTATGATGGCACTTTATCTCTCTCCCTCTCTCTCCCTATCGCTCGCTCTCGCTCTGTCTCTCACTTTGTCTGGAAATCCAAAAAACCAGCTATTTCCGCAGCGTAGGTCCAATTTTCGGAAGAGCGGGGACTATGCTGCTCTGTTGGATTGCCGAGTTTTTGGTTATTATTTTGTGATTATGGCCGAGCGACGTTTTCCGTTTGCAACATGACCGCAAATGAGTTGAAGAGTTGAAATTTTCGTTTTTTTTCTGTCTTTCTTCTTTTTTTTTTGGTATTTTATTGGAGCACCATTTCCTCGGCATGCCAATGTTTGGTGTGACATAATTTCCACATGACATTCACATGGAATAACGGCTCAGCTGCCCCGACGAACTGACCCAATTACAGGCTTCCCATAACTCTTTTTAATATACATATAGATATATATATACCTACACAAATGTGTGTATATGGTATACCATCATGATCATGATCAGTATGCTGTTAAATCCAATTAGATACAGTCCATTGGCCAGAAGCTGTTACAGTTTGTTGCCTTGACTTTAGCTTTGTATTCTGATGCTAGACGACCTCTAACATGTATCTCATTTATAAATGGCCAAGATCCAAGTCTCCGGCCATTTCCATTTTGATCCATTAAGTGCCAGCAAACAAAACAAATCAAAACAGTTTTTTTTTTTTGATGGCTAATTGTCCGGTCTATAACCAGTAGCCAAAATGCCAGCTCCACTTGGCCCTGGTCTCAAGCGTGAAATTGTATTACGCTATACATTTACTGTCGATAGCTGCTTCCGCAAATGATCGACAGTAATACGTGCTCCGATATGCGAGCACAATTTAGGTATACTATAACACCCATATGAGGTTAGCCCAATTTGGCTAAATGAACTATCAAGTGCATGCCGGGCCGCCCGCTGAAACAGCCAAGAAACTAGCTTGACAAGAGTCATGCGATAGAGCTCCGATTTCTGGCAATTTAGTGATGGGTACTCTACCAGTTATATAAGAAATGATTAATGATGTCCGACTTTTTAAGTAGAGCAACATTCATGAATGAATCTGGGTAGATAACCTGAACACAAACTGTGTTCTTATTCGATGAGAAAACTGTTCAAATAGTTCAGATATGAGTTGAAGGCTTAATTCTGTCTGTAAAGGTTAAAGAGAATGTAACAATTTTAAACTTATTTAAAATCTATTCTTATAGCTAGGATCTTTAACAGATCCATGCGATAGCTATCGCTTGGTAAAAGCCATCTCTAGTTCCATATACGCCCACATTCTAAACAAGCTGCGCGTTGACAGCTTTAAGAGCATTTTGATGACTCTTCAGTGCTATTATTAATTTCGTTACTTTTTTTTTGTGCTGTACAGCACATTGTTTAAATAACTAATATAATAATAACTTATTTTGTTTGTCTTTTGCCGTGCGCAAACTCAAGTGTTGGCTATATATAGAAAAATGTCTGGTCAGAAAAACAATAATATATGTAGAAAGAATTCAAAGCCCAAAAACTTTTAATTTCGACACAGGAATCTCAAGAAGCGGCGCCTCAATGGGCAAAGTAGACGCTTAATTAATTGTTGCCCCTTTGACAGGCTATGCAAATATTTGCACAATTTTGTGAATAACGTTTGCAACATGATGAATTACCGGCACACGGCATTTCAAATTGAATAACTAGGTCAAAGTTTAACCTCGCCGTGGGTAAGCAAAAAAGCGCCAGCAAAAGTTTTTGATATCAAAAACACGACCACAATTTTATTATACAATTGCACAAAAGTTGCTTAATTGTAGGAAAACAAACCCAACCAAAAGCATATGAGAAAAAAAATTGAGAAAAAAAATTTGAAATTGAATAAAAGAAAAAATTAACAAATTCGCATTTCAAGCAAATGATTAATTTGGCGATGAGCCAAGACTCAAAATCCAAACTGCAAACCAATGACAGTTAATTACGGCTCACTGCGCATGCGGGCGCTGTCAAGGACACAAAACCCCAAAGACCCCAACAGAGTGTCCAAATATATATATAAAAACCCACCAAAAGACTTGTATCTAAAAGTTCTTATAATACAGAGAAAGGCAAGAGAAATTAAACAAGAGACGGCAAAGCTAATAAACAAGTTGTTTCTATGACAGCCATAAAATATTTGACTTAAAAAACATCCCAACGGAACAGCTCGTTGTTGTTAGGGCAACAAAATATGGAATACGTCTTTAGTAATTTTGCAAAGTAAACTGGGGAACGGCTAGAACAATCTTCCGACCATTTTAAGTTGCGGCTGGGAAACTGGACTTAATTATAATCATAAATTGTTTGTTGCTGTGATCTTTGACATGCTCTTGCATTATGTTTGATTGAACGTTTTGGCTCCAAAAGAGTCATAGATCGACAGGGGTATATGGCGAACTGTTGACTACCTAAACACACAGATACAGATACATATACAGATACATATACATATATATATATATGTATGGGTGTATGTATTATAATGGCCCGGTGTGCTATTGTGGGTTTGGCTTTAATGAAAGTTGCTCGGCTTGGCTGGTGACTTGGCATGACCCTGGGCAACACGGCAAACAACAGACATTTTCAGGAATTGTTCGAAGAGTTTTGTGCGGTTGGTTTTTTATGTTTTTGATTTTGTTTTTTTTCGCTTTATGTATGTCTCTCATGCACACTCAACGTAATTCTACCTACGCCTATGTACCCCATATGCATACATATTTATGTACTTTTATGTACGGTCTCGGCCCAAAGAAAATGAAACGCAAAAATTTGCATGCAAGACAAAGAGGAGCACAGCAAATGAAACGGACACGAAATGCATGAATGAATAAATCCCAAAAAAAAGACCGCCGCCGCCGTCGCCGCCGACAGGGGAAAGAGTCTCAAGCCAGAGTTGGCCAGGGATGCGCTGTTCCCTTGGGGGTACCTTTTTCTGTGTTACCTCCGAATGCGGCAGGTGTTGCCCGGCTATCTGAGCTCTTTCTGATGCTTATTTTTGTGTTCTCTTCTGTTTTTTTATACCCTTCTTGAGGGTTGCTTGATTTTGTCACGAAGTGTGAAGCGTATCCCAAAAAGTATATGTATATGTGTCATGATCATGTTCTCTTAGTTCCAAAGCTATCATCATGAAACATTTCATAGCTATTCTATTATAGGGCCTATATTTTTTGGAATCAGCCGGATTAAAGCACTAAATCAAGTGTTGGCATTGGAATGATCATTCGAAAATTTAGTTCAAATCAGATCGCGTTTCGTTTTACTAACCTCCATATAAATTTCCAGAATTTGATCATTATACGACTATCATAATGCTCTTTAGAAGGTCGAACAATGGGCTAGTGAATGGAGTCCCAGCCGAACTATCTCCTATGTGAACATTCGTTCACTAGGGCATTTAATATTCGGTTTGCCGCAAGAAACCTTCTTCGTTTTGGCCTTTCTTGGAGCTTATCTCGCTTATCTGGCGCTGCTGCTCGCACGCTTGTATCTTAAGCTGCGCCAGATCAGATAACATCAACAAAAACCGAAAGAAAGAAAAAAAGAACACAAATTTGTGAAATTGAAGTGTTTCAGTGCTGTTAAGGCGGCTGCTGTGCAAATAGATGGCTACCTAGGAGGGGGCACTACGAGCGGAGGGGCCTTGAAATACATATAATGTTTTGATATTTACTTTGTTTTTTGACTGATTGCACAAGTGTGTTGCAGTGCTTGGTAGCTGGTTCCTTGCCCTTCGGTTCTGTTTCCTAGTCTAAGCGATTCTCTATTATTATATGTACTTTTTTCTTTTCTTTTTATAAGAACTTGATAAATTTGTTTCTTAGCGCTTATTTTTTGATAAGTTCTTTATCGAGTCTCTGCAGCTGCAGCTTCTGTTGCGCCTCCTTTTCGGATGTTGTACGTCTTTCGGGCCGGCTTCTTCACAGTTTGCCCAAAGATTCGCCTCGGCCACGGGCCCTACCAACTTTTCTTCCTCTTGCCAGTTTTGCTTTTATTGTTGTTGTTGTTGTTGTTGTAGCCGAGTTCTGTTTGGCGCATGCGCCGCTGAAAACTGGTTTTAACAGTTTTCTTGTTGTTGGTTGTAGCTGCTGTATATAAGCATGTATATTTTCGTATTTATTTGAACGCTCCAAACTTTGCATTACACCACAACAACAACTACAACAACTACAACAACAACAACAACAACAACAATAGACAACCAAGAGTTCAATAATTGACCATTTTTTCGACTATTAAACAATTCATTTGTTTATATTTTAGCAGCTGATAACTTGCCTATTTGTTCCTATTTTCTCAGCTGTTTCTCTTTTCTATATCTTGGTTACAAAATATAATTTTACTTATCTATATTTTACGCACCTCTTTGAAGACTTTGCGCTCTATTAAACGCCTTGTTTGGTTTATTTTTTCCGTATAGATTTTCTTTTCTATTTGCTTATACACAATTTTGTATGCACTTTGTATTGATTTCAATTAAATAATTAGTTTCGTTTCATTTGTTGTTGTTGTTGCACCTTTAAACTTGTTTCTTGAAGCGATTTCTTTATAGTAGAGCCCGCTTAATTTGCCATCACTTATGCCTTTTTCTTGCCAATTAATTTCCAAATCGCATTCAAAAATTAAATTTCACTTCGTTGACTTTTGCACGCGTGTGTGAGAGTGTTTGTGTGTGTGTGTGAATGTGACTTGCTTTTGGCTTTGAACTTTGTTTTGCATTTCACAAAAATGTCCATAAACCGAACAAAGTAACGTCTTTCCAAAGCAAACGCGTCGTCTGCCGCCTCCGACACTCGTCTCCGGCGTTTAACACGTTCCAAGTGGCGTTCCGCGTTTTGCTACCAACACGGCCAGCAGTCGTTCAAGAACTGAGCTGAACCCTCGGCCACTTGGGAAACCAACTGCAAGACCAGCACAGACCAGACGCCAAGACCAGCAAGACGAACGACCGACCACATCGTCGCCGTCTCCGTCGTCGTCGTCGTCGTCTTCGTCATTGTAATCGTCATTGTTGTGGATCGTGCGCTCTCTCGAAAGAGTCTCTTATCTCTCACCTGTGCTCGCGTCTGCTCACCTGAGTGCAGCTGTTTCTGTTGGGTTCCACATTTTGTGGATGACATGCTGAAAACCGTTAAAATTTAAATTAACAAAGTTAACCTCGCGAAAACGAACAAAAATCAATCCAAATGTTATTCGTTTATTTACAAAAACATAAAATTTACATTTTTGTAAATTTGTCCCAAATCCTTTATGTATCTATAATAATAGAAATTCCAGATAAATGTAAATGATGATAAAGATATTATAAATAATTTAAAGGCCATAAGAGTTTTATGAAACTTTTGCATCTATAATATCTCTGCCGATGCATTACACACCATAGAAATCAAGAATTAATCATTTCAAGCAAATAAGAAACTAAACCTTAACAAATTCTTCAATTGCGAAATTCTAGAATTTGAAGTCTTTAGTTAGGCTTGGAATTGTGAAGAGCACAGAATAAAGACGATCGGCAACAATAGCATTTCCCTTTTGAATTTAACCCTGGTATTATATTTAAAAAAAATTAGAAGGTAGAATAATATTGAAGTTGCAATATAAGAGACTAATCGTTGAGTAGGATTTATATGTGCTTATGTGTTTTGATTATCAGAAAACAAGTATGAGGAAGTGTTCCATAACTTAAATATGAAAACATTGAAATTGTTGTTTTGACACTTTTCATTAAGTCTTATCTAAAGCAAAATAGTTTTGTGGTTCACAGATTGGGTATTTAAAAGTGGGAAGTTCAATCGAGCTTACCAGTTGATAGTTTCAATACAAATAGCCAAGTTCAACATGGGAAGCATGCGATCCCTTATTCTTATTTTATGTCTGCTGCTCAGCGCTGAATGTAAGTTTTATTAAATAGTGCAACTGAAATTTCAAATATATCTACAAACGCTTAAAATGGCTTTTAAAGCGACCATGGGTAAAAATACAAAATTATTAGGCGAAGCTAAGTATCAACAGGTTCGCCAACTAAATTCTCAAATAAATCGATTCCAAAAGACAAGTGAACTTACAGTTATTTGCACACAGACTCGTCAACAGAACCGACAACAGAGTCGTCAACAGAGTCATCAGCAGGCTCGTCAATAGATTCGTCAACAGAATCGTCAACAGCCGCGTCAACAGACTCGTTAACAGATTCATCGGCAACAGCATCGACAACAGCATCCTTAACAACATCAACAGCAACATCTCCAACAACATCCCCAACAACATCGCCAACACCATCGACCCCAAATAAGGTAAGACTTAGGGATTCCCAAGGTCTAAAATAAAAATAACCCATTGGTTTTACAGGATAACATTGAAAAGGAAAACGAAAAGATTAATTTGAAGATTCAGTACACTTTAGAGACGTCCAAAATAGGTCATTTTATTGGCAATTCGGAGTTCGATTTGCAAACAGCTCTTTTACGGAACGTAGTAGATCTGGACTTAAGCTTCTTGCAGCTAAAAATGCAAGCTTATCATAACTTTTTGAGTTATCATTTCTTCAGACTCAAACTGGAAGGTGATCTGACCAGCCGAATCGATGTCGTCGATAGCTTATTGTTGGATGCAAAACTTGGCAAGAAGTGCAAAGCTTTCTATCGTTACCAGAAAAAGGAATTGCGGAGTGCCCTCAATCAACCAAATGCCGTTAAGTCGTATAATTTGAGGTTAAATACTAAACATTGCCCCCATACGGACTCTGACGATGGGGAATCTGAGGAAGATACTGTAATCTGTTGTATCTGGCCTTATCTATTTCCCTTCAATCGAATGAAGCCAAATGAAAATAATTTACAAATGCCAGAAAGGAAATCTATCGAAGTACTTGAATGATTTACTAATTAAATACAATAAAAAAAACAGCAACTAAAAAAAATTAAAAAAAAAATAATAATAATAATAATAATAATTATATATATCAAACGAAAATGCGATTATTGTATACTACATATATTTGCAAAAAATTGTACCAATTTTACCATAAAAATATTCTTGTATCTTAAATTATCCATACCCAATTATAAATATAATAATATCCATTGATAATCCATTTTAAATCAAGGATAGTTTTTGAATGGTATGCACAATGTGAATCGCATAGAAGGGTGACTAGCAGCAAGTTAATAATCGTTTCTAACAATTTTAGAAACTTGCCTTTAATGAAAATGTATTTGTTTATTTTATGTAGACCCTTCCAATATTTAACAAATAGTTTATAAAAGAATGCAATATTCCGTAAATTATGACACTTGGGCGAGCATAAAAAGTAAATACCAAAGCAACGACAAACCTAATGCGGGTCAGTAGTTAGAATCGGATGCCTTGGAAACTCCATAAATGTCGGTTCATAACTCAAGCTTATCGGGGAGCTGTGCACGCTTTAAAAGGCAGTCGAGGCAGATCGTCTGCCATTAGTTAAAGCTAGAAGTTCGCAGACATGTCAACAGCGATCAAAGCGCTAGCATTGCTACTGATGCTGATGCAGTGCATCCGTGGGGAGTCCTTGCTGCCCATGCAGCAGCTGTTGCAGCTAGACAACATAGTTACGGACAGGATCAACGGCATGCTGCAGCAATACGAGAATTTGAGAAATCAAACGGAAAATGGAGAATTCCTGCGGCAATATGAACGCCTGGAAATTGCGGCTGCTTTGCCCATCGCTCAGCTGGATGAAAAGATTAAGGCTTACAACGAGTATCTCGCCTACGACCTGCTAAGCCGCGATCTGAAGATAAATTCAATAAATTTGGCAGGCAGCTCGACCGACTCGAGCTCCGATCAGGACCAGCTACGCGATGCGATTGAAACACGTACCACATCGTATAACGCCTTCGAGAAACGGGTGCTCAAACTTTTAAGAAAACTTGGTGTCTATGATAAGTTTACGGAGCGTGTCTTTAAAGCCATATTCAGCGATGAGAAACAACTCAAGAAGTTAAAGAAAAAACTAAAGGAACTGGACGATGACGACAAGGACAATGATAATGACTGTTGCTTGTGGGATTTCATATTTGGTTTATTCTAGGGTTTTGGGCAAACCTTGCAAATCTTGTTACCAGAAAATTTGAAGTGAATGTACCCAAAAGTTTAAATGGGAATGATTCGAAACAACTTGAAAAGAATAAGTTTCTTAATATACAGTAGTTTATTAGGCAACGTTTTTAGTAATATCGTACACATCCTTAATAAATAAAGCACGTGAGAAAATATATAATTCGTCTGGGTTAGCTAGGCTAGCACCAGATATCTATCTCGCTTGACTCCGGGTTCGATGCAACTTTATCTCTCCAAAGGTTCCGTTGGTTTCCATATGAAATCAGTTTGTTTTTTATATTTGGTCCTGACTCGAGTGTTATGTGAGTCGCTTGACTTAGTGACTGCAGTAAGTGATTTACATGCGAGCTGCAGCAATTGACAGCTCGTTATGGTGATGAGAGGGCGGTTCACGGCTCGCGGATCGCGGCTCACGTTGCTCTCTGGCAAAACAAACAAAGTGCATTTAAACGTGCCGGCAGCCATCGACCATCTAGCCCAGCAACATATAACATACTGCAATCCACTTAGGCTGTCTGTTGCATCGGCCATGGGGCAAGGGGCAGCTGCAACGGCAGCAGCAGCGGCAGCGTCATCGATCGAAGGGCCGGTCCCATAGACTGAACCGGGCCACATTTCACTATCGTGCGCGTTGAAACAAAAAGTGTTGGCGTGCTGCTGCATCCTGGGCTGACATCAGCTCTTGGCCAGAGTCACAGTCACAGACTCAGAGTCACAGAATCAGAGTCGGAGTCCGAGCAGATGCAATCGCCAGACAGTTGCCCACTCAGCATGGACGTTGCTCTTCTTCTTCTTCTTCTTGCTCTGGCTGTTGCTGTTGTCGTTTATCAGACAATGTCGCGTTTGCAGACAGTTTGAAGTTTAACAAGTTGTCGAACGCAGAGCGCGGGGTTTATTTGTTTTACGTCCTTTTTTCGTTGTTGTTAGCCGGCTTTATAAATAGCCAGAGACTCGACCATTACAGATCTCTATAATACCTATCTCTAGCTGCGTGTGTGTGTGTAAATGTGTGTGCGAGTTTGATCAAAGGTCATGCAAGGCCTCAGTTTCCGTTTCAGCCCTCGGACATTCTACTCGCTTTGCTATTCCCATTACAAATTGGGCATAAATATATATCTGTATACACATATATTTATATCAATTATATTTTCGCGCTCATATCATAATCGGGTCATCTTTCTTCTATTTTTTTTTATATTTTCTCTTTCGCTTCTTTAAGCTACGCTGGTGCTGTGGGAGCCTATAGCCAAAATTGGCGTCAGAAACCAATTTGGTTAAACAAAACGGCTTAAAGCGACTTTCATTGATTGCCATTTGGGTGAGATATGAAGTATATAGCTGGGATGGGATAAAAATGTAGCATTTGTTTAAAATTTACTATTTACTAAATTCGCACACGGATCCTTGCTATTCTTTTGCCAAACTAACCGAGTCACCTAGGCAAACCATCTACAAAGACATGTGTGTGTGTGTGTGTTGATATGTCTCTCACCTGTGTCCTTAGTTTGCAATAGAATCGTGATGCAGTCCACAGCATCCCACAAACTAGTTAAGTATCCATCCACATTTGTAATCTCTGCTGTTGCTACTGTTGCCGCTGCTGCTGCGGCTGCTGGCGCTGCTCTCTGATTGCGATAAATCATTGAATGGCGCATTAAAGTGGAGCGTTGACATGTGAGCTGAGAGCTGAGAGCGGGAACAGCAGCAGCAGCAGCAAACGGGGTAAAAAGAAAAATGCGCACAACACGGAATTAATGTCAATAGCATTAGAAGATTGACGACAACAACAACTGGCAACGATCATGGATCTTTCCAACAAACGAACTATCTATCCGCAGAGAGATAGAGAGAGCGAGAGGGAGAGTGTTGAAGTGAAGAGCAGGGAACAGAAATTGTCAGCGAAAACGGCAATGACAAACTTCTGACAATTAAAAATAAAAAGAAATAACTTAGTAGATCTCCGCTCTGTGGGCCCAGCTAGAGGCCCCAAAGGGGGGACTGATGATTATGAAAATCGATTGTTAGCCCGGCCACATTTCTTCAACTCTTTTCAACTGTCTGTCTGTCTGTCTATTCGGGCTGTCTGCTTGCCATTGACATGTGGTATTTAGGTCCTGATGCTATAATTGCGCATCAAAAAGCTATCATAAAATGCACTATAAAAGGGCGTAGCCCAGGACTTGCAAGACCAGGTCTCGCCATGCAGTGCAGCCTGTTGTTTCGCCTGTTGTTTCTAATGGTCTGCCCGCTGGGCTCGACCTGGGCCAAGCTCAGCTACATTTCGTGCAACGAATCCGATGTGGCAATAGGTAATCAGGCGGCGTCACTTTCCAGTCCAATTAATTTCATTTAATTCAATTCAATTCAATTTGATTCAAAATGCAGCCCTCTCGCAGATCATCAATGGGCTGCAGCCACGTCAGCTGGCCATATTGGTTATGCCCAGCTCGCAACTGTTTGGTGCGGATTGCGTGAATGATGACACCATCCAAGTGGACGAGTTTATTCAGCGATTGCATAAGCTCTACTACAAGTCAGTCATCTTTTATGACACGGAGCTGTTCTTTGATTACATCGAAGCCAATCTGCTGGGCGCCATCGAATGCGTCAATTTGATATTCCACGAACCAGATGAGCTATCGGCGCGCATTCAGGAGCGCCGCCTCGCCCATCGGCTCAGCCTCTTCATCTTCTATTGGGGCGCCAGACAGCCGCCTAATGCGACGCGTGTCAGCTTCGAGGAGCCAATGCGAGCGGTGGTCATCACAAGGCCGCGTCGCAAGGCGTTTCGCATCTATTACAATCAGGCGATGCCCACGGGCACCAGCCAGCTGCGTTTGGTCAACTGGTACGATGGCGACAACTTGGGTCTGCAGAAGACCCCCCTCCTGCCCAGTGCCGCCACAGTCTATGCCAATTTAGAAGGTCGCGTTTTTCGTGTGCCCGTTTTTCATGTGAGCAAAATGAATCTAAACAATCCTTAAGTACCTTGACAGATTCAAAATATATTTTAAGTTGAACTTCCTTTTGAACTTCCAAAGCGATAGTTTGGCGACATCACAGTACTTTTTCAGATGTCCTCAAAAAGTGTTCGTGTCTTCTAGAAGAAATCATTTCCAATCTCATTTTGCCTAAGAACCTTTCTGATTTTTGTAAAGTTTTGCGATGGAGTATATAAAATCAACAAGTCGATATTATTAACGATAGAATCCTTTCTTCACGATAAAATATTGTAATACATATCTTCTAGTTAATAGTATTTTTCTTACTTTCAGTCCCCGCCCTGGTTCTGGGTCAGCTACAACAACGATAGCAATAATGTTGGCAACAGCAGCGAGGATCCTTTGGATGAGTACGAGAATCTTGAGTACAATGAGGTGAACGTGACGGGGGGACGCGATCATCGATTGCTGATGTTGTTGGCGCAGCATATGAACTTTCAATTCATGTACATTGAAGCGCCAGGCAGGACACAGGGATCGTTGCGAGCACCGGATGACAGTGGGGAGTCCAACGATAGCTTCACAGGCGGCATTGGCATGCTTCAAAGCGGCGTAAGTAGCGACAGATCCCTGAAATAATAATAAATGGAATAAATAATAATAATAATAATAACAATTATTAAAAATAATAATAATAATAAGAATTATTATTGATATCATGTTATGTTATGTGCAGAGCACAGGGTATTTGCTAGTCGGATACGCTCGACTATAGCACTCTAGTTTTCTTTGACTCATTACCGTTTGTCTTTTCTTACAGTTGGCGGACTTCTTTATGGGTGATGTGGGCCTCAGCTGGGAGCGTCGCAAGGCAATTGAGTTCTCGTTTTTCACTCTCGCCGACTCGGGAGCCTTTGCCACACATGCGCCACGTCGCCTCAACGAGGCCTTGGCCATAATGCGTCCCTTTAAGCTGGATATATGGCCATATCTTATCCTGACGATTGTCTTCTCCGGTCCGATATTCTATGGCATTATTGCCATGCCCTTCAAGTGGCGTAGGCGGCAGCTTGCCGTGGACGTGGAGCACCTGGGTGAGCTGTGCGTTTATATGGCCTACATTAAAGAGATAACGCCCTGTGTGCTGAAGATAACTCACACGCGTCGCCCGCTGGCAGCGCCGCAGATGCCGCCACAGCTTTTGCAGCGCTGCATTTGGTTTACTCTACGCCTGTTCCTTAAACAATGTGGGTGATTCTTTGCCTTATGGAAAGCCTTGGAACTCATTTATCACTCCTTCGCAGCTTGCCATGAGTTGTACCATGACTATCGCACCAAGTTCTTGACCATTGTCTATTGGGTAGCTGCCACCTATGTCCTGGCCGATGTCTACTCAGCCCAGCTGACCTCGCAGTTTGCGCGTCCAGCTCACGAGGCGCCCATCAATACCCTGCAGCGCCTTCAGGCTGCCATGCTGCGGGATGGCTATCGCTTGTATGTGGAAAAGGAGAGCAGTTCGCTGGAGATGCTAGAGAACGGCACGGAACTGTTCCGTCAATTGTATGCGCAAATGCGTCAACAGCAGCCTGACGATCATCTGGCCTTTCTCATTGATTCCGTTGAAGCGGGCATCAAGCTGATTGCCGATGGCAGGGAGAACAAGGCGGTGTTGGCCGGACGTGAGACACTATACTTCAATATACAGCAGTACGGGGCCAAGAACTTTCAGCTCAGCCAGAAGCTTTACACACGTTATTCCGCGGTGGCCGTCCAGATCGGCTGCCCCTTCTTGGACAGCCTCAATGATGTGTAGGTAGCACTTGGTATGGGTATATTCATAATAGTGGAGTATATTTTCTTTTAGTTTGATGCATCTGTTTGAAGGCGGCATTTTGGAAAAGATGACAACCGCTGAATACGAGGCGCAATCGCGCAAAATGACCAAGGATCAATCACAGCAATCGATGGAGCTGGCTGCCGTTGAGAATGCTAATGCAAATGCCAATACCAAAAGCACCGAGGCCAAGACCCAGCCCCAGCATGCACAGGACAATGAGATGATCAGCGCATTAAACCTACGCATGCTGCAAGGCGCCTTCATTGCCCTCGGCGTGGGCTTCTTCACAGCAGGTCAGTGGGCCAAACTTTTAAATATTAATTATGACTATACAACTTCATTTGCGTTTAGCCTTAATGCTCTTGCTGGAGCTCTTCTATCGACGCCTGAATCTGGCGTTGCCGCTGCGCCGCTGCCGTCTCCGCTGGCTGCGTCGCTGGCGACGCTTCAAGCGGATGGCGCGTCACCAAACCGTGCGAATCTTTGCACCGCATTTGGGTTGACTACTTTATCGCATCGCTCTTTTATGCAAATCATTAACAATGCAAATACAAATGTTTCTAGCCCAAACAGTGGAACCGACAGATTAGAATATATGTTTGTGCGTGCAATAAGGAAGCATATTCCTATATAATGCTTACACTTATATATCTATGGGGTTATTTAAAGATTAATTTGCTATTTCTGATCGCTTGGTTTTCACATTTTTCATTCATTGTCATTCATTCATTCACTGTCATTCATAATTTGCCGAATCTTCTATCGGAAAATGAAGTTCCTTGTTTGAAGCTTTTCGCATCCCATTAAAAACTAAAATGATTTTCATAAATATCTTAAATTGTAGAGTTTCCCAAGATTTGCATTTTTATTGTGCAGCAATTTTCATTCTTAGACACAATTCGCATCGCTTGGAAATGCTTTCCTGCTTAACCTAGTTCCACTGTGCTTGGCGGACTCCCTCGGCCGCCGTCGACAGCTTTGTTTGTCTTTGGCATAATTAATGTGCTCGGCCAGAAGACAAGCGGGGCTGCATGTTATAATTAATTTGTTGCTCAAGTTGGATGCGGGCGCAGCTGCCGTCGCCTTTTGCTGCTGATGTATCTCAGCAAGTTTGTGTCTTAAGTCGTTTGTTTATTTATTATTTTTTTTTGCCCAGTGTGGCCCAATTTCCCAACATAATTTTCGTAATAATTTCCCATTTCCTTTTCATAACTAAACTAAAACAAACAAAGACCCAGACCCAGAAGCGACAAAAACAAATTTGCCCAGTGTCCGCCAGAGAGCGTAAACATTTTGTTGTTCCGTTGCCCTTAAAACATAAAACGGTTTACGATTTTCATGCCGTAATTAAGCAAAAAACCAAACATAAAATGAAGCACAAATTAAAACGTCTTCTTCGTCTCGGCTCCAAAAAAAAAAAAATGCCTGACAGCCGGTCAAGAAATTGACTTTTACTTTGGCCCCACAAAAGACGAATTGCTGTGTTCATTGTAGAAAGTGGTTCTAGCCACTTTTGTGCTCCAACGGGTCGTTGGTCGCTGCTCGTACCCGATTCCTTGGGCCTGTTCATCAGCAACATTACCATGCGCTCTTCAAGTGTCATACGGCGCGAAAGTCAATTGCATGTTTGCTTAACGGCCATCAGCTGGATGTTGTGCTCGTACTCAACATATATGTATATTGGTTTCTTCTCGGCTCGGTTTCAATTTCAAGAATCCCATATATCATTGTCGTCTGTCATCTTCAGATCGGAGCGTGTGAGAGTTTTCAGTTTCGTTTGCGCTGACTCTTGCTTTTGGGGGTAAATTGAAGCTTTTGACTGTTTTTCGTTATTTGTTGTTGTTTTTGTTATGTTCGGCTGTGGCCTTAGAAAACGTAACGCCTTAGGGCGTACCTAGAGCCATTACTAATTATATAGTTTCTATTTTGCTTTCCAACGGAAATTTATACCCGGCCCAAAATGTGCTATAATAACATGCCAGATGCTCCGAAAAAAAGGGACCGATTCGAGCTGCGAAGGTTAGCGGATCATGTTAGATTATATGTGAACTGGGCCCAGTTTATAGCCAAAGAGTTAAGCTTGAACACAATTGTCTAAATCATCAATACACACAAGAATGATTCAGCATTGGCTGCTGGAACACTCGCAATCAAAGCGGATTTATGCTTCAGTTTGCCATGTTAACTGTGTTAAATGCATGTTAATAGAGGAAGTCTTCAATGCTAGTTATTTTTGAATAATATGTGGCTAACAAAATCCTATGCTGTACTTGTTCAGCTAAGGTCACCAGCTGAAATTAAAAAGCTTCTCTTGTAAATTTGTTAATGTTAGCAAGAGCGTAGCATAAACAGAAGGCAATAATTCATATGGAGCTCATTAGACCCTTTTTGTGACACACAAGACTCGTAATTTTTGTAGTACAATATGAAATATTCTTAAGCAACCTCCCACTAACGGGTTTCGGCTTGGATTCTTATCGGTTTTGGTAATTTGCTTGCCTCAGTGCACAATTGGGGCACACAATCAGCTAACCTTAGGAGAGTCGTATACAAATTGGCTTATGCGCAGCTCGAACGCTTCAGTAATTCGCACTTGCAAGAAACTTGGATGCGTGCCCATAAAAAAGAAGCGCATACGCAATCTCCAAAGTCGTTTGTGGGCGAGCCACGTCGCCTGACATTGAGGCATTCCAGGTCAAGCCAGGTGGCCAAGAGTTGCTGCTTCCTGAATGGAAGCTTTCTAGGCGGACGGACCGCATGTGCATGTTGATGGATGGCTTTTGACGGACGTTGCGAAAACAAACCTGGCCAAAAATTTAATGTGCCGTGAAATATTGTTAGCCATTTCCATTTTCGCACAGAGACTGAGAGAGAGAGAAAAAGAAAGAGAGAGAGAGAGAGACGTTAAGTAATAGGCCTAGAGCTGGCTGGGGACTTGCCAATGCTGCGTATGCTTAATGTGCAGTCCAAAGCTGCTGCAGTCCACCCATGGCTAATTGAGTCCCGGCCTGCGGCGTCGGCGTCGGCATTCAAGCGTCAAATTAAATGAAAATGAACAAAATAACACTTGCAAGTGCAATTTGGCCGATGTTAACGCTGATGCTGATGCTGATGCACAATCCAGATCTGCAGCGAACGAAATGAAAAGTCATCATAATCAACAATTTTAAAATATTAGTTTGCACAAAAAGCGCTGCGACGCCGACGGCCAATGATAGTGAACTTGATTTGGGGCCAATTTTCTCTTTCATTGGTGGCCACGGTGACCACCACTACCTCTAGCCGGTTCCAGCTCCCAACGCATGCAAAAATGCCAATTAATGTTTGTGTGTGTGTCAGTGAGTGTGTGTGTGTGTGTGTTGCACTGCAGGCCGGCATAGTTTTTTATGTACCCTGAATCCATTGAAAACATGTAGAAAGGGTATAACAATTTTATACAAACGTATGTAACACAGATGAAGACTGTTTTAGACTTTGGAGATCTCTACCAATTCTCTACTATTTTGTAGACTACATATAAGACCTACAAATTGCATATGGATTGAACAATAAGCACCGAGGTTAAGCAATAATGCATTTAGTGACAAGGGAAGAACAGGAAAGCTACTTTATAAGATCGCAGCTAGGCGCTGAGTGCAGGATATCTGGCAGTCGGGCAACATTACCGCTCTTACTTGTTTTTTGCAAAAGAATCTGCAGTCGTCGATAGAGCAATGGAGCATTGCTGCGATGAGGCGACGAATCGACGATGCGATGGCAACCACTTTCTAATCTAACCCACAAGCTGCAATCGCCGTCGCCGTCGTCGTCGTCGCCGTCGCGACTGACGGCGTCCACAATTTTTGGGCTCAGACTTTGGAGACTCTTGACTGGCTTTAGCTATTTTTAAAAGCGCACTTTTCATTTCTGTGTCGTTTCTGTATATCTTTTTTTTTTTGGCGGATGCGCCATCGTTGTGTGCTGTGCTTGCCCACTTTCCCAGACTAAGTCTAAAATGCGGAAAAATAGCGAGAGTGAAAATTCGTTGCCGGCATAAATTAACTGTAAACTGTAAAAAAAATGAAAAGCGATAGCAAGAAGTCTCTTTTGCATGAACAAAAGTGAAAACTCGCCCAGCAATTGGGCTTTTGAACAATTCTTATAACCGAAATTCGCTCATTTCAAGACACTTTAAAGTTGAGATTATGTTGAATACATTTTTGGGTCTATTACAACAGCCGAACGAAGCTAATGCCAAGTGAAAATTTCTCCACGCACTTGCGCTGATTTAGTTTGTTAGACAATTGCGTTGCTATTTTTATGGGCTTTTTGAAAGTGCTTACAACTCGTACAATCCGTACATAAAACGGCATACGGCATACGGCAGCACGCCATGAACTTAATTATATTAACAATTCGTGTTTGCCGACGTACCAAAAGTACATTAACAAATGGCGCACCGCAACATGCTGCTATGAATATGTTGAAATATTTCTTCAAAATTTTAACTTTAACGTACAAATTAATGCAATGATGTGCAACGAAGCGTGCAGCATGAAAATGTTTGGGCCAAGCAGAACGTTGAACCAAAAAATGAATTTGCAATCTAAGTACATATATATATGTATGTACTTCGCTGTAATTGTTGCTGTATGCTTAATTATCTCTGCTGCTGTTGCGGCGAGCATACGTCCTCTTCTTCTTCTTCTTTGGCGTTTTGCAAGCGCAACATCGTCTGCTGTCTAGTCTTTTGCGCTCCAAAAAGCTGCAACGGCCATTGTACAAAGCAATTAATTTGAGGCAAATGAATAAAATATAATGGAAATGAGCATTAGTTTGAAGGCTGCTGCTGCTGTGGTTGCTGCCACCGCCACCGCCGCCGCCGCCATTTCTGCGGCAGCGTTTGCTGCTGACCCAAATTCACCGTCAGCTTTTCCAAAATGCAATGTTGCAAATAATTTGAAAGTGTAATTTATGACGGCGACACGACGCTGGACTTGGACCTGGACCAGACAACGGCAGCCACTTAACAACTTTCAATGCACAGCATAGCGTAGGCGGCTTTAAGCTAGCAGTCTTTTGTTCGAACAGCCGGTAGGTCTCTATTTACCACAGACCATACTGACAATTGTATGTGTCTCGCAATAAAAAAATTAGCATATACAACGAGAGTATTGCTGACTGAATTTTAAAAATTTAGATGGCGGGAAACTCACCTTTATTTTGCCATTCGCGTTTTACACAACCAGCAATTCGATTGTAGTCTTAATGGTAGCATTATTCGGATTTTAAGCAGACTGCAAAGCGGTCACACTGTTTTCAGCCATGTGCGACATATTTTGTACAGCACAAACTTTAATGGCGTGTACCTAAAAAAAAATATTAAGGCAATGCAGAACCAATATGAAGACCTTTGATCTTTCATTTGTATGCAATAATTTATGAAAAGTCAATATTTTGGTAGAATAATTGTAATAAATTTGTAGTAAATAATTTTATTTAAAAATATATTTTTATTTAGCGTTTGAAATTGTGGTATTTTTTATCATCATATATTTAATTTGGCTAAAGTAACAAATATGGCCATCTTTTTTAGGTATGCGAGCAGTCTGGCAACCCTGCAGCGCATTTAATGTGCTACTGCTCTCTCCCTGGCTTTCTTCACTCTCCGTCTCTCTTCAGCAGTCCACATTCGAACGTACGAAAGAACAAACGAGCAGAAGGTTTTTGTGCTGGAATTTAATTTGTTAGAGAAAGAAAAAACAATAATAAAGTTTTGCTTTCATTCCAAACAAAATATAGTGGATAAAAATTAGACTACCGGTCCTGCGTAAGCTGTTATAATTACTGTGCCAACGTAAATAAAACCAATAAAGCCATTGTGTGTGCTGCGCTGGGCGTGCGAGGCGCAGCAGAATCATAATTTTTTGTGGTTGCGTAAAAGGTAAATTGCTAAATCAAGCGTAGACGCAGGCGATTATGCAAATTAAAATTCAAAAGTGAAATGCTTAAAAGCGCGTCTCAACGTTGTGCAATTTCTAAGCAGATAGCGGCATCTTTCAGTTGAAGTTATAATTTCGTACTCGTTTGTGATGTGTGTGCAGCGCATACATATTTTTTGTCTCATCGTCGCCATTTTTAATCAGTCGTTTTTCGCTGACGTGTGTGCTCTATAGTTGTTTCGCTCGCACACGCTAAGTTTGTTGGCGTCGATAGTGTTGTAAAACACCGCTCATTGTGCATTTTATTTAAACTAATTTTGCAGCATTTATTTTTAACAATACAATAATTGTAATTACAATTTGTATTATTAGTGACTTGCGCGCACAATGGAAGACCTCACCAAAAACATAATATTCACAAACGCTATTAACGGCCAGCCAGCAACCATACAATATCAAACAGCAGACGGCACCATACTCAAACAACCCAAAATCGAGGGCCAAAAGACCGACCAGCAGCCCACCTTCTACTATACAACAAATGTGAGTGCGCGGCGTCGCCCGGTTCAATGATCCGTAAATTCTTAAATGCCTTTTGTGCTCTTTCAATTTTCAGGGCAATGCAGGCACTGTGAACCTAGCACAGTTGGCCACCTCGGACGACAATAAGACGTGCTACATCGCACAGCCAGTGGGCGGCTACAACTACGCCTTGGTCAACGGAATGCCACTGAATCAGGGCACCGCTCTGGGAATAGCCACTGTGGATGCACAGGGACGCATACAGATTGTCAATCAAAATAAGCCCATTGCGGCGGTAAGCATACCCTAAAAGGGTTATTTAGGAAAGAGTTAGAAAAATGTGACTGAATATTAAATGTCAATTCAAATAAGTAAATTATGTTCGCAAAGCTCAATTGCCAAAATTTTTTGTGAGGTGAGCTCAATGCAAAAACTATCCCTAATGAAAGTAAAAAGTTTGCTCCATTTCCATAGAATTATGTATCACAAATACATCTAAATATGAATTTGTAAAGGCTTCGCCTACTTTGCATTAACATATTGAATGTTAATTTCGTAAATTAATGAACGCTGCATAGACAGGAACAATTTTGATTGCGCAAAATACTTATCAATTATCACTCAGCATTTTTGCAACCGAATAGTCAGTTTTGTAATATGCTCTCGCTTTCCTCTACAGACTATTTCACCACTGCAAAACACAATATCAAACATCAGCTTCAAGTGTGATGTCTGCTCGGAGATGTTCCAGCACCTGGCGCTGCTCAATGCTCACAAGCGGATGCACACCGACGGCACGGATCCACAGCAGCACAATTCACAGCAATCATCAGATGCCATAGCGGTGGTCAATGCACAGGGCCTGGTGCAGACGCAGAACATTATTACCGGGAATGGGCAGATGGGTCAGATTCAAATTGTGGCTTCCGATACGCTGGAGCCAGTGCAGCAATCCGTAATGCAGCAACAGCAGCAGCAGCAACAACAGCAGGCGGCACAGCAACAACAACAGCAGCAGCAACAGCAACATGATAACTCCAAGTCGAGCAAGTGCATCAATTGCGGCAATCCCATATTGCATCAGTCAAAGCGTAAGGGCCCCAAGCAGGTGCGCTGCGAGTCCTGCATGCAGGCGGAGCAAGCGGCGCAACAGCAACAAATATTTGTAGCACCCGATGGTAATCGCCTAATTTACACTTATTTTGTATTATTATTAACCCGGTGCTTATCTGTTTTTAACAGGGCAAATGGCGCATCCTGTGCAAATCATATCAACCACACCACAAGCCCAGGCTCAACTTCAGCAAATTGTGGCCCAGCAAACGGGCGGCACAACGCCCAAGCGTGAGCCCAGCTCGTCGGGCCATCATCCTGTGAAAAAGCGCAACACCCAACAGATGACCAAGTGTCAAAAGTGCAATGGATCCGGCGTAGTACTTATGGGTCAACAGCACACACACCAGCATGGTGGCGCCGGCGGCTCGGTCAAACAAAATACGGTCACCGTCAAGACCGAGTGAGTTAACAAAACCGGAAAATCGTTTAAAACTTTTATTCATGAATCCAATGATTTATAGAAATCCCAGTAAACCGTTCAGCTGTAACATATGCGGCGGCCTCTTTTCACGCTACTCCAGCCTGTGGTCACACAAGAAGCTGCACAGCGGCGAGAAAAACTACAAGTGCACCATCTGCGGATTGGCATTTGCCAAAGCTGTCTACCTTAAAAATCATGCGCGCATACACACTGGTGAAAAGCCTTACAAGTAGGTGTATTTGGCGATATCCAAGTCTTCCTATTAATCATTTGTTTATAATTGTGCAGATGTCAAACGTGTGGCATGCAATTTTCACAATCACCACATCTGAAGAACCACGAGCGGACGCACAGCGGCGAACGTCCATATGTTTGCGGGGTGTGTGATAAGGGTTTTGCGCGCCATGCCACCCTGTGGAACCATCGCCGCATACACACTGGCGAGAAGCCGTACAAGTGTGAAATTTGCGGTTCAGCTTTTTCACAGGCGGCACATCTGAAGAACCACGCCAAGGTGCACTCCGGCGAGAAGCCTTACAAGTGTGAGATATGCTCGGCAGCGTTTGCCGATCGTTTTGCGCTGAAACGCCATCGTGGTATACATCAAAAGTATGGACAAACGGCGCCCAGGCAGCCAGCCGGCGATGGTATGGTCGTGCACAAGCAAGAGCTACCCGACATGGATGACGATGCGCAGCAGGAGGTCATAATCGGTGGTTTATAGATAAGAGCAACCAATGCCAATGCCAAGACGACCAGTACAGCGACGACTACGGCAGTGGCGGTAGCCTATCAATCGGGAACGGGCGCAAGCCAGGAAACGGACGGAAGCACAGGCACATTTCCAGCGCAGCCCTATTCAGGCTACTACTATCAGGAGCAACAACGACAGGAAGAGCAGTCCCAGCAGAGCGCCGCCTTTAGTGCTAGATCAGACTACTGAGCTGGCGCCTGTACATACATCATCGAGACAAAGGAGCATCGTCATCATCACCATTATCAGCTAGGCACCATTAATGTTTCATATTATGATCATTATTATTTTTTTTTAATATCGTAGTTCATGTAGGGCTCTATTAATTGGGCTTGGGGCACTCAAAGGGGTGCCGCCAAAAACGCTTTTTTACGTTAAACTAACAAAACGAATCGAACCTAATTTATTCATAGATTGTAACATAGATACGGCGCAATATGTGGTACATTTAAGTGTTATAGTCTATTTCCGTATACAAATTGTAGTTGTAATTTACACGGATTTATAAGCGAGGGGCGCGTTAACCGCATGAACAGCAAATACGTAAGAATCTACGCAGGCATGTATCATATACATAATATACATCCGCATCAAACGGCAAATGTATATGTATATATATGGGTAGTACATTAATTCGTTCATAAACAATACTAGCAATAAGAAGATAAAAAACAAACATTTTAAATACAATTTATGTAAATCTAAATAAGTATTACACAAAACAATTATAACTTTAATAAATAAATCATATTTGAATAATTTAATATTTGTTCCTGATTGTAAAGCATTATGCATAGATAGGGCCACTGTCTTTGAGGGGTTTATATAAAATTACGTCGAAAAATCGTTCTAAAACACAAAATGCTTCATAATTCGAAAAGTTTCACGATGATTTAGATGTCCTTGGCCCAGCGATTATCCTGTTTCAATGTTCTAACGGATGTTTGTTATGATCCATTTAAAGAACTATGCTCGAAAATAATAACTATTCTTAAAGAAAAGGAAATGCTAAATAAATCGGCAAAAGGAATTCAACATAATTCCTCAAATAGCTAAGCTACAGTCGTTTTGTGTTTTCTTTGATTTTTGAGCCTTCACCAAACATGAGCTGTGGTGATACTTTTAAAGAGAGTGTGGACCGTTAACAGAGCGCATTTTGAGCAGCATAAAAAAAGAGAACTCACATCTCTCCCCCACCCGCCGTGTTGTTGTGTTAGGTGTTGTGGGGGATGAGGGGTGTATGTGTGTACGGGTTAGTTAAATTGTGTGGGTCAGGAAGTTGAAGAAAAAGCGGTTCTTCTAAGTTGTACACAATGACGGACGGGATCGTTATTATTTTCCCCCTTCTTCTAATATTACATTACTCTATGATTGACGGAAGATACCCCCCGCCCACACTGGGAGTGATTATTCAATGGGACTATACTGATATGATGATGATATGTGTGTATGGACATAGAGAATTATGCATTCATATTTGTACTGTTAAAGCTGAGAGATAAAAGAGAATATGATATTTTCTTAGAAGGGGAAATTCACAACAAACCGAATGTATGTTATATAATATCTAGAACAAACGCGATAGAGAATATTCACCATAATCAATTATCGATGTAGCAGGATAGACAACGCCACATAAGGCGCGCTAGCATATTTTAAAGAATTTAATACTTACATTGAGAGAACACGTTGGTGAAGATGGGGTTCGATCCTCCATAGAAGAATATGGTTGATGAAAACTTTTGCAGAGCACACGTCACCTAAGCCACCGATGGAACTTAAATTGATTTAACGTTTAATCTTATATGTATCGGACATTTTTCATATTTGTTTTAACAAAAACGAACCATCGCTATGCGGAATCGAACCTGAGTATGGTACCACCTTCATGTAGCTTATCATTAACCCTACCGCGGCACCACCGACGATAATTATAGAAATGAAAATAACATAAATTAAAAAAGGTATTTAAAGTAATCGTTTCAGTGACCAATACTTTTCTTTATTTTTATTAAATTGGTACCGCAGCCTGGATTCGAACCTCCAACCGAAAGTTTCACATCCAACTAAGCTTACAATGCTTCCCAATATTATTTTTATTTAATTGTTACCGTCTCCTTCACCCGAACCTCGGGGACCCCATGTTAGGATCAATTATTTTTGAATTCTTGCCGCGGTCGGGACTCGAACCTCGCACCGCAAGTCTCGATCAACGAACATCGTAAGAGTAATAATCTAAGGGCTGAAAATTCTTAGCAAGAGGCACACATACAATATAAATATAACATACGTATATAAGTTTTATTTAATTTCAATAGTGTTTAATGCATTTTATTTATTGTTTTTCAAGTCCTTCCCACAAGTACTAAAAAACTTACAGAACTCATTACATTTTTGAGTACATTTCTGCAAAATTGTTATCATTGAAGCGCGTTCACTCGCATATATGAGTATATGTATGTATGTATGTTGTGTTGGTTGCATTTGTATTATTTACACAAAAATGTATAAACTGTGGTGTTTGTTAAGCAATTTGAACTAGCAAAGGTAACTGGGGAAAGTTACAGATCTAAATATTTATTTTAGCTATGTTAAAAGCGAATTTCAAAATTGATTATTGGGCATTATTTTAGTTTTTGATTTTCAACTCTAATATTTAGTACACAAAATTTACTAATGGGTATATTTAAGCTAACCTAGACTTGCATTTGACTTACACATAAATTAAAAACCTAATTTAAAAGGCTACGAAATGTTACGTTTTGGATGGGCAGAACAAATTTAACAAACTTTAAATAAGGCCATAGCAAATCATTTGCTTTTGTTACGTTTAACACATATAGAAGAAGATATAAGTATGTATATAGTTACTTAAGCATTTGTAGTTAGTTGTTTATATGTTTTGTTAATGATTTGTCAATGTGACTGCTTTATAAAAAGTGAGGTTATGCATCGAGTTGCGCCGCAGCTTATATAGGAAATAGTTTTGTGTTTGCTTAGTACCCAAAAACAAAAAAACATATGTGGGTCCTTATGCTATGACTGTTGCTCGAGTTATTATAATTGTATAATATAATCGTCAAAGTGTTAGTTTCTGTCTCATTATTTGGAAGCTGCAGGATACATATAAAGGACTGAGGGTACTTGCAGTGAATCCCACTGTGTTCGCCTCAACTTTCAGTTATATAGCGTGTAGCTTTTGCACGTGTCACTCGAAAATGCTGCTACTTGTAAGCTCAGAGATATTGTATGTTAGTAAAGCTTGTGTTAGTATTCAAAGTTAGTTTGGTTTTCTGTTTTAGTCTTCCCTCGATAATTTGAAGAGTTTCAGCAAGGTCTGCCTAGATTAGATTCTTGGTGTACCATACAACGAGTGTTTTTTTTGAAAGGGGAGGGGGGGCACTACTGATATATGAAGTGCTAACACGCCCACTAGCTAACTAGCTAATTTTAACAGAGGAGCCGACTAACTAACATGAATATTTAGAGTACAGAACAATAGAAGCAACTGGTTAGAGAGACTTAAATATTAATCAAGAGCAAGATTTGGAAGCGGTCGAGTTGTTGTTGTTGTTGTCGCTCACATGCGCGTGCTCTCCAGGCCACTGCCCAGGGCATCGTTATATGCGTGCAGGGTATGCGGGGGCGTGGCACTGCCGCTGCTGCCGCCACTACCGCTACGCCTCTGCCTGCTGCTGCAGGTGTTGCTGCTGTTGCTAGTGCTTGTCGCCTTCAATCAACTCGCTGGGGTGGTGCGCGTGAGGAGCTCATCATCGTCCAGCTGGGCGAGGGCAGCCGGTGAGCCGACATCGATGGTGGTCACACGGTTTCCGCCACCATCCGCCGCCGATGGCAGTTTGATGAACTCACTGTCCGTGTGCACGGGCATGATGATGCACACGAAGCTCTGGCCCGTCTGGGAGTCGCGCGGGTGCAGCGTAACCGGATTAAACTTGTCCGTTTGGCCTTCCGTGTAGGTTTGCAGGCGCTGATAGATCTCCGGATAGTGTTTGCGCAGCAGCACTCCGCGCCTTGATAGTATGTCCAAAATGTTGGACAATATAAGCTCCCGGTTGCCGGGCGCGGTGCGTAAACCCGGATTGAAGGTGAGTATAAGTATCTCGGTGCGCTCCGGCACGGCCATGACGGCGAGTGGCTGCTGTAGGGCTTGCTGCTGCAGCTCCAGCTCGGCGAGCACGGTCTTGCACAGCTTCAGCTTAGCGCAGCGTGACACTAGCTGGCGCTCCCAGCGCACCGGTGCCTGACCCATGCCCGGCGCCTCGGAGACCACGCAAATGGCCACGTATATGAGCATCTTGGACTCGGGCTTGTATTCAGTGCTTAGTTTCAGCAGCTCCGAGTACAGTTCGAGGCCCATTTCGGCTGGCATCAGATCTGGCCAGCGCACATAGGATGCCTCGCCCATGCACTGAAATCCATGCTTGATGAAACCCTCGGCGGCCTCGGCGCTGCGGAAGAGCACACGGACCACGCCACGGCCCTGAGAGAGGCTGCCCTTGCGGGCCAACAGGCTGAGATGGCGCTGCGAGTCGATGTCATCCTTGCAGGTGGCTAACACCTGGCGGCACAAATTGGAGGCGCGCGAATGCAGGCACGCCTTCCGATGCTTTTCCCAGTGGGCGCGCCTACACTCACGTGAACAATATAAATGGGTACAATTGTGGCATGACTTGTACAGCTTCTTGGCATCGGCGGGCGTGGCGCTGGCCTCGCACTTGGTGTTGCGACACCTGATCTGCAGCTGTTGCTCGCCGGCAGCTCCGTAGATGCTGCCATTGTTGATGCTGTTGCTATTGCCCTTCTCCGCCGTGTGGGCGTGGCTGTTGGAGTCGCCCAGCGATACGCGCCGATTGCTGGCATTACTCTGGCCCTGCACCTGTGACTGGGATTGCGACTGGGACTGGGACTGGCTCTGGGATTGGGTTTGTGTCTGTGTTTGGGATTGTGACTGATTAAGCTGCTTCTGCTTCTGGCTGGGCGCGTCACCCTCGCTGCGACGGCGCAGTAGCTGCTGCTCCGCTGCCGTCAGCACCTCTAGCTGCTGACAGCGACTAGCTGAATCTGCTGTGGAATATAAGTGCGTATAACAGATTAGTCAGCAAGCGTATAACTGCTAAATATAACATATAACAAATAACAACAACAACAATGAGCATTCAATGGGAGAGGTTTTTCTGCTTGTCTTATAAAGGGCACTCGCATGCTGCGCTATTATGGAAGGGGGATAGGTGTTTCAGTGTTGCAAAACGACGCAAGCGCAGCGCAACTTTGTTTTCTTTAGATATGTATGTTATGTATTTTTCTCAGTGTAATTTCGAAAATAAGAACGAAAGTAAAATGTCTAAGCTAGAACTAGATATGCGATTGATGAAAGAGTATTTGAAAGTAATGAATATATTTTAACAAAACTACAAAATAGTTTAGGAATTAGAAAGGACTTTATAAAAATAAAATTTATCACTGAGTTATAGATTAGAGCTGAGTTATAGATTAGAGCTGAGTTATAGATTAAATATCGTATATAGTTATATGGGAGTATATATAGAGCTTTATATGCGAACAACAAACAAGAACGGAAGTTTAGTTTTTGCCTATACCCATTTTTAATTTTATGTCTCTTTTTTGTTTTTATATCACTTATAAAACATATTTTTGTTGTTATCTTATTGGTTTTTTTTTTGTTTGGGTAGCGGTTATATTGGAACAAAAACTTACAGGTTCATACCTGTCGTCGAGGACCCTGGATTGGTCGCCGCTGCCGCTTGATTTCTGTTGTTGTTGTTGCTGTTGTTGTTGTGGCTGTTGGAGGAGGAGGTAGCTGGCAGTCCTAAAAGTGAGGCTAAGACATCTTCTAGCGATGCGCTGCTCAGCGAGCGTTCAGGCGCTTTAGATGCAATTTGTATTTTTATTTTTTTTTTTCAGTGTGCCCAATTTTATGTTTAGTTATTTTTTAAATTAATTTTTTTTTTTGGTTTTTTGGATAAAAATGCACAGCACAAAATATAAGAATACAAAAACAAATAGTTGTTAGGCTTGGAAAAAAATATTTAGCGCATTAAATGTTCTTATAACTAAAATATTGGGGCATTACATAAATATGTGTTCGAACGAAGTGAATTTATTGGAATTATTTAAAAAAAATTACACTGAGAAAATGTTTTATGTACACAAGCCTTAGGTGAGTATTAAGCACACTTAAAGAGCAATGGCTAGCTAAGAAAATTCTACGCTCTACTTTAGCTAAAACACAAAACACAATCAGAAGTAAAAACAATTCATAAACTACAAAATTATAAACATTTTTTTGTATAAAATATGGTTTAGTTTTTATTGTAGCCACCATTAGCGAGTCGCTTTGTAGTCGTATATAAAGCACTTCGATATTATATTCTCTTTTTATATAAATAATAATAATTTTTACAAAAATTATATACGCAGACAAGTATGTGATCGAAACAGAAATCTCTTCGAATCGTTCGTTGCATTTAAATGATAATACATCATTGTAGAAATATATATAAAGAAATAAGATTTATAGCACGCTATGTTGTTAAAAAGAAGAGTTTGTTTTATGTATTTGGGGGTTAGGTACGTGAATTTGTCTAATTTTAAAAACCAAGCCTAAAATTGAAAATTCCAAATAACGAATTGATGTTTGGGTTGTGCATGAGAATTTTGAGCAGAATTTCGAATGAGTTATGCCATAATGCGAATCATAACAAACTTATGCGCAGATAAGTATGCTATGAACAATTGAATTGCATAAAATTGTGTGAGAAGGAGGAGGGACGAGTATAGTATAATAATAATAGTTATAATCATAAGAATGATAATAATAATTATAATGCGGATTATGACAATTATAATAATAAGAATAATAATAATAATGATAATAATACAATAATAATTAACTGTATGCCATAGCTGTGTGTTTATTAAAAATTATCAATAAAATTAAATAGTAAATTTATTAAAATAGGTTTTGTAAACTCTAAAAATTACTCATGTATGTACGTACGTTTGCATTTGATATAAAAAATCAAAAAAAGTTGCTCAATTTCAAATTCCAATTTCGTAATTTACAATCGTTAAAACAGAAAAGTAGCCTAAAATGCATTTGCACTTTGCACCTAGTGTATAAAATTATTAAAGTTCTTTCTTTTACGTTAATAAACAAATGTAGAAAATTGCATTTCAAGCTACATTCGTGTGTGTGTGTCGGTGTGTGTGTGTGCGTCTAGGAAATTATAAGGGTTTCAGCTACATATTAAAAATATGTATGTACGCTTAGCTACCATACATATGCTACATATGTGTATGCACACACATTTGGGCATTTCTCATTGGTGATTTGATTTTTGTGCACATTACAAAACGAATTTGTGATATCAGTTTTTTGTTGTTGAAATAAAACAAATCAAATGGATTAAAACTAGATAAAATCTAAGCACGTCAGCAGGTCAAATATAAATGGTGGACTCACCGCCACCGCCGCCGACCCGGCTAAGTCCGTTCATGCGTAGTGGCGGCTGTCCAACGGCAAGCGCCGCTGTGGCATCCAGGTGTAGCTGATGCAGGTGTTGATGCGGCTGTAGCTGTTGGTGTTGGGTTGCGGGCGGGCTGCTGCTGCTGTCAATGACGGGCGTTTGCGGTGAATCCAGCGGACGTGTGCCAACAAAGCTGCTTTCAAGCCAGCACTTTCTGTGGAATGCCAAAGCACAGATTAGTCAAAGTTCTCAATACGCCAAAGCAAGGGGTAACAACAACAACAAACACCAGGCTAGTAAAATCAATAAGTGACGTCACAGCAGCTGTGTGACTCAACTGGACTCTGCACTTGTGGCAGTGGCAACATGGCACTAACCTCAGACAACTCTTTGCATATTGTTGGCCCACATTTGAATTGGCCACACACTGGCATTAACTATACTATAATATTTAAAGCTCTGCTTGGACCACTCACAATATTTATGTAATTATTCTTTTTACTTTCGATTTCTTATAAATATTCAGTGCGCAGCGCTCTTTGCGTAGCGTCAGGCAGCAGACGTGGCACACGAATGAAACGTCGAATGGATGTGAACACACAGCAAAATGGCAAAGCCAAATTGTGGGATCGAGAGCATAAAAGAGGTTGCCTTTTCCTTTTTGGCTGGGTTTGGGGTTTGCTTGTGTGTATGTGTGTGTGTGTGTATGTGTGTGTGCGAAAGAGATGCACACGCTTACGTTGGCTGCTGTGGAGGGTTGCTGCGGCTATTTCACAAAGGGGGCGGCGGCTCGGGCGCCTGGCTGTCGGCCTGATTACAGACAAAACAGCCAACAACTTTTTGAAGTTCCTTAAGTAGCACACTTTGATGCTCTTCGTATAGAGAAAATGACTGGTACTTGGTTAATCTAAAGGTAAAATAACCGAGAGGTCCAATTACATTGGATTTTGCTATAAATATGCAATTTCAGTTTTTCGAATAAAATATATATGACCTTACACACGTATATTACGAGCTTTTTTCAGATCTCTAATGTGATTTGTTATGGATCAAATTTAAACAACCTTCTAACTCTTTAACTCGATCATTGTTATAATATTCATAGATTACTTGAAATTGCACAAAATCTCTTTGATTAAACAATTCCAATTCCTGAGCAATTATTTGGCTTTCAACTCAATGGACGGACCCCACTCGACCCGATAGATACACTGCCAAAGTCTGCTCGGCTGTTTCATATAGATAGACAGCATTACCTCGTTGACCCATTTGCCAGGGAAAACACAGCTTCGATGTGTAGCACCCTGTCTGAGCAACTGCTCCACTTTAATATTATTGATTTTCATAATGATTGCCACCTGCTAGCCTAGGGCCAAGTGGGCTCCACTTGAAACGTGGACAAGTGGCGCTCACTGCTGGTGTACAGGTATTGGGAGCTGGGAGGGACATATCCTAGAATAGGTAGCCCCACAATAGACAGGGCCCGACAGCTGCATTGTTGACATATAAATTGCATGCGACGTTTGGGCCGAGGCCTCGTTTTGACTCGCCTCGAGCCTTATTAATAGGGACACGGGACAGTTTGCACTGACATCGCACGGGCTGTCAGATTCAACATGAAAGCGAAATGGAATCAATTTCGATTTGAATGCCATTGTGCAAATATTGATAGAGAGTAAATCTCACATTATTTATGTTGATAATGCAAACTGATTCCGATTCTGTGATTGCCACAATGTGCAGCAAATAGATTGGGTCATTGTGTTGGGTAAATGTTATTAATATGTGGTAATAATAAAGGTTGACTATCATATCATATCGTATTAGCAATAATAACTGAACCCAACCCGGTTACGTAACGTGTGTATTGAAGGACAGTGCAGAGTATAATTATAGAAATGTGTGGGTTAGGCAAATATTTACTACAGGAAAAGACTTAGCTGGGATTGCTAAGTGAATATCCACTTTAAAAGTAGAGTAGAATTTAGCTAGAATATCTCAAAATTTCTTATTTCATATGTGAATACTTTAAAGAATTAGTTTACAAAAGGTGTTGAAAATAAATATCCAAATTTGATTGATCATAATCTGTATCTTTTTATGAGAATCTTTACAAAGAGATTGCAATGGGAAAATACAAATTAAACGTGTGCTTCTTTTTATATTTATCCATGAAATAATTTAGTTGCTTTTATGACAAAATAAAAATACATGAATGCACTTTAAAGGAGAAACTATTTAACTTTCCAATAGAATAGTCTAAACCTAACCTAACTTTATCTAACTCAACTTTATCTAATTTTGGTGGAATTTTTCTATTCTCATATAAGTAAACAACAATTTAATTAAATATTCTACTGCTGAGTACTTGGCGAACTTTCAAACCGAAAATGGGGGCAAATGGCATTAAAATTCCTCATAAATATAGATGAAATCCTTAGCATCCTTTCTACTCTTTGCCAAGCACATGAATTGACCTGACCCAATTGTGTCTGGCAATTGGCAAAAATCCAAGCACTTTGTGCCCGTTGAAGTTTTGAGGTATAAAGTTTTGTTTAGTTATTGTTTTTGTTTTTCTTTTTTTAGTGTTTTTAGTAGAAGCCAGCACAGATATAGAATATTTGGTGTAAGTAACACATGTAGAATAGCACGAGAATTAGTCACGGGTTAGCCACATGAAGGAGACGCTGAGACGATGAGGAGGATGACATTGCCCAAATATGGGATATGGAGCCTGCTTACCTCTGGATATCGCTGAGGGCGTGGCAGTCGGCTAACCGACCGACCGACCGAACTGACTCTGAGTGCTGCAGTTGGTGCTGTGTGGTTGGACTTTTACAGGTAGCTACGCGTTGTGTAGTATTGCCGAAGAGAAATGAAAATTTTGTATTGATAGGAAATAATGAAAATGAAGAGTTTAGTGAGGTTTGTGTGTGTGTGTGTGTGTGTGTGGTATAAAGATATGAACTAAGATTTTCATGGAACATATGATCAAACAGTTGGTAAGAACAGCTACACACAGATTGGATAGGGGAGCAGGAGGAGTAGGCGACTACTACGACAACTTGAACACTCTATGAATATTTTTTCGTTTGGCTGCAACGGTTCTCTTTCTTCTCTTATTCAATTTTTCAATTTGTGCCCGATCCGTTGCCTACCTCGAATTGGGACTCGTCGAGCGGCTGCGCTGTTGCTGTTGCTGCAGCTGTGCCTGCGCCTGCGTCTGATCGTTCACATAATGCACTATGGCCGAGGTCACCTCCTTGATGGAGCTCTGTATCTCTGGCGTCACGGGCTGCAGCCTCCGCACACCGTTCGTCGGCGTCGCCGTTGTGGGCGATGTGCGTTGCGCCAGCAGCGAGTTGGCCAGGCTGAAAGGAAGGAGGGTACACCATATTAGATATGGGTAAATGACAATCTCAGTTAAGAGCTTACCGTTCGTGGGGCGTGCGCTGTGAGAGCTTCTCAGTGCTGCGCCAGCCCAGGTAGGGCTGACGATAGGAGTTCCTCAGGACACCGCCGGGAGCGCCGGCGCTGCTGCCACTGGCCACAGACATAAAGCTGCTGTTGATGGGCGCGCCGCGGGCAAAGCTGCCGCGCTGCGAGACGCTCGGCGAAGTTTGCGTGGAGTTCAGATGCGAGGTGGACCAGCGTGTGGCGCCGACGCCCTGGCCATGGGCCTGATGTGCCGCCGCCGAGCCGCTGACGCTGCTGCTCTGGCCGCCGTGATGACTGTGCGCCGAGGGACTCAACAGCAGGGGACTACGATCAGAGCGCTGTGAGCCCAGCGAACTGAGCGAAGTCGTCTTCGAGTTAAGGCCCTGCCAGCGACCCGAATCCTGTGTACGCTTGCGCGTAAAATTGCCCGGCTTGTAGCCGCCGGATGACGCTGGGCCAGCATTGCCGGCACCGGCGCCATCGGGCGACCGTGCTGCATTTTGATTGTATTGTCGGAACCAGTCGGGTATATTCAGGCGCTGCAGCGAAGCCTGCACTCGCAATTGATGCTCGCTCAGAGCGGCCGGATTGTGATCGTGCGATTTCTGTAGCTCATTCTCAGGTGGCTGTATCAAAAGAGAGAAGGAATAGATTAGAAACGAATAGTCCATAACTAGATACTTGAACTAAATTTAAGACGAGCTAACACAAGGCTTTTCTATACCATACAGTTACTGAAGCACAAACTTATTGGCCAGCCCTTAATTAACTATATTTTAAGTTCCTTGGTTCCAAAGTTCGTGTCTTATAATATTAATCAGAACTGTACCAAAGGGATCCTAATACCAATAGCTGAATGAAAACGTAATATTTAAAGAAAAGAATCTATAAAACGTTAAACAAAACAAGATGCTTACGCGAACATTTGGATCTGTCTATGAACTAGTTCAAGTTCGTTACATTACGATCTCAGTCCATGAACTAGTTCAAATTCTTAACGCTAGACTAGTTCACCATTCACTTGGTATTTAATTATTTATATTTAGCAATACTTTCATTTGTGCACGCCCGATTTGAACCCTGACCTTTAACACTCTAAACAAGTTTATTAAAGCAAGCTCGGAATATCAACAGGTTTCGTGATTGTCTTTTGTCGAAGCGCTTTTTATAGATTGCCAACCCCGGGCCTAATGCCAGCTGAGATTGGATGTGTCCATCCTCCCATCGAGATGATTTATTGCGTGTGCATAAGAACCGACACTTGAATGATATAATTTTCCTTTCTCTGGGTCTTAGTGTGTGGGCAATTGCGATGAGTCAGCAAGGCGAAAAGTTTTCGATAACTTGAGGCAAACTATTTGCTTTTGTTTGTTTTTTGGCCATTGTGTCAATCTGACGCTGGACTTTAGAGAGTAGCCATGGCAGCTGCAGTGAAAAGACAAAAAAAAAACTACACAAAACTTTTCTGCGATATTTCTAGGTTATGCGGGGGAAGCGGCAATTCTGACGAATGCCCCAGTCCTGTGGTAAATAGCGCATTGGGTCAGGTCCGGAGCAGGCCTTGATGTGACAAGTGAAAAAGTTATGAAACAGATTATGCAGTAAAGACCTTACTTATTTCTGTCACCTCCAAAGATTTCGGACGGATTTACAATTTTACAAATTGGACTCAAAGCTAAGGTGATAAAAGAGAAATACCTTTGTTTAGAGGACAACTATATTTGATATAGTTTTTGTATGTGTTCTTAACTCATTTTTGTTGCCGAGTATAAAGATAAAGAAAGGCAACTTCGGACTCGGAATATAGGAGGAAGTATGGACCAAGTTTTATTGATAGTATTACTTCCATTTAACGGGACCTTATGTTAGTGCCACTTTCAAAAAGTTAGTTTCAGAGTTTGTAACTAAATTCTTTACTTATAATTATAATTTAATCATTTTGGCCTTGTTGTAAGAGGAATTATAAGCTTTAACAAGTTATAAATGGGCTGGTCTTTGATATTTGTGTTGGGCGACTTTGGACTACATCTAAGTCTCTTGCTCAACCTACCACACACACACACACACACACACACACTCACACAACTAGTCGCACACACACTTGCTGACTCTCAAGGCAAGTGCTTAATAAAAGATTTCAAGTGCATAGCAAAAACTTGAGTTAGCATCCCAAGTGTAAACAATGCTGGGCTACCAACATTTTGCCTTGGCTGTAGCGCAGTGTAAACGACAAAAGTGCACAGTCGCAGTGAAAGAACGAGAGCGAGAGGGAGAGGGAGAGGAAAGTGTTGTAAAACCTGAGACAGACAGAAAAACAAAAGACAGACAAAAGTTAATCACAGTCGTCATACACGTATGCCAAGGCACTTCAGCAGCAACAAAGGCGGGCAGGAGGCGGGGACGGATGAGGGAGGAGGGGCGGGCGGCAATGTTGGAAGCAGTTGCTGTCAAGTCGCTGCTGTCGTCAGTTGTTGCCGTGTGCAACGAGCGACAACATCGACAGTTGCCGTGCCGCTTGCCACTGCATCTGAAGCGCGTCCATTGAAAGTGGTGCAGTGGTTTAGTGGTTGCAGCAACATCAACAGCAGCAGCAGCAGCAGCAGCAGCAGGCGGTAGGTTGAACAATGTGGGTCATGTTCTAAATGCCGGCAGCTGATTTGACGTCAATATCGCGCTGATGTAAATGATGTACAAAATGATAAACACGATTATCGCACTCACAATTACCTGATCGTATTGCAGCATGTTGTTGTTACTGTATGGTATATAGAATATTTATAGTCTTTTTTTGTTGCTGTATGTTTTAGATTTTTGAATTTTGATAGAAAACACAATCCATTTTGGTTGGTTAAGAAATTAAATAAAATTGACACACGCACACACACATGAAAAAACTCAATTAGCACGCACATATACAGGCATGCAAAAAAAAGGAAGTCAATAAAAGCACCCACACAAACACACGCAAGCTCACTTACTACACACACACACACACACACGCGCGCACACTTTGGTGAAACTGCAAGCCATAAAATAGGCACACCCCAAAAAACCAGAAACTCTCTCTATGTAGATAGAAATGTGTTTCAAAATTTATTTTTATAACTTTGGCGCTTGGTTGATTAAATTTTTGGTTGAACGCGCGCCCCAAACGCAGCCGCGAGTTGACCTTAAAAAAAATAAAACGTTGACATGCAAAAACGCAGAAGCGAAAAGAAAATAATTCTGTCGAACGCACGATACACCAATACACACGCCTGTATATATATATATAGAGGATACTATGGCGCAGCGCGCGCATCAATTCATATTTTATTGTCAAGGGAACACAGCGAGCACTAAATGTTAAGTAGAGGGGGGGAGCATGCACTCGCAAGAGGGGAGGGGCAAATGCGTTTTTGGGCACTTTAAGGGTTTCGCTGTCTGTGTGCGAGTCGCGCTTAGGCTAAATGAATTAATTAAATTTGGCTTTTACTTGGGCAAACATGACGCGCGCGACATGCAACACACAAAACAGCAACACACACACGCACACACTACGCGCTACACTACGTGAGCCATTTCCGGCGCAGAAATGTATGCTACGCTTTTGAATTTGTGATAGATACTGAGTTGAGGCCAAAGCCAAACCAAAGCCAAAGCCAAAAGCAGTTGTAACCGTTTTTATGGCAGCTTTGGCGCATGACCAAAACAAAGCGAACGCAACAGCGGCAAGCTTTCTTTTTATAGCAACAGGATGCAGGCATCGAAATGCCCTGTGCTCGAGTCACCCTGTGCAAGTTGATAAACAAAAAGCGCCAGCAACAGGCGGATTGTTGAAGTACAACCAGAACAACAACAACAACAACACACACGCACATGTAGGTGGTGTATGCCTGTCTTCACACTTGACAACTGACAGCTGCCTCGAGGAGGCAGTGGCACGGTGTCATCAGTTCGTCTATATTTAGACCAGGTTACCAGCAGTTGACAGCCTGTTAAACTGAAGCAGATTATCGAGATGTTGCAGCCAGCTGCCAGTCGAGAAGCGTGTCACTGGGTCGCCCAATAAGTATGTGAATAGAGTATTAACAAAGGGAAGTGAAAAGCACATCAGGGAAGAGACAATGATTACATGAGGAGATGCGGCGAAAAGGAGCTAAGTCAATTGATTATCAACTGCAAATAAATTATGAGAATAAAATAGCTTTCAGGTTTTTGTTTCTAATATATAATATACATACATACATACAGATCGGCATGGTGTGGACAGAATATATATAATCTTGATCAGTATTAACAGTCGAGTCAATGTGCTAATTTCCTGTTGCCAATTACAAACTGGCTTTTAAATTATAAAGCCATCAGAAGAAGATTTTGCATATAAAAGATTTAGCAACCATATAAACGACATGCCGAAGTTGTTAGCATAAAAAACTTCTAAGCTTTACTATATCTTCTACTATATCATATAGCTTAATATAGGTAGATCCAACGATATTCCAAAACCAACTTTCTCTAGACATTTCAGTCAAGCTCATGTCGAGCTCCACTTCAATCATTAAAACCCAACTTGAATTGCTTTTCTGAGTCATAAGTTTTAATATAAAAATGTTTTATAAACGATATATATAATAGCATAGCATATGTGGTTCTTAAGAACTATGGGTTAAAGCTATAGGCACTGCGAAAGCCGTGCCAATCACAAGGTCAAGTAGCGCAAAGCTTTGTCCAGAAAACGCTCCTCGGCCGAGCCCTGGGGGCAGGCAATGCCGCTTCGCGACTTCGAGGACAATCGGCCATACTGATGCTTGATGGTGCTGTTGAGCAGATGATCACAGTCCTCGGAATGATGCACTGTCTCCGCCGAGGGCGCCTTGGCATATTCCCGCTTGAGCACCATGCTAATGATGCGGGAGCGTGTGGTACGCTGCTTGGGCTTGCTGATGACCTGTGAGCGTGGACGCAGCGATGGCGTCGGTGAGGAGCTGCCATAAATGCCCGACTCGGCCGAATCGGAATCAACTCCGGTGCTGGAGACGCCGGCGCAACTGCAGTAGGTGACACTGCTTCGGGGCGACTGATGGGCACTGCCATAGGCCTCGTCGTCACAGACATCATAGTCGGGTGTGCTCTTCTCAGGCACTGGCAGGGCCTCACTGATCGCATAGGGTATACACTTGGCCTCCATATACATGAGGGGCTCATCCACAGCCTCCTCCGCGCTGGGCGTCGGGCTGACGCTTCGCTCGTTCTCCAGCTCCGCAATGCGCGCCTCCTGCACCCGCTGCTTGCGCCGATGCTGACGTCGCTCGTGGCGCTCCCGTTCTATGCGGGCTATTGTCTCTAGGCTCTCCATGAACAGGCCTAGGTCGTGCTGGCCAAAACGAGCCGTGTCCAGGGTATATGTGGTGGATATTGCACCATAGCTGGCGGGATCCATGAAGTTCACGTACTGTGTGCAAGTATAGGTAGCCATGAGGATAATTCACAACTTTTTGAGAGAAACTTCGATGTGTGTTTGCTTTGAAGGCTGCTATGCAACTGTTGACATTGCCCAGACGCCGGGATGCTTATATATCGCACAGGTAGCTGATCGAATGCCGCACAGCCCACGGCCGGCCCACCCGCCCGTATGTGTGAACAGGTAGGCGCGGCTAGCCTTTGTGCGCCGCCCCCTCGACCAAAATCCCTTATGCATATTCTGGCTAAGTGCAAGCTAGGTAATTAGGCTGTGCCTGGGTTATTCCTTGATTGCTTTTTAATTTCGGCATTTCCAAAATTCTATAACGCAGTAGGACACACGTGTTCGCCGCCCATGGCATAAAGGCCGGCGCTTTTATTACCTCCCGCACCAATTGCATTTGTCAGTTGGCACCTTTCACATATTTCGAATTCCTGCATACGCAGGTCGCCATAAAACGAATGCAAATCGTTGCAGACACCTGGCCAACATCTGCTGCGGCACATAGAATGGCCGGTGCATAACTGAATAGTTGCAGTTAAATCTAAATCAATATGTCGATTGGCAGCACAATTTGCACTTTTGCCTTAAGCCGACAGCAGCTGACAGAGGCGCAGAACGCGGGCAAACCAATAATAATTGCCCTCGCTTGGTTTCAATTTCATATACAGAATATATACATATTTAGTTTATTTTTATAGTATCTGGAAGGATGTGGAACTATCAAGGTAAATGCCACACCTTCCCCTCGTTCAGTGCACTTATTTGCCCGATTAAAGCACGAATTCAATTTGCATCGCAACCTTTGCTCAAATGACAAGGTCAACTAATCTATAAATAATGCTGACAAGCGTTTACATTGGCAGCACTAAAAATTAAGGCAGCAAATCAGTTCATTAACAAGTGATAAGATTACCCGGCCTTATCATTTATGGTCATAGAAAAGATAGCACATTGAAACATAGATAGACTATTAGGTATTTACAAGCTTTATGAACACTTTAATTATGGGCGAAGGTTCGATTTGCGAAGCATTAGAAAGAACAAGACTCAACGGTTTGGCTTGGAGTTTAATATCAATTGAAAGTAAATAACTTTAAGACTTTAAGAAAGTTTAAGTAAATACAGAGTGTAATTTCGAGTTTAGGTAAAGCGAAGCGTAATTGAAAGTTTATATAAGGAATAGGGAAGACATTGAGGCTGTCATTTTGAATATTTTCATTAAAAGTTTTATTTATTTTATTCTTTAATCAGCACGAATTTACCAATCTTTCAGGCTTCTAAAACATTTTTGTTTCGCTTAAATTTAGTTAAGAACATGTAAGATTTTAGAGTAATATGATTTTGATAAAGTGTAGAGTGCCATCGAAGTTAGCCTAGCCTTAATAATGGCTTGAACAAGCTAACCTCACTTATATCCACAGACTCTTAAGCTGGCGTTAGAGTTTAAAGCAAGAGATTAGATGAAAAAAAGCAAAGATAAACAGATTATCTCTTGTTTTCAGGTATACCTAACGTGACTTAAGGTAAAGCTGGCTTAACTTAATCTACCTGTAGATTTGGGTTCAAATGTCGGCTTAACTTTGTCTCTTCAGTTTAAGTACCGATAAAAGTTTCAAAAGTGAAAACAGTTTGATTCAAATAGTTCTTTGCATATACAGATTCTCTGCTGACATCATTTAACCTGTTTAATAGAACTGAACTCATCTCAGCTCGAGAAGAGTTTGATGAATTAGGTAGAAACAAAAGTTGCTTGAGGCACACCAAAGTCACACGCTGAGCTCTGATAGATGAGTGTCGCATAAGCAGACGGGTTTCCGCGTGGTCAGCCAAAGTAATATGCACGAATGGCCAAAATCAATGGAAGTCGAGAAGTGAGGAAAAGGCGGCTTCGAGCACGTCTAGACGACAGACAGACGGGGACGCGACAAATTGAAGGGCGCGTCGTTGAGTAATTAAACTCATATTTTTGTAACTATTGAAACGTCTGCAAAATCTGGAGATGATTAAGAGCCTTTGTTTTGGCTGGGCAACGAAAATTAAGTTTGCAGCTGGCAGCTGCTCCGAACTCAAGCGAGATTCATTTGAAAGGGCAGCAGCTGAAATGCACTTGAGAGATGAGAGAGATCTCTCAAGGCTGGAGGGGGGCAGAGCGGGGACAACTGCAGGCATTTCTTGTAAAGCTGAAAATCCATTGAACTTTCAATTAGGCACGTAGCTGCACAGAAATGGAGGGAGTGAAGGCACTTAACCCATTGATGCCGCCGCTTTAAACGAGCTGCAAATTGTTTTCAGCCACTTGACAGCTTTAATTAATTGCCTTTTATTAATTAATTAATTTCGGCGTTTCACAAACTGATTTAGAGTACAAACTTACGTGATAAGTGTTCAGATAAAATGGATTCTGAATATATATACATATATTTTGATACGTACCTGCAACAAAAAGATGGAAAGAAAGCAAATTAGTTGAATTGTTTTTGGAATGCATCAAATTGATGTGTGTTAGCTATAGCGACTCGGACTGCGCCCTACGGAAATATCAATTTACAAAAACATAAATGCCAATTGGCAAATGACAAGCCCAAGACGACAGACTACAAGCCACAGCCGGGAAGGGAGATGTTCCAGCTTGGGCTGGGGGCAGGTCAAAGAACAGCACGGACAGTGCCGACATTCATCGAGTCGTTTGTCGTCGTCGTTGTTGTTGTTGTTGTTGTTGCTGGTGGGGTTGGGGTCTGATGGAAGCGAACAACAACCCAAACGAACAACCAAAACTTCAATTGCTTCACATTTGTTAAAGACAAAGCAAAGCGTAGAGGCACAGACAGAGGCGTAATGCTTAGGTCTGTCAAGCAGGGGGGTGCTTAAGCAAGAGCCTACAATCGAAAGGGGCAGGAACATTAAATTTGACTCTTAAACCCGATGTGTTTAAGTGTGTATAAAGATAAAACTCTGCTGAGTGCTGATCTAATAGAATATTTAGAGCTGTGAATAGTCAAATTGTGTTAAGAGTGAGGCAATTGAGATTTTGATTTATGTATGTGATCAAGTCTCAATTTCTGATGTATTTCATATGCATTAGCTATAAGGTAATCGAGTTAAAAAGAAAATTTCCTGCATGACTGAATTGGTTATATGCAGGGATAAAGTACTTCAATAAAGTGCACAAAGTTTTAAGCCAATATTAGTTGAAACTTGCAGACCAAAGAGAAAGATGATATAACAAATATTCCAAATATTATTTACTTTTATATTTAGATAGCTAAGCTTAAGCTCAGTCCAGCAATGATCTACCACTTCTTAAGAATTACAGCTCCCCCCAGCTCCAATGCTAAACGGTAATAGGGTCAAAATAATAAAGACAGGGAATGAAAACAAAACGCGGTTGCGTGCCGATCTTCATTCGAGCTGCTTGCGATCTGGCGGCTATTTATAGGGCCCATTGTAATAACTCCATCGTCAGCGGAAAGTGATCCATGGGCGGGCGGGCGGGGGGTGCGCATTTAGAGTAGCGCGCGGTGGCGTGCCAGCATAAACTTCAAACAGATGTCAAGCCGCCGGTCGCGTAATTATTATTAATGTGCTGCTCCCTTCCAATTTCAGTTTCAATTCCAGACAATTTCCAAACCCAACCCAACCCAATTTGCAGCCCAACAGTTTTCATGTGATCTCATCTAGCAAATATTCAAAGAGCTATGCGCCTCTGTTTTACATTAAAAATTATTGCCACAGATTTTTTACTTCATTCTTTCTCGTATGTTTGCTTATTTTTTTGAACGAGGCGTTTACTCGGTCCGCGGGTTGTTGAACCTTCGGCCAACAACATGTGGGGCGGTCTGCGATTGGCTGGGCTTTGCGTTTTCCCTCCCAAGTGCGTTCTCCGCAAATGAATGGCGTGCTTTGATAAATGGCACATGGCACCGTAGCCGTAGTCATAGCCGGACCCGTACTTCCATACTTCCACCCTTACCCGTAACCCTAGCCATAGCTTCTACTATTCGCCTTATATGGCTTTCTTTCCCAACGCAAATTCATTGTCACAATTTGTGTTGCCCGACTTGAGCATCGCTTTGAGCTGTTACTCTGAATTGCAGCAAGTCTTTCCATTGATAAATTGCACTCGAAAACCCACACACTCAATCAGTTGAGAACCTCTCTGATAGCTACGCTTAAATTGCAACAATTCGCATTTCGAGGGGGCGTTTAACAAACAGAAAACAACAATAAATCATGAAAATTGCAATTTAATGCTGACAATTTTGATGGAATTTTAAACTGATAGAGCAACGAATGACGCGACATTCGCGAACAGTTTCACGGAGATTAACTATAAATGTATATGCAAATAATTATTAATAGCTTCAGTGTTGTCTATATTATACCACATGAAAACTGGTCTAACGACAAGACTTTTTTGAAGCCCAACCGAAAAGTTAGACGACACTTAAGTCTTAAAAATATGCCTTTCTTCGCGATTCTCACAACATTGGTTAAGTTATACTTGCACTATTTATATAGGAGTATTTATTTGTAGTATTGAGATTCCAACTTTCTTTGCTTGATCTTCCTCTGTCTCTCTCTCTTTCTTTTTGTTACTAAACATATCTTTTTATTTTATATTCGCTTTCTCTCTCTCTCTCTCTCTCTGCCTCTGAGTCACCTGATACAGGATGTTCTCTCTCTTCCTCTCTACTTATTTTTATCTGTTTTCATTTGTACTATGTCATCAATCACTCACTCATCCATTCTCTGTATAGAAAAATATCAACATCAGTACTTGAAATTATGAAAATCGCATAGAGAGGCGCGAATCTCGAAAAGCTTAACAAAATTAGACAGTTTAAAGTGCCTTAATTGCATTAATTGAAAATGCAATAAGTAGTATATATTATTTGTCATAATCGTCACATAATCCGAATTTTTGACAGCGTGGATGTGCCAATTAAGTCACATTTGGCCAATTTTAATAAGCTTTAAATTTGATTCAATTAAGCTGTAGTTATGGCAAATGGCTATCGCTTGTCTAACGCTTGTTTATGCAAGCGCCGCCCGCCACACGGCATTTGCCACACACAATTTCGTGTCGATAGTGAAAAAAAACAAAAACGCAGCTTGCAACGCAAATGAAAATGAATTGAGTTACGCGAGAGTTATGCGCAAATGCAATTTGGCTTTTGTTTAATTAAATTTCGTATGGTTTTTGGGTTTTGTTCGTAGCGCTTTGCTGGGCAACGAGCCAGCACTAAAAACCCGATGTACAATTAACTTTAAAACAATGCAAATTAAAACCAAAGCGAAAAGGTGGCAAGCACAAAAATGCGCGGCATGCGGCAGCTTGGCAGACACTCGGTCAGTGGGAGTTCGTAGCACCTTAGCATTTGCGGGCCCAACAACAACAATGTGAATAGTAGAAGCCGCCGCAAGTTGTATTTGTGATTTCTCATCCGAACTGGGCCAGTTGGGGCTGAGTCAGCGACGTAGAGGTGAAAAGTGCGTTTTGCATAATTTTCTGGCAACTTGGGCAATTGAATTTAATTGCCTAAGCACGGGCGTTAATCAAGCTAATTGCTGACATCAGCTAAGTCTAGCGAGTCTCCAGCCAGACAAACAAACAGAATCGGGTGTGGGCCGAGAAATCTACAGAGCCCCATGGATATATGTACATACATCATAGATGAATGGGTTTCTATGGAGATTTCGAATAAAGGTTGGGCTACAAGCTCTTCTAATTAAATACCAAATGGTAGATTAAAATCTTCATCAATCAGCAGTACATCAGCATTTTGGAAAACATATTGAATTTCGAGATAATTGAAGACCCTTTTGAGCGACCCTCTCGCAAGTGTTCCGAAAGCCAAAAGCGTTGCGTAAGTCTCTGAGTCAGTGATATCACATAACGCCGCAGACGCGACTGGAATTTCAATAAACGAGTTCTATTACAAAAACACACACATCGAGTCGAAACTATATAGAAAATATATACACATGAGCACGACCCCTTCTAGTTGCCTCTCAAAAGTTGTTTACCAAGAAAACAAAGAGCCGAGCAGCAAATGTTAAGCGTTTTATAAATAAATATGCAATAATTTTTGTGCGCGTTTTGCTTTTATATAAATAGCAACAACAACAAAAAATTGCCAACTTTATGAACTATGCGAGCGTAATTCATTTGCACGAGTGCAAATATTTGATTATCATCAATCATGCAGAGAGAGAGAGAGAGAAAAGCTGTGAGGGAGTACGAAGGAGGGCGGGGCTGGTCACTTGGCTGGACCATTATTCGAGGCCTGACCTTGGAGCTATTACTGTCAGTTTTTTGTTGTCATATCTGACAGTCTGTTCCGCTGCCCGAGCACCTTAATTTGCCCAGTAATGCGATACGATGCGTTGATAGATGATAGTCATATTCATATATAACATACGCCAGAGAGCAAGCGCAGGCAAATCAATGTGAATTGAGTCTGGCTTGGCGTGTTATTTGGGCAACGGATGTATCTATTGACACAAAGCCAGATCTGTTTTTATATATATGTGTGTGTATATATAAAGTAATTTGCGCAATTGATAGCAGCGGCAGCTGAAACCAGTTTCGAAAAGCCATTGGGTCAATGCTGCGTATGCGTAATATAGGCTACTAAGTAACTACAATAAATGAGTAACACTTGCTGCAAATGTGGGGCATTTAATGACGAGGTCAGCCAGACTCTGTGCAACACATAAATCCGATTGTTTATTGATTGTTAGATAAGCGCACAAATCAACACAGCTCCGACGTGAGTGTGGATTATCAGTAAGCATATATAGAGAGATCTTTCAGAAAACACTTATAGAAACTGTGCAAAGTGCATATAAGTTCCTTAAAACTTGAACTTAAAGAGTAAAACTCTTGAAATCAAAGAAATGTGTATCTATGAAACGTGCTGGCGCGGATAGAAAGAACACAATGATTGCATTCAACCCTTTTCCACCCATTTTCCGCTTTCCTTTCCCAACTTAGTGTGTGGAATTATACAAAAACACATCAGAATGTTTACGACCTTCATGCAGTGTATTGTTAATAATATTAAGTGAAAATATAAGAGTAATCAAGTAATTAAATAAGTGAATTGTTGTGCTATTTATAGAGAAAGAATCAAAATACAAATGATCAAAATGTCACGTAAATGCAGCAATAATAAAAACTATACAAAAATGCAGTACCCGGATATTCTAGAGAACTAAGTGAAAATGCATGTTTAGCTTTAGCTCCCATCCAAGTTGATTGACTCTCGCAATAGAGAGATATCGCCAGGCGACCTGCATAAGCATACATGTATTCGATTATATCTTCACAAACAACCACAAATGACACGCCCAACGAACTCAAGTGAACCCCAAAGTTTGGTATTATGAAATGCAACCCTTTGAAAACATAATTCTGGCAACAATTTAAGCATTTGCTCAAACGAAAACGGGCAAACTATGCCTGACTGCCTGACTGCCCGACTGGAGCGGTAGCGGGTGCCCAGGTCATGGAACACCTGACTGACCAGCAGCAGCAACAGCCATGGGCAGAGGCGCTGGTGCAGCGGTGTCTGTGGCCAGCCAACTGGAGGTCAGTGACACATGCGCCCCGGGTTGGTCAGGACTTGATGGATTGACAAACTGTTGAGTCGAACTGAACTGCCGCCCCGGTTGCCCTGGCAGGGGCTAAAACAAAAACAAAAAAAAGAGTTTGTTATTGGCCGCCCGTTGCTATTGAACTGATTGCACGGCACGGCAACAACCCTGAGAGGCAGAAATTTAAAGAACTTTACCCCTTGTCAAGCTTGCACTGAAGGTGGCGTGAGTCGAGTCGAAAACCGGAAGCGGATGTGGGCGACAAAATCGTTTAAAGTTCTACAAAAAAAAGACTAGTTAACCTTGCTATGCCAAGAGATACCCTGCAGTCAATCAAGTATGAGCTGCTAGCAAATACTCCTTTTCGTTGTCTATTTATATAGAATAATATATATGATTGACGATTTACTAGATTTTGTGCGTCAAATATGATATGCAAATTTATATATAGAGCTCTAGTTAAATAGATTGGTTAAACTACTTTTCAAGTGCCTGTCAAAGTTAACAGCTACATAGAATGATTGGCATAGTAAACCGTGTTAAACCAAGAGATACCCTGCAGTCAATCAAGTATGAGCCGTTGTCTACATATATAGAATTATATTTTATATGTCAATAATGTTATTCACACTTATGAAAAGAACTCTAATCAAATGTAGTAGTTAAATAACTTTTCATGTGCCTGTCAAAGTTAACAGCTGCGTCAAAAGCACTGCCAATGCAGTGTTTTCTACTAGCCAACTTTAGCCCAAATGCTAATCTACCTTGCCAGTGCCTTTTGGCTTAGGGTAGGCCAAGCTCTGACTATAATTATGAGCAGTTAGCTATCGTACATGGCATCCATAACTGCATCTGTGCATTTTATGCTTCCTGTTAAATGCAATTAGGCTGGCATGTCATGTAATTATGACATGGGCAAAAAGAACGCAAATGATGGGATAGACAGGCAGCCAGACTGTCTGTTTGTCAGTCTGACTGGCCGTCTACCTGTCCACGTACAGTGGCATTCGGGCAAAAGGGCCATTGTCATGCCGCTCTCTTGAGGCTTCTACTTGATGACAGCAAAACAAATGCGCCTAGCTTTGATTATGGCCAGGCCCACAAATAGAAGCATAATCAAATGGGGCAACACAAGTTGCGGCCAATTTGGCCAGCTACCAAATTTGAAGTTCTGGCAGCATTTCAAGCTGTAAATGTTTCAACAACCTGGACAAACGGCGCACGTGCCACGCATTTATCAAATGCATTTCACGCCACGCTGAAGTCGACGCTGATATGCGTTCCTTCTCCTCGGCTAATGGGCAACCCTGACTATCTAAATATTATGCACACACATGTCCGTAACCTCCGTATACAAATAATTTACATTTTATTTCAGTTCACTTAATGAATCAGCTGCGTGCTGCGCCATATTCCCCTCGAGAAGCAGCAATCTGCGAGCAGTAATCGCATAGAGTGTGCCACATAAGCTGACCTTTTAGAAGCTCACCAGGGAGCAGGGGCAGGGACACCCTGGAGGTGCGGGCGGCGCAGCCGAAGGCAACCTAGCAAATGTCATTTCCATTTGCATGTGTCGCTGAAAATAAACCCCGAAGGAAATGCTGGCAAAGTATATGCAATTGTATAAGTAGTTAGAAGAGGGTATTCCAAACGATCGAGCATATGCGGCACTGAATGCCCTATCCTGAGACTTGATATTGAATGCAGGGCGCCAAATGTTCGCAAAGAAACGTTTCAGAATGTCGCACAAAGAGTTGAAAGAAAAATTAAATTGTTTGAGAGCATAAGAAGACATTTAAGGATAAGAATTGAAAGGGAGAGAAAAGGAGCCAGCATCAAATATAGTTAATAAAAATAAAGATTAAATAACACATTTTCTTTAGGTTTTACTTACAGTAACAATTTAAAGTCCAAAGGTCAAAGACCTTAAATGACTTTAAATATTATATTTCAATCTTATTTCACAGCTTTTTGATGGATCGTTTGTCGTGCGTGTGGCACATTTTGACGACAAACCCATTCAAAGATAAGAAATGCCGCCAGGCAAAGGAAGGGCAAACCAAATGCCAAATGCTACTGCAAGCGACAGTGAAAGACAAAGAGAGAATAAGAGAGAGAGGGAGATAGAAAGAGAGTGAGAGAGAAGGAGAGAACTATGGCTATGCATAAATTGGTATATGCTTGCATATATTTTACATAACTATCGAGATCTCTGCTTCTCGCGCAGATTACTTCCCTCAACATGTGGCACATCGGGGAAGGTAAACAAAAGTGCGGGAGAATTTTCACCGAAAGATGCGGCACATTAAAATGTGATTTATATGAAAATGCCAGGCAACAACAACAGCAACAACAACAAGAACAACGATGGCAAAGTGTGCGACTATTTTTGGAATGCAATCGAGTTGACGGGCTGCGAGGGGAAAACTCACAGAGCCGCAGCGGCGGAAAAGGAAGTGCGCGTTATTTGTTTGTCCCGTTCGTGTTGTTGTTGTTGTTGTTGTTGCAGTTGTTTTTTTGAGGGTGTTCGATTTGTACTATGCGCCGCCTGCTGTTCACGCAGCTCAGTTCAAGGCAGGTGTGTATTTTCGAGCTCGAAGAGAGGGCAGGGGGAAAAGGCAGCAGCTGACACTGTTGTGCTGTGTGCTAAGTGTGTGTGTGTGTGTTAGGTGTGTGTGCACGTGTGTGTTTTCCAATCAGCATATTGGGCATAGTTTTGCTAGCTTCGAACGTTGGCTGTTAACTTAATTTGTTTGCCATGTGCCCACACGCACACACACACACACACTTACACGGCGTCGCTGTTAACCCAGTTCGAAGCTTGTTTTTTTCAAGCCCAATTCAAATGTGCAGCCTTTTGGCCGCCAACAGCTTTTGGGCCAACTGTAAAATGTTGTGTCTGCGAATGCTATGCGTGGGCTTAAGAAAAACTTGAGATGGATAAAAGATGAACAAAAGATGCTGCGAAATTCTTTGGAGTGGACACTTAAAAACTTTGCTACTGTTTGCACTGCATTGATCCCGGGGCAAGTTCAGAGACCTTTGTAGAACAATAAACAATGCGGGTTCTGTAGTTGAGCAATAACTGAATAATCATCTCAGTTTTAATTCTACATGAGCTTGAGTCTCGGGCGTGATGTCATTGTGGGAGAATGCTTGTAAGCATTTCAAAAATGTTTGCTTAATTAAAAGTCATAGTCATAGTGCGCAGTTCTACAAATTGTCTAATACCCAACTGACACTTTATGTAGATACATTTAGATTGTAAGATTTAAAGTCTATCTCTGTGCTCCTAGTTCCGTTCTCAAAAAGGAAGCCAACCCCGTTGCCAGCTTTGTTCTCTTTCGCTTGGCTAACTCTTTGCAGCTCTTTAAAGGCCACTAGACGACGCATCCTTTGCTTGGGCCTTACCCGTAATAAAGTCCTTTAACCTTTTGCTCGAGTTTTTGCGCCATTTTATTGTGCGGGGATGCGACGCTTTGGCTGCGACTCTTTATGCAACTTCCGCATTTCTTGACGCAACTTCGTGCTTCGCAGCGGGCCACTTCAAGTTAAATATTTTCTCGCTTTTCTTCTATATATATGGCATACACACTTTAAAGGAGCTTGCTTTTAGCATTAAACTTAACAGCTTTAAGGATCTTTACAAACTTTCATATCTATATTTTATAGATTGTATGTTAGACAACAATTGGAATGTGGTTGTCGCCAACTCGTCAATTACTCAGCCGATTCCCTTTAGATGCAAGATATATGCATATAGAATAGTTGGCCAGCGAATAGATCAAAGCAACAACAATAACAACAACTGACATGAATCATGTGCGTTGATGTGTGCGAGTTCTTTGTGAGTTGTCTGCGTGGAAGTAAACAGAGCTCGCCCATACACGAATAATTTATCATAATTGTGTATCATAGACAAATGCCTAAAAATAGTCGAACAAGATACGTACGTATAGAATACGATTGGACTTGGCCACTTGGCATTTGTTGAACAACAACGAAAAAGTCCAGAACGACCGAAAATTCGATAATAAACAAAAACAAGCTGCAGGCAGCTTAAAATTCCCGGCATATACAAAACTCGAAAATTAAACATACATATTTTATTTATTTGCTTTTGGGTTGCTTTTTTTTCTTCAGATTTTAATGGCATGTGCAAAATGTTTCTCACATTTCGGATGCCATTATTTTTAGATTGCAAGTTCATTTCGCAAAATACACAGAGTGCAAATATTATTATTATTTCAGCTACTTTTCTTAGCTACACAAATTAACAGATCGTGAAAAGTTGCAACAAACTGCGTAAAAGCATTGAAAACTATTTGCCGAGTTAATCAAAGAAAAACACCAAAGAGTGCTCTAGTTGAGCGTGCCCGACTAGGAGATACTCTGCACATTCTTCCATCAACACGGACAGCTGCAAAATGAAGAATACTTGATCTGTTTATAGTCTTCTAGAAGCTACATGTGAACATAGCTCTGAGAAACCAAAGAGATTTGCTCAAAAATCAGGTTTGAATTCGATTCTTATCGATTTCCTGGAACTGGTACAAGTTATCGATTAATGGAAACAAACTCGTTCTGCGCTGGCACTAGGAAAACTTCCGTACAAAGTTTCAAGCTTCTAGTTCAGACGGGACATAGCTAGATTGATCACGAATATATATGCTTTATGGGGTCGGAGATGCTTCCTCCTGATGTTACATACATTTGCACAACAACATGATACCCTTTTTATCCATTTTGAATGGGTATATAAGAATACATATGCATATGTGTAAGTCCGATGACTCAAAGAAAGTGAGCGGCATAAATCAGACAAGTGTCAGCTGACGTGCTTGAAAGTGGATCATATTTTGGGCCAAGTCGTAAATCGATATGACATTTGGGCTATAATTAAATGCGAGTACGCAAAAAATTTGTTTAAATTTTATTCTGGTGTTGTTTGCAGTTTAATTCGCGTATGCTGTTCAAATTTTGTGAACAACATTCGAGGTGTGAATGGAATGGCCAAAAGCGAAGCAAACATAGATTAGATATAAGGCCAAGACGGGGAAAAAAAGTGGCGGATAAATATAAATATAAAGGTATATAAATCAGAAGGCAGCTGAGCTACATAAACAATGAAGTTGTTTCTTCAACTTTTTTATTAAATGGCCTTTTTGTATGAGAATGTGGCCAAAAAATGATCAAAAGAAACATAATTTGCATTTGCTTAAACTTGCAATAAGAGCAAGGATAAGCAACAACTTTCACAATCAAACAAATCAAAGAACATTATATCTATTATAAACAAAACTTAATTTGTTTTATTTAATCTATTTCATTAGGTATTCGAGTCCATTAAATTTATGATGATATATGAGACAGGGCCAATTGAATTAGCTCACGACACGAGTGTAATTAAAATAAGAGACTCATCAATTAGCTGCAACTAATTTCCAGCAATTGTTGTTTAGGTTCAGCTGCACCCAGGGAGCTACCCACACACACACGCACACACTGAGAGAAAGCGCCCACACACTTCCCATACAACAACAACAACAATAAGAACAACAACAATGACAGGCGAATTGATTTGCGTTTATCAATTGAGGGCGAAAAAAAAGCTGCGAAATGAAAAATAAACATTTGTTTGTCTGGTTTTCGAGTTTCTCAATTTCATGTGTTTACGCAAAAATGAAAATTACACGCTGCGAAAAAAATTGGAAGCGAAATTAAACGCGTGTGAAAAATAAATTGTGGCCAGCAAGTAGCATAAACAAAGGAAAAACATGAAACGCAAATGAGATGAAGAAAAAATAAACTCAAATTAATTAAATTTCCTGCCCGATGCGCACTTTCGCCTTGGGCGCACTGTGCACACTTTGCGGGAGGCGACTGTAGCATTTCAAGGCAGACAAATGCCGTTTTAATTTGAATAAATTACAACGCTTAAGAGACAATAAAAAATGCTTAAGCTATGAGCTCAGCTCAGCTAGGCTTCAAATATTAAAGTATTTTAATTACTTAAAAAAATAGTTTTTGCAATTCCAGAGTTTGTCGACTATTTCAAAAGAAAGTGGTTTATTTTTTCTGCAAATATTTCAATTGGACTTTTTCCGCAGCAAGTTGCATTTTTTGTCTTCTTTTGTCACGTTTGTTTTGACATTTTAGGCAAAAGGTGGTGTGTGTTCGTGTGTGCAGGTGAGAGCGAGATGGCTGCTAATGATAGACAAGCACTCGCTGAAGCGAGACAAAGTGCAACAAATATGGCAAAAAAAAAAACAAACAATACAAGTGTAACCATAGATAAGTGTCGATATGGGCAAAGGAAATAGGTAGAAAAACCGAAAAGATCAAACAACAATTGTTAAGAGTTGGCTGCAAGAAAAGAGAGCTACTAGAAAGAGCGGCAAATTAAGAGAGCAACATTGTAGCAACAGGCAGCTTATGTAATTATGGCAGTGTGCTACAGGTAACAGCAATGTTTGCAGCAGCATTGATCATGTAACATGAACAGAGAGCAGAAATGTTATTACAAGAGCTGCTATTAAGACGTTCTGTGCCAAACAAAAGAGAGCTAAGAGCGCGCGCTCCGCTCGCTCCGTTTGGCAGGCAGCCAAGCGACTTGTGTGCGATGTTTTTATTTGGGTATGTTTTGTTTGTGCGTGCGCATTGTTTTTACCTTCGCCTTTGCCTTCAACATTCACCGAGCGCCGACTGAGAATGTTAACAACAAATATTTGATGAAATTCAAATCTAACAATTGAAAGCCCGTTGGGTGCGCATTAAATAACAATTTGATAAGGGCTGGAAGGGAGGCACGCACTATGTATGTACATATTTAGTAGTAGTTGTATGTTTGTGTTCCTGTAGTTTTTTTCAATTCATTTCATTTTTTTTTGTACCATTATCAGGCGACAAGAAAATACACGCAAAGATAAGCAAATATACACAAAGAGACGCACAACTTGATGAAGGTAATAAACAAGCAAAGTGACCAAAATGTAAATATGTATGTAAATCTGGCACGCTTTTCTGTGGGGATTAAGAGAAAGATTTCTTTGCTGCACTCGTCTGTTATCAAGCTTTTGTTTACATTACAAGACAACGACAATAAATACAAATTTTAATTAAATTATTTTTTAATTTGTATGGTTTGGGGCAGCATAATTTGGGTTTATGCTTTCTTTTTCGTGCAATTATTTTTCATTATTATTCCACATGACAACTGCGGCAACTACCACAACAACAAAGACAACACACATACATACATACGTACATAGATATTTCCGCAAGAGTTAGCAAACACAACAACAACAACAAGTGCTAGGTACATAGATATACACAGACACATATAGCTAGATTTTAACGGAACTCGAGGCGAAAGTTTTAGCTCTAGCCAAAACGTGGGAGTTGGGAACGAAAAAAATATAAGAAAAACATCAAGAAAAAGGGCGCAGTTTAATTGCTTCTTCTTTCCATCAAACAGAAAACAAACGAAGAAAAAGAAGAAAACAAAAGGTGAACATTTAATTGTATATATTTACCAAGAACTGTTCAGAAAATTGAGAAAATCTTTTACTTTTTGCAGACGGCAATTTTCATTCAAGAACCAAAGCTTTATACGTTATATTGGCCAGCACTGTATACAGTCATATACACATTGTATATGTAAACATTTTAAAACTCATCTGACTTGTATATATACGATTTGATTGCTGCATTTTTAGCGTAGAATATTGAGTCACCGAATGAATTATTTAAATTGTATTCTATTTATATATATTTCAATATATTGTGATCTTAGTTGAAGCAGAAATTTGACAAATTTTCCAAGCATGAACATTTGGAAAACATTAAAAGCGAGTAAAAACTTGATTGACTTTTAAAATGATAAATAGAAATTTGGCCCTAAACGATATATTCCTTTATACATAAGAATATATATTTGCAATAGACATAATCATAAGTTTCTTGCCTGCGCAATCGAGATAATAAATAATTGTTGGTTCATAATCTTTATCGTATCGTTACATAATCAATAAACCCGTTAGTTATTTATTACTTATCGTATTCACAAATGGCGAAAACCCTAATGGGCCATAAATATTTTCTGAACACTTGCGTCTAAAGTAAAGTGCACACTGCTAACCAACATCCTTGTGTGAGCACAAGTATTGGCTGCATTAGACTGCACACTGGCTTCACAAAAAAAGGGCACACCGTGCTGCACACACTGGCGTCCAAATGCAAACAAGATTCAACGAAGCAAAAAATGTTAAACATATCTCATCAGCTGATGAACTAAAATAACTGTGCAAACTTTTGGGTCAACCATTTTAGTTTGTCAGCCTCGACACTCGATTAACATAATGAGAAAAACTTGTGTAGCCCGAATGTAACAAGGTTGGAAACCGCAAAAACAAAGAAAGCACAAGCAAAAAGAGGGCGTGTCCGAAGTGGCGGCACTTCATTACACAAATTATAGAACCTAAGGTCAAGTGGTCATTGTCTCGGTGAAAGACGACATTAAATTGCTCGAAATATGAAGGCGAGCTATAAAAGAAGCAAGAAAAAAACCAACAATAACAAAAACAACAGAAATGCAGGCAAAGGCATTGATTTATGAGTGGGGCCCACGGATTATAAGGGATATACACACACACACACATACACACATGGACATAATATACTTAAATATCTAATAAATCATAAAAGGCGACAAAACAACAAAAAACTCAACTCCAGGCGTTTTGTACGCGTTTTAAAGCGCGTCCATGCGCCAAGCCGATTAGCGTGCGAATTGTGGGTAAGAAGGATACGAATAATGTAAATGTTAATGCGGCACGCATTAAAGAGAGTGCTTAAACGGTGTTAGCAGTAGGCGGACTCTGCAGACGAAAAGCGCACCAAAGCAAAACGCGTGAAAGAACAAAAAATGACACAGAAATGTCTGTTACGCGCGAATGAATTTCAGACAGGGGAGAGGGCTGTGCAGATATGGGAGTGTCACAAGAGTGTCAACTGGGTAGGGGTGCGGGGGTGTGTGTAACTGCCTGCCGAAATCAATTAACAACCATAAGGAAGATCAAAGCTGCGCTCAAGTGAAAATGTAAGAACTGGAGCGTGCGAGCGAGAGACTAGATGAGTACAGTTACTGAGAGCGAAATGAATGGAAGTCATGTCGTATGCATAATTTGCGCATTGCATAAAAATAACACAAAAGCGTAAAAGAAGAAAATGTAATGTTAATATGGGAACATAAAAACGGGAATTAAATAGAAAGTTACAACGAAACTGAAATACCCTTATAAATTAAGTATAACAAAATATTTTAAATAAATAAGGCAAATTCATTTTTTATGTTATAAAAGTCTAAAATATCATATATGATGTACATAAATTTTAGCCAAACTGTGCCACATAACGAATTGACCCTGTTCTGGTTTTGGCAGCGGCTCAGTCCATAAAGAGGGGTTGATAACGTTGCCCGAGACAAAAGCCATAAAAACTATGTGTAAGTAGTTTCTGGCAGCCACAACCCCAAATGGGCGCCAGGGGGGTCGAACAGGGGGATTGTAAACATACATACAGTGAAAGCTCATAAAAGCGGACTACTCTTAAAAGATATTAAGGAATCAACAGCAAAATAAACAAAAGAAACCTAAAATCCATTTTCAAATTTAAAAAAAAATAAATTTATATAGATGTTTGATTCTTTAAATCGAGAACTGAAATAACATGTCCCTCTAAAGGTGATATTCACTCAAGTCGAGTTCTCACTGTACACGCGCTTTACTGTTAACATATGGATTTCTGTTGGTACTCACCAAAACATTCTTTTGATTCTCTTTGTCCAGCAGAAATTCCATGCTTTTGTGTGGCCTACGGACCGAGGCGATTTGGACGCCGCCCGCCTGTGTTGATGGCTTGATGCGTTGATTGTTTCCATCGAGACGCTCATCATCATCGTCATCGTCGTCATCCCGGACATCGTAGGCGGCGCTGGTCACATTCAGGCGCTTGACCAGATAACGTTTGTGCAGCGGATTGCAGGTGATGTCCATAAGGGAGCGCGTCTTGCCCGTGATAACAGTTTCGTGTGTGTCCAAATTGGTCTCAATGAGGCCCATTTTCCCGCCCCCACCACCGTCGCCGTCGGTTGTATCCAGCATCGGGGATACAGCCACCGGCACGGCTGTCACCATGGTGAGCGGACGCTGCGGCAGCGGCTTGCCGGCGCCCAGCTGATTGAACATTTGCGTCTTTTGCGCGACAGAGGCGCGCGACGGCGATTCGGTGGCTCGAGCCATTTCCGTTTCCGCTAGCGACATTTCGTGACGCTGGCCCGTTGTCAACTGTTGGGCAAAAGCCGCATATTGTTCCCGTTCGGCGGCCAAGAGAGCATCGCTGGCATGGGCAGCACTAAAGGAGCCATTGGCAGCACTGACCGAGTACGGCGCATGCGTTTGCCGTGGCGGCAACTTAGGCAGCGGGGGTTTACCTGTGACCAGCTTTTGCAGTGTTGACGTTTTTGGCTGTTCCAGCTCAACTGCTGCTGTTGCCTGGCGGCTGTGGACGCTGGCGGTGCTCGCCTCGGATGCGTTGCTGTCATCTAGCGTGCTGCGCGGCGGCTTGAGGGGTATGTAAATGAAATCCTGGCTTTTGCCGTTACTCTGCGGCGCTTGCTTGAGACTGGCCGGTGCGCTGTTGTTGGCCTGCTTGGGCAACTGCTGCTGCTGCTGCTGTGGCTGCTGCTGTTGCTGCTGCTTCTTCTTGCGGCGCAGCGAAAAGCGCAGGCCATGCGCAAAGCGCGACAGAAAACTCTTTGAGCTGGGATGCTTCTCGTCCGTTTTATTTGCGCGCTGCTTCAGCGGCGACTCATTATTATTGGCGCTGGCGACGTGCGTCGCTGGCTGGACTGACGTTGATTTGGACGACATGTTCTTGTCGACGTTGTCGTGGTCGTAACGCTGCAGCAGCTGCTGCGAGGCGTAGAGTATGTGATGTGCGCGGTTTGTGGGCGGTTCGCTTAGTATGGGCAAATGCAGGCTTAGGGGGCGTGTGTGTAACGGCACTGTGTGAACTGGTGAACTGGCGATCGCGTACGATGAGCTCGCGTCGACGCTCGTTTCAAGACTGACAGCCGAAGCAGCAGCAGCGACGCTTGAAACGGGCTGCGGCTGCGGCTGCGGCGATGTTTGTTGTTGTTGCGTTTCCATGCTGCCGCCAGCGGCGATGTTTTCGTTGTTTTCATCGCTCTCGCTGCTCTGGTCATCGATCACGCTCTCACGCTCGCGCACGCAGTCGCTCTCTTGCGCTCTTTGCTCTTGCTGTTGTGGTGGCTCTTGTGGCTCTTGTTGTGGCGCTCTTAGCTGCTGCTCTTCATTGTAGCGCGCTGCTATGTACTCGTTCTCTTTGGTGTTATAAATAACAGTGGCATCGTTGTTATCCAACAGCTCCTCCTCTTCTCCATCATCATCATCATCGTGCTCCTCATCGCTGCTCGCCTGCTCGTGCTCCTCTTGCGGCTCCTCCGACGACTGCTCCTGCCAGCAATACTTACTCACCACTGGACAGAAACTCACCTCCTTGCTGAATGAGTTACGCGAGCCCGCCGGCAACAGTATGCCCAAGGGCTTTGGCTGTGTCGGTGTCTGCGGCAGCTGATGCATCGAATTGTGCGCACTGCTCACATATATATCATCCTCCGGCTCCTGGCCGCCATCGAAGGCCGATAGATTGGGCGTGCTGCTGACCAGGCTGCGCTGCTTGGCCGTTGAGCTCTGGAAGCGCCGCTTGGGTAGCACCCGGTTGGGCGGCGGTGCCGGATTCCTCTTGGGCAGCTCGAAATTGCATTGCTCCAGCGACTGGGCATAGGAGGTGCGCAAATTGGTCGGATCCTGATCGAAGGTCTTGCCAAAGCTGCTGAAACTGATGACTGTGGCCGCGGGCATTGACGATTGAGGAGGAACTGGCGATGTCGGCTCCTTCTCCGCCGTCTGCCGCTTTTGGCGAGCCGGCGGCTTCCGTATGGTTAGCTGGACATGCTGCACTTGCGGCGGCGCCTCCTCCTGCTGCTGGCACTGCTCCGGCGGCAGTTCCTGCTCGACGGTCTTATCGTTCAATATGGATGCGTTTTTGTCATAGATTTGGCTCAGCTCGTCCAGCAAAAAGTTGCCCTTGCATATGAGCTGCTCGTAATCCTCGCCAGAAACGACACGTTTACGCTTGTCCATGTCTAGAGAGCTGCGCTTGCAATTATCACTGCGATCCGCGTAGTCGAGTAGCGTTAGATTCTGATAGCTAGCGTTTAGGTAGCCTGCTCCGGCACCTGCGCCCGCTCCTGTTCCCGCTTCCGTTCTTGCTGCTCCTATAAAGCCGCAACGTTCGTTCCAGCTGCAGCTGCGTCGCATGCGCGGCAAGCTGCTGCAATCAAAATTGTCCAAATCCTCGCTAGAGCTGTGTCCGTCCTCGCTGCTGTGGCAATTCCTCTGCTGCTGCTGTTGCTGCTGGCGACGTGTTCGCCTCCGTCTGCCCAGCTGCTGCAGCTCGTTGGGCACGCTGCCGGCTAAGGCTGTCGCTGTGCTGGTTCGTGACAGCACGGGCGAGCACTCGGCGGATGTGGAGGAGGAGGAGGAGCTGCTGCTGCTGCTGCTGGTGTTGTTGCTCTTGTTGTTGGCCAGGCCGTAGCTGTTGTTGTCCGTTAGAAATTTGGGCGACGAACCTCGCGGCTCGCGTATGTCGGGCAAACTGTTGCGCAGCCAAGTGAACGAGGCGGCGGACGATGTTGACGACGTCGACGACGTCGGCGACGACGTTGCGGATGCCGCTGATCCGCTGGGCGATGGCGACGTCGACGGCGATGTCGATGGGGAGCGTGCGCCTCTCTCGCAGCTATTTATAGACGATGCCGGAGAGCCAAGAGATGACTGCGACGCTGACTGCGTCTCGTTTGTCTGATGCTCTATTTTTGTCTGACACAAATCATTGGAGTTTTTGGAATGTGCGCCCGTCGCTGCCCCTGCCCCGGCCCCTGCTGATGCCGCCTCCTGCTCCAGCAGCTCCTCCATCTCCTCCTCTTCGCAGAGTTTGTCGAAATTCTTTGGTATGCTCTTGGATTTGGCGCGTCGCAATGTGCTCGGCTCACAGTAGCCCGAATCCTCAGACAAATTCTCCGCCGAATTGAGCGGCAAGCGTCGGGCACTGCCCGCATCTTGTTTGCCCGGACAGGCGCTGAGCATGCTGTGTCCGCTGCTATCGCTGCTGGACGTGCTGCTCGACTCCGAATCCGATTTGAGCTCCGCCTGATGCAGGCTCTTGCAGGCGCCGAACAGCTCACGCTGCTGCTCCTCCAGGTCCAGCTTGTGCAGCTCGTAGTAGGTCTGATGCAGTCGTCCGTCGCTCGACTCGTAGCGCTTCAGCAGCGACGTTGCCGAGCCGCGGCGGCTGTCCGGATTGCTGTGGCTGCCGCTGGCCCCGCCGCTGCTGCTGCCGCCGCTGCTGCTGGCCACCGTTTCGCAGCTGAGCAGCGAGGGCGAGCTGTTGCCCAGGCTGTTCATGCTCTGGTGCTGCTCCTGCAGCGTCAGCTGGCGCTCCAGCGACTCAAACTGCACCAGCGAGGAGCTGCGCGACAGCGAATGATACGAATCGTTGTCCGAGTAGAATTCTTCAAAGTTGCCGCCGCGCCGGCAGCTGCCCGTGCTGTTGCGCTGGCCCTGGCTACCGTAGCTGTCCCGGGCGCAGGCCTCCAGCGCCAGGAAGCGCTCCAGGCTGTTGTGCGCCTCGGCATCGTAGCGCGGCGGTGGCGGGCGACGCAGCTGCACCATGTCCTCCAGACTGTGCAGATGCTGCTGCTGCTGCTGCAGCTCCTCCTGCGAGCGGCGTGCGCGCTTCGGCGGGCAGGCAAAGTCACGTTCCGATATGGCGTCGATATCTGCCGCAAAAAATTAAACATTTTAATGGAGTTCTTAATTTATTCTTGCCGCACTCACCCTTGTTAATTTCGACTCTTATGACCGAACCCGTCTCAGACTCTGCGGAACTCCAGAAGCCGCCGCCGCAGCTGCTGCTGCCGCGATGCTCGTAGCCGTTCCAGCTATTTTGCGCATGCTCCTCATCCTCGGAGGTCTCCTCCATGATGGGCTCCAGCATTTGGCGCGAGCTGGACAAGTAAATGCCATCTGCAAATGAAGAAAATGTTTAATATTTTTGATAATTACAATTATTGTTTATATTATTATTCGGTTTTATTATTATTATAAATCGCAGCGAACTTTGCAGCCACTTGCGCATCTTTCCAAGCACCATCTCCAGCTGTGCGTGCAGCCAAACTGAAGCGCAACGCGACAATCTGCACAGAGACACACAGTCACCCGGGCCCTCATTCACAGCAACTGCATCTGCAACTGCATCTGCATCTGCAACTGCAGCTGCAAATGCTGCTGTGATCTTATCGCCAGGGCTCTGCCTGTGCCTGTGCGTTGCATGATTCATGCCGCTTAATTATGCAATTTATTAATAAAGAGTCGCCACATTGGTTGGCCAAACAAACCAAGCCGATCAGCTGACCAGCCGCGAGACTTCAGCTCAATGACACCAGCTTCAAGTGCAGAGGTTAGTTGAATCAATTAACTGTAAACTAATGCAACTTATTTAGACCCAAAGTCCTGCTACTATAGTTTAGTGTCCAAATGTGTTATGCATTTTAGAAGTCATCTTCGATCGAATAAAGCACATGCTTATTTGTTCCTGAGCAGCAGCAACAGCTGAGTTGACAGCTGTTCCATGCATGAGTGCAATAAGTGGAGCTGTCTTTTGCCTTCTGAGCATTACGAATATTAAAAGCAAGTCTGAAATAGCCTGCTTCAAGGTCATAAAGTTTATCTCTGATATTCTGTAAAAACATACTTAAATGTGCCGAGAAGCTTTTATAACATGATTAAAATGTACAAAACTTTAGGCTGATCTCATTGGACCATAGAAAGTAAAACTGGGAACTACGTTATATAAATATCTAAATTACATTGTGCTTTCTTTACATACAATGTTTAAAAGCACCTGAAAGCTTTTGTCAATAAGCTTATGCTTAAAAGCTTTTCTTCTGGCACTCTAGACTTCTACTTCTCTTTAAAGTAATTTTTTCAACTTGTGTCATTCAATCGTTATAGAAGAACGCGAAAATAAATTTGTGAAACGTTTTTCCTATAATTCACAACGAGCTTCTGTTAAAACATGTTTAAAAGCACCTGAAAGCTTTTGTCAATAAGCTTATGTATAAAATGTAAGCTTTTCTTCTGGCACTCTAGACTTCTACTTCTCTTTAAAGTAATCCATTCATGATATAGAAGAAACTGGAAATGGAATTTATGGAAAGTTTGTCGCGGACTTCAGTTAAATTTAGACCACGCAGCCTATTGATTAGGACGCCAATTCTTATTGCTTTTGATTATAAAATTTGTTGATTAAATTCTTTCTCAGATAATCACTTTTTGGGCATTCCGTACCTTATATGGAATTCACAAATGAAGTTAACTTGATTGTTTATACTGAATAATACTTCATCCCATGTGAATCCTTGCAACATTAACCGCTTTATTAAATAATTTATATCTAATTAAACTTCCTAGAGTAAATATATATTTTCACACTCACCTTGTTGTTCAAATGCGCCTAAGTTCCAATTGATGGGCGTATTTAGATAACCCGCCAGATCCAAGTGTTCCATGTTGAATGTGGCAAGTTATTCAGCAAATTGTTTTGGTTTTTTTTAGGATGCACTTTCTTTCTTTTTTGTATAGCTTTGACTACTGCTAAATACTAAAAAGTAATGTATTTATATCGTTGTTGCAATGCTTAGTCTCCAAGTATCACATCGGTTCGTTTCTGATTCTCTTCAGGTTCTCCTCATTGAATGCAACTGGGGCAAATAGCACCAATTATTTCCATTTGCCTTATCGCAAGTATTTTGAGTTTTTGTGCAATTCGGCGGCAGCATTCGGTACAGACTTTAGTTGTATTTTCGATAAGCGAAAACGATATCTGTAAGCAAAACAAAAAAACAAAATGAGAAACAATACCAAAAAAAAAACGTTAGTACAAATTGGTGATAAGAGCAGAGTCATATGGCCATATAACAGGCTGTGAGCGCGTATATGAACTGCATTTCAAATTGCAAATTTTAGTTGATTTTTCTTTGGAGGGAAAACATCAGCAACAGTTCTATAGAAAGCCATAGAATTGTTTTAGTACATTTTAGCACAGGCACAATTAAGCGAATAACTTTGTAAATCGTGCAGCTCAAGTCTAAATAAATATTTAAGCAGATATTTTGCATTTTGGCATCGGATATTAAAGATTTCCTCAAGCTATATTTGCGTTGCTTGTGACAGGAGCGAATTTAGATCTTTTAGAACATCTAATAATCATATATGCTCAACATGTTAACGAGTAGAAGCAACGCTTATTAAAGATTTCCGCAAGCTTACTTTGGATTGGCTGAACTGACAGCGAATTTAGATCTTTTAGAACATTATCCAAACCGTGCAGCATGAGTTTAATCAAATAATTGAGTACATTTTCAACATTTTAGCTAGTAAAAGCAAAACTTACTTTGCGCTATCTGAGTCAGCCGCGCATTACAATCTTTAGCACATTATACGAATCGTGCAGCTTAGATCTAATTATATATTTAAGTACATGTTTAGCATTTTCAATAGTAAAAACAGCGCATAAAAAAGATTAGCGCAAGTTTCCTTTGCGTTGGCTGTGTCGGGAGCGCATATAGAGTTTTTAGATCATGCTACAAATTTAGTACACTCATGATCGGCGGTGACCCGCGCGTATATAATTTAAGCGCAACCACAATTTAGTCAAAATACAGCACATGAGCTAATCTAATGTGGAAAACAGCAGCTAGAGCAAGCAATATATTTTAGCACCAATAAATATATGTGTTAGATCGTCGTGTTTATTGCCTTGTGCTGACTTTTATAGTTTCATAGAATCATAATACAGCTGAAAGTCAGCTTATATCAAATCTATGGCTTGGCAATCAAATAGAAAACAGCAGCGAGAGTTCAGTATAAAATTTTAGCACGCTTTTAGCACAGATTGCTGTACAAGCATCTGATAGCTAGTACCAGAAACTGCTGCCCCTTTATGATTATTGAGGCGGGGGCTACTTTAATTGCTCCAGCCGAATGCTAATAAGTATTTCTGTATGCCTCACACATGGCAAATGTGTGTAAATATATATATATATATATATGTACAGATATTTTGAAATAGTTGCCCGTCAAAATGCAGTGCACCGTGGGTGATCGCCAATTGAGTCGAGTCGCAAGTTGTTTGCCTGCATTTCCAGCTGCACTATATGCATACATATAGTACACTTAATATGTGCAACGTATTATTTACAATTTAAAGATTTTGTTTAAAGCATTCTTACGCCACGCTGGATTGCACAAAACAAGCGATAACCCAATTCCCCGCCTGCACTTTTCAATGCCATTAGGGGCGAGGGCAGTTTGTATTTAGGTTTCAGTCGATTCAACAAATATATATAAACAGGAAAATTTTTTGCTCAAACGTCATTGGGAGCCGTTCGACCTGTTGTTTATTTCGCAATCCGTGCTATGTAAACTCAAGTTATTTATAAATCGAACTGGAAATACATATTGCACAATACACATGGCACGCATGAAAAACTTACAAAGAAAATTTGGGCGAAATAATCAACTGAAAGTAAGCAATTCACAATTGAATGCGAACTGCCAGCGATATGTCAGGCCAATATCGGCTAACCAGAAAGTGATTGGTTTCTTTTCTAAATATCATGCTTAGATTGATTACATTCATCTTAAGGAAATTGGCTCTGTGTCAATTGGTTTTATAAATAGAAAATTGTTTAACGGAATCAAGCCAGAACCTTTTAAATAAATATTCATTGGAAATTCCAGCTCTTTTTGCAAGCGAACAGAACTTTTCAGTTGCTAAATGAAATTTAAGGCGTTTTTAGAACATGGAATATTATTCACACTGCTGCTTAATTACTACTTGGGATTTAGACCAATTTAGTACGAATTTAGAACAGGTAAAGATATTTTTAGATACCACATCACGGGTCAAAATACTACTCGGAGCAAAGCAAGCTTTAAATATAGACCAATTTACGTTTTTAGTACACTTTTGAGAATGAAAAGAGCAACTGAACTAAATAATTTACCATGCTGTCGCTTTTTAGAACACACTATCTTAGGTTATTTGAGCAATTTTCGCTTTCATCTGACTTCCTCTCTACGTGAAAAACGAAAACCGAAAAGAGCTGTCATAAGCGACATGCACATGCAACAAATCGTGTCCAATTAATCACCTCGATACTCAAAAAGATTGACAGCCAGCGAAGAAACGAAAGAAATAAACACATGTAGCGCATTAAAAGTCGGGGCTAAGTTCCTAAGACTATGACATCAATTTTGTATCTTTGGCTTATCGCAGACAATATATGAAACGAAAATTTGAAGGTTGATTTCATTTTTAGAAGAGCAAAAAAAAACGTTGATTAATGTTGATTAAATGATATTTTTGCTTGATTTCTTTTGCCAGCTGATAAGATAGACAGCTATGTGGAATAATACTGGCCACAAGACACCCTCTATAAAATAATTATAAGTCGGAAGTTGTTTACTTTCGGCTCTGCCGCATGCATCCATCAAATTTTGGCCCCCTAAGCTCACTGAACGCTGAACTTTGGAACGTGCAAAAAACGCCAGAGATACGACATGAGGAAGGTGTATGATATGCATGTGAATATATATAAATGTATATATATATGCATGTATATATATGTATATATGCTTCATTATGTGCCCAGCGATAATGCGTTGTCCATTTGAAAGATTGTCACATGTACTAAAACAATAATGCACAACGAGAATCTGGGAATAACTTTGGCGATAATGTAATACCCTTGCAGATATGTGAGCATATCTTTCCCACATCTTCCTCATTCCCATTTAGCCATATAAGCTGCAACTATTCCACCGATCTTTCCTAAACGATATAATGCTTCGATCTTGATGAGCAATTTAGCATATACATCAGGATTATATGGGAAATGATGAAACAGGTCTATCATATAAATATATTACGCATTACACAGTTACATATTTCATAACAAAATTATACTACCCTATAGGAGGGTATAATAAGAGGCGCACACAAGTCATTCACTCGAAATAAAAATCGTAGCATCCAAAAAAGAATTGAACAAAATTAAAATAAATAAATAAATTCACATGCCAAATGTTTAGTGCGTCACACAAATTTGTGCTCTTCTATAAATAAAATGACCAAAATAAAAGGAAAGAAGCGCAGGCCAACAACACATTTTAGATCAAGCGGCTCGCAAAGGGCGGGAAAAACCAAAAAAAAAAAACAAATGTTCTTCGAAAAGCATAAATTATTTTATTAGATAGTCTGGGCGAGTGCTGTTATGCATACACGGCCATATAGTTCTATATGCAATATCTGGTCGGGCATTGCGGAAATCTTAAACTCTTTGGCGGCCATCTGGCTTTCAGGGATCACGCACCGTCTGCCCGTTGCCAGTTGCCAGCAGCAGAAGCAGAAGCAGCAGCAGCAGCTTTTTACTGCAAAAGTTCACTTGCCCCACAAATGTGCAGTTCGAAATTGTTTTATATTTGGTTTTTTTTTCTCATTTTCCATTTAGCCGGCATGGCTACACATTGTCTTTGGCTCTGCGCATCGAATGTGAATCTCTGTTTATTTTGGTTCGTATAAATTTTGTACAATTTCGTGTCGGTTGGCCTTTCATAAACAACAAAGCTCAAAAATGAATTATTGGTTAATGGGGATCTCTCTTTCGCTCTGCGCGTCTCTGTTTTGGGCACGACAATATGAATACGTTTGTTTTGGGGCGCGTCTCTTGGTCTCCGTCAAATGACTCACTTGCCTTGTTGGCCATGTATCGCGCTGCTTTACGATATTATATCGTTAAAAATGCCCAAAGAGTGATATAAACATGTGCATACGAATGTGCTCAAGGGTCTTAGTAGTGTTAGCATATTGAAGACACTTTCGCGCTGATATGAGGCGCCTATTTGCTTGTGGTTTTAACAAAATGCAAAGTAAACAATATTTAGTACAGATACTTGACATTTTTCGCCAAAACAACTAAATTGTTTTTACTGTCCACAAAGTGTTTAAAAAACGTGACTCATTCAAAACCGTGCATATTTGCATTTTCATTTAGAACACTTTTTATGTCGTTTTAGTACATATTCACAGTGTGCAAGTGCATATTAATTGCAACTAAATTTCAATGTATTACATTTACTTTTAGTACACTTGAGACAAGTAATCACAGCTTTATATCTGTTACGGAAACTTTTTATAATGCATTTAGTACTTTTATAAAGACAATCTGCATTTAGTACACGTTTAGATGTTTGTTTATAAATGCAGTATGCAAGTGATTTAGTACATTTTAGGGACATTTTTTCAGTTTTGATTAATTGTATCAACGGCACATTGCACTTTTTAGTACATGCCGCATTTCCTCTTCAATTTAGTACACTTTAAAGTGCATATAGAATATCATGTGTATATATGTATGCATGCACTGATTGCCTTTAGAACACAAATTTTCAATATTTACCAATCACACACAATTGTTATCTCTCCGCCTATTAATATAGGCAAAGTTTACATTTTGCAGGCGACGCCCATTTGGTAAAGAGATGCGTCAGGCCTTGGTACTTTCTCACCTGTGCTCGTTAAGAATCGGTTCGTTCGGTGTTTGTGTAATCCTTAAACGTTGTGCTAAAATATCAACATTCTTAACACAAAGGCAATCAATTCATATTTAGCTCAGGACAGAGTTGAGTTAAACGTCGTATAATATTTGTTATCTCTTATAGCATGACAATTGTGCGCTGTGATAAGGCAACAAAAACCATTTGGGCGAAAAAAAAACAATGTTCGTTTTATTTAATTTTTTTGCTTTTGGCAATTTGGCTGCCAATTTTCGCACAGTTCGATTTAGTACTAAAACGCGCGCACATTTAGTACGGGACTAAAGGCGAAAAGTGCGCGCGACAAAAAGAAAAAAACAACTTAAAAATTAAACAAAAGTAAAAGGCGACTGCTAACGACATTTCCGAACGCCGACCGCAGCGTCTGAGGTGCGCTTAAGTACTAGGCAGCAAAAAACACAAAAAAAATACAACACAACACACACACCACACACACACACAACGTTCGCCGCGTCGACGGCGACACGAACATAATTCTTGTTTGCTTTTTTTTTTAGTATTTATTTACAATTTAATATTTTTCAACGCAGCGAATCGGCGTTTCGTGCGAATGCCGAACGCTGCAGCAGCAGCAGCAGCTGCCGTCGCAGCAGCAGCAGAAGCGGAAAACAAAGCATCATCAGAGATAAAAATTGTAAATATGGTATATATATTTGAACGGGAAAATGCCACGCGTAATCTGCAGTCGCGACGCCCCCGCAATCAAAATGTGTTGAATGCCGCCAAATGGCGCTTACCCCCATTTGCTGGGCATGGCGCGCCTCCAATACCCACGAGCTGGCAAACCAAACTGGTCAGCCAGCTGGTCAGCACAAGGTGCTGCCTAATTTTTGCATACAAATGAACCAGGCACGACACCAAAGCCGAAAGAAAAAAGGGGAAATAATAATTGTGATAAGAGTTATCAGACTGTAATCTCTACGGCTGATTGTCTTGGACAGCCGGTAAGACCCCTGCACATTGGGCACAAGGTAAATGACGAACTAGGCAATCAGCTGGCAAAGCAACAAGTTAACAAAAACTAATCTATTATCAATTGGTTTTAGTTTTAGTTTAACTTGGTGAAGGTCCAAGTAAGCATTTTCTTATATAAGATCTAAAAGTTTGACAAATGTGCGAAAATTTGTACTAAAATATTTAGTTCAGACAGTAAACTAAAAAAAACTGACAAGCACAAATAGAATACATCATAAAAATATAATAATTGTCAAGTAAATGTCTGAGCAGCAAAAATAACAACAATAATCATTCAAGATAACGTGCCCAACAGATATATCAAGAAAGTAGACAAACTATGGCTGTAAGCTAAAACAGTATGTCTTATCAATAAAAAAAATGTGACGTCATAGAAACTTAATATTTCTAATGAAAAGCAGTTGTGCTTTCAGTGTTGCGAAATGCGATACGAATTACATTGAAGACAAGTGTTGTTAATCGACAGACTTGTTCTCGTTATTTCTGTTAAGGCATAAACTAATACCGAAATCGATAGTTATGAAATATGGCATACAAATTAAAACTTCAAATGATAAGCATTTGTGTTTTCAGTGTTGCGAAATGCAATAAGCAAAAACGGAGTTGCATCGCGTTGAGAAAGTGTTGTAAGTCGGCAGACTTGTTCTCATTAATTGTGGTATTTTGTGATTGCATTTGTGATATCATTGATTGAATGATTGATTGAAGAACTTACAAATTGTAATAATTGTTAAACAAATGTGTTTTAACAACAGCTTAACCTGAGACAACCCGACAACTCCTAAAATCTAATTGCCCGCTTAGGTTTATCGCCCATTCATAATCAAACCTATATGAACTTATGGCCGTTGCATGATGAACTTGTTTTTTTCTATTACACCTTTCGTTGAGTGATGCATATATTCAAGTGATTTCGTATAGAGTTTACATTTTTGTTATCACTTGCTTTTTTATTTCGCACACTTTTCGCAAGGCGCCAGTCAAAGTTGAAAGTGTAATAAACTTGCGTGTGAAACGCACGAAAAATTGAAACAAAGGCGCGCTCGCATTTCTATTCGTATACATTTTGCACACACTGTAGCTATAGATGGACTTTCACTTTCGTCTGGCCACGAACAAAATTAAAAAGATTCATTAACATTTTCTTCATTCGTTCATTTGGGTTTCACAGAGTTTAGGGCAAACAATTGTCGAGTCTTTGCCCGATGCGACTCGAATCTAAAACCCAAAACTCGGCTCGACTTCAACTCCCACACAAAATAAAAAACTTTGCACAATTGCAATCTCATTTTGGTTTGTTTTTCTTCTTCTTCTTCTATTTTTTTGTTACTTGCCTCAATTGCGCTGCCGCGTCTTCAGGCTGCCTTTTGGCCACTTGCAGTTTGCGGAAAGCTTACGAAATTTCGTCTATCAGAGCATTGTTTATTGTATTGTTGCCGGCCATTCTCAGGAGTTGTGCAATGTTTTGGCTAGTCATGATTGTGAAGAGGGGGGCCGAAGGGGCTTCCAGCTGGAACTTTTCTTCTCTATCTGTCTGAGCAGGAAGTTTTGCTGTGAAAAGTGAATGCCAGCCAACCCTTGCAACTGAGTAGTATATAGTATATAAGACCAGGTAGGAGTTTATTAATTGATCTCGTGCTTGTGGCACGCCTTCTGTTTCACTTTTGTTTTTTTCGTTTCGTTTCATGTTTTTTATGCAAATTGGCTGGGCTCATTATGAATCATATTTTCTGCTCTAATGAAATGTTGAAAGCGATTTGCAACCTTGCGGCCAAATTGTTGCCAGTCCAATAATTTGATTGTACTTTTTTTTCTTTGCCTGCTTTCGTAACTGTGCCAAATCTTTATTTTATTTACTTGTCTTTTTTTTTACAGTGTATATGGTGACATTTAATGGCGAACATCGACAAATCGCCAAATCACTTGTGCAAATACAAATAACGTTCGTGGGAAAACCGCAAAACTTGTTGCGATCTTTTTGTTTGGCAATTTATAAAGCTTTTGTCTCTAGCCCCAACTTCAGATACTACGTAGAGTTCATCGTCATGTTTATTATGCAAAAATGCGATGTGCACAGAGCTCTATAAATACATTATTGTTGTTGGCGTGGCAGCCTGAAATGCTAATAATTGTATAAATCATCAGTTTATCTTGTTGACGATTTCGTCATAGCAACTGTAACATGTTCTAAATGCGTCTTAGTAATCATTCACAATGCGTAATGCACAAAGATGCACATTAAGCTAAGCTCTTAAATATTTACATTTACTTGCCCCTATTTGCTATTATTATCTTCATTTTGTGTATACTAGCTTTTATACAGGCTTTACTTAGCTTTAAGTACGATTTATTCACTTTCCACGCGTCTTTCACCTATGCTTGTGGAAACAGATAATCATGTCTGGGTTATATTAATTAGCTTTGAATCTTTGGAACTTATTAAGCTATGCAACTGAAAATTTTCATTTTATTCATTAAGAGTGCAGCTCAGAAGAAAAATAAGTTTACTCAGTTGAGTATGATGTGATAAGTTTATCAGAAGCATTTCTTTACCCACCTATAATATAGTTGGTCATACAATAGCTGTCAACTGGGAATGTATGGAATGAAATGACATGCACTGCGAAAAATTAAAAGTAACTTGTAAATGAGTGCTAATAAAAGTACATTTCACAAGTGCATACAACATCAAGCCTTTCTTATAATAGAAAATAAAGATTCATGTGAATTTCAGCATAAAACTTTGACTTTATTCTCGCATCTCATTAAGTGCAAAGCATATGTAATTGCAGTTAACGCAAGCTTAAATCTTATTCATTTTGCGTCCCATTGAGTTTAGGCATGCTGGAAAAATATTTTCTTCAACTGTACCATGAACATCATTAATAAATAATGCTGCTGCCTGCACAGAGAGCTCGGTAGCACCCATTTTGTTCCAGTTTAGCCCTGGGTCTGAACATTTCTGTCATGTATATGACTAAACAAAAATTCCTAACTGGAAAACTGGCAGCGCGATTTGCAATGCATAAAAATGCCATTAAACAATTTGAATAGCAAAAGCAAAGATGATGCCAGTCAGAAAATCGCAAGCGCTGGAGGGGAATAGCAGCTCGACTGTGTGCCAAATTCGCGTGGAAGTAGCACAAGAACTGCAAATTTATTAAGGACGGGAGAGCGAAAGAAATAAATAAAGAAAGAAGAAAAGAAGCACAAAGTGAAACAATGGATGAGCATGCAGAAGCCAGGTCCAAGACGTGGGCCACAGCCTGACACGCCTCAGCGCTTGCGCGGCAGCCAAGACTTCCAGCTAAGAATCCAGCACTTGAATGGCCGCCAGTCAGGCAAAGCCGTCGTCATTCAAATGATAAGCCCAGTTAGACAGACAGATTGGACAGAAACGGAATGACGACGGGAAAGTAGGTGGGCGTTTAATCAGCAGCTACGTACGGATCGGAGATCGGATCGGATCGGTGCGGCTTTGAGCTGGGAACGTGGGTGCAGCGAGGTACGTGCAACGCTTGCAGATTCCGACGCAGACGAGGGCCGGGCTGGTAGCCCATAAATTAGACTATACATTGATTTGAATTTATCGTGGCTACCTTTTCATTTCTTCATTCTGGCTGCGGTCGCTTGATTGAGTTTTTCCATTTACTTTCCGTTCGTCTTCCACTTTTGCTGATTGCTTGGCTTTCGTAAAACGAAACGAAACGCAACGAAATGAAATGAAACCGCAGCAGACAGAAATCGTCGCCAACTAAATTAAATAAATGGGGCTCCAGTGGCCAGTGTACAGTTCAGTTCTGTGGGAACAAGGTCATCCAAGGTACTTTGCTTGGAGTTGGGAATAAAGTTGCTTGGAACCGTTCACTGGGGAAAAACCTGAAACACGGCCCTTGAAGTGCTGTTATAACAGAGAGAACCTTTGTGCAAGCAATTTTCAATGAGAAAATCTACAGTGAAATGACGTTTAGCTGATCTTGGCAAGATATGGCTATCAATAAGAAACCCTCTAGGCAAGAATAAATATGTTTCAGGAAGGAGTTTTCGAGGAAGCTTTAAGATTAAGTTTTTATAGTATTTATAGAAGAGTTGAGAAGACAAGAGAGAAGCGCGCTGCAAAACGCTTAAGGATAGCGCACAAAGCAGAAACGAAAACGGAAATACGGCCCGTGCCATTAAGAACAAGCCGCAAGCCAACAGAGAATTTTTGCACGCCTTGAATTAACAAATTCCAATGCGGACTCATAAATTCTTTGTTAACTGGCAAATGTTAAATAGCCAACTACGGCAAATAAATAACCGCGGAATTAGAGTCAAGTCGCTTAAGATACACATAACACATGCCTCAATAAACAAAACAAAAAAAAAACTGATCAGGAAATTTTCTATGCCGCGGGACACACGACAAGCTGCGCGTCCAAAAATATATATTCACGTTTTGTTTATATTCCCATAAGAGTCAATAAAAAATGACGCCGAAATTACATAAATTATGCAAATTTAGGCCAAGATAGCCAAAAGAGGTAGTCGAACTATAAAAAAAAAAACAAAAAGATACCAAAACAAAAAGAAATCGGACCGTGTCCAAGCAGACACCTACACCTAAAACTCTGTGTGTTTGTGTGTGTTGACCAAGTGTCAAAACTTTAACAAACGTTACGTTTAAATGTTTATAGATATTTTTCTGTATTGTTATAGGATTGCGTGTATTTTTCCACAGTCGGGACAGATGGCCAGCTGTTGAGTGCAAGGAGTCAAGTCACTTAAGAAATTACCCCATTTGAATGGTGAAAGTTGTGACAGCAGCAAAACTCTCAATCAAATGCACTATAATTGCTAACAAATTAACAAAATGAATTTTCAATTAAACCCATTGAACCGTCAGGCTGTAAAAGTGTGGCCAATTGCGCGACGGCGACGGAAGTTTCAACAGCAAAAGTGTTAACAAAGAAAACCACTGAAGATTTCGAAAGAATCAAGAGCCGAGGTTCATTCAACTCGACAACTCCATGCCTAAAGCTAATCAAGAGCTAGACGCAAAAACAATTACCTGAACTGGGCAGAAAATATATGTACATATATGTATGTAAGGTATATATAAAATAATGAAGTATGAAAAACAAGAAGAAATCCCAGAGAGTCGACAGACAGCTAGCAGTTGGTCAGGAAATTAGTTGGCATTACATTTGTGGAACGTGTCGGTATGGCCAAAACTGAAATGTTCATTTAAGCAATTTTCGCGATTTGTTACGATCTGGTTATTGGCCAAAATTGATTGGAGCTGCTTTAGCGGAGGTCAGAACAATTTGAAGCTAAACTCGATGTAATGTATCAATAGATCAAGGCAAAAGACAAATAGCTTCCTAATGTTTGAGTATAACCCATGTCAGACGAAATAATGAAAAAACTAGGGTGTGCGCGACTTGCGGATACCCTGAACTGAAATTATAGCAACACCAAATGCAGTAGGGAGGGGGAGAGGGCCCTGCAGATAGCTATTAAGTGAAAGATACTAGACTAGTATATACTATTCTTGAAGCTACATATCAAGTTTGGTAGCTCTTGCTCTTTAAAACTAAGGGATTTGCTCAAACACAGGATATCGATATTGATTTTACTCGATTGCTTGAAAATGGAGCAAGTTATCGATTATCAGAAGCAAACTCTTACTGTGCAGGCAAACTCTATAGGAGATCTGAAGTCCTTACGTTCGTATATACGGACGGACAGACAGACGGACATGCCCAGATCGACTCGTTTCTTAATGCTGATCAAGAATATATATGCTTTATAGAGTCGGAAATGCTTCCTTCTGCCTGTTACACACATTGGCACAAAAGCAATATACCCTTTTTACCCACTTTCGATGGGTTTAGGGTATTGTAAATAAACAATAATATCATATTTATGTCAATGTCGAATAAACCAAGGAAAACGATCTGTAATTTGGGTATATATTATTGTTTCAGCTTAGGGCCCGAGTTATACATTTGTAATAATAATGGAACTATATACAAAATATGTAGATACTCTCTGTAGCAAACGGGTTTAGTCCTAGTTTAATCAATATAACCTTACTAGTCAACACAGCCTTTGCATGGAATAAATACTATTGATAATAGAATCTCAGAAATTGACATCACAATTTTAACACTCTCTGCAATGACAAACAATTAGTTAAATATATAGCTCCACGTGCTATCACTCATTCCTTTCCTCTTTCCTCTATCTTTATTCCATTTTAAAGACCATTTAGAGAGATTCTGACAAGAAAGAAGACGTTTTATTTTATTTCAGCAACTGATTTGCAGATCAGCTGCAATCTTAGACCGGATCTTGCCGAAGCATTTAATAATTGTTTAAAATTTTTGTACTACAAAAAAAAAACTACTGCAATGCACGGCGCGTGTATACGAGTATACGAGTGTCTAAAAAACCAGTTTCTGTTTCTGTTTCTCAAGACAGAGTGGGGCCTGCTGTTGTGCTGCTGCGTTATAGCATGCAAATCGGCAGCATTATTAGTCATTATGTGGTTCCACATATGCGGCAACGGATCGGATCCGTGTGTATGTACATACATGGTATATGCTATGCAGTAAAAGCCATGGCAAGAGCCGAGTCCGAATCCGAATCGGAGCCAAGCGCCGGTGCGGCCTTCACGCTGCCCGCTGAGCCAGCACCTCCAATTCATTTGGAGCGGTTCGGGCCCAAAATGGGGCGTCGAAAATTGTTAAATGATTGAATTGGATTTGCTTGCAAGCAACTCAGCTGCTGAGCTGCGGAGCTGTTGAGCTTGCCTTTGGCAAATGCATAACAATTAGCTTGTCGAAAGTTAGAAATGCTTTCGGGGAAACACTGTTATTGGTCATGGACCAAATGTGGGGCGCTGAAAATGCTAATGAGCATGGTAAGAAAATCAAATAAAGATATGAGCTAAACCTATTAAAAAACTATAATTTACCGTCTACTTCTTCTCTGCTTAGTTATCCGTAAGGCTTAACGAATAAGTAACATCGTTAAACTAATAGAAGACAATTGATTAACATAAATTTATTTTATATATGTATCTAAGGCAAGCAAAATTATTTCCAGATTCAAATTCAGTCAATTCAAAGGCAACTCGAGCTATATTTTGATATCCTGCTCACCTTACAGTAAAGCCAATTGAGTAGTCTACTCGCACTTGGCACTCTGTTTAAACAAAACATACCTTAGGGCTTCCATTTCGACATAATGTATAATATATCTAATATTCATTGATATCAGAGCGCAGCACAGAGACATTCGTTGGCACAAACAAACGATTCGTGTCGTAAGCTCAAATGCTTAAATGAAGATATTGCAATCACACGTAAGAAAAGTAAGCGAATGTTAAGAATAAAAATAATATCAAGTTTCAGCACGTCAATTTAAAAGTTTATATCTTTTTTTATCATCGTAGCAATGTGTGATATTTGTGTGAGCCATAATTGTATTCTTTTTTCTTACATTCAATACTTCATCTCGCGTTCCCATGTCTTGAAAGTTCAAAGTATTTGCCACATCACATCTACTGAATCAAATGAATGTGTAAAATGAAAAACGCAATTCCTTATGCATAAAGATTATTATAATCTTTATCATACGCAATAGCTACACATGATCTTTTTGGCAGTTCGTTCATTCACAACACACAACAATGGCTTATAAAAGTTGCCAGCCAAGAGCCACACATAAATGTGAGAAGATTCTCAAACATAGTTTTTTCTAACAATTTAATTAGAATTTTCAACAAAGCTGACGAAACAGCAAGACAAACAAAACAAGTATGAAATGAGTAGTTGGGAGTGCCCGACTAGTGGATACCCTCGTTCTACCTGCATTTATCTAGGAAGGGTAAGCGTTAGCTCTAAGATAATTGGTCCCTTTATGTTACTCTTAAAGCTAAAAGTTACAAGTCTCTAGCTCTTATAGGTTTTGAGATCGACGAGGTTATGCATACGGACGGTCATGGCTAAATCTACTTAGCTATCGATGCTGATCAAGAATATATATAGCTTATCGTGTCGGAGCTGCTTTCTTCTGCCTGTTACATACATTTGCGCAAAAGCGTTATACCCCTTATTACCCATTTTCAATGGACTCAGGTTATAAAAATGGAGAGGAAACATAAAAGTCAACTATTCTCTGCCGTTCGGCTGTAAAAGCGAGCTAACGCTTCAACGCTAAAGCTCATTTCGGTTGGCCAAGCGGCACACGGGGCATTGTCATAATATTTAAAAACCTTTTTCAACATTATTTCTTTAATTCGAGTATTCATAAGCTTTTTGGGCGCGAGCAGCGTTTCAATGAACTCTTGACAATGCATTTTTGTATGTCAAAGTTGAGAGACAGCTTTGAAAACTGGTTGACTTTTATTATCTTTCAATTAAAGGTACCAAGACCAAGCCCAGGCCCAAGCTCAAGCCAGTTCAATGAGCCGTCTTGCAGCGGGCCAACAAATGTCAAAAATGTGTCTAAGCTGTGCGCCGCAGAAAAGAGAGTGGCGACACTTTCTACCAGAGTCAGTGAGCTCCAAGTCCAACTGAGTGTGCGTGCCGTCTTTAATCAGGTCAGCGTATAAGTAAACGCCCCAGAGTATAGAAGTAGAAAAACGCAAAAAGAAACACATAATAAAATGATAAAAAAAAAGGGAAAAATAGGAATAAAAAAGAAATAACACTTATTAATAACTTTGGCCAATGGGTAAGCTTTGTTGATGACTGAGTTGGCTGCAATCAAATGAAATGAATTAAAAGAAATCTTGAAAATCATGTTTGCAGTAACCATAGAGCCTCTACGGCGTATAATAGGGTGCCTGGAGCACTGCTGCTTCTTCAAAGATCTACCTACCAATGCGAACTGGGTCAGCAGCGAATAGCTTACGCTTCTATCTGCGATTGAATTAAGTGTAACGCATTTCAAGTAAATTGCCAAGCGCAACGGGTTTCTCGAGGCCCCATAGAGTAAATGCCTGAAGTTTAGTTTTTCCTTATCCATGTTGATCTTAATAAAAAGTTAAGTGAAAAGCGTATCTGGCGCTTACCGGGGATAATAGCGCCCCAGTAGCACCCCAGTAGCGCCCCACTAACGCCCCAATATATGGGAAAGCCCTCAAATTGCTAAAGTTTTAAATACCAGAGCAAAGCGTTTCCAGCTATATGAAATTTAACAAATTAAGCATGCACAACAATTTGCTGTAAGCATTTTGAATATCATAATGAAAATAAAACAAGTTTTTACCAAATTATATAAATGGTGAAAAGGAAAACAATGTAATCACCCAAAACTCTCTGGTTGTCTAAGCAGCTGTCACAGCTACCATATCATAATAAGCACAGTTATGTTTCAAATGGCTTTTTAGCTGTTTTTTTTTTCTTGCTTTTTCGGAGTAATTATCATACAAGAGAGTTCAGATGCGTTAAGGAACTTGTAAGCGGTACAGAAATAAAAGCACTTTGGGGTGCTCACAAATATGGCCAAAACAACTTCTATATGGACAATAAAAAAGCAACTTAAAAGGTAGCTGACATTTGATGGGCCGCGTCCCGCGACTGAGCCTACCACAAATATGGCCAAGGCACGCGTGATTTATGGCCACGTCGAGTGCGTTGTGCGTTGTACATTGCCAGTCCGTCCGACTCGGATATCTCTTCAGCCTCAAGTCTATCTCTCATCCATCTTCCAATTGCGTGCGTGGTTTTTTGTTGTTGTTGTTGTTCGGTTTTTGTTGAGGTGGCCAAGAATGTGTTTTGTGCGGAGAATCATTTTCAAAGTGCTGCAGCCGAGCGGCGAGTTCAACGCCGCTCCATTGGGCTGTTTGGTTACGCTTGGCGGCGGCCAAAACAATTACAGCGCCGCGTTGTTGCAGTTGCAATTTGCAACATGCAACAGATCCGACGGCAGCCAAAAACAATGCAAACACCACGCATCGCATTGCCAATCAAAATTGTTAACATATTGTGGAAAGTAAAGCCTCAAAACACAACTCAACAGCCTGGTACAAAAACATCAGCACGGGCTAGTTAAATACGGCCACAACAACAATTGAGATTGTGTGCACAGTGTGCGAAATCAAGATACAAATTGCAATTGTGAATAGGCTACCACATTATGCTACAATGAGGGATAACCAAATATGCCACATTACATAGTTAAATATATTTTATGTGTTTGTTTAAGATAATATAACATAATATAATATCATGCAATAGTATTTCAATTAATTTTGAAAGAAAAAACTCGCTCAGAAACAAATATAAACAAATGTTAATTGACTGTTAAATTGGTCATTTTCGATAACATAACTCAGTTAACATTGCTGTTAGACCTTAAAGTCATTTAAGCAGGACTCTTAACATAATGTTATTGCCACAAGAGCTAGCTAAATTAAGGTTTAAATACTTTATCGAATAATATATGAGATAACTGACAGTTTTATGTAAAAAACTACTTCAGATCTTAAGGAAAAATCCAATCACAGCACAAAATATTAGTCACATTTAAGCTAGGGCAAATTGTATTTTCAGTTTCTTAATAATTGTTGCAAAAGTATTTAAATTTTGAAAGTACAATCCAATCCATATTGCAAACAAATATTCGTAAATAGCTCTTAAGAAAATAAAAACTGAACTATTATTGTTATATAATTATACCATGGCAGTAATTTTAAGCCCTGCCTATAATTAGCCATGGGTTTTAGCTCACGAAATATGTTGACTAATTTCGAATGAGCATTAGCAAAGATTTGTCATAGTTGCATACATTATATTATATTCTAAATTTTTCCCAATAACTTAGATGAATCACAGCATTGAATTTTCTTCTCACTCAAGAAGTTAAATGCTGCCCAAAACAAAACATCATTAATGAATGAAAATGCAGTCGGGTGTCTATAATTATAGCGCGCACTGTAGCAACAGGCTGTTCGTATTGTTCGTATTGCTACCCTTTTCATTATAATTAGGGAAACGGCTGCCTGCAACTTGCCACATGGCTGGATGCTGTGTGGCAGGTTCAATCAACTCGCGGCGCTCTCAGCTCCAATCGGCCAGGCTCTCTAAACGGCCTTGGCCGAAACACTCATTAGCTTGGCTAAGCGGCTTGACGCGCCCCGCGGATGATCTAATCGCCAAACACTTAACACTTAATTGAAAGACAGCAACAACAACAACAACAACGACGACGACGACGACGATGACTTTTGTAGTGAAATGCGAGCGTCGATGATAAATCACAAACAAAGCTGCAACACAACAAATGTAAGCGTGTGGGTTAGCTTATTGGCCCGATCAGAACTGAATCATCTGCTTTGTAATATATCGCATATATCAATAATATTATGCATGAATTGATCATCTATAATATAGATAAGCCAGGAAAGTTTCAATAAGGGAAGAATCACTAAAGAGGAGATGTTGTTATGAAATGTGTAACGCATAGGAGATATATGGTATACCCCATACAGTATATATATTCTTGATCAGTATCAACAGCCGAGTGAATGAAGCTTTTAACAGGAAACTTTGCATGGGCTTTCTGCTCAAGCTAGCAAATCTTTCGGAACCGGCCAATTCGGTCAAGTTGTAAAACGAATTTCAAAATGAAATGAATTTAAATTATACTTAAATGTATCATTGTTACGGTATATAAATGGTAAAAACTTACTTATTTAGCGTTATAGACTGAGGTATAACGTAAAAAATATTCCAAATAACGCAACGTTGTTGTTTTTTTGATATCTTTCTGGCTCGTAACGATAATCCACATAGAATGATTCCAAGGAATGCATGCAGTAGAGCGAAGCTTGGGGGGAAGTAGGAGTACGCGTATGCAGAGAGCGAGATAGACTAAGGGTGATGGAGACAGGGCGAGAGAGCGAGATGGCGCGCGCGATACGTAGCTTGTGGTTACTTTTTAACTTTTTTGTAGCATTTCTTTTCTTTTCTTTTATTTCAATATTGCTTTATGGCTATTGTATGATTGAAAAACTTTTTCTGCCTAGGCAAGCACTTCTTTTTGTTGTGTTTAGCACTCGCAGCCACTTCTATTATTATTATTTCTTCTTCATATGACTTTTTTTTGCGAAGCCGCAGTCCGCAACGAACGCGCATTAAGATATAACAAAAAATAAAACTACAACTACAAAATGAACTGGACGGACTGTTGTTGCTGTTGTTGTTATTGCCAGCTGGCGCGATCCGCTTGGTTACTGGCGACGCTGACGACGTTTCAAAAGTGACTGAAAAGCGCCGAACAGCGGCAAGCGCAGCGAAGCTGCAAACGTGTCTTAAACGGCCCAAAGGTGTACGCGGCAAGCAGGTAGACAGAGAGAGAGAGAGAGAGGGAGAGAGCGAACTGGCCGAGAGCGTGCGATCGAACAAAGTAAAAGCTAAAGAATATAAAGAAACTGGTTATGCTGCTCGGACCGGCACAATTCTATTTGATTAACTTTGGAACCTGTCTGGAAGCTCCCAAGGAGGCAGCAGGCTCCAAGAAGCACCAAGCAAGGTTAATAACATCGAAGACAGCAGCAACGACACACAAAAAAATGCAGACGCAACTGCAACAGTGCATACAAATTGTTTATGAAATGTGATACGAAAAGCAATGCTAGAACGGACAGACGACTATAAATAAATCTAGTCGTATAGCTGCTGGACTTGTCTGGGCTCCCCAGGGCGAGCCATTGTTGGTTCTCAACACTTCCTCGAGCGAAATGCAAACCAGTTTTGGCATTTTGCAATGCAGCTGTTATGCAAAACAGTGTTGTCAAGCTTATTCAGCTATTTTCTAGCTACATTAGCCTATTTTTAGATGGACAAGTACTGGCAACCCTTTTTATGGCCAAATCAGACAGCCAATTCAGCTATTTTGAACTCTTTTCCCCATATTTAAGCGGCAGTTGGCAACACTTATGCAAAATACAATGGGCACAACATGTTGCCCAAAGCGACAAAAGTGGGCGGCATATATGACGGAAACTTGTAGGCCCCAGAAGTGGGAGCAATCGGCACATAACCGAATTCCTGTTAGACGGACACGTTGACCGCATTACTTGAAGTCTGCACAGCACAATGAAAAGCGCATATTAAGCCAACGACAACTGGAAAGGCTGGTTATAAATAGTTACCTCAACTAAGCCAAGGCATTGCGGCTAATTGGCCAAACAGCGGCCATGGACTAGCAACAGGTATGCGTTGTGCCATTTGTGGCAGGCGGCGGCGCCGGCAATAGTGGTGGAAAGTCAACTTACCCCAAGCCTGAAATAACAGCGGCAATTGAAGCAAATATTGAGTTGTTAATCAATGTCAACAACAAACATACCTTTGATACGCTGATTTCTTGACAGTTCTTTGCCAATTTGCTTGGCATTTGAAGCCAAAAAGAAAGCAAAGTACACCATAAAACATTTTTGATTTTTTTAAATGAAAACAAGAGACACAAACTAATTGCGCGATAAATTCGTAAATATGGTCACACTGCCAGTCGCAACAGCTGGTTATTTTCGTATGGCGTTGCCACATGTGGTAAAAATGCATATCTCACAATAAAATATTGAGTAAACGCCCTAAAAAATGACACATGAAAAGCACTAATTTTGGTTGATTTTTTGTTATTGTTAACAACCAAAAAATAAAAAAAACACTGTAGGCCCGGAAAAAGATGCCTTGCTGGTACTATGACAAAAAGGAGCTACGTGAGACACCCTCAATCCTGGATGGGGTTACATATGAAACAGAGCGTCGCTACCGCAAGGAGGGCGCCAGGTTCATCATGGAATGCGGCACCAAAATGGGCCTCGGCCACAATACAATGGCCACTGGAGTTGTGTACTTTCATCGCTTCTACATGTTTCACTCGTTCAAGAGTTTTCCACGCTACGTTACCGCCTGCTGTTGTTTGTTTCTCGCCGGCAAGGTGGAAGAGACGCCCAAAAAGTGTCGCGACATCATCAAAACGGCACGCGGCATACTCAATGACAATTACTTCTACTCGTTCGGCGATGATCCCAAGGAGGAGGTAATGACATTGGAGCGCATACTGCTGCAGACGATCAAGTTTGATCTCCAGGTGGAGCATCCATATACATTTCTGCTCAAGTATGCGAAATGCTTCAAGGGCGATCAGCCGAAGCTGCAGAAAATGGTCCAAATGGCGTGGAACTTTGTCAACGATTCGCTCAGCACGGTCGTCTGCCTTCAATGGGAGCCGGAAATCATAGCCGTTGCTCTCATACATTTGGCCAGCAAACTGAGCAAGTTCACGGTACTGGACTGGCTGGGCAGACAACCGCAGCATCAGCGCTGGTGGGATATGTTTGTCTCGAACGTCACCATGGAGATACTGGAGGATATATGCCATCAAGTGCTGGATCTGTACCAGTCGACGCAAAAGGAAGGCCAGGAGCCAAACAGTCCGCCCCAAAAGCCGCCCAGTCGCGCCGATAGTCCCACAACAACAAATGTCAAATCTTTGGCCAGCGGCGATTGTCCACCGGCAACAGTCCTGTCCAGTGGCAATGGCGGCATCATTGGCATCAGCGCTGAACTGAACAATATACAGACCATCAAATCGCTGGCGCAAGCGGTGCCCGTTGCCGTTGTCTCCATACCGCCGCCCGTCGATGGCCTGCCGCTGCCCACACCGAGCACAGTCGGCGGCGCACCACTGCCACCACCAAGCAATCTAAACAGCAACGCTGCCAACTACCATATGTACCATGCACCTCCGCCGCCGCCGCCGCCCGTTGTGCCCATGCCGCCATATGCGGGCAATGCCTGGACGCAGCAGCCGCCACCGCCGACGCACTACACAACAGCGGCACCGCCACCGCCCATCCCGCCCAACATGGGGCCTGGCTCGGCTGGTGGCGGTCCGTCTGGCTATTACAATGCTGGACGCCAACAGCAGCAGCAGCAGCAGCAGCGGTACCAATAAATGTCACGCCTGAAACTTTTTGTAGAAATCATTTGTCGCGTTAAAGTTAGGAAGATGAGCACATGAATAATACATAATATTAATAAAGCGTAATTTTATTAAAACAAAACATTATTCTCACCGTGTTGCGTATTTTTTGTTGTTTTTTTTTTTTTTTTTTGAGAAGAGGCGGATGTAGATTGAACTGGGATCCGAGGAGTCGAGGCTGAGCTGCGTCTTCAATATGAAATGTGGAGTATGTGTGTATGTGTGACAACGTTTATACGCGCAACTAATTGTGATTTAAGGTGATTACAATGAATTCGAAAAGGAGTTTGATATTATTCCAGGAATGGTCCAAGAGCACGCAATTAAATAATTTTATTATATTACAATCAACTTGATAATCACGATTAGTGCATCGTATAAACGCATGTATGTGTTTATGGAAGTTTACTTGGCTACTTACAGTTTATTTTGTAATTAGTATACAAGCTAAGCTATATATACGATATACCTATGTATATTCGATTATATGTATATATATGTATGCATATATCTTATATTGCGATATACGTTAGTGGGCGTGACATGTACACACATGTTTGTTGGTATTATATATAAATATTGCAAATCGATTAACGGTTATTATGATTAACGCTATAACACATACATAAATACGCGCTTAACTTTTTCTAACAAGACGCCGCCATCCCCTCCCCCACTTAGCAGCAGTTACAATTATTGCTTGCGTTTATACGTGGCTGCCAAAGCATCAAATCGTAAATTACTTTCTTTTTCTTTAAATAGGCAGCACTGGCATTCAAATGCAATTCGAACAAAATCCGGTCTGTTCGGGCTTCTCATGCCAAGAATTTTGATTCTATCATTTCAGAATACGATATGAATATCAATATATAATGGATATCCACAAATATTCTCATTAGGGAATTTATAACCATTTAAACTGACGACAAGTGCTCTCTAAATTTTAAGATAAGTTTTTGTTCGAATATAAAGAAACTTAATTCATATAGAGTTTTTGAGTTCTGGACTAGATAAAGGTATTGGAAAGTTTTTCAAAAGTAATACATTCAAATTCGATAATTTGTTGGTATATATAAAACAAAAACAAAAGAATAAATTCTATGCGCCTAACAGCTATCTAATATTATGTTGTGCTTCAAAATACATGTGTTACCATGGCATATATATAAAAAATAATAATAATAACTTTGCAGTTACATAAAATGAAACAAAATGATGAGATGATTCTATGTGCCTAACAACTAGCTAATATCATGCGCTAAGGGTTAACGTGTTTAAGTAAACTAAATGTGCCTGAATATACATAAAATATTCAATAATTTTGGAATTAGCTCATGTCATCAGTTTAAACATTTTTTGACTGAAACAAAACCAGAACAGCCCTACATAACGTACTGCGTTGCATTAAAGAAATCTCAATTTGAAAATTAACAAAACGCAGCTACGCATAAACCTTTGATGTGGTGTGTGTGTGTGTGTGTGTTGGTATGCTTGTGTTTGTGTGTGTGTCTGGGCGGCTCCTAACATTTGCGCGTCAATGTCAATTCTCCACAAGCATAATACTGTGGTATCATTATGAATTCGGGCAGCGCGAGTCGCACAGATGAGATTGAAGTTGATGCCGCAGCCGATGCAGAAGTGGTTGCCGCTACCGCCGGCTGTTGCTGCTGCTGTTGTGCCTGACGCACAATGTGTCCAATTTTGCCTGAAAATATAATTGGTTAAATGGGATGCAAGGAGCTGTTGGGTCAAAGCTCACCCAGCACATTGGCGCGATGAAAGCGCGCATCCAATTGCCGCAGCACAAAGAGATCCCGATGCCGTTGCCAGGCCGCCAAAATATCAGTCACTTTGACTGCAACCAGTGCCACGTGGCCAGCGTTAGCCTGCAAGAAAATTGAATTAACAATTGTATATGCCCTCATTGGAATCCTATATAATCTTTACCCGCTTGAATTGGACATTGAGCTGCTGTTGATGTGGCTGCTGCTGCGTGACGAGTTCGATCAGCTTCTTGAGCTTGCGATGGTTGCACTGCTGCTTGGAGGCGTGCAACAGCAGCTGCTTCAGGTTGCCACCGGCGGTGTCTTGGGGCGGCTGATCAAAGTAGGCATGCAACAGAGATGCGTTGTAGGAAATGTGAAGTTTGTCCAGCGCCTGCACCAGATGCTCCTCACTCAGATGCGCCGTGGACAGGCGCGCCACCAGCGGTTCAGTCGAAAAGCTTTGCTTGAGCAGCTGTTCCAATAAGCCACAAAAAAAAAAAACATCTTTATGTATTTAAGGTTTATCAACAACTGTTACATTTGGGTAAGTGTATTAAGTTTTCGAATTGCTTTTTTTTTTTAATATATGCATATATATTATGAAAGACAGTTTTAAGCGAGGTTCGGGATCGGAATTTTAGCTCCCAAGCAAACATTAAGCTGAGCTGGTGTCTAAGGCCGTAATTGCACCTCATGATATATAATGAGCCGAGCCATTAACCCTTAACAAAACTGGCTTTATTATGCCCCATTGCCCATTGTTAAAGCATTGAGCTTACATTATATTATTTATAAAATGAAGTACAACGTCATATTATTCAAAAGTGTAATATATGAAACCATTTGGTTTACTCACCTGCATGCCGCCGAAATTATTATCACACGAAATAAACCTTTGGTTGTAATGACCCATGTCGCCGGCCGTATTGTGCCAGCTGAAAAAGCCGCCAAATTCATCCAAATAGCCCGGGGAGCCGCTGCGACAGCGTGTCTGCTCGGCGCGCGTATAAAGCGAGAGACTGCTGCCACGTCCGCCGCCGCGTCTCCGGCACTTGGCACAGCTACTCAGATCGAGGGCCTTGCCGATGGTGTTGGCCAAAAACTCCTTCTCCAGACAGTCGAGGCAGGTTTCCTCGCCGCTGCCCAAATCGAATTTCGTCGAATTGCTAGCCATGGCCGCACTGGCCGCGACGACAGCCGCCGCTGCCACCAGCATGGGCGCCACATCCTGTTGCTGCTGCTGCTGTTGCTGGGCGGAGACGGCACGAAAATCTGTGCAGCTGTAGCAGCGCTCATCATAGCTGGGCTGCGAGCGGCGCGACTTTGAAGAGGAAGAGCAGCTTTTCGAGGCGGACACTAAAGATGAGGAATTGGAGAGCGTACTGAGACGCTTGGGCTTGGCACCCGTCAACTTGGAGTTGCACGAAGTCTCCTCAGCTGCATGGGTATGCTCACTGGGCACGCTAGTGCTGCGACTGAAGTTGCTGTAGACGAGCGTGCTGGGTAGAGAGTGTGCCAACGTGTTTGCCTCTGTTTTAGCGGTCGCATCCACAAAATCCTCCTCATCCTTGCTGCCGCAGAGTAGCTCATCTGCATCCCCATCGGAGCCAGCGTCCGCATCGGCCTTGATCTGATCCAGATTGAGGCTGATGCGGGCGAATTTCTTGCTCAAACGCTGCAGTGCCTCCTGTGGCGGCGGCAATGATACCTCCTCAATTGGTGAACTGTATAGCTGGCGCGGCTGGGTGGGCGTTGCCATGTGACGGCCGCTCTGTAGCTGACTATAATCGCGCTGCATGAGCAGAAGATTGGCATGGCCTGCAGCTGCTGCTGCAGCTGCCTCCTGCGCATTGGCCGCAAACTCCAGCTCCGAAGATGGGTCCGGCTCGAAATCCATTTCAAGAAAATCGGTCTCATCATCGCGCACCAAACCAAATTCCAAATTCCGTCCACCACGGCCAGTGCTGGCATCCAGCGCCGCCATATCAAAGTCAGCGGCATCGCCGCGATACGCATAGACGCAGTCATCCGAGTTGAGCGATATCTCCTCGGCCTCCACGTCGTCCTCATCGTCGTCCAGCAATATGAGATCGTCGGCATAGTAATTGTCGCTGGCATAGCTCAGGTTCTCAGTGGAGTTGTTCATCGAGGTGCGACTGGAGCTGAGACCGCCAATGGCCGCATCGGTGGGCGAAAGTGCGGAGGCAGCTGCAGCCGCTGCAGCTGCCAAGTCGCAATCAAGTTCGGGCAGCGCAGTCAGCGTGTAGGCAGCACCTATGCCGATGCCGTTCAGCTGCAGCGAAAATTGCATTGAAACAATGAACAGAACGTGAATATGTGTTCACAAATAAAAAATAAAAAAAAATATATAAAATCAAAAAGAAAAAACACTTGCCTTATCACTGGTGTCTAGGCCTGCGACAGCTGCAGCAGCGCAGTCGCCGTCATTGGCACCCGCTGCAGCGCCTTCGCATCCTCCTCCGCCCTCGTCCTCGATGTGTGAGACACAAGTGGGCGTCACAGCAACAGCGCCTATCGTTGTTGCTGCCGCTGACGCCGCTGTTGGTGTTGTTGTAGCTGTTGGTATTGGTATTGTTGTTGCCGTTGCTGTTGTTGTTGTTGTGGCAGCTGCTGCTGTTGTCTGTTTCTGTTTCGTTTTTGCCATAGTCCTTTGCAGCTTTGCTTGCTCCTCGCCATCGGTGCTGCTGTAATTATGCGTTGAGTTGCACGCCACAAGATTGTTATTGTTATTTAGATTTAATCGCCACAGGCCATCGTGTTTTAACTTATTTATTTCAATTTTATCTTTGCCAAAACCAAAACGATAATCGTTATCGCTCATGTCTAACTTTAAGCCTACACCCTGAAGATGGGCGATAGTTAAATTTGTACCCATGTACCCGTTACCTATCGAAAGCAATCGCATAGGGCAAGTCACAGTTTTGTAGTCATAATATTATATCGAAATATTTAAATGCGTGTGTCACTGTATATATTTGGATTAATCTTTTGTAAAATTTTATAAAAAAAAATATCACAATTACAATAACAATTTGAACTCTAAGCAATTTTATAACTAAAACTTGTGTAAAAAGCGAGGTTTTTGATAAAGCTTGAAGTCAACATTCAGAATTATTAACGTTAAATAACATATTTTCTATGGCACTCGGCCGTACACTTCCACGCTGTATTAAGGATATCATTAAACTTATTATCTTAATCAAATATATGTAATTACCGATAGACGCAGGTGGTATTTCCGCCATGATTTGACCTAAATACAAATATCAATGTGCAAAAGATTCGCTTATTTCTGGCTACGTAATTCTGTGTTCGTTTCTTAGGATGATTTTCGTACACCCACTGACCTATCAGTTCTTTCTTGTTGCTATCTGGAGGTAAGCCCTAAAAAATAAATACAATTTTTTTGGATCGCAACCTTCAATATAAAATCGAGAACTTACATAAACTTCAAAATCTTTTGGCGCATTATTTACACAGGCACTGGGAGTCATCTCCTTGGCCACATGCGATAGACTAATTTCATCCACGAATATAACTTTAGCCAAGTGTAGCGACACCGTAGCCTCAGTGCCACGAAAGCCGAAGCACGATCCTGGTAATAGACTCGGGCGCAACATATTAATGGGCGGGTTAGCACTGAATTCGAGGCCGAGAAGATTCCTAATAAAGCTGCTTTCGCTAATTGGCTTTGCTATTGCATAAATTATACGTGCACCCAGCTCCTCTGAAGCGTAGTTTATACGAGTTGGCGCCAAAACCAATGCCTCCCTCCTTGGGGACATATTTCCGTTCGCATTACACCCCCTTTCCATAACTTTCTCTTTTAGACTATACACATCGTCCATAAGATTACCAAGCTTGCGCGTAACCAGCGTATCCACACAAGCATTCAATTCCCGTGTATCACATACTTTTAATTTGTCAGAATTACGAGCGAGGCAGTTTATTTTTTCGGAAGGCAGGTTGCTATATTTCTGTCCAGCGCAATCCACTTTTAGCGCTTGCTGTCAGGTCAAAAATAAAATCATTAACAGTCTATTTTTTAAATTTAAAAATCCGCTAGTTTTGTAATTACCGTTATACAGTTAACATCTTCTTGTAGCCGTGAAAGACCCACAATACTCTTTCTGTTATTCCACATTAGATGATAGAAAAAGAGGACAAGTAGTGAAAATGTAAAAATGTATGTTAGACAGACGCGCTTGTTGCATAGTCGTCTGTTTGTATCCATAATGCTCCAAAAAAAAAAAAAAAAATAAGGTGAAAGTCTACTTTGTTTTTAAATATAAAACGAAGAAAACACCTCAGAACTGGTGTTTCACTAACAGTAAGATTTGAACTTTAACAGAATTCATCGCTAAACCTATCGATATTCGTTATAATAGAAAACTAGTACAGCCTATCGATATATCGATAGATACTTATATATATGTTACTTCGCTAACAAAAAACAGCCAAGCATTCGCGGAGTGTACACAAAAAAGGAAAGACTTTCTTTTCAGCCAGCTGCAGCAGTTGCAAGCACAACAACAAGCGCTGGGGCTGCAGAGAAGCGAAACAATTTTTTTCTACACTTCAACGAAATAAGCACACATTTTAAAACTGTCTTTACTGATACAAACAACAAAAATACAAAATTGCTCAAAATTTGGATGCAAATAAAAGGCGCATTTTGGCGCGTATGTGTGCAGAATAAAGTGCAATAGAAGGAGAAAAGAAAAATTGATTTTTAACCAGTGTCAAGTGCCAACAACAACAACGAGAGATAAAACAGCAACAGCAGCAAAATGGTGCAAAAATTCCAATCGCCTGTGCGCGTCTACAAATATCCCTTTGAGCTCGTTATGAAGGTGTGTATCTTATTTGCAGTAGGCGTGTCATATTCACCGCCCACACCCCGTGAGTGTGCCTGTGCCTTTGTATGTAGGTGTGTGTGTGTGTGTGCGTGCGTTGGTGTTCATGCGCCAGATGCGTGTATGTCAACTCATTTTATATAAAAGCAATTTGCTTACAAGTTATTAATTAGAAGCAGCAGCTGTCGTTGTTTGGGCTGCATTTCCCCCAATCATTTTTCATCCAGCTGCTGCACTCCTTCCGCCTGAGTTTACCTTTTCTTCTAGCTGTCATTTGCCGTTGCGCTTTGCATGCAGCGGATAAATAAAATTAACCTTGGCGCTCTCTCTTGCTGCCTCGCTCTGCCGCTTCTCTCATTTGCTCAATTGAATAACTCGCGTATGTTATTTCATGAATGGAACGCCACGCTTCTTACGTGCGGGGAGGGGGCGAAGGGAAGGCGGTCAGCTGCCCAGTTCGTGTTTTGCATTCCAGATCCGCCTCACACAGAGATAGGCAGGAAATAAGCGATTATGGGCCCATTGTACACAATGTACGACAATCAACGAAATGAGACATAACACTTCACATTAAAAAAAAACCAGCAAGCTCGAACAGTTATGTATCTTAGAGATGCCGAAGATTTAATGCTCTTTCTGACATATGAAACACATTTAACAGATATTTTGAATAGCACACTACTTTAAAATATCTGACAAAGATACAAATAAACTCCCCTTAGATCATATATGATAGCAACAGGCGTAACGGAATACGGCTTCGACTGATGACATATTATTTAGAACATTGAACTCAATATAAATAGAAAATCGGATATCTGCTTGCGGAAGCGAACCGGGGTTTGTTCATTTTCCAAGCGGACGCCTTGCCACTGAGTTATTCTCGCTCTCAGCCCGCGAGTAGCTTAACTTCTTAGGTAAAATGCACTGCAATTGAGAATGAAAAGTTTTTTAGCCCATCGTACTTATTTGGATTGATATTAAAGTTGAATATACTTCCATAAATGTTTTCATTTTAAAAGCACAATTGACAATTGATTGACACACGATTGACAATTGAACCACAATTTCTTACTGTGTATTTTGGTTTGTTGCTGAAGTACGGTAAAAAATTTATTCTGCCGTCACATGCTATCTCCAATAGCAACAATTTCCGTAAAATTTCCACCTGCTATCTCTAATGGCAACAAATTTCATAAAAAATCATAATATTCCCTGCCAGGGCAAACAGAGCTTGCTAGCTGATAACATATCGATGGATCACCCCGCACCATATCAGCTGTATTAACTAATTGGCTCTCGTTTTTTTGTTTTTGTTTGTTTGTTTGTTGTTGTTGTCGATAAACGACGGGCTAACGTGTTTTGGCTCTTATCGCTGTAACCAGAACGCAGTTGGGCCGCGTATTTAATTAAGTTTAGCATAATTTATTGTGCCGGCAAATGGCGCATTAATTGAGTGTTGCGCGGCAGACAAACAAAATTTATTTTATTATCATTTTGTTGTATTTTGCATTCAATGTTGCTTGCAACAATTGCTTTGTGGACGACACAAAGGCCACCAAGGCAAAAGTCATTGACTCTAAAAACTGAAATCTCATTGCGCAGTTTTGTTTCGTTTTTTTTTTTTTTTTTTTTTTTTTTTTTGTTGCCTACAGTTAGACAAACTAATTGGCTTAACAGTAAAAATAATCGCTTTATACTAGACACGATATCAGCCTTCGGTCACGTTTGCGACTGGCACGTTGTCTATTTGGACAACAGATAGAAAGTTTTAAATTCATTTAAAGGGACTGACTATACATAATAAACTAAAAACTATAACTAAAATAATATAATAATTAATGAATTCGACCAAAGCGAACGCAACCAAATCATGTAGCGGAAATTATTGGGGGTAAATACAGATTTCATTCGTTATTCAATTACGGGCTGCGAGCTCTTATCAATCAACTCTAGGTTAATCCATGGCTAAAATTTATCATTTCCTGACCAAAGGTTGCCTAAAGTATAATATACTTTTAATATGTAACAGATGCTTATCTAGAAAAGCGAAATTATTTTTTATTTATATTCTTTGCTTTTTACGTATAGCTCTGAATCATAGTCTATTATTTGTTCCTGGAGTCATGTTTTTTTCCCATTTAGCTAAACCAAGCATCTATCGCTTCCAAATCCTCGTATTGTCAATAAACAATATATTCTGGCACAAATTTGTGTATCATAAACATTAACTAAACTGATAAACAAGAAGCGGGAATAAAACGATTCAAAAATGGCATAAAAGCGCCCGCAGATAAATTTATTGATGCAAGACCTATTTACCATTCGGAAGACCTGTCGTAAATGTCAACTATATTTAGCCACAACTCGACACAATATGGCAGTTGTTAGATTGTTTTTTAGCTATTTATATACTCATATTCTTTTGTTGTTGTTGTTGCTGTTGTTTGTTATTGACGTAACAGCGTTGAAGCAGCAGCAGAAGTAGGGTAAGTGCAATGCTCATGGCCATCAATTTCCATTTGGCATCAATCTTCAAGCCGTCAACGCGGCAGTCAAAAGTATTATTATTATTACGCATACGTCACGTGGAACAGCTGTGAATTTTGCACAGTTTCCATACAAGTATTTAATGGAGGGTCGAGGGCCCTAGAAAGCCGTCAACAAATCGGCTAGCTGGCAAATATAACAAACTTTTTGATGTGCAATTAGCACATTTTCGTGTGGATGGAAAAAGGCATTAATAACTGTCCAAATACTCTATAAAGTTGCGAACGTGCTGGGCAGCTGGGACACATCAATTATTATCGTGTGACTGGGACTGGAAACTCAGTTTTGGTATTAGTTTAGCTCATGTGGCTTTTCACACGCTCCGGCCGCTAAATAATTGAGCGCTCAACAGGGAAAATATTGGCTTGCACGACAACAAGTTGGTTTCTCTCCTAGTTTTTCCCAGCCAACACGTGCCAGGCGCGTCTTCGTGTATGCCTTGAACTTTTCAAATATTTATACGGCCGACTTAATTATCCTTTGGCGTGCGACCCTCTAAAATGTCAGCGGTTTGACGCTCACGGCCCTTAAGGACCCGGCTGCCGTGACCTTGGAATTTAAGCAATTAAAAAAGAGAATGTTGCGTCTTAAATGCATGATAAATAATTCGTTAACGCCTATTCATACATTTATGCAGATAAATTGCTGCCACAAGTATCTGGAATGCGGCGTAGAAAGTGCTTTGCCGCATTTGTTTGTTTACGCCCCTTGGCTACATAATGAGGGTCTAGAATTAAGCAACAGCCATAAAGAATCGAAATTTGTTTAGCTTAAATCTCTGTGCAATATCAATAAAAAGATTTCTGCAACACTTTCAAAGCTATTTACGCTATATGCTATATTAAATCCCCTTTATGAAATAACCCACAAACAATTTAATTTAGTTCTGTGCGGTCACGATGAGAGCTGAAATGCAAGTTTGTATAGAAACCAGACTCAGTTGTTCATGCTGATAAAAAATATATAAATACACTTCATTGGGTCGAAGAACTCGCCTGCTGTGCGTTGCCAATTTGGTGACAGAATTATAAAACCCCCTTCGAGGGTATACAAAGGGTAAATAAGCCGGCAGCTGTTTTATAACTTGGCACTAATTTTGCAAATATTTGGCTTGCTTGGTGCGAGATACATGCATATATATTTATAGATTTATACACATATATATATATATATAATTATATCGATATCTGTACAGGCTGTGGCGCCTGGCCAAGTTCATGTACATTTACGTGTCATAAATTGGCCCCTGTTCAAGGGCAAGAGCCCATTGGCAGCCAGCCGACGACAATAGAGCATATCATTTACATCTGACATTTTTCATTGTTAGGCCTACGAGCGTCGCTTTCCGAAATGCCCCCAGATGCCCATTGTCCTGGACTGCGAAATCATCAAGGACGAGTGCTTGGAGAATGGGGCCAAGCGGAATACAAGTCGACGCTGCAAGCTGGCCGTCGATGCGCCGTATATCTTCAAGAAATTGATTGGCGTCGACTTTGTGTACTTTCTGCAGCACAATTTTTTGGACATGTCAAATCGCACGCTAAGCATCGAAGCGGTCAACGAGAGCTTCTCGTCCCGCATTGAAATCTTCGAGCGTTGCCGCTACTATGCCCATCCGGACAATGCCGATTGGACGTGCTTTGATCAGACGGCCACGCTGGACATTAAGAACTTTTTCGGTTTCGAGCACTCCATGGAGAAGATGGGCATGAAACAGTATACACAAACGACGCTCAAAGGCAAGGAGATAATTGAGTATTTCATCAGCCAGCTCAAAGAGGAGGGCGTCACGCATGTGGAGCGCTGGGTGCCGCCACTGGATGCACCCAAGTCGCCAACGACAGAACAGCATCATGATATACTCCTTGATGGGGATTTCATTGCACGCAATTTGGGACTATTATCGCCCATGCAGGAGTCCAAGCTGCTGGAGCTGCGAAAAATGCTGGATGGTGTCGATGATCTGGAGCGCATGCCCAGTTATCAGACCATCTTGCGTTTCTTGTCAGCACGCGACTGGCACGTGAGCCAGGCCTATGCCATGCTCTGTGATTCGCTCAAATGGCGTCGCGAGCATCGAATCGATTCACTGCTCGCGGAGTACCACAAGCCAGCCGTTGTGGTTGATCATTTTCCCGGCGGCTGGCATCATCACGACAAGGATGGCCGGCCCATATACATACTGCGTCTGGGTCACATGGACGTGAAGGGCTTGCTCAAGTCTTTGGGCATGGAGGACTTGCTTAGATTGGTTAGTTGGCCGCCAATTGGCTTTGCACCTTGTCCTTATTCATGTTCACTTTTCAATTGACAGGCTCTGCACATTTGCGAGGAGGGCATACAGAAGATTAATGAATCAGCCGATCGCTTGGATAAGCCCGTGCTCAACTGGTCGCTCTTGGTCGATCTGGAGGGTCTGTCTATGCGTCATTTGTGGCGGCCTGGCATCAAGGCTTTGCTCTACATCACCGAGACCGTGGAGCGCAATTACCCGGAGACAATGGGCCGTGTTTTGGTGGTGCGTGCTCCGCGCGTATTCCCCATCGCCTGGACTATTGTCAGCGCTTTCATTGGTAAGTTGGGAAACACAAAGATTGTTGACAACATTTTTTCTTATGCCCAACATTTTTCATAGACGAACACACACGCTCAAAGTTCTTGTTCTATGGCCCGGACTGTGAGCACATGAAGGACGGACTCGCACAGTATATTGATGAGGAAATTGTGCCCGATTTTCTGGGCGGTCCCTGCAAGGTAATTTACAGCAACTGACCTCATTAAATATTAGTCAAAAATTGTCTGTTAACCTTTGTATATAACAATTATTTTTGTATATATATACATTATAATGATTTTACTGTTATTTTCGTAACTTTCCCACCCCCTTTGAACTTTTCGGCGCTGTTTAGACGCATTTAACGCATGTGGAACCAATTAATAATAAATATCTAACGCATTGTTATTTAGCTGAATGCGATTGTGTAAGCAGCTTCTAAACTCTCCTTAGCCAAATCACCTTATTCAATCATATATATGTATATATAGAGTGCCGTTTATTATGTTTTCGTTGTTATATATGTATATTATATTCACTTTGTATATGCCTCAGGAGTAAACACATCAAAATCAGACTTTGGTTTTGTTTCCTTTGTCGTTTTCGTTCGAAATGAGGACAAAGGCTTGCAAACCTAGAGTCGGCTAATGATGGAACCGGAAGGTTCTGGAAATAGCTATACACAAGAAATCCGCTCACTTTTTGGTGTTTATATCTTGTTGGCATTGGTTATTAAAGCCAACATTGACCTCAAGGCTACTAACTTAAAATTTAGTTTATAGCAAGAACAGATCTTTGAAAACATTCTGTCATATTCTGTTCACTTTGTTTCTCTGTCCTTTGTGTTGCGAACTATGTCAAGTCTATAAATATGTACTATAATTGCGTTTTGTTGCTGCTCTGCATATCCTTTCATTGTGCCCAGCGTCCGTGCGGTCCTTCAATTGTGTGTGCACTCGCACACTATTGTACCTTGTACCTTGAATGAACAAAAAAAAAAAACAAAGCTTAGCCAGCATATGCCAAACCCACGTTGATTGTCACTAAATATTGCGCATTTTTTCTATAACAGACCATGATACACGAGGGCGGCCTTGTGCCGAAGACGCTTTACAAAATGAACTCTTTGGAGGATCATGATGATGAGACGCCCGTTGCTTCACGCGCCGCTTCCGCCTGCGTTGTTGACCTTCCCCATGAGGGCAAGCGTTTGTCTGCCGCTCACCAGCACGATCATAAAAATCTCTACAAGTCAGTTGAGCTTAAGGCGGGCTTCACTCACGAACTGCTCATACGCAATATGGATCCAAAGAGTGTGCTCACCTGGGACTTTGATGTGTTGCGTAATGACTTGCACTTTACGCTTTATCGCGTTACCGAAGAACTGCCCGACAAGAATGGTACGTAAATCAAATAACTAGGTTTTCATTTATATCAAACAATTTTACTTTTTGGACAGACTCGGCTGTATCATATTTTGATCTGCAGGACTTCGTCGAAGGTGTCAACTTCTTTAGAGAGGAACCAACGCTCATCTGTCGACACAAAGAGAGTGTACAGGGCTCGCATGTGATGCACCACAATGACAGCTATCTAATGCACTGGTTCAGTCCATCAGGTGCACAGCTGAATATATTCTACGAAGTGCTTAGCTCGGTTAACTACAAGGGCTCCATGACCAGCCTGCAGTCTGCCTTCTCATCGAACTCGTCGGCGGCCAGCTCCTGTCAGAGTCGATGATATGAGTCGAATGCGCAGAGTGGCGTTGACTGCCAGGCAACAACGTCGCCCAGCGCGCGGGGCGTCCAGGAGGAGCAGTCGGATTTGGGACTATTGTCGGGCACACTGATGGAGAAGAGTTTGAATCTATTTGACACGCCGGATATATTTTTTTAGGCCCATAAATTTGCAATCTCGTTTAGTTTAATTTAGCAAAAAGTTTCGTTTGGTTATAATTGTATTTCGTATTAGAACAATTTTCCCTTTATTTGTTTGTCTATTTATCTGTTTATTTTATAGTATATCAATCAATATATATTTATATATTTGTAACAATGTGAAGCCAAAACGAAATTTGTGAATTAGGACTTTTTACACACACATATGTACGGTTGTATCAGATGATTCAAATATCACATAACTTTCACATTCATTTGAAAGCGTCAATTAGTCCATTTTAGCAAGTGTATAAATTTTAGATGCTTTTAGTACAAGCACACTTATAAATTAATACAAAAGCAACGTAATGTTTGTAGCGCAGCTAATTTTATATGGCTTTTAATAATAGTATCAACAAAATAACGAAATTATGCCACACGTTGTGCGCCTTTGACGCTAGAGCAAAAATAATGAGATTTACAAATATCTAATCAATGACTACATGTTACCTAATTAGTTTAATTCGGGGTCTAAAACGTAAAAAAATATACATTTTTAGCCTATTGCTATAATTTTTAATAAAAGATCATCATAAGTACAATATCATTAAAATTCCGTTTAGACTACGAAATTAATGCTGCAAAAAAAGTTAGCGATAAACATTTAAAGTTAAGCGCATGATAACGATAATCAACAATATAAACAATATATATAGAATTTTATTTAAATAGCCAAGCGAATGTCGTGCATGTTACCTAATTGTGTAAGTTGAAATAAAAATGCGAGTACATGTGTATGTCAATCTTAATTTGTGTCATTTTTATACCAATTTATAAAAACTAAGTTCTGTTGGAAAATCAATTTTAAATTTATATGTTCGCTGCAATTCAAATTAACGAGCTGTGTGCGTCGTCAGTGTGACCATTGCACAGCGTCACAGTTGCACGCTTTACAACACTATACTTAACAGCTGCTGGTCAAACGGCTTCTTTTTTTTTTATTCGCTAAAAATAAACTCGTCAAAAACTAAAAAGGCAGCAAAAAAAATTGGCTAATGCCATTTATCAAGCATATAAAGAATTTATATATTAAAATGTTGGCCAACACAAACGTGTTATCATGCCGCTTATCAGTTACGGTTGAGTGGGCAACCACCGCTTGGTCTACGCGACGGCAATAACGATTCTTCGTCGCCAACGGAAACAGGCCGGCTATTTCGGTTTAATGATCGTAAAAGTTAAAAACAGCGGATAAGCGCAGCAGCGCCCCTAAACTATTCTAAATAGCCCAGCTTTGTGAATTACTGAAACAGTTTAAGCGTATCGCTGACCGTTAACGCATCTAGACCAGCTAGCAAAGGCGCCAGCTCCAAACATGGTTGCACCTAAAATTACCAAGTGAGTAAATAAGTGCAACTGTTAATTGTTTCAGTTGTTGTTGCGTCCGCAATGGACAACGAACAAAGCGAAGGGCCTGTGCCCGCAAATCACTTAGGTGATATACTTAAATCTTTGGTGGATTATTATAGCGACAATCAGAATGTCGAGCCGAAGAACATATACGAGGACAAGAAGATTTTCCCCAACTTTCGGAGCGGTCCCTTGGAGGAATATCGCCAAAAAGCGAGTTTCTGTTACAAGCGTATGAATGTGCTGCTGGAGGGCGAGGAGCACATACGGCTAAAGGTAAACTACTCCTACATGAAATTCAACATTAAATCGACTTCATTTAAATGTAATATTCAATTACATGCACATAGAGTTCAGCCATGGTACAAAGTTCAATGTCCGCTTTAATCGCGAAAGAAAAACCTGTTAGTTTCAAGTGATCCAAAGTTTAATTTCTCTTTACTCATTAAGTGACATGATTTTTTTTTGTTTTGAAAAGAACTTGTCAACTAATTATTATGGTCATCTGATTATCATTTTAATTGGAAGACTCTCAAAAGTTAATGACCTATGTTGAAACACCTGAGCTATTGTTTAGAGATCAAAGTACGAGAGCTTGTAATTGTTAGGACAATCATATAAGTAGATTTAATTGAGTCATTCTTTGATCTTCGGTTTTACTGATTTTGAAATCGTTTTAGGTATAACTTTTCTATATGTAAATATTTAAAAGACACGTGTGCCATAGTCAAGTTTAGAAAACAAAACGCAACAAATACGAATAATAACAGCTAGAGCCAGCGAAAAAATATCTTTTTAAGCAGGTTTCACTGTACCATTGATTAGGAACTTCTTATCTAAAGAGTGTTCGATTGCCCAAACACTTGGCATAGCATTAAGGTTGTGTCATCTTATCGTAACCTTCACTAATCTAAACTTACCTTAATCAAATTAAAAATACAAAACAGCACAAAGTATGGCAATGGATGGAGCAACATCCTGATTATCAGCGTGAACCGGAAGCACCCAATCTGGAGCGTACAAGGGAGCTGGCAAACAAGCGCCACCATTTGCTCTGGGAGCAAAATTTCTTCGGTGTCAATGAGGTTTGGTTTGACTGTAATTAAAGCCCTGTTGGCAGCCAGCTATTAACCTTTATTTACTACTTTTTCATTTTAGTATCTAAGTACGCCCCATTTGCTGTTGGCCTTTGGACAGGCAATATTCAGTTATGATTTCAGCTTTTCTGTCAAATTCGGGCTCTCCAACGGCATGTTCCCCAGCACCTTGGTATCCAATGGGACAGGACGCCTGGGCAAATACGTGGCTAAAATATCCGACAATCGCATATTGGGCGCCTATGCCCTAACTGAGATCTCCCATGGAACGAACGCAAATGGTTGTAATAGAATATTATATGCTGTGTCTTATTTTATTTCTTCTTCCTTATCAACAGGCATGCGGACCCGCGCTACGTATGATGTCAAAACGCAGGAATTCGTTATACACACGCCAGACTTTGAGGCGGCTAAGTGCTGGGTAGGAAATCTGGGCAAGACCTGCACCCATGCTATTGTCTACGCACAGCTGTATGTGCCGGATGATAAGCATCAGGGCTTGAATGCATTCCTGGTGCCCATTCGCGACGAGCGTACACTGTTGCCGTTCCCAGGCGTCACCGTTGGCGACTTGGGCGAGAAAATTGGACTCAATGGCATTGACAATGGGTGCGTACACATAAAAGATCATGGCAAGATGCCCAGAAATGACTCTAAAGCAATTGATTGCTTATTAGTTAGTCCATAAAACCGAATGATAAAATTCTACCCATATGCGAACCTTACATAATTAGTTATAATATATATACATAATTAGTTTTATACGAAGTTTGACGATAGAACCCCCATGAAAGAAACTTCTTTGACCAAATCAAATTGCCTGCTACACCTATACTTATCTATATAAATATATAATCTTTCAGATTTGTAATGTTCAATCAATATCGCATACCCAAAGCGAATTTGCTTTCCAAGACGGGTGATATTGATGCACAAGGCAATTACAGCAGCCCCATTAAGGATCAACGCAAGCGCCTGGGTGCCTCTCTAGGCGCTCTGTCTACGGGTCGAGTTAATATCACAGCTATTACATATGTGGCGCTCAGCAAGGCCATTTGCATTGCCACACGGTATTCGGCGAGTCGTCGGCAATTTGGACCCACCGACAGTACGCTGGAATGGCCAGTGATTGAGTATCAGTCGCAGCAGTATCGCCTGATGCCACATCTGGCCGCGACAATAGCTTTGCGCGTGGCCACGCTATGGATTGGCAAGGCTAATGTGGATATGACAATCAGGGGCATGATGGGCGAGGACACGTCCAAGGAGGGCATGGAAATACATGCAATCTCGTCAGCGATGAAACCATGCGCTACCTGGGCGGCTCGTGATGGCATCCAGGAATGTCGTGAAGCTTGCGGCGGCCATGGCTATCTTCGGGCATCCGGCTTGGGCGATCTGAGGAACGACAACGATGCCAATTGCACGTATGAGGGTGAAAACAATACGCTCATACAGCAGGCATCCAATTGGCTTATTAGTTTGCGACGCAGCAATGCGAACTTTGTGGATGTTTCGCCCTTGGAGACAGTCTCATTTCTCAATGATATGAATGTCATTCTGCAGACCCAGGGGCAGGAACATAACGTTGCTCATGCTCTGGACGTGCACAGTGCGTGATTATATTTATTGCACATTTTTACTAGAAATATACATTATTTACCTATTCTCTCCGCTTGCAGATTTGCTGAAGGCTCTTAACTGGCTAACCGCCTGGCAGCTGGATGCAACTGTTAAGCGCGTGGAGCAGCTGCAGTTCGCAGGCAAGGATGCATTTGAGACACGCAACAACATTCAAGTTTTCGCCGCTCAGCAACTTTCCATTATCTATGCAGAGGTGCGACTCATTATTACGGGCACTTGATCAATGTTGTAACTAATATACCTTGGATATCCACAGCGCACCATTTACTATGTGTTCTACAAGTTTGTGAACGGTCTGCCCGAATCGGCCGAGCAGCAGGTGCTCCTTAAGTTGCTGTCATTCTATGGCGCCAACCTGGTCACCAAATACTCCGCTCTGTTCTATCAAGGTGGCTATTTCCGCAACAGCTCTCACATTGAATTGTACCAGCAGGGTATACTAGAGCTGCTGCCCGTGCTAAAGAACGAAGCGATTGCTCTAGTGGATGCTATCGCACCCACTGATTTCATTCTAAACTCTCCATTGGGCATGAGCGATGGCAATGTATGTAGCTAAAACTTTTTGCAAAAAGTGTTTGTACTGATGTTTTCTCTCTAATCAACAGGTATATCAGCATTTGCAGCGAACTATTGTGTCCACGCCAGGTGTGTACGAGCGCCCATATTGGTGGCGTGATGTCACCTACAAGAATTATCTACAGCGCGCCAAGTTGTAAAATTCCAAATGAACCTTAAGAAAACCAAAAACAAGTCTTAAATTGTTATATTCTCTTAATAGTATACTAAGTTTTGTAAGATGTGAGCGAATTAGTGCCTTCATTACTATTATTATTATTATTATTATCAAGAGATCAGAACTGTTCAAACAGCCGTGTACTTCAAGGCTTATAAACAGCTTCATATTAATTGCGTGATATATATAGTCGATGTGCAATATTGCTGGTCAAAGATCAAACTCATGTATCTAGCTTTAAATAAAACATTTTGCAATAAAGTAACTTTTTATTCAAAATGTGATGTGCTTTAATAAGTTTTGCATAAATTGCGACTGTACAGCATGTTGCGAAATAAATAAACTTATAAATGGATAGATTACCGCTAAATAGGAACAGATAAATAAATATGTATGTACATTTGTTAATGTGTATGTACATACATATATGCTGCAATATAAAAAAAGGAAAGCAAGTAACTGCCCTTCATTTGTTCTTAGCTAGATTTCCTTTTATGCACATTCGCCGTTATCTTTCGCACGCATACATTTTGTTTTTGTGCAGCAGAAGAAGCAGCATGGAAGCAGGATGAGTGGGCGGCGTCAGTTTAGTGCAATTTTCAAAGTGAAAGTGAAAACACGCGAATGTACTCGAACAAGTTAATTAAATAATATATAAATACATACATATACAAGATAAATTAAGCAAATAAATCTTATAGCTTATTATAAGTATCAAAAAAGCAATTATTTTTGCATTTTAATAGCGTCGGTTAGTGTAAACTGTGAATAACGGTTATATATTCATATGTACATGCATACATATATAACGGTGCAATTAAATTGGCTGAACTTTTATAAAAAGGCATAAATATGTATTTTAAAGGTAAGTTTCGATGTTAGGAAATTAAAATTAGATTATTATTAAGCATTATTTGCTTGCATAAACAACCAAGAGAATATTTTGTTTGCCTGGCCGTAAAGCTGCCCGCCAATTTGAATTTATTTTGGCGGCAGAAATATACATATATGTATAGATATGTATATACAAACATACATGCAAACTCCAATACATTTATACAATATTCATGCATACAAATGCAAGCTGTAAATCAGAACTTTTAGGCAAACATGAATACATGCACACAAATGTACATACACACATACATACACAAACAGAAAATTAATATAAATGAGTATTTTTTAAAAAATCTGAAAATAACTTTGAAGACAATTGGAGGAAAATTTAAACACTTTTCAGAGCATTTTCCGCAGTCGTGGAGTGAAACAATATTTAAAAAGGGTATTACTGATAGTCGTATATACAAACATTATTATTTGCCTTTGTGCGTTAGTTATTATCATGCTTTTTATAAAGCATTTTGTTACAATTTTTGGTTAAATCTTTAAACTTAAATACGATCACAGTCTGACAAACGGCTTTGTTTAGTTGTTGAATAAATTACAGATATACACAAATTTGATGCTAAAACTCACAAAATACAGTATACTATATATTTTCTAATATTGAGCAACCACTGGGTTAGCCTTTGCATTGGGTGTCAGGGCACCCTAATGGGATCTGCGCCCGAGCCCGACTCCAAGGCTGCCTCGTGCAGCTCCGGGATGCTTTGCACAATGTGCGGCTGCAGCTGAGCCAATACATGGCCCTCGTTCTCCGTTTGTATGAGCATCGGAATTTGCTGTGGCAGATCACTGGTGGCCCACAAATACAAGTCCAATGTCTTCTCCGTGCAATCGGCAATGAAGCGCACAAAGGGCCGAATGTCGCCCTCGTTGGCCAGCTTAAGGAAATGATAGTACTTGCTTCGCTGCTGTTTGGGTATGATGACAGGCGGGTAGCCGGCGCGCATAAGAAGCGTGTTCATCAGCAGACGTGAGGTGCGACCATTGCCATCGACAAAGGGATGAATGTGCACTAGTTTGTAATGGGCGAGGGCTGCATAGCTGTAAAGGAAAATTGACAGTTGCGAGCTGCTGGTCCTGGTCTGAGTAGCTGATTTTAAAAACTCACTTGACCGGATGCAGCGAATTGCTGTGCTCGGAGTTTAGCCAATGCTCGAAGCGTTGCATTAAAATTGCCAAGTCCCCGGGGCCCGGCGGCACATGTCCGCCCACATAGACCTGATTGCGACGAAACTCGCCACCTTCAATGGGATCCACATGGCCCAGCACACGGCGATGTAGCTCCAAAATGTCTTTAAGCGTGATTTCTAATCTGAAAGAATATAAACGCAGGAATTAGTCAAATAGATCATAGGAAGCAATAAAAAAGGACATCATTCCTAGACAGACTCTAGCCTGGCCTATATCTCGATCGACTTACTTTTGCACGAGACTCGCATTAATGTATTTCATGGCCAGGTCCATGCCAAGAATTTCGTTGTGCTCATCTATCGACTTGCCATCGACAGCCATGCGGGTCTCCAGCACCGAGCGCGTCTGTGCCAGCGTCATGGTGTTGCCCTCAATGCCAACCGAATGGTAAATGTGCTGAAAGTATGCCTCCTTTTTGGCGCGACGTAGGGCCGAGTTGGCCTCGTGTATGGCGGACAATGCGTCGCGCTTCTCATCCAGCGATATCAGACGGCGCTCGTCCAGCGTTTGCACCACGTCGGCCGTGCGCTGGCGATTGGCCAAGGCTTCCGAATTGCTTGGACTGATGCAGAGTGCCTGGAAGTAGTACTGATCCGCCAGTACAATATTACGCTGGTTGTGCTCGAGGAATTCGCCGTAGCGCAGCAACACCTCCGGATGTTTGGGCGCCAGTGCGAGTGCGTGCTCAAACAGCCGCGCTGCCTTGTCATCCTTGCCAGCCATGTACATCTCTTGGGCGAGACGCAGTGCGCCCATTGCCTCCTTGATGTTGGTCTGCTCCGCCTCAGTGAAGCTGGCACCGACGCTGTCACTGATGCTCTTGTCGTAGAACTCCTTGAATGCGTTTAGCTCATCCACCGAATATACTGCAAATTCGTCGCGCGTTTGTAGATAATGGGCCGTGGGCAGGTGGTGCAGTCGTAGCCGCCAGCCCATCAGGGAACCCGACGACGAGGTCAGCGCATGGAAGGCAAACGCTGCCAAGCTGCCAGCTATGAAGAACAGGACAAAACGATATGTGGCCTGAAGCGTTTGTCGTGGCTGTTGCGGTTCCTGCTTCGCTTTGGCTTTTGCCATGGCCTGTGGAAACAAAGTTAAATCTGATTCTGCAATTTGTCTCGACCGCTTACCAATATTTTGTGGCCTCTTTTACTTGTCGGCTAGTTTCTGTTTTACATTAGTTTTGTACACGCTGCCCAGCTTATACATTTTAGGCAGTAAATGGGCGTGCTAACAACAAATCAACCACGTATTCCATAGATACCATGGCATTTATTGGTGATGGCAGCGTGTTCAATATGTCCAAAAAAGTACGATGAATATTGAAAGCGGCCGAGTTTAACTCCAAAAAATTTTTTGAATACAGGCTATTTTCTATAAAAAATAATTTCAAGATCAGTATGCTAGGTAATTCAAATAGTATGTAGGTTGGAGGGATATTATAAAAATATGGCAAACGAACATGTCTCTGCACGATTTGCTATAAATCGGACTCATCTCTAGCACACAATTTGCTCGCTTGTCAGCACTGTTTTTATAACAGCTGACACTGTGCGCGCCTGAGCTTAATGTCGCTAGATGGCGCTAATAGATCTTGAATTAGTCACAAAAACAAAACCGGATACCTGTCAAAAGTTTGAAAACGAAAGCAAAGCAATATTCAAGCAAATAAAGTTCTCAGAACTCCTAACGTAAATGACTAACCCATTAATAAATATTGGCTGCGTTATTTCGTTCATTAATTTTACTTTTGTTCTATTGTCGCAACAACATGTTGCAAACATATTTAATTTTTCAAGCATGTCAAACACGTATTGATTTATGAAAATGATTGTGGCACAAAGCTGAAAATTAAATTTGCTAATAATCTTGTGGTTGCTAATACAAAGAACTTGTTCCAAATATTTAATTTCAATATCAAATAGGATGCGATAAAATATACCTCTATGGTTTTTCCCTTAAGGTTTTATTTTTTTTTCGGTTTTAGCAAATTCGTTGGAAATGACAAAATTTAAAGCTTTTGCAAGGTCAGTAAAATTTGCATGTATGCAAGCATCTATTTTATTCCTAATTGTTTTGAATCACTTTTAAATACCTAAACACTTCTGACCCCCACGCAAATGACGCGCCTCCCGCGACATCCATCACAAAAAATGTGCATGTCGCTGTCATGTAACAAATTCTCTCCGGCAACTCGGGAGCTGATATGAGATCATGGACTTATATGAATTCTCAATAAATTCACTTATTTTTGATCTATTGTCGTTGTGTGTAAACAAAATCAAATCGTTCAGAGCTACCGGCTTGTGACTCACATATGATATGGCGAATGAGCTCATTAGAAGATCACATACAGGTTTTTTTTCTTGTCTTGTCTTTGAACTATGACGTCGATAATACGATCTTAGTTTTATTATTAGTTATTAGTGTTTTTTTATTCTTTCAAAATACTCAGCAGCCATTCAACGGGGAGGTTCAATTGATAACAACATTCCGCTCTTTTGGGGCGCCTCTCAAAAATTTTCTAATAAAAGCTTCACGCTATGCGCACGGCTGCCAGTTGCTGTTCGGCAGCGCAACGCAGCGCAACGTTTGGAAATCGGTGGAATTGGTGGAATTAAGTAACAGTAAAAGCGGTGATAGTGAAAGTGAAAGATCCTGCGAACTCTAATCAGTTCTGCTACAAGTGCGAACACAAGTGAGAGTGAGTACAACAAAGATATATATATATTTATATATATATATATATAAAATCAGAATTGCAGTTTTATTTGTATATCGTACTGCGAACAGCATCCAAAAATAGACGCCGCCTGCGCTCTAGCCGCAACCTGCACTAGCCCCAAAATTAGTTGTTCCAGAAATAAAAAATTCAATTCGGGATGTTTATGTGACCCAAATGGAGCATTGTTTATCTATCAAAGCTGTTGATTTATGGGCCAATGCTGTCGCAGAACAAATCACAATAAGCATTTGATTTTTCTTAAATTTCATTAAAATTATGTGTAAAATAACAAAATTACCACGTAGGCATTAAGGACTTATCAACAAACACATCTTTGAGTACCGGATGAAAAAAAAAACTCAACTTGGTGTCAAAAAACAAAAAATTGATGAAATACTTATATTAAATAATTATTAAAATATGAAGCAGCCGAAAGACTTCAGCGAGTTGCTTTAAAAATAATAAAAAAAACTGTGTGCTAAGTAGCATTAAAATTATCGGCTGGCTAACCTTTTGTGCCCCTCAGCTGGGTGATAATCCCTGGCTATAGACTGAACTAGATTTGAGCTCTGCTTATCGCCCAAGGCACCTCGTAGCACCAAAAGAACAAAATAGAAACTTTTGACTTATTAAGTAGAGCTTTTCGGCTCGAGCCGACTGCGTAACTCAAGTATATACCTACATTTAAGTATTACTATTTATGAATGACACAGTTTTCCTTCTGATTTTCCTAGCTAGCCCAGAATGCGAGCTCTGGGCGTGTGTGCGCTGCTCTTGGCAATCGCGAATTGCCAAGGCTACAGCAGCTACAGATCCAGCTTTAGGACCAGTTCCTCCTCATCATTCGGCGGCGGGCAATCGCAGGCAATGCTGCAGGCACCATCCCAGCTCAACAGCTGGGCCTACAGTCATTTGAATGAGGTTCGCGAGTTTGCAAATCGACTGACGCAGGAATACAATGCCATGTCCACGGGCGGCAGCAATGGCTTGGGACATTCCCTGGCTTGGAGTGGTAAGTTGGCGTCTGTCTTCCCAATTGGAGCAGCAAGAACAGCAGGTCATCGAGTTTACTCAAGTTAAAAATCAATTATCCATGATCTAACATTTGTTTATCATATCAACCAGAATGTATCTATATCTAGTTCATCTTAGATTTCAATCATTTGCAATCATTAACAAAATGCTTGAAAACATTGAAGTCTAATATAAAGCTGCGCTAGTTCAAGATTATATATTCTATATTATAACTGACAGCCGGAAGTTGCGTTTATAGAATACATTCTTAGAGGTAATTTATGTTCTAAGGTTCATTGATTCATATAAAAACAAAAAACTAGGCAAAAGAAATTATACTTGTTGTGAAACACTGATAAAAGAAACTAGCAATCCCAAAAAAAAAGTCATTAAAATAAAAGATTAGTGTATTTAAGTATATTTTGAGGTCAACATAATACCTTAATCGGTTTACTTAGACATTTAGTTATTAATGCTGAGAGATAACGTAATTAATTTGGGAAAAACCATGAGCATACTGAATATTATATGAGTATAATTTTTATAGATTACTTTCGCCATTCGAGTCTCAAAAAAAGTGACATCATTATTTGGTGTCCCTGACACGATGTGATTCTATATCAGATGGAAAAAACGCCAATCTGTAAGCATTACTAGAATTCATGAAAATCACAGAGAAGGGCAATTTCGGAAGTTAAATAGAAAATTAGATATATTTTTCCTTATTTATATGGGTTTAACTTACTAATATGGCTATTGTCTTTCTTTCCAGCTAATATACTGAATTTAAGTGGGAAGAGTGCGAGCGAGCTGGACGCTCTCTGTCTGCAGATCAGCCAGCAGCTGGTGAATGATATGCGTCAGGGACTTATTAGCTACAACAACATTGCACAGCCGGCATTCTTTGATGCCAAGGCCGCCGAGGTGCTGGAGAACTATGCCACGGGTGGTGTACAGCAGACCGTGGACCTGAATCCGTTCCATCCCGTTGACTTAACGGGCTTTGATGAGGTCAAGAACTATGCGTATCCCGCCGAGGTGAAGGTTATCGATGGCAAGACCTATGTGGTGCACCGTAACTGCACAGAGGCCTCCAAGCTGACGAATAGCTATGGCAGCAATGCAGCCGTCCAGCTGACCCATGGCCACTATGGCCAGAGCCCGATCTCTCTGCCCGCCAGCAGCAGCAGCACCACGTTGACCCGTCAGTCGTCGTCACTGCAGGACTGGATTGGACAGCGCATGGAGCCGACCGTGGTGGGTTACAGATCGGTGGTTAGCCTCGATGGTAGCAGAGGTTCCCCGTCTTACGGTCAAATGAGTGCGGTGCCATCCTTTAGCCAGGTGAGTTCGCCCGGCTCGAGTTCAACGGTCACAGTTAGGCGCTTCAATAAGACAATAACCACGCACGCCGACGGCACCAGCTCTGTGGATGGCTCCGAGTCGCAGCAGCGCTGGGAGGACGGTCAGTTGGTCTACGATAATTCGCGTCCATTTGGCCAATCGTCGGTGCCGCGCGATGAGCAATGGAAGCGTGAGGAGCGTGAGCACTTCTTCTGGTATCTAACCTCGCCGCAACGCTTGGAGGATTGGCAGCATCAGCATGAGGATCGTCTGCTAGCCGTGGCGCATCGCTATCATACGACTTTACCCATTCTGTTAGAGTTCCATCGCCGTGAGCTGGCGCGTTATCAGGCGCTGTTGGGTCAGTATCAGGCACAGGTTCAGGATGCCAGCGCCTGGCAGCGTCAGGAGCGCGGTCGTCTTGATTGGCTTATACATCAGAATAGCTTCACTTCGCAGGACTTTGATCGCTGGCAGCGGGAGAACAGCGCCAAGCTGCGTCAGCTGGCTCTGAAGAATGGCGTCTCGCAAGAGCAACTGCAGCAATGGCAGCGCCAGGAGCTGCAGCGTCTCTATGTTCACTTCAATAAGATCAACGATTCGCTGAGTCCCCAAGTACCCCAGATATCCAACCAAGTGTCAATACACGACTCCGGCTCGCTGGTTGTGGACAATGCCCAGGAGCAGCAGCGCCTAGATGAGCTCATTCGTCAGCACAATGCCACAATTGCCCAGCTCCAGAACTCTATACTGACGGATCAGCAGCGTCTGAAGGATCTGTCGATCAAATATCAGGGCGACATGCAGAGCCAGACACAGTGGCTGCGCGGCGAGGTTGCACGCATCGGGGATCTGATCAAGGAGCAAAACGAGCAGGTCACCAGAATTAGTGCGTGGCAAAGCTCGGAACGCGCTCGCCTGGAGGCTATGCTGAAGCAGCATCGCGGCAGCCTGACTGAGCTGCAGCAACAAATGGCGCAGGATCGCAGCTACGTCCAGAATCTGGCGGCCAAATATCGCGTCGGTGTCGATGAGTTGGAGAGATGGCAACGCGAGGAGCTGCAACGCCTGCAGCTGGTAGGTGCGCAGCAGCTGGAGAGTCACATCAAGGATTGGCAGATTGGCGTAAGCGCGCAGCTGCGCAACATCATTGGCCAGAACCAGTTGACCATTGAAGAGTTCCAGAACTCGATTATCAACGATCGTGCACGCTTGGAGCAGTTTGCTCGCACATATAAGGTGCGCGTGGAAGAGATCGAGGCGTGGATTAAGAGCGAGCTCAAGAAATTCCAATCCGAGGGTCTGCTCAAGGAAGTGGAACAGCAGCTGGCCCTGTGGCAGCAGCGCGAGCGCGAGAGGCTTCAGTCTCTGGTGCAGCACAACTCGCTGACTGTCGAGCAACTGGAGGCGAAGATTAAGAACGATCAGGCGCACTTCTTCGACTTGGCGAATACGTATCAGATCCGTGTGGAGGATATACAGGATTGGCTGAAAAAGGAGCTGTTGCGCCTGCAAAGCGAAGGCCTGCTCAAGGCCGAGGCATTGAAGGACTGGCAGGTGGCCGAACGTCAGCAAATCTCCAAACTGGTGCAGCAGAACAAGTATTCCATTGATGAGTTCGAACGGAAGCTGCTCGCTGATCGTGCTCGTCTGAATGACCTGTCCAAGACCTACAACGTGCAGGTATCCGAGATTGAGCAATGGATCCAGGCCGAGGGCGAGCGTCTGCAGCGTGAGGGACAACTGCACATGGAGACTCAACTGAACAACTGGCAGAAGATTGAACGACAGCGTCTGCTGGACCTAATCAACAAGAATGATTTGTCCATTGAGGAGCTGGAGACCAAGATTGGCAAGGATCAGACGCATCTGTACAGCCTGGCCCAGCAGAATCAGGTGCGCGTCGAGGAGATCGAGCAATGGATTAAGCAGCAAATTCAGAAACTTCAGAGCGAGGGTCTCATCGAGATGCAGCGACTGAAGAACTGGCAACTGGAATGGCGTGGCAATCTGACCAACATGGTGCAGGAGCGTGACTACACTGTGGAGGAGTTCCACAAATGGCTGCTCGAGGATCGGGCGCGCCTGCAAAGTCTGGCCATGCAGCACAATGTGCAGATCGAGGAAATCGAACAGTTTGTCAAGAAGGAGGAGCAACGCTTCATTGGCATGGGCCTGCTCAAGCCCAGCGAGAAGCTGACCAACTGGCAGGAAGTCGAGCGTCTTCATCTGAAAAACCTGGCCCAGCAGCAATACAAATCCACGGAACAGCTCGAGGCGCGTTTGCGTCAGGATCGCGAACTGCTGCAGAAGCTGGCACGTCAGTACAGCGTCCAGGTGGAGGAGATCGAGAGCTGGATGAAACAGGAGCTGGCACGCATGCGCGACGAGGGCAAGCTGCAGATTGACAATCTAACCTCCTGGCAGCTGGCCGAACGCGAGCGCCTGGAGACGCTGATCAAGCAGAACAAGCAATGGAGCGCCGAGGATCTGCAAGCCGAGCTGCGCAATGATCGCGAGCACATGCAAACGATGGCCTTCCAGTATCACACCTCTGTCGAGGAAATCGAACGCTGGGTGCAATCCGAGATTGAGCGCCTCAAGCAGCAGGGCAAGCTCAACATTGAACAGCTGACAGCCTGGCAGCGGGCCGAGCAGCAGCGCATTCTCTCCCTGCTCCAGTCGCAGTCCAACATTACTATGGAACAGTTCGAGACCAAGGTGCGTATACCATTTTTTATTTGTAAGCGAAGCGACCCTAATATTCCTAATGCCCACTGCAATAGTTAATCATCTTCTAGTTGATCAGCTTAAAATTAATCTGTAGGTCATTGAATTTAATTTATGAAATGAGAAAAAGCCAATCGGGAGAAATGAAGCCATTTAACACATTTCTTGGTTCTATTTTTAAATGATTGAAATTAAAATTGGGAGGGCACAATTTCCCTGATGCTATTTTCAAACCAAAGATGATAAAATTTTCTGAGCGTAAATGCATTTTAATTGTGTGCTGTTAAAAATAAAAGCTGGCTATTTGTGGGGGAAACTCTCAAGAGGCTATCTATATCTAATATTATGATAAAATAGATGTTGATAAAATGTTCCCTTCTTTTCACAGGTACAAAACGATCGCCACTTCCTGCTCAAGTTGGCTGATCAGCATCATGTGAGCCTCATGGAAATTGAAGCGTACATCAAGCAGGTTATTGAGGACTTGCAGAAGAAGGGACAATTCGAGATTGAGCAGCTGCAGACGTGGCAGCTGGTGGAACGCGATTATATCAAGTCTCTGATTGCCGAATATAAGAATGGCCTATCTACGGCGGAGTATGAGCAAAAGCTGCTGGCCGATCGCGCACATCTCAATCAGCTGGCGGATCAGTATCGTCTGAATGTGGAGCAGATTGAGGAATGGATGATATCGGAGCTGAAGCGTTTGAGAGGCAACACAGAGACATCGCTGAAGACGCTCAGCGCCTGGCAAGTGTCGGAGCTGGAGCGGCTGCAGAATCTCCTCAAGGAGCAAACCCACATCAGCTATGTGGAGTTCGAATTGGAGTTGCAAAAGGAGCGCGAGCGCTTGAAAAAGCTAGGCAATCAGTACTCGGTCAATGTAGAAGAGATTGAGCAGTGGCTGCGCCAGCAGCTGATTAATCTGAAGACCACGGGCAATGCTAAGGTGGAGAACTTGAGCAAATGGCAGATCGCCGAACAGGAGCGTCTCATTGAATTGCTGCTGAAGCACCAGCAGGATTTGAACTACGAGGATGTGGAGCGCGAGCTGCGCAAGGATCACGATCGCCTGGAAAGCCTCTCGCAAACGAATCACGTGAGCATTGAACAAGTCGACAATTGGCTGCACGACGAACTGCGTCGTCTTCAGAGCTCGGGTCTTGTGCAATTCGAGCAGCAAACTCAATGGCAGAAGCAGATTAGCAACGGCTTCAACAACTGGCTCAAGCAGCAGCAGGATTCGACCACCTATCAAGAGTTTTTGGACTTCCTGAAGCGCGACAAGTCACGTCTTAATGGCATTGCCAATGACTATCATCTGACTGTGGAGCAGGTGGAACAGTGGGTGCAAAAGGAGACGGCTCGACTCTCACTAATTGGTGTCATTGAGAAGCCGCAGGATAATTTTCGCTATGAGGAGATTGTGAGCATTACGGATCAGCAAAGCGAGTCGCAGCCATGGAAGGAATATTTAGCCGCACGCCTACGCAGCGAAACCCATCTGAAGCCCATGTCCTGGCAGGAGTTCCAGCTGTATTTGGTACGCAATCAGCCCAACTATGAGCGGCTGGCACAGCAATATCACATTACCGTCGAGGATATCCATCTGTGGCTTCAGGAATCGGCCAGGCAGCTGGCCAACGAGGGTCTCATCACGGGCTCCCTGACTGTCGAGGAGTGGCAGCTGAAGGAGCAGCAGTATATACAGGATCTGATCAATCAACAGCTGCGCCGGCGTCAAAAGTGGAGCATCGAGGAGCTGCAATTGAAGCTATTCAACGACCAGAAGCATTTGCTGGACGTGGTGCGTCAGTATCAAATAACTATTGAGGAGCTGAAGCTTTGGTACGAGAACGAACTGAAACGTCTGCTGGATTTGCGTAAAATTGAACGAGGCTTGGGTTTGCCGTGGCAAACGAAGGAATTGGAACGCATTTACCAGACCGTGGTTCGTCATCCCATCAATCGCAATGCATTGGAGCAGCTGCTGCTACGCGATGTTTCCATACTTGCACCGCAGTATCGTGTGACAGTCGAGGAGCTGCGCGTCTTCATCCAGGAGAAATTGCAGCGTTTGGCTGACATGGGACTCATCGTCGACAGCCAAGTTGTGGGCAGCGACTGGAAGGAGCAGGAGCGTCAGCGTTTGCGCCAAATTGGCTCCAGTGTAATCATTACCGATCAGGAGTTGTTGGAGCTCATCTCATTGGACACCAACTATCAGAATGAGCTGGCGCGTCTCTATGGTGTGGGCCTGCATCAGCTGGCGCCCGTGCAGCGCATACATGTGGGCAACATGGCCAAGGAGCAGCTGCTCGAGCAGCGTCGCCTCAATGTGCTCACCTCCTGGCAGCAAAAGGAACGCGATCGTCTCTACGACTTCATTGGCACACAGAACATGACCCTGCGCCAGCTGCGCGACTGGCAGCGTCAGGACGAGGAGAAGCTGCAAAGATTTGCCCAGCAATACTTGATATCGCTACATGAACTCAAGGCCTGGCAGCTCAAGGAATTCGAACGCATCTCGGCCGTGGCTCGATACTATGGCATGACTCTGACCGAACTACAGCAGTTCCGCGACGACGAGCTGCATTATCTGACCTATTTGAATCACCGCAAGCTGTTGCCAGAGTCCGAGGCACAGAGCTGGGAGAACAAGCAACACTGGCGCCTGCAAAAGCTGCAGAGCAAGTACAGCAAGTACGGACAGGAGCTGAGCATTTGGCGTCGTACTCTGTATCTGCTGAGTCAGGGACTGATCGATCTGCCCGCCGGCAATGGTGGCTATGTGATTGATCAGGGCACCACCAATTCTACCGCAGTACAGAAGCCCGTTTTCTCCAAGGATCGCGGTGACCAGCCGCCACATGTCTATGAGGAGTCTTATAATGAAGACGATGAGCCAGGTTTGGAGGGTGAAACCAAGCCGGCTGTGCCATTGCCCATACCTTTAGTGTCTACACCGGCTCCGTTGCCCTATCAACGTGGCGGCGCATCGGGTGGCGCCAATGCAGGCTATGAATATCGTCGCACGGATTACACGTTCGATTTGCCCGTTGGCAGCGCCTCGGCTGCTGCCAGTGGCGGACCGAGTGGCTCGTCGGCCACGGCCAGCGCCAAATTGGGCAAATGGAGTCGTGCGGCGGGCGAGGAGCCTGCTTCCCAGCAGCAGGTGCAGCTCGAGGACCTGGGCCAGCAGCAGCAGGTCGATCTGAGCTGGACGGACGATCAAGTGGATGGCGGACAGCAACAGCAGCAGGAGGAAATCGACTGGAATGCCAACTATAAACTGGACCGCAATGCTGGCCAACAGCAGCAGGAATTGCTGGACGATACACAAGATTTGGGACAGCAGCAAGTCGAGGACTTGACTGGCCAGGGCTATGGCCATAGCTATGGCTCCAACTACGGTCAGCTGCAGCAGGCACAGCCAGTTGAAACAACGGTAAGCTAAATCAGAGACTCTCAGCAAAGTTCTTGACAATCAACATTTTTGGGGTTTTTTTTAAATTGGTTTTTAAATTCATGAAAAATTATTGAGATGGGAATATTGAAATGGGAATGCTCAAATTATTCACAAATTTTTTTTGTTTTAGAATGTTCGAAAATTCTTTGATAGTTTTTGGGATTTCTTAATTTACAAAATATGACTTCCACAGACTCCAAACTAGAATCAATTCTGGAGTCAAAAGTATTCTTATTCTTACAAACTCTCATCTTCAATTCCAGCCGCAGCCCAGCACGTTCGACAAATTTAAAAATAAGATAACCGGCATTTTCGGTTAGAACTCGATACTGCCATAAAGACTTAAGTGCATCAAAACCAACCGAAACGAGCCAAAAAAACGAATCACAAATGTGGATATACATTTTCTACAAACGTTTCTTTAATCAGTTTAGTTTAGTCTTTAAAGGAAAAGTTTTTTGTCGGTCACAGTTGAACCGCAACCACTACTAAATATACATTTACATACATGTGTAATACTCGCTCTATAAGGACGTACCTTTGTATTTTGTTTGCATTTTCCCTAATAAACTTTGAAAATATAATTTTGCATTTAATGTGCACTACTGTACTTTACGCATAATCATATCCATATAATTCATCAACTGCATTAAGCATAAATATCTAAAAACATAACGAACACGAACTTATATACCATAATATAACATGCAATTGCCATACAGTAAGTTCTTTGTTTCTCGAAAGGCCTTTAAATTTGTGTAGCATAAGGTGCGTGGGTTTTTGTTGTTATCAGAGTACAATATAATCATAAATATTGCTGCATTTAGTAAATATATCTATTTGTTGTTTGTAGCTAGCATCAGAGTACAATATAATCATAAATATAGTTTATATATCTCATAACATAATAAAATAGTGCATTTAACTACGGAATTGCCGTATAGTAAGTTCTTTGTATCTCAAATCCTTGTAGCGATATGCTCTCAAAGGCGTTAACATAGTTTTAGTATAGGGTAGTTCTTGTGGGAGGTTTCTGTACGAGAGGGAAAAGAAAGTGCATATTCGCGAGGCACTTTTGTTTGAGATTCTTTCATGTTGTACCGACTCTTGCATAGCACTTATACAAAGTTTACAGGTAACATAATCTTTTTCATAGTCATTTCGTATAGGGAGAAGCAAAAACTTGTACTCCTCATACCCTTGCAGAGAACACGATTTCTGAGTTGTAAATAGTCGCATAGAGTGTAGTTGATACAGTCGATATAACCTTGCCCATCTGCCTTATTCCTCTGCAATGAAGTTTCTCATAAAAGATGTTATCACTTATCGTTGTCGGTCAGAGCGTATCAATATAGATTCTAATTTAGCCATAAGAAAATCAGTTAAGTAAGTTTTGGTTTCACAGGTTTGGTAAGCAAAAGAATTTTGTTTGCTTAACCCTCTTTTTGATATCTGAACTGAACAATCCAATTGGCTGATTGGCGTCACAAGTTTTTTGGCAAATTCTTATCGAAGTACTGTATCCACTGCCTACTTTAGATAGTATTAACAACTAAAATTAACATTTAGTATTGTAAGTTGTTCATGTATCTGCAAGGGTATCTAGTCTTCGGCAAACCGAAGAAACGGTTTCGCATTTTTGTAGGTTAATCAACACATTTTCTTGGACATTTCCTAAATGTTTCTTATTGGGAAATAATTCTTTAAATTGTATTCTTTAAAATTATATTACATGGAGCCTTTTGGAGCACCGCTCTATATTTTCTTTTAGCTAAACATGCCTCACAGGTCCTTTGTAGATCTCTTGTACATACTTTATACTCGCCTTATATGCATTATATACACTGTTCCTCAAATCAACTAATATGCATCTCCAATTCTGAGCCGTTGGCCACGCCGAAGTGTGACGCTCGAAATTGTAAGCCTTCGCTAAGCTCCTCCACAGCCACGCCCACGCCCACGCCAACAGCGCCCATGCTCAGGCCATCGCCAGTCTCCTGAAGGACATGATGTTTGAGCTGTTCAATTTGATGGAGCAGTTTTAGGGTCTCCTCATCCAAATTGTCGTCCTCCTGGCGCAGTTGCCTCTGCTGCTCCTGCTCCGCATCAATGTCCCATTCGAGCGATTCAGGCGTGGATATGTGTGACCAGGAGTTCTGCGTCGAGGAGCAGCAAGAGGTGCGCGTAAATGAGCCGCCATAACGGTGACCGCCCAGTCGAGCCTGACGTGCCGCCACCGCGTGCCGTCCATGGCTGGCGGCCAGCGAGGTTGCCGTCGTCAATTGGTCCAAGGAAGCGTAGCGCGGCTGCGAGGCCACCCTGGTTGGGGTGTCCTGCGGCGGCTGCTGTTCCTTTTGCTGTCGCTGTTGGTACTGCCGCAGCTGTGAATACTCATGCTCCCATTCCAGGTCGAGCGAGGAGCTGGCCCGTGAACTGGACATGCGTGCATAGCTTTGCAGCTCCGTTTCCTTATTGGGCGTCGTTGTGGCATTGAGCAGCTTGTGCACGTCCAGATTTTGCAGCTGTATATCCGCCAGGGCACTAGATAATAACGGGTGTGGCTTAGAAGGTTTAAAGGGCGAGTCGCTTAACAGCTCACCTGTCGTTCTGCAGCTTCGCATAGCTGGGCTGTTGCTCCCAGTATTTGTCCAGAAATTGTGGGCATTGCTGTTTCCGCTTGAACTTTAGTATGCGATAGACAAGGCCACGTCGCTGGCAGCGCTCACTGGCACTGGTCGAGAGCAGCTCCGCTTCCGGCTCATCTGTAGCTTCAGCTCTGGCTCTCGCCCTGGGACGACGCCTGCAAGGAGAACAAAGCAATTTGTTAGTTATACTCTTCACGCCTTTGTTGGGGTATAGTAGGCATTTCCAAGTCAGTATGTGACATGCACTCAATATTTATTAAGCCCTTTTGAACAAACATCTAATGAAATACTAGATTAATTTAAGATATGCACATTTTATTTGTTTAAAATTGTTAAGAAACCGATTTAAACATTTTCGCGGACAGCAAATATTTTTTCAAATTTATTATATCTAATCTGTCGGATTTTTTTCGGCTTATCTGGCATGTTTTAAGTTTGGATGAATTATTACTACTTTTCTTTTGTTTTTAACTCTCGAAGTCTAAATAGTTAGAATTGTCATTAGTAAATTGCAAAGGGTATTAAATGCGTGTCATAGTGCATATGCTATTCATTTGTGTTGTTTATGTAGAGGCATATGGCGAGTGAAGCCCCTTCCGGGCATTGTTTGTGGCAGGCAGCACGCACTCAAGCGTTGCATACTTTTAGGCTGTTGACCCTGCCGCGGGTCGGCGTTGCCAGTGTTGGTTGTGTTGTCCACAAATGATGTTTACCAATGCAATTTTAAGCCAAGACTCTGCCATAAAGCGTGTCGTTTAATGGCGGAGTGCGCACACGAATCGCGCTAATTACGGCCCCCTCGGGGCGGCGACCTCCCCTTCAAGCTTCTATTGATTGCCAAGTCAGCAGCTCGCTTATTGGATTTGCCGTGGCATAGCATACTTTTGTGTGCCACAAAGTAAACAGAATGCACTTTTAATTAACTATGTGAATGGGTCGACCCTTCGAGGGGGCAGCTTACCAAAGAAGCCAGCTGTTGGCGACGGCCGTAACGCAGGTCGTGGAGCTAACCGAGGAGGAAGACGACGAGGCTGTAGAGTTTGTGGTTGAGTTCGTGGCGGTGGCGGTGGCGGCAACGCAGCTGCTGAGGCATGAACCCATGCTCCAGGGCAGCTGATGCTGTTCCTGCTGCTGCTGCTGCTGCTGCGGCTGCTGCAAGGCCGCAAGGTATGCCACAGTTTTTGTTATGTTTTAGCTATGGCTCCTTGTGACACGCCTCAAGTTTCACGCTATTGTAGTTTCTTCTTGTTGCGTGTGGTTTAATTGACTCGCAGTGGGCGTCATGTTGCACCCACTTTTGACTTTTCAGATTGTCTGGCTGTCGGGTTTCCCTGCTGGTTGTTGTTCGTTTTGCACTTGCATTGCTTGAGGTGAGCCTTGACCTTTGTCTGCTTTTCTCTTGCTCCTTTCTTTTTCGGCAATTGTCTGGCCAATGCGTTTTTCAATGCTACTCCACAAACACACAGAAACAAACAAACACACACACGCACACACACAGAGCTGCGCGTAACTGTTTTGACTAGGTGTGGACGTCACTTGGTGACGCACCGCATGTTTCTACTGGTTTCCATTCGTGTGCAAACTGAAACGGTCGAGACGAAGCGACATAAACTTTCTGTTGTAGCCCCAGCTGACTGCTGCGGGGTGTGGGTCAACTTTTGACAATCAGCTGTACGCGGGCATTCGTTGTTTTTACCGTTTGCTTTTGCATCTGTCAGTTGCTGAAGTCAACAAGGATATGTCAAGTGCCAAAGCTCTTGTTAACTGTCCAGAGTCAGTGAGCTTACAAAGTTAAAAGCTTAACAGCCGGACAGTATAAGCTTCTGCATAGCTTTCGGGGTAATAGTGGTAAATTCTCATGTCTTAACATAGCGGTTGATAACAGCAGTGGCTTAACATAACTGCGAGGGGTGAGAGGTTAACATAGTACTTGAATGTAATTTACTCTGTTCGCTTACGTTTGCTTGGGGTAACCCGGTTAGCAGAACAGTGTAAGAGACTTTATCATAACAGGAATGTTAAGCCATCATAGCCGTTAATTTATTAACAGAAATGTGTAGTACTAGAACTAAGCGGTTCTAACTAGTAAAATAGTTTTTTGTAATGTATTTCAGAAATATACATAAATTTCCAATCATTCCTAATGTGCAGATCCCCTTGCTTTTTAAAAACTAATATTTTCCACATATTTTTCTCACATGTGAGTCATAAAATTTCGACTTGCTATCAACATTTTAATGCATCTAACACGCTCACAGGCATTATGCTTAGGATATGAATCTTTCAAAGTACATTAAGATTCGGTACGCATTAAAACCCCCCAACAATTTTTAAAACTAACAAGAGCATGTAAAACTAGAGACTGAAATGTTAAAGCAATGCAAGCGCAATATTTGTTTTAGTTTCGAATGCCATCTGTTAGACACCAGACACATATAGAGGTAGTCTGCTATGTAGATCGGATGGATTACTTAGTCCACATGTTGTAGAAACTTCTTCTTTTTAAAAGTTTGATCACTTTGCTTGCTTAAAATGTAGCATGTTTGTTTCCATTATTCAAAAGTCTAGTTGAAACTTGGAACAATTCAAGTTGTCAGCACATGTTATGAATGTGTTTGGCGTCATAAAAACTTTGTGTACATTTCAGATGCATATTTAATCAAACATAAATTGTTTTAAACGACTTTCTTATCTAAAGATTTTTCCCACAAATTTAAATATATAATTTCTGATACGACTTTAATTTCCCGTTTAAGTGTTTAGTTGTATAATGTTTTATCTGCAGTGGAATGCACTAGCTATTTGCTGGTATTTTTAAGACCCTCAACTTCACATTTACTGACTAATTTATGTTACATTAGAAACCAAATAAATCAATTTTTGTTTCTAAAGGGTTTGCAAATCAATTTACTTTTCTCTAAGCTTATTATGACCATAATATTTTCTGATATGTGTACTTACATAAATATATGTATGTAGATATGATAAGTGAATTAGCTATCAAATGGAATAATATAGCACGATGCCATCTGCTTATCCAATCTGATTTTCTAAAACTGTATTGGGACCAAGTACCTTGATGGGCCGCCCCATAACATGAATTTGCCGAACCGACGAGGACCGACGATGGATTTTGTCTGCATTTCGTCTCGTAATGAACGGTCCTCGGCCTCGGCTTCGGCTTCGGCTGCTGCTGCTGCTACTTCTGCTGCTGCTGCTGCTGCTTCTACTGCTGCTGCTGCTGCTGCTGATGCTGGGTTCGTTTGTTGCTTCGTTTCAGTGCCAAATCGGCTGTTGTTGTGCGCGGTTGTTCTGTGTTCGACGCTTTTGCTCTGAACGCTTCGCCAGTGTTATTAGAAGCGTGTTTGGTTTGTTGTTGTTTATCTGCAGCGGGCAACGAGAATTGTTATCATAATATTATAATTGCAAGTGCAAGCTGCTGTTTATCAATTAGTCATTATGTTATTTTAAGCAATTACTGCATCTATATTTATGTCCATAAATGCGTGTGCGTGTGCATTTGCGCGTGTGTGTGTGTGTGCCGGCGTCGGCGTGTCTGCCCTCTATCGTCTCTATCGCGTCTGCCTAATTAAGTTCTTGTGCAAATGATGCAAAAAAGATCAGCGACAAACATGAAAATGCGTCGCGTTGTCGTCTCGCTGTTTTATTTATAAATTGACTGCCTCTGCCCCGCTTCACCACCCCTTCAACATTGACACGGTAAGCTATTCAACTCAAAACAAATATCATCTAAGGCAACTTGATCGAAAGGACTTTATTCATGGATGCTCATTTTTAAATAAAACTAAATACTGATCATGGGTTCACGTTAGCTGGAAAATATATTAGTTAAACTGATAATCAAGCCTCAAAATTTAAAACAAAATACATTTTAAGATAAGTATTGAGTTAATCTAAAATGAGAAATTGAAGAGCTTCGTTATGTTTAATTGACAAGATCACAAAATTGTTTAGTTATCCAAAGTTAAAAGTTACAAGAGAAGAAAGAAATTCAAAATTCCATACAGATTATTATTATGCAAGGGATTTGGGTGATCGTTAGGGTTGTTAAAAATTATATAAAAATTAAAATCAATTTTAGAGGCTAACAAATTCCAAATATGTTAACTTGTCTGAGAATTGATATGGCTAACATATGGTTATGATTAGTTCGCTAATATATTGCTTAGAAGGTAAGCTTTAAGGACAAGATAGGAAGCCAGCACACCTTTCTGGGGGCCTCAGCAATACTTAACGATCGATCCATGTCCAGCCAGAACATTCGACTAGAGTTTCCAAAAGCGAGAGAGTCAAACGGAGAAACAGCTCAGGGAAACTCCCAGTGCAATATGTTATTAGATATTAGACTATGAAAAAGAACAGCTGAATGTCTGAACAATAACAATATCTCTTATCGGATACGGGAAAGCTGTCAGACGGAGTCAAGGCGCAAAAGACCAGTAGATCGCAGTGAAAGGACTGCACAGGCTATATCTACCTATCTATCTAATGTTATGGAAAACAGATGCAATAGCTCTTTTTTGTGAGTAAAATGACAATCCACATTCACATTGAACAGCGAAGAACTGAAGCGACAGGGTATTTGACTTACAGTCATATAGATGTGCAGTCCTTCGTGAGCACTGGAAAACCCCTGATCCTAATAGATTAAAATTTCATTACTTAAATGAGTTCTAAAAGTTCGATAGCTCATATTTGAGATTTGCATCTTGAATTTTGCAAAAATAATTCTAAAATCAGAATTTTATGTTTCGCTTAAGATGTTTTTAAGACTTGACTGTATTCGAAATTCCACGATCTTCCATTGACTGAATGCTATTGATAGACGTAACCATAAAACGGCAGAATTACGCGAATTCGGACTGAAAGCAGCTGCCAGCTCGGTCACTCACACGCCCACCAAGAACACGCCCCCCTCCCCACACACACACACACATAGAGAACTCCCCCGTTTGCCACAGTGAGTTATTAAACACTTTTGCTGTCTGCTTTGTTTATTAATGCGTGCAGCAGCACCAAAGCGCTGCAAAATGTTGCCTTTTGTGTTTTGGCTTCGTTTTGTTGTTTATAGCGCTGCTTCCGCTGCAGCGCCCCAAACAATCCTCGACTCCCCCCCTTTGCCCTTAACAATGCTGATGTATTTAACTCCACGGCAAGCTTTAGTACATCTGCAAAACTCTACGCATGAAAAATCAAGCACTGCATTCCTGAAAACTTAATCCCAACTTCTCCCCCAACAAATGTGGCAAATTTAACACTAGACTAGCCAAGGCGTTAAGTGCTCCATGTGCTGAGTGCCATTAAGTATATGCTGTGCGTGTATGGGTGTGCGTGTGTGTGTGTGCGTGTGTGTGTGTGTGTGTGGCACATAGCTTGCATATGTTTGCAATTGTGGTTTAATGGCAGTTATAATAACTATTATTGCAATCGCATTGCGAAAATGCAGTTTTATCGAACGATGCAAGAAAACTTTGAAAATATTTGCTGAAACGCACAGGAAATTAAATAGACAAATTATTAGTATAGTTGGCAATGGAGTTGGCTAGGAAAATATTTATGAATTGATATAACAAATTAAAGGCAATTTAAGGACATGCTTTGCTTTCGAAATGAGTCCATTTTAAGCATCTATTTAACTTTGTTTTATGTGGCCCTAAAATAGTTATGCAAATGTTGAGGAAGCTCCTTCGAGGTATATTTTAGGGCTAATCAAAATATCAAATTACTATACAGCATCATCATGATTGAGACATGATCTGGCCGGGCAAGTGTTGGTGTACATCAACGCTTTTGCATAATATTCGAAGCGCGCATTGTCCTGCTCACAGGACAATAACAACAACTGTTGGTATTTAACATATTTCATGCTCATTAAGTGTCACATTAAGTGCAAACACTTCGACTTTCACCGAAAAGGCCAACTGCCGGCGCCGTCAGCCAACGCGGCAGCTTCCTGGCAAAACTGTTGCAATGTATACCCTGTACATGATGAATGATTAACATGGAGTAAACTTTTAAGAGAGCGCGTATGCCAGCCAGAAGTTATACTGAGAGTACTAAGTGTTTCTCCTCTTATTCTTCAAATATTCTTTCCTAGTAGAAAATGGTCACGAACCTCTTCTTCCCTCCGTACAGGGTATTTCCTAGTCGAGCAGGTGTCACTAGGCAATACTGGCATGTTTTATTTTTAATGCTGCTGTACATTGACGGCGATCAATTCTGTTGGCTGTGATTTAAGTGCGCGTAAATCTCTGCGGTGAAAAGTGGTGCCAGCTCCTTAGCCCTTGCCTTCTGCTCTGCCGATTCCTTTGCTCAGTGCTCCGGCCGGGCGGAGGCGCAGCTCGGTGCCTGGTTGGGGCTCAGACTCCAGTATATGCTGCATCGTTCATGGTCGGTTGCCGTTATTTGCATTTCATTTTTGCGTGCGGCGAGAGAAAATGTAAATTGATTTATTATGCACAAGCGACTGAATGCAGGACTTGGCAGGAGGCGGCTCCTATATACGCACCGCCGACGCTCCACGCCCAACGCCCCATGGCCGACTGCTTGGCTGGCTTCCTGGCCAAAAGAATACAAGAAAAATAAAAGATATATATGAAAAAAAAAAACAGTGGCAAAAGTAGGTAAATCTTCAATTGAAGCTGCCGCGTGGCAGTTGCATTCTTGGCCAGCCTGCGGGGGCGTAAACATTGCTATTAATATTGATTTAAATGCGCTCAGTGGAAGAGCGAGGGAGAGAGAGACAGGGGGGGGGGGAGGATAAATACTGTGCCCATTACGCTCGCTGCATGCTGCCGCTCTGCTCTATCTCTCTCTCTCTCTCTCTGTCTCTCTCTTTCTATCATTACTCACTGTCAGCGGCCATTCAAAGCCGACGGCACAGCGTTGACTTTTCGCTATTAGCCAAATTGCAAAAATCACGCGCTTAAAGTTCTTCAAGCAAATACAAAATAAAAAAACATGCAACAGCAGCAACAAGAAAAACAACAACCAGATAGAAACTGGTGCAACTTTCAGCCAGCCGCAAAGTATGCAACACAAAGCGAAATTCATGGAATGCCATGGAATAATAACTTTTGGCAATAATACAAAAAGCCTGCTGCATGCCAGCATGTGGGCCAGATGGTAAACGGGGCGTGGCACTGCCTTGTACCAAATCGTTGGGCTGTGAACAAGTATTTGAAATATGCATAGTGCCGAGGTAGCCGGGGCATAGTTTACCCACTCTGGCGGCTAATAGACATGTCAAACGTGTAAGCATCTCGCTATTGCACTCACATATGTTGCCTACTCTTAGCCAAATTGCAAAGGGATGAGGGAGGAGGGCTCTAAGCACAGCGACTGGAAGCTGCACCGAAATTCAATTAAGTTCACAAATTGATTTCAATAACTTAGACTAAAGACAAAACAAACAAGAGGCAAACAAAAAACAAAACAAACGCTGCGAGTAAACCACAACAGCTGCTGTTAAGAAAGCATCGCCAGCATTTTAATTGAAATGCATTCATATTGCAATAGAGCGAAAACTTGAATGGCAAAATAGTGGAGTAGACCGGAGTGCAGTGCAGTGCAGTGGAGTGCAGGACGAGACCCAGAGCTACAGCTGACGGAGCAAATTGCTTTGCGCTTATGACACGAACAGACTAAAAGAAAATGTCAAATCGGAAGCACGCCTGAGACGTTTGTTCGCCGAGCAGTTACCCTGCAAATAAGCCCTCCTATGGCCAGCCAATTAGTCAAGCTCTCACCTCAGCTTCTTTTGGAGATTTAAGAAGATATTTGGAATATGAGAGCTCAAGTGTGGAATATGCACAGAACATTTTTAGAAGACATCTTTGATTGCTTTTTTCCTATCGATATTCAATTTGAGATTCATTCCTTTTTCTTTATTTTGTTTGCTTGCTAAGCTTTACTTTAAGGCTTCAAAGGATTTGAAGGATTTAAATGCCAATTGTTAACCATATTTTCATTTCCTACTGATCTTTATTCCAACTTCTCTCTCTCTCTCTCTCTCTCTCTCTCTCTCTCTCTCTCTCTCTGTGTCTCTAATAAGCATTAAGTTTTGATTATTCCTTGTTTATATTTAGATTACATTAATTTAATTTAAGCTCGCGTTATGATCTCGCGTGAGATTATTTTTCTTGCCCCTTTTCCGCCTTTTGGTACTCAAACACTTCTTGTATCCTGCTAATTGCCTCTTAATTATTGCAATTTCATTTAATTATTTTCGTACCCTTTTTAATATGGTATTTCCCACCTCTTAAGCACCTGAAGAGGATTATTATTTTGTCATCAAAAATAGGGTATATGTGAGTGTGTTAGGGCAACGTGTAGCATCCCCTGTCATATATGCAAAAGCGAAGCAGACCAAACGATGATGCCAAGGGACTGTGGGATGCTGACGAGGGATTTGATGATGATGCTGATGATGATGATGATGATGACGATGATGCTGATGGCACTTGCAAAGGGGTGAGCTGTTAAGCGCTATCCAAGCGCCGGACAACTGGCAGAGTTATTGGCCAGGGGTTGTCAAGGGCAGTTCATAATGTGCAGACGGTGCTTCATTTATCACCATTTTATAGGGCGGCAAGTTGATTAGCTGCCACCTGCGGGAGGAAAAAAAATAAGCATTGGTAGATAGCTAGCTGACTTCAAGAACAAATATGATATAATTAATACATGTTAATTGGAAATCGCTACAAAACTCAACATTAGATGCGAGGCACGTGTTGATTCCGTAGTTTAGTTACAGCAATTGGCCAGTGGGTGGGGTACGTGTCGGAAGCAGCTGAGAGCTGGGAGCCAATGGACAGTGTCTGGGTCATGGAGCAACCTTTGGCTGTACCTGGGGCTCGGCTGTGCCCTTTGCCCCTGCCAAGCGCGTGGCTTTTCATTTGTCTGCTGCGTTTTTATGACTTCAACGTTATTTTTGTTTTATGCTTCGGTTTATTATTATTATTTGTGTGTTTCATAGAATTTCCTTTTAATCCGCTTACGTCAGGCGAAATTCAATCAAGAATTTGCAGTGTTTTTTTTTTTTCATTTTCCCCACCTCGCTTTGGTCTATTGTTGTTTTTGCCCTTGGACAAAGCAGCGTGTTTGGCTGGCAAATAAATCAGGAAAGACAGCTTTTAGGCGCTGTATTAAATGTACACAAATATTTAAGCAAATTGAAGCGTGTCCTTTAATTTAATAGCAAATTTATGTCTGCCATTGATCAAATATGCCATGACATTTCATAATTTCCTTTTCCCTCTATTTGCAGCACACACTCATAAAAACAAACCAAAAAAAAAAACGAGAAGTTAAATTAATTAAATGAACAACATTGAAATAAATCCAAGCATAAATTGCAGAGCGTTTAAAACTTGCAATTAATAATAAAAAAAAAAAACGTATTCATGTACATGTAATAAAAAGTGCTTTACGCATTGATAAAAAGTGCGTGCTGATTGAAAAGTTTAAAGAACATTAACTGCATTGGCCGGAAGACACTGTGTCCACAACATGTTGAATCAATTCTACGCCATAATCACAACTCTGCTCATATTGGAGACGTTGACAACCCTGGCGCTGAGCAGCGACGGCAATGTCGGCAGCGTTGGCGGCTCCACGGTCAACAATGGTGAGTCGAATGATTTTATAATAATTTTATTACATAATTGCATTCAGATAGACAATTTAGCTCCGGATTCCTTCGTCATAATATTTCCGGCAGCGCATTGACTTTAATTATTTATATAATTGTATTGCAATTATTACAAACCAGCAATTGTTATTTAACATGTACCATGACATTTTAATCGATGTCAAGCGAGAGAACTAACTTAATTAATGGGGCACAAGACCGAAAACGTTGACAAAGTTGCAACAAATAAAACTCGATATAGTTGTATACACGAAATGAACCACGAAAATGAATGGAATCAAAGCATAAATACCTCGAAGCATTATCTGAATTCATGAGAAGCGCATAGAAGAGCGAACTTTATAAATACGTGTTTTATAAACTTTTAATGCAGTAATAAATGGTGATTAGAGGAAAACTAATCCATTTGGCTTAGCAAAGTTTCAGTAATTATAATTAGAAGGTTAGAATGGGAAATTTCCAGTTCAGCAGTCCGCATATGTAATTTGTTCGTAACTAGGCACTCGTCTGTTGGCTTCTCTCGTTCATCTATTTAATGCCCCTCAGGTTGTTGCCAAATTACAAGTCGATTATATTTATGGGTCTTTGAGGTTAATTTGAGATTCATTAGTTTACCTATTGCAGTAATTAAAATTATCAGCTATAACTTAATGTTGATGCTCACTATTAAAACGTAACTAAAGATAAATATACCATTCATAACTCAAATGCCAACTTCTGGGCACTTCTTCAACACGCTCTCCCGCACGCTTGTTAGGCAAACTTAACTCAACTGCTTGGCCATTGAAAACTTCATTAGACCGGCATCAAATGCTGTTGCTGCTGCCACCTAGCAGAATTTGGCCAGAAGCTAAATCAAAATCACACCCGTAAAACTTTCTAGCTAATAAATGGTAGGAAAACTTTCTGGCTCGCTCGTTTGTCATTTGGGCACGGGCAACGAGCGAAATAATTGTCAATTTGTTTGTAGGCGGGCAGGACAATGGCTGGCGGCAATAAAATTTATTTAAGTGGCCTCATAATTGTTAACAACAAGGCACAAAACAAACAAAAGGCCGCTGCAGCTGAAATGAGCAATTATTAAGCCATGAAAAATGTAAAACACAAAAAAATATATAAGCAACAAAAACATGAGCCAACTCAGCAAACATCATAATCAAGTTATTACTGTGGCACATTGTGTATATACATATCTATATATATTTACTGCAGACGCAGACGTGGCTGAAAGCTGTAAGGCATGCAAAATGCTCAACAATGAAAATATTAATAACGTTAATGAAATTCTCATTTGCGTGTTGCGGCCGTGGGGCCCGGGTAACGGCGCGGGGGGCTCGGGCAGAAAGAAACCGTCAGAGACAAACAAACAGTGGAGCCTGGCAATAATGCTAATGAGCAAATGTGTTTGTGCCGCGGCGAACGAGTAGGGGCCGGTTGGTGAGGTGAGCAAAGCCAAGTGATATGCTGGGGTTAACTTAAATCCATGCCAGACATTCGACATTTGTATGTGTGCGTGCTAGCATACTTTTGGCCTCACAAGCCAAATGTTTACCCCGCTAAATAGGCAACAAAAACTGGCTGCATGCGGAATGTGCGTGCGTGTGTGTGTGCGTGTGTGTGCGCGTGTGTGCGTGCGTGCGTGTGTGTGTGTGTGTGTGTGTGTGTGTGTGTGTGTGTGTGTGTGTGTGTGAGAGTGTTCATTTGCATATGGTCAGCGGCATTTCGATGAGCACATGAACTTTTTCTCTAAATTCCTAATGAATTAGTTATGTGATTTTGATGACTTTTAAGTGGTACGCCTCAAATGTGTGTGTGTGTGTGTGTGTCTGTGAGTGTGTGGTTTTGTGTGTGCATGTAAGTGTAAAGTTCTCAACTAGTCCAATTGCAATTGCTGTAAATACACTTCACAATTCCAATTGGACTTTGGCGTTGACTTTGTGATTGCGCGCTTCACTTTTAAATCATATAAAAATTAATATTCTTCATATTATTATCATTATTATTATTGTTGTAATTATTATGGTTATAAATAATATTATTACTTTTCTGTAGCTGTAATTTTTAAATGCTAACTGTTTTTCCTTTGTGCCATTTTTATCAGACTTAAAGTATGTGTAATTTAAATTGATTGTTTACAATATTAATGTGTATATTTATTTAGGCAAACATAAACACAAATTAGGCAAGAAACATATTTTAAAGCATTTCTTGTCGTTTCCGTAATAAGTTTATCAAAGCATGCTGGAACCAATTTCTTTTCCAAAAAGTTCATCATCAGCGTTGTTTGTCAGCGAGCGATTGCTTCATGATTTGTTGAAAATATGTTTAAAACTTTTTACCTACTTTCAATTGGGCTAACAAGATTTGCCATAAATACTTGTTAGTCAAGCCAATTAGCCAGCAGTTCATTTGCCATTTGAGAGCGGGGAGGGCTTATAAAAACGTTGTGATTCAATCTTGCCAAATGTTTGACGCTCGCGTCAGCCCCCATTTTGAGTGCATGCTTCATAACTAGCAGCCATTAAGTGGCAGCCAAACGAGTTAACCTTGGCAGCTAGTCTCACACTGCTGTCTTCTTCTTCTTCTTCTTTTGGCTGCTTAGCCCGTCTCTGTCGCTCACATGTGCATAACAATTATATAAACAATTACAAAGCAACGACAACAAACACTAATGACAGCCAAGAGGATGTTTCCAGAAGGCAGCGGGAACAGGAAGAACGAAAGTCAGTCAGGAAAAATCAAATTTGTCAACTGTTAAAGTCGTTGTTGTAGTCGTTGTTGTAGTTGTTGTAGTTGTTGTTGTTGTTGCTGTGGCGCTGTAAACACAATAAAAATTACACTTAATTTGGCATTTAAGTGGCGACAACAACGACAACGAAAATGTTTTCCTTTGTTAGGAAGCCATAAAAAGGCGTTTGGGCGTGGCCACCCCGCACACACACACCCACACCCACACACACTCTCACATACGTACCCCCCTTTACCGTCCATGTGTTAAGTGTCATTATGTAATGTGACATTCAAACAAAGAAGCGCGTGTGAAATGTGTTGATGGCTTTGTTGACATGTGAAAAGAAATGAAACTGGAAAAGAGCCCAGAGCAAGAAGTGCCCTCGAAAAAGTCAAGTGGTTATAACTATAACAAGAGCACAGAACGTTCGGTGGAGGGAGCTGCATTCTGACACCCACGCACACACATACACACACACACACAATGTGAGTTATTTCCATAAGCAAAGATCATTTGTCAGCAGCCAAAATGGGGGTGGCAGCGAAATCTGTGCTTTCCATTATGAAAACACTCAACAGCGACAGCTGAACGCGATAAGCAATGCATCCAAATGGTAGGGCACTTTAAAGAAGTGTCCCTCCTGCTCCCGGCACAGCCCTCAAGTGCCTGGCTGGCCATAAAAATAAAATGCCTTCCGCTACATATCATCGTTTAATGTCTGGGAGGGCGTTGCCTTATCTGCTCTGATTAGCAATTAGCACGTGTCTTTTGGCTGGGCCACAATCCCGGCCGGCAGCACTAACATTGAATTATTATGCTGAAGGTCAGCCACGTGGCAGCCGCAGTCGCAGTCGCAGTCGCCAATGGACAGCCAAGTGGCATCTGGGCAGCGTTGGGTTTGTCGGACATGTCCCGCATGGGCCGAGATTAATGATGTGCCCGGCATGCCACAGGCGTTGGGCATTATTAGCGTTGCGCATGTGGCACAGGCCCATGGGCTGTCTCCGAGTGTCGGCCAGTGTGCAGCCGCATAAATCAAGTAGATTATCAGGTAGCGATAGTCAGAGCCAAGGATTTGCATATGAAATTTAGTTGACAGCCACAAGCAGTTAAGGATTTCGAGTTTTTTTCGCCCCACTTGCGGCAACACAGACAAATCTCCGTCTGGGACAATGGCAAGATTCTCGTTTTGTGGCACATTTTATCTCTTGGGCGTGTTATCCTGTTATCCTGCTGGCCAATTAGTCGCCATTTTAATGAGAGAATATTGTGTGTGTCGGTCATTAGGGTTATATGCTGAATAGTGTGAATAGTACAAGATTATTTCCGCCTCAGTTGGCTGGGCCCTTTAATTAAGACTATGTACATGTTCTATGTAGTTATCAGGTTTGAAAAACGGCGTTTAAATATATTCTCGTCTTGTGTAATTACCCAATATAGACGCCTTTTATTTTCCAATTTATTTTAAATCTATAAATTATTTTATTAAATGCAGTTTAGTAACAAAACGAATCGAAAAAGATTCATTTCCAAAAATTAGGCTAAATTTTTATTTATTTTTAAATATATGTTAAATTACTAAACTTTCTTTCTAATAAATGTACCATATTTTTATTTTATTATGAAATACAACACAAAAAATAAATTTACCTAATTCAAAAAAGCCCGCCCAATCGAATTTGTGATCGCACTTAAACGACCAGGGCGGACAATAATTGAAACAAATACACCGATGATCGGGTTCAAAAGAACAAAAGAAAATTCGAGCTGAGGCGGGCGAATGGTATGAACGAATGAACCGATAACCGATAATTATTCGTTCAGTTCGTTCTATTGAGCGAACTTATTATGATCCGGTTCAACTTGATTAAACATATGCTGGGAAATAGCCCGCGCGTGTGTAGTTGGTTTGCATATTTTGGCGCGGACAGTTAAGAATGTGCGGGAAATTTATTATGAACGAAAATTAAAAAAAAATCAATTATATTGAAAAAAATAAAGCTATGCAGGCAGCCAAGCGAGTGCTTTCACCCAGCAAGGTTGAAAATGTGCCGGAGTCCTGCAAGCGCTTCAAAAACCAAAATTTTCTGAGCGTCCAGCCGGCATTGCCGACTGAGCAGGAGAACTATGACTTTTTGCTGGACGACGACAACGACTTCGATGTGAGTGCACTGGATGCTGCAATAACTGCAAAGAAGATTGACTTGAGCTGCTGGCAGCGCTGTGTGGTGCGCGATGTGGAGCGCATGTCCAAGACATACGATCTTTTGTTGCACTTGCGCGTTGAAGAGGATGAGTCTGCGAACGGAGCAACTGCTGTTTGTCATCTGCAAGCACCTTGGAACCATACGCCTGTTCAGCCAGGGGATTTGCTGTCGCTCAAGGCGCACTGGCAGCCTGCGTTGGGTGCCTATGTGGTTAACAAGGAACACGGATACTGTGTGATACATCCGGATCTGCTTATATCGAGCACTTCTGTGACCGGCTCGCTTTTCTGCCGACGCAAAGCGGTGCTGCAGGATCGTTTTCGCGGCGTCGATGCAGCCAATGCGGTGGTAAGTGCCACGCCTTTCAGCAGTGGGATATTTTTTAATGTCAAAATCACTTCTAGATGATCATTGGCACTCTGGTGCACGAGCTTCTGCAGACTGTATTGTCAAAACGGCTGAGGGCCAAGGCACAGGTAACGGATGAACTGCAGGAAATGCTGCGCAGCGCTTCACTCGCCCAGCTGCTTTACGCCGGCCAGCTAAGCCGTGCCGAGATCGAGCTGCAACTGTATAAATTTGTGGAACCAATTGTCGCCTTCGTTGAGCAGTATGTGGAGGGCAAAATGCCTTCAGTGCAGCCGCCGGAAATGTATACGGGCCGAATTGAAGAAATACACGATATTGAGGAAAATCTGTGGGTGCCGCAGTTGGGGCTTAAAGGCAAGGTAGATGTGTCTGTGCGCGTGCGCAACAAGAAGCTGCCGATTCCATTAGAGCTGAAAACTGGACGCGCTAGTTTTTCGATGGAACACAAAGGCCAGCTGCTGCTCTATCAGCTGATGCACTCGGCTCTAGGCCAGGAGACGCGCAGCGGCCTGCTGCTGTATCTGCGCGAGGGCATTGTGCGCGAAGTGCCCGAAGGTCGCAACGAGCAACGTGATCTCGTGCTGCTGCGCAACGATCTGGCGCATTATCTAACACGCGAAGCCCAGCTGCCAGCGGCTAAGCAATCCATATCGTTGAGCGATCAGCCTGGCAAGCTGTTGCAGCCTTTTCAGCTACCCGAGCCCATTTCACATCATAGTGCTTGCGGCAACTGCGCCTATGCAACGATATGCTGCAGCTTTGCCAGCACGGATGCCCAACTGGAGTTGAGCGAATCGCATCCGCTGCGGCGCCTAATGCCGCAAGTCCTGGAGCATCTTGTCCAGTCGGACTATGAGTATGTGCTGCATTGGTGTGGTCTGTTGGCTCTTGAGGAGCAGCAAGCACGTCAATCGCATCAGCTGCGTGCGCTTTGGACTGAAACACCTGCCAAACGGCAGCAGCAGGGGCGCGCCATCCAGCAGCTGCAGCTGCCCAATGGTCATCAGACACACCTAGTGGATGGACGCTATGAACAGAAGCTAGTGCTGTCAGCGCAGGCGGATAAGGAACTAAATTTAACCCTTTGCGGCGTAAGTTAAAAACTGGGAAAAATTTATAATCTTCCTTTTATCCCATATTTCATTTTCCAGTTTGACCTGGGCGAGTATGTTATCGTCAGCAGCACGTCGCGTCTGGCCATCGCCGCCGGATACATAACTGGACTGGAGACGCGCAGCCTTTGTGTACAATTGGAGCGTGATCTTGGACAGCGTTATCCGAAAGAGAACTTCATTGTGGACAAGCACGAATCTCAGAGCTTTACCAGCTTCAATTACACCAATCTGGCGCAGCTGCTAGCGCCCGGCGAACGTGCTGCTCAGCTCCGCTCCATTGTAGTGGCCCAAACGCCGCCAAAGCAGCACAAGACTCTGCCTCGCGTCATTGGCAGCAAAGGTGGGCCCATACTACGTCCATTGAACAAGGTGCAGCAGATGGCCGCCCTGCGTGCCCTAAGCACCAATACACATTTGTTGATCAAGGGGCTGCCCGGTACCGGCAAAACCGAGACACTGGTGGCCATTGTCCGTCTGCTGCATTTGATGGAGCGCAGTGTGTTAATTACAGCCCAAACACACTCTGCCGTAGACAATCTGTTGCTGCGTCTTCTGCCTTATAATCTGCCTCTGTTGCGACTGGGCAATAGCGCAAGAGTTCATCCGCAATTGCACGACATCAGCGAGGCACATTTGACGGCAGCTTGCGAAACAGTCGAGCAGTTGACGGAAACCCTGCAGAAACCAAGCATTGTGGGCGTCACCTGCCTCGGCGCCGGCCACGCACTGTTTCAGCAGCGCCAGTTCGACTATTGCATTGTGGATGAGGCCACACAGGTGCTGCAGCCCACGGTTCTGCGTGCGTTGAGCCACTGCAGCCGTTTCATACTTGTTGGTGACCCGGAACAGCTGCCACCCATAGTGCGGAACCGTGAGGCGCGTTTGCGCGGCGCCGATGAGACGCTATTCCAGCGACTGGACTGCGAGGCAGCCACGGCGGTGCTGACACTGCAGTATCGCATGAATCGTACCATAACACGCCTGGCCAATCAATTGACCTATGGCCAGGCTCTGCAGTGTGCCAATGACAATGTCGAAAACGCTAAGCTGCAGCTGGAGCCACCAATGGATGCCTGCCTTTGGGTACATCGTACGCTGCAAACCCATTTGGAGCAGTCAGTGGTTCTGTTGGACACATCCGACTGCGCACAACGCTGTCAGGATTATGCAGAATGCTCCACACAGCTGGGCACTACCTCTGCTACCATCGAGCAGCACTATGGCGAAGCCGAGGAGCAAACAACGCAACCATCCGAAAGACAGCCTGGTCGCTCTCGGCGTGCGCCCAAGTATAGCAACTATTGCGAGGCGGCCATTGTGTTGCATTTGCTGCGACAGCTACTAAAAGCGGATTACGACGCATCACGCATTGGCGTCATTGCGCCGTATCGCGCTCAGGTCGAGCTTCTGCGCAAGTTGGGCGAGCACATGGCCGGTGTGGAGTTCAATACAGTGGATCAGTATCAGGGCCGCGATAAAAACCTCATTATCTATAGTTGTACAAAAACGGGCGGCACAGCTGCCGAACTGTCCATGGAACGGTCACGTGAGGCTGAAATCCTAGAGGATCAGCGTCGTTTGACCGTTGCTATAACGCGCGCCAAACACAAATTAATTTTGCTTGGGGATGTCAATTGCTTGGAACGCTATACGCCTTTTAAGTCTCTTTTCAATCACATTCCCGAACGCTGTCGGCTACACTTGACCGATGGCCGCATGGGATTCAGCTGGCAGAAGCTGCTCCACGAGTTGGAAAATCCCAAAGTTGGCACGTAAGTGAAAGTATTCATTATTTGAGTTAAACGATTGATACAAATTTAATTGTTGTAATCAGTCTATCGTAAATGTTACCAATGCAACAAGGGGCCTTATTCAAAAGGATTCGGCTGGGATATATTCTGTACTTGTCTGAATTGATTAAAATTAGCTTCTTGTATCAATAACAATCCTTGCCGATTTCCTTCCTTATAAGCCAAACCTTATTAAGACTGGACCAACATTGATTCTTCAATGGAATTTTTGTCTTGATCGGCATCGTAGTCTTTTGAACCTTACTGTTGTTGTTAAGAAAACCCAATACAGTTGAAAAATCTTAACCAAATCAAATTATTGTTGATATTGATTTGGTGCATTGTCTTTGCTTCTGTTAAAAACTTATCTTATCTTAAACTCCTTTTATATGTACATCAGAGCTTCATAATTCTCACTCTCTCTCTCCCTCTCTCCCACCCTCTCAGTCTGTCACTCACCTTGTTCAATTTTATACTTTCCATTTGCACACACGCGGATGTTGCGACCGATCAGCACAGCAGTCGCGCACAGACTAAATCGTCCCACTAGGCTCGAGTCTACGCTAAGCTATCGTTCACACTAATACATTCAGACTTAACTAATATAACTCTCGCTCGCCCACATTGAAGAGTGCTCGCACCTTTTATAAGCAAATCAGGCAATCGAGTATCCACTACTCGACACAAACATTATTACACCATGCGCAATGTCTGCTCTTTCTCTCTTAATGATTTAATCTTCACTTCGAAGAAAATTAATTAAGTTTCCATAAGCACAGGGTATAAAGGATGGTCATATAATGAAATCTTAAAGTGCGTACACATGCTTTAAGCTTTTGGTTCGTGTTTGTTATGCACTCAAATCAAAAAGAAGTAAATTGTGTGGAGTGCTTGTTCATTTCTAGTAAACAAACCAATTTATAGACAACTATTGCTGCAACTTCCAACTAACATGGTGAACCACTTTAGCGAGAGTCTCGCAATGTTGCCCCACATGCACTCACATACATTTATGCATGTGTCTGTGTGGGTAAGTGTGCGTACTCACAGCCACCCGAACAAACGCACTCTAATCACACCCACTTGAATTCACTGCCAAGCACATACCCTTTCTTGCACTCATGCATTCACTTCGCTGCACGCGCCGTCAGTGCGCACAATGGCGCACAATGTGAGCGTCACTTTGGTGTAGGTGTGTGTGTGTGTGGCTGTGGGTGTGGCACTAAATGACGCTGAGTGCACATTGCCACAATTCTTGGGCAATTGTTGTAGTGGTTGTTGCTGCTGCTGTTGGTGGCATAATTTACATGACAGCAACACTTGGAACAAACCGTTGAATACTTTCAGGGGCACAAAGGGCAACAACTAAAAGGAAATAGGTTTTAAGGGGAGAGAAGGGTTTGTGCATGTTTTATGATTAGCGCAATTTAGTGCACTTCAAAATGCTTAACCATGGCGTATACGTAATGCCTAATTAGCGCCAGAGAAAAAGTTTTCATTGCAATAGCTAACCGCAGGTCATACAAAACCTCAAGATAGACAAATAGACAGACAAACAGAGCAACAGACACGACGCCAACTCAATGGCCCAACTTCAAGCTACAAATTTGTTTGGCTTTCGGTTTTTACCAGATACCCACAGACGCCAGCGGCAACAAGCCACAACAACAACCAGCTGGTGGAGGGGATGAGATGGGAGGGGAGGGTAGGTGAGCTGTTCGTGGGATGCAAAGCGCGATAATTGACCTGCAAGCGAGCGAGTGCTAGAGTATCTATGGGTGTGTGTGAGTGCGGTGTGTGTGTGAGTGTCTATGCGTATATGTCTGTTGGCCATGCAACTGTGCAACAACTTTCGCTTTGATAAAGGACCTTGGCGTCAAGTCGAGTCCTTTCGGCGGCAGCGAGGCGTGGCCTCTGCTCCATGGCACCAAAACTAGAAGGAGGCACCCGCATTGCACTTGGCGCACAGCATACTTTTTGGTGCTTTAAAATGCAAGCATATTTAAAACGTGTGTGTGTTCCTCAATTCCTTATCCCTTCGATTTCGCACACAGTTTTGATATATGAACCAAAGCAGCTCTCTGCCTCCCTATAGTATATTTTGTTTATCACATTAATTAACAGGCAAATTGCGTAATAGATATTCAACTCGTTATTCAAGACACGTCTGAAACATTATTCAAATAAAACTACTTTAATTTTATACAACATTCTAGCCTCATGGCCATTTTGAAACCCGAGGCGAAAGAAAGCGCAGACTTGTGGCAAACAAGTATGTACAAAGTTAAGCTCAAGGCATTTTGGCTAAGAGGATATCAGAAACAAAATAACCTGCCAAATGCTTAGTAAAGAAATCTCTGAAAAACAAAGAAAAATGTTGAAACAATAAAGAAAGAAAGCCAAAAACAACAAACGCAACCCACAGCTCATTCAAGCGCATTAAGCAAAAATAAAGTTTCTTTTTTTTTTGTAAAAGAAAGAACAACTTTTGTGCTGTTTGTGTGTGTGTGTGTGTGTTAAATCAAAAGGAAAGGCGAACTAGATAAACCTGCTGGCGTTGGAAAAGGTTCACTAAGCGACTGAAGCAAAAGGATTTGTTCTGTGAGTCCGTACAAAATTAGTCAGGCAATTTGCATAAGCAATAAAACAAAGCGCACTTCTGGACAAATACACGAAACGGAGACAGACTTGCTTTTGACCGTACACAAACGGAAACGTCAAGAAATGGAACTGTGCGTGATCAGATTTAGATTTTTGAGTGATTTGAGCGCGTCGAAGAAAGATGCTTATGCAAATTTATCAATTACTATGAACAAGTATATTCGATGCACAGCTTTAGATACAATTGATAGTTGTAGTACAATATAATTAATTGGTCTAAGATTCATATAACTTAAGTTGTTCTGTCCAGCTTAGCTATTTCGCTGTTTTTATGCCCTGAACCCATTAAAAATGGGTAAAAGAGGTGTAATGCATTCGTGCAAATGTATGTAACCGGCAGAAGGAAGCAGCTTCGATCCCATAAAGTATATACAGATATTCTTGATCAGCATCGTTCGATCAGTTGATCTAGCCATGTCCGTTTGTCCGTATGTATTAACGGCAGAATCTTAGAAACTTTAAGAGCTAAAGACTTGAAAATTGAAACCAGGTCCTTCTAGTGCCCGCGCAGAACGAGTTTGTTTCCGATAGTCGATAAATTAGCCTGTATGTAAGTAATTCATAAAAATCGCAATCGAAGGGGTTCAGGGCTCAGAGGATATCCTAGTCGGGTACTCCCGACTAGATCCCCTTACGTGCTGCTCGTATTGTTTCCTGCTAGAATTGTTTTTCGATTAAAATATTACAATTAATTTCTTTAGTTCTTTAATTCTTCCCATGATTCGTCTTGCAAATCTTCTGTAGTAATCGAAGTAAATAAATGAGTCACAAAAGCGCTGTGAATTACTGTCCCGCTTTTTCTTTAACTTGTAAATATCAAAGCAGTTCAAAAACTTTTATTTATTTTTTTAATACTTTTGCCTTGTTTTTATGGAGCCATTTTATGAGGCGTAAAAATAACATTTAAATGTTAACACGCCATTTAAACGCAAATTTGCGCAGCGTTTGCCTACTTTTGGGCGCCGCCAAAAGAGTGCAAAAAAAATTGCGGGAAAACTGTGGTATTACAACAGGCGCCCAGCATGTGGTTTTTTCCGGGCTGCCAAATGGCAGCTGAGAAGGCGTAAAAGGGCAGGGCAGCAACAAAAAATAAAAGTGCCCAAAATTTATTGACGAAAACAAAGTCAAGTGCCGAGAAACCCAAACTCGAGGTTACAGCTGAGATTGCAGCAGCGATTCTGTGGGTACTTTGTCTATGTGGGTACTCCATGTGTTTACGAGCTATGATAAGCTAAGCAGAAGTAGTGGTAGAGGCAGAGGTAGGGGCAGGGACAGGGGCAGGGTTTCAGCAACATTGGCGGCAACCCGACGAGCGCCATTAAGTATGCTACACGTTGCGCAGCCAGTGCAATGTTGTCGCCGGCGACCACAGAAACAGAGCCAACTATAAATCTATCATGTTTACGCTGAGCTTGACGAGCATGCTCCCGCAGATTCTCAGATGCCCAGACAGGGAAGATGGCCAAAATCCATACCCCGATGCCCGAAAGCGACTCGACAGCAGTTGAGCACAATTTGTTTATGCAAGTCGAGGCTGTGAGCGAGTAAACGTTGCTTGAATTATGGCTTTGTTTATCCCAAGTCGCACACAAAGAACAAAAATAAAAATGCCATGCCCCGCAGACCTAACACACACACACCCGCACTCAGGGGTCCTAAGTTTAGCGCCAACGCAAACGAAAAACTTTGCCACACATTGCAACGTTGCTGAGTTTCCTTCTGAAGATGGGGCGTGATATGTTATGGCATCATAACAATTGATTTTATTTGCTTTGCTTATTGATATCGTGTGTTATTCCTGTTTCACTAGTATGATCGACCCGAGAGAAAACGAATAGAAAAAAAAAAAAACAGCACATCTTATCGTAATTGCGACAAACTTGGGCTTTATGAGGGTGACTGACATTCTTCCAAAATAGTTTCCCCCAAATGTTATCTCATAAATTTTTATTATCAAATGGATAAGTTAATGCTTTAAATATAGCATAGTTCAAGTGCGTTTCTCAGCCGCACAATATTCAAATTGTTGTTAGCCAGTGTAATCTTCTTCATATACTTTTATTGGCCGCGTATTTTTATATTATATTCATTTAGAAACTTGTTGCACGCCAATATAATATTGACATACGCCCGCAACCCCAATCGACATTTACCCATCCTTCGCCCAAGCACAAGAAACAAACTTCTTGGCTTATTGATTTCGTAGCCTTTCGCAAATACTTTGACACTTGGAACTGGCACTTTGACAAGCCGCAAAAGTTCATTTGGTATATTTATGAAAATGTTTTTGACACGTTTTTAATAAGGTTGTTCACGTTGTTGTTCCTGTTGTTTATTTTTTATTCCTTACCTTTCTGTTGTTGATGATTTTGTTGTTGCGGCTTGTCTACCTGAGGTTCGTGCAACATTTGCAACGCCTGCTTTTGACAATTTGTGTTGTTAATTTAATTAAATGCGGCGTTCATGGGCGTTACAATTGGCGCTCCACAGAGGCCACTTGTCTGCGTAGCAGCCAGCTTGCGCTTTGGGAGTTTCGCAAAAAGTTTATAAACTCCCAAACGTAGCCAAATGAGCAGCAATCAGCGAGTTTGTGGGACGAACGTGTCAAGAACAACGAAAGCAAGTGGCTTTTTAATTAAGAAGAAAGCTTTGCTTTAAATATATTTTTATTAAATATTTATATTTATTGAAACAAGTGAACAAGTTGCCAAATGACGTTAGCTGCAGCTTAAACAAAGAAATTATATCGATAAACTACTTTGAATGAGAAAGTAAAAGGCCCCATAGTTGCCGACAGATTTAATTGCTTGTCTCAATCATTTTCCTGCCTGAACTAAAAATACCAAATTGAGGTCGATGTTCAGTAATTTTCAATTAAGTCGGGCAAGTGGCAATGCTTTGATTTCGTATATGCATCAATCCAAAAATCATTGCAGAGACTTTTAGCTGAGTTACAGAGACAAACACTATACCCAAATGACCTGAAAAGCCAATCAATATAAATAAACTTTGAACTTTGCGTTTTCTAAAATGAAAAAACAAAAATAAAAAACAAAAACTGTTAGCCTGGCACACAACAATAACAAACAAAAAAAATGTCTGCCAAATAAAGTCGAAGGCAAACCAAACTGCGAATGGCATAAAAATAAAATCAAATCAAATAAACCGAAAGAAAAGTTCAAATAAAATGTGATTATACGAATAGTGTGTAGTATGTTATGTTTGTGCCGCGTCCTGTGTCTGCTGTCCAGCGCACAAAAACGTGCCCAGATACAAAAGTAAACTAGCGTTGAAATCTCAGACTGTTGGTTGCATTCAAGCTTCAACTACCACAGCACCAGCAGCAGCAACAACAACAACAACAACAACAACAACAACAACAACAACAACAGTAGCCAAAACAGGGCTAGCAACAACAATGGACAATGTGAAAAGTAGAAAAATTCATTTTCACTGGCAAAAAAACGCATATGAACAGGAAAAAATAGCGATAACTCAAATTGAATGCCAATAAAGTAACATATGCGGCCCTCCAACTAACTCACAAGCATTCACACACACACACGCACAAACACACATGCAGACACACATCAACATGGCCATGCGTATACGTAATAGTAACTAGCAAGGCGTTGGCTGAAGGACACGCCATGGGCAACGTGAGGCGCCCCTCCGGAAGTTGGCAACGCAGCGCAGAAAAAAAAAATGGGGAATGGCGGAAAGCTGAATCCAAACGCTGAGAGCAAAACTAACGAGCTTCGTTGTATTTAGCACAGGCATCTCCAATGGCCCCAAAAGTAATGCCAATCTAAAATAATACAATGTGTACCATGTGTTAGCCCTGAGGGGGAAGACGTGCGCGACGGCAAAGCATAGATGGGCGCCGTATATATGGCGATAACGAAGTGCCACGAAACAAATGTATAACCCAGAAAAAAAAGAAAGAATAATAATAAAATAAAAAAAAAATTCACATACACAATCACTGTCATTGGGTCGTACTTCTACTTCTCTTTTTTTTTTTTTGTGAGGAGGCAGCATCAGCTTAGCAGATGGGGTCTGTCAACAACGTTTCGTTGACAACTATTGACACTAACATGATATTACTTATGCATAAAGCCGTAAAGCATGGGCATGCAGCATGAGTGATGATGTGATGAGCGAGGTCTGTTTCTGATGTTTCTAAACAGATCGTAAATTACCTTACGACAGTCACGCTTTCAAAATAACTCATGACTATACAATTTTACAAGAAACTCAACTTGATTTTTATACCCTCAACCCATTCAAAAAATTTGTTAAATGGGGCAAAAAGGGTATTATGTATTTGTGCAAATGCATGTAACAGGCAGAAGGAAACATCGCTGACCCCATAAATTATACATATATTCTGGATTAGGCGAATCGATATAGTCATGTGCGTCTGTCAGTCCGTCCGTCCTTCTGTCTGTCCGTATGTATGAACGCAAGGATCTCAGAACCCATAAGAACTAGAGACTTTATAAACGATAATTGGCAGATGGCCCCAAATAAAAATAAAATTGTGTGTAGCAAATTTTCACAGATGAAACTTAAACTAACTTAACTTATTTCCTACCTTAATCTTTAGCTTTTTCCAGACCAATTAAGATAACCCATTTTGCTATTGAGATAGTTGACAGTTGAAAACTGTCTACATTTAAAGGAGTAAATCTTAGATATTTGTTCCCTTTCCCAACTATAATTGAGTCCATTTCATACATCACCGCCTCGAACCCATCTCGCCACTCAGCCCCACTCAGAATAGACAGAAAAATACTCATAAACATGTTCATGCCGTTGGCTTTGCTGCATATTTGGCTTTTGTTATTTTTGCATACGTTATGTATGTATATTTTTGCACAATTTTTCATTTTGTATTTTTTTAAAGAAATTGAATATGTTGCTGGACAACTAAAAAAGCAAAAGACTCAACGGCAGCAGCCGCATTATTGGCAAAGACCTTGCCTTTTGTTGCCCTGCCCCGGAGGCTGAGAGCTTGGCTTTATATTAGCACTTGGACATTTTTGGCATTATCATAAGCTTCGCATATCGAAGTGCGATATATTTGAGCTTTGGCTGCTCGTCCCAGCGTTCATTGTTCCCTTAGCTGTTGGCAGGTCAATTTTCCAGAATATTTTGTTGAAAATTCTATCACATATTTGAAATTCAGCTTAGACAGCACTTTTCGCTTACCTGAAGGCAATTTAAAATGTGTATTTTCTGCATATTTTTGTGCAAATTTCTTTCATCAAATATATTTTTTGTTGTTTATTTTGTGGCTCTCCGAAACACGCGTCAAATATTTTATGCTATTTTATGATATTCAAAAGATTTTAGGGAGCGGTTTGTTAATAATGTTGGCCTCCATGATAGTTATTTTATAATTTTTTTGAGAATTAAATTGTCTTTATTTTTCACTACCCGAAGAAAGCTTTACTTTAACCCTGGTTACGAATCTTTTAGACGAAACTTCTTTGATTTATGTTCAGATTGGCTCCGACATATATTCATCCGTTTTTTTCTACTTCAATCAATTTACGTTCTTTCATAATCTATTGAATATAATTCAAGCAATGCATTTGACATTTTCTTTTTGGTAGCTTGTCAACTTTTAAATTGCATCTTGTATTTTTGTGCCGACCTGAACATACCTCCAGCTTTATTTGACATTCATCATAAAGTCACGTTTAACCCCGGTTTCTTTGTGTTTGACTCGATGTCCTTACATTTTATTTTCCTTTTAATTGTTTTCAATGTTTTATTTTGCATAATTTAAGGCAGGCAACACTTTTAATTTCTTTTTAATGTTTTTTTTTTTTTATATATTTATTGAGGCATATGGTACACCTCTTTCCACAAACATCTTCCACGCCCATCTGTCTGTTCATTAATATGCAATAATGTTTAAGTAAGGAGTCTGTTGAACTTACATGTGTGCAGAGCAGAGGTCCGTTTCCTGTTCCAGACTCCATTCTGTTTAAGTACCACGCACACGACGCCAAAATATGAGACAGAAATCGTGGCTTTGGTTTTGCTTTCGCTTCGGGGCGTAAACAAATACGCGACTGCCACGCGTCAGTCATTAAATCAGGAATCCGGGAACGCACTCAACCCCATCGCAGCTTTTGAACTTTACAAGCAGCTGCCACAACGTGCGTTTTGGGTTTCTATTAGAAGATTCGCAGCCGCCGGAGTGTGCGGCACGCAAACAACTCCGGCTCCTGCTTCAGGCACCTGTGTGGGCCAAAGTTAACTCTCAGCTAACTCGGCTAATGAGAAGGCAACCTAATTAATGTTAAGTCTTCACTCGTTTATTTTTATTATTATTATTACTATTATCATTATTATTGGTTCCAATATTGCTAAATGAATCTGTACGACTCAAATCGTAGGCGAGCACTTCACGCTTTTCCCACAAATTGATATCGTACGCAGTCAGCCTTCCGCTCGGCACATTTGATATCTTGTGGTAAAGGCTAGCAAGCGCTAAAAAGCAAATTGATTTTCCAACTGCGAGCTTCTTCACAATCACAAAGAGTTTAGTATACTCATCCAATATGATGAATTGCTATAAAATGATAAGACATTTATAATTAACTTAATTATTTATGAGTATATAAATATGTTTTCATATACAAATTTGGCAGTTTGTTTCATCTTGTATACGAACACGGATCTATAAAAAATATTAATCAATTAATCAATCTTGGCATAGTGCATCGATCCTAGTTGGGCTAATCGTGTTCTATTTCTTAACCTAAAAAGTTGAACATATTTGTTTGTACTTACAAAATCGTTGGAAGACATGTTTCGAGTTATATCTTCTTTGTCCATCACATAGCCTGAGGGTAGCTGCAACTCCAAATTAGTGCCCACGAAGTCGTGACGCTCCTGACTGAAGCGCTGCACACAAAATCGAACTTTGATCTTTTCTTCAATATTGACACGCACAGTCAGACTATAACGCACAGAGTTTGATTTTTGCACCTCCCGATTGTCCAGCTTATAGTCATATGTGCACCGTAAAAATACTTGTCCTACTCCAAGTGCTCTAAAGCTAATGTTTTGGCCTTGTGTCTTAAGCGGCATTAGATTCTCCTGCCATTGATTTTGGGCATCGATATTGATCATCAGTTTTTTATTTGGGTCTTCCCAAATCAGTAATTTAAATTTGGCTTCTTCTATTGGCAGTGACTGAATATAATCGTAGATAGCCTGCTCAGCCACAGAGCACTCATAGCAGTTTTCATATTTGGTGTTTCGGAAAAGTTGAGCCAGCAACCAGCTGAATATATCAAACTGTTGTTCCACACGGTTGCGACGCACGGACGCTGATAATATACGCCCAGCTGTTTCTAGTTCACGGCGGTCTTTAATCCAGCTGGCATTTGTCTCAGTTTTCGGTTGAATCCATTCAGGTATGTTAAGTCCGCGCTTGGCCTGCATATAGTAGTCTGGTTCGGCTTGCATTTGCGCGTTAACCCAGTCTAAGGCTTTTTGAACATTTAACAAATTATTCGAGGATCGCAAAACCTTAAGTATTTCAATGTTCAGCTCCAATGGTTGGATACTTCGCCGGCCTGGCGTTATGCAGGACTCCTCAAATATTCCGGTTTCTCCTGTACGACGAAGCAGAAACTTTTCAGATTGCATCAGCAAACGAGTTTCAAACGATATTGGGGAGCTCTGTAGCAAATACAACAATTGCACGGCATATGCAGTTAACCATGTTGAACTGCAATCAGGTTGGATTCCAAAGTTGTAGCGATATCCTCCATCACGTCTGCGTAGACGCATCAACGACTGAAAACCATCCGTCAGCTGAGCTTCCAAAAACTGCCTATAGCTTTGAGACATCTTTTTGTCATCATAAAAATATTTCCACAAAAAATAGGTAGACATCATTTTGCTGATCAATTGCTCGCCATTATCCGACGGATCGACGAGGTTCAGGGTTTGCGAAATTGCAGCAACCGATTGGCTACTCACAAAACACTTGATGCCTTCGGCAGTTGGTTTGTGCGGAAATTCCAGCGTGCCATCCGCTTTTGGTGTGCGCAATGTCAGTTTATGATAGGTCATTACCTGTCCTGACAGCATTTGAGGGTCCTTTCGTACTCTGATCTTACGAACTATGCTATCCGTTCCAATATCAGTTATGGTTGTAATAGTCACAGTCAATGTGCCGGGCTGAAGGGCGCGTACATTGAACATCACTTTCCCAGCCTTATTTCTCGGTATAGCCACTTCTTGCATTGCACCTTTAGGCAGAGGCTTTCCATTGTTGTCAAGTACCTGATAGTTCTTAACATCATGCATAATATGAAAGCTTACTTTAAGTTTCTCCTCATAATAATTATAGCAGAACAGAACTAATTGCAGTACTTCATCTGATTAAAAACGAAAATAGAAGAACATTATTGAAGTTGAATTAATTACCACATTTAAATGCTACTCACTGACTTCAATGCTAGAGGGCACACTTAAAACCATGAACAGGGGCTTTTTGCTCTTTATATTTATATACGGTTCGGAAATCGGCAGTGTGAGTCCCACATTAGAATCCACAGAAAAGACCCTCAGTCTCCAATTAGTCATGTCATTGGGAACACGCACCTTCCAAATTGTCCAGTCATCAATTGTACTAAAATGATATAAAAAAACTTTGAATTGTCGTTAGATTCGTTAGGATGTCTGAAGATCTGACTCTTCCTGCTGCCAGCAAAGTCTAATTTGCTGTAAAAAACATCACACATTTTAGTTTTACCTCTGTGTGCTGTTGTGTATCCATACATCGTTATATTCTTCGCTGTCTATTGGTATCTCGCAACAAATATTTTCTTCCTGTCTAATATCGGAGTCCAACACTTCGGTCCGCTTATTTATTTTTTTATGTGAAAATCGATCCCTTGAATTAAATCGCGAACTCTTAGGATCTAAAAAATAGACATTTATTTAATTGGTATTGAGAATAATCAATAATCAATCAATTTGCCTTTTGTCAAGTCTAAAATGCTGGCTGCATTGGTCAGAAAAAGTAGGCCCGACTTCTGGAACACATGATTTTCGATGTGTATCATATCAGGTGCCGACGCTTGTGTATAGGATTTAATTGTATCAAAATAGTTTTGGTCGAAATCATTAAACAAGTTCTTTTCGAGGTTAAGAACGCGACTATCCACAGCGTCAAGTCCCACATAGGAATTGGGTGCTGACTTTACACGCAAAGTTATCTCATCGCCAGGCGAGACTACAGTAGGTGCTTCGATGATAACCTATAAAACACAGAATTGACCAACATCGTCCTCTTCTTCTTTTATTTTCCGTTTGCTGTACTCACGTTCGCGTGGTCAGTTCGAGTCGGTGTAATAGTTGTCCGAATCATAACTATATCATTTGAATCAGATTCCATGCTGAACAGAACAACATGCACAAGCGGCCACATTTTCGTAGTCAATTGTATCAAGATCTCAAATTCGTTAGTCGATGGATCCGGATAGACTAGTTCCGATCCCAACATAATACCGTTAAGCATGACCACACATACGGCGATTGTAAGCGTATGGTTGAACTGGAACATGACCTTCTCCGGAGTTTTTAATAGTGCGCCAAACTTCTCTATTCGTATTCTAAATGTTGAGATTTGTCAGTTTGTATGTATTCAAAATGCATTTAAATGGTTATGATGACGTTTGTATAAAGGGGAAAGCGTTTCTTTTGTAATGGCTATGGCTGGGAGTTTGCTTATGTATTAATAAAAATATAATTTGGAATGTTTATTATGACTGCTGCTAGTCGAACACTTCCGACTGAAGGATTCTTATTTATATTCTCTCTTTATACTTACAAGTTTACACGCTTTTTGGCACGGGTCCTGGGGACAATGGGCGGTGTTTCTCTTGCTTTTGGGTCCCACACTGCTACCCTCGTGGTGGAAGAAACTCTTTTATGGGTGTATTTCTCAGTAACATTTGCAGTTAGTCTGAGCAGAAGCGGTATATAAAAAAGTTTGTTTGCTTTGAACTGCGATAGTTTTACATTGAGCGTGGCCTTGCCATTTTGAAGGTCACTCTTTAGCGTAATGACCTGCAGAATGTGATCCATCTCGGCTTCTGTGTAGCTTTCAATTTGAAGCGTTAGGTTGCCCTCGATGGTGCCTCCAGTGATATGGGTTGCATATATAGCTACGTCGAATTTTTGGTCTGTTATGTAAACATCGGCTGGCGCAGTCATATTTAATTCAAAATACGGCAATTCATAGTTTAGAACTTGTATATAGCCGCATTCCTCAATGGCACGATCTCCATTCTGAGCGCAAATTCGCCAGCGGCCGAGACTTGGTTGTAGGCTCAGACGTAGCTCCGACTGAAATACGCCTTTTACGACCGTCAAACTCTTGTACACTTTAACACGAATCCCCTTGGCGTCCTCAATCCATACCGTCGCCTTGGACCGTGGCTGCACTGGTTTCATTGTTTCATTGTGGAAGTAGACACGAAACTGCAGCAATTGTCCTGGCCGGTAAAGTACTTTAGGCGTTTGTATTTTAATAAAGTCTTTAAATTTACGCCATGTCAATTGCATCGAGTTGTCAACCTGTAGTCCTCGGAGTGTCTTTATCTTCAGCCAATAAAGCCCTTCCTCCAAATCGGGAATATCAAATGTGTACTTGTTGGACGGAAAGTTACCAGTTAAAAGCAGTTGTGAGCTCGAATTGATGCTGGGGCCGGATAGGCCAAACTCCAAAATGGTACGCAATCTGTAATTGAACATGCTCACAACAACTCCATAGGGACGGCCCGAATAGATGATAGCAGGTGCTGACAAAATATAAATACTAGCGCCACAACGAGGGTAAATACATTAGTTCCTATGTGGTTATTCTAAGAAATTCATTTATTATTTTAATTCGTTATGCACGTGAGGAGATTTGCAATGATTTGTTTTCTCTTTCTGACATGCTTTTCGCTTACATTTTTACATGTTGTTCAAAATGATAGAACAGGAAGATTTTTGTTGAAAAGTAAGTTAATCTTAGAATCAGACTCCTTTAGTTATTAAAGAATCGATACTAATTTTGTTTTCGGACTTACCCTGTTGGACTAACTAGCTCCGGCCGTGATCCCAGACCCAATCGCAGCAGAAACAGCAGCAGCAACTTAATAACTAAGCAATCGCTCATGGCTCACACAAAACTGATCGCTACTGTGGCATATGAGTTCTTATAATTATATTGCTTTGACATGTGTTTCGCTTCATATACAGCCATTAAATTGCCCATTAGCTGGGTAATGTAATTTGGATCTGGTTGTAATTCAATCGGATGCACTAGATAAAGTGCATAATTGGGCCGCCTTCATGTTTCTTGGACAATCTCAACTTTACTAAGCTACTTCAGCTTCTGGACCTGTTGTTTGGCTGTGCTTTATTTTGTTTGCTTGTTTGTTGTTTGGAGCCATCGTCCACATCAAAGTAGTCGATGGTTAGTCGTTGTCATTGTCGTTGTCGTTGTCGTTGTTGTCTCCTGGTTAATAAAGCAGCACTTAGGGCTTGATAGAAGCAGGAGACGCTTCCATTGCCATTGCCATTGCCACTGGCAGAGCGGTTACTTAAGTCCTCAGATGAGCTCAATGTGTGCCACAGAGTGCGTGTGTGCGTGTGTGTGCGTCTGTGTGTCTGGTTGTATGTGTGTCCTGGCTGTGATGCAGTTATGCGCATTTCCGCTCGAGTGGCTTCTATTCCTGACTTGCTTTGCTTACATTAAAGTGCACATACACACACGTATGTTCGTTACTGTGTGTGTGTGAGTGTGTGTGTAAATATTTGCGAGGGCTGTTTTTGCATTTCGAAGCAAATATTAAACAATGTACAGCAAATATTATGATTGCCAGTTTCGAATGTTATTTTTTATTCTATTGTTTAAATTCTTAAAACATTAATCTAAGAGATTTAAATTATATTTAACTACTTGCCAAATTGTTGTTAAGTTATTATTTGTCAAATTTAACTTTATAATAAATAGCTCAGATACTATTCTTCACATAAGTCACATGCTATTCAGGTAGAGCACTTCTGTTACTGTTGAATCGACCCACCTGCATTTACAATTGCCTGGGCAGTAGCAAAAACAACAACAAGAAGAAGAGCAACACAAACACGCACACACTGTTGCCATGTCACTCACTCATTCAGTCAAACTGTCAATGCTAGTTTCAATCTTTGTATTTTGCGCTTTCGCCTGCAATTGGCAGCCGAGGCAGCATTACATTTGCTTGATTGAACTTGTGCCCTACCTCTATACTAGGCCCCATCGCCCACCGCCGCTCCATTCCCTCCTGTTTTCCTGCAAGTGCTGCTGTTCTCGTGTGTGATTGTGCCTTTGGTATTTTTGGGTGCTATGCTGACAGCAGCCGAAAAGCTTGGCACTTGGCCGCTTGGACTTGGCCGAAGACCAGAAACCAGTGGCAAATCCAGTGAGTTACCTCAGTGGGCGAGATATGTTGCTAAATGCATAAGCAGGCAACCCTGACCCACATTCGAGGCCGAGTCCAAGCAGAAACATAGACGGCCATAAACTGCCCGATGTATTTTTGTAGCATACTTTATGGCGCATACAATTTAAAGTGCACTTTTCATCAGCACGAGGCGAACAGCTGAAGCAGCAGCAGCAAACGAAAAGTAAACTTGGAGAATATATGTCTAGTTTTTTGTATGTTTATTCGCCGCTTCTCAACTCATCGCTTAATCCGCCAACTAGAAACAACGCCACAGCGCGTCGAGCGCAAGCCAAGAGCAAGACAAACTTTCTATACTCTGGCCAATATTAGTTTACACAACTTTTACCCGCTATTTGTAAGCCATGTTATTTTATTTGAATGCACATAATTGATACGTAGTTCCAGCTAGCTAAGTTACGATAATAATAATATATTCACTGTGGTGAGTAGAAACATCGTAGCTCTAAATATCTTTATAGACGTCTGTCTCAATAAGGGTCTAGTTGAAAGTGTGTCCGTCTTCGGTGCTGAACTGATTTTTGGTCTTTTGCTTTTGGCTCTTGCGATTTTCAGTTGCATTTATATGGCCCATACATCTCAATTTGTGCGACTTGCGAATTGGGTTACAGCTTGGTGTCTGGGCCCGAGCAATAGACTGTGACATCCTTGAAGAGGGGCGAGATAGAGACGCGGGCGGTGCAAAGTTTGCTTAGCTGAAATTTTAGTGACTGTCGCTGGCTTCTGTTGTTCTTTCAAAGCATATCAATTAAGTTGGCATTGGCTTCCGTCTGTAACCGGAGAGTCAGCTTATCATTTGCATGGAAATTACCCTAACCACACACAGAGGCCACTCAATCCCATCCAGCGAGCAACTTTATAACTTTAAACAAAATCACAGCATGGGAAAACAATGTGAAACGCATAAAAACTGAAATGTTTCACCAAAGAGTTCAACAATTTTTGCCTTTCCTTTTAATTTTTTTCTTTCCCTTCGTTGAAAAAACAAAAGTTTTGCTCTTTTAAATTCATTTAAACGCTTTTAGCGCTTTTCACGCCAGCCAACCAGGATGTCTCCTGCTCGTCTGGAGCTTTATGGATGGCCCAGAGTCGGCATCGTCGCCCCTTTGCCTCATGATTGCCAGCCATAGAGATACAAAGTTTTGTTTCGGTTTTGTAAAAAATGTCGGGCTTCGCACGCTGGCGATGAAAAAAAATGGCAAAGTTTTGCGACTCACAAACTGAAACTATCAGAATAATACGAGTGTGCAAAATCAGGCTAACTAAAGTTGAAAATATCCTCTACAAAGTGGCAAATGGCATTCGTAATGCACTTTGATTATCTATTTGGGCTAATCAATCCTTATAGCTTAGATTCGCTTCGAGTATTTTTGATTCTAACTTATTGCTATAACCGAGCTGAATGCTCGGTGTTAATTGGTATTTAGATCAAGTTCTATCATGTTCTTATTTCATGTATTTGATAAAAGTTATAGCAAATGTGCGCAAATCAGCAATAATTAATTAAATTCAATCTAAATCGTCAATTAAATACTTTCTTTTTATATTTAAGGAAGCCTATTAAACAATTTACGAATTGTCCGTCAGACGCTGTTCACATTTTGAACAGCATTTGCCTTTCTTTGGGTTTTGGACCCGGACATAGAACTTGAGTTGAACCGTTTGCCTTTGTTGTCGACCAAACTCGGTCTTTAAATCCCCGGCAGCCCATTCATCCGCATGCGTAGCGCATGCCAATTGTGCAATTGTTGGAAAATTTCTTTTGCTAAAAACTTGTACGTTGTGACTTTTTGTAGCTTTTATTTGTTATTTTACTGGCCGTTTCTCACTTTTTACACTTTCCACAACGCCCGTAAGCTTTGTTTGTTGCGGCTGCCAGGCCAGTCGGAGCTGTGGCCACTCTGGCCCACTGTGGGCTGCTGTCTTAATAGGTGTTGGCAATCATGAAGTTGCTTGCGGCAGCAGGACGCGAATCGGGCCAACAACTGGCTAAAGACAGAGGCGAACTTTTCTGACTGTATATGTATATTTATATATGGGAGTGTGAGTGTGTGTGTGTGTGTACTTAGCCATTAGTCGCTTTGATCAAATATTTAAAGCTAATGAACAAGATGGGCACATTGCCAACTTGCAATAAACGAAAGAACCAAATGAAAATAAAAGAAGAAGAAAGACAACTGCAACTAAACTTGTTTGGCATTTCCAATGATTTAAAGCCGGTAAAGGTATTCGAAAAAGCCTTTCATCAGCTAGCCTGCCCAAAGGAGTTCAATCAACCTGACAAATTTCAATCAGGCTGCGGTAAAAACTGGCTCACAGCACTTGGCTAGAACGAGTCCAGGTTCAACCAGGTACAAACCGAGTCACGCCATGGCACAATTAGGATGCCGTTGAAGTTTTGTCAATGAATGAAAAGCGTCTGCAACTTTTATTTAACTTGCGAGTGGGCCCCACACACACAGCTAGGACCCACAGAGCAACTGTGCTTGGTCAACAATTGCCGTCTAGAACGTGCACTCACGTAGCGAGCCACACATACACACACAAACACACACACACTCACAGGATGAGGGGCAGAGCAAAGGTAAATGGGTAAACCAACGTCTAGTGGGTCGTTGGTTTTAGCTATTTACAGCAGTTAACATTCGAGTCCTTACTAAGTCCTGATGATTTCGACTTTGAATGCAGCTTGCAACTGTTGAAATGCAGAAACTTAAAGCTGTCTAACTTTTTGTTCTCCCTCTCGAATCACCATTAAATGCTTTTATTTGCATTGCGTTAAATTAATTTATAATATTTCAGAATCAAACTATTTTTCCTAAATCTTGAGTATTGATCCTTCGATCAATTTATTGGTTAAAATTTGCTTCCGTTGTAACTAAATCATCTACTCTTTATCTAACCAATTGTCTTCTTCATATGCTACTCTTCAAGTCAGGTCATATGCTAAAGTGCTTTTCTCGTGAAGTTAGAGTATTCAAGCTTAACTTGACTATAGAAACTTTTTGTTCGAGCACTTTTGATGTGCACAATTGCCTGGTTAAAAATATTGTGCGGCTTTACTTAAATTGGCGTTGGGTTGTGGTTTAGTCGCGTGCCAAAGTTAACTGCGGCTGCGGCATGGCCAACCACAGCATTTCGCTCAGTGCAGTCGCAGTCGCCGCCTTAGTGATAAGGCTGTTCATTCAGTACATTCAGCAGACGCTGCTGCCGCTGCCGCTGTCGTTGGCGTTATCGCCGAACGGACTGACCTAAGCACTGAGCCCCCAACAATAACGCCTCCGACACCGCCGTCTGCTAATCGGGCAACTATAACAACGTTGTTTACATTGCGACTGCAATGAAACTGACCCACGATGAGCCGCAGCTGCTGTCGCGTCGGTTAGTTGGCAAACCAAAGTGTTCACGAGAAGATGTTTAATTTGTCGCTGCTCTTCTGCTGTCTATTGTTGTGTCTGGTGGCTGAGGCTCCAGCTGGGGAAGCCACACTATCTCCGCTGAATGCGAAAGACTATCAGCTGGACTTTCTGCGCGCCTTGGCCGACCAAGCGGAGCAGCGCGCCGAGCTGAGCCTTAACGATTATCTGCAACAATTGGAGCGCAATGCCAGCTATGGCAACTACACTGAACAGCTGGCCGCCGCTCGCGCCTCCCACAAGCTGCAATCTAAGGTGCTGCTCATCAAGCAGCTATTGGACGCGGAGCAGCATACCCAACTTGAGTTGGAACACACTTGCGTGCTGCGCAATCTAGTGTTCCTGAGCCGCCTGAAACAGCAGTTGCGTACTACTAGAGATGCCAGCGCCCAGGAGATACGTCAACTGCGTGTGCATCATCTCTGCCAGCAGTTCGAGCGTCCTGTCGTTGGTCAGCGTCGGGAGCGCCTGATCAATGAGCACACCTTGGGCGCAGCCCTGGAACAGCTGAATGTCACGCACAGCACAGCAAACACAACCAGCCTGGATCTAACGCATTTTGGGCAGCAGCTGTACGAGCGTGTGAAACTATCGGGCGCCGAGATCATAGACAACTATGTGTTTATACTACGCGGTCTTCTGCAGGATATTCTCGATGCTGAGCACGCAGATCTGGCTGAAAATATTACTCAGCTGGAGCGGTCACTTCAGCAGCTTGACAAAATGCTGGCCATACCCGACTTCTTTGACAAGCGGCAGAGTGTCTATGCCTTCCTGGAGCGGCATATTAACTTAGATTACGAGCAGCCGGGTCAGACCCTTAGCTCCGAGCAGCACCTAACCGAACAGCTACTGGAGCAGCTCAAGGCCAAGGGCTTAGATCTGTTTGTCATCTTTCTGTTTAGCAACTTTGAATTTCTGGAGCAGGTGCACGAGCATTGGTCGCAGCTGCTGCCACAAACACCCAGTTTGCTGTACGACGACACGAGCAGGCAACTCTATGACATACAGCAGCACTATGAAACCTTCAAGCTGGATACAGAGAGCTCCGCCAAGTATGAGGCATACACGGCGGCGTTAAGACGCCTGCACGAGCGCACAGTGGAACAGGGACAACAGAATCATCACATATTCGAGATGATCAACAATGCGGCGCAGAATGTGGGCAGCGTAACGTTCAATATGATTAAGGCCAAGTGCAAGGAATTACTTTGAGGATCATGAAATTATAATATAAATAAACACCAATATTATTAGAAGGAATAAAACATATGTAACCTATTGTTGTTATCAAAAAACATTGTATTTCATCTATGTAAGTAAACACAAAAATCTCTTAAATCCATAATCTTATCCCCAAAACCGATTCACAAGATGTTCCAGTAATATTTCTTGAAGCTTGAAGAGTTGTTACGGGTGCGAAATCGAAACAATTCTAAATATATATAATATATTTATGAATTTAGTTTCACAGTTGTTAGAATTCCGAACTTATCTCTTAAATCAGCACTTAGCCCGTACAAACCCAGTTCTAGCCACAGTCTGAAGCAATGCACTTGTGCGATTCCAAAAAAATGGGCCAGAGTCAAGCTTAAGAAGCGATGCACTTGAGCGATGTCAAAAAAATGTCCCACAGCTTAATTATATTTTATTTAGCAATGTTGTTGCTGCTGTTGCTGGTACTTTGTAATATCCGTCAGGGTGCCGGGATGCTGCATCGGAAGTTGGCTTAATAGCGCTCCAGGTACTCCAACTCCCTCCCTCTCTCTCTCTATATCTGCACGGCCTGGTTGTCCTTTGCCGCATTATGCTGATGCTGATGTGGTTGTTTATCTGATGCTGCCACCGGGCTAGTGGTCCTGACTGCTCGGGGCCAGGCTGCCAAACTAATGACTGTTGCTGCCGTTTCGCTAGCCCGAGCCAGCTAATTAATTGCCGTCGTTGCAGGTGATTAGAACTTAAATGAGTTGCAGCAGCGGCGGTCAGCCCATCAGGAGAGCGCACCAGAAACAGTCGCCAGGCGATCCCAAAACGCAACCATAATGTTTACAAAATATGTATAGCTGTCATTTTGTGCAGTTCTCTGACTGGCTGGCTGGCTGGCTGCTCTGCCTGTTCCGACTGTGTACAAAATGGCATTTAATGTGCATTACTGTGGCTAGTAATCCAATATGTTTGAGCTTTACTCATTTGGATGTATTACATTTGGGCAAACATCATCAAACAAGAGCAAAGCGAACTCTTTTAATAACTATAACGAGATTCGGGAATATAACAATGATTTGATGTGCCTGACGTTCATGTTCAGTTATTAATTAAAATTTGTGCCTGCTTCATAGTTAAAGATAATTCAAATTTTGAAACAACGCTAGAACAATAAAAACAAACTTAAATTCTGCTTTTTAACCTCACGTTTGATTACTATTTGGCAAAATAAATAATTTAATTGATAAATTTGTACACTTAACTTCTGTTTTTGATTGGTATTCACATTCGCTTGCAAGTTATCAAAATGGGCAGCTGGTCTAAATTTCTTAAGGGATTAGAATGTTTTTTCTAATCAAATTTGCAATTCTGTAAATTTTGTAAAATGTGCCAAGCGGTTAAATTGTGTTGCAGTATTCCAGGCACATTGTTACAAATTAAATAAATTTTATGTCATGTGGTTATCGATTGGTTGACAAAGTTTTGCCATAAGATGCCAAGGCTTAGATTAATAAAAAGAAAAACAGTTTTATTTATATTTGGTAATAATTATTATAACTTACTCTTAGTCGTTAAGTTCAGGTATTTGCGTGTCAAGTTTTACGTATACAGAAATATGTCAAATGGTTAAATTATTCCTGAGTTGGCCTTTTAATGTTCGAAACTATTATTCGCGAACATAATGAGTTGTTAACTATAATTTTGAATATGCAAAGACATAACTTCCAAGGGAATAAGGCAACGTTAAGAAACCATAATCAATAAGTAAAGATTGGCTTAGCAATGGACTACTACAAATCTTGTTGGTTAGTATCCTAATATTGTGTATATTAAGGAGAATGCCTGCTTTTGGGGAATCTTTAAATTCAAATATGTATATCGATGAAGCGATTACTTCAAACTCAGTCAAACAAATCGTACATTTGACTTGTTTGCGCAAACACCTTTACACAAGCAGTTTCATGAATAAAACCATTGATTCAGCCTCAAGCAAGCCCACTTTACAGAGCTGCCAAACTGCCAACTGTTTGCACAACATTTATCACCTTTAATGCAGTGAACGGCAAAGCCAAGCCGTTTTGGGCTTTTGGGGCCGCAGGCAAAGCAAAGGCCATAACAAGTGCCGTTTACAGTGGCAACAATAAAAACAACAACAACACAAACAGGAGTCACTGGCCCAACAATGCAACGAAATGCAATTTCACAGTAGGCTAAACTGCAGCAGCGGACCCGGCTCGGCCGGGACTGGAGGAAGGGGCCAATCCGCCGGACATTAGTTTCGTGTTTTATGGCATTGGCCCTCAAAGGGTGCATGGCGTGAAATTTAATTATGATTTATTGTTCTGTCCGCCTTGCGTGCTGGTTGTCTGCATATGTGTGAATGGGCGTGGCAATGCCTCAGTCTTAAAAGTTTTACGAGCGACCAATGCTCATTACTTAATGCATATTTTATTGACAGTTTTCTTCTTCTGCTGTCAAAACTTAAGAAAACTTAGCCATTAATGAGCTAATCGCCTGGGCTTGCGTCTTGCAAGCTATTAATTTTTAAGTGTTTGCATAAATCTTTATAGCTAGCTATATATTTCGATTGCGACGTGGGGGCCTAGCTACTTATAGACATGTCTGCATGGAAATATAAATAAAGAAAATTTGAGTCGCTTTCTTAATTACTAATGTCGTGTGCTCTATTTGTCATTGCAGTCATTCAGGAGGATCCCGAGTTCACGGACGTCATTGATAATATAACAGTACCAGCAGGACGTAATGTCAAATTGGCCTGCTCTGTTAAGAATTTGGGCTCATATAAGGTAAGAGCAAATACAATGGTTGATTAATTGGACGTAGTTAATTAAATGCAAGTTGAGGATCTCGTGTGGGGCATACACATGCAAATACCCTCATATATATTTGTGGCATGAGCACTTGTAAAGGCTGTACGTGCACATACTTTTGTGCACGGAAAATACCCTGACAAAGCTGACATGCTTATCTTAAGCAAAAATACCAAGTCATATACAAAAGCTATTTGTTAATAACAAAATGTTTGACATGAAGTCAAGTTTTTATCAGATGAAGTCGACTTTAACAAACTTGAAGTGATGTGTTTAACCGATGGAAACAAAGCCCTGCAGCAAACTAATACGCCGCTGTCTTAGATCAACATGTCCAGGGGCCATTCAGCAACTATAACAAAAACAACACCAAACCGAGTCAAGGTCCAGAGAACCAGCAGCAGCAACAGGCGCCCCCCGGCGACGGGACACGAAGGGCAACGCATTGAACTTGTTGACTTGCTCAGCTTCGCTCTACACTTGAGTTTGGCATGAGTTGTAGTCATAGTTGTTGGTCTTTGTGTTTGTTGTTCTTGTTTTGTTAGTATGTAACAATGCGAGTTCATGTTTGCCCTTTGCTCATCGCTTGACAGCGCACGGCCAAACAATGTGGCATCCAGCAGCCAAAAGCTGAGCAACCCATTCTGGCAACTGTGCGAAGCTGTCTCTTTAATTAAGTAATTTGTGGGCAAAGTCTCTCCAGATGGTGGGCACAAAAATCAAACTGTCGCAAAATGCCTTCGCCATGCCGAGCACGTTAAGCAGGTGGGGAGATAATGCAAAATCCACTTGACAAACCTCTCTGCTCAATATGCATCGAGTGCTGCATACTTTTGGGCTGCAATTGCTATGCATAGCACTTGCTTTGTGTCGCCACACATAGCTTCAATGCCTTTGTGTGCGTTTGCGTTTGTATGTGTGGGTTTGAGTGCCCGGCAATTTAAATTTGCATTCAATTGAATTTCCATAATGTGCGTCGGCCGAAACGTGCATAAATTCCATTTGACACGAGATATTCGCTTCATCTTTTATCAGCGAGCGCATGTTATGTGCTCGTAATAATTTTTATGGCCCTTAAGTTTGGCATGCAATTGCCCCTACAACCCCAACTCCAACCCCAACCCCAACCCCAAGCTTACAATGCGCAGGACCCCAAGCGGCCAATGCCGTCGTCGCCGCAGGTATGCTCAAAAGTTAACCAGCAACAGCAACTACAACAACAGCAGCCAGAACAACCCGTAGCTGCAATAAAACGTGACTTTGCATGCAAAATAGTTGCGTTGCCGCTAGCAGGCAGGTTACATTGGAATTGATTTTGCTATCCTTGCCCTGGGTACAAAAACTTTCATACTAAGTTGGGAAACATGTATTTTGGATGATTTCTGTATGAGATCGTATATTATATTCCATTCCTCGATCGTTTGGATAACAAGCTTTTTAATAGAACTTTTTAAGTTATCTTCGCTCTTGCTCTAATTAACTAAGAGCCTTTTTAAAGCAACGATTATATGTTCATAAAAACGGAAGATCAAAAATGGAATTATTAAATAAGTACAAAAAATCGAACCTTTTTGTACGGGAACAGTAAGCCTAGGCCTCACTTTCTCTTGATATTGTTTTTACTTTTCTTTTAACGATTTTGGTTCGTTTTTTTTTAAGATATATTCTTATTCAAGACCTTATGAAGTTTCTCGGTAAGAGTATTCGAGCTTCGACATGCAAATAGCTTAATTCGTTTCTTAATTCTTTTTAACTGCTGCTGCTTTTCTTGGCGTACAAATATTTGAGCTGCGTGTAAATTAACTCGCGTAGAGTTCTTCGACGCTGCTTTAACACGTTTGCGCTTAAATTGTTAACATTTCGAGCGTTGCTCTGCCATTTACCATTTTCCATTTGCCAGAGCTGAAACTGTCGACTCTTATGCTGTCATGTTCTTGTTTGTATTTCAATTTTCAACGCCTACACAAACAGCCAGACAGACACACCACCAACAAGCCCAGCATGAGCATAAGTTTAGTTTGTTGTTGTTTCTGATGCTGCTGCCATCGGTGTACGCCGGAGCCAACCATAAACATTTTCTGCCATAATAAAGTGTGTTTATTTTTGCTATGGCTGAAAGTTTTCTTTTTGCAGTTTTCGTTTTTATTTTTTATTTTAGTTTTTGTTAAAAAATTTTATGACTTCATTTGGTATGTCGAAGTGTAGTTTTTGGCCAACTATGAGCTACAACGGGCACAGATATTACGCAAATGGCAAATTGGCCATTTTCCTGTCTCGTCTATCGACTGCCATCGGCATATGCCTCAGCTCTGACAGTATTCATGCGAACCAAGATAAATATGCACAGATTTAAATGCACTAAATGGAAAACTACTATAGCCAGAGTAGACAATAAATATAGCTGTAAAATTTAAAGTTGAGCTGAATATATATCTATATATACATATATATACTTCAATTAACATTCATTCGAATAAGATTATGGTATATGTAATATTCAATTCTGAGGTAAAGGCACTATTTGCACGTATATAGAAAAATGTAGCTTATCGATAGCTAGATTATTTTAAATTAACTTTCTCGACATTTTAAATTAGTTTTGGCTTATTGGTTTGAAAAATACCTTGGCATTTGCTTCACGCAACCATTCTATAAAAGCCTCAACACGGCGCACATTCTTCAGTTCAGCGTTTTGTTGTCTTAAGTAAAGTTATAATGAACGGGAAGCGGATCCTCGTTTTATTGCTATTGGCCATAGTTTCCGTAGGGAAAGTAGTAACTGCCGAAAGTAAGCCAGTAGATTCACAAAATCCAGAAAAGCCATCAGATTCACAAAATCCAGAAAAGCCATCAGATTCAGCTGCAGCTCCAACAAATTCATCAAGTACACCAAAACCAGAAGCTCCAACAAAGCCAAAGGCAGAAGTAAAATAACTAATGTCATATGTGTGGCAAATAACATTAAAGTCTTATTTGCAGGAAATTCTGACTGATTTGGATAAAGAAATAACTGATAAAATGAACAAGCTAATAGAATCCAAAGAAGGCAACTATGACAAAAATCCAGAGTATGAGGATTCAATGGATTATCTAAATAAATTTAGTAAATATCCGAAAGAAGCATATGCAGCGAAGCAATTCGCGTATAATACATTTAAATTGTACAACAACCGCCGATTAGATCTGGAAGCAAAAATTAACAAACGTCTAGAAGAGCTCAATAACGTCCCTAGTTCGCTTAGCAATGAATGTAAACAGTTTTATTCAAAACAAAAAATCGCGCTCAGCTCTGCTCTTAGGCAGACAAACGATAAGAAGGCAGACATATTGCGAGAAAATATTGTGGAATGTCCATCTAACCCTGTCAAAGATGGTGATTGTGATGATGATGACGACGACAATGATGATGATGATGAGGACTATGATTATAAGTTTTAAACAAAAGTAAAACAACATTTTTAGACCTCGATTAGCCATGACCCCAAAAAAGTAGTCCCACGATTGTTATTGTGAATTTTACATTTTGAATGAATTTCTGATACGTATAAAAATTCTGCTGATTTGCCTGCCTTTTGTAAATCTAAAACCTTTCAAATTCTTACTTTTTTAATTTCAATCCTCTAAATACTTCATTTTATTCCAAAGACAGTCTGTTTTATTTATTTTCACGTCTATCCTTCTCTAAAATTATATCAATCAGAAATTCATCCACTTGAAATATAAGCAATATTATAATGAGAAAATTGTAACTTTCAACCAAGCAAAGCTGTTTCCCATATAAAAACAAATTTTATTAAAATCTCAATCTTACTAGTTCGCGTAATTGAATGTTAAAAATATTCATTGTACTCCATAAAATAGATTTAAATAAATTTGTGTTATAGCAAAAGCCAACTAAATACTGAGCGTAGTCTACAAATTATCTTTTTTAGCTAACTTGCACAAACGTGCACAGTAATAATTTCACTATCGAAAGCCTGAGTACTTAAAATGTTTTTAATTAGCTTTAGCTTTATGCTTTTGACAACACGTCGACAAGTGAGACTCTATAAAAAGCCATCACTTTGGTGTACAATTTTCAGTTGAAACGTTTCTTGTTTAAAGTACAATTATTATGAACGTGAAAGGTATCATTATCTTTTTGGTATTGGCGTCGTTTGTGGAAGGAGCCATTGTTCCAGAAGACGATCCGACTGACTCTCTCCAAGCGGACATCGAGTCTTCTGGTACAGAAGACACCGACTCTTCTCCTACAGAAGACACCGACTCTTCTCCTACAGAAGACACCGACTCTTCTTCTACAGAAGACACTAGTTCTTCTTCTACAGAAGGCACTAGTTCATCTTCTACTCCTTCTTCTACTTCTTCAATAGACACTAGTTCTTCTTCTACTTCTCCTACTCCTTCTTTTACTTCTCCAATAGACACTAGTTCTTCTTCTACTCCTACCTCTCCAATAGACACAAGTTCTTCTTCTACTTCTTCTACTCCTTCTTCAACTTCTCCAAAAGACACTAGTTCTTCTTCTACTTCTTTTCCTTCGATTTCTACTTCTCCAACTTCTTTTTCTTCTACTTCGACTTCTACTTCTACTTCCTCTTCTTTGTCAACTTCTACTTCTACTTCGACTACCATTTCTACAACAACAGAGGTTTGAAAAATGCCTGCTGACATGTGTGCACCATTTAACATTAAAGTCTTATTTGCAGGACCCTCTCACAGAATTGGATACGCACATAAATAAAGTAATACAAAAGCTAATCGATTCCAAAGAAGGATACTACGATCGAAATAGAGAATATGAGGAGGAACTGTCATATTTAATTCATGCCAAAGGACTGAAAAAGGAATATTTTACCTACAAAATTAACGCTTATGAAGCATTCAAGTCGTATAACAAACGACGGTTAGAGCTAGAGGAAGAAATTGAAGAGCGCATTAAAGAGATCAATAGTGAACTTAGAATCGAACTGGATAATGAATGCTTAACGTTTTATGTAAAGCAAAAAAGGACACTCGAGCTCGCTCGAGTCAAGTCAAACTATGAGAAGAAAGACGCATTAAGGCAAAACGACGCGGATTGCCCAAACCACATATATGAATATTATGAATATAATGGCTATGATGCATTTGATGACTACTATGATTTTTATGACTACGATGATTTTGATGACTATGAATATTAACCCTTAACAGAAATATTATTCAATATAAATATTACGATATGTATCTCTGAGCATCTGATCTTTCTTATTCGCATTACCATGACTGAGATCTGTCGAAAAGTGTCTGAAATCTCATTCGCAAAGTTCAAGATTTAAAAGGTTTAATGCATTTTGTCTGTGTAACATTCTCTTCTATTTTTTTGCGATCTTTAAGTCAGCGACTTAAGACTTGGAAACGCTTGTAGACCCGTGTTAGATAAAGTGTCAGAGTGATATGACTGCGTCTATTAGAGGCGTGGTTAATAGCGAAACTCTTTATCTGCCGTTTAACAGCTGGGTAATGTAAGAAACTGCACTTTACTTAGGTAATATAACAATTAGGTGAAGTTATGGAAACACTAAACACTACGCTGCTTACAACGTTGACATTCTAATTAACTTTTATCTATTTGCATTTGTAAATCAGCTGTCAAGCTATATGTGCAGACCTTAAACAAATTCACTGCAACAATTTAAAAATTCCCGTTTTTAAACAATCGTTTTCTATTCGATTGTTCGGCAAAACATTTTATGATATTTTGTTCGTGAACATTTATCGAATATTTTGAAAGACTTTTCCTCTAGTTAAACGCCTTTCGCTACAAAGGTTAAACATGAGCTTCAACTGACATTTGCTCTGCATACTTAGCTAACGAGCAATTTGTACTCATAATTGTAGGTCCTGTGCCGTGTCCATTGACATAAGTTAAATTGGGCATTGCCCAGGCGGAGCTGCAGAGGCGTCCACAAGATGAGCTCGAGTGTCTGGTTGATGTCGTCTAGCTCCTGTGCTAGGCTCTTGCTAATCCTTGGATAGGGCGTTGCAGCTGTAAATGGGCTTAAATATGCGTAAAATTTTAATAGCAGATGGAAAGCCTATTAAAAAGTCACAGCCACACACATTGCGAAGTCAACTTTGCCTTGACTTTCGCTGACATTTTGCAACCGAAAATTATTAAGCCAAATGTCACACACTCAAACCACAGCAACGCATCCACTGGCCAAAATTCAGCACAGCTTTGCGGCTGGGCAGGGGCCGGGTGGGTTGAAGTGGAGGGTGCCCATTTTGTTTGGCTTTTCAACTTTTTCGCTGGCGTTACATGAGCCTAATTAATTTCATTCAAATGACCTCAAAAACTACTAAAATACGAAATGCAAATGCAGCGAATTTTCACAACATTTTGCGGGCAACACTTTAAAATGTCGGACACGGTGTGTATGTGTGTGTGTGTGTGTGTGAATGTGTGTACATTTTTAGCTTTTGACTTTAAGCGTTTCAGTAAGTCGGACGCTAATGCAGTTTTATTGATTTTACATGGCGCTTGTCCCGGCTGCCACTTTGAGCTCTTTACCCTCGACTCCCGACTGATAAACGTGGCTTCATTAATATTTGACTTTGTTGTTGGCGTAGGGACATGGCCGTGGGTAGCGTTGGCTGCGAACTACTTAAGCAAACTACAGCTGCTTGATTTTTATTCAACTAGAGCTGCCAAAGCGTCAGCCAAGGAACCAATGTAAATAAACGGAAAATAGTGCGCTAAGACGCGAGTGCGAGGACGAGGGCGAGGGCAAGTGGCATTGTTCCTTGTCCCGTCTGGCTTGTCGCACGTTTTCATTGCAGACATTGAAAAATTAACCGATATCTGTCTATGTTGCCTGACACGCTGCTGTAAGCAGCTCGCAGCAGATACCCTTGGAGCAGCTCCACCTCACAATCTCACATATAAAAAGGCGCGGCCGCAACAGAGGTGACCCGGAAGAGGACGCTAAAAGGCAGCATAGCGACTGCAGATAATGGCTAGAAACTGATGAAAGTTTCTATCATTTTAACATGGACTGCAAGCTATCAAGTAAAGTGCTTGTGGAATGTCGAGCGGGCCCCTTGCGCCTTGTAACCACGGCATATCAATCATAACAGATGAACGATCGATTGTAAGCAAATAAATAGTTAGAAGTTTCCCAAATTGACCTAGGCTCCTTTTTTTTTAATCTTTTTTTTTTTAAATATATCATTTTATCATAAAACAATTTTGAGCCCCTGCTAGTAAGATCCCTTTGCAACGCCTCTGCTATGCGAAGGTTCAACTAACTCCACGTACTCTTTATTTTGATCATTGGCTGGCTCTTTATTCGCTTCTTATTGATGTTGTTGTTGAGTTGCCGCAGTCGCTTTGGTGGCAGGATGTGTGTGTCTGTGTGTGTGTTTAAATTTATCATTGAAATGGCATCAAGGAAGCGTTGTATGTTTTTTACATTTAGCACGTCTTACCAATGTTCTGCACGCTTAAATTTGCATAAATTGCTGTTGTTTTATGTGAAACTATTGCATAAGCAATAGCAAAGGAGCTGGCGCTGGCGCTGGCGCTGGCATCCAGGATGCGCATCCTGATGACGCACGAAGGCAGCAAAGTTTGCGACAACAGCTGCTGTCATGTGTGACGCGAACTTTGGCAATTTGACCAACGGACCCGGACAACATCGGTTCTCGTTAATCCTTCATAAAAATTGATGATGATGGCACCGAAGTTTACCAATAAAGAAGGCTGACATATTTGTCAGCTGCTTATAAATGAACATTTGATACTTTGGCCCAATAAAGGGCTCTAAGTATGCTAATTATGTTTGATCATTTTGTTATACTATAACCTGACCTTGTTTCTGTTTCTGTCTCTGTTGCAGGTGGCGTGGATGCACTTTGAGCAGTCGGCCATTTTGACGGTGCATAATCATGTGATAACGCGAAATCCAAGGATTAGCGTAACGCACGATAAGCACGACAAGCATCGCACCTGGTTTCTCCACATTAACAATGTGCAGGAGGAGGACATGGGACGGTATATGTGCCAAATCAACACGGTGACAGCCAAAACCCAATATGGCTTTGTCAAAGTTGTCGGTAAGTGAATAACTATGTGTGTGCGTGCGTGTGGCGTGTGTGTGGGTGTGTGGGTGTGTGTGTGAACTTTGTCAGCTTAGCTGACATTGAAATATTTGTTCTGGCGTGCGTCTCTGGTATCATGAACAACTCATCGCAACTTGGACACGTGTCCCTTGCATATTTCATTTCATTTGCCAGGCAAACTGTTGCCAGGTATTAGTAGAGCCAATCCCCCCGCACCGGACAAAGCTGTTTAGGCCTTGTTTTAGTCAGTAAGGCAAACAAACATACAATTAAATTCCCCACAAAGCACTTTATTAAGGCAAACAAACATTGGACTCGCTCAGAGCTGCCTGCTTGCCAGCTTGCCTGGTTGCCTGCCCATAAAACTATGCTTTAAAAAATTGTATTCCAACTCACACCTCCAACAATCGCACACCCACACACACACACACCCATTTGACATTTTAGCATGAGCAATGGCAGTTGTGTGTGCGTCTGTGCCTCTCCTTAGTCTATCCAAATGGTGTTGACCATAGGCGGTCCACAGCATGAGCCTGGCTCGCTGGAAATTGTCGGCAGTGCAAATGTCGTCGCTTCTGCTGGCATTTTTGTCAGCGATATGTGGCATGCATCGGCATTCCGAAGATTTCAGACTGCAGATATATAGTAGATAAATATTGTCTCATATCAGCATGAAACTGAATTCCTGTCTGAGTTACTAAACGATGGTCAATATTCGTCGATTGCAGATACTGAAAATCAATCAACTTATTGAAGCTTAACTTTGGTTAAAGTCTGGTTTGATTTATAGCTAATTTATAAAAGGATTGGATGCTCTCTCTCTCTCAATTTGTTCCTATTTTAACTATTCCCTTATTCTTAAAACATGTATAAAATTTGCATGGGAAGAACATAGTTTCCTGTAGAGGCCGTCAAAAATTCTTAAAGTTAAGTCTCTATTGTTTGTTTTAAGCCCGAGCCATGGAATACGATTCGGTATCTCTGGGTAACAGCAGCTGGCAAACTGTATTCTAGCAATTTGCATGACCCGCCCCACCTGTCGCCTGTTCCATATGTAATACCCATAGATTCCATTACATAGTGCACATTTAAGTGCATATGTGTGTACACCTAAGCGTTTCATGTTTACGTAGCGTTGCAGTATGCCTGACTCTACAAATTTTTTTTTTTTGCATTTTTTTGTTTTTGTTTTGTTTGTGCTACGCTCTCTGATAGCACTTTCAAAAAGCCGTTAAGCACGCTTCAGTGTTGTAAAATGCTCAAATAACACGCCTCACACGCACCACACGCGTGTTCTGGCAATTTGACGGCGGCAGCCGCTTCACGAAATTTTCTGCAATCTCGTGACTGTTTTTCTTTTTTTTTCCTGTGAAAATATCCTCCTTTTTTTTTTGTCACATACATACAGACAATGGTTACACTTATCTCACATATATGCACATACACACACACTCACACCCGCACGCTGATGTGGCAAAAGTCCTGAAAAAGGCAAATTTACCAGTAAAAAAAAAAAAGAAGAAGTGCGACAACTTTGGTCGCTGGTCAGCAGGCAAAAAACACAAAATCGCAAAAAATATAAACGGAAAAAATAAAAGAAAAATTTAAATATGCCACAGGCATTTTTTAGCCGCTCTCAGCGTACAATGGGGTATATCAGCTGTGCTTTGAAGCTGGCAACAGACACAGCAATGAAAATATATCTTATATATAACATAATTAGCTGTTGGCTAACAATGGGATAGGAGGAACATATAAATTATTTTTCGTAAATATTTTTAGATTGGGTCGATTCGTATAATTCGGTCGTAATAGCCCTTCTTGTTGTTTAACTATTCGCTGGCCTGTTTTTTGCTCTCTTTTTATGCAGCCTAAACTAAAATCCCGCTACGTGCAGCATATGTGTCCTTGTCGGTATGTCCTCGCGCATTTGCATGTGTGCGAGGCAGTCTCTGTCTGTCTCTGCCCCCGCCTCCAACTCTGCCTCTGTGGCCCCGGTTCGTGTTGCCATGTCCATGCTCTAACTGTTGCATGGCGCAGTTTTCAGTTTTGCAGCCTTCTCCGCTTGGCTGCCATTTGTTTGCGCACATATTTTTCAAGTTTTGCCACAAAAACTGATTTATGTGACTGCCGCAAAACGTCTGTTGCCCACATCCACCCACCTCTCGGCCGGCCGCCCCATTTTTGTCCAGTGCGCTACATGTTTGTCCGCCGGATGATGTTGATTTGTCAACTTGAAAAGCGGATCTCGTGCGAAATTCTTGCATTCCGCACGACATTGAAAACTTGCTTGCATTTTTATTAGATTTATTGGTCAACTTTACGAATACCGGAAGTACAGAAACAACTCGGACCAATTGCCAGCCGCCCTTTAAAAGTCAGCCAAAATATCTCAACCATTGACAATGTGAACTGTAAATTGCCCAAAGGCCAAAAGGACAATTAGTTGTTGGAGTCAACCATTTTCTTTAGTTATTTAATCTTCCATTTTTTGTATTGTATAATATTGTTGTCTATATTATTACAACCAATTTCGTTATACAACAGGTCAAAAATAAGTTTCAATAGTTTAGCTGAAGTGTAAATACCCTATACAAAAAACATATATCTACTACGATGTTCTAGTCTTCAGCTTCATGCTGATGGTTGATTGGTTTGTCTAAAATGTGCTAATAAAATGATAGAGTACAACTTTTCTTGCTTATGTTAAATCATAGGGAACGTGCTTGTATTTACAAATAATTCTACTCTACTTTAAGGACCTTTCTTGCAAGCATAAGAGGCTATATAGAAGAGGTGCAGCTGTAAACATAAATTTGAAATTGTCAAACGTAGCAAACTCGAATCAAATGAAATGCATTTAATTAACATACCAAATCCAATTAAAATCAACAAAATTAAATGACGCGCAATGTTTACACACATAAAAAAGAAAGTTTGGAGAGGAGAAATCAGGTGGGCACCATGTCCTACGGCCCACTCCCCTAGCTAGGCACTCAATTTAACAATTTAAGTGGTAAAAAAAAAAAAAATGATAATTACATTGTGCAATAAATGTAATGAAATTAAAACGTTGCATTTGCCGTCTAAATAAAGCGAGACAAAAAGCATTCGGAATAATGTTGGACAAACGAGTAAATAAATAAATAAATTTCGAAACTCGCAACATTTGTGAATTTAATTTGCTGAGCCAAACAGAAAGCGCCAAATTCGAAACGAGGCTGAACGAGAATGAACAGAAATAAAATGAACACGAGCCCAAAGCACGAAATTATAAAATGGCGGGACGGTAAAATCAAACATTAAACGCGTTTGAATTTATGAGCCACGCACACAAAATGCATTTAAATGCGGCGGCTCCAACTGGCAACAGCCGTTGTGCTGCATGCTTTGCGGCGCCCCGGGGAGTGGCTGGGCGAGGGGCAATCCCCAGCTCAAAAGTCGACCAAATGACCGCACAAAATGCAAAACAAGTGCAACAACATGCAACAAGGCAAACAACAACCAACAGCCCAACAACCAACATCCAACAATAATAACGAGCTCTGCACAATGTTGACTCTGTTGGCGCATAATTTTTAATTTCTACTCACATAATGAGGCAATTTATTAAATTCAATTACAACGTTGACACTCGCTGGCAAAGGGGCGAGCAGTTAATGGCAAGAGCATTGCCATGAGGATAGACCTAACTCACACGTGCTTGCAAATTACTTTCGTCTAATGTTAAAGCTTAGACCAGAAAATTCCGCGAACCCGAAAGCTTGTTTAATATAAAACAATACCTGAAACGCAGTTAAGCTGCAGTTAAATATTTGACAATAAATAAATCAGAATAAATTCTCTTATTGATCATTTTACGTTGCTAAAAATATTTTTTTTGATAAGCCTTAAACAGAGATTCGATTACGGCAATATCTGTCCATTGGCCTGCCCAGCTTTATAAACACATCGAATGCTGTTTACCCAAGCTTAAAAACATTAAATTTCTGGTACTCGACTAAATATAGTCAAAGAAGACGCTCAATTTGATGATCAATCGACCTTTTTCACCTGGCCTGATAAACTCTGATTAAGCTAAACTTGCCTAGCGTTTGGTGTGTGTGCGTGTGTGTGTGTGTGTGTGTGTGCGAATTAAGGACATGAAGACTAATTGCCGCTCGTTAAATAGTTAGCCGGTTAGATGGTCACGTTGTTATCAGCGCGCCGGAAATATTTCTGGATTGGAGAAGGCAATTAAGTATTTCTGGCACAATATATCGACTCGGTGAATACCCTTCGTGAACCGTAAGCTTAAGTTATAAATTGAATAAACGCAATGGTGAGTTTATCAGGCACATATCCTGACAGCCTCAAAAGCAAACTTTGGGTAATTAAATTTCCAGCTTGTATGTGAAAAGTTTGGCCTGAAAAACAATATACGACCACGAATACCACGAATAGCACGTCTGTGTCTAAAACTTTGCTAGTTTTTTTCATGTCGCCAGCTGCTAAATATCAATAAAGAAACTAATATGTCAAATGGGCGGGCGAGGACGACAAAACATAGGGGCCAACAGCTGCCCGAGGAGCCATTCGGTGAGCTTATGGTCAGCTCGGCGATTAGCACATCAAGCGTTTATTAATAGCACAGCAAACGGTTCGAACAAAGTTTTCCTTTTTCTCGCTTTTGGCTCATAAACGTCCTCGCATTATGAGACAGGGGAAAGGAAAAGGAGCCAGAGACAAAAGTTTACAGCGCATAGAAAAAGTTCAAGTAATTGCAACTTTTAATTACAGTTTGGTTTTATGCGCCATGTCCCCAACGGGGATGTGACCGACCAAAAGGTAAAGATTTAACCAAACGGTACGCTCTTAAGCGAGCCTCGGGCCAAAATTTAATAATTATATAATAAAGTGGAAATGTAAATGGAAATGGAAAATGTAAGCGGTATTTTCAGAAAAGCATTCATTACTAGCTCGGCAAAAACTAATTTGAAAATAATTCAAATGTTGATTGAAAATATACTTAATAATAGAAAATTGTATTTGTTAACACAATGCACAAGGTATTTTTTCATGCACCATAAATTCAACATAAATACAAAACAAACTGTGTTTGAACTACGAATTTGCTGTCGATATAATTATGTTTTTCAATCTGTATTCAACCATCATGCGATTGGCGAATTGATAGAGTTACGCGTTTAAGTATTTATTGAAATTTTCATGGCATAATGTTCGCATTATTGATTTGCTTGGGGTCAGGCCACGAGATAGTAGATGAGGCGTCAACGTCAGACGACGTCGACTAAACGCGTCGGGCACGTGACTCAGAGGACTTGTCCAGGCTTTAACCCAAATGAAAAAATTGCATGCGATATCTTTTGATTACAGGCGCCGCTCTGAATATGAAATGAGACAAACTGCAGCGGCTGTCAGCGAGTGCGACAGTTCAGGTCCATATGTCCAGCTAGTCGTCTGTATGTCTGTCTGGCTGTCCGTATACGTCGGTCGCTCGGTCGCTTGTCTCTGGACTCTGGGTCCAACCAAATCCTTAGCTTCTAGCTTTGTGCGCTTTGATTTGCATAGATTTTTCATTACAGATTTTCAGCTTGAAGGGCAAAGGCAAAGAAACGCCAAAAAAAAAGGGTTTCACAGAGCCGCTCAGCCAGCAATTGAAATCCAGAGCGCCACGGTGTCCCCCAAGGCTGATGACAATTTGATGAAGGTTCTTGCATCGATTTTTAAATTAACAGACTCGCCCCAAAAGTTAGCCAGGCCAAAGTCTTGTCGCAAAGCTAATTAGGCTTAAACTAAAATATCTCTTGGGACAAAGTTGAATCAGCGCGTCAAAGTCAACAACGCGTGAAATGCTTTTTTCTACACTGTCCGAAATGCAACCAAACTTTGTCGTATTGTTTGCCATGATTCCCGAATAGAATTGTCGCTCAACTTAGTTCCTCATTAAATGCTGAAAGCTACTCTACTACGTCGTTCTAGCCAGTCATATTATATCATGTTTAAAAATATGAAAAACTATAAATATATAATATTGTTTTTTCTTATTCTACAAGTGTATATATGATTCGTTGGTTTCGTGCTATGTTTGACTTCCTTGGCTTTATTTCCACTTTCTTGGCAACGCTGTTTGCCAAAATGCAAAAGTTTTTGCATTTAAATCAAGTGGCGTTCGCTTTGAGTTTATGTTTAGCTGGCAGGAATAATAATACCCATTTCCTTACCCCGCCATGCTATTTGCAGTGCCGCCAAACATTGACGATGCGCTGACCTCCAGTGATGTTATTGTGCGCGAGGGCGACAATGTCACCCTGCGCTGCAAGGCGAAAGGCAGCCCCGAGCCATCCATCAAATGGAAACGAGATGACAACCATAAAATAGTCATCAACAAGACGCTCGAAGGTAAGTCCAACTGCCACGAAATCGCGAATCGCGTCAAATCATGGACTCCATTGCATGCTTTTGGTTTGGTTGCAGTGAACGACCTGGAGACAGACTCCTTGGAACTGGAACGCATCTCACGCCTCCACATGGGCGCTTATCTCTGCATTGCCTCGAATGGTGTGCCGCCCAGCGTCTCGAAGCGCATCAAAGTCAGCGTCGATTGTAAGTTTGTGAATGAATCCATCGACCATTTGCATATACCAATATTCTGGGAAATTTCATTTTGCAGTTTCGCCCATGGTCTGGATACCGCATCAGCTGGTGGGCATTCCCATGGGCTTCAATGTTACGTTGGAGTGCTTTATCGAGGCCAATCCCACATCGCTCAATTATTGGACGCGCGAGAATGAACAAATGATCACCGAGTCGTCCAAGTACAAGTAAGTTCTTAAATATTTGTAAGCTTGCGAATAAGTTAATACTCATTTTAGCACATACCCAGATGCTAAAATTGAGTGCACATACAGAGAAAGTTTGATTTTTTTAAAAATACGTATTAAGAACAAAAATCACCAAAATTTAATTAATGTCTGTGGACGGACTTACTTGGGTAGACTGCCTGAAAGAAGAGAAAGTTAAAGAGAAGATCAGTCAGAAAGAGAGAGAGGGAGGCAGAGAGAGAGAGTATAATATACTTAATTATTTGAATATGTATGTTTCAGCTTATATTATTTTCGAATACTCCTGATCAGTGCGCTCTTAATTGTTTTGTTTACTTAAAAGAGCGCGTATAGCATTTTATACTATGAAAGTGCGAATTAATCAGATAAGAATAAAATCGAAAATAAAAACAAATACTAAGCAGCCACAATTCCAAAGAAGATTTGTACTAAAACAAATACATAAGTTACCCTATCAATAACTTTAACCTAATCAAGGGTTTTCATCGATTTTGATTATGTAGCAGTCCGCCGTTTCTCAGAAAATTTCCCATTTGTTTTTTAAACTGCGCGAAATAATACGGATGAAGAGTATATTTTTGTAGTATATAGTATGTGACGATTATACGGCAGCATCTAGCTTAAATCTGCCGTACAGCAGAACGGCGAAAACAGTTCACCAAAGACGATGTCGACACAAACATCGACTTGTCGCATTTGTGAGTTGCTATTTATTTTGCTGTGGCTATCAGCAAGTGGCCAGGCAGGTTATCCTCCCGCGTCTAACCCCAATACGGAGCTGGTGAATCAGATACTCGGCTATGTGAATGAGAGTGTTGCAGCGTGCAATGATTATTATAAATACGCGTGTGGCAAGTGGAGCGAAAAACATGCGAATGATAGCTTTTCGGAGATTACTGGACTTATTGATCATAAGGTAAACGAGAATCTCATCGTGCTCATGGATGAGCTGCAGCAGCGTCCGCTTGAGCCAGACAGTGTGGAGGACAAGGTCTTGACCTTCTATCAGACCTGTCGGCAGGCATCGGAATCGACACGCTCGAGTAGGCGTTATCTTGAGCTAGCTCCGCCAAATGAGCAAATACCTTGGCCGCAGTTGAAGCGCCGCTCAGGTCACTGGGGCAGCACAAAGTTTCAATGGATGGAAACTTTGGCACGCTTGCGACGCTATGGCCTGACCAATGTCATTTTCAAGCTCGAAGTGTTACCGGATATAAAGAACAGCAGCAAGTACGGCGTAATTATTGACAGGCCCTACTTTGAGCATGCGGATCAACGGCTTAGAGGCACCCTGCTGACCATGCTGACACTACGCATGTGGGGCATCAACAATAAAAAGGCATGGACTTTAGCACGGAAAGTTAAGCTGTTTGAGTCTGCGGTACGTGAACTGGTGGAAATGGAATATGAGGAAAAATCTGAGCTCTTCGAAGAGCTGAGCCTGCAACAGCTGGAACTGCAGACTGGTGGTCAATGGCGAAAGTACTTTGAGACTTTGCTGGGCCGTAACGTGCCCGCTGACTATGTCCTTCAAGTAGAAAATTCGGCTTGTTTAACCGCGCTCGTGCATTTGGTCAATGGCTGGAATCGTGAGGTGGTGGCCACTTATATAATGTTGCGCTTTGTCGCATATGTGCAGAAGGAGACCATGGATAGTGACGAGCCCATCGAATGCGTTCAGGATGTGCGCCGCAACATGGAGCTGGCCACAAACCTGCTCTACGAGCAGCGTTTTATTGGCTCTGACAAGCTGAGGCAGCACCAGGCCGCCGTCTTGGAACTCTTTGAGCTGCTGCGCAAACAGTTCCTCAAGAAGCTGGATGCCAATAATCTGCAGCTGTTGGCAAGCGAGGTGGAAATGTTGAAAACAAAAATGCTCAGCATGACCATCAACGTGGGGAATATGCCCAACACTGCAGATCGTACCAGCTTTGTGAAGCGATTCTATGCAGATTTGCGCCTGGCTGAGGATCGTAACTATGCTCTGAATCATCTGCGCCTATTGGAGTTTCGAACGCGTCGCTGGTTTGAGCAAATGGATGAGGCACTTAATGCGAGCAATTACTTCTTTATTTCGGATTCGCAGACAGGCATGAGCTCAACACCATACTATTTGCTCAGGCAAAACATTATTATTGTTCCCTATGGTATACTCCAGGAGCCCATTTTCTACCACGACGCACATGATGTATTTAAAGTTAGCCTGCTGGGCTTCATGTTGAGCCACGAGCTAATGCACGGCTTTGTCTCTGGTGGCTTAATTTTGGATTTCAGAGGTAATTTCAATAAACTGGGCAAACGAATCATAATGGAAAGCGAGTATTCATCGGGCATTAGCTGCCTTAACCGCATTGAAACCGATTATCTGGATGAACGCGAGGCGGACATAGCTGGGCTACGCCTGGCATATGATGTTTACTTTGATCCTGGCTCCAAATTCAATCTGACACAGCCCGGTTTCACAAATCTCTCGCTAAAGCAGCTGTTCTTCCTAAATTTAGCGCAGTTCTTCTGTGGCAATACGGCACCAAATGACTTTATGGATCACGATGCGGATGAGTTGCGCTTAAAGCAAATGATGATTAATTTCGCAGCCTTTGCTGAGGCGCACGGTTGCCGCGAAGATCGTGACAATATGCACCCGGCACAAAAGTGTCAACTGTGGTAATTGTCAGAAATTAATCCAACACTTAAAACCCTCAAGAAGATTTCATAATTACTATTTAATTGTTTTTCTAATTCCTCATATTTTAAAACAAACTTTACTGCAAGTAATTCACTAAAGTTAACGTTTAAATTTTACATTTAATATATTTCTATTTGAATGCACAATTGATGATAATGTATAAGCTTCGCACAAAATGACAACAGGAATTTGTTTAATTATAATAGTTTCTTAAATTAGATGATGTTCGCTTTGGTATTTCACTTAGTTAACCTAATCATAATTGGGCAAGTGCTTGACTTTACCATACTCTGCACTTTTCTGTGGCTTGCATCTTGGTGCGTCTTTCGCAGCCGAATTCTCGGGAGAATTCCTCAAAGTTGGCCAACGTTTGTAGGACCCGCAGCTCATCCACAGCGTGCTCCAGATGTTGCGCATGCAAACTGAGACTTTGCAACTTGCCGCAAAAGAACTGTGCAAAGCTGATGAAGAAGCGTTGGCGCTGGCTGAACTGCGGCAACAGGGGATCACGCGGCTCTCTGCGATCTATCAGCATGTCGGAGCCAAAAAAAGTTTCATAGACCAGACGCAGTGCCTCGTAGTCGGCCAGCTTCTCGTTGAGCGATCTTGAGCCGGTGGCCAGCTGCTGCTGCATGCAGTTGAGACCGTGGACAAAGCCTGGATTGGCCAATATCTCCTCGCTGGGGCCCATGATGTTACCCATGCTGTCATAGTCAATGCCGGAGCTATCAAAACCATGGATTATCTCGTGAGCGAGCGTAAAGCCCAGCACCGCATGCTGCTGCAGCTCGCTCATATTGCGATGCCAAACGGGCAGTTGCAGCAGGCCATAGGGCACCAATACCAGATTCCGGGGCTTCACATAGAAGGGTGAGGAGCTGCTGCTCAACCAGTGCTCTGTGAGGTAGCTCACATTGTTGGCATCCGACTGAGCGCTGCCCAGAAGCAGCTCATGATTCTGCTCAACGCGCAGCCGCAGCAATGCCAACTGATTGCCATAAAAGCTATGCGCATTCAGCTCCACACGCTCATAGTATTCCTCAACGAAGCTGGAGTCATTGAGTTGAACGAAGCCCAGCTGCAAACTCATTGCCTGCAACTTCTCGTGCAACACCTGGACAATGGGCTGCTGAAGTTGCAGACGATTCTCGTTGAGCAGCTGCCCAAAGCGCAGCTTCAGCCGGCTAAATATGTCAGTCACCAGCGGCTCCGAGCTAGACTCGTAAAATCGCTGTCCAATCAGCAAGCTGGCAGCCAGCGGCATGGCGCGCCTTAAGCTGGCCATGCACTCGACACGCGAAATCTCTGCAGGTCCCTGCTGCTTGAGGAACGCGAGCAGCTTTAGCATAATATAGTTGCAAATGGTTTCCGGCTTATGGTGCTGCAGTAACTCGTCCAAGGCACGCATGTACGGCAGATTTTGTATGATGAGCGTGGAGAGCAGGTCCAATTCGAAGCCGGCTGCGGTTGCACGCAATTGTTGCATGTAGGCCAGCCATTGCAACTGTGGCATATACTCTGCCAAATAGCCCAGTTGCATTTCTTTGGCTCCCTCTTCGTCCTCCAGCTCCTGCAGCCGATGCAGTTGCCGCTCAAAGGCATCCACCTGGCGGGCCAGCTCATTGGCCACGCGTTTCGTCTGGCCAATGTCCAGAAGCAGCTCTATCATGGCGCCCTCGCCCATGGGCATTGTCTCCGTCAAGCTGGGCTTATCCAGGTAAATGCTGTAGCTGCTGGAGTCATCCCAGCGTGGAAGCACCTGCTCCCTGAGCAGCACTCCATTGAGACCGAACAAACGCAATCGTCCAATTGTCGCCAGCCAGTTGAACTTTTCCGGCTGCCAGCTGCGACTAAGCAGCGGCCAGTTTGTGCCATTGCCAGGCTGTAGCAACTGCAGATACTTTTTCAGATTATACGGCTTCAGGCGCTTGCAAGCGCGATAATAATTACGCATTTTCTCGTGGATTGCCAGCAGCTGCTCCTCGCTGCTGGTTTCATTGGCGACACCACGTCTGAGAAACAGTTCGAGCTGACGATTCAATGCATAATCCAGTACAGCCAAAGTGTCGCTCGGTTGTAGCTGCTCGTGCTGCTCTCTATGCGCTTTTTGTTGATACTGTTGTTGTTGTTGTTGCTGTCGTTGTTGTTGTGCTTCGTGCTGTGTGTGTTGTGTGTGCTCCTCCTGCTGCAGCTGCCAATTGCCACAGGCATACTGATAGAAATTCTCACACGGACGCGCCTTGGTGTCCATATAGCTTTGCAGTTGATTGGCGAGCAGCTCCTGTATACTCGGCGCTGGCCGCGTCTGGCGGCAGCTGGTGGGCGTGGTGCGCCAAGCCAGCGAGCACAGCAGCCAGGCAATCAGGCTGAGCTTCAGCATGTTGATGCGATCAACTATAACTGGCTAGAGCTTAGATCCACCAGCTGGTTGGCAGCCTAGCCGGCGGCAAGCAACGCCGACTGCCTGTCAGTCTTCATCGCAGTGCGGCACACTGTCACCATATCGTTGAAAAACCAACACAATAACAAATGGTTTCCTGATTTAAATTGTTTATTCCCTATTCATACAAAATTTTAAGTCCTTGCAAAAAAGTTTTGTGATCTTAGAAAAAATCAAATGTTGTACATACATTTTTTAAAATATATTTATTTTCTTAATATTCCAAATTGACAAAATATGCTCGCTCGTATATATTAGTTTTTAGTTTTTTATTAGGTTGTAGTTTTAGTATAATAATTTAAAATATACATTTTCTAAAGTCATCAGTTTTAGTCTTAATCTGAAAACAGCAGAAAGGTAGATATTGAAAACAAAACAAAAAATCATGTACTTTCGTGACACCCTGTTTATTTATTGTTTCCTAACCACTGTGCGCATTGTTCCGACCACGCTTATCAGTTTCACCTTGGCCTTGATTCCTCTGATTGACGCTGATTGAAGCTGCGCCAGTCGCCACTGACCTATGTAGAACGGTGCACGACGCAATTGCTGTCATTGAACTTGGACAAATTATGACGATTATTCAACTGCTTTGCGCTCACTAGATTCTATTATTAAAATTATTATGAATTTTGTTGTGCTTGTTTGCCTCGTTGCAGAACCGAAACGATTCCGGGCAATCCATCGTACAAGGCGACAATGCGGCTGACGATTACCAATGTGCAGGGCAGCGATTATGGCAACTACAAATGTGTCGCCAAAAATCCTCGTGGCGACATGGATGGCAACATAAAGCTCTACAGTAAGTATCCGCAATGTGTTATTTATACTTTTTAATATTGGCCCACAATACACAGACCGAAGTGCGGCAGAGCACAGACATAAAGTGCGATAAATAACAAGTGTTGGCCCAAATGTGTGCGCACTTATTTTTTGGACACGGCGCATTTCAAAACTACACCATTTGTGGCTTTAATTATGGCGGCCAAATGTGTGTACTTGATTGGATGGCGCCTGACAGGCGTGTGTGTAAATGTGCGCTAGCTGAAATTCCAGCCAGATAATGCGGTCGTTAGTTTTAGATGTATATCTGTGTGCATGGTAAAACAGCTAGATTGTGGAAAAGGCATTTAATATTATTGTTAATGAATTAAATTCAAGAGACCCCCGAAAGTAGTTACAAAAGTATCAATATATTCTGTTAGAGTTATACTCCTTAGATTCTTATACGCTTCCAGATACTTACGCACTTCATAGATACTTTATGTTAGGCCATATATCCATAAATGACTAAATCAACTCAGCTTTATGACCTGTTAAATACATTTGGCAAGCATTTGTGTGCCCTTTGGTATGGAAATAAATTTGAATGTACGCTCGCTGCACAATTGTTGAACTGGACAAATGGCTTTGTTTTAAAGTCTTGTTGCCTCGATTGTAAATAATTGTTAATCGATATGACAGTTTTGTCAAGGAATGTGAAAATATATGGACAGCTAACACGGCGTATACGCCGTTTTATTTTATGATTTTATTGTTACGTTGGACATGAGCCCAATAAAATGCCAATAATCTGTCAATTTGCTAAATCAGTCCCAGTTGGTGGGCCATTAAAGCAGCCGTCTGCAAAATGTATATGGGTGTATCAGAAAGTACGTAACTCGCAATTCCGGTCACAAAAGTTCATAAAACAATATAAAATATCCGTTCGTTTCGTTCGTTGCGCGACAATAAAAAGAGGGCGCCGACAAAAGGCCATGGCCAATAGCGGCCAGAAATTGTCAATGTGAAAATGCGACAAGTTAATTTATTTTTGGGCGCGCAGGCGATAAAAACGCAGCCAGCTTCGAGTCTGACGCGCCGTCAGCAGAGGGGCGGCTGCGGCTGGTGGTGGCAACGATCAACCAATTAAAGGTAACAAAGAACAGCCACAGCAGCTGATAATAAGAGGGCGGCAATAATGGCAACACACAATACAATGAGAACAATGAACCTGTGACAATGTCATTAAGTGGTCAGCATGGCTATGAAAGTTTGTAGCATCCTTTGGCATTGCTCCCGACACAAGGAGTCAAGGCGTGGCAAGGGCAATCGCCAAGTGCCCAGCCCCATAAATTTACTCAACAAATTGCCGTCAATAATGATATGGCAAAAAGAGCATTCCCCGAACGAAGAAAAGAAATTGAAAACGAAAAGCGAGCCAATAGCGGCTATTTACGACTGCTGAAAAGCTGTATGGACTACGAGTCGAACATAGAATTGGATAAATGAAAGTTTGAAGCAAGTACTAAAGAAGTGAGAAATTCTTTTTAATAAACTGCGACCACATAATACAATATTAAACTGTGTACCAATGAGATAAATACTTTGTCCTGATTTGTAATTCATAGAAATACTTGCTTTAAGGCAATTCAACAGAGCAAGTGTTTATATCCAAGACAATTCTGATAAATATGTAATCCTTCAAGAATGAATGCAGAAGCTAACTGTTACATAGAAATTGTTTTATATATATTATTTCCCACAAACATCTGACACTTTCCAAACGTTTTTCATATGCTTTCAAAACTGTTTTCTGATCTGATACCTAACACTAATTTGAAACTTTTGTTACTTCGTTACAGTGTCCAGTCCGCCAACCACACAACCGCCGCCCACAACAACCACGTTGCCGACAACAACAATAACAACAACGATTAACTTTCCCTACGATGGCAACACGCCCTTCAATGGCTTCGGTGGGGATGTGCCCAGGAACTCGGTGATTGTGATTGATAAATGTGAGTAGCAAAAGCTTTTGGCTGTCAGTTTAATTTTATTGCAGCTGGATTTTATACTCTGTACTCTGATCTAAACTTACAGTGGGCATTAAGTACCAGTCGAATTTAAATGAGATCGGCAAATCCGAACAAAAGCTAATGGGTAGCAATCAGGAAGGCTATGACTGGTCAAAGGGCAAGGCCAGTGCTGGGCTAAGCGCGCGCTCCGTTTGCTGTTGCCTGCTGACGCTTCTCTCGCTGCTGGCAATGCATTCGCATCATTAAAAAGTAAAGCAAACTGTATTTTAAAGTGCCATTAAAAACACCGAAAACAGAAAATTTAATGAAAAACCAAAAGAACAACAGAACACAGCTAACACAAAAGTAGCAACATGCAGCACATATTGCAACAAAAAAAAAAAGAAAACAGAAAAGAAAAACAAATACCTTACTAAGCAATTAGCCAAGTGCAATGCGGTTAAGTTTCTGTCTGACCTGTCCAACCCATTCCCAAATCTAAACAGCCTGAAAACACAAACAGTTTGAGGCAGCAAATTAATCGATTGAATGAGATTAGGGCAAAACCGATAGGCACATGCTCTTTCGCCTTACATTCGATTGCCCATTATATCAGATATCAGATTCTATATAGATTTCAAACAAATTCAACAAACTCATCTCAGATTTAGTTTCATTTGGTTCGATTTCATCAGGTGTAACACTTTCGTGTAATACTTTCTATAATTATTCCTTCATTTTTACTATCAACAACTGTTTTGACTTTACTCGAAAACGTTTTAATAGAAGCGCCTTCGCAAGGCCTTGCAGAATGGGGCACTTAAATTGTGTAGCCAACCAAATGATAAAATAAGCTAAAACATAAATCAATCCATATGAACAAAATTAAAAAAGAAAATAACAAAAATAATAAACACGTTTGAATTGTTGACAAATTGTTGAAAAAGAAAAAAATAAAACACACACACACATGAAAATTACTGCGAAAATGAAAAATGTAAATAATTAGACATACATAAACAATTGTAAATTATGTACTCGTTATAAGCATTGCATGAACTGCGCTTTAATTTGTATGGAATAAAAAAGTATTCGGCTTGTCAAGCCCGACAGATAACCATACTCTTAACCATAAACCCCCAAAGACCGGCCCGAGGAGGAGCCCGCCCAATGGAATCGCATTAATCAAAACGATGGAACATCTAAGTTGACTTGTAGGCAATGAAGGCGCAATGAAATTAATAATTGATCAAGTCATTTCCAAGGAAATTAAACATATTTATATATATATATCCTTAACTATGCTCACATATTCAAATGACAGCCTAATTAAGAACTTAACTATATATATATATATATATATACATTCATAAATATATCATAGGCTTTAGTTTGTGTTTTTAATTGATAAGAGTGATAATGTACATTTAAAGAAATTAATCCGCAGGAGACATTGGCATAGACAACATTATGAGATTGCTTTAAATCCAAACACGAATATAAATAAAAATTATGAATATAATTTATTTAAAGGGTTTTTACTTACAAATATTGCTATCTGTTTTAATTATTCTCACCTTTTGATTGTTCTCAGCACAGTAAGTACAAAACACAACATCCATTTTAACAAGATCGGCAGATTCTGTGTTATTCAGCTTAATCCACCACGTTCAATCGCATTATCCTGTTACCATGTTGTGATTCAAAATGCTTAAAAAGGATATAATGGCTTTAAGCAAATGAATGCATATAAAAGGCAGCAGGAGGTATGTCCGACTACATTAGGTATACTCCATAAGATCTCTGAATTGGATATTCATATTAATCTATATATGTACATACATACATATATTTGATGATTTAATGAACTCAAATCGAGGTGCTGATAAAGAATATGGTTGGACTACTCGATAAACTATTTGAATTGAATTAGCATTGCCAAATTAAAGAATTGGAATTATTATGGCAAATCATCGGGGAAACCTTCCTGGATCGGCAAACATTTATTTTATATTTAGCTTATTTTAAATTTGCATTTTTATAAGAGCAATTGAATAGGGAGGGATATCAAGGAGATTTCGCATCTCCCTCATATGCGGTTGCCTGCTTGCAATTAATAATAATTTAAATTTGACGGTCGCCATTCGGCACGTCGGTTGTGTCTCTAAATTTGACCAAAATTCAGCTGAATTACCAGGCGAACAACAATGTCAGTAGGTAGCCAAAAGTCGGAGACATCACAATTATAACAGATTGTGCGCCGGCGCGCCATTGGTCATATATATGTATAATGCCAAGCGAAAATGCATGATGGCTGCTTGGTGAAATAAATGTAATTATCCTTTTGTTTTGGTTCCTAAGAACATTCGTCAATACATATCGACCGTTTGCATTGTTGTTGTCGCAAAAATGTATAAAAGAAGCATTGTCTAATAGTGATGGCTAAACACGCAAGTGATGCTGCGAATTTGGCTAGATTATGCAGTATCCGCCAAATTTAGCCATTTATTTTGATGGATGTCTATACTTTCGTGAATTGAATCTGATTTTGAGCACATGATTTCTTTTTGACTTGTGAGAGTGTTTTTATTTTATTAAGTTTACGAGGTATAAAAGAGATTTCGCTTCTCACCAATATGCGGTTGCCTGTTTGCAATTCACATTTAAAATTTAACGGTCGCCAAATTGCATTCGGCACGTCGGTTGTGTCTCTAAATTTGACCAAAATTCAGCTGAATTACCAGGCGAACAACAATGTCAGTAGGAAGTCAAAAGTCGGAGACATCAAAATTATAACAGATTGTGCGCCGGCGCGCCATTGGTCATATATATGTATAATGCTAAGCGAAAATGCATGATGGCAGCTCGGTGAAATAACTGTAATTATCCTTTTGTTTTGGTTCCTAAGCACATTTGTCGATACATATCGACCGTTTGCATTGTTGTTGTAACAAAAATGTATAACAGAAGCATTGATTAATAGTGATGCGGTGGATTTGGCTGAAAAATGCAGTATCCGCTAAAAATAGCTATTTATTTTGATAGATAGCAGCAAATTATCTTAATTGAGGCTGATCTTCGGCAGATTATTCTTTTTGGTCTCGTGAGAGTATTTAACTTTGATTGATTATATGTATATTGCCATATTTTAAAATTGGCATTTTTATAGCCAATCCAGACATGATGATCCGCAGGTGTCAAATAAATTATGTATTTCCTGAATAAACGTTTATTTTACAGAATAGCTATGTCATACGCTTTAAAACTCCGCCGAGTTCCGTGTTAAAAAATCTTATGACATCATCACATCTGATTGCAATTAATATTTATATTTCAACGGCCGCCAAATTCCTCGGCACGTCGGTTGTGTCTAAATTTGAGCAAAATTCATCTGAGCTACCAGGCGAACAACAATATCAGTAGGTAGCCAAAAGTCGGAGACATCACAATTAGAAAAGATTGTGCGCCGGCGCGCCATTGGTCATATATATGTATAATGCCAAGCGAAAATGCATGATGGCTGCTTGGTGAAATAACTGTAATTATCCTTTTCTTTAGGTTCCTACGCACATTCGTCAATACATATCGACCGTATGCATTGTTGTTGTCGCAAAAATGTATAACAGAAGCATTGATTAATAGTGATGCGGTGGATTTGGCTGAATAATTCAGTATCCGCTAAATCTAGCTATTTATTTTGATAGATAGCAGCAAATTAAGTTAATTGAGGCTGATCTTCGGCAGATTATTCTTTTTGGTATTTTACGTTGATTATATGTATATTGCCAAATTTTAATCAATTAAATTATGTATTTCCTGGATCAACGTTTATTTTACAGAATAGCTATCTATATCTGTGTTATACGCTTTCAAACTCCGACGAGTTCTGTGTCCAAAAATCGCACGACATCATCACATCAGGTTACAATTAATATTTTAATTTTAACGGCCGCCAAATTCCAATCCATGTCAGTTGGGACCAAAATTTAACCAAAATTCAGCTGAATTACCAGGCGAACAACAATGTCAGTAGGAAGTCAAAAGTCGGAGACATCAAAATTATTACAGATTGTGCGCCGGCGCGCCATTGGTCAAATAAATGTAATTATCAATGCATCTGTTATACATTTTTTGCGACAACAACCAAAACAAATGGATAATTACAGTTATTTCACCGAGCAGCCATCATGCATTCTTGCTTGGCATGATACATATACATGACCAATGGCGCGCCGGCGCACAATCTGTTCTAATTGTAGTGTCGCCGACATTTGGCTACCTACTGACATTGTTGTTCGCCTGGTAATTCCGCTGAATTTTGGTCAAATTTAGAGACACAACCGACGTGCCGAATGCAATTTGGCGACCGTTAATTTTAAAATATTAATTGTAACCTGATGTGATGATGTCATGCGATTTCTTGGACACAGAACTCGTCGGAGTTTGAAAGCGTATGACACCGATATAGCTATCTGTAAATAAACGCTGATTCAGGAAATACATAATTTAATTGATTAAAATTTGGCAATATACATATAATTAATCAAAGTTAAATACTCTCACGAGACCCAAAAGAATAATCTGCCGAAGATCAGCCTCAATTAGGATAATTTGCTGCTATCTATCAAAATAAATAGCTAGTTTTAGCGGATACTGAATTTTTCAGCCAAATCCACCGCATCACTATTAATCAATGCTTCTGTTATACATTTTTGCGACAACAACAATGCAAACGGTCGATATGTATTGACGAATGTGCTTAGGAACCAAAACAAAAGGATAATTACAGTTATTTTCCCGAGCAGTTTAGAATAAGCTAAATAAAAATACAAATACGCTGATCCAGGAAATACATATATAATTAATTTGACAACTATGGACCACTTTGTCTGGACTGTTCTTAAAAATGTCAATTTTAACTTTTAGAAATATTTAATTAAATTTAAACAATCGCACAGTCTAAAAGAATCATCTCCCGAAGATCAGCCTCAATTAAGATAATTTGCTGCTATCTATCAAAATAAATAGCTAGTTTTAGCGGATACTGAATTTTTCAGCCCAATCCACCGCATCACTATTAATCAATGCTTCTGTTATACATTTTTGCGACAACAACAATGCAGAGGGTCGATATGTATCGACGAATGTGCGTAGGAACCAAAACAAAAGGATATTAACAGTTATTCCACTGAGCAGCCATCATGCATTTTCGGAGCTATACATATATTTGACCAATAGCGCGCCGGCGCACACTCTGTTTTAATTGTGGTTTCTCCGACATTTGGCTACCTTCTGCTATTTCTGTTCGCCTGGTAATTCAGCAGAATTTTGTTCAAATTTTGTGACACCGCCGACATGCCGAATGGAATTTGGCGTTCGTTAAATTTTAAATATTAATTGCAAACAAGCAACCGCATATTGGTGAGAAGCGAAATCTCTTTTATACCTCGTAAACTTAATAAAATAAAAACACTCTCACAAGTCAAAAAGAAATCATGTGCTCAAAATCAGATTCAATTCACGAAAGTATAGACATCCATCAAAATAAATGGCTAAATTTGGCGGATACTGCATAATCTAGCCAAATTCGCAGCATCACTTGCGTGTTTAGCCATCACTATTAATCAATGCTTCTGTTATACATTTTTGCGACAACAACAATGCAGACGGTCGATATGTATCGATGAATGTGCTTAGGAACCAAAACAAAAGGATAATTACAGTTATTTTCCCGAGCAGCCATCATGCATTTTCGCTTGGCGTTATACATATATATGACCAATGGCGCGCAGGCGCACAATCTTTTCTAATTGTGGTGTCTCCGACTTTTGGCTACCTACTGACATTGTTGTTCGCCTGGTAATTCAGCTGAATTTTGGTTAAATTCTAGACCCAACTTACATGTATTGGAATTTGGCGGCCGTTAATTTTAAAATATTAATTGTAACCTGATGTGATGATGTCATGCGATTTCTTGGACACAGAACTTGTCGGAGTTTGAAAGCGTATAACACAGATATAGATAGCTATTCTGTAAAATAAACGTTGACCCAGGAAAGACATAAATTAATTGATTAAAATTTGGCAATATACATATAATCAACGTTAAATACTCTCATGAGACCAAAAAGAATAATCTCCCGAAGATCAGCCTCAATTAAGATAATTTGCTGCTATCTATCAAAATAAATAGCTAGTTTTAGCGGATACTGAATTTTTCAGCCAAATCCACCGCATCACTATTAATCAATGCTTCTGTTATACATTTTTGCGACAACAACAATGCAGAGGGTCGATATGTATCGACGAATGTGCGTAGGAACCAAAACAAAAGGATATTAACAGTTATTCCACTGAGCAGCCATCATGCATTTTCGGAGCTATACATATATTTGACCAATAGCGCGCCGGCGCACTCTGTTTTAATTGTGGTTTCTCCGACATTTGGCTACCTTCTGCTATTTCTGTTCGCCTGGTAATTCAGCAGAATTTTGTTCAAATTTTGTGACACCGCCGACATGCCGAATGGAATTTGGCGTTCGTTAAATTTTAAATATTAATTGCAAACAAGCAACCGCATATTGGTGAGAAGCGAAATCTCTTTTATACCTCGTAAACTTAATAAAATAAAAACACTCTCACAAGTCAAAAAGAAATCATGTGCTCAAAATCAGATTCAATTCACGAAAGTATAGACATCCATCAAAATAAATGGCTAAATTTGGCGGATACTGCATAATCTAGCCAAATTCGCAGCATCACTTGCGTGTTTAGCCATCACTATTAGACAATGCTTCTTTTATACATTTTTGCGACAACAACAATGCAAACGGTCGATATGTATTGACGAATGTGCTTAGGAACCAAAAGAAAATGATAATTACAGTTATTTCACCGAGCAGCCATCATGCATTTTCGCTTGGCGTTATAGATATATATGACCAATGGCGCGCAGGCGCACAATCTTTTCTTTTTTGTATTTTTTTGTATTTTAAGATATCTTCACCAAACTAGATAGTTGCTAGTATCACTATTCTTCTCTCATGTTGTGCAAATTGTGAGCAACAATTCAATTAATTTTTCGGCTTTTATTTTTTTACATTTATTGCCAATGATGCATTCTATTATATGAAAACTTAACTTTCTGGTGTTTATTAAAATGGTTATGCGAACACTCTTTTATTTCTCATTGTGAACAATATTTAATATACATAGAATCAAAGAAATTTTTGTTTATTTTAAACCATTATTATTGCTATGCTAAGGTGGCTAGGTCCCTTTAACTTGAGTAGGAGCAGGGACATTTTGGTCGCACCATCATTTGCACCACTTTGTATGAGTACTCCCAGCCGAGCCACTTTTCCCAAAACATTCCTTTCCAATTTAATTTACTTTGGTACTTGCCACCCAAATATAGTCCGAACAGATTGCTTAAAGCACAACCGAAGTCAAAATAAACTTTATGTTATTTAAGAGTTGTTTTTACAGACTCACCTGTTGGTACAATCAGCATGCCACCAAGCACCCATACGCGCAATGGCACAGTTATCGGAACTGTCATCGTTGTCATTGTCATATGTGCTAAATTTCTTTCGAGCCTGACGTGTTAGAGAATCGCCCACATCTCCGGAATAGCTGCCCAATTTATTCATGGCATATTTTTCTGTTTCTGTACCAACTAAAAATTCATCATAATGTGCATAACGCTTGTTGCCGGAGAAGTCCTCCAAGTAGATGTAGAGTTCGTGCGGCTGTGAGGCAGTTATGGCGTGTAGTTTATCCAGACCAATGAAGAATTCATTGGTCAGATTGCCGAAGCCTTGCTTATATTCCCGCCAGTTGCGAAAGAAGTTTAGATCGCCCACAGTTCGGGATGCAATCACCGTCCAGCCCGGACCGGCTAGATTTGAATTACAGAGCACTTGAAAGGGTGGCAGTCCCGTAACATTGACCGTATAAATGCCATGTGCATTTCTATACGGTGGACATGTCGATGGAATGCTATTCAAAGTGTGGGTCTCTTTGTTATCTATAAGCTTCCTTATAATATCCGTCGCTGATAAGTTTATCAGTTCAGTAGAATGGCCATCATAATTGGCCTGTATATACTCATCGACTATTCCATACAGCTCATTTAGTTTCTCTTTTAATCTGTGAATTGAAAGCGGAATAACATATGTATAGAATTTTAAATTTGGTTTTAATTATATACACACTTATGTGTATATACTATAAACTATACCTGAAAATGTCTGAATGAGCGGCTCTGCCAATAACAACTTCTGCAGCACTTTTGGATTCATCTTCTTGAATTTCATTTGATGTAGATCCGCACTGAAACATATATTTTTCACAGAAATATTTGCACACAATAAAATACTTGAAATTACATTAATTGGTCGTCGGAACGAAACACCAAGACAATCCTGTGAAAAATAGCACACGAGGGCCAAGCTAATCCAGAAGAACGTCATCCCAGCTCAACTTCTCCTAAACTGATGACAAATTCGTGAACGTTGCATTTAAATAGATCGTTCGATCGTGCTCTCCAAAAGTCTTGTTCATATTTGATAAGAATATGTTAAACACAGTTCCAAATATAAACCATACATATATGAGTTTATACGATTAGCAGATACCCTGTCTGAATAATACGCACAGCGATTATAGTTAATAAAAATCGCATTTGGACAGACAACCATGGCTGACCAATCCATATTTAAAAGCACGGCACAGTTTTATAGTCCGTCGATATTTGATTTTATTTGATTTCATGTTTGTGCAGCACTTTGGGTACTAGAACGTGAAATTGTTATTGAGTCCGGGGGCGTTACCCACTTGGATGTCAACCGCACATTGCACATCAGCAAATGCTTACAGCTGGCGGAGGACATTGTTGCCGCATAGCTAAGCTCTTCGCAAGTCTTGTTTGTTGCCCACAAAAACCCCAAGCAAATATTTTGCCAAGCGGCGGCAAGAGCAACGTGATGCTACTTGTACTACGTGGCGTATGCGCAATGCAAACACAAAAGAGCCCTCGTCCGCCCAAAAGGACGGGCGGCAAATGTTCTAAAGACGCTGATGATGCATTCAGCATTCTACTTGACAACTAAAGCTGAATTGGCCAATTCAACTGCAGGTTGTTGCACTTTCAATTTCAATACTTTGGCTGGTCAACAAAACCAGCTACAGATTTAATATGCTTTGATTTTAAAAAGTAATGCGATAATAATTCAAAAAATTCTGTGAGTCCGAAGGTTATCATTTAGCAATTCTCAGAATTATGCTTAAATTCATAGATTTGACAATTTGCACACAAATAAATAATATATTAAAAAGCTAACTATCATTTCATATAGCCTTTGGCAGCTTGGTAATAAGAGTTCCCATTTTCCAATTTGTCATAATTATAAATTATTTTGATTTAGCTTTTATTTCAAACGTTTTAAAGGATAAAAAAATGAAATGCTTAAGATAAGTCTTAATTCTAGGAAAATTGCCAGTGCCAGGAACTTATAAACAATTGTTTACTTAATTATTTGATATATATATATCTATATTTTACAGGTGCTGTTAATAAATGAATCTCAAATTTAAAGATATGCTCTGGCATGTGTTAACTTTTAAAAAAGTTGATAAGGAATTAAATATTTGTAACATTATATGTTTGTGCTTATATGCTACTAACTCTAAGTAATTATTGTTGATTGGAAGTTGTTAGGATTAAACCGTTACGGCGCGTTGGTCCAGCAGTGTGTCGATGATCTTCTCGATGTGCTCACTGCAACTGCCCAGACAGGTGTCGGCGTACTCGACAAGAAACTGCATGAAACTTTCCAGCTCTTCCATGGAGCAGGCGCGGAATCCACTGCTGCGGGCGATATTATCAATGGTGCGCAGCTTGTGGGCATATTCGGGCTTGCTGCGGCAATGCTTCAACGTGGCTTCCGTTAGTTTTGAGGGCAACTCGTAGTTGCGTATGCGCTGCTCGACGCTTTTCAGCTTGGTTTGCTGCTGCTGCAGGATGCGCAGCATTTGTGGCATGCTCATGGGCTTCGAACGGACAACGGGCAATGTTTTGTCGAAGAGCTCATCCAGCGGGACAGCCTCATAGTCCTGGCTAAAGAGGTCCGGAGAGAACGAGAGTCGACCGCTGTTATTGCTGAAGCTGTCCGATTCAAATTCGGTCTGGTCCAGATCGCTAGTCTTGATGGCATTGTTTGAGCTGCTGTAGTGGTTACTGGGCCAAGCGTACTTGCTGCGCCCCTCCAGTCCATTGCTGTTGCCTGTCTGCAGGCCCACCAGCATGCTGTAGCTGCTCTCAATGGAGAACTTGGGCATGGTGTGCCAGAACTCGGGCACGCAGCTGAACTCAAAATGATCGACGCCAAAGCGCAGCTCGCAGTCAGGACTTGTGCTTAGCTCCGTGTCGAGGAAATGAAACAGACGTTCAATCTTCTCGCTGGGCATGTGCTTGCCGCTAAAGGGGACGGCCAGATCGCCGCTGGCGAACCAATAATGCGAGAAGCCCTTGACGCTAGGCGGTCGTTCCGGCAGTTCCTTGGTCTTTGCCTCCTGTAGGCCGGCAGTTGACCTACAAAACTTGTGTCCATCAATGCCGAAAGTCAGTTCAGGAGTTTCCCAGGTTTTTTGGGTGAATATCTCGTAGAGCAGACGCAAACGCTCCGGTGTATTGTGCACAATATCCAATGCGACCGTAAAATCTCCGGCGCAGATCCAAAACTTGGACTGCGGCTTGCTCGGCGGCAGCTCCTCCAGCTGCGATGAGCTCATTTCAACAGTGGGTGCATTGGCAAAGAACTCGCGCTCACTGCAGGTCGGCGTTGTTGGCGCATCCGACGAGCTAGCCAAGTCCAGTGGATGATCCTCTCGTATCACTTGCATAGCCAACGAACTGCGACGCGACTTGTCCAACTGCTGCCCAGTTGCACCAATGGGACTGAAGAGCTGCTGATGCGCAGCACTCGAATAGTTGTGTGCCTTTACTGGGGTGGAAAAGCCCGAGGGCTTTGTTTGGGACATGCCAAGCGAGGAGCGACGCAACGGACTGTTGTCCATGGCATCATTGGAGCACGTCTCGAAGCCCTGATCTATAAAACTGTCGCGGAGCTGCTGATCCAACGATTGGCGCGGCGTCTGCGACGGCGACTGATCGCTGTCCGCATTGGGCGATGGCGAGGACATCACCGTCAAGGTATACGCGGACTTGATCTTTCTGGGCGAGTTCACCTGACGCATCAGCGACTTGTCCAACTCAATGTAGCTCTGCTCCGGCACCGGCGGCGGTGCAGCAGCTTGAGCTTGAACTGGTGCTGGTGCTGCACTTGATGGCTTTTTCTTGGCTTGCAGTGCCGCTGGCTTGTAGTCGGAGTCAGAGTCGGTGCTGGTCACAGCATTGGCAGTCGCTTCTACAATGGAATTCTCCTTCTTCCAGGTGAGCGTGCGACGCATTTTCTTCTTACGTGGCGGCCGCACGGGCTTCGCAAAGTCAAAGTCTGCAGCTTCGTCTGGTGTTGCTGGCATTTCTGGCTGGGATTCATCGCTGGTTATCTGTGCAGACAATTGAAATAAATTCAAATTAAATTTAAAACTAATTCAATTCAGATTCGTGAGTGAATGAAAGAGTTTACGATTTCGATTTTAGCAGTCCAAGATATCAATAAAAATTTTTTTAAACGCATAAAATTCTTGATATTAGCTTTCAGTTGGAAAGCCGCTAAAAATTGTAGTGCACTCACCTTTGGCAGTGTAGACAATCCAGACTCACTTTCCTCAGCGTCTGATTGCTTGCAACTCGATGAGCTGCTCGATGTTATGCAGGTGGATTGCGTCTGGCCCAGACTTGGACGCGGCGCAGGTACAGGCGGCGCTTGGCGTTTGATTTTGCGCGGCGTGGGCGTGACGGCCGTTGGGGTTGTTGCCGTGTCCACGTCCTTTTCGTCCACATGGCTCGATTCCTTAGTTTTGCTTTCCAGCTCCAGCTTGGCAATAGCCTCCTCGAGCAAACGTTCCACGGCAGACTTCTGGCTGATGTCGCCAATGGAACTGGCCGTGATCTGGGCCGGCCGCTCGTCGCTGCTGGCAATCTCAATGGTCTGATCGCTGTTGGATACGCTGGTTATGTCGAAGAGCACGCCATTCTCGGCAGTTAGCCAGGTGTAGAAAAGACTCTCCAGCGGCTCGTTTTGAAAAAACGGAAGACTATCATTCCCGGCGCGCTCCTGACGTGTGCGTCGTATCTTCTTGGGCGGCGCATACGCCTCCGTTGGCAGCGCGCTGCGTATGGCTGACAAATTGCGCTTCTGTGAGGCGCACTGCTCGCGCTCGTGCAACAGACGCCCACCCGGCATGGCAATCACATGTCGCTCCGGACTGGGTTTAATCACCACAGTCAGCGTGCTCACATGCAGCGAAGGTGATGGGGACTTGGCCGGCGTTGTTGCCGGTCGTGGTGGCGTGGACTCCAGCACGCACTTGGCCTCCAGTTCCTGGGCCAAATGCTTGACGCTGGCCTGCTGCTCGGCCACCACCTCGCCGCGTGCCATTTGCTTTTTGACCTGTGCTTTAAGATCGTCCGCATGCTCATTAAATTTGGGATGCTTGGCGGAAATGTCGCTGACAAACTTATTGAAGAGCAACACCTTATCCCTAACGCTCAGCTCTCGGAACACATCCTCGGCCACCAGGCAGGGCCCTTGAGCAACGGACTCATCCTGCTGCTGCAAATGTTGCTGATGCTGCTGCAGATGCTGCTGCAGCTGCTGTTGCAGATGCTGATGCTGCTGCGGTCTGGGCTGTGGCTTGGGCTCCGGTGAAAGTGATAGCTCATTGTGCAGCGTGGCGTATTGCAGCGGTTCGGCGCGCCGCATTACCTGATTGAACTTCGAGTTGAATAATTGGGCTATCTCCTTGACTTTCATGGGCAGCTTGCCGCTGGTCTTGTTATTGGCGCCACGTACCGCCTGTGGTGTTGCCAGTTGCGGTTGTTCGTATTTTTGTTTCAACTCGTTGATCTTCTGCTTGCAACTGTCCACTTTCTGCTTTGGCAGCGGCACGGGTTGGCTGGCCAGTTTGGCAATGGCGCTGGCTACTTTGCCAGAGCAGGGGGCAGTCGTTGTGATGACATCTTTGGTAGGCGTTACGGGCACCTCTTCATCAAAGTATTTCATGAGGTTCTCAATGCTGGACAAGTCCAAGTCGGTGACTTGTAGGCGTGAGGGTGTCACGTATGAGTTTTGATGCTCCAAGGCGGTCAGGAAGCGATCATCGTCCAGTGAGGAGACCTCAAAGAGCTCCTCGCGCGTCATTGTGGCACGCAGAAGTCCGCGCCCATCGCTGACATCGCAGTAGGCGTGACGTGATCGTCGCTCCTCAATCTCTGCATTTAGTTGAAGCAGCTCGCTCAAATCGGCGCTGTTCATGGTCGCCGTGTCCATGACGAGCTCGTTCTGCTTGTGATTATTGTTGGGTGTGGAATTGCTTAGCACCATATTGAAATATTTTTTGTATTATTTTAGTTTTTTTTTGTTGTTTGCGTTGTTCACGTTAGACGTTGCAGTTTGTAACTGTGAACGGCGACACTGGTGCGGCGCCTTTTAACCGGCCACAGGTAAGCGGCATGCAAATTTTATTACACCCGCTAATCCGGCAAGCATCAGGTCTTCTAATCGAGACACAGCTGCGGTTCTGGGTTTTCACGAGATTTCATTAGCGGCGCGTACCTTCCAGGAATCCTCTAATTCGCTGACCTGTGGATGGCTGTGAAAAAGGTAACAGGTAAGTGGAATATCATCGAGAACAGTCCATTGGCAATACGTTAATCAAGTTAAGAGAATACACTCGTTGACTTGCCACATGAGCACGGCACTTTGGGCTACGTTAAAATTATGTTAATAAAAGGGACAGTATTTTAGGGACGAACAAAGATGTCGCCAGTTTATGAGGGTTTTAGGGTAGGAATTAAGACAAGCATTGCGACAGTTACAAAATGAAGCATCCGATCCTTAACAAGAATTATTGCGCCACCCAGCAAAATATGATCAAAGTTAAGTTCTGTGAGCGGACATATTTATTTTACATAATATATTCTGTCATTTTATATGTACAATTAATAAGTCTTTAGCTTGCAGATACAGAAAATTCGAGTAAAGAAGTCTCAGGAGGTTAACTAAGTAAACGACTTTGCGTATTTAAGTATGAAAATATTATAGAAAATATTTGGTATACCGCATGTGCCCAAAAGTAGGCAACACATACAACAACATACAGCTTTATGCCAGTGCCAAAGAGCTCCCAAAGAGCTTGCGAAGAGCTGACAGGAGTCACCACAAAATGTGAGTACTAACAAGACCCCAGAGAGCTGTGAGCGACAATAAAAATCACATACGAAAATTGTAACTTGTCGCTGGGCGAAGCACATGGGTTGAGCTTTGATTTCATTGGATTTGGGACAGCTGGCAATGTCGCCGCGAGAGCTGAAACTTTGTTGGCATCGCCATTTGGCGCCTTATGCAAATCGTCGCCAAAGCTGTAAACGAGAGGAGATTCAGCAGGTGCTAAGTTTAGGAATTGCTGCTGAATGCTGAATACTGATGATGACATTTGTGAGTTGGTGGCAGCGCACTTGACGGCATCATCATCTACGACTGAGTTCGGGCCTTAAATTCGACCATTTCAATTTGCTAATAGCCACGTGGCATATTTCCACGCATGGAAAGTTGCATCCACTGAATCTAGTCTAGACAACAAATTTGCCAAACAAAACCCAATGGGTAAAAGGTTTTTCACGTTTTTCACATTATATCTTTCTCCCTCTGCTGTACCGCTTCTTTGTCTGACTGTTTGTCTGTTTGTTGGTTTGTTTGTTTTTTTATTTTTTGCTTGCCTCGCTTTCAATAACTTTAATATCATTTCTATGGCGCACAGACGCCGGAAATTGAATTACTTGAGTAACTCGAGAGCCAAAAAAATGAAAGCAAACCAAACAAAGGAGGTGGGGCTTGGAGTATAAGCGCGGTTATTCATCGACTTTAAGATGCAGAGCTTACCGCAAGCATTTAGTGCTCCCCTTTGCGCCCATCGCAAAAAGTGCATGGAGGTTACAACTTATTTTGGAACCAGGGTTAACCCATCGAAATGTGGTGAGGGGAAGAGGGACCGTATGCCGAGTGCATGCGTAAGTGAGCATTTAACAAGGCAAACAGTTTGCGCGGCCCGAACTCAACCCGATTGCAAGTTACTTTTGCTTTTTATGCGCTGCTCGTTGAATCGTGAGGCACAACTTTGCATACCCTTTCCATACGCAGCTTCAGCTAACCTGGGCGCCTTGACTTTTTGCTGATAGCCTTATCTACGCAGGAAAGCTTCTTGATTAATAACCTCTCTCCGGCCATGCAAACAGATCGGAGGTTTCAAAAACTCATCTAAATATCTAGACTTAATGGGTGTGAGTCAAATTGGCGAGATCTTCGATTTACTGCAAGCACAACTGGGCTATGATAGGCAATGATCAGCATTTCGTAGAGCCGCACTCTGCTGTTCCTTTCGTGACTTGCCAAGCGTAATTGAATTATGAAAATCGCGCTTCGAAAAGGCGGCGTTGCCAGCCGCAGTTGCCGATGCATTGATGCAGGCAACTCGGCAAGGACATGAAAAGTAACATGGCATGGGCATGAGCATGGACATGGGCATGGGTTGGGCTACCATTGAACCGTTAACAGCATTTTAAACATGCTTGCACTTTCATGGATGCACACACACAGACATGCACACTCACGGCTAAGAGATATAGCCGCTATGTGGAGATTAATTTTCACGTTTTCCTCGTGTTAATAATTTAATAAATTAAAATGAAATTTTGCTTTACAGCGCTCAAAATCGCTTTACTCTTTGCCACTTTGCTCTCCACCAGCACGTTATGAAATATGTGACGAAAAAGTGAAATTTTTAATATAAATAATTGTTGTATAGCTTTCACTTTGTCATACACTGTGTGCACACAAAGGCATATGCACTTGTATATCGTTTTTGAAGCTTATCAAAAATATATTTGCATTAAGTACTTGCAAATATTTCGCATACTATTTCGGTATTAACTATCTTTGACAAGAACTTAATGTTCGTTAAAAATATGGCGTGCTTAAAAAATTGTTATTAATTCACGCGCTGTCAATTTTGCTGACCCGGCCTTTGGATGTGTGTGTGTGTGCGAATGCCACAAATTGCGATTTAATTAAAATGCAATCAATTAAAAGCAAATCAAGCATATGCTTTAATGATTAGGCCATAAATAGTGTCAGGAAATACATTAAAAGACAACGTTAAATAAAAATTCTAGCACAGTTTGTTGATGGACCACACAACTAATTCGATTTATCAAGCATTAATTTTCTCTGAAATCGATGCACTTTCGTAGCTATAGAAACTGTTTATGTGATAAATTTATTCGCCAAATATTGCTGATCATGAATATGCATATTTCAAATTTCATCAAAAGGCTGCATATGGAGATACGACGAATCTATTTCATGAATCGCACCGTCAGCTAAGGCCTGGGTAATTACAATATCAATATCAGTCTAATGACTAATTAACGAAGAACGTGAATGGAACGTTAGTTTTGTCAAAAATATAGTTTGAATGTCCATTAAAATACGTATTCGACTAAGACAGCATTTGGTTAGCAGTAGAACTGCCTTAAAGTAGTTTAAATTATGAATATCAAATTTAAATTGTTATTTGAAATAGATTTCTTCATATGGAAACTAACAAATACTAGCGCAAGAGGCACAAATGGTGCTGAAACAATCAGTCAGCGACAAATTGTGCTCTATGGGATCACTAATGGGCGTGATAAGCCGGCGAGTGCTACAAACGTCACAAAACGTCGACGACGGCACAAAGGAAACGATTGCCATCAAACTCATCTCTCGCAACTTGACACTCGCCACTCGCGACTCGCTGCCAGTTGGGGACAGTTGGGGAGTCAAGAGTCCAATGCGCAGTGGCCACTGGCCGGGCCCCCTCTCAACACGACAAAGACGCCTCGGCTCGAGTTAATGTTTACCAAATGCATTAGCGATGGCCAGCATATCGCAGCGGTTGCCGGTTCTCTGACCCCCGTGCGAACCTCTCGTGCTTGGGGTTACTCATTAATTGCAACGCCAAATTGCGTCATCCGTTAATTCAATGCCTTATCAGGCGCGGCAGCCGAACGATGGCGACGCTGATGACAATTAATAACTAAATCGTGAATTGAAACAATTTTCGAATTGTAATTCAAGCCGAGCCGCGCTGCACTGACATAAATAAAGCTGTGATTCCTGCTCAAAAAAAAAGCTGAGCACCTTACCAAACGAAAATTTTGCATATTTTCTCTGATCGAATAGACTAGAATTACAAAACTATGCTAAACGATAAAGTCTGATTGTTTGGCAAGATTATTATATACAATTTAATAACGTAATATTATTCGCATATAGTTTTTAGCTCGTTAATTAAGGAATCATTGATATCAATTATAGTATTACTTTATTGCAATCTATGCTACAAGATACACAAAACTTAAAGCTGGCCAAATTTTTAATTGTGTATCAGTAAATTTATCAAGCAGTTGCTTTACATATTTGAACATAAGTAACCAAGTTATCGAATGGGAAAATATTTGTTTAATATATTTTTAAGTCACTTGCATTTCTTGCAGTGTATCATAGATAAGCCCGCCGCACACTAACTAAAAGAAAAGACGTATTTAAACGTTGATAAGCAAGTCAAGCAAAAAAAAAAATGTAAAAAGCGCGCTGCAAGAATTTAACACACACGAGCACTCGTACACACATATACATACACACACACACACACACACATACACACACATACACACACACTCAGTAAATACATAAATGTATATGTCTCGAATGAATTAAATACGAATACATAAAAATTGAAAACGCGTGAAACGAGTTTTTAGTTGATTTTTAGCAAGCGGCGAACGCGCAACGAAACCTTCTGCAAAACAAAACGGAGATTGTGAAATATTCAAAAATATACAAAGAAATATTTTTGTAACACCTTTCTGACATGTGTGCGCCTAAAAGAAACCAAATACATCAACAACAACAACAACAATTGCTGCTCCGAACTGTAGTGCACAGCATAAAAAACTAAACAAAACATAATCGGTTATAGAAACAACAAATTTACTTCAAAGTGTTAAGCGAGAAACAAGAGTTGAGCTCAAGTGAAAATGCCACGCCTTTGGGCGCTCTGCTTGCTTCTGGCCAGCGCCAAGGCGCTGCCCACCAATCAGCTCAGCAAAAGCTGCCGACTTACAGCGGCCGATACATCCACAGAGCCACCCTGCAGCGCGGACATCAATTTGAAGCACATCCAATTGCTGGAGCAATACATGCTACCCGAGCTGGATGCGTGCCAGGACTTTTATAAGTACGCCTGCGGCAATTGGCGGTCGGTGCATGAAGCCGGCGTATCGGCTATGTCGTTGAGCGGGGCACGCATCGATCAACGCTATGTGGAGCTGTTCGAGCGTCTGCTGGATGAGCCACAAGCGCCGGAGCACGAGCTGCCCATGTATACGAAGCTGTTGCGCTACTATCAGAGCTGCAGGGCATTGGGTAAGCCGCGCCTGCGCCGCTATTTGGAGCAGCTGCCGCACACGGCCAGCAATCATTGGGCAGAGCTGTTGGCGCTGCTGGGACGCTATGGCTATCACGAGCACTATGTCAAGATCGAGGTGAGCCAGCACAATGCCACACAGCATATGCTGGTCGTGCAGCCGCATAACTACAATCTCAGCCTGAATCTCAGCATGATTATCTACAAAGCTCTAAGGCGACACACGCACGGCCTGCTGCCCAATCTTACGCAGTTGCGCGAACGTTTTGGGCAACTGGAGGCAACACTGCAGCAAATGGCGAGGCCGGCCAACAGCAACAGCGAGGAGGAGACGCTGCGCAACTATACACTGGATGAACTGCAGCAGGCGCTGCCACAACTGAACTGGACGCATGCATTGCAGCTGCAATTGGGCGCCACATATCCAGGCAGCCATCAGCTGCTGGTAGATGATCTGCCGGCGCTGCGGCAACTGATCACATTTCTCAACCGGGCCGATGCACGGCTGCTGCAGCTGTACAGCTGGGCGCGTTTCCTACAGCATCTGATGCAGCTACCCCACAATCCGCTTAGCAACACACACTCCAACTCCAGATCGAGCTGTGTGCAGCACATGCGCAAAACGCTCTACCTGCCCATGAATTTTGTATACGAGCACAGCTATTATGGCCGACAGCGTGACGCGGACGAGCGCGTCATCTTTGGCGTCTTCGAGGAGCTGAAATCACAGTTCGCCAAGCAGCTGCGACGCAATGAGTTTGGCCTTGAAGCTCCGCTGCTGCAGGCGCTGCTGGCTAAGGTGCACGGTTTGCGGCTCAACCTGGGCAACATGCCGACCAACGTGAGCGCTCAGTTTTATGTGGATTGCGCGCAGCACTGGCGGGTGGGCGGTGACTTCTATGAGAATCATTTGCAGAGCCTGCTGCAGTACTATGCACATCTGGCGGAGCTGGAGCGCAGTGCGAATGCCAGCATGCGTCAGCTGTGGTATAGCTTCAATCATCATGCACCCGGGCTAACCGATAATATTGATGCCACGCCGTATTTCTATTGTCTGGGTAGCATCATCATTATGCCCTATGCCTACATGCAGCTGCCCTTCTACGACGCCCAGTTCTGGCCAGCTCTGCTTTACGGCGATTTGGCCAACACACTGGGCCACGAGATGCTGCACGCCTTTGACACCTACTTCGTGGACTACGATGCTCAGGGTGTTATGCGCGACTACAGTGACCAGTTGCTGCTGAACGACTACTACGTGGACGCGGTAAACTGTCTCAATGACAGCGAGGTCTTCATGCTAAATGAACGTACCGCGGACATCAGCGGCACACGCTTGGCGCTGCAGACCTATATGCAACAGCCGGCGGAGAGGCGCAACAATGGACGCTTGTACTTTCTGCAATTCGCGCAATTCTTTTGCGGCGAGGAGGCGGACATATTCCATGATACGGGCAGCAAGCGCTTAAACTATGCACTGGCGCAGATGCCCGAATTCGCAGAGGTATTCCAGTGCGCCCAGGGCTCGCCCATGAATCCCGTGCAGCGCTGCCGATTCTGGTAGCATCAAGAATATATAGTGAATATATAGTGTATACAATCGTAACTGCTGTATAGCTTTAACTAGTTAAGCCATCAAGTATTGTAAATAAAAATATGCTTAAGTAACTGGTCTCGCTTCCTTTCTTTCGCTCTGTCTTCTGTCCTGTAGCCATATGAGGCACATCAATATGCGGCACACATATGCCCACAGAAATCCTTGACAGTCTCGCAGCAAAGCACAAGCAGCGCGATTTGCCGGGGAAAGGTAACTTGCAGCCAGCGAGACAAGTTAATTTTCAATTACGTGCACAACGTGCGCGCCGGGCAAAAGTCGAAAGCCAACGGCATACGCGACTGCGCCTACAACTGAGGCAAGCGAAAAACGCTGCAGCGTGGCAGCTGGCAAGGCAATAGGCCACATGAACGTGCAAATGACCTGATCCAAAAGACGACAAAGACTAAATACATAAATGCAGGTGTACGCTTTCCTACAAATCAATTTACAGACATGGGAGCTGCTTCAAATAATGATAAGGGAAGTATGTATTTCCCACTTGACAGAAGTTAGCCTGATTAAATATTTTTTTGTGTTTCCTGGAGCACAATGAATCTGCGACTATGTCCTTTAAATATGTTCATAGATTCCTAATTTGTTATATTTATATATCGAACTCCATGAAAATGCAATATCAACAATTTTTTTTGGTTGTAAGTATGTTTAAGTATTCCGTCAGCTTTAAATAAGTGTTGCATCAGTTTTGTATGTTTCAACTGAGCAAAGTTTAACGAGTAGAAAATTAATTTTTAAATGAGCTGAGTAGTGTATATATAAGTGCGTATATATGTGCATAATTAAAATACATTATGTATGTTTCAATGGCGACAATCCCCCCGACTAGCTTTCGCCTATAACTTTAAACTTTCCATATTATATATATAAACATTTTTAATGCCTTTCCGTGACTTGCGAAAAATGTGTTAGAATTTGCGCAACATTTGAAATCAACTTGGTAATTTGTAAGGTACGCAATATAATTAATTTAGGTGAATTTACAAAATCGAATATAAATTACATTGAATTTAATTTCCGATTGAAAATTGTATCAAATAAGTTTGCAGCTAATAGAAAAACTATGCAGCACATGTGGCCTGCCGTTGTGCATGGACAATAACTTAACAAACTTGCAGCGCATACGAAAGAAAAACTACAAATGGGAAATATGAAATGCAGAGGCAGCATTAAGAATTTTCTCGTTGGCATCGTCATGCATTGAAATCAGCAGCTTGTGGCACAGCAACAGCAACAGCAGCGGCAAATGCTGAGGCACAGATACGTCTCTATATAAACAGACCGGAGCACAGACACACAGACGCGCACACATACACACACAGAGACGTACACGTACAGTCACATATGTTCAATGTGCGTGTCTTGTTTGCCGGCACGCTTTTTATTTATTTGCTAATTAACGCGCTTCCTGTGCAGCAGCCGAAGCTTGAGCTGCGCGGCAACCGACAACAACGCGCCGTCGATTTTCTCTTGGCAACTTGTTGAAGGTCGTTTTGGCATATTACTCATACGCAGCATGGGCCGCAAGTCACCTGGCAACCGCATTTGGCGCCCACATTAATAGACCATTAACAAGCCACCCATCCCAGAACATGCGCACGTGATCTGCCTGACAAATATCGAAATCGAACCCAAAACCAAAACCGCTGCCCAATGAAAACCGACTGCGTACAGGACTTGGGACAAACGCCTCAATTGTTAATTAAGCAAAAAGGTAGAGAAACGCCGAGAACACCATGCTCTTCGGGCATTAAAGACAAATGGAATATGCTATTGAATTTCATTTTAAAGCTGATTAAAAACGTATAAATAATGAATTCGAAATTTGACAAGGCATCCTCCTATTAGCAACAGCTGAACTTATGCGGGCTTTGCCACAATTTAAACATACAACAAACATATAAAGTTATAATAGAATTAAATAATTAAAATAGCATAATAATAGTTGTAATATAATAATAAGAAGTTTCGTTTTGGCAATTTGAACGCATTGCAAACATCATTACATAATTGATGTGCCCACTAATTGGCGGCTTCACACGGTTTGTGCGCATTTATGTGACTAGCTCAGATTGTCTGGCTGTCTTGGCTATATATTGTATATGCTAAGTCGGCAGTTTGTGCCGCCGCCGGATCGAATCGTCAGCTTGCTGAGCTTGCGGTTTCCTCGACCCGCCGACGACTCGCGCGACCACACAAATTGATATTCAATGTGCGACTTGCCCGCTGCCCGCGGCTGTGGGCTCTGCCTCTGCCTCTGAGCTTGCGTTTGTGTATTTGTATTCGTATTTGTATTTGTATTTGTGCGACTTATCAGTGAGAAATTTCATTCATTCATGTAAGTCAAATTAGTTTCGCTGCCGTTCTGAATCGTTTAATAATTAAGTTTAATTTTAAACTGCTTAGAGCGCATTTCACGTGTTCGAGTGACGCAATCGAAGCACTGGATTGCGTGTAGCCTTCCAGTGGGTGCTGCCCAGTTGCAGTCGCTGACCCAACCAAGTGGGCACAGCCAATGATCGCACTGCACGCCGACTCAAATGACTGATTCTATCCGGAAATTTGCATGGTACGATTTTCTCTGGCACGTTTGTCTGATACCGGTCGCAGGCAAATCGATTGAATTCCCCAATTTCGCAGTAGCTAAAATTGTTATGAGTTCTTACCCCAACATTATTAGAGATTTGCCACAGACAAAAAAGACAAGAAAGAACATTGACATAAGAAAAAACTAACGTAGTCGCTTCCTAGCTACTACGATTTGGCAGAGGGTTAATCGCCCAACTACCCCGTTAGACATTCACATGTGAATAGACAAAAATAATAAAGTATGCTAATTATGACTTTAGTCTCTATATATATATATTTCACAATGGCACAAGTGTAATCCATCAAGGGTGCATCGCGACAACCAAGTCTTATAATTTATCTACAGTTGCCATTCTATTCTACTCTTCCCATTTCGCCCACAAGCTTTGGTCAGTATGTTTCCTAAAAAAAATGCGCAAAAAGACCAACAACAGCTGTAGAAACGACAGCGGCAACCGCCAACGAAACCAACAAAATCTGCGGCTAAATTCGCACGTTCCGAGTGTCAGTAACAGCGGCGGCATCGTCCGCTGTCCAAGTGTTTGACACTGTTTGCCTCAGCACTCAGATTTAGATACAACTCCAGCTCTAACTCTAGCAGGAAGCTTGCATGTTTATTAAACAACGATTTCGTTATTGCCAAAAAGAAAATACCGCAGAGCCAAAAAGTCAACAGCCACAGCAATTTTTGTGGTGTGCCACGGTGTTTGTAAATGTTTTGATGTTTGCAGCGATTCAAATTGTTTCTGCTGTTATTGTTGTTGATTTGTTTGATTTATTTACCTAACTGCCAGCAGCTGTCCGAGTGATTGTCTGTTATTGTAAGCGGCTTCATTGTTATGCCTTTAAAAGAATGACCACACGTTTGTTCGAATTCCCATAAACAAATACAAACTGAAACACGTGCAGAATTTCACAGTAAAGTTAGTGAAAATTTATTTTGCAAATAAACATTAAGTGCACAAAGTTAATCAAAATGCACGAAAATGTTTATAATTATTAAGTAAATTTGGACAAAAGCTTATATGTTTGTGTATAGATAAGAACATCACGTGACACCAAACGAGTCAGCTGTTGAGATCAGGTCTAAGGTCTTGAAAACACATACAGTCTTCATGTGGGAGATTATAAGCTAAAGAATTACACTAGTTGACAGAAATTTAAAACCAGAAACCATAATTTCGAATACTCAACAATTTCAAGTGCTAACAATTCGCCAATGTCGCAAAATTGTAAAGCACGCGCTCTTTGTACAAATGGAATGCTTTATAATCCGATGCCAATTCATTAATAAAACAATAAAGTGCTCTGGAATTAAATGCTTGACCTGACGATGCCCTGTAGCTGGCCTTAAAACAGGCGAGTTTTAGAGTTTCTCTTCAGATACATTTCCTGAACGAACGGTCTTTTTAAATTCTTTTAAAATATTGTTGTTTAAGGTTTCCAAAAGTTAAAATTTCTTAAGTCTGTGTATACTGTGTTAGAATTTACAACGAAATCATATATTCTACGATCTCTACTTTAAGGAGATATAATAGATTAACGGATATTTTACCAGAATACATATCCCCATGGAATATAACTTATGGTATCGAACAACTTGCCTTTACTTTTTTCAGTCAAATATTAAAAATCCTTTGCAGTGATATAAAAAGCAGGCAATCAAGCAAACAAACATACAAACAAAAATATGTTCAAATTCTGGCAAATATTTGTGCATATAAAAATACGAAATAATTTATTGAAGTGCCGGCAACTCAAGCGGCAGCTGCTGGTGCAATAGCTAGGTTCCGGGAGTTAGTAATGGAATGCAGACGGCATGCCTGCGCGCGTGTGTGTGAGTGTGTGTGTGTGTGTGTGTGTGTGTTTGTGCAATTAAATACGAGTCAAACGGCTGGCAGGACATTTAATGATGATGGCGACATAAACACCGCTAGTTTCGCTGGCTTCATATGCGCTGGTCAGTTGATTAATAATGCTGCCAAATGTATGAGCGTGTGTGTGTGTCTGTGTGTGTTGCATGTGTGTGTGTGTGGTGTGCACATGTTGACATAATTGCAACATATGAACAAACAGCGGCTGCACGCAATGCGTAACGAGCTTTTGAGGCCCGAAACGTGCTCGAGAGCAAAAGTGGAAATGCTTGTTGCCATCTTTAATTGCAATATGCAAACTGCGCCAAAAAGTAGGCAAGCGTTTTTTCCGCGTTTCCATATTTACAGGGCCGCCCAAAAATATCTCGGCATACAATTTTAATTAGTTTTGGCAATGCCTTCTTCCATCGAAATGAAAATCTGACAGCGCAACGCCGAGTCACGCAGACGGGCTGAGCATGTTTATCATGACTATGGCGATGATGATGATGATGATGAAAAGATGTCACCATCATTTGACTTTAAAGTCAGGTTAAGGCAACAACAATTCAAGAATAAATATATATCTATGTATAAAGATACACATATAACTGATGTTCGCTCATTTTGGCAAACATATGCGAAGCGACATCGCGTCGTCAGCGCCGGCGTTGATTATTGTCAAACATTGACCGAAGAAAGCATGTGGAACAGCATACCGGGGCAGTCTTTGTTGTTGTTATCCTGGCTGTCGTTGTCATCCAGCATTTCAACAACAACGATCGTTCTGTGAAAGTCAATATTAAGAAAACCAAATAGAAAACTAGAATAACTATCGCAACAGAATGAAGTAGTTCTTGATATACCCTACGTTTGTCTTTTCAAATTTATAAAACCTATTTGAAAAGCCGGGATTATCTGCACATTCCCCTTTTTGCTTACAAATAACTAACTAATAAGAATTAATTGTAATATTTATTAATTAAATGATAATCTATTCAAAAAGATTACTAAACGAAAATGCCCAGCAGCTGCAGAGTATAAACGGGGACTCAAACAGACAAGATGGTCAGGACATTTGTACTAGCTTCGGCTCGTAAAGTCAAACGATGCGAAGAAGCTGCTTGACAAGCACACACACATACACATGTAGACACACACACACACTCGCACACCTACACATGTGGCTTTATGTGACAGTCAGTAAAGAAGGCATTCGCCAGCCAACAGCTGTCCCGATGCCCCCTTGCAACCAACTGGGCGCTATCTACAAAATTTTATCGCCAAAGCTCTCACTGCGGCTTTTATTTGTCAAACAAAGTATTTTTATTGGCTTTTTAGCAGCTCTACCGCCTGACAGTGGCACGAAGACGTGGCACAGGGGACAGAACAAGAAGAAGAAGAAGTAGCATGAACGAGTAGAACAGCCCGGCGCGTGTTTGTTGTCTGCTAAATACTCGACACTTGGTATGTGATTGAAATAATGCCAGGCGATAATCCGTGTCTTATTAAAACGGTTCTGGCAAGCGTGTCAGCAAGCACGGATTTGGGTTTGGCAGGTGCGCCCCGCCATCATATGTTGCAGCTCACCATACATATATGTACGTATGTATGTACATGTGTGGGTGAGCAGACCCGAATTGACCCAAAACCAAATGAAAATCAGTTGCTGTGACATTTTGACAGCCGTTTGAATCTCTGGCCAGAGCTGCCCTTTTTTCAGTTTATTAATTGAACAGGCTATTTCTGACGTGCATATATTGAAAGAAGTAAGAAATCAGTATAATCTGAAAGGTAAAGTTAAGAATCGAATTAAATACCCTAACTGTTTAAAGAGTCCAGTTCTTCATATCAAATATTGTATACTTGTATAAGGTTAATTATTTTTGACTACCTAAAAAAATTCTATATACATTTTTTAAATTTAACTACGACTAAGGGTATATAAATTCTGTTACGAAAATAATATTGATTCGAATAGCTTATCCCTTATCTAGAATACGTTTTATCTCTTAACAGGACAAGTTTGATTCAAAATGTAACATGCTCGATTCTTGCCAATACTATTGGCAACGCAAAGATTAAGGAGGCTCAAAAACTGATAAGGGTCACCAAATAAGCCTATTAAACTATCAAAGGCAGCTATCGACGCACAGAGAAGTGACCTTTAAATATGCAAGCGAACATGTTAATAAGCCAGCGGGTTATCTGCAAAATCCCATCACACTTTTCAGACCTAATAATCTACCATCACAAATCGCAATTTTCACTGGCAGGCTTGCGAAAAGAAATTAATGTAACCCAAACAAGTTGAAAAACCTCAAAGGAACATCATTAACAAATATGCGAAGCTGCTGCTGCGAGCTCTCATACAAAATGCATAATGAAAACTTGCGTACTCAAAGCGAATCGCTGTCAAGTTTTGGCAAACTTGCGTTATGGCCTGAAATTAGTGGCAGAGGGCCGAGCATGCCACATAGACATGGCGGGCAATCAGCGGGGCCGGGTAGACGGAGGCCGTTTGATATTAAAATGCGTTAACATACTGAAAGGCGCATGCGATTAAATCGCGTGTTACGCACAAGAGTCACAGAAGCAAGCTCGGAAATCCAATCAGCCCTATCGGCACAGCCAGCAACAAAGGGGCTGTGGGCGTAACGCCCGAAAATTAGGTAAATTACCGCATGTGTCGGTTACCGGCTGCGGGCACACACCGTCTACACCAGTTTTGGCCCAAATTCTCGCACCCTCACACTCATCTTTTATTTTTTACCCGCTGCTCGGTGTGTGCCAAAAACAATGCCGGCGAAACCGCGACAGGCCGCAAATTTAGACGGCGCCGACAACCCGATGTGGGCGGACACGGCAGGGGCGGGCATCTGAGTTATGTTGCCCATTTTGGCCCAGAGCAAACAAATATCGCGGGCGTGGCATTAAAATTTCGATTATCCAAAGGAAAATGGCAGCACAATTTAATGACTGATTTGTGTTTTGTTTGCCATGCAGTCAGTTCAAAAAGAAATGCTTTAAATTTGCCGACATTTCGTGCTCGTTTTGCTAAGAAACAGAAAGAAACAACAAACAAGTGAGAAAAAAATGTCGGCATCAAGTTTACTTTTCATTTCGGGGTTGCCATGTTTATATATATATAATATGCTGCCGGCTATAAACTTAATTTGCTGATTACAAAGTAACCTCATCGTCATAATTTATGGACCTAGGTGATAAGGGGCAAATGGGCGCCGTCGCTTGACCAGCTCTGAGCACTCTCGCAATGCTCTACAACAATTGACCAAGATGAGTACAACATTATTAAAGGCCAACTGTGTGTTAAGGTCGGATCAATCGATGGCTTATTTATATAAGACAATATTCAATTTCTACGCCATGAAAAATATGCAAATATATAAAAGCTTTTAGATTGTTATTATAGTATAATTAGGTAAAAATCACCTTTATTATAAGTTTTATACATGAGATTTGAGTATTTCTCAACAACATATTTGTAGTTGTATCTATTTTGTTTATCACATAAGATTTACAAATCTGTAATTTATGTGTATCAAACTATTATCAAACCAGTTTTATTTGACCTATGACCCTTGCCTGACAAACGTGGCTATGTAATCGAAACGCCCAGCTCGTCTGATGCTTACCTTCACCCACAGTAATAAAAAAAAAAATTGCAAAAACAAAAGAAAAACAAAAAGCTGACAAATAGCCGACACGACTAAAAAATACTCTGTTGCTGAACAAAATTATAAATTATTGTTTTGCTACTGGTAAAGGAAAGCCAGCTGAGCCCCAAATAATTGTATTTTCAGGAATGATATTTTTTAAATCTTACACTGTTTATTGTGAAAAAAAGTTAAAGAAACTTTAAGAAACTAAATACGACTATTGATATTTGCTTTAGTTTTCCTACGATCAAACTTTGACCAATATCATCACATATGTCTATGTTAATTATCTAAGCGATGCCATGATATCCTCTCTTCGCAATCAAGGAAGTGAGGGGTATACAAAATGAGCAAGCCGAAATGAGGAACCTCTACGCAAGCAGCTCTGCGCCATTTCCTTTAGCTTGGGGGCATGTGGCGGCAAAGGACAACAGAGACAACTAATTACCCCGAAACGGGTCGTCTGTTTAGTTATTGTGAAGTCATGAGAGCATTTCACACACATGGGTCAACAAGAAAAAAATCAAATAAACTAACCATACGGCACACATGGATGGATGCTATGCATTTTAAACTACCAAATTAGCAAGGCGACCAAATATGATATACGAGTGTGTGAGTGCACATGAAATATATATGTACATATGTGTGTGTGTGTTTTAGTTTATGCGTGTGTATGAATATAATTTAACGCGCTTTCACGACATTATATATATGCCTTGCGTTAACACCCGCTCCATTACAGTTTTCAATTAAAAAAGCCAAAGCAATTTTAAAAAAGCGCACGCGCCATTTGTATTCTCGCGCTTTAAAACAGGGTATATGAACTGTTGGGCAATGCTCACAAAGTTGTTTGTACCCTACTGTATTTTGTTTGTGAAAATATGTAATTGACTACAGTCAATAAATGATTGATACCTAATAAACTAAAAAACTGTTTTTAAGTTTTTGTTTGATAGATTGTTTCTTTTTTAACCAAGAGCTTAAATATTCATCAAAATGTAGTATATATGAAAATCTTAAATGCCAAATAGGGAAATGGAAGACTTCGTTAAGTGTATGTGGGATTCGATGCTTTGATATTAGTTTTAGCTCTGTGCTTGGCCATTTATTTATTTACGCTAGATCCCAGGCGACCGTTGGCTTCACCTGAACCTGCCCATAACCCCAGCTGGCGTTGCCTTTTTTTTATTTAAGATAAAAACGTAGCACTCGCCAACAGCGACAACAGCAACAATAACAAACTGAACAGCAACAACTGCCACTAAACTGCTAAAAAATGCAAGCACAAATATTTGTTTCTTGCTTTGTTTGTTTGCTTGTTTGTAAAACTAATGAAATTTTTGCAATATTAGCCAACCGGCTGCTGACCCGCAAAAGACAGCAAGGAACCAAATAGAAAACTTGACCCCGCAATGGCAGCAAAGGCAGAAATTAAAAGAAAATACAACAAAAGGCGGCGAAAAATTAACGCCACCTTTGACAAAAACAAAAATTCATAAAAATATGTACAAAAATATGTATATGTATGTATGTATGTGTGTATACGTGGGCAAAAAAAGCAGAAGCCAAAAGACAAAGCCAGCGGCCGCACTCGGAGCGCCAGTCAGAGATTATTATGTCAAGTCACGTTTATGAGCGTAATTTCGACAAGGCACCCGGCCACCAGAGCAGCTGTAGCTGTCTGTATGTCTGTACGTATGTACGTCTGTATTTATGTGTAGAACACCAAAATTCCCCCCAGGAACCACGTAACTGTGTCCGGATGCTGCTTGTTAGGACGACATTGCAGCAGTTAAGTCACAGCCCGCGGCCAGTCAATAAACCGTTAAAAAACAACTTGAAAGACTGTAAGGATATCTATATTTGGGCAGGCTTTGCTAATCTACTGCAAAGTACAGGGCATTAACTTAATGCCTTTGCTATATATATATATATATATATATCCAACGAAATCTAACAAATTTTACAATACTACTCTATATAAGTGCCATATTTGTAAGTTACCTAGAGAGCATAGCTAAGCGATTAAACATTCTTGTAGAAACATGGCTTAAAGGTTCTTTTGTACAAGAGCTTTAGTTCCGACCTAATGTTCCTATGCTATATAGCTCATTAATGATTTAAGGCAAAGCTCGTAAATGCCAAGTTTGGTCAAGATATTTTAAAAGATATCCTACCAAAACTGAACTTTCCTCCGATTACAGTTGCAACAAGAAGAAGAATCTATGAACGTATCGATTAGACTGTTTGTCTTTTTGGGGTAGGAGATTTCTCCTACGCGTTACCCAATGTACGACTAAATAATAGTATCCCTTACAAGGGTTTTATTAAGTTAAATTCTAATGCTGATCCCCAATACTTTAATTATTGAATAATACACGTTTTATGCTCGTATTTTAATATTCAATAATTAATTAAATTTCGCAATCTTATCAATTGATTTGTTTGTCGAATGGTGCCCACGCTGGCAGTGTCACTTTTCGCACTAGTACCTCATATTTGGTAATCTCTCTCAGAGGCAAGTTCTCGTACCGGATGATGCAAGCCTTTTGCGCAAGATACAGGGTGCCAATGAAAATGCCGCCATCAGTTCTGGCGCGGCACACGTAAACGCGTTCGTTCAAGGCGCTTGTGCCCACAGAAACAGAATTCTTTTCCCTGAAGCCATCGTAGCTGCGCACCCAGTGATAGCTGACGGTCTCATTGGCGACCAGCAACTCGTAGGAGGCTGCCTGATTAGCTACTGCTTCGGTGTTGAAAGTTGCGTATCCAGTCTCGGCCCTTACACGGGCTGGCAGAATCGAGGTTAAATAAACGACGCGTCCCACGTAGTTATTATATCCATATGAATCGATACCGCCCAGAACAGCGTTTTCGGGAAAATTGGCGGTCTTGTCAGAAAGGACCCAGTTATCCGTAGTGTCGTATACTCCACAATGAATTGAGCCCAGCAGCTGGGCAAATATCAGCGCACAAGCAATAAGTTTCGTAGGAGAATACATCGTTTAAACTGACCAGTTACCGATTAAAGACTATTGTGAAGTTTGTATCTGAGGTTGGGACTTATATATGCTGTTGATGCCTGTGGTAGGGAATCACTTGCTGATAAACACAAATGTTATAAATCTTTGGAAAACTGGGGGTTAACTTTTTGGCTAATTATTGATTAGATATGGAATACTACTTGTTTGAAAATATTTCATTACATACTAATCGTTTGTTTAAAACGTCACACAATAATAAACATTGATAACTATTAATAACGATTGTATGATTTTTATAGTTGTCAAGAGAAGAATAAGTTAATACCCATGGAAAAGATTACAAACGGAACGATTTGTGCTGACTGATTGAACGGTGGTGATTAACTCGCACCGTCAATCATAGGAGCTAAGAAACTGGGTATGCTTTGGCGATAATTTGACCATGGCTATGCTTAACAGAGTAGAAAGGCTCCAGATGCAGTTTGAGAATATGAGGTGCTCAGTCTTGCCATCAAGCGGTGGGTAGAGGAACTCAAGCTTGTATTTGAACTGCTTTAAATAAATTCATTTTTCAGGTTTTCCTATAATCGAAGGTGAGAAACTTGCAATGTTTCTGTACAATGTTTTATATTCCATGTGCTATGTCCTATGTTCTACGTGGCCTATGTTCTACGGTTTATATTCGCCATATTCTATGTTATATTTAATTTTCTACATTTTTTTATGTTCTATGTTCTACGTTTAACCATGTTCTATGTTCAACGATTTGCCATGTTCTATGTTCTACGTTTTACCATGTTCTATGTTTCCCCATGTTCTATGTTATTAATTCGATGTTTCATTCCATATTGCTTCGACTCATTCAGCTTGTAATAGCACTGCTTTCATTTTGCACTGCTTGAATGTGCTTTAAGCTTGCAGTAGACATATTCTTACATTAGCTTTTAAAGAGCTTTGAGTTACTATTTTCGAACCCTCATTTAAAATATATAAGGACTTACAGCAAATACAAATTCTGCCCCAGAGAATAGAGTGGAAGAACAAAAGACATTTGCCAGCAAATGCTTTGCATATGTCAAGCCAAGTCCAGAGCTCTACAGTATGCACCAGACCATAAACGGCAAGCAATAAACAAAAATAAAATGAATTGCATATATAAGAGCGCCAAATGGCATTTTTTATTGAATATCTTAACAAAGCCGCCTCAACAAATAGCGCGACCAGCAAAAACGAGGTACATCGAACAGACCAAAATAGCAAAGTTCAAGGAGACTTATTATTGAACAGCCTAGACAAAGCTGACAAATAGCGCCGAAGGAAACTGAAAGCAAGATCAAAATAATTTTAAAAGATACGGCTTGAAATTGGTAGTCTTGATAGTTTTCTAACTTTACTGCAGAAATAATATCTTGAACGTAAAAAAAATATCACCGTATTAAGGTTAGGACGGTGGGATCCTATCATTAATCTCAAATGAATAAATAAAGAATATCAAGAGTGTACCTGGTCCGCTGCCAAAAGTTTCAAACTTAGAAGATCCTACAAAACCATATTAGTATAATTTCTCAGAAAAAAGTTATGCTATGCTAATAATCCCAAAAAGTCCGACGTCTGAACCTTAGCTAATCTTACCTAACTAGATATTCAGAGGAAGTCTACAAATTGTGGTATTATTGAAAATCTTAAAAATTTGCAAACAAAAATATTTAAAACTTTTCCCATGAGGAATTTGATAATAAAGTCCACATACCAATTAAATCCAGCCAGCTATATATTAGGCTTGTCCTATAGACCAGAATAACATTTTTGGAGTAGTAGACATCGAGCAAGATTGAACGGTTATATCCGTGCGAGAAACCCTTTACACGGGCATTTTCCACATGCCTACGTCGAGCAATTTTATGCACATCAGTTAAGAGCGTCAGCGACTTGCAGTTGTGCAAGCAATCGCAAAAAATACCCGATTCATTCTGGGCCACATATGAACGCTCCTCGGGATGTTCGAAATTCTTTAGCAGACGATTGTGGGCCGCCAGACAGGGCAGATCCTTCAGCTTGCAGCCGACATGATTGGAGGGCGGAAAGAATAGATCTAATGTGCAATTGCAATAGCGCAGCATATAAAGCTGTTGACATTCGGCCAAGCAGTTCTCCAACATATACTTGAAGCCCAGTAGGGTCTGGAAGTGATCGCTCTCCTGCTCATAGTCCAGCAAGCACTTACGTTGCACGCTCGGCAGACCATAGGTGGCCTCATCGTAAAAATGATAGACAGCCCTAATGCCAACGTTAGTGTCTGTATCAGGCACCAAGCTTATGGGCAGATCAGACCAAACACCTGGCTCCACAACGTCCAGCTATTCGATTGAAGGAACCATAGATATACACACTATCAGAAGAGCAACTACGTACTTATACGCACCAAAAAACCCTTGGGCTCCCGATTGCCAGGCGCATGTAGTGCCTCATTTACCAGCAGGCGAACAACTATGCCCGTACCACTGCCCGTTTCTGCACTGGCACGTTGCTCCATCTCGTTGAAGGCGAGGCAAAAGCCCTGCTGCTGACGTCGTTGACGAAAGAGCTCACAGCAATTGCGAGACTGTGTCTGCCAGCGGCATTCGCTGATCAGCTCCTCGCAGCGCCAGGCCATCTCGCTCACAATCTGAGTAAAATTTAGATGGTTGAGCGTTTCCAAAGGCTCGTCTTGCAGCGCCTCAAAGACATCCAAATGTGAAATGCTGAGTGCATCATAGGCGGTGAGCACACGCTCCAGCAGAGGCTGTTGGGCCTCGCTGATGTTGTAGCGCTCGGCTATCTCGGGCAGACGGGACCAGTTCAAGCGGTTCTTGTTGCACACGAAGATGACCGGAAATGAAATATGTCGAATGGGCCAACGCGAGTCCGCGACGACTGTTTGGAAATGCTTTTGCTGATGTCGTTCTGCCAGCAGATAGGTGATAGAGAGGAGCACCATAAAGGCACAGAGTAGCGCCAGCGTCCACAGTAAACTGTTCATGTTATCGATACAGATCAGTAGATCGAAGCAATAATAGAACTATCTCATTTCGCTCACCGCATGCGACGTCGCATCGTGGGCCAAAACAGCTGATAGAATCCATGGATATGCGATCCACTAGTGTAGCGGCTGAGCATGTGCATCCAGGCGGTCTCACAGCTTGAGTGCTGGTATTGCTGCCATGCTCCGGTCAGCTGTCGATGCCGTTTCACTTTTCTCAGTTGCCGGATATGCATTTTGTGTTCGCCAAAAGTGTAGGTCACGCCTTTTATATCGTACCTCTCGGATCCAGAAAAGTATGTCCACGTGAGTAAGAGTATAACATCAGGGTTATGGCGTTTGGATTGTCAGCTTGACTTGTACTCAAAGTTATCAAATTTTGCAACAAGGAACGATTTTGGAAGCCCGTTAGTTTTGATTAAAATATATGGTCAGAGAAAGCTATGGTTTGTTGATACTTTACACCTACTACTTTTACACTATAAAACTAATATTTGTTAGATATTTTAGGCTTATAGAGAAAACTCGTTTAATGCTTTTCTAAAAGAGCATGCGTAAATTCGACTTGTTGAGATTAATACATTTTCCGCTTATCGCTGTTTGCAAATCATTTGGCATTGATTGTATTCAATTGGCTTGACAAACAGTTTGTCCAATTAGCTTGACATATATACGGACGGATATAGGGTACAAGTCAAGTCCCCTGGGCTGGTGGCAAACGCTTTGTCATCGATTGTGTCTGACGACTTGACCTAGGCGGCAAGTTGTCGACAACGAGTTTAATAGGCGTTAAACACGTTAGTGCCCCGGTTATTACTAAGTATCTAATTAGCCAAAACATTCCGGCACGCAGTAGCGCTATAAAAGCACCAAAATGGGTTTACAACTGATTCAGTTGTTCGCCAGACATGACGCTTGCATATTATCCAGCGGCGCGTTCACTGCACTTGCATCAGTCGCGTACATTACCGCGTCGCTATGCAACGCTCCGTCAACTGGGTCAGGCTGCCTGGCAGCTGGCCATGCGCTTTGGCAAGCGGACAACGATCCATGGTCTGGACAAGCTGCTTGCCGCACGTTCCAGTAGCTGGGAGCGCTTCATCTGGCTGTGCACGTTTGTCTGTGCCTTTCTGGGAGCTGTCTATGTGTGCCTTATACTGTCGCAGCGCTACAACGATGGCAAATTTCAGACTGTGGTCGATAGCACGCGTTTTCCGGTTTACCGCATTACATTTCCGGTCATCACCATATGCAATCACAATCGCCTTAACTGGCAGCGTTTGGCTCAGGCTAAAGCCCGTTTCATGGCCAATGTAAGCGATGCCGCGCAGCTAAAGTTGTTTGAGCGTATTATCAGCAGCTACGATAGCATGTCCTTTGCCCACTTTGAGAGCTTTGAACGGCTGCGTAACGAGCCAACACAGCAGCTGAGCCATATCAACTTCAGTCTGGTCGTCGACTTTATGACCTGGACCTGTGATGAAATGTTGACCGATTGCAAGTGGCGTCAATTCCCTCACAATTGCTGTGAGATCTTCTCAAAACGACGCAGCAAGAACGGCTTGTGCTGGGCCTTCAATTCTCTGGAAACCGTCGAGGGCAAACGCATGCAGCTGCTGGATCCATTATGGCCTTGGCGTACCGGCTCGGCGGGTCCAATGAGCGGCCTATTTGTGCGTGTGCTCATGCAACCAGACAAGCACTGGCCGGAACGACGCAACGAAAAGGGCATAGATGTCATGGTCACAGAACCGTATGTCTGGCACAAGGATCCATTCCACATACCCGCCGATACGCAAACTACCGTCGAGATCGAACCCACAATTTATTTCTACGATAACGATACACGTTCCGTGAGCTCCGATCAGCGTGAATGTGTGTTTGATGTTAGTTTTCTTTGTTTTACTATTGCAGTACGCAACTCAGGGTAGCTGCTAGTCGGTCACTCTCATAATCAATTGCAGCTACACTAGATTATTATTAATCCAATAAATTTTAATCCATTATTTCTACTTGATATATATTAACATTTAGTTAAATCTTATAGATTAACTTTCAATATGCTCATTCTTTTTTAAATTGATAATATTTAACTTTTTATTTACACTGTCCGATCTGGCTGCAGGACGAGCGCAATAGCCGCGACTTCAAGTCGTTGCTGGGCTACATTTACATGATTGAGAATTGCCAATCGGAGTGCCATCAGGAGTACTTGGTGCGCTACTGTAATTGCACAATGGATCTGCTTTTTCCGCCGGGTAAGCACGTACAGCTTAACCGCAAAACCGACTTGAAATTTTGCTCCACTTGCAGGCCAATACCGTTCGTGCCGCGCTCCGGACTTGGACTGCCTGGCGAAAAACAATGGTGCGTAGCAAACATGACAGACTGTATTTGTGGCGAGAGCCACTTCTAAACGCTTTCGCCACACACACACACACCCACACACACACAGATAGACTTCTCTATTCGTATCAGCCGGGAGAGGAGCGCTTTGTGCGCAACAATTATGAGGGCATGGTCTGCAAATGCTTTCGCAACTGTTACTCGCTCAACTACATCAACGATGTGCGTCCATCTTTTCTGCCGCCGGAAGTGCTTGGCAATTCATCATATGTGGATCTGGATGTGCATTTCCGCTTTGAGACCATGATGGTCTATCGCACCAGTTTGGTATTTGGCTGGGTCGACTTAATGGGTTAGTAAATGACAAAGGACACAATGAAAGCACACTCGAAAGTCACTCGTTCCATGATCCACTTCATATTATTCTTTCAATTTCAATCTTTGGCTGGCTGTTAAATTGGAACGTGCTTCGAAGCTTTCTCTTTTTTTTTTTAATATTATTTCATTCATCATTTTACTTAAAGTTAATCCTTGCAACTATACCGCCAATTTAATTGCTGTAATTAAGTTATTAATTTTATTAAATTTCCAGTTTACTTTCTAACATTGACCTTGTCTCTGGTTCTATTATCTTATAGTCAGTTTCGGTGGCATTGCTGGACTTTTTTTGGGCTGTTCGCTCATTAGCGGCATGGAGCTGGCCTATTTTCTGTGCATCGAAGTGCCCGCGTTTGGCATGAGGGAGCTGCGTCAGCGTTTGCGCGCCAGGCGGGGCATAGACACGGTGGCTGCCACGCCCACATTGAATCTGCGTCAGAATGTGCCCAGTCAGCTGGAGCAATACATAAAGCAGCTAAAGGTGGAGCAGGCGCCGCAGAAGGCAACAGCTCAATTTCAGAAGTGGCAACGCCAAACGTTTGCCCATAAACATGTTATTAGCAAATGAATAATGTGCACAAATAAAATATATATTTGCGCTTAACTGGTGAGAGTTCAACCCCCCGATCTGGCCAAGTGGCAGCCGCAGCTGGGAAGCCAACTAAACAAATTGTGCTCATTTTTCAGGCTCGCAGTGTGCCTGCACAGACACGACAGCCCCAGGACGACCTGGTCGACTGTCTTGCCGTCGCCCCGGGGGGGTAGGGGGTTAAGGTTGAGGTTGACGTTGACGTTGGTTTCGGTGTCGGTGCCGGGGGTTCCTGCTAGCCGCACGTTGACAGCTTCATTGCCAGACATTGTTAATCAAAATTGAGGTTAAGTCGTGCTCCCAAGCGGTGAGCCTGGCCAACTTTTGCAGTTTATTGAGACATTTACTTGACTTTCTGAGAGCCGAGCCGGGGCCCCAGAACCCCTTTGCAATTAAGCATAGTTTGTTTGTTTGTGGCTGTTGTTGTCTGCGGCAGTTGCGGTAGGTCAGGCAGTCATGAGGACTAGTCCATGGGGTACTTGCGACAACGCTTGGCTTTAAGTTCACATTATTTGATATACTATAAGTCAACGGGGGCGTATGCGTAATTTTATTTATACTGCAAATGCATACACGCGCACTTTAAATATATACACCACATGAATTGTGAATTGTGCGCCCAAAAAGGCACAACAGGCAATCATTTTTCATTTGAATGTCGCGGCGGGCTTATTATATGCTACGCAGGAGTTTTTTGCGGAAGTGTGGGAAGTAAGTGAACTGTTTGACGCATATTTGCAATACTTCGCGCAACAGAAAAACGTGAATATTCAAATGTTTGTTATGGATTGCATGTTGCACAGATACGCTCTAGAGACAGATGGTATTGGGCAAGACAAGAATGCATTTCGATTTACTTAAAAGCTAAATTAAACCAGCAGATTAAATCAAATTAATTGAAAATTAAATATAAATTATAATTAATAGTGCACATCATTATTCTGAATGCAATTAAAATAATTTCATATAATTATTATTGTCTGTAATACGCTTAATTTAGATGAAATCTGTATTAAATCTATCTTCAAATAAAAATGTTGACTATTTTATTTAGCGTTTCATTTCTTACAATTCTTGAAATGCTCAAACTTTATAGGGTACCCGTAAATATTGCACATACGCCCCATAATGTGTGTTGCCTCCATACTCAATAACAAGTCACATAATTTTCGCTGTGCGATCAAGCAAAAAAATGAAAATGTGTATAAAAAAGAGAAATGTAACCACATCAGACCTATTGAAATTCAATGTCTGTGTGTATGTGAAAATAACTGTAATTGATTACCAAATTAGTTGCGCACGAGCAGTCAAAAATCAAACAAGAAAAATTATGGCCAACAACTCTTGAATATGTACTATAAAATATTATCACATTTGATTTATGTCATCGTAGCAAAATTTACCCAATGACAACAAAGGAAAATACTGAAGTCAGCTGCCAGGCAGGTAAGCCAAGAGTCTCAGTCAGTTGGCGAGGTAAGTCGAAGTTGTTAAAATATTTGCGCTGTCAGTCGTTATTTGGCATAGTTACGCTCAACTTGTCAAATTGTGTTGGCTGCAATTGAGGGGAATGCAACGCGATGGCACCAGGACAAGAAGACGAAGAAGAATATCGCCTGAGGCCGCCTAATAAACGTCAAAAGTGAATTCAAGTTGGCTTCACGCCAACGGCGGCTGTCAAAGTGGCAAACGTTTAACATATTCATGACATAATCTGACAGGAAGGCAACACATGTGCCACAAAGCATGACGCAGATGTTGACTGCAGCAGAACTTCTGACAGTTTACCCATGACGGATGGGTCTTAATTTGATAAAAATGTGCGCTAATGTTAAGTAATTAAAGTAATTAAAATATGAAACATGTTACATGCGTATATGACACACAGACAAGTCCAGTTGCCAGTGTCAAGAGTTTGGTAAGCTGGTAATTTATGCCAAGTACAGTTTCCCCAAAACACATTTACGCCTAATTGATTTACAGCAAGCAGCCGGCGTCGGGCACACAGCTGCCATTACGCACATGCATGCACATATGAATATGGTAATGCGCCGCCTCTGGACTTGGGCCGCCCATAATTGCAAGCACTTGTTAGTTAATTAAAAATGCAAATAAGCCCCGCTTGTCCATTGAAAGTTTTGCAGTCATATGTGTCCCCCATCTGAACGTTAATCGAGCGCGACAGATTTCGCAATTTAAACTTTTCCCATCGCTAGACAACATGAAAATTTCAGAAAATACGCAAACAGCTTTCTGTGCTGAAAACTATGGTGAGAATAAATGCTAGGGAATCGAAATAATCTTTACGGTTTTCATTTTTTAAAGAGAAAAAACTTTGGAAATTCATTTTAAGCCTTTCTCTTAAAGAAGTAAACCAAGAAGTAGACTGGAAACGTATGCATCTCCCGTCCAATGCTTTAACAGGTCCCAAGAATCAATCGAAGTTTAAAGGGCACCAAACCGAAAAACGACGCTGTTAAATGACCAACTAATGGTCCTTTGTTGGCCCAGCAGCCATTTTGGAAAAATCGGAATTTAAAAAATGTTGACCAAAAGTTGTCGGCCAACCGACACCAGAGGTCAATGTTAATGGTGTCTTTTTTGGAGCAGACAGATGGGAGTTAATTACCTTGGAAAAGGGAATTAAAGCAGCAGGCAGACAGGTAAAAAATGAAGTAAAAGACTGACAAACTGACAAAAGGTAACAGCTTAAATACTGGCTGACTCATGGCCGGGCAACTTATTATGCCCAAATCTTGTCGCATCTTTTGGCCGAGTCATCTGATGGAAACATTTAATTAAAAATGTCCCCAAATATGTATGATACATTTGCAATATAAGCGTATATTCCCCAAGGTATTGAATATCCAAAATCAATAGCTTTTGTCCAAGCCGAGTAAGACGCATTGCTTCAACTCCGGACTAACAAGCCAAAGATGGGGCGACGTGCATTTGACCTTAGCAATAATAGCGTATATAAGCCCCACTCGGTACCTGGGCAACGTGGCCCAATTATTTTGTTTCACTGGAGCTGAAAATGCGCTACACGCACAGCCGCAACATTTAATAAGCCACACGACACCAGACGATGAGGGTATCTATGGAAATGGTAACAAGTTGTGTGTCTTGTCACGAGTGTCATGAATAATTATGCTACAAGAAAGATATAATACGTGCTGTGCAAAAATAAACGCCGAACTCAATAATACCCAATCTTAATAACCTGTATTATTGTGCCTAGAAGCACACCAAGGCTTCTGTCGCAGCTGGTTTACCTTCTGACTACGCTATACTAACAAGCACACATGATTTATGATATGTAAGTTTGGTTGAAAACAACTTTACTTATGCTTATGTACTTCTAGCCATCCATCAAAATGTCTCCAGCTGCTCGAGAATCAGCGACATCAAAAGCAACCACCGGCCGCAAAGTAGTCCAGGAAATATGTGCTCCTTGCTGTTTCTATTAAAATATTAAAAGCATAAAGATGGGCGCTGTCGCGTTGACAATTCGATTGTTACAATATTATTGCATACTTTGTGGCATATTTGGCTTATGAGCAGGCACTTTCGCTGCCTTATCGGCTTTGGGGCAAAGATTTACTTGATGAAGCTGCACTTTGATGTCGCACAAAAGAAAATTGCAGCCAAATCTAAGGCAGACGGCATTTGCCTTTGAAATATCGCAAGCAATGCTGCCATCAAATGAAATATCAAGGACATCTGTTACAGAGACGAAAGAGATGCTGGCGAATCAGCATCGCATGTGTGTGTGTGTGTGTGTGTGTTTGTGTGGGTGTGTACTCCCAGTGGACGCAAGATTAACTCTTATTTCATGCAGACACACTCAGGCAAGAAAGTGGAAGAGCATGAAAAGAGGATGTAAGAAAGCAGCAACAGCAGCTAGGAAATTGCACAATAAGCCAAAGAGCGGAAAGTTGGCGTTGTAATGCCCGGCGCTCAACAATAAAATGCAAATGTCACTTTGAATGTTTCTTATGGCAAATAAAAAACAGGGTCTCTCTCCTGGTTGAGTTTTTACAGGAGAGCATATATGTGAACTAGCTCCGGCAAATTAAGTATGAGGACGGCATCTATCTTGATAAACTAAAAGGTTGTTTATACATAAGCCTAGTTGTTCGATGTTCATAAGATTAGGCTTAAATGGAAGTGGCATGGAAAAACTAAAAAATTGTTGGTGAAAGTAGCTCGATGATATATTTTCCTTACATGAACTCGGTTTTCGACAGATCGTTTTACTATGAAGACAATGTGGAACCAAAAAATGTTGAGTTTAGTTTAGATATCGAGAAACGTCACTTTCTGTAGAAATTACCAAATGCTACTTTTGGACGAATTTTCCAAATACCTAATAACATTCACAATGTTCGATTGTATCACCCTGTATTTTGCAAATATCACGCATAAAGAAAACTGTGCACCAGCAATTTCCTGCAACAATTTTTCTCAACTTTTTAGCCGGACAGCGATTAAAGGCTTAGAGCACTTCAATGCCATGGCAAAATGATAAAATTCAAATACGATTTCGCTTGCATAAATCACACACCTACGTCAGCAAAAGTTTTTTATTTCTAAATGTCTGTTGCCCTTGACATTTCTGCTAAATGATGATGATGTAGGCAACCTAGTCGAAGACAGTCGCTAACATTCTGTGAGCGTGCCTGGCAGCCAGACAAACTTTGATCCACTCAGAAGTGGAAGTAGTCGAATGCAACAGCTATTAATTTTGCATTGCTGCATTCGTGCGGATTTTGTGGCATTTGTGACAGGCATGCAATGAAGTTATGCGCCGTCTACCTGGTCCCCTCCTTAAGTCAACTCTGTTGCCACCTTTCACTCTGCTCTCAAATGTCAGCTATATGTGCGCTTTGTCTAGACAATGTCTGGCTGGCATTATCAACACATTTATATGAAATTTAATCTAATAAAATTGTCAAATATGCACGCACAGTCTTAGACGTACGCCATTTCACTCCTAGTTTGCCTTAAAGCATAATGTGGTCGCCGGTTTTGACCTTAAACTTGAGCGCGCAGAAAAGTATGCTAAGCTTTTGAATAATTCATAAATATATGTATTCTGCCACCAAAAAATAAGTGTCAACGTTACCGCAAACGGCCCCACCGACGTTAATACATAATAAAATTTATGATTTTTATAGCTGGCGCACTGAGATTTCGCCTACTTCAGCTCACCTCGGAGCCCCCTCCCCCCTCCCCTTTACCACAACAGCTACGCCTGTCAACTTAACGCGTGCGTTGACAGTTTCTTCTTGGTGTTCGCCCATTTTTCAGCCATTTTTTGTTTGCTTTTGCCACCTTAAAAGCAAAAACCGTAACCAAAACCAAAACCAACGTTGCACGCTTTCAACTTTCAATGTGCTTTGCATTTCTAAATAGTTGACGCCAGTCCAGGTAACACACCGAAAAAAAAGCAACTCTTTATGGTTAGATCAAGACTAAACCATACCCTATAATAGTTGCTCAGAATGTTAATTAATCAAAAGTGAATTATTTTAATCTGTGAGCCGAAGAGGCAGATAAACTAGATGTATCTCATGTTTTGGCCTTCGAATAAGATAAGTTTAAACATAGATCCTTTTAAAAGATAAGACGATTTTCAAAATTTAAGATCTCTCGAAATTCATAAGTTTGAACCATCTGGGTAAGGACTACGCCAAAATACTCTTTGTTTTCATGAGAACAGAATATTAAAAAAAAAAGCGCGGCTTGCTGTGTTGGTTTTTTGGTCTAGTCAGGGGGGGACCGGGCACACCGGGCTGGCACGTGGAGCACGACTGTCGCCGGAAAGTTAATTTCGCGTTGTATTTATTATTTATGTGCATTACTTGGGCGCTCTTAAAAGATTTTCACTTAGACCAACCGCCTGCGGCAGCTTTTAGAGCGCCAAATGATTTATGGCTGGCTGTGAATAGATTTTAATACAAAGATTAGCTCCAGACCGTTTCGTCAGTTGGTCTAAAATAGTATATCTAATCAAAATAATTGCATAAAAAAGTCATGCTCAAAGTTGCTAAGCTTTATATAAGAGTCCTCGAAAACGTTTTAACCCAAATATGTATTCTGCTTATTTGAATTACATTATATGCTTCATGGAATAAGGTCCTCTGTTCTCCTTCCATAAGATATGTTGGTTCATTTTATGTAAGGCCTATAAATTGGGCAACTTTCGTTGTCACACGAAATATCTGTGCTGGCTGTCAGACACAATTAAAAACAAATTTAATTAACGCTTGCTTCAGGCAGACTCCCAACGAATTTCAATTTGCCAATGTGCGGCTTAAAACTTGGATTAACGTCTTTGCCTAATTGGATTTGCACCTTAAATGGGTTAATGATGGCTGCCAGGCGGCACTTGAAGTACTTCAGTGCCTTGTTCGATTGTCTGCTGCTCAAAATCGTATTAATTAACACTCATTTGGCTGCTGAGCAAAGCGCTTTCCAATCAAAGACACTGCATTGGCAATGGCGGTTTTACCAAAATCTACGTAGCTCATACGCCCCAGCGGCCGTTTGTGAGCTTAATGATTTGGCAAATTTGTACGTCTGTCCCTTTGGATGGTGGCCTGTAGTTGGAGTACAAGTATGCTTAAATTTGCTTTTAATTAGTGCTCGAGTCGAGAGGGAGTGAAACGGCGGCAAGAGCAGCAGCATTTGGCACAGCATGTGCTTTCATCTGTCCCGCTGGCTTGCGAGAACAATGCGTCAAAGTGTTGTATGCAAATAAGCAGCAAGTCGGCTGTGGCAGCTGTGTAGCGTACTCTGACTCCTGGCAGCATCGTTGTCGACTGTTGCCACTGTCTTAAGCTGCAGACCCCACAGCCCCACATCATCCGCAGCGAATGTTGCAAATGGCGCGCGCTCGGCGGACATGTTTGATTGCGAGTGCATGTTGTGCATGCATCATGGCAAGTGACCGGCCGCAGAGGCAGCTGGAGTTGGACGCAGCCGTAGTCGTATCCCTGACGAAGCCTGTCAGGGCATGTGCTGCATATTAAATGTGCATATCCACAAATGAATGGAGGAAAGCAGCGGGAGTTGCAACTCAAGTGCGGCTCAAAGTGCGGTCAGAATGCACAAATGTTGAGGATTTGTTTAATGTTTACCAAGGCCTCGAACATAAAGCGAGATATAATGGACACGCACATGGGATCCACTAGAATTACACATAAATAAATTCACATAAGATCTATTTGTGGTTCCGCATTGAGAATTCACAAGAAATCTAGATGGATTACACGCATCTGCATACGAACAGATATCATATCTGCCAAGCACTTATAGATGGATCAATGTCTAGTTCGTCAACCGATCCCTAACGATCTACACAACTTAAATTGATGTATCACATAATTTATTGATCCCCATATGTTGCATATACAGTCATTCCACATATGATTACTTAATAAAATCCAGATTGACAATCCATTCACAATAATCGCCTTTGAGTGCGGCCCAAGCATTAATTTTCAGCATTCATTCGCAACATATTCCTGGAAACTTATTATGTGCCCGCTTTTACCCCACAGACCCATTTCATTTAATGCCGTCCATTTACAATGACATTCAAAGGCAAGTTAAAATGTTTAAAAACAGTAATTAAACTGCAATTTTGCACTGACGACTCCGTTGACATTTACTAAAATGAACTCCCCAAATGCAGAAGTGAGCTTGCGTTGATGTCTACGACGACCTTAACCGAGACAAAGTCACAAGTACTAAGCGCGAACTCACCGAGGGTGAACTTCACTAAAGTTAGTGAGTTTTGAAAGAGAATTACTAAACATCTGATTGCGGATAGAAACTTGAATTTTCAAACTTAATTCAAAACAATCGTAAAACACATTGAAGATTACAGCATGTTTTGCAGCATAGTTTTTCTGTCACGAACTTGTTCTGATTTACTTAAACTATATTCATATTTTTTTTAAGTTTATATACTAAGCACAGCTGCTAAGAGAATATTAGAGATGTTCGTTGTGAAAACAATAAAGGAGCTGAAGAATATTTTTCGCATACTTTCTTGACCAGAAATCCGATATACTTTTTATATAATAGAGCATAAGAGACGGAGTGCGGCCGGAGTCGGCAAACGCGTGCGCTTGTATTTTCATTAAAATCAAAAGTATAATTAAATTCTTGGAGCTCGCCAAAGCTGACCAAGCGAACAACGTCCGCCCCGGGTCATGCCCCCGACGAGGCGGACGCCAACGCCGCACACATGCTGGGAATTTGTTTGTTATGACAGCACAAAAAACTCCGTAAATGGAATACGTATTTCTCTGCGCAGCGCACATGTCAGGGGACATGGACGGAGGACAAGGGACAACACCGAGTTGAGCCGGGCAAGCTCAGTAGCTCTGACCATTAGACAAGTACATGCCGCATGTTAGTTGTTGTTTTTTTTTTATATTTATTTTATTTTTAAATTACTGCCAAAAGTCATTTGCTTTAGTGCTTGTTGTAGTTGTTGTTGTTGCTTTTAATGAAGTGCACTGATTAATGTACATAAAACTGACATCAGAGGCAAACGGAAATGAAAAACTTCCGAGCGAAACTTAGAGCAGTTGAACTCTGGCCAAGTTTCAGAATAATCAATAACTTAAACAATTGCACTAGGGTGCACAACAAACACACACACACACAGACAGAGTATCAGTCAGTCAACAGCCCTTGTATAGATTTATGAGCCAAGTCAACAGCAGCAACAGCAAGGCAGAGCCCAGAATTTTGTTCAGTCAATAACATTGTTTAAACTTCACTAACGGCATTTTTATCTGCACACACTTATGTTTCCGAGTCAAACAGTTTATACACATACATTTACTATGCACTTATATATATGTATATAAAAACTCCATTGTTTTGTTGATAATTTTACGTGGGTTGCAAACAAAGTCGGTGAAATAAATATTTCACTGCAATAATAATATATATTTCATATATGAAAGTTTATAAACTTACCAGGTAAATTTTCACATAAGACATTAAGCCACATCACGTTTAATGGTTCTTAGTTAATTACAATGAAAGCTGAAAATATGTATAAGATAAGAAAAAGTTAAGGAATAAGTTAAGTTAACATACAATAAATAATGAAAGGGAATAACAGACAAAATACTTTAAGTAAATATATTATTATTATTATTATCTTTGTTAAAGTTGCTTTGCCTTGATTTCTACATAGTTCTCTTACCGCCCTCGCTTATCTGACAGCTATTGATAATTGTATGCATGCTCGCCCAGCTTGTAGCCCCCAGCATGGCATTGTTTTATTTGTGCTTCAAATGTTAAAAAACAGACACACTTAATATTGTTTGCCAAATGTGGCATTGCCCTGCTGCCCCCCGCCCCAGGACTGCCGCACTATGTTGCACTTTAGCAGCCGTTTAAGTTCAACTGATGTGTCCTGTGCAGCAGCAGCAGCCGCTTGTCCTGCAGCCAATTGCTGTGTCCATTGTATAGTGCTAACTGTATTGGGCTTATCTATAGCCTTACCCAATCCCACACCAACATTGACAAGATTTATTTACTGTGCCAAGCGGAACTACTATTAGAAAACAGCATGCCCATCTATCTGTGCATACATATATGTATTTGTATAAACATTTTGTAGCAGGAGATGCCAAAAAAGGGCGCAACGGACGTCTTTCGAGCTATATTTGAATATATTGCCACAATAACCACAAGCATTTCATTTTATTCCATTTCAATTCATTGTCAGTTGTATCTAGTTTGGACACAATTTCATACGCTGGGCAATTATGGGAAATTGTAAATCTCAACAGCGCAAATAAATCAGCTTTATTACTGGGCCAGCCATATTTACAGCTGAGCAGAGCATTTCATTTGACTTATTGTTGACAAGCTTTTAAATAAATTGAATTTACTGACAGATCCGCAGCAACAAACCTGCCAGGAAGACCTGGCCTGGACCCGGCTCGACCTGAGCTCGCACTTGGCAAACATTTGCCGAGGATTTACGAGTGCGGCCGCCACCATACAACCACCACTTGGCTCCTCTGTCTGCCCAACTCACCTGCTCTTGTAATGCCAACAAACTGCAAATTGCTACAAAATCACTTGACTGTAAATTTTTATAGCATCTTTTTCGCCGTGCTCAAAATGCAAAGGAAAACAATGCCAGCGGGGCCAGCACTGAAAATCATATACTCTGAAAACAAATTTTAGTTTGCTCTTTTAAGTTAAATGTAGATCTATCCTCTTTTTATAAGTAGAATTATTGAGAATTTAAATAGACTCGAAGCATTTGAAAGTGGGTCAAAATTAGGTTTAAATGTTCTTTCTTTTGGTTTGTAATTAGTTCGAATTGCGTTAGAGAAGTCTTTATTCTTTTTATTGTTACACAAATTCTTTGTATTTCGAGATCATGCTCTTAACATATTTAAATTTTAAAAGTTATTAAGTGCCCAGAGACTTAAATTTAGAAACAAAAAGGCCTCTTTATTATACAGCTACAGGTAGAAATAATAACTAGAATGTGCTTGAACGTAATTATCTTTTCCCTGTATGCCACTCTATGCATCTCTCTCTTAACGATTCTCTATCTCTCTCTCCCTCTCTCTCTCTCTCTCTCTCCCTCTCTTCTAGGGCAAGCGGAAACAATTGTCAGCGCCATCGTCACTCAGCAGAGCCATTTTGTTGTTGGCAGTTAAGGGCTCCATTGCGTTTGATGCTATTGTGAGGATTGCCAAGCGTTTCGACTGTTTCGTTGTTCCGCTGCTTTACCAGACCTGGCCGCTTGGCCTTTTTGTGGCTTTACGGCTATTTTGCATTAAATTGCAAATGAAATGCTAAAGGGAAAAGGGCCTAACCAAATAAGGCAGTTGGGGGTGGGTGTCATCTCCATTGAGCATTGTTACGCTGGCATTTTAATTGAAGTTTTTACACACACCCAGACACACATGTGCGCGTGTGCACATTAAAGTGTTAAATGGCATTTGCCGGAATGTTTGTTTTTGCTTTTTTTTCGGTTGTGCTATGCATATCAAATGAATGAAGCCGCCCTCTCATTTGAGGGTCGCTTTTGAGTGAGTCAACATCATTACATCTGCAATATGACACCTGAGATTGACCGAAATGAGCTCGGCAGAGGGGCAGGCGCATGCTCTTGCGTAATGTTATGTGGCTTTAAAAGCAAACATAGGTAGTTGTTTGTGGTCAGGTTATTGGAGACTCACAGGTTAAAGCGGATTTTCATGGATTTTAGTTATCAGCCATGTCAAAACTATGCAAAGGACGAATAAACAAGCCAAAAGTATTTCAATCTGTAGTAGAAACAATTTACTTATTGGGGTGAAGGTTAAATTTCCATAGCAATAGCTTTTCATGTTTGCTTACGGTGGAGTATAGAAAAATCTTAAATCATATTTATTTAATATCTATCTTTTAAAATCCACCAAATACTACTAGCTTGTTCAATCCCAAACATAAGGAAGACATCGCCACATTTCAATTATCAATAAATAGAATACAGAATGATTACAGCTTAATTATACTACATCAAGCAAGCGATTCAAAGATCAATCAATCTTTAGGCCCGTCCGTTAGTGCAAGTTTTTAATCACCAATCAACTTTTAAGACGTCCCTCTATATATCTATTAATTTACCTAAATACTAGCTCGGACACATTTAACACTCTTCAATCAAGCTAAAGAATACTCAAATATTGAACAGACTTTATTAAGCTGTCGGGAACTTTTTCAACCCCAATCTTCTCCAACAGTCATAAGCTTCAACCAACGCCAGAGGCTTACTACACTTCCAGGTGCCTCGATTGCCCACTTCATAAATAAACAATTAGGCACCCACCCAACGAGCAACATTTGTGTGGATTCACAGACAGCTATTAGGAACCACTAACTGTCCCTTGGTCTAAACCTTTGCTAATCGTCTAAACTAAATCGTATAAAGCTTCTTGTTATGCTCTTTTGCATGGTCAACCTTTTCCAGCTGCCGACTTAATATGTGTTTAATAACCTCACGGAACTGAGAAATGTCTGTCTACCTGTCGGGGCTTAGTTTCCTATCTTTTGCCCTTCCGCACGCTTACATATCAAATTTGCCAATGTACAAAACAGTTTCCGCTTCCGGCCATTTTGTCTGTGCACGCTTGCTCTCAACCCAAATTCGAAACGTTTGCAACTTTTGTTTGGTCCAAAAACTTACGCATTATTGTTGTTGGCCTTAACCCTTATGCTAGAATGGGTACGTATGAGTGTGTGTGTGTCAGGGCCCGCGGGCGCGTTTGTCTGCAAAGTTTGGCTTGCAAATATCATTGCCTACCTAGCGGCAGCTTAATCAAATATGCATGCAATGGAGTTTCATATTGTTTACCACACCGCACAGCTGCTTCAGTAATAAGTGTCATAGGTTTTGCTTATCCGAAGCACAGGTTGCCAGCGTGCCACTTGCCCCGTGGCAACAACCACTTCAAATGTCAGTTAATAAATTGCAAAACGTTTTTCTGCGAATCGACGAACCGACAACCCAACAGCCCAGCAACCAACTGCACTTAATGTCAGTGACACACACACGTATTCGTCTAACCCCCCCACCAACAACCCAATAGAACAGGGCAGCAGCTGAGGCGCTGTGGAGCAGCAGTAGGGAGCTGGAGCCCAGGGCAGACAATGAAGTTGCCGCTGTTGACATGAACCGTGACGAGAACAAGGACTGCGACCCTGCAACTCGATCCCGTGCCGCGACAGACATTTACAAATAAACAGCGCTAAATTATAGGTGCCTCGTGGGTGAAAGCCAGGCGCTGCACCCTGCTGGCCCGCTGCTCCTTCTGCCACTTGTAAATAATATGGCGGCAGGCTACACCTGTAGACGACGTCGTCGCCATCGTCTAACTTTTAAATACAACAACAACAACAACTACGCTCAGTGGCATACCAATTACAGCAGCAACAACTCGCCTGAAAAAAAACTAATTTTATAACAACGAAACTTGTATGATCTAAGCTTCTGAAATATATCTGAAATACTTCCGGTGCGTCGAAGTATTTGATATAAACACATAAAGTCTGCAAATCTAACTATAAATATGAAATTAGAAAAGAATATTTCTTCTACGCCAAAGAATTTTATCTATCCATCGCGTTTAATAACTTAGTTCATGTTGCTTAGAACTGAGTTTTATTATTTTATAATTTACCTAAAATACTTGTTAAGCATTTATCAATGAGAACGGGATTTCTTTTGAATCTCAGTGATATTTTTAGCTCCCTTATTGCGTTGCAAAAGACATGACCAAGTCAAAAGTAACGCATCCCAGGAGCCAAACAAAGTTCAGGAGCACGTTACAAAACACAAAGTTCAAGTTGACGACGCTGAATTGCACTTTGGTAAGAAGCGCAGGTAAAGTTATCCAGGTGCAACTCCAGCTGCAGTTAGTGGCTCACAGTTCGCAACAGTTCACAGTTTGTAACTATTAGGCTGACATTGTTGCAATTTTTATCGATGATGCAACTGCCAAGGCCAGCGGCAATATGCGAGTACACCTGACTGTAATTACAATACACGTATATTGCGAACGCATTTCGATCTTCGGAAAAAAGTTTTTCAATTAAATTTATGCTGCAATCAAAGCCAATGCCGAAGCCGAAGCTGTAAATACTTTCAGGATGCGTTGTTCACAATTAATTGCATTGCATTCATTTCAGTCCCATAATGAGCGGGCGTGCCATTGTGGGCTTGGAGGCGTGGCAGGTAACTGAAACGTGTTCAAAGTTGTTTTTCACAAGTTTTCTTTGCCTGTCACGTTGTTGCCCGGCGCGAAAACTTTCCACGAAAACTTGTATCTCTTTATGCTTTGCTCCGAAATTATCTTTTTGTATTTGGTTTCTTGGTTTTTGAATGCGCCCCGCTCGCTCTAAGAACAGGTCAGTTTTCCCCCTGGCTGCTTGAACGCAGAGTGTGATAAATTTAAACTTTACCGACGGGGCGGTATTCTATTTTTTCTGTTGTGGTTGATGAGAAGAGTTTTTAGTGCTACACAATGAACTTCCTTCAAGGTGGAATATGCTTTGAAATGATTGTGTTTATAGAGTTCAAATGGGATTAATGTAAATAGATAAGGATCTTAAGGTAATTCCTTAACGCCCACTTTCGACTAAAACACTTCTGATTGTGATCTTATGTTGAACACACAAAATCTAAATAGATTGTTTGTGTATAATTCCTTCTATTTCGAACAGAAAAACAATAAGGTCTCAATTCCGCCTTGATCGCATTTTATTGCAACTTATTTAACATTTAACTTGCCACCAATTTTGTTTGACATTTATTTTGGTTGCTAGCTTGGGACTCAAGTTCGCCCTTGGACAGCGCTAGTCGAAGCTGCAACTGCAGCTTCAACTTGGCCGCCCTTCAGACATTGCGACATTGCATGTCACGATGCCAGTGGCAGTTGGAATCGCATGCGTCTGGCTAGAAATCCCTGATTTAATGGCGTGGAAAATTAGAAAACGTTTGCCTTGGCCGGGCCCAGCCAGGCCAGGCCGGGATGTAATCGTCTGGCAGCTGTCAAACCGACTGGCCTCGATTTTCTAGGGTCGCCGGTTAAATGTTTGGCATTGGGACAACTGCAGCAGTGTTGAACGTTTGCCAAATTGCCTGCCTGTGATACGGCTGCTCAGGTGCTCGAAAATTGCATCTAATGACTTCATAAATTAAAGCCAGCACACGACACACACGCACACACGCACACGTGCAAGAGATTCTGTCGTAACTTTATTCAAATGAAGTTGGCGGCTTTTTAGCTGCTTCCGTGTGCATTTTTAATGAAGTTTGGCGCTGCGGTTTTTTGTTTCTATGCGCCCACAGCCGCGCCCACATCTTTAGCGGTCGGCATTTGCCAAAAGGCTCAACTTTCGCAGCTCGTCCCGCCTTATAAGAGCCTTTGCAGCTGCGTCTCACTAATAAATGTGTCTGCCGGCAAGTCTACAAAGTGCTTTTAATTAGTTGTGTTAGCTTACTGCGAAAAAAAAAGCGAGTGCGCAGATAAAATAAAAGTCAAAAACAGAAAACTCGTTCGTTTCCCGCTGCCATTGTTTAACAAGTTGGGTGTTAATTTTTATTAAAACTTTTCTCCCATCTCCAGTTCATTAAAAATGTTTTAATAAAGCGTTATCTCAAGATACGCAACATATATCGTACTGAAGGAAACAATTTCGACCCGCTAAAAGCCTTCGTGAACAAATTTCAAAATAGTATATAGATATACCCCAGAAATGCTTTATGCCTGTAAGGTTAGCAAATCTTCGCTGCTCTCAAGATAAATCTTCTTTCTCGTTGTATCTTAAGTTTTATTCTTCATAAATATTGATTAAAAGAAATGTTAAATCTATTGTAAACTTGTTAAGTTTCGACATTTATCAGTTAATTTGATTGTCAAATGGCATCCACGCTGCCGTAGTAACTTGTCGGACCAGTACCTCGTATTTACTGATCTGTCTCATAGGGAAATTCTCGTAGCGGATGAAACACACCTTTTGGGCAAGATACAGGGTGCCAATGAAAATGCCGCCATCAGTTCTGGCGCGACACACGTAAACGCGATCGTTCAGGGAGCTTGTGCCCACAGAAACAGCATTCCGTTCCCTGAAACCATCGTAGCTGCGCACCCAGTGATAGCTGACGGTCTCATTGGCGACCAGCAGCTCGTAGGAGGTCGCCTGATTAGCTATCGCTTCGGTGTTAAAAGTGGTGTATCCCGTTTCGGACCTAACGCGAGCTGGCAGAATCGAGCTTGAATAAACGACGCGTGCCACGTAGTTGTCATAGCCGTATGAATCGATGCCGCCCAGAACAGCGTTATCGGGGAAATCCTTCGACTTGTCGGAAAGGATCCAGCGATCTGTGTTATCGTATACCCCGCAATAGATGGTGCCCAAGAGCTGGGCGAAAATCAGTGCACAGGTAATGAGCTTCGAATACATTTTTTCAACTTTACGGTAACTAATCAAAGACTGTTGTGAAGATTGTGGGAGAAGATGGTGCTTATATATGCGGCTAGCTGGTGTGACAGGGAATCACTTACTGATAAGCGAGAGTCCCATAAATCTTAGTGTAACGAGTGGGTCACCGTTTGAACTGACCATTGATTAGATATGCCAAAATAAACGTTTGATTTTTTATGTATTTTAACTATACTTTTAATCAGAATGCCGCACGCTTCACGGAATTGATAAGAACTATTAGTAATGTGTTGTTAAGAGAAAATTCAAAGTCGAATCTATAAATATAAATACTAAATGTATTTTTGTTTCCTCTTTTTCGTTCCTGGGGAACCCCAATAAGATTCATTCTACCTTTTCTTGAATCTACAGAAATCGTTTGGATCCGAATGTCCACTTTATTGATTCAAATTAGGTTTCAAGGGAACACGTTTTGGAATTTGTCAACGCTTGATGATATTTTGACTAAAGCAATTGGCAAAACTTCTGGCAATTTGTTTCGCTTGAGCAGAGAAATGAATATCCATTGAAACTTTCAAGGAAGCGCATCGTTTGAAGACAACGCAGTCCCAGCCGCAACTTCCTTTGTTCGTGCCCAACCACATGTGTAAAATGTGTCATAAACATTTGTTGAATGTGCTGCGATGCATGCTGAAAATGGCTCAAAAACTCACACAAAACAGGTGCCAGTTGACAGGTGAGCAGGTGGAAGCCATTGTAGCCGGTCAACTGTCAAGCAAAAGTCAAAACCATAAGTCTTACCACAACACACGGCTCAAGGTGGCCGTTCCCCCGCTCTCTTTCTCCATCCCTGTGATGGTTTTTGTGGCTAGAAAACCACATGATATGCCATAAAGACTCTAAGCCATTTCAACCAGTGCAACTTTAAGCTGCCTTAAAGTGGCCCAGGCACTTTTTTTGGTAGTTACATTAGGCCGACTGACGTCTGGGCCATTTAATTTATGCAAAACAAGAGGACAAAATGACACGAACTAATGCTTCGTTGCCTTTGATCTTATGCTAAGTGAGGGCCTTGCCTATGGGGGGGTGCGGGATTATCCGTCTTGAATAGACTATAGTCTATGGACTCTGTTGGAGTCCCGTTAATTTTCAAGGCGTCTTTTTTTGTTTATATTTGTTAAGGGTATTACAAAGGCATATCCGACCCCATCACGAACAGCAGGGCTGAGACTTTTTTGCCAGTTTGCCTTTTGCGTATGCTTCCAATAAAAATTTAAAATTTGGTGTCTATGAAAACACAAAATCATTTGGTATAGTTTGCATTTGTGTGTAAGGGTATCTAATCTTCGGCGAGTCGATGATAACTATTATTTCCTTTTTTTTTGCGCCAGCCTTACATTTTTTCCATCTAGGCGTAGCTGTTTTTTTTTTCAACCTAAGCTTCCCGTTCCACGAGCAGTCAAAATCAGGGCTTACGTTACACAAGCACGCGTCATGCCGGAAACGGAAATGGCAAGCATCATACGGAAGCGTTTCTCTCTGTGTTTATTTGTATTTGTTTGCCCCTGACATTGGCACGAAATTCAATTTAAATGCCGCCCGTGTGAATTTAAGGCCATTTTACTGCGTAACGTCCAAATCAGATTTGTGGCATTCGCATGAACCTGGTTAATTATAAGCCTCTTACTTTTTTAAACGTAACGCCCACAAAGGGATGTTAAAGGTTTGTTATTATTTTGACCTTATCTGTTCGTATAACTGCCGGATAAGAGATAATAAGATCTTAACGCTCCATGTACGTTCAGGAATAGCATACATTAGAAATATTTTACTTTTGGAAATTATTTCACCAATCGAAAATGATTGTTTTATATTTTAAACACGGTCAGTTGTTTCTCTCTTTTGAAACTACTTATATTCTATTATTCTCCTTCCGATTGCATCGCAAATAAATACCAAAACATCGACTCTCGGAACTCAAAGGAATTTGGAGCATTGGACAGTCGTGTTCACAGTGCGCTGATTTATGACACCTTGAAATGCAATAGGGAAATCGCATGTTAATTACATTTTGGCCCCGAGCGAGCCTTATGCACACCCACGCGCCACATGAGGCAGCAACAAGGGGTAGGAAAAAAGAAACTACAAAGCCGCACAGCGCGTATCACACTAAGCTATGCCACGGAATGCTGCATCTACTGCCCCCATATAGGGTTACACATTAATATTGGCTTGTCACAACTGTTAGCCATAAGAAACTAGAAACCATTTGCAACAAGCTGCCCAATGCAGCTCTCTCAGACGCCTCTCTAACTCTTTTGTGCCTGCCACAGAAACCACATGCAATATACTCGCAGTCAAAAGGCAGGCAGCAGGACAACCTGAAATGCAACACCGCCAGGCAATCAACTGGTGTTTCAGTTTCCATTAAGCCAGCGCCACACACAACTCGCTCCATTACCCAACCCCCAACTAGCTAGCACACACACACGCACCCATACACTCAAACGCATCCGTGCACCTGACAACGTCTCGAGTTTTGTGCTAGCCGCAACCATGAGAAACTCGTGAAACCCGTATGGGCCGACTAACTCCACAGTATTTGCCGCCAAAGCGCAACAAAAAATATCCCAAAACAAATGGAAAACTTATGCGAGAGCAAATACCAACGCTTTCTGGAAAGGCAACTGGAACGCTTGGGGTATCAGTGAAATGTAAACACCCCTCCAATTGTCTACGTCATTTGGGATATTTTTGCTACCCCTGTGCGAGGTGGTTGCTTCATGTACCTCTCATACACACCTTGGCTTAATTGCCATCTGACATTTATTGCCGTCCAGCGTGTCGTTCAGGCGCAGGCATCATGCTCTCCTCTCCAGGAGCACAGACAGCCAATGTTCGCGCATATATCACGGCCATACAAGCCGGTGAGTTGGTTAGTCCAGGCATTGATGCGAAGCACCAAACAAATCTGTCCCGATAACTTGCTTGTCACGGGCAGAAACGCCGAAACAAGATTGAAATTTAGAACGAAAAACTCCAGAATAAAGCACGTAAAAGTCAAGCAATTTGATAGAAAAGTGTGGTAAAGTGGTCGAAGCCATATTAATAAAAAAAATAAAAGCTTAATAGAAAAGATTTCCGGATGGGGAATGTTTGATATTTTTGCCGGCTAACTCATATTTCTGTTCATAAAAAGGCTAAATTGGGAATCTGAATATGAAAGAAATGGCTAAGTTTGGTATTTGCCGTGCACGAATTATAAATGCAGGCACTTAGAAATGTATTCTATGATTTATACTGTACGAATTCAATTTGAGTCATAAACTTTTTGGTAGCTATGGGAAAGATGTTAGTTATTCAAGAAATTAACATGACAACTGCTTATTAACAAGGCTGTCAGCAATCAGTAAAAATTACATTTTCATTAAGGCGGGGCAAGACCTAAGAGCTGAATGCAAATATATGACAGTTCAAGCACTCATAATCACAGTGCCAAATGGACAGCACGAACAGTATCCATAGTAATTATATAGTTGTATATATATGGGAAATAAGCTGCGATTTGAACAAACAAAAATGTTAGCCATAAATGAGCAAAAATTGTGTGGCCTCAAGTTAAGCCGGGCCGGGCGAGTCATGGCAACGTAATGCGTTGGCTGGGATTAAAGCCGGACACGCGACCAGACCAAAACATATGCCAATAAAATGTCCGGCGGCGGGGCAGCTCGGTAGCGACGGATCAGCGACAGTAGCACGCAAATGGTATGAACAAAAATAAACTGATAAGCGACTGGCTGAAAAAACAATGCGACTTTTGGGCTTGGTGAGGCGCGGGGAGGGGTGGCGAATTATGCAAGTGCCGAGCGAAAATATGTTGCATGCGACGACAGCGACAAACAAATAAACAACCAACCCAACCAACAAACAAACAAACAAATAAGCAAACAGACAGACAAATAAACTGAAGCGCATCTCTGAGTGCGGGGGAAACAACTGACAAATGAATGCGAGACGGCAGCGGTGTGAGCAGCTGAGAGAAAGAGACAGACGCACACGTACAGTGGATTAAGGAGTGAGCGAGAGCGTAGGCGACACAGCATTTGGGCAATGGAAATCAATTATTCATGCGCTTGGCCACGCAGCTAAAAAGTATGCTAGGCATGCGACAGTCCAACGCCGCCGCCCAACGGTATGCAACAGTTTTTCCAACTGCTCACAGACAAATGAAAACCAGCGCCAAACCATTGAACCTCCCCCACCGCCTCTACCTCCTCCCCCAGCAAGGCATCCCAAACACGAGCCCATTGCCTAGGATGATGGCATTTGTTTGTGTTTGATTTGCGCCAACTGTGATTAAAGGGCAGCAGGCGGGTGGCCATTCAACGGGCAGCGGGGGGCTTGCTGCAGCCCCGCCGTTACGTGCAAATGAAGTTTAATTTAACAGTAGCCAAACAACAAGGGCATCTCAATCTGTTAACACACAGCGTGAGCTGCATACTCTGCAAAACTGGACTGGAATGAGGAATGAAACTAATATAAATATACTTAAAGCGTTCATTAATAATGAAACGAATATGCATAAAGCTTTCGTTCATTTAGATGAGCTTTAAGTAAAATATATATGCTATGTAAAGCTTTATGCTATTTGCTTGCGTTTTGTTGTGGGAATTGAAAGCTTCAAGAATGTGCGAATGGTGAATGCACGAATTAAATGTGAGTTGAAATGTTATACTTCTCTACAAGCTTTCAAGCCTTTTGTTTTTTACACTATATGCACAATTCAATTCAAGAGTTTGTACGTGTTTTTCAAGTAGAAGCAGTATTGATAATATTACTTATGAGTAAGCAAAGAATTTGTGTTTACATTTCATAGTTTTTGTGAATCAATAAGAGGTTAATTTAAATACATAAATCATACAAATTAATCAAGATATTAGTTTTTTCTTGTGTTTAGACTGCATTTCGCTAACATTGTCCTAAAGAAAAGGACGACTTTTGGTTACAAACAACATTGCAAAATTAAGATACCTTTTGGAAATTGGTGCCTAACTAGGGACTTCATTGGAGGGTACTAATTAAATTTGGCCACCGGCGACAGCTACTTTGATGCACACAGATAGGGCGACTGAATCTAAAACCTAGTCGCATGCAGCTTAGGCAGCTGCTTTCTTTAGCGGCAAGAGAATAGCTTGCCCGGCATGCTTTCAGGCGTAAAGTGTTTGATTATGGTCATTTATTCAGCACTGTCTGCAGTCCAATTTGGTTGTTGTGTCTACTTTTTGGAGTGCGCAGCTCTCCAACCACCAAAAGCATCGCACCCTATTATCTTTTGTCCCGTCAGGGGGTTGCCATGGATTTTGGTTTTTGGGCATCGTGTTTGTGTCTGAGCGTACGATTAAAATCGCATACATCAGCGCTGCTCAAAGGCCGCCAAGGGGGCGACGGTGTGACAGTCTCTACTGTGGTCGCTTTTTCGACGGGTTAGCTTAAGGGTTGGGGCCGGGGCTGGATATGGCTGCTGGCGTGGCCAGACAACCGTGGCTTCGTCCCTAATTTGTGTGCAATCGCGCATTTAAACGCTGTTGTTTATTAATGCATTTCGTTTAACGTGTAATGCAAAATTTATGCTACGAAAACCTAACGAAAAGCTCGACGCACCACTGCAAAAATCTGGGAAGCATCAAACGAGCACAAAAAAAAAAAAAAATAAACAAAAAGAAAAACTAACATGCGACTTAATTAAGCCGTCATGAACTGCAAAAACACGTGACATGCACAGAAATGTGTATGGCTGTGTGTGCGTATTTGAGTGTGTGTGTGTGTGTGTGTTTGCCCGCTGGTAACTCAAAGGCAAAGCGCCAAACATAGCAAACATGGCGAACTGGCCTTTCATGTGCCCCTCTCTGGCCCCGCCTGGCTGACCGAGGCAAAAAAGCAACTGGTGATGCGTATCGTAAGGCACAGCTGGAAAAAAAATGCAATGCTCGAAAGCAGGGCCAACCACTCACAACTTGTTATGTTGTTGTTCCTGCTTTTTCTATTTTTTCCAAAAGCACCGCAAATACGTTTAATATGACGCCAAGAGCATCTCGATAGATACCCACATTCACACAGACAAGAGCCAAGACTAGAAAATTGCGGAAGAGTCAAATTGTTTGAATTTGCATAGAATGCATATATAATAGGTATGAAACGTTTTTCCTTTAAGTCTACCTTCCAGTTTTCTTCGATTTTCCGCTTTGCTTAAAACCAATCGAAAGAACTCCACTTGAACAGAAACAAATTTTCAAATATCTTTTAAAATTTCTGAAACCCATTATTATACGAATAAGTTAGCCCAGGCTATTAAGATCGAAAATCAACTATAACACAAATAAAATGCAACTAACTCACTTGCTTGAGATCATGAAAATCGCATAGAGGGGCGATTCTAATCTTCTTTCTGGCAAGTCTTCTACTTGACTCGACTATTGAAGTGAATTCCGTCTGATAAACGAAATGTTAGATAAACAAGCAGAAGCCTCGATTGCTCGATTAATATGATGAGTCCCGAACTTACTTTTTTCAAACAAAACTTATTTTTTAGCTCATATGCCAAACAATTTCCTGCCTTTATTATACACCTATTTTTCAATTCAAACTCACCATTATTATATGCCCTGGCGAGTTCGGCCATTAAATATTTCCCAATGTTCACCTTTTGGCATAAAGAACCACATATTCCAACAAAATTCAATACTCCGAAAGCAACGTAATAAGGATGAAAACAAAACCCATATTTAACGTGACGGTTGGTATCCATGATATATCAAATTTAAGCAAAGGACTGCACCAGAAATTTTCCAGCCAAGTCAGAAACCCTAATCACAAATACAACAGGATTTTAGTTGGTATCTCTGAAGGTTTGTGCAGCAGCTGAACAAGCTGGGATTTTATTTTATATTAAAGTTCATTGAAGAGTTAAACGAATTATTAAAAAGACAAGGTCGAAAGACTATTGAGTCATATATTTCAAACGATTATCCGATTCGCATGTTTTATTGCTTCTACTGCAGTATAATAATTATCTGGGCTTTCCCCATTCGAATGAATCTCAATTGCGTATCGCCAACACTCCAAACAAATTGCGTACTCTGATATACCTCGTAATCAATCGCAAAATTTGACAAACACTAGAAACATATCAAATGGTACACACTCGGGAGCAATCAAGATATTCCTGATTACCAAATATGACTTTGCTTTGTCGCAGACCTAAAGCGATAAGAAACAAATGATATTTTTTGTGCCAAAACACGCGCCAGACACAAGTTTATCTTGCTCAACGCATAGTTCTACGAGATTGCTTCGATATACACCCATGTTCTGAGCGTATATAACGCTCCCGTCGTAGCAAACACTAAAATAATATTCTAAGATATTCGTGATATGCGTATCACATATGTACCCACACTGAGTAAATATTTATTTGTGGAATAGTAAATATCACGAAGCTGCTAATCACATAGGTACAACAAGTTATGAATGCTTTGGTGACCCATTGACAGGCGGTGCTCCAGCCGCGAAGCGTTCCCGCTCGCGCAACTTTGTTCTGTTTAAATTAATAACCAGAAGAAAGTGCGATTTGCGACACGCCAAAGAATATATACTCTTTCAAATCAAATTCGTAAACAACATAAAATTCAAGCAACTAAGAAAAAAAGCTTCCTCTACTAGAAATCCCAAATTTCTAACAACTCGCACCAAGTTTTATCGGCCTTAACGTAAAAGCAAATCAACATAAAAACTGAGATGTATGCTTAAGACATAATTTATATCCTCTCAGTTAAAATCTGCTGCCTATTTATACGGCAAATTTTGCGACTAAATTATAGCGTCCAATGAAAGGGTATGTAAATAGACAATGACTAGACCAAAATCTTAATTGATAATACACTCAAACTAGCCGACAACCTGTTCGTGACGTCATCTAAAGCACATTGTCCCAAATTAAGTAAAAACTGCGTGAAATTAAAAACTATTTCCTATTTTCTTAAACATATTTATAGAATACCGATTCGAATAGGTATCAAAACAGCTAATATTAATCAAATATTCCATTTAAGCAAATAAGAGCTAAGTATACTTCATTTTTTTAATATTTATCATGATAAACATTCATTTCATTCAACTATTATCATTTTTTTTATATAATTTACACTGTCTTTTGCGCCACGGTGCACTTCTACGCTGTGTTGGTATTCACGATGACACCACAACCGGTGAGAGCCAAATTGTCGCGAAAAGCGCGACTAAAAGCACGAAATAGCCCAACAAACTAATCAGTATAAATTGTCAAGACTCTAACAAAAATAAAATCAGTCGCAGACCGAAAGCTAACACGTCGCGTGGCAAGATCCCTATAAAAATTTTGATTCGTCAATATGGTGATTATAAAGAATGTGCAAAATATATCTGTGCCAGAGTATCTAAACGAAGGATTCTTTGTGGAAACAATTGAGGAGGGCTTGCGGGAAACAAAAATAACCTTGCACGAGATTAATTTCGAATGGGGCAGTAATCCGGGCGACAACTACTGCTCGGCCATTTATCGAGTGCTCGTGAAGTTTACGCGATGGGACGATGGCAAGGAAACTGCGAAAATCGAGCAACTGTCGCTCATTGTGAAAACTATTCCAATCACAGAGGAAACAAGATTTCTAGAGGATGTCAGGGTGTTCATCAAGGAGAAGCAAACCTATACAGATATCTTGCCACGCTTAGAAATTTTAACCAATGGCGACAGATTTGGTGCCAAGTGAGTTGTCAGAGAAAAAGTGTCGGCCGAGTGCTAATTGAAAACTTTTTATAGATATTATCATTCCGTAAAGGCGCCCGTGCAGACGATTGTGTTCGATGATCTAAAGGTCGATGGATTTAAATTGGCCTCACGCGAAGATTGTTTGGACTGGGCGCATTCCACGCTGATCCTTGAACAGCTGGGCAAGCTTCATGCTACGTCCATGGTGCTGGCCAAAAAGGTAACAAGCGGACAATGTTAAGTTCAAGTTCAAACAAATAACCAATTCCGTACTCCACTCAGGATCCGGAAATCGTTAAGCAATACCAACGCGGCATGCTGAGTGAAGAGACTTTAGTAAAAAGTTCTACCTTTGAGAATATGTTTGGCGGCTTTCTTAAAGGCCTAATCCAAGTCTCAGGCACATGGCCTGGTTACGAGAAGATTACCAAGCATCTGCAACGTTTTTCGGATAATTTCAAACAAGTTTGCGTAGCGGCTGCCAAACCAAAGCCAAATGATCGTTATGTGGTACTCAATCATGGCGATTTGTGGACCAACAACTTTATGTATGCCTACGACAACAAAGCTCAGCCCGAGGTGCCAACACGCGCCATATTCGTGGACTTTCAGCTTAGCTTCTATGGCAGTCCTGGCTGCGATCTGAACTTCTTTTTGAATACGAGCGTCAAGTTGGAGGTACTGCAGAAGCGACGCGAGGAGCTGATAAAAGTCTACTACAAAGCCTTCCGAGATGCCTTGGAGTATGCACGCTTTGAGAAAATACCCAGCTATGAGGATCTACTTTGGGAGCTGCGCAGCCGTGAGACCTATGGAATATTTGGTTTATTCGCATTTCTGCCCGTGATAACCATGCCGCAGGAGCTGTCAAAGGACAATAGCATTGAGAATATGCAGGATGAGAGTTTCAAGCAAAAGCATATGGAAGCCATCTTTTCGCAAAAGTTTCTCAACGACTATCACAAATGGGCTCTGAAGCGTGCCGAGGAACTGGGCGTCTTTGGCGATTACTAGACAGAAGCTCCACTTACGGGCTTATGGGTTCATCAACCTGAATGGGAAACGCGGACGGCTAAAAGAGGCGCACAGAGACAAAAACGGACAGCTTTACAGCTGCATGATGAGGGCTAATTCTTATGTCATACTTGATTTAGCTTTTTATAGACCAGAGTTCAATTAAAATGATCTAACGTAGCTGCGGCTCTTGAATGAATCTAATGGACTTTTTAATTGGGTGGCGTACTTAAAGCGATCTCTAGAAATAAGCGATAAAGCAAGAAATAAACAAAACAAGTCGGTCTGGCTTTTGATTATGCAACTGATAAAGATTATTAATAAGGAAACAAAAAACTGATTAAATTGATTGCATACGATAACTGTAGAAGTTGTTAATATTTATATCTACAAAAAATAACGCTTAATGACTTTCATATACTCGCTCATTAGGAAACAATCTCTCCCTTCAATCTCTCAGGTCTATTATGAAACTTGTGTCTGCTCAATATTTCTACTTTAAGTCGTTGCTACACCAATTTCTAAATATATACATTTTTTTATCGCTTGATAAGCGAAAGAAACAACGAAACTACATTGTATCGTCTGTAGGTGCACAGTGAAGCAAGGTTTTCATAAACATTTTTGAAATTGTTTCAATAAAAAACGGGAATATATAGTTTATGCAATTTACAGGCATGCATTGAAACTTCTCACAAATCGGGAATATAATTTTACACAATTTCAGGCATTCATTGAAACTTCTCACAAATCGGGAATATAATTTTCAACAATTTACAGGCATGCATTGAAATTTCTCACAAATCGTTCTGTAGTCTCATGAAAAGCGTTTTCACAACTAAATTTTACATCGAACTCTCGCTGAGTTTACAAAATCCACCGCTAAGCTCGTAAAAAGCGTGGAAAAGTCATTTGCTTATAAAATCTACTTTAACATAATTCAAAGGTCTAAGTAAGATATTATTTAAAACGTTACGAATTCCTCTAAATGGAAGGGGGTTCGAGCATAAGTATTCTTTTTTATTCCCTCGATAATTTAGAATTAAATTGTTTGTGCATCCTCTTAAGCAAGCATGTAGAGTGTGCATCAAAAGCAGCCACCGATAATCCAAAGTCGAGACTGGGAATGCATTTCTATTGTGTCAATTAAGTCGCAAGCAGATGCACCCAAAGATGCTCCATTGGGGTCAATTGAGACCCAACTAGCTATGACTTTGATTTTCCATATAAGACGTTCAGTCACGATGTCGAACCGATTCATAGCCATAAATAATGTCGAACACAACGGAGACGCTGCCGCTTTACTTAACGCCACAGTTCTTCAGACGTACCCTGGAGCACGGCCTGCAACAGCAGGATCTCAAAGTGCTGGATGTGCAGCTGACGGATCTGACGCGTGGCGGCGAGAACTACTGCAGTAATATCTATCGGGCGAATGTCAGGTACCAGACAGCGGACCGAAAATTTGTGGAGACCTCGCTCATAGTCAAGTGTATGCCGGCCGAGAAGCAGGCCATACTGGCCCGTCTCCATATCTACAACAAGGAGACTTTCTTCTATCTGTACATCAAGCCCAAGCTGGAGGCGCTGATGTGGCGGGCACATGCAGGCGAAGAGCCCTGGACACTGGGAGCCAGGTGAGCCGAGGTTAAAAGGGTAGGACTTAGTAATACCATGCGAGTCTTCCCGAATCCCCAATAGCAAATGAGCTAATTATTATTTCCTGACTAAATTATTGCCAAATCAATCCCTGTTCAGGCACTACTACTCAACTACGCAGCCGGAGCAGACCATTGTCTTTGGGGATCTCTGCTGTGAGGGTTATCAGCTGAAATGCCGACAGCTGGGCCTGGATGCTGAGCATGCGAGGCTGGTGATGCGCAAGTTGGCCGAATATCACGCCCTGACCATGGTCATGGCCGAGCATGAGCCTCAAACGATAATAGATCGTTATCCGTTTGGACTGCTGCACATGGATGCCATTAAATCGGAGCCTTTTAAGCTACTTTTTGGCACTCAACTACTCAAATTGGCAGCATTGACAAATGACTGCGAAGGATTTGGATCGATAACACGGAAACTTTATCGCTATCACGAGCATTTCACGGAGCGTGTGCTAAAATCGGTTTATCCACTGCGTGGAAATTTAAATGTTATGAACCACGGAGATCTGTGGGTGAACAATATATTCTTCAAGTACGATGAACACCACAAGGTGCAGCAAGCGAAGATTGTAAGTGCTTGGCCTCTAGATTCAGAAATATGGTCTGACATATGCAAGTTTTTGGCAGATTGACTTTCAGCTATGCTTCTATGGCAGCTTGGGCTTTGATGTCAATTACTTTCTCAATACCAGCCTGGAGCTGGATGTGCTTAAGACGCAGCGCCAGCAGCTAATAGATGGATACTACGAGGCGCTGTTGGGCTGTCTCCAGCAGCTGCCCTGGGACAAGCCGCTGCCCACTCACGAGGATGTCATGGCTGAGATTCGCGCACGGGAGGCTTATGGATTTTTTGTGGCCTTTGGTTTCTTTCCGCTAATGAGCATGATTGGCATTGATTCGGAGGACAACTCGCTTAAGAACTTTCATGACGAGGAATTCGCCAGACAAAAGGTGCAGCTCATGTTCGAAGGCAATGCACGCACTCTCGAGAGTCTCAAGTTCACGTTGAAGCGTTTGGATGACATGCAACTATTCGATTGAAGGCACTGAGAAACAATTGCACATTGTTGCTCTAACGGCTCATACAGAATAAATATTGCATCATTTTTGATTGCCCCCTAATTGAATACACTGTTATTTTATTATTTTGTAAATTAACCATTTAGGGCCCTAGAACAAATGGTGCAATTTCTTTATGGCTTTCACTATTGCATGACTGAAAATCTTTTGAATCTTATGACATCTTTCTAAGGCAACGCGACTGGGTTAAAGACAGCTTTACCTGTGATTTAGTATTACAATAATCATAAGATAAAAGCCGTAAAAAGATAGCGAATACTTCAAAGCGTATGTCAAAGTGTCGCTAGCAAATATTCGAGACAGAAGAAAGCATTTTCAATCCCAACAAGTAAATATAATCATAGTCAGGTTTCTCCCTCTGCCTGTCCCTCTGTCCATCAAATCATTTATACTGACGCCTCAGAGATTTTATGAACTAGACGCTGCAAATTCGACAAAAGATACTCCTAAACCTAAAGATGATCAAATTTATTATTAGTTGCATATAAATAGCCAGCAAATTTATCCCGTCCCAGAATATTTCACTTTTTTGATCATTTCCTCTCTTTGCCCAAAAACAAAAATTAATCACATTCGAAATATACGCTATAAAGAACTGGAAATATAATTTTCGAGACAAATTAAAGTGTCATTTGGGCCGTCTAATTATGACATAAATTGCTTCATTAAAATTTATAAAATTATTTATAATTGCAAAAACAAATTTTATTTAATTGCGAGAGATTATAAGTTGATATGTTTGAATATAAAAATGTGAATGTAAAATGAAATTGAGGTCTAAAAGTATTAAAATGAAAGATTAGCTGAGATTTTGCGCATCAATCAGTAAATTGTGAATCAGAGAAATATAACAAAAGTTAAAGCTGAGAGAAAAGCGCGAGAGGAAATGCAGAGACGTGAGAGAAATACAAAGCTTCGATCTGTTGAGTCTGGGCGATGCTCTCGCCGGAGAAACTAATAGAACGTTAGATAGATAACGATGATTAAATAATCATAGACATAATCTGAAAAGTGGGTGGGCCGTGATAAGATAATTTCCGAGTGTCGGACTGCCTGTCAGAGAGAATCAAACAAGTCAACGTAACGCTATTGAAAGAGATCAGAATAAACTTGTGAAAATAAAATAACTGGTTTTCACAAATGTGTACATAATAAATTATATAAAATTTGTAAAAAGGTCGCGTGTTTGTTTATATTGATAAAGTGGACAATTAGAAGCTGTTGTCGCCTATTAAGTGAAATTATATGCATGTGTATGTATGGGCATATTTATATATATTATTAATTACGCTTATTTAAAACAACAACAATCTCAGCTTTGTTTAGCTGTGCGTATAAAATGCCTGACGCTTTGTTCAAGCTTTTCAAACTACTTGAGATCACAACATGTGCAGCATTGTGTACGATCAGGAGCTGCAGGCCTCGCCGCCCAAGCATTTGGATGTGCCCTTCTTCACCGAGGTGTTGGAGACGGCACTGCGTACATCCCGTATTCGGCTGACAGGGATTCACTGCAGCATGGGCAGCAGCACCGGCGAGAACTACTGCAGTCAAATCTATCGTGTGAAATTGAATTACAGGCAACAAAATGGCAAAGCAACACAGAAGGATGAGCAAATGGCGGTTATTGTGAAGAGCATACCGCGCATTGAATCTGTGGAGTTCCTTGAGGACCTGCAGGTGTACTTGAAGGAGAAGATCACGTACTACGAGCTGCTGCCACGCCTGGAACTGCTGACGCAATGCAAACGACGCTTTGGACCCAAGTGAGATAATATTGTCTAGCCGCAACAATCAGATTTTTTATAAAGATCCGTTTTCAGACTCTATCAGTGCATGAAACAGCCGCAGAACACGCTGGTCTTTGAGGATCTTGGCCAACTTGGCTATGTGATGGGCTCCCGTGAAACGGGCCTAGACGAGACACATTGTCGTCTGGTTATGGAACGACTCGCCGAATTTCATGCCGCCTCAATGGTGCTCGCAACGCTGGTAAGTCAAATATAAAATAGGCCTTCTACAGATAATACAAAAAGTGAGCGGAGACTTGTTGATAAGGAAGCAGACTTTAAGGGCTTCTAAAAGCATTTGAAAACTATTTAATTTCAATTGTTTCAATATAATTTAGTTTAAATATTATTATTATTACTTTGCATTAAAATCTATAATCTGATTCCCTTTTAAATAGCAATTTCTTATGTACGAGTAGTTAAATTTTTTTCTCTAAACAAATAAGAATCTTCGTTTACTTTTATACAAAAACCTTATTTAATACCCATAGAACCCAAAAATATATTTCCCCATTGGAAAAAAGATATGTCAGGAAATAAGCAAAAATCGTGACTGCTGAGTTTGATTAAGATATCTTGATAAGTTTCTTTATGTTAAGAACTTAATATTCGACGGAATTCTCCATGGCAGCTATATGATATAGTAGCCCGATCCGACCGGTTTCGACATATGTACGGCCTGCAACAGAAAGACGGACTTATGCTAAACTTTAAGAAAAAGCGCATAGTTTGAATTGCATAAGACAGACGGACAAGAACTGATCAAGTATATGTATACAAAGTATCCGGAATCGAATCCTTATAACGCGCAGAAAAATATTTAAGCCTACAATCCAATTTCCACAACAATACGAATGCTCTAATTGCACAATTGTGTTCATTTTTCAGGATCCGGAAATTTTTGAGGCCTACGGCGATGGCATGTTGTCACCGGCAGGCCTGGCCAAAGACGACGGCATGCTGATGCGCTTTTTTGCCGGCAATGGAGAACAGCTGCATAAGTTGGTCAACAGCTGGTCGGGCTACGAGCGGATTGCGGGCAAGATAGGCAAATACATGGAGCAGCAGCGCGTGCACTTGGTGCGTGCCCAGGCGCCAGTGGATAAGGAGATCAAAGTGCTAAATCATGGTGATCTTTGGGTGAACAACATGCTGTTCAAATACAATGGAGCGCAGCAGCTGCAGGATGTGATCTTTATAGACTTTCAGCTAAGCATTTGGGGCAGTCCCGGCATCGACCTCAACTACTTTTTCTACACCAGCCTCAGTTTGGATGTGCTGAAGCACAAGCGGCCGCAGCTGCTGAAAGTCTATCACAATCGCCTGTCGGAGACGCTGCTCAATCTGGACCTGGGCGTGCCTGTGCCCAGCTACGAGCAGCTGCTGGCCGAGGTTCATCGCCGCGAGAGCTATGGCTTTTTTGCCAACTACGGCATACTGCCCACCGTTAGCCAGGACAAGGCCGAAACTTCTGACAATAACCTGGAGAACTTCACAGACGCCGATTTTACCAGGCAAAAAACCGAACAAATGTTTGCGTCAACCCGTTTGGCAGAGACGCTGCGTTACACTTTGCCGCATTTCGAGCGAGCGGGTGTTTTTGATTAAAAATTAACAGTAGAAGGTGGGGCACTCACCTGGACACGTGTTTTAGCTTAGTTTACAGATATTGCACATATATTTACAAATTAAAATAAAGTTTATAAGGAATTACGCGCACTTTTCACTGACTTTTTGCTTTACTTTCGCATTAACCGTTGTTTTGCAGCGTTGCCAGACTGTCCGAATACGCTGGGCATGAGGAGCAGTCTGTTAATTACGCATACAATGTTAACATTAGCATTTTATTTTAATTAACATATCTGTTTTATATGTGGGAAGCTGAATGAACCCAACAACTCTCTTCTAGGTATTATACGACTACCAGATGCACTGTTACATGACTTCAGGCTTATATACAAAAAATTAACGTTATTTGCTAGTCAGCTCAGACATGTGCAATTTTTATACTTTTATTTTTCGTTGACGTATAGAAAATGAAATACAATTTCTTATTTTGTACAATTGCACAAATTATTTCATTTGTTTTATGAAATCACCAATAAACAGAACACAAACTAAATGAAAATGTGGTGTTAGTACATTTCAATTATTTGCGAACATACAAAAACTACTTAAAATACAATTACAATCATCATTATCATAATTAACATCATCATCAAATCGATTTGCACAACAATAAAAAAGGCATTTTATATATAAATACATTTATATATATATATATATTTATATAATCAATCAATTTAACACTAGAATTAGGCATAAACGTTACTTGAACGCTGTTTGTTGAACCGCAGCTGAAGTTCCCAAACCAATTTCATATATAATTAATTCATATAGCTTAATTAACTACAACGACTTTTCGCTTACGTTAGTTAATGTGTGGCTTTTAGTTGTTCTTTCTTGTTTTCATTGCTTTCTTTGTTCCGCGACTGTGACTCATCCAGAGTTAGAGAGGGGCGAGTGCTATTCACGCGGCGATTAGCTCCACACATCGGCCGAGTAGCGTTTCTGGGCCTCCATCTTTTTCAGATACTGGACAGCATCCGCCTCGCTCATGTTGCCCTTTGTGGACAGAATTTTCGTAAGAATGTTTCTAACGTCCACAGCCATGTTCTTGGCATCGCTACAAGGAAAATAAACGAGCATGTTAAATAGATTGGAATCAGATGTAGAGGCATTTAAACTCACCCGCAGATGTAAAAGTGTCCCTTCTTCTCACCAATCACATCCCATATTAGATCCGCATCCTGTTCCAGCAAGTGCTGCACATAAATCTTCTTCGCCTGGTCGCGAGAGAAGGCCGTCTTCAGGGTGAGCGTGCCCTTTTTGGCCCACTCCTCGAGCTCCGCCTCATAGATGTAGTCTTCGCTGCGCTTGCGGCAGCCAAAGTAAAGCACCGACTCGCCCACCGTTTTGCCCTCATCCCGCAGATGCTGGCGCTCCTGGATGAAGCCACGGAAGGGCGCCAAGCCGGTGCCCGGACCCACCATAATGATGGGCGTCTCCGGCTTAGTGGGCAGTCGGAACTGTGATTTGCGTATGAAGACCGGCACCTTGACCTCCTCGGCTCCATCCTTGGGCTGTTTGTGCTTCAGATACGTGGTGGCCACGCCCTTATTAACACGACCCGTCGGCGTCTTATATTCGACGAGCACAGCAGTTACATGCACATCAGTTGGATGCAGCTTGGCCGACGACGAAATAGAATAGTAACGAGGCTGTAGGCGTGGCAACAGCTCACACACATGATCTAGAGGCGGCCTACAGGACTTGATATCTTCCAGTATGTGCACCACATTGCGACAGGCATCCTGTATCCAGCTCTGGTACTTCTCCTTGCCCTCCGGCGTCAGAGAGGCCATGCTGCGCAGCATCTGCTTCTCGGACTCGTCGGTGCAGTACTCGGCCAGTTCCTTGAGTATGTGCGTGCGCGGAATAGCAGTTATTTCCAAATAGTGCGTCAGCGCAGTGCGATAGGTGGTGGGGCAGGGGAATGGATGCTTCTTGCTGCTGTCCGTATCGGTATTGATCAACGAGAACACCGTATCCAAGTCAGCATTGCACAACTGACCGAGTTTCTCCACGAGCGACTTGTCATTGATGGGATACATAGCTACATGATCGCCGGCATCGTATCGCATCTTGGAGCCCTCAATGTTTAGCTCGATGTGCATGCACGAGCGACCGCCGCCCTTGTGCAGCTCACGATTGACGCGTATGGGGGCCAGGAATGGATTTTTAGCATCAAACGGTGGCCGCTGATTTTGCATGGAATGCAGACGCGCAATTTCGCCGGTGTAAATGCGATCCGGCTGCACATCGGGCTGTTCGAGCAAACGATACTGGCGTATCAGCACCTCCTCACCGCTGCCCTCAATGCCAAAGTGATCACAGACAGCGGGCCAGAAGCGATCCTTCCACGTGATGAAGTCATCCTCAATGCTAGCAAGGTAATTGAGACGTAAGTACAAATTGAAGTAGCCTTTAGACATTATGAGAGACTCACTTGGCATCGTCGTCGCCCAGACCCAGTTCGAAGACGCGGTTGGCGCCAAGCTCCTCTAGACGCTTGTCCACATAGATTGCCACTTTGTTGTAGTGCTCATAGGTTTTGTTGCCTAGGCCGAAGACCTGTTGAGAATATAAGCAATACGAATTGTTACAACCGTAATTAGCCACATAATGCTCCATTACCTCGTGCTGGGTTTGTCTGTCTACGCGTGTTGTAGCCTTATTATATAAATTATTTAATAGCCAGATCAAAGTGCGCCCCTTCCACTGACAGCGACGCGTGCCAAGGGCAACCGCGCTGCCGGCGCCGGCGAACGTGTTTAACATTGTAAGCTACCGCCCAGTTATGTGTTCTGCAGCAGCCGCAATCGCATATGTTTCACATGGCAATAGTTTTCATTCAGCAAAAACGAATTATTGTAATTATTTCGCATCACAAATCGTAAACAAAATTGCGCAACAGATGTGCGAGCGAGTCCACGTTTTACTAACAGCTGTTACGTGACAGTGTGACCAACTAAAGTGTTAGACAGACTCTGCTACGCACTTAACAGAGTGGCCAGCGGAAGGTTAACGAGACTTAACAGGAAACTGGTATGACGTCACAAGCAAGTGACCCTTCAATTAAAATATTGAATTTCTTAATATTTGCAATATGTATCTAACAACTAAATCAATTCTATAAATGCATGTTGTTTTGCTAATTATTAAATACGTTTCCAGAAATCGCCAAAATTATATGCACACTAGTATCGTATTAAGTAAAATACATACCTACATACATGCATACATATTTTTTAATTGAGTCTCAGCGCTCACCATAAGTCTCGGCTGACTCGTTGCTCTCTCTCTCCCTCTCCCACTTTCCTCCTTCCCAATCTCCCTGAAATATCAATTATTGTCTTGACAGTCTATTATTAACGCCCTCCAAGCACGAGTGAGCAAATTTGATGTGGTTGACATATTTCACTTCCCGCAACGTAAGCAACAAATGAATTTCGCCAAGAATACTAACATTAAAATCAATCTATATATAATATGTATACAAATAATGAGTGTTCCGCTTATTACACAGCTCGTACAAGAGTATAGTAAATAGATAAGTTAAGCTATCTGCATATGCCAATGCTTGATAAGAACAACAATTTGGACGGCCATGAGATTCATGTAATCGGCGATTAGATAGGGACAGCCAGGCGCAGACAGACGCCTTATCAGAACAATTAAGCGTGCTGTGATAATGCACTTACCGAATAATTTAGACCCGTTAGGTCAACGTCGCCATTGGTGATCCACTCGTAGAACTCCATGGCGTTATCGGTGGGATCGCCCTCGCCGTAGGTGGCCAAACAAAAGACGGCCAATGAGTTCTCAATATCCTTGAGCTGCAGCAGTTCCTCCATATCGCATTCCTCGGGATCGGCCACCATGCCCTTAAGCCGATACCTGATACCTTCTTTGGCCAAACGACCGGCGAATTCCTCGCCGGTGCCCGTCTGAGAGCCATAAAAGACGACCAGACTGCGACCGGAGGTCTTCAGTTTCTTGATAAACGAATTATCCGTCGCCGTGGTGGTGCTCACTGTGGTGGGCCTGCGGATTGAGAAGATAAGGAAGTCATTTGTTAAAGCCTTGCAATAGACTCTCTTCAATGGGTACTCACTGTATGGAGTAGCTGCGCACGGGCTCCTCCTCCTTCTTGCGGCTGCGCAAAAAGTAAAAAGCAGCGCCGCCGATCAACACCGCCAGCAGCGCAACGTCCAGCAGGCCCAGGAATGGCTCATCGCCGCCGGCAGCGACAGCGGCAGCGGCGGCTGCTGCTACTCCATCAATTGGTGGCTGCTCACTGGCCATGGTTTAAAGTCTGACTGAAAGCAGAGGGGGGAAATGTTAGTTTCGATTTTGCATACACTTTACACGAGCACGAGCAACTTATGGGAGCCGGCGGGTAAGCTGTTGCGGGAAAAACGGAGGGGTATAGAAAATTTTGCATATCGCACTTTGAGCACGCACCTAATGTATGCCACGTATGCCACACAGACAGACGCACACACCAAGCCACAAATTAGAATAGAACTCTCTAATGCGAGTACAGTTTGAAACGAAACTATTTTGCATGCGACTGAGGCGCCTAACGGCAAACGCGCTTCCGCACTTGTTCTAACGGTAAACGTGCGCTTACGTATTGAGACTCTCTCGCTCTAACGCACGCGCGCTCGTTGACATTGACACTATAAAATGCGCTTTAAATTGTTGTTGCCCTGTCTATCTATCTATTGAGACACACGCTTACTTACGCTAATTAAAAATTTCAACTAATAGATTTACAGCTGCGAAACGAGTTAACGGTTAACTCAACGCGCATTGCCCGCGTCTCACCTTGGTCTGTTCGCTTTAACAGTGCGCTGTTAACTAACAGTTCCCATTGTGGCGAACACTTTTTATGCGAAAACGCATCGCTGCTTATCAAGAAAGCGATTTGCGATTATTTACTGCACAGCAACAATAAATGGGGCTCACTTCAAAGTTTCGTGAGAGATTAGAGCGCGTATTCATTGGAAATGACGAAAATATCAATTTACTTTCGGCAACACAAACTTGAGCGTAAACAAAAGAATGTTACTTGCATTCTATTTCAACAAGTCGAGTTGTATTTACGTTTTTGTTTACATTGTGTTAACCCACACATGCACATACACATACAGCTTGACGGCATTCATTACGTCACGATATTTCGCGACGATATGTATCTGAAGAACATATCTACACATACATACATACATGTGGGCTTTGTACACACAGATACTGAATGTGGTCTGTCGCTCGACTCCAGAGCTCAATCACCTTAGGTTTGTACTTTTTCTATTTTTACAAGCTGATTTAAATTTGACATGCGCATGGCATTTTTTCTAACAACTAGTTAAAGTTTTTTGAGTAGCGTGTAGATAAAAGCCTGCAACAAATTACAATATAATTAAGTATAATTGTTATAGCTTTATGTGAAATAAGGAAACTCAAAAGAAAAGCTTTCTGGCTAAGATGATAAATATGTAAATATGGCATATATTTATTATACATTGATAGCTCGAAAAATGAAACTTTTGTAACCTTGTCGGAAGTAGAATGCATTTGTCGGCGTGCATATAAAACTCTAGATTCTTTGAATTATTTAAATATTTGTGCTATTTTTTTGAGCATTATTGAATATATTTGAATTCCGCTTGAATAGATTATTTCGAGAGGGTTTTCAAAATTATACAAAAAAACCTACTTTTTGGGGGAAGTATTTTTACTGATTCTTGGCCATTTAAATCTGGGAAAGTTCTCAATTATTATATTATATAAAGTTTATCTCTATGTCCCAGACATTTTTTGAGTTAAATATATATAAAAGAAATATCAAAACAGATAAAGGGAACAGTCAATCATAAAAAAACACGTTGAGGTTGCACCTTGAATTTTGAGCAGGTTTTTTAATGTCTAATGTGTTTCGACTGCGTGCGTTTGTATTTTTGCATAGAAAATACTCGTGCAATATTTAGTTCTTGTTGCTGTGGTCAGCAAAAGGCAAAAAAATAAATATTAAACATTTGCCAGAGTCGACAACGACGCGTATGCAAATCGAGCCCAGCCGTAATGCCGCCTCATCCACGAGCTGCCATTAGGAAAGGTGCTCAATGGTCAATTGAGTGAGGTGCAAATAAACCAAATGCGATCACAGACGACGACGACGGCGAATTAGACAAGTGGCAAAAGCGGAAAAGCTGCTCAGCTTTTGTAGGTCAGAACTGACAGGGTATTTGACGCCAACCAAATAGTTTACAGGGTATTGTATTAAATGCAGGTGAAAAGCTTTAAGCCAATTATGCAAAATGTACATCATATTCAACATATTACATGTCTTTAAAAACTACTTGAAAGTTGAATAAAGTAACTTTTATACCCTTGCAGAGGGTATTATAATTATGTCATGAAATGTGTAACGCACAAAAGAACATATCTCCACATAACTTCCAGATCTGCTTAGTTCTATACGAACTAGCCTCTCAGCTTAAAGCTATCGTCTTGAAACTTATCATAGGTTCTTCTTTACAATCTTTTGCAGGCATTTGTCAGATCCGGCCGGTTCGGACCATTTTAGCATATATCATACGTACAACCGGTCGGAAATTAAGTACTAGTATGAACCACTTTTTTGTTTATCTAGATATCTTACTCAAATTCGGCATTTATACGTTTTACTGTGCTTTTTACATATATGCAAAATCTTTTTAACATCGGACTACTTTATCATATAGCTGCCATAGGAATAATTGGTCGAATAGTTGGTTTTGATATGGAAACCATTTTCTTATAATATTTATCAGTTCCATTCTGAACGTCATATTTATGCAAAATGTTGTCACCATCCGACCTCAATATCAATATATATCATAAGAACAATCTGTTATAAGATAACTTAACCAATCCCGGCATCTATTAGTTCCATTATGATCCTTTTATATACGAAAAATCTTATTAACTTTGACCCACTTTATCATATAACAGCTATAGGAAAGATCGGTGAAATAGACGGATTTCATATGAAAAAATATTATGTTTTCAAAGATATTATCAACAAACTTGTCATTTTTGAGCTAGACTTCGCTCACATATCTGTAAGGGTATTAAGTGTTCGGCTTTCCGAACATATTCTCACTTTCCCGTTAGCTTTAAGCTCTTAACACATTCCCATTATTTTCTGTGCCTCGTATTTTGTGTGTAATTTAAGTTTTTAACATATTTTGCTGCCATAACTAAATAATATCTCATGAATACATGAATTACTTTTGTACCCGAGATCATATTGTTCCAAGCACAATAAAGTTTTAATGCACAATAAAATAAGTCTAATGCAACACAAACAAAGAAAGTTGAAGTGAACTGCGAGATTAGATTGGTACAGCAAAAAGCCAGCCAAAGTATATGAAAAGCAAAAGAAATAGATATTTTTCAAAGTCTTAATAGATGTAATATGTAATACACTCAGAGGAAACATATAGAAAAACCTTTGACACGTTCAATTTAGAAACTTTCTGATAATTTTGTGCAATATGACAGCTATTTCTGGTGTACTTCAAAACACATTCAGATAGATTTCTATTATCGATTCATACTTTGAGTCAAAACAAAAACCTTGCAAATCACACGAAATATTTGGGTACGTGTATGTGAGTGTGCGTGTGTGTGTGTGGTTGTGTTTGGCATTTGCACGCGAATGCCTAGTAGGCATATTTGGAGTCCGTTGGCGAGGGTTGCTCCTAGACTCATAGACCCCATCTAGCTGGTTAACCGGAGTCAGAGCGCTTAGATTGCGTGAACGTGCAAAGTTAGTCGGTAAACCAAAAAGTAAGCATGAATGAGCAAAAATTGTTGTTTGCTTGTGTGTATATGTGTGTGTTTGAGTTTCTGTTATCGCTGCGAAAAGTCGTTGCCATTTTTAAAAAACTGGCAAACACAAGGGTTTCGCTGTGCGCGCTCGAGACTAGCGTAGATCAATAAATTAAGGGGAAGCCTAGTTTAAAGACAACCTTGCCAAAAAGAAACCCAATCGCTTTTATTTGGTTCAATGTCAAAGGCAAATATTTTTTACTATTTTTTTATTATTATTATTTTGCTTTGCTCAATGACGCGAAACGTGCAAAGTTTAAAGTTTTCAATACGCGGGTAGACACCAAAATTTGTATAAAAATTAAAAAAAAAAAGTCAACAAACTTTTGAATATTCAATGTTTTTTTTCAAGATTTGCTTCTCAATATCTCCCATTGGGAATTGCTTAAAGAAAAACTAGTTTTTAGACCAAATAGCTAACTATAGGGTATTTACAGAAACCAACTATATCAATTAAACTGTTAATACGGTATTGAAAGTCAGCTGTAGCTGCTGATAAGAACGGCAAAAACAGCTGAGAAGCACAACAACAAAGCGACAAACGGAGTTTAGGCCAATCAAGCAACGGAAGCTTGACAGAATGCATCAGATACAAAAAAAGATTGTTAATTCTGTAGTCTGCTTTTTTTTCGCACGCGCGCCCAAAGCTCATTTTGAAATAAGAGAAAATTTATTGAATTAAATTGCTGATTGCGCTTCTAGGCAAAGCGTTGGGAGTGCGAGCGGGACGGGCTAGTCAAATGTAACCTCAAATTTAGCGAGCATGCAACCTGTTTAATAAAACCCATAAAGGAAAAACGAAGCCAGACTCAAGAGAAAGAGCAACAACAGCAACAGGTAATGAACTTTACACTTCGCCAGTAACAGTAGTTTGTCTCGCTCGCACACACGTAGGCAGGCACGCAGCCCGTTTGTACATAAAAATATACAGACACACACGCGCTTGTTATACATGCGTGTATGTGTTTCATATGTATTGATCTCTCTTGTTGTTGCTGTAACCTTGACCATCAAATGCCGCATACGAAAACGAAACGATCAATTGGTTCAAGATATTAAAAAAAAAGTATGTGTGTATGTATCTGAAATGCGTAGAACTTACACTTTGTGCGTTGTTAATTTGTGTGTATCTCTCCGTTCAGTCGTTTGTGCATGCGCCGATTTTTTTTATTTTACAGATTTTTGACTGTTGAATTTTACTTTTTTATTTCGAGTTTCCTCTTCGTTTTTTTTTTTGTACACGTTTAGCGTTGACGTTGCGCGAGCGCTTAATTTGTTTTATTTAGTTAAAGTGGAAGCCACGACGACGCGGACGACGACGACGACGACTACAGCGACTGCAGCAGCGGCAATAACAACAACAACGGCGAAGCGCACTTATACATACACATGCACATATGTATGTATGTAGTTGACTATAGGCGCGTCTTTATGTGTGCGTATTTGGCTAATCCCTGTATAACGCGCCGACGTGTTCGACCAGCTGTTGCTCGTAATCGGCCCGTATCGGTGTGTGGTTAAAGTTAAACTGATTGTAATGAAATTAATTGATGAATAGCTGGTGCTTGATTCGGTGCAGTAATAGACAAAAAACCACGTCCGATCGGCAGCCTGAACAAAGCGATACTGTTGTTATTGTTACTCAAGTGGTTCTGCTGCCGTTCATCTCTGGACAATCGTTCAGTGAGCACACTTAACGAAACGTACTCAGCTAAGCTGAGTATGCAGATCGTAAGAGAACGAGCAAAATGCTAATGCTTGTGGACTAACTATTCTGTTAAAGTAACAGGTGTGCTGTTAACATTTTCACTTATTAAATGATATAATTCATATATGTCAATTAAAAATTTATGCTGAATACATAAAATCTGTTTAAATGAATAGTACATCTTTATTGATTTGTTTTCACTTCATTCGCGGTTAACATGTATTATACTCACGCAAGTTTAACAGCTAGCTGTTAAAATGGGCTATATCGCACATCTCTATCTGCAAGCCATTGTACTCACTCGCATATTCGATACCACAACCAAACTACTCTTTCGTTTTAGTTTTTCTGTTAACTCTTTTTTATTTATTTTTTGCAACGACTTTAAATAAGCTTTAATTATTTAATTTTAATGCTTAACGTGTACACAACTGTGTTCGATTCAAAGTGCCTTACAAGCTGTAGACAAACAGCTTGAAAAAATCAACAACCAACAAAATCCAATTGTGTAATTTACATGCAAATGTCGTTGGTACCTGCTGGCCAACAACAGCAACACCTCAGCCAAAGCCCACAGCAGCAGCAGCGTGCCTTGCGTATAGTTCCAAACACACAACGGCACGGAAATGCCTTTGAAATTCTTTAAAAAATGTCGACAATATAATGTGACGTCCAAAAATTTATTTGTTATAAATGTGCATCATTTGCTAGGTGAGTGTGTGTTTGTGTTTGTTTGTGTGTGTGTGTGTGTGTGTGCGTGTGCGTGCGTATACGCGTGTGGGGGCGTATCAGTACAACAGCAACAAGAACAAGGAAAAGAAGAAGACTATCAATAACAATAACGGCACCCCTCTCACAAGTGTACAAGTTTTCAATTGCACGAGTCTATGAGTCGCCGTTAACAGCAACAAGAAAAAAGCAGCTGCCGTCAGGCTTTTTACACTTGTTGATTTATTTACTCATTTTCGCGTTTTTAATTGGAAACACATAATTGTGTGTGTTATTTTTATAAGGCCAACAACGGCAGATAAGCCGTGCGTTTATCTTAGCAACAGCAACGGCGACGGCTTTCGTTATGACCAGTTTTTTGGAATTCGCTTTTTGTCAAAACAAATCAACGATAGCAACAACAAATACGGCATTTTTTTTCTATTTGACTTGTTGCGCCACTGTTAGGCAGTTAACAGGCGCCGCCAGATTAATCAATCCCTGCATTCCGCGCTTTAAGCAAGTGTCATGTTGTCAACAGGCGCCTACTGTTAACTAACAGTGTGCGAGCTGTAAACAAAAAAGATACCCCAACGATTTCCGCTGTGGCTCAATAAAAACGTATAGGGCAATCTAAAAACAAAAAAACAAAACCCAAAAAAACGATTAGACAACAAAAAATATCTGTGTGTACATTAGCATATTTGCGCGTGCTGTGTTGCCAAGCGTTGTTGTTGCCGCCGTTATGGTTTCGGGGCTTATCTGCGCACGTTTTATCCATTATATAGTTATATATATGTATCTCTTACTTACCAGATACCTCGAGCACCGTCGACTGCACCATTAGCTCGGAGAGCAAGGGCCAGGAGTGTCTGGACAATGTGTGCCAGCGTCTGTATATCCAGCAGCCGGAATTCTTTGGCCTGCGCTATTTGGTCAAGGACAAGGAGGACGAATACAAATGGCTGGACTTGGAGCGTTCGCTCAGTCGCCAGCTGGTCAAATATGGAGCGGACAACAAGATGTATTTGCGTGTGCGCCATTATGTGACGACAGGTGTGCGGCATCTGAACGATGAGGCGACACGCTTCTATTACTTCCTCCAGCTGAAGAGCGACATCTACGAGGGGCGCATCGCCTGCGACATACGCACGGCCATCCTGCTGGCGCTCTACTGCCGCCAGGCGGAGTATGACAGCTATCAGGGCGACAAGCAGTCCAAGGACTATCTGAAGAAATCGCTGGTGCTGCCACGCAACATGCAGGGTCTGGCCAACGACGACAGCATGCTGGACGGCCTGATCATGGAGGTGCTGCAGCAGCACGCGGGCCTGGCGCATCTGAACCAGAGCCAGGCGGAGGAGATGTACATACAATGCTGCCAGCAGCTGGATGGCTATGGCGAGGAGCGCTTCCCAGCCAAGGATACGCTGGGCAATGATCTGCTGCTCGGCTTGGCCATCAATGGGATGGTCGTGAATGCGGACAACGGCAGGCAGTATTTCCCATGGAAGGAGTTCCACACGGTGACCATTGACAAGCGCACCATCAAAATCGAGCAGAACAAGATCGACGGCGACGGCAGCATTGTAGGCAGCTTCATCTTCAGCGAGGCCGACATTGCACGCTACTTCTGGAAGCTGTGTATCATGCAGCACAAGTTCTTCAAGCGCTACATAGACACGGACACGCCCTCCAGTTTAGGCAGCAGCGTCGGCGCCGACATGGAGAGCAGCAATGGGCATACACTGGGTGGCGATAGTGTGGGCTATGTGGAGTATGATTACGTGGCGGCCGCTGAACAGCAACAGCTGCAGCAGCAGCAGCAACAGTTGCAACAGCAACAACAGCAGCAACAGTTGCAGCAGCAACAACAACAACAGCAGCAGCAACAGATGCTCTCGTCAAACATTTCGCTGGCGGCCAGTCACAGCCAGCTGCTGGGCCAGAGCAGCAGCTGTTTGGATTTGAGCAACAACAATTTGCACAGCAGCAACAGCATGTTGCATCACAACAACAACAACGGCAACGGCAGCAACAACAACAACAGCAACACGGACACACACGAACGGGAGCGCCTCAAGGCCATGCTGCCCACCTACCGACCCGCACCGGACTACGAGACGGCCGTACAGCTGAAATATCGCACGCCCTCCGCCGATCTGCATAATGTGGCCCTGGCGCTAGCGACGCCCGGCAATGCGGCCGCCTACTATGCGGGCTCCCAGCCCGACGTTCACAATCCGGGTGTCTATGGCGAGAGCCTGATGTTCGGCCATCATTTGACGGCGGCGCACCGCTATCCGGATGTGGCGCAGCCGGCGGCAGCATTGCATGCACATCATCATCATCTCAATTTCTACCAGACGCAGCAACAGCAGCAGCAGCCGGCTGCCTATTTGGAGCTATCGCAGCGCATGCACATGATGCGGCACAAGGCGCCGCCGCCATATCCGGTGAATCGGCTGAGCTCCTCGTCCACGCCGGATTTGGCTGTGGCCACGCCGCGTTCGCTGCAGGGTTATCGCAACTATGTGTCCGGCTCATCGCCCGATCTGGTGTCCAATCGCAATCTGCTTAACGGCGGTCAGTTCGTGGCCTTGGCCGGTGCAGCCGGCGGTGTCCATGGCAACAATGTGCCCACATCCTCGGGCGCGACAATGCTGCATCAGTATCCGTACATTGGCCACATGGGCCATTCGCAACCGTATCTGCCGCCACATGGCACATTCGAGAACCTCAACATGATCGAGGAGCAGCCGTCCATTATGTCCCAACTGCGTCAGTCGGCGATGAGTCAGGCCGCCGCCGCAGCAGCAGCTGTCCAAAGGTAATTTGAAGTAATTCCCTCATTCAATTCAATTAATTTTCGGCCAATTCTCTTGCAGCTCACCCACTCTGCCGCCCAGCGGCTATCGCAGCTCGGCGCCCCCGCCAGCGAGCAGTCCACAGCCGGCGGCTACGACGCCTACGCCTTTGCAGCGCAGCGCTATGAATGGCTCCATTGAGCCCATTTATGAGAATGTGCCGCTGCCACAACGTGCCAGCGGTGGCAGCGGCGGCGGCAATGCCAATGCGGACGCCATGCGGCAACGAGCCTCCTCCATACAATCAGCGCCGCCGGGCGTGGCACCCGTGCCCGCTGCACGGCATGCCAACTCCAATAAGAACAACAACAACAATGTGGTTACGCTGACTGTCAATGCTCAGGCGGACGATGAGATTACCAGGAATATTAAGAAATACGGCGCGGATCGTGCGGCCAGCACGGAGCTGCAGTTCCTGGAGCCACAGGCACCGCAGCGTGCGGCACGCGCCGCCAGCGCAGCGCCAGCAATTGGTGCCACGGCGCCGCCGCGTCAGCATCGCTCGTCGGCCAGCCTGAACAAGTCCACGGTGGATGTGATATCGCCGGCGGGCGACTCGTTGTTGCATCAGCAATTCAGTGCCATGAATCTGTCTGCCAATACATCTGCGTCCACGTCTTCCATGTTCAACTCGACGCTGGACACCACCGGCTCCTCGTCGGCCAGCAAGGATGTGAAGCGTCGCCGGCGCTGGAACATTTTGTCGCGCAGCAAAACGCCCGATAAACAAAAGTCTGCTACGCTCGGCAGAGAGAAGGCCAGCACGGCCGCCCAACATGCCAAGCTGGCAACGAAAATGAAGCTGGCCCAGGACGATCTCAATCTGCCGCATCGTTGGTCGACGGGTGTTAGCAAGCCGCAGCCCATATCGGGGCAGTATTCAAAGGATAAATTGGTAAATGTAGCGAGAAAGATTCCCAATTCATAAAATTAATATATTTGAATTGATCTTCCAGTGCCAGATATTAAACGATAAACTGCAGGATGCGCAGCTCTTTATGGAGTTCGAGCGCATACCGAAGAGACGTGAGCACGCGCAATACGACTGTGCGCTGCTGGAGGAGAACGAACTTAAGAATCATGATCCCAATTTTCTGCCATATGATGATAACCGCGTGCGTCTGACGCCATCAATGGACAATCGCCATGGCTACGTGAATGCCTCATATATATCGGTGTGTTCTTTCAATTTGTTCAATAAGATCTTAACCATTACTTATCCAACCTTTATTTTTGCAGGCCACCGTCGGCACGAAGCAGCGATTTTATATTGTAGCCCAATCACCGCAGGAGTCGCAAACGATGCGCATCTTCTGGCAATGTGTGTGGGAGGCGGATGTTTACCTGGTGGTCCAGCTGACGGAGGATATCAGCTACATACCGCTCAGCAGTCAGGAGGGCATGGAGTTTGGACATGTAAGTAGCCCCGTACATGCAGCAGCTGGCCGGAACAAACCAAGTTTATATTTGCTTGCAGTTCCAGGTGTATCAGGAATTCTCACAGACGACAGATCGCTGCACCACCAGCAAATTGCGTTTGTATCATGCTCCATCGCGTCGCTATCGGTCCGTGTGGCATCTGCAATACGCTGACTGGGCGGAGCAGAATTGTCCACGTGATGTCAATCACTTTCTCGACTTTCTTGAGGAACTCAATTCGGTAAGATTGGCGTCCACGCACGAGGTGCCACCGGGACACAACACAAATCCGCCGGTGCTCATACATTGCCTGGAAGGTGGCGGACGTTCGGGTGTTACACTGACGGCTGATCTATTGCTCTATACGCTGGATCACAATGAGGTGAGCTCCAAATATATTTGAGAAATAAGTGGAAAGTAATTCATGTTTCATCTCGTGCAGGACTTGGACATACCGCGCGTCATTGGACAGCTGCGACATCAGCGGGACAGCATTATACCATCGCTAGCGCAATATAAGTTTATATATAATCTGCTCATTACCTATCTGAAGCGCACGCGGTTAATCTAAACTGAATCACTTGCTCCAATAGTATTTCTCATTTAGGCCTAACCTTATGATTAACGAGAGAGAAAAGAAAACGAACAACTTTTGGGTAACCACAAAGACTTGGTTTCATATTTTTCATGTAATATATAAGTACCACGATTTTTCCAATATGGGGCAGCTATAAACCACCATACTATGATCATATTGTCAAATTACTTTGTGATCCTAAATGTGTATGTTTTAAGATTCAGAATTTGTTACCAAAATTTAAGCGCTCCACCCAATGCAAAACATATTTTGTATTTATCATAGTGCTTAGGTTTAAAGCCAAATTATTTATACAATCTTTTTAATGAACCAATTGATATGCATAACGCAACGCAAAGCAATAAAAACTTATACAATTTCAATCAAAAAATCGGCGTTTTCTTTTTAGTTTTTAAATACTGCATGTATTTTTGTTGTTTTTCCAAAGTAATTTTCAATATATTATACATATATATGACATATATATAATACACATGCATTTTGAAGCTTAAACGAATTACATAAAGTTTTTAATTAAAATGATTTGTAAATATATTTTATTTAGAAGCAAGTTAATCTTACATTTTAATTTATTGCGCAATTTTCTTGTTTTGGGTTCCATCAGGCAATTGCTCTTTTCTAAAGTTGGATTAGAAATTTGGAATTTGCTAATAAAAAGATTATACAAAAATCTAAATATTAAAGAAAACTGAAAGGTTATTTGAGTAAAAATATCTGAAGCAACTCTCATCTTGATATCTTTAATCTATTAGATCCATGGGAAATATTGGAACGTAGTTTTTTTGTGCTTTTCGAGCCACTTTTGGATCTTTCCAGCTTTAGAAAAGAGCATTCAAATTCGCGTAACATTTAATGAGATTTTTACTTGAATTTAAATTGAATTCGAGCGAATAAGCACAAACATTTTGTTTCGTTACATTTAATTTTCTTTTAAGCAAAATTGTTTTCGGTTAATCTTAACTTAAACATAAAAGAGCACAAGTATACATTAAACATTTAGAGCTTTGATTTGTTTTTTTCTTTTTCCCTTTTTGCTTTTTGTTGAATTTCTAGAAGCGAAACTTAAATTGATGCTGCACAAAAATTAAGCTAGTTGGGCTGCACTTTGTTCAGGTTTGTATATATATATATATATATATATAAATATATATGTAGAGATTTCTTGTATATAGTCGTATGTATATATATATTCATATTATGTATATAACAGGCAATCGCATATACACACACAAAAATATTGGAGTCCTTATCGAGCGAGAAGAATATGTTTACAAAAAAATGTTTTATAATATTATTATTACATGTATTTTATGTGGATGTTCAAGTCTCAGGTTTTTGTTTACTTGTTCTTGTTTCTGGTTGGTTTCGATTTGCTTGTACTTTCATTTTTCTTGTCTAGGTTTGTCTTTTGCTTGTTCTTGGGTTGTTTTTTGTTTTTACATAAGTTGCATTTGTCTTTTATGTGTAGAGAGTAAATAATAGTAAATACAACGCTTGAAAAATATTCGAAAAAATCTCTCGGCTTACAAACTAAATATTTGGAATCGGAGCGAAGGTTTTTATCATTACTTTGCATATGTATACGTATGTGTATGTATAGATAAAACTAACTTGTATATATGTATATATATATAGAGCTAAGGTATACATAAATGGAATACAATAGATTGAGTCGGCCGCGTCTCCTTCTTTACATTATTATCATTGTTATTATTACTGTTGTGCTGGGCAAATTTATTATTATTTCTTTTGTTTTTTTAATGCCGACTGAAAGTCTTCAAAAGAGTTTTTTGATTGCAAATGTTTTTGATTAGGTCTGCTGGTTTGGTCTGCCTGCAGACGTGTTTCTTTTGATGCATGATGAGAAGGCAACAACTTGTGGATGATTCCTTATTCTTTTTCTTTTTGTTTTTTTTGAGTAAGTTTTTGAGGAAAATGTTTACAAAGAATTGTGCTAAATTAAAATTAATCGTAAGCCACTTAAAACATAAAGCATAACTAAACTTTAGGCGCCTAATCTAAGAATGCGTGACATTTGGGTATTCGAACGTTAACGGATAGAAATTATAAATGGAATACGCACATGTTTGTCTGTGTGCGCTTTTTTGGGGGCAAACATTCCATCAATGGGCGTGCCACAATTGTATATAGATGCGTGTGCATGTGTACATCATGTAATGTGTGAAAACTTGTGTTTCTTGCTGGTGACATGGAAACCACAACCATTTAACAAATTTTGGCGTATATATATTTATATATGCTGCAAGATAAAGAGTTAGTTAATATTTGCAGTTGGGCTTGAATTGTTATTGTACTCACAACTAATTAAATTAACATTTAGTAGTTAAAACAGCACAGTTTGATTTTTATTGATTCATGGGTGGCATGGGGCATATGGTACACTTGGTGCTATCCATAAAATTTGGCGGACCACCTGCAGAAGAACAATATTAAATGAAAATCAATTTAGTGAATTGCTTGATTAAGTTTAATAGAAATGGATTAACTTGTTGACATTTTTATGTTACTTATTTTATATATATCTGACCTAATGTAGTTGCTAAATAAGCCCAAGCTTATGTTTTAAATAGCTCACAAATTCTGATAAATGAACCCAACTGTTTTGTGGGAGACTTCAATATCAACATTTTGAGTAACAGGTCAACAGTTGAGTAAGTACATAAATGACTCGTATTTAACTGAAGAGAGGGTCGCTATATAGATAGACGCATTGCACGTCCTTCACCCAGACCTTCTATATATATATCCTATCGAATCGCAGCCTGAATCTCATGCCCCAGTTGCTCTTGCGTTGCATTTGCCGCTGCTTTGGTGGTCAGCGTTTCCAGTCTCTGCTCTCGACTCGACTCGACTTACCATGCATGTGGTTCAGGTGCCTGCTCGTGGCATTGCTATGATGATGATTGTATAGGCTGCTGGTGTAGACCGGGGGCGGTGGTGGCGGCATGGCCAATTGTTGTTGTATTTGCTGCAGTTGCTGGTGGCTGCGCATATGCAAATAGGGCGCTGGCGGTGCAGGAAGCTGTGGTGGCTGTATAGAAGCAGCTGTTGGTGGCGGTGGTGGTGCTAGTTGTTGTTGTTGTTGCTGTAGTGTTGGTGGTGGTGGTGTGGGTGTGCTGGGTGGTGTGCTGGTGCTCTGGCAGGGACTATTCAAGTTCCGCGTGACGGCATTGTTTGAAATTTGCTGCAAGAGGCGGCAATCAGCAGCCGTGTAAACGGGTGGCGACGGTTCATTGTGTACTATTTGTTGCTGCTGCTGCTGTTGGTGTTGTTGTTGCTGTTGGTATGTCAAGTGGTGTTGTTGATGGTGCGGCTGTTGCTGCTGCTGCTGGGCGTAGGAGCCATGCCCGCTGTCACACGATGAAACTGAACCTGTTGGGTGTTTGTTTGTGGCGATGAGAGTAGAGTAAAAGTAGCTAAAAGTGTGCCACAGTCTGTGTGTGGTGTATGTGGGTGTGTTTTACACGCGCGTATGTGTGTGTGTGTGTGTGTGTGTATAAAGCAATGTGAGAGACCAACAACCAAATGCCGAAGCAGCGATAACCAACCACCATTATATATGTATATTTATAAAAAATCGGCCAAATTGCAAGCAAGGAGCGGGGTATACTTAGGCGCAACTAACGATTTTTAGCTAGAGGCTAACTAAAATTAAGCTACAATTAAGCACTATTATTAAATATGAGCTAGAATGGAACCTAGGTAGTTTAGTAGGCAGCGCTAAGCGTTTAGTTTATGACGTGGGCGAGCTTATATCAAAGAGTTACACTCGTTCCACTTACCGGAAGTCACGGATTTGCGCAGCGGCAAGTCACGAAATGTCGTCACACTGCTGCTCTCCAGCGACAGATCCACGGAGGGCAAAGGCGGCGGCGGGGCGGGCGTATCCGAATGTGAACGCTCGTGTATCGCACGTGTCGGCATTATGTTGCCTGAAAAAAAAAGAAAGAAAATTAATAGATTGATTAATGATGCGCGAACTGCCTCACAGATGTGGAAAAGCGGACTCACGAGATAGATTTAATTACACGAACTATTTAAAGTAGTTTTTGTTCTACAGAAAAAGATACTTAAATGGATTCCTATTATTTCTGAACCTAACTTCATTCTAATGAGCATTTTTGGTTCAATACTGAGTTTATTATATTTTCTTTTTAAAACCAGTCGATTCTTTTTCCTACGAACTCTCTGCATAAGCATTTAGGATTTTCACAAACGATTTGCATCATAATCTGCCGGCACTTTCCCGGAACGTTAATCCAGCAGGCCGTGGATTAAGTAATTGATGTTTGTCTGATGCTTACCTCCAGATGCCAAGCGTCGATGTGCACACGGACTGGGACTGGGCGTACACTGTGCATTGGCCACGCCCGCTGAGACAGCAGCAGCTGCAACGACGCCTCCTCCACTGACGGCTGGCGTGCTGAAGCCATGCGCTGCATGCAAATGATGCAGCGGCGGGATGACGCCAGGCAGCGCGGAGCTATGACGCGGCACGAATGGCTGATGCGGGCGTATCTTTGAGGATTCGGACAGGGAGAGCATTTTTTTGACTGCCTGCGGCGAGGCAGTACCAAATTTGGGTCCATTATTGTGCATCTGTTGGCGCTGACGCTGATGATCGCTGGTGGAGCTCGTCGAGCTGGTTGTGGAGAGCGTCGGGGAGCTGGGATGTCGCTTGCGTAGCGACAGCGATGAATTTGGCGCCGAACTGGAACTGGTGTGCGAATAAATGCTGAGCTGATCGCCGCCGGCATTGATGCTGCCGGTGCCAGTGCCGCCGCCGCCGGTGCCACCAATGCTGCCGCTGCCAGCGCTGCGATGCGAGCTGTTGCCATGCGAAATGCTGCCCGAGTAGGTGGAGCCATGCGGTGGCTCACATTCGAGCGAGAGCCTGTGCAGCAGATCCTCATCACTTAGTATTTTGAGACTGTTCAAATAGGCCTTGACGCGACGCACCATTTGCGCTTCCTCAAACATTTTTTTGGGATTCGGAGCTGCCGTTGATTTCTTGCGCCGCTTGATCGTAGCCTGTCCAGCGTTGGCAGCAATTACCGTGCCGGCAGCTGCATTGCTCTGCGAGGCGGACATCTGATTGAGCGAGAAGAGCGCATTCGAGGGCGTTTGTCCCTTCAGCTCCAATATGGCCAGCAAATCATATGGTGAGCTGCACATGTGCGTCAGCAGACGCACCTCCTTGGACAGCATACGCAGTTTCTCGAAATTAATCAATCCGTCCACTCGCGTATCATTGCCCAGATGAATGAAGGTTAGATCCTTTTTGACAATCGGATAGAAGGGGATGATGGGATGCTGGGCGAGCAGTTCTGCGGAGACCAGTTGCCTGTATTTGGACATGTTGCGCGACGGATCCATCAGGTCCTGCAGATCATTGAACAAGCGCTGGTACTTCGAGGGCAGCTTCTCCCAGGTCAGGCGCAGGCGTGAGACGGCGCCATGGCCCAGACCCGAAATGATGGCAAACATGGAGTTGAAATTACGGCACTCCTTGCAGTGCCGCGCAATCTTGATGAACTGCTTCACGATCTTCATGCGACGCACGATATTGTGCTCGGCACAAATTTCGCTGACCACCCAGAACATTTCGCGATTCACCAGCTCGGAGAACTTGCTCAGCATGGGCACACCGTATTTGGACTGCAGCTCGAACAGCTCATCAATGTATTCCGTAGACTCGATTTGGCGAAAGTTGGCAAAATCTTGTAGCGTCAACTGTATGGCCAGCTCGTAGGCATTGAGCTGCAGGAAATGTACGCCCGACTCGCGCACTAGCTCCAAAGCTAGTTCGTCCGGTACAAGCGGCTCGGTGCTGTCGTTTAGCTTGAGATAATAGCGTGCCGCAAAGCTGATGCGCTCCGCCAGATTCTGCAGCTGATCGGGCAAACGACGCTGCTTTACCATGCCGCCTTCCCCGACGCTCACCTCACACAGCGAGAAGTTCGAGCTGGGATCGTGTATGCCAAACTCCTGAAGCGTCAGCATGACCACCTCGTGCGCCGTCGTCTCCTTGTAGATGAGCACGTATTTGCATGTCTGGTCCGATTTATATACCTTGAGCACATGTTCCGGATAGTCGGGCGGCAGCATTGAACTGCTTGTGAGTGTGCTGGCAGCGGAGGGGCGATGCAAGTGCGCCTGCAAATAGTTGACTTGCAGCGTGGCGCTCGGCTCGCCGCTATTGTCATAATTGAGACTGCTCAGATCCGGATTTGATTGCGATTGATAGAGCCGTCCCGTGGTGGCGCAGACGCCATTTGTGGAATGGCAGCTGCTGCTGCCAGAACTGGCGGCCGATAGCTTCGCCTTGGACTGCGGCTCGTTGAGCAGCGTGTCGGAGCTGTCGTTTAGGCTGCCGCCCACGTGCGGCTGCTGCTGTTTGTTGAGTAGATTCATTTTGGCTAAGGCTTTCTGCAGTCGCCGCTTGGGCGCCAGCGTCATGAAGCCTCCTGGTTTGCTGTCCTCGGCGCTGCACTTTTTGGCCGAATTTGAATTGACGCTTTGCAGCAACTGTTGCATAAAATTCGAAGCCATATTGCCGCTGCCCGCACTCACCGGCGGCGTCTGAGGTGGAGCACAGTCCGGCTGATCCAGTAGCATGTCCACGGAACTCAGACGCACCATGTGCGCACGATTGGTTAGTTCCTCGGTTGTGCTGTCGCTGCGTCCATGCAGCTTGGCAATATCGTTGGCGCAAATGCGCCGTGGACTGCGCAAGCTTTTAAAGCTGCCGTTGCCGCTGCCGGTGGAGCTGACGCCACCGCCTGCAGAGTTGCTACCGCTGCCATGCTCTAGTGCCTGCATAATTTCCTTGAAGCCCAGCAAATTGCTTTTCACCTGAATGCTCAAGTGCGTGGTGCCCGTGAGTAGTTCCAGCGCACGCTTGCTGGTCACATGATCCAACGATTGGCCATTAACCTCGTGTATCTGATCGCCACGCTTGAGGCCCACATCCTGAGCCTTCGAGCCTGGCTCCACGTGCGATATGTAAATGCCTACCGAGGCATTGCCCGTGGCTGCGGCCACGCCGCGCAGCTCGTAGCCGCCAATGATTTGGAAATTAAGTGGTTCGTCGCGTGAAGAGCGCGTTAAAATGCAACTGCGCATGCGCGCTTTGGCTGCACACGCGATGTGCAGTAAACGGAGCTGACTAAGCAGCTTTTTGCTTTCCAGACCAGCCTCAAAGATCTCCAGGAACTCCATCATTTCGTGGTCAGCCTCAAAATCTGTGAAATGATTGTTCACCCAGAGCAGCACGACGCGGGTAACACGATCGCGCAACTCTTGGGTTTTGTGCGAATCCAGCTGCTCCAGATCGAACCAGTGCAATAGCTTTCTGGTCACCTCTTGCGGGTTGTGTATAAAAATGCGATGCGTTAGCAGGAAATCCTCCACATATGTCGGATCCGTCATCGAGTTCTCCTCGACAAGCTGTTGCAGCAGTCGCTCAGGTGTGCCTCTGATAACCACATGACCACGCTTTGTATTTAAATGAGCAGTGGCTGCCGAGCCGCTGCCCGTTGTGGTTGCGCTCTCCGCACCGCTGCCGCCAATGGAGCGCAGTTCGGTGACCATTACAATGCGTCCCTGTTCATCCTCGTGCCTGCGCGTATTCTCCTCGCCCTGATGCTGTATGCGATAGTAATCGGTTTGTGTGATGCACACAAATTGACAATCATCGCATTTGGTGCGCATCACGCCGCGATGATATAACTTATCCATCGTAGGTAATATGCCAAAGGAATCGCCCATTTGGAGCTCTTCGCGTGTGCCATTCGCATGCTCGATTTCCACGGCGCCATTGATTAGCACCGACCAGGAATCCAGCTCCTCGCCATCGGACATGACCACTGTACCGGCCTTGTCGACCACAGCGAACACCATCACCGAGCAGAGGGCGCGTCGCACCGCCAGCGTTATGTTTGTGAATGCCTTGAGGCCCTGCGTGAACTCCAGCAGTATTTCCACATCATCTTCGCTGCGCTCCGACGGATCCTTCTCGAGACAATCTCGTACGGCATCACGCACATTGAGGCTCTGTGGAGACGGAACACAAAATTAGCAAAAGCAAACACAAATCTCAATAGCTTTGAATCGATTTGAGATTCATTTGAAGATAATTCTATTTTGTTCGATATGACCAACTCACATCCATGCTCTCGGCAAGATCCTCCTCATCGGAGTCCACCACAGACTCAACGAGGCCGGAGAGATCAATCTCCTCGGCCTCCAGCGATGATCCATAGACAGAGGCCATTGTATCGCTGCCGCTGTACGCTGAACTTGTGTCACTCGAATGCGAGCCACGATTGCATTTTTGATGCAATTCTGGTCGATTTATTGAGCCGGTGTTGCCGCTGCCAACCACTGTTGAGCTGGCTGTGCTAGTGGGTGGATACTGCAAGGAGAGAGGTAGACAGCATACGATCAAAAGGAAGTTCTTAATAGACACACAATGCCCTATACAAGATTCAAGATGACACTCACATGATGTCTGATATGATGATATGGATCCATTAAGGCGCTGCTAATGCTGCTGCTGCTGCTGCTGCTACTGCAGCTACGGCATGCCAATCAGTTGGGATGTGATATGTGCTGAACTTTAGACCTTGTGATTAAGCTGAAAAGGGGGGAAAAAATAAACATTAAAATTAACTACGGTTTAAATATGTTTCTACATTTTTACGGTGAGTGGAAAACAGCGCGGGGGCGTAGCAAAGCTGGCATTTGACGTGATTAAATAGTATGGAAATTAATTTAAAATTATAAAATCGTGGAGTTTGTTTAATTAATATTTCATTAACTTATGTACAAAATAAGTGTGCTTTCTTATTTGTGTAGACACCACTGTATTATGTGGACACCAGTGTATTTTGCTCTAGTCAACTAAGCTAAAATAACTAATGTAAACTAGTAATATAGAACTATAAATAGAAACGTTATAAACTGTTTTTGTAAAAACCTAATAGCTTTCAAGTCATACCTTATGATTTTAGAGAAAATAATTATAACGTTTTGCATCTTTTAAAAATATTATTACTTTTTTAACATCTTACAAAAAAGCACAAGGCTTTCTGTTTTGAGCAAAATTCACCTAATTAAGCAACAAAAAATGAAATCTCTTAAATCTCATAGCAAAAAAAACGGCTGTGAGATTTTATTGGTTAATTTTGTTTGTTTGTTTGTTTTTGCTTTTGTTTAGCTGGGCTCGCAATTTGCAGTACATACATGCACACATACATACTAACACACTTTCATTTTCAGCAGGCGCAGCAGCAACAATGCTGCCAATAAATTAAGTCAACGCTGCGCGCCGACAACCAAAAACAAAATGTAAAACAAAAACACGAAGAGAAATAAAAAAAATTCTCATGCAATTGAGTCTGCGCTGCTGACGCCGACGCCGCCGCCGCCGCCGACGGCAACTGTAAAAGCGTGTGGGTATATATGCATGTGCATGTATGTGTGCGTGTTTGATTGTTTTTTATTTTTGTGTGTGTGTGTATGTGTAATATAATAAAATGAAAACACGAAAATTGTAGGCGACGACTTCCGTTCGCTGGATAAGCGCCCATTACAGCAACAAGAGCAACTTATTGCAAAATCAAAGTGTAATAAATAAACACTGTCCAAAGCGTAAACTCACACTCATACACGCAAGCAAATCTGGTGTTTCACACACATACTAAATATGGGCGTGCTTGTACAGTTCAATGATTTGATGTGGGCCGTCTTAAAATTATATGTATATGTATGTACAACGCTTGTTGCTGCACTCGCTAATTATACGCACTTTTTTTATAGCTGCCGCCACACACACACAACAAGCAACCAGGTATAATTTTTTCCTGGCCTTCGCGTTGCTTGATCGCTAGCTTCGTTTTTGTTGCGTACGCTTTGCATAAAGAAATTTTAGCCAGCTTGTTCCCTGCGCATTGTTGGAATTTCACTCACACGCGCATAGTTTTTCATGCAGAAAACCTGCTACTTTGATGCTTGAAAAACGCAGATTCTGTTCTTTAATTTATTTGCAGCATACCTGCAACCACTTTTGTACACCGTATAGCACTTTATTTAACAAATTTTTGGCTTGCATATGCCATTTTAATTTAGAAAAAATGCACAATGGGTCTCGTCACACCAGTGTTGCCCCAGTAGATAATCTTTCGATTGACTGTGGTGTGGTGGCAAGTCGATACTTATGTTAACAGAGTGCGACGTGCGTTAACAGCCTCCAAATTGCGTTAGCACTGTCAACTGCGGCGGCATAGTTACATTCAAAATGACAGTGCACAAAAAATACGACCTCCGTCTATTTATATTAGCAAAATAGGATAAGTCTGCTGCACACAGAAAAAAAGACGGTCCACAATATACAAACAACTTTTATTGAAAGTAGTGAGTCCCCAGAGAGCTCAGGTCCCCTCTCTCCGTAATAATAAAAAGGGAGAAAAAGGGCTCAGGTTGTGTACCAATTTCAATAAGCCGCTTCGTCTTAATGTAAAGCAAGCGTCTTTAATGCATGTTTGCGCCATTATTGATGACCTAAGACAGCAGCCAACTCAACCCCTAACCCTGGGATCTAGTAGGCCACATAAAAAACGCAACATGTTTCGTTTGCGGCTTGCTTATGCGTTTCTTAAGGGGTGAGGCTCAAGGGTGTAAAACTAGCGCGTCGAATTGGCGAAGGGTGCCAGCCACGTGGCCAACTCCACACACGCACACAAACACATACAGATATATACAGGCAGGCCAAAGAAAATAATAAACATAAAAAGCAAATCCTTAAGGTGCAGTGGGCTATTTTTTCCTGATCAGCACCCACAAGAAAGCAGGCAGAGCCGGTTCACGCTGGAGTGTTGTATAAGGGGAAGGGGAAAGAGGAGTGGCGGCGTCGTAGTTGATGACTTCATGTCCCCAAGGTGTGCAGCAGGCTGTGCAACGGCTTTAACGTTACCCACTGACATCGTCTGCATTTTTATGGCTTGCACTGTATATCCCAGCCTTATGGGTTTTAAACATATTAAATTTGAATTTTATGTGTCTCAAGATAGTAAAACTCTGAAATGTTTGATTTACTGTAAAATTATGTTGTTTTTATTTGTGTTCGTGTTTAATTAAACATTTATGTATTCAGTTAAATGTTTCAGGAATGTAAAACTGATATCGATAGGCGATCAATATCTTTTTAATCGATACATTTTGGATCTGTATGGATCGCACGCGCAAAGTTATCGGAGACCGCCAAAATGGAGAATGAGTTTCCAATTTTTTTTTTTTTTTTAGTGTGTGGTGTAGTTTTAATGTTAATTGTGTTTAGTGTCGCAAAAGTGTAAATACATACTTAAATATGTAAGTGTATCAATATTAATCAAACTAAAACATATGCTGGAATGCACATCCTATTTAAAATGCTTTACGCACTTTGCCAATTTGCAGTGGGGCTGCCGCAGACACTTTTGCCTCTATTGCTTTCCTCCTTTCGTTCGTTCGCCTTGAGGCTTTTGGCTTGTTGTTGTTTTTGCTTTTCTAACCCAACGAAAATCTCTGAGCGCATTTGTTGCTGCCGGCAATGGCACTGATGCTATTTGTTCTTTTTGCGTGTGCTTTGTTTTCGTTTGCTTACAATAAAATCAAAGATTGCGTCTGGGATTTTGTTTTCGCAAGCCTTAAAAGAAAACCAACTCAAATAAGCGGCAGCCCAGCCCGTCCAATCCGGGTCCCAGTCCCCCAGCCTCATCCCCGTGAGACGCCAGCAAAAGTGAGTTGAGCCCGAGGGCCTGCTTCAAATAATAACTTATTGATTTCGATTGCATTGGAAATGTTACTTTAAATTAAAGTAGCACTTGTGGACTATATCTCAACAGTTTTACTGCGCCCATATTTTCCAATTAGCAGCCGAATTCACCAAATCTTAATTTCCGCACAAAGTGCTGCAAAACCGCAACAATAATTACGTAACCTGCCAAGCTCAGTGGGGGAGACACACAAACACACACACACACCCACACACACGCACACATACAGCACAAACAAGCAATAACAATGCCCGAGCGCATTTGAAGAAGCTGAGCAAAAAAGGCGTGATAAAAATCTCCGTAAGTTCCGTTAGGATCAGCGTGTGGAAGCTAGAGATGTGCATTTGTATTTCGTACTTTCTCGCGTTCAATTTGCTTTTACTTATCTTTTTATCATTTCTATTATAATTCTTTTTTTTTGTATGCACATATTGGTAAGTCCGTCTTGCTGTTTGTCTGTATGTGCGCAGTTGTTTCCCACTATGAAGCTAGAGACTAAAAACATAAAGCATTTACCCCGTTTATATCCTCGTCAGGCAATGGGTTAAAGCTAGAGTTATCAAAATTTAGCATGTAGACTTCCAAGGACCAAGGATCGACTTAAATATAAAAATAATAGCCCAAAGTATAGTTAATTCACATCAATGTTCGCGAATCACGTGGCTTCACTGCGCTCACGCTCTCATCTCTAGTTTGTGTACACCTCCAGCTAGCAACAGCAACCGGAAAACCAAAGGCGCTGGGCATGGCAGACAGGAAAATCTGTCTGTAATTGAGCTGCGAGAGTCACAGATGTTTTCAGGATTTAACAATGCGACAAAGATGAGCCGGCCGCTAGCTGCTGGCCCAAAGTCTGTGCAGGTCGCTGCTGGCTGCGTTCCGTCGAGCAATTTGAATTAATAAGTTTATTATATTCTAGTTGGCCTTCGGATTTGCAGCGGATTTGTATTTTATGTTATTTAATTTGCCAGTAGCTGCCGCAGTGCGGTCGCCCCCTACCCCACTGCAAGGCAGGTGCCCGTGCTTCTGTGTGGCCAAGTATCAGGGCCAAGACTCAGCTGTTTGGCCTGCACGCAGCGGCTCAAAGTATCATTTAGTTTTGCCATTTGGCTTTATGTGCTCGACTCTTTCACCCCCTGCTGCAGGGAAAATGTGCTCGCAAGAAATTTGTATTTTTATTTGTATTTTCATTTTATTTTCGCATTTCGTGTACTTAGGATTTGGTATGTCATTATGTTTTTTTTTGTTTATTAGCTGCAGTTTGGCTTAAGCTATATATATTTGTAATTTCTCTACCATTTGCTTCTTCTTCGCTTGATGCTTTTCATTTTTGCCATTTTCAATGCACTTAGATTTTAAAACTTTTATTCAACATGATTGTGCTCAACGTTTTTCTTTGTTTTTCTACATTTTTAAATCCTTTCTTTATATTTAAATTTAATGCCTTGAAATTAATTTGTGAATATAATTAACTGTGTCTTGATTCGTTGCAATTGAAACGGTTTTTTCGTTTATTTCTGATAGTTTTTTAAATTATGCTTTTTTTAATATGCATTCGCTTAATAATAGTTTTAATTGCAGTATGTAAGTCTACAATGCAAAATCAGCATTTATGATTGAAGTTTTCTACGAAACAAGTTTTTAAATGAAATCAATTGCACAATTACAAATGTTTTCAAAATGCACTCTCCAAGGTATTCAATACAATTTTGAGAAGTCTTAAACGCTTGGAAAGCCATTTGAGATTCGGTCTGCCGAACTCGAAATATTTTTCTCTATGGCTTTAAGTTTATATATAATTTCAAGTATTTTGTTGCTACAGCGAAACCTCTTTAAAGCTTATTCATAAAACACAAACTGCCAAATTAGCAATTAATTTAGTTTCCATTTAAATGTTGGTATACGAAATCAAAGCGAGGAAAAGGCACAGTTAAATGTTTTTAATTGAGTTCAAAACAAAATTTATGATAGATTATTATGTTATGCAGCCAGAATTAAAGAAATATTTTGATATGCGTCTAATTGACTTTGTCACGATTCGAAGTTCGAGCTTTGACTTGAAATTAAAATTGGTTCTTAACTGAATTGTGAATATTTACGCTTAGCATATTGGTTTTATATAGAATAGTTCTCTAGTTGACTGTTCTAGAAGCATTTTGCATAAATTGAAATTCTAAGATTCAGTTGCTCAAACATTTATTGTCAAAATTATACGCAGGTTTTGGATTTTCTTCTTCTTCATTTTCTTTATCCATCAAAATTCAATTTTGAGTTGTAGTTGATAGAGAGAAGGGGATTGCATAGAACTACGTTTATATAAATATATATAGAGTTCTTTCTATAGGTATATACATTTAAAGCAAAATCATTAGATAGACAGCGTTCAGGTGGAGGAGCGATAGGTACACACATATGTCAATGTTTACATTTTAGATTCTATTTCATAGAATACGCGTACAGTACTACAATTACTTATTCCTATCATATGTCGAAACAATTGTGTATGATCGGTTAAAATATATATATTTACAATACTATTTTCAATATGCTGAATGCAAAAAACTTAAGCTATTGACTTGAAAATGAACTTACATCTAAGCTTATTCTAAGCATCTCCTGTGTTTGACCAATTAATCACTTAGATTATAGTACGATAAAGTGCTTGGTGCCCCAACCAAAAGAGCATTTTTCTATTAGATCAGAGTTTCTATTTTCTTATATTGTGCACAGCTTTCCTTTAGACTTCGATTGCAAACTCAAACCAAGTCTGCGACAATTTGAATCTTTTATAAAGTACCTTAGACTCCCAAAGGTATGCTATTAAAAATTGCTTGGAATGGAGGCTCAGACAGGAATAATTGTATTCCAACTAAGATTTCAGCTTGGAAATTATAATAAAATGAATGAAAGTTTATTAGACTGAAGTTTTTAAAAGTGTGCAATGAACGTAAAGTTATTTCAGTGTTGGTTGAGAAATTGATGTTGGAATCAGTGTTGGTTAAGGAATTTACGTACATTAATAATAAGTTTTTACCAGAATTAAGCCCGAAATCCCTTCTATCTACTTTGATCTCACCACAAAATCGCCAAAAAATACAATTTCAATAAAAATACTTTCTAATAACCGTTTCATATATAGTTTCAGAGTGTTTGGAACCGTTTCGGATTGTTTGCAAATGCATACATTAATGAGACAAACGGATAACTCAAATTAGATGTCTTAAAGATGGAGAATTTCAACAGGTAAGTTTTTGCTTTTCATAAAAATGTTGTATTTTGCAACCTTATGCATAATTTTCGAATCTAACTGAGTTTTCTTTGGTTAACTTTTGGTTGGAGCACTCTGAAATACGACTAGCCGAATTTTTGCCTACATATCATTTAATTTTAAATGCATTTTTCATTAAAATACATTAAATTCGCATTGTTTTATTTTATTTTTCTTGTCGTGTAGTTTCAATTTAAATGTAGCATATAATATTTGATATCTATGTATTTCGGATGTTTGCTAAAATCGCGTTTAGTTTTTATATTCTGTGTATTTGTTTTTGGTTTTTACATTTTTAATACATCAGTGTTTGGGTGTTGGGCTTAAAACCTAAATTCTTGCGCTGCAGAAACAAATGTATCTCCCGGAAATTGGGGCGACTTGATTCGTTGCGTTGCCAGCATTCGCACATGAGATCGTAAATTTCGCGCGGACAGTTGAGTGGCATTGGCAACAGTTCCTGCAAATACACATGTTTATATAATATAGATGGCAGAAACAAATATACGTATATGTGGCAATCAAGCCGAGAGTTAGCTTTGCAACTCACATGCATTTTATCGTCCTGATAGATATGTCCGATGTTTTCAATAACATTCGCATCTGTCATGTGCTCATAGGGCTGCTCTCGGGCGAATGTCAATATCTCCCAAAGGGTAACGGCAAAGGACCAAACATCCGATTTTGTGCTAAATTTGGCCTGCAATTAAATGGTGTTTTTGTGTTTCTTTCTTATATTAATATAAAACATCGGAAATGGCCAAAAGGCAATTCGTTTATTTTTGTTTGCATGGCTTTTGGCTTAAGGATTTTGCGGTTGCTGTTGTTGCGCGTCGGCACAAAAGCCATTCATGTGCATGCATATCCTTTAAGGCAACTTTTGCGCTTTTTAATAAACATATGTATAAATACCAAAGAGCATCTCAAAACCCATATGCCATCCCTTTGCCCTTTGCCCTTTTGCCACTGTTGTTGCCGTTCATTTGCCCCAAAGGCAATGGCACAACTCTAAAAGCTGCTTGTAGAACGTTGTCTAAAACACACACACAATCACACACACAATCACACACACATTCACACACACATTCACACACGTAAACAACAACAATAATAACAACAACAAGCACGCTTTATGGTCTAGATCTAGCGCTATATATGCGTGGGCATATCCATGGGTTTTATCCTTGCCATTTTATGCCCCCTCCCACTCGACGCAGAAAACTTCATACATGTCCTTTTGTCTGTGCGGCTGTCTGCGCCGTTTTTCATGTAGTTAATTAATTTATTTAGTGCGGTTTTTCGCTCGGGGATTTATAAAATATTTTCCTCCGTTTCGGTTGTATTTTCGTTTTTATTTTTTATTTTCTACTTTTAATTTTTCTCTTTTTTAGTTGTCTATTCTACAAAAAATTTGTACTCTATGCCGTTTTTAGCGCAAATTAAAGTGCTGCTTCCCCCTTTCAGATGAGCGGAGAGCTCTGGCATGTCAGTTAATTAAAACGAAAACTTTGTATGCCTAGTAAAAGCTTTTTTTAGACATATTCATTTAAAGGCTGAAAACGAATAATTATAATTAATTATAGTTTCATATTTAACATTTCCGATCCTTATTAGATGTGGATAAGAGAGTAATGGAATACCATACCAAATCGAAAACTAAGCCGAATAAGATAATTATTCTCTAAAAAACACTAAATAAGCTTCATTTCCTTTACTTTAACCGTTTGTATGCAGACTAGCCGTTCTTTGAAATTATCCGGCTAAAGTAAAATATGAAAAGTTATTTTAAATATATATAAGCGCTTTTTGCTTATTCACGCTGCCGTAATAGACTTATTATACTGTGGCTCGCAGAACTTGAAGACCGGAAAAGGTAACTGACATAAATCGCCAGCTTAAAGAGGCAGCAGAAAAAGCAAATTAAAAATAATTAACACAATTACAACTCATTTTGCTGTCAAGCTGCTTGAAGGATCGACTACCCCACTGCCTAACTCTTGCAACTCCTTGGAATAAACCATTGGGCGCTTGTGGGCGGGGGTAAGTGGCAAAAAGACAGAGGGAAAAGAGAGTGAACACTGTTCATTAATTTATAATTATAAACTTGTGCCACAGTGCACAATTCATGCAATTAAATGAGCAAAGCAAAAATGAGAATAAAAAATTCTCAGCAAGGTGCATTTGTTAGACTGTGAAACATGGTTGAAGGTGGAGAGATTGAACTTACCAGCAGGACACTCTCCCAGGCCATCCAGCGTATGGGCATTGGCTGTGTCTGTCGGCCCGTGGTACCCTCCAGCTGGCAATAGTCCGACGCATAGGCCGAACGGTTTATCACAGTGCCAATGGAACAGACCTTGACGCTCAGCTCGGGTCCAATGATGCAACTTCTGCAATAGAGATTTAAAATAGAGTGTTTAGCTGAAGATTTGGCATCAGAAATCTGTGGCAGCATTGAAAATTCAATTAAAAATACCAGAAATTAAATAAACAAACACTTCCGCTAAAAAGGCAACCAGAGTCACCGTCAGCCTCAGTCAGGATATGCTCCTTGCTGACACGAGCTGATTGCTTCGTCGTCGTCGTTTCCACATTTTCGTGCCACCACATGACCATTCCCGGCCATGTCCTCGCATGCATTTCAAATGAGCTTCGCTGTCAAACAAACTCCCCCGTCATATGCTCCGCTTCCCCCACGGACATTTTGCCATTGCCTGCTGTGTGCTTTACTTGAAGGGGTTGCATGTGTAGTTATTGTTGTTGCTTCTTACATTTAAAAAGGTATTTGCAACTTTTGCAAGGAGTTTGCAACACTTAAGCTGCAGATATCTGGCAATGCAGGGCTTTGGAGGTTTAAATGCAAAAGAAGAATGTGTAATTAAAGCATTTTTCCTTCTTACTAGCATTCGAATATACATACTTTCAGATACTTAAAAATTATTTCTTCATTTATTAACGAATATATGTCTATAATATTGAAATATCGATTCCTGGTTTATATTGATTGAGAGTCTGTACTTAACGACCTTTACGACTGCTCCGAAGTTATTTGTCGCCAAACTATTTATTTTGGAATTTTATAAATTATTTCTTTCCAAAAGATCTGATTAGAATTTAACTATAAAACATTTCTTATTTATTATTGTAATAAACCCTTAAAGACTTGAGCTCTTGTTAAGACTTTAAAGGGTATTAACGATTCAGTTTTGCTCACAGCTATTGTTTTCTGTTGCTTGAGGGCATTGCCGGTGCAAAACAGATTTTACGTTACGTTTGGAAGCTGGCAAGTGGTCAGTCCGCTGAGTGCCGAGCGCCCGAGGGCAACAGCAGGAGCAGCAGCATCAGTTGGAAGCTTTATATTTTTGTATTATTGTTTCAGTCGCAACCCCATCTATCCAAACAGGAAGCAGAAAGAGATGAGTCTGAGGCAGTATAACAAAAACTGGGGGATCAACAAACGTTGAAGCATGACTGAAAATGACAATATAAGCGGAGCGAAGCTGGAGGACCGAGTAGATTGGGTTGGCCTGGGGTTTGGCCTGCGCAGGGGAAGTGCCGTAAATGAAACCATGAAATGGTAAACACAATCAACATTTGATATTGAGCAAAACGGAGTGTGCCAAAGTTAAGTAAATACGGCGACAGTTCAGGTTATGACTGATGACATACCTCAGAGGACAATTGAGAACTTGAAAATATGAAGAATGCGACAAATGTTCAACTGGGTATGTCAGTAAGAGCAGAAAATATGTTCAAATTGTTGATAAAGAGATTTTTAATGAGCACAATAATTTTCATACCTTTCATTTTGGACAGGACTTGGAAAGAGAACAATAAGATACTAATAAGAGATTATACGATATTATCAACTATAGAGAAAATTCAGGAATATAAACAGAATGCAGTGGAAGGAGAGAAAGTTAGAAGAAGTTTGTTATAGACTTGAAATAATAAGCATAAGGATTAAAAGATTACCAAAAATATAATATTGATGTTAAAATATTGGAATCCCTATAGAACTATGCTTATCTCAAATCGAATCAACAACTTATTTAATGGCTCTTGTCCGTTATCGTTATCGAGACTATCGCACATCTGTTTCATCAGCAAGAACAACAATTCATTAACGGAAATGCAATCAAGTATGCAAAGACCCTGCAAAACCTGACAAACATGACGGGGGGCTAACCAAATAACTGACGAAGGGCCAGCGGGCAAATGTACTGCACCCAGACCACCCCACATCCATTTGAGGAAAACTGGGCATGGATATTACACATAAGCAGACAGGTCTGACGTGCATAATTTCCTGTTGTTCGCCTGCCTCTTAATATCAATGAAAAAGGATATGAAGTGCTGTCATATTACAAATAAAATGTCTGCCTCAAGTGCGCCATCGTCAAGCTCGTGTCTCGTTGCCGCTCGTCATGTAATGCGTTTAGCCCAAATCTCAAACCACACCACAGCCACACACAGACACACACACACACTCACACACACTCACACACTTACACACACACACATACAGACGTTAGCTGGAGTTAGAAGCACCCCCTTTGGCGGGCAGTTTCTGATTTCGTGCGTTATAGATTTCGATTTTGAAGACGCGCTTTGCCAAAACCAACAACAATTGAATTTGACTTGAGTGAAAGGTTTAATTTTCAGCTGACATGCGATGCGGGGGAGAACGGAGGGCGATATGAATGTGGTATATGACGCAGTTGCAACATGGATCGAGTGTCGCTTGTTGAGTGACTAGTTAAGTAGGCTTGTCTAGGCAGTTTATGTACGGGCTAGGATTTCCATTTCAATGCTCTTGACATCTATTGACAGCGACACTGACACGTGTCGAGGTTTTGCCGAGGGTTAAAACAGAAGCTGCCCCCAGATCCTTGTCTCCATCTTATATAAGAAGTATCTGCTTGATGTCTTCAAATTGGCCGATTGATGCCGAGTGTTGCTATTAGCTGTCTTCATTTTAAAGTGGATTGTGGTTAACTGGACTTTAATATGATTAAATGCGACCATTAGCCTAAAAAAAGATGCAAGAGACCGCGCTATTAACCCAATTAAATGCACACACACATACAGCTCGACCATAAATTTGGTTAAGAAAATTATTCCGTAAAATAAAACGCTGCCATGTGCCATGTGGAAACTGGCGCAGAATCAGCGTCAATTAAACTGCGCCATAAAAATTTGTAAGCTGACCAACAAATTTAAGCGGCAAAATGGTGGAAGAGCTCCAAAAATAAAACAACACACAAATTGGAGTCTTTTGAAACGTACAATTCCTCGACAAATATATACCCTGCATAAAACTATTTGAATTCATTAGATTTTGAACGAACTAATTGCCTTACTTTAAACATTTCTGCTTCTAATTGGATAAAGAAATTTAAATAAACTAAAAAAACTAAACTTAATATAAATACGTTTACTTTTTCAATTAGTTATGTGGATACAAAATTTTGCCAGCACAAAAGTGTACAAAATTGTATATCATATCAATCAAAGTTACAAAACTTTCAGTTTGTACACTTCTTTATATAGTTATATACCCCTTCATAAAGTAAATATACCCCAGTTTTGGCTAGTATATTATTTTTACAACAAAATGGCAGACAATGGACAATAGAGTGGCTAGTTCGGGTCCTTGTTTTCGCAACTTTCACTAACAAGCTGTGTGCCAGAGACAGAAACAGAAAAACAGCAACAAAAACAAACCATATATTGTTCCAGTTTTTGGTTCAGTTTTTATTATTTTTATTTTTTCTAGCTGGCAATTACAAGCATATTAGGTTAACACAAATGCACAACAAAATGTCCTTGGATTTGCGACAATAAAAAAGCAACGGAGAGATAAAAAAAGCGAGAGAGAGAAAATAAAACAACAACAGCGAAGGAAAAAAAAGAATAACGAGTACAAAACGCAATAACAATAAATTGCATGCGACTTGCGGCGCACTTTTAAAATGTGTCAGAAAAACATATAGTTATGGGTTTTTAGTTGCCCAGAGCCCGGGCAAAGCAACCCACACCACACCCCACCACACACGGCCCATCCACAGGCCACGATACACCATACATAGCTGTGTAGCAGCGTACTGGCCTGTATTTTCCAGAAGACGCGACGCGATGCGAGCAAAATAAATAAAATGGCTGGCAGCAAGGACAAATAAACGACTTTGGGATTTGCTTTGGCATTGGACGCGAAGGCGGCAAACGCGTCTTGCCAGTTGGTTATAAATTAGAAAAACAGCACCATGTGCCCGGCCACTGGGCTTAAAGCGAGTTAATTAAAGTCCCAGACAAAATGATGGCCATTAAAAACACGCCATGGACATTAAGTGCATCAACTAAAGTGCCCACTGACCAGTTGTCAGTCAGAACGTCTGCCTCAGTTCAATAAACTAAGAAAACAAACAATTAAACTCAAGTCTGATGAGTGGTTGAGGTCAAAGGGTGTCCCGAGTGGGGCAACACAAACGGGTCTCACAATCAACCACCAATAAAGTCAAATGCCGTTAGCCGTTGTCCCACAGCATATGGAAGTACTGCTTGAAATCGATTGAAAAAGTTAATACAGAGTTTGAGCTTCGGCAAATAAGAGGTATCAGGCTTATATGGGTCATTGTTTTATGTGGGCAGCATTAGGTACTTGTTTCTCTGTATTTCTCATTTAAATAGCATGAATCAGTTCATGCGAATATATGCCAATTTCAATCCAATTATATACTCTAATCCGTGTACAAATCCTCGTCAAATATATCATAACTGTTAATTATATTAATATTCCAATTCCAGAAGAGTCAAGAAAAGAGTCTATTACTTTAATGATAGCTTCCATTTTGACTCTATATATATGGTTCTTAGAGCTTTCAATTTCTAAATCGTTTTTAAATATTATAAAATTATTTGTGCTTTATTTTTACCAAAGCTAGTTGCCGTAAAACACAATTTAAAAATCGTATTTAAGCGATCCATTGACACAGTTTTCGTAGCGTGCCGCCTCCTTTTGTGTTGTTTGTTTATTATACAACAGAAAAAAGCAAGGCCACAAAGCAACTGCAATCAGTTTGAAAAACAAACCAAAGTACCAGCTCTCGACTATCCTTGATATCAATGCGCAGTGTACGAGAACGGACAAACGCCAAACTCTGGACATAACCATTACTGGTCGTTGCGAAGGCTAGAACATATTGTCAAAGGACATCATCAACATAATAGACAAGCTGTAGCCACAAAAACGGATGTTAAATTGAAAAAAAAAAAGAAAAACCAAACCAAAACGAAACTATGAGAAGGAAATACATGGTTGTTCGGGACCAAACGAGTTTATAAGCTTATGGAGGAAACGGGTCAGCGTTCCGCACTGGAGTGGACCGCGCAGCCTTAGCTTTCCACTCAATTGAAACGCTTGAATGAATGAACCCATGAATGAAGGACGCCAGCGAAATAACAACAATACAATACAACACACGAGCTGAACTGAGCTTTTTTTATCACTTGGACAGCATCAGTCGATGTTCCCGCTTCTCATCCATTGTGTGTGTGTGTGTGTGTAGCCAACAACTATTATCATTTGCTCTGGTCACACACGCAGAGAAACGCAGAGACCCAAAGACACACATATAACCACGAGCGCTTGCCGAAGGGACCTTTGCCATTGACAACAGCTAAAAGGAGCACAAAAAAAAAAAAGAATGAGCTGGGAAGCCAATGGAGCAACCAGCTACAAGCACATAATAGGCCATTTGGACAGCACTTGAGGGTCAAGCCGTAATGTATGCTAATGATTACGGTGAAGAGTTATGCCCCAGCATCGATGGTTAAAGGGCACGACTGGGCTTTATTTTGCATTTATGATTTTTTCTTGCATTGCATGATTGATTTTTCTTAAACAGTCTGAATTTTAATTTAGTTTGCTCAAAGCTTAATGCAAAACAGTTCTGTGGGTTATGTAGAACTAATTCAATAAAAGGGTCTAACTTTAAGTTGAGTTTAAAAATAAATATATATTTTGGTTGGCGAGGGAGAGTGTAAGGAGAGAACGCGGGTAACTGCCGCTCTCCCACTCACTCCCACTGTTCAATATCGCTCTTCTATGAGATTCTCATGAGTTCTCATACGGTTTAAGGATCTTTGCGGCTTACGTTTTTAGGAATTGATTTTCCTAAACATATGTAAGTCTACTTTAATAACCAGATCAACTTCTCAGATAGCCACAATTTAAAGCAATAGCTTTTCGAGTGCTGTATTTACGCGGAAATTGGCAGCCTTTTAACCTATTTGCATGCAGTTGACATATGGCCATTAATTAAAACATCAACACCATCCCCCCCAAACAGTGTAACAACAACAACAAAAATAAAAACAGCAACAAATACAAGACAAGCAGAAACAGCAACGAAACATCGCCTGGAGACTTGCGCAACAATTTCACATGTCAACGCATGCAAAAATTGTTACCAGCGGGGAAAAAGAAGATAGGGAAGGGACGCAGGGTGGTTCTGTAGCAAGCCGTGTGAAATGTGATCAGGTGGAAGCAAATGGTTGCCATTGCCAACAAGGGTCAAATAGGGCGGGATCGGGGGCTATATGCATTTAACCCTTGACAACGCGATGCGTGCAAATAAAATGAAATGGATTTGTTGTTGTTGTTGCTGTTGTTGTTGTTGCTGTTGCTGAACCTGGCAATGCTGCTGACGTTGTCATGACACTGGCGGACACTTGGGGAGACTCTGACTGTGAAACACTGGCTGCGCCGGGCAGGAAATAATGTTCACCCAGGCGGAAGTAGTTGCTATATCCAAACGTATTGATTGACTTTGAATGCAACTCGATGTCTGTCGAATGGGGCCCATAAATGGAATCAAAGTTGGCCAACAAAAGTCAAAAAGTTTTTGATTCGACTTTGCAAGGCTAATGAGTTGAGTGAGTGTAAAATTGGATGTATGTAGGTGAAAAGGACAAACGGAATTTGAATATAGATTGGCAGATTACATAATTACACATATGCACTGCGTGTTATGCATTGGTAATGACATTTGAAGTAAATCAAAACATTCGTTCTTGATCAGCAGCAACTGCTTAATATGTATCTGCTGCCAGCTGGCCGAACATGTAGAAGCTTGAAGTCAACTAGATCTGTTCATTTAAAACAAACTATCGCAACTTTGTTGGCTTTTAAGGGGTCTTAGTAGATTGCTTAAATTAGAATATGTTTTTGCTCACCAGGCTGAAAGCTAATAATCTTATCTTATTTCAGCTTAAGCCCAACCAAGGTTTGCGCTGAAACTAATTGAGAATTGGAAGACAGTTTAGAAGTATCTTATAAGCTAAGCTTATGTAGCATACTTTTGCGATTTGGTCATTCTTGAACTTAGTAAATGGAGAACCACACTGCTTTTTCTTTCGAAAGAGTATTTTGTAGGAATTTCAGCTTGCAGAAGGCAAAAACTGTTTTATAAAAAATTGCTATTATATTTGTTGTAAAAATGCGAAAAGCTTTTAGCATGTAAGCTTTAAATGTAAATCGTGTATGTTCACAAAATACGCATAAATTTCAGTTGTTTGTTTATATGCTTTTTATGCCTTTGGACTGCTAAATCATTACCTTTATAGGGTGGGCGTTATATTAAATCAGTGCACGCTGCTTAAAAGCAACGCCTTCATTTTTTTTCCTAGCTACTGCCACGCCCATTTTGTTGCTTCATTAGTGCGTCTCGACGTCAGTTTGAGTGATGTGGCTGGGTTCTTAACGGCGACTCTCACACAATTCGCTATAAATTTGCATTTATGCAAATCGCCCTGCATTCGAGGGCTTTCACTTTAACTACTTTCACTGCAATGCCAGCGGCTCGCGGGTGACTGCGCGTCTAAGCTAAGTGCCCGCCAGCGCCCCTCCACGCCCCCCGGGCACCTGCTGTAAAACTAACTAACTACCGTAAACTCCAATTCTGAGCAGCGTTGCACTTGGCAACGTTTTATGTTTAATTTATTCGCTTTTTTTTAGTATTTTTCTCTGGGATCTTGACTTGAAATTTATTACACTTCTCTCTGCGCGCGCAGCAATTTTCGTTCGTTTCAAATTTAGTGACTTTCACTTTTCCACCTTTCCAAAAACAATTTTTGCATGTTTCTCGGCAATTTTGTCGATGTTGTTGTTGTTTTTGTTGTTGTTTTCCATTGTTGCAAGCTGATTTTTAATTAAAAATTCGCTGGGTTGAAATTTATTTATTTTTCTTTTTTTTTTTGGTTTTGTTTATGGTTCGAGGACGCCGCCGTTTTAATGTTGATTTTATGCAAATGACAATTGATTGAAATTTTTAGCTGCATGTGTATGCCCGTGTGTGTGAGAGAGTGTCTGTGTGTGAGTGTGTTGTCCTGTTCGTGTGTGTTGATTGAAGGCATATTAAAATAAATGAAGGCATACACCATAATGGCCATAATATGCCATAAACAATTACCGTTTAATATATTATTGCTTGTAAATATGCAGCTATTGAATACACACGCACACACACACATGCCAATATATATGTATATGTAGATAGATATTTTGCATATTTATAGTTTTGCATTTATAAACAATTATCTCGCTTACACAAAGCAAACACACACACAAAGCGCGACAAAAATGCAAGATAAACAAGCAAATTATCAGTGGGGTAACGTACAGACAATAGAAGAGGGGAAAGTTGCGTAAATAATGTTAAAGTCAATTCACTTAATGTCAATTTAGTTAATAAGATTTGTTTCCTATGTATTTAAAATGTATATGGGCAAACCTTTGTAAGATGAGCAGATATATTCATAATTGGATGGATTATAAATCAATGTTTATACACATATAAAAGTCCGGCAAGCAACTGATTTCAGATTTATTTATGTTTATATGTTGAGAATAACGTGGGTTTTTTCCTTCATATCATATTCATATCATATTTTTTTCTATATATTTATGTAATTGAATACATTTTTATACATACTTAACATTTAAGCTGCTTGCGCTAATTACAACATTTGTTTTTTAAGCACAATTTTATGTATTTATCGTAATAATTTGCCAGCTTAAAAAAGAAGAAAAAATCCTTTATCCATATTAAAATTGCTTGAAATCGTTAATTTTATAAATATTTAATTTGATAATTATACGAAACTTGCATTAAGCTATAAACCCCTCACCAGCTACGTCCATGGTAATAAACCGCATTAATCTTTGTCATTGTTTGATTAAATCAATTAAATTTTCCAATATAACACAGAATGGCACAGGCACGGCAATACACACGCACACAGACCCACCAGCAAGGGCACACACACACACACACACGCACACACACACACACACCCAGCTATAATTATGCTTGGCCATAATTGCGTTGGTCATTTAAACGCAAATCCCGTGGAGTTGTCCCCCCCGCCACCAAAATGTCAGGCAACATTTGGTCCGGCACGCTTTTTGTCAATCGCAAATCGATCCAATTGAAATTTCAAGCTGCCTTCATGTTGTTGTTATTATTATTGATGTTGCTGTTGTGGCTGTTGTTTCAGTTGTTGCCGTGGTGTCGCCTGGCAGCCTTTGAATTGAATTTCCCTGTCATTGGTTTGCAATTATTACTAAGAGCGCCTGCCGGGCAAACCAGACCCAACTGTTCAGCTAATCTACACAAATCTGACGCACAGCTGACCACGGCCCAAAGCTGTAGTGGTTGCTATAGCTGTGGCACCAGCCATAGCTCCACCGAACCATTTACCCCAGCATTCTGTACTTGGCTATGCGCGCGCGTGTGTGTGTGTGTGTGTAAGGGGGGGTTAACTTGTCGCGCGACATGAAACGATTAAGGCAGAAATGCTTTTAGCCATGCTATTGGCTTCTGGCTTTGGCTCTGAGGTGTTTGCCCGAGTCGCTGGTCATTATGCCGGGTCTGTGTGGCTGCGTGGGTGCATTTATATATATATATATTACACATACATACATATTTATCGTGTGATTGATCACAATTTTCGAAAGTAATTAGAGGAGCATGTGGCCAGCGAAAGACCCCGCAGAGACGCCATACTTTCGTATAGGGAGAAGCATTAAACGTAATTACTCTGTAAATAATTCGATGCGTTCCGTGTCCAGAAGTGTCAGCTATAAGGTGAAACGGGCTATCGAAATATTAACTTTAATGCAGATAAGCTGCATGAATCGACAGAATAAGAATGTAGTTACGGCAAAGTCTTGTTTAATTTTAGCAATGTATATGAACGTGGTTAGAGACTTGTCTGCATGGAGAAGAAAACTTTGCCTAGGTCGACTTCTAGTTAATCTTGGAGTAATTCGTTATTATATATCCAAACATCGAAATAATGTACAACTAATTGATACACATTTGATTAACATATAAACGTCTGCGAGTTGAGTCAAAACAACATTTGCATCAATTCAAATGATTATTTTAATTATAAGCCAAAGTTAGCTATCGTTCATTTATTTGCTATCCCCTGAGTTAACTTCTCTATTTCAACTTATTTGCGTTTTGTTTTTGGCTATAAATCAAGACTGGGCATCATTCCCTTGGCATCAACACAATCATATTCATTATGAGCTTGATACACACATTAAAATTCAACATTGAATTTAATTAACCTTGCCAATGTCCTGGATCAGTGCACCCTCTTGACACGTCGCCAATGTCTGTCAAGTAATCAGTTTTCTTTATGGAGCCGGTAATTTCAATGGTTAATGCCTCTGAGGCGCTATGCGCAACCCCAAAGGCCATGCGTTAAGGCTATGACAGCCATTAGAAACCACATACTGGCACACGCTGCAGAAGCTGGAGAAGATTGCCGGCTTTGGGTGCCAATAATGACAACAAACATATGCACGAGCGGCGGAAAACAATAAGCAGCAGTCCAAACTTAACGACAACTAAATCAAATTATAAGCACTGAGCGCAACAGGAGCTGCACTGGGCGACAGGATAACATTGAACACGTGTGCGTAACGAATTTTCAACAGATATGCTCGCCCGTTACTCTGTGAGTGTGTGTGTGCGTGTGTGCTTGGCTCCGGGGGTTGCTTTGGGGGGGTTGGCTTTGAATGCGGTTCGGCTTTTGGTCTCGGTCTGCATTGCATTGCATCCCGCAGTGTTGCATAAAGGTTTACTTTTCATTTATGAGCCAGACAAAGGAACAACCCTTACAAATGCATTGCACAAAGGAGGTCCTGCATATAGTTTCCCTGCGTGTGTCGCGCGTGTGTGTGTGTGTATGTGTGTTGCGTGTGTCTGTTGCTGCTGTTCCACCCACCATCAGCGAAAAATTGTAATTAAACTTAATCCGCTCAATTTGAAACGCATGCCAAGCCAAAAGTGCCTCTCTCAATATGCTTCCTGTGCCCTGGATTGAATTTTACCCTGTAACAAAGCGTACTAAGAGCGTATACAACTTGCATATAACTCTGTAGGGGCAATCTTATTTTCAGTTTTTATCTTCTTGAATAGTGTGAAATCGAAGAAATCGATGATAGACGGTGAAAGAATTTTTTAAAATAGGATTTGATAAAGTTTGCGGTTTTTTATATATTATAATTTTTTTTATTTTTTGTAAATTGTGTTGAATATTATATAGACTCTTCAAGGAATAGAGTACATCTAATTTCTTTTTGTTTACATACTTTTTCTTTTGGTTTGGTTTATTTGGTCCAACTTTTCATAACAACAAGCAATATTTCTTTAAAGAACTGCGAGTCGAATGCCGGTTGACAATTGTCATAATTACAGGGTATACACAAATTGACCAGTTTGTATTGCCATTTACTTAATTTTAATTAAAACTGTCAGAAAAAGGATTCGGGAATCCTTGCAGTTGCCCAAATGCGTTCATGTGTTAAAAAATGTGCATAAATTATTGAATTAGTGCGTTTGCAACAAATTTCACCAATTCTCCTCTTCTCGCTTTCTCTCGTTCTCTCTTGTCGCTGATTCAGTTTGTCTCTGAGCCAATTTTCATGCTGTGCGTTATTAATATAAAATTTTAAAGCATAAATTAAGGCGCCAGCGCCACACTTGCTTATAATTTATGCATGGCGTTGACTTTGGTTCAGTTCGGTTCGGTTCGGTTTGGTTTTCATTTATTTATTTATAACACTCGCTGCCGACTGCCAAAGGGCTGCGGCAATTAGTTCCAAGCTCCTTGGGGATGTTTTAATTATCGTATTGTATATATTTTTTTGTTATTCCATTATTGTATTTGTTGCTGTTGCTCTGCGATTTATGCGAACGATTTAATAATGCAAATTAATTCAAGCGCTTCCTTTTTTCGGTTCTTTTTTTTGGGGTTTATCATTTGGGCGGCAATTTTCTTCAGTAGCTTTTTGTTTGTTGGGTTAGGTTTATGGCTGTGATTTGATTTATATATTTTTTGAGGTGGGCGTGGCAGAGATTCGCCTGCTTATTTGATTTATATGACAGATGTACAAGCTGAAAGTAAAGGATGCACACAATAAAGGGGTCTACAGAAGGCGTACACGTCCTTCAAATATATATGTTATCGCTGAGAAACCATTGTGGATAGCTTTGAATGTAATGATTGCGTTCGATTTACCAAAATGTGTTAAGTTTCTTAAAAGACTGAAATACAAATAAGTGTATCACCACAGTTTTAGAGTCACCGTTTGAAAGTGATTGGGCGACAACAAGGAATACTTATCACTCAAACATTACTAATATCTATCAAATTTGAGATTCTGAAGAAATGATTAGATGCGTGTCATTAAAAGTATTACGATTTAAAATACTAAATTTGGCATATCTTATCACCATTTAGTTAGTTTAAAGGGTTACCCCGCGCTTATCAGCAAGTGATTCCCTCAGACAACCATCAGAAGCATATATAAACACCAAACCTTTCGACAATAAACACATCGGTCTTTGATCAGTTACCAGACAGTTAAAAAAATGTATTCCCCAAAGAAACTTATTGCTTGTACGCTGATTTTTGCCCAGCTCTTGGGCACCATTTATTGCGGAGTGTACGATAATACGGATCACTGGGTTGCTTCCGATAAGACGCAGAACTTCCCCGAAAACGCAGTTCTCGGCGGCATCGATTCAGACGGCTACGATAACTTCGTGGGACGCGTCGTTTATTCAAGCTCGATTCTGCCAGCACGTGTTAGGTCCGAAACTGGGTACACTACCTACAACACCGACACACTCGCTAATCAGGCGAACTACTACGAGTTGCTGCTTGCCAATGAGACCGTCAGCTATCACTGGGTGCGCAGCTACGATGGCTTCAGGGAAAGGAATGCTGTTTCTGTGGGCACAAGCACCCTGAACGAACGCGTTTACGTCTGCCGTGCCAGAACTGATGGAGGTATTTTCATTGGCACCCTGTATCTTTCTCAAAAGGTGTGTTTTATCCGCTACGAGAATTACCCTATGAGACAGATCAGTAAATATGAGGTACTGGTACGGCAACCTACACCCCCAGCGTGGGCACCATTCGTCAATCAAATCAATTGATAAGATTGCAAAGTTAAATAAAAACGAACATATTTCAATACATTGCTTTATTAATAAACTGAGCTAAATTGAGACAGAATGCTTATCTTCGCTCGACAAATGTGTTTGTTGCCAAGGTTTCTACATGTTATCAATGCTAATCTTTACAGTCCATGAGCTTTTGTAACTTTCTTACTCTTTTTTTAAGGCAATTTGAATTGAATAGTGTCATTGTATCCTCAATACTCTAATTTCCATCTAATAATGTATTCTACTCGCATTGCGTTTACTCCTTATAAATATTTTAAATGTGTTACAAATTGCGAGAATAAACAAACAAAGTTCAGTTTTTTTTCCACGTCCTGCTATCTTCAATTGCCTGCGATGCACTTTACACGTCCCTCAACAAAAGCAACAACAATAATAGTGCACTTTACTCGTAAGTCTTGGTCCCCCAGTCAACATTCCTGTTGGGTACTCCCAGGTCTGGTCGGGTCTGGGTCGGGTCGGGTCGGGTCTGGACTGGTCTGGTCTGGTCTGGTCTGAATGCCTTGGTACGTTTTGTAGCACAAGTGTTTTGTAGTTTTGCAGTGATTTCATTAAAATTTTACTGTCATAGTAAAAGTTTTATTATGAGCACGAGTTGTTTTTGCTGTTGCTGCTGAAAACGTGAGCCAAAAACAATTCCCGGCACATGCCAAAAATAATATAAACACAACTGAAAGAGACAGAGACAGAGGCACACAGTCAAAAGTCAGGCAAAAGCTCGTTCAGTTTATATAGTAATTATGTTGTTGTTGCTGTTTTGCTGTCCAGACTTCACGCAATGCGCCTAGGCATGCATATGCAACAAGCTGCAGCAGCAGCAGCAGCAGCAACAGCAGCAGCAGCAGCAATAGCAGCAGCAGTAACAGCAGCAGTAGCAGTGGCAGTTACATAAAAAACTGCTGCATGCACTGGGGCGTCTTTGTGTTGTTATTCTCAGTGCCCATTAAAAATAGAGTGAGAAGGGTATTATAAATTTGTGCTAATATGTGTTACAGTCAACGTGAAGCAACTGCGATTCATAGGGATATATACATTTTGATTCCATCATTTCATTCGCACGAGTGTCTGTGCCTGGATGAACACATTTATTAGTATTAAATAAATCTTGATGATGCTTTGCATGGATCCAAGTTTTTACTGTAGGTAAAACACCGAAGTCTGACGGATTGATCATATGTAATATATAACTGTCAAATATTGTAGAGCTTTATCTTGCTGTATAAAAATACCTAAAAATCCCTAAATGACGCATGTTATTATGCCTTCTATTTCATTCGGGTTCAAATCCCAGTTTTGGCCCGTATTTCGTTGAATATACGCAACATTTTGTATATCTGCCGTTTGCTTGCAAGGGTATTTCGTCTTCGGCACACCGATAATATTTTATTTATATCTTTGCTCAGTCTAACACCTTCTGCTCCCAGCGCTGGCGGAGTTTTGCACAGTTTATGCTGCCTGCTTTTAGGCTAATGTGCTCATTTTACGCAAGCGTCTCCCTTGCTGCACGTTGCACGCTGCAAGCTGGAAAGTGTGCAAAGGGATTTTTATGCGAGCATCAGCCCGCCACCCAACGCCACCCACTGCTGCACCTCTTGCCCGGCGGCAACTTTATATTGTTGGTTGTTGCCGTTGTTGTTATTGTTGTTGATGTGGCACACTGCCAAATGCAACAGCTTGTGTTTATAATTGAAATAATTGCAAAAAGCAGACATAATTATATTCTTATTCTTATTGTTGTCGTTGTTGTTGTTGTTCTTGTGTTTGCGTTGCCTGCATTCTACTGTTTTTTTTTTATGTCGCCCATCATCATCATTGTCGTCGTCTGGGACTGAGAGTGCGACTTAGCATCAGCCTCGAGCTGTAAGTTTATAAAGCATAGTTTTTTGTGCTACCAACTCCAGCCATAGTATGGCTAAGCTGGGCATATTTGCTGAGGCCCAAGCTATGTAACATGCTCATGCAGGCATTTTATAGTTTCTGTCCGCAAGTTGGCTGGTAATTGTCAGTATATATTTAATGCTTGTACTTTTTCTAGGGCGTGTTGAGGTCGCTCACACCTTTTGATCGAAATATTTCTTTTGTGTAGCCTACTTAAAGGCTTTTCATTTTAATTGCACAGCATGTACATGAAAAGCTGGGCTCATTTCCAAGCAATTACTTTAAGGCCTCGTCACGTTGCAGACTTAATCGCTAAGCCGCCTTTGGGCGCATTAGCTGAAACAATTTTCGGGGAATGGAGCTAGCCACAGCGCCTAATAATCAACCCTTTTTCAGCTGAACAAATATGTTTGCTAGCGGGTGCCTAAATGCATGCGGAGCACACATTTTGGCCAGGTAGCGCCATGGGGCTTTTGCCTGGCTGGCCAACCTGCCAACCGAGCAGATAAACTTCAAAAAGCGCCTTGAAAAGCGGCTTACAACTTCTTCAGGCGAAACGGTCCTTGGCCGAAGCGAAACTCTATGACAACATTGACAAAGGCATCGCCAGCTGCGCGGGAGGAACTAAAGCAGAAATTAAGCATTGCCATGGAGGCGCCGTCTATGTGAGATGATTGATTGAGCTTTTAGTTAAATTGCGCAAGCGGCCAGCTGAAGCGCATACAAGTACAAGCATCTTAGTGAAAAGTTTCAGTGCCATTTCCCCACCTACCTTCCCGCCCATAATATCCCTATTTGCCTTCCTCGTACTCTGTTTAAACTTCGTAGTCGTTGGCAAAGCAACAGCTTCGGGCTTATGTCTGGCATGTACCGAAAATTATTTGTACGTCAGTTGCGCTGGGACTTCATCCTTCGTCCGATTCTCTTAATCATCGACTTATCATACCCTTCAACATCTTATAACTTATTCATTTCGTAGATAATCCTGATAAGCAGAACGATGAGATTTAATGTAGTTCTGTCTGCCAGATCAACTATTCTTTGTAGTAGAGTGTTAAGTGCATATAATACTCTATTCAAATATCAAAACAAAAGTCTTATGCTATTAAATTGGCCAGATTTATTTGTCAGAATTAACCAAGAATTTAACATATTAAGCAAAACAACTAAATGTAATTAAATTTTTTATATAATTCATACATTCAATAATGATAAAAATATGGTATGTCAGTTTCAAAATTGGTCAAAAATCTAACTTGCCCGGGACTTAAAAGAGTATATTAACAGTCGGTGCTTGGTAAAGATAATCAGTCCTTTGTGTGTGTTACCTTTCCCAATTCGCCAAAAATGTTGTTGCTTCTTTTTGGTTAGTTTCGCGCTAAAAGTTCAACTTTGCCTGGGCTTAAAATAATAAGCGGGCGTAAAATGCGCCTAATATTTAACTTGAGAGGCCGCAGAGCCTTCCAGTCGCCCAGCCACCTCTCCCCTCTCTAAGCCACAGCCAACGTCAGCTGTGTTGGCCTTAAGCTTTCCGTGCGTGGGCTGCCAGAAATAATCAAAAGTTTTGTTTGCCTGACCCACGTATGTTTGCTTGAGTTTAGCATTAGTGTCATCCTCGAATACCAATATTTAGTAGAGAAATCTATTAGTGAATTACTCAGAAGCAACAATAAGAACAAGGTCCACACATTGACATTTAATTCCCCGCGCAACAACTTTATCAACTGCCGCATAATCCAGCAAATTTTTTAGCACTTAAATTTGTACATGGCCCGAAACTTTTCTTTTCTCTCTCTTCTTTTTTTTTGCGTTGCCTACTTCGGGACTGCTAATCCCTAAACTGTCGCAAAACTTTTGTGGCAGCAGCAACCAACAACAACAACAACAAAAATAGCAGCACCAAAAAAAAAAAAAAGAAAAAGGAAAAGGAAAATGAAAAAAAGGCCAACAAAAGTTTTGCAACAGATAAAAGTGCAAAGTTTGAGGGAAAGCAAGACAACAAAAAAGGCAAGCCGGGCGAAAATTACAAACATTTTCAATTATCAAGCCAAACAAGGACGTTGACGTATTGTCTGGGCTCTCATTATGCCATTACCATCATATAATTACAGCCTGATTATTGTTTATTAAGTTAAAATGGCGCCGCGGCGTGTTGATAAATGGCTGTGTGCTGGGTCTTTTGTCCGGACTGTACCTGTCCGGCGTGTCCATCAAAACTGGCGAACGCCACTGCTCACCTGGTGTCAGTTATCAAAGGATTGCACACCAACTCCCACCTGAGCTGGGGCAGCAGCATTCAGGCTCTTAATATCACATTCATTTTTCAAAGCACCTTGCGGTAGGCGGCATTAAAATTTCGTTAGTTTTCTTTTGTTTTTTTTTTTTTGCCTCCTCGCCACATTTTTCAAATGTCACTGTCATCGCGTCTTATGAAAGGTTCTCGTTTGATTGAAGGCAATTAGAGGAATTGGGTAGAAATGTTTTGCTGCATCTCTTAACATTGTGAAAGCAGATGATTTGGCTCCCTACTTATCCCTGGGGACTTTAAATTAATTAATCACATTAAATGCTTTGCGGGCTAGCCCCAAAAAGTAAAAACGTTGTCAAAGCAAACTATTAAGATCAAAGATAATGCGCAAAAATAATGATGCTAAATGTTGGCACAATTATGCCTCGCTGTCCCCACTAATGGATGTTATGAGTGGGGGCCAAGAGTTCTCCCAAGCCGAGTGTCTGATGTTCAGTCGTCGTGGGCAGAGTTTGCCAAGACGGCATTTCAATTAATTAAATAAGCTCCTAAAATGTTGGCACATGTTTGATGATAATTATGATACACCAAGACGAGGTGTGCTTAGAAAGTTCTGGCTTCAAAGAAATATACCCTAATATACTCCTATATACATGTCATAATACATACAAAGAATCTATAGTTAATATGTTTATTTAACTGCTTGCTGAACATATTAAATCCAATATTCATTTAAACTTTTTATATCAACCCTTGTAGATTATTTCGGTATTTATTTAAATAAGTTCTGTCTGTTCTGTCCGAGGCCTAAATAAATCAGTGTAGTCGTGCAGAATGTCCTTTTGAAAAAGAATACAATATGAACAAAAATGAAATGAATTCAAAACTTTAGCCCATTGTGTTGGAACCCACTGTCAAGTTGATTCGAGGAACTGAAACAGTAAAGAAGAAACACAAATTGCCACAAAGAAAATGCATTCGAGTGTTAATAAACTTGAATACAATGTTCTGTTCTATACCCTTTTTTTTCCTAGGTCAAGTTATCATTGGTTCATTATAGTCTTGATTTGATTTCAATTGTGAATTTGGCGCAGGGGCAGCGACATGGCAAGATGGCGCTTTTATGTGAGGCCATTGGGCATTACCTTTAGCCTTGTCTTCAATTAGCGATAATATTATAAATGATACGAATGAGTTTTTCACATTTAACTTTTTGACAGCTTGATGCGGGTACGCTGTTTCAGCCAATTGCTAATTGACAGTGGGATTGGCTTCAGGATAGTCGGCCAGGCTGCCCGGCTGCCAGGCAGGCAGGCAGTCAGACAGGTCGACAGCACTCTCGAACCCGCTTTTGCTGCTCTTGTGTTTTATTTAATGGCCTCACTTGTTTTTAAAAACCGCAATCCCAAAACTGTCAAATTGGCAGAAAAAGCATCAACAGTCGACTATAAAAAAAATACACTTTTGGAGAAGTTAATTGTAAGCATAGCAAAAATTGTTGTCAAGCCAAACAAAGGGCAAGCACACTGGTAACAAAATGTGAATAAAGTATAAGTATTAGATATTTCTTTAAATTTTAAAGCTGACTTTCCAAGATCTATAACACGTCGGGAACCAAAATCTCATTATAAGCAGCGAACCTGTGCCATGCAAATATTTAAAATTTGAATAATTTTTAACCATAGGGACTGATGTCTTTGAGTCTCAGTTTTACCATTTACGAATATTTATCGCTTCTTTGTATAATTTCTGATTTTTGCTATCTATGTAATTGCTCCGTTTTTTGCTGGATAGTTTTCGTTATTGTACCACTGTGCGAACTGGCACTGAAAATGAAAACTAAACACAATTAAAACTAACGAACCTGGCAAAATTTGCACAAAATAAATTTTGTTTTAAATGTTATGAGGCTCATATTGAGCGCCTCGGGTGTGTGTGTGTGTATGTGTGAGAAAAGGTCATTTGTTGGGTTGAGCTGAGCTCGTTGCTGATGTTGCTGCATTTTCCTGTTGGTTCTAGTTGATTTAATTAAATGCATTTGAATGCAAATGCCTGGAAATGCGTAGCGCCGGCTCTCAAAACTGTCAGCATATGCGGTTTACATACTCCTACATAAATGTTTTGATATATATATATATATATATGCCATACCATATGCATAGCAGCAACACACACACACACACACACACACACACGCGCACTCGAATACTATATCCATATGCAGTTAGTTGTAACTAAAACAAAAACGGATATGCTGAGCTTATGCTACTGACAGCGCCCTCTGGTGTTATTTTATGGCAAAATATATTTAGGCATCCAACTCACGGGCGAAGAGAGCGGGGCATGGCACAGGAAAGACTGCCACATTTTCATAATGTGCAGAGCACAGAGTGGGAGGGAGGCTTTAGTCATATCTCGGTTCTACTGTAAACTCGCTGCGGGCCACATTTAATCAAAAACTGCAATGCTATCAACAACAATGGGAAACTTTAGCCTCAGACAGTTCTTTAAATATATTCGCATCAAATTGATTTTTGGCTTGACTTATTTTAACTATTTGCCGAACAGTTTATATAATTGTTTGTTTGACAATTTGACATATTTGGCATTTTGATTGCCCAGAGAAACAAAATATCTGATTGTTTAAGAAATAATCTTTAGTTTCTTGTTTGTGTCTCTAAATTCAAGCTGATTGAAGCCACATTGCATTTATATTGCTTAAAATAAAATAAAATTTGTCGTTTGGCCGTTTATTAAATAAATGTTGTCTTTTTTTAAACGAGCAATATTTATTTCATTTAATAATTTGCATTGCATTTGGTCTATCATTGAAATCAAATTTCAAATATAACAAAATTTCGTTGTAAATGTTCTTATAATAAATTGTTTATTAATAATGTCCAACTTTAAAATATATTTTACATATGAGCCACGTACTAACTTAAGGCTAAGCATGCTTATTTGGGAATATCTGGGAATATCTGTTCCTGGAACTATATGGCGAAGTATGTTTATTTAAGTAGTTAATTGGCCTAATCGAAAGTATGACTAAATATTAACTAACGGCTGCTGACAGAAATTATTGAGAACCTGCCAAACAATTAGCAGTTGCAAACTTTGCATATGAACTGTAAATTAGACCCACAATTTTGATTGAATATTCTGTAGCTATCTCTTTCAGTGCTTCGTCTCACTGCAGCCTCCGACTATCAATGTGGAGCATATTCTCAGTTCGGGCAGCCTGGCATAACTAATTGAATACATAATTTACAATTAAGTACGTAAGCTACTTTAATATTTATGTCTATAAATGGGCAACGACACACACACACACACACATACACACACAGGCATAGACATACAAGCGGACGCACTGAGAAAATCTCAGATGGCACGCCTACTTTAGAGTGGGCGTTCGGTCGTCCATTATCGACCATCACTTGTGCCAACTGCAATAAATGTCAATTATTCATGAATTTTCAATAACTTTTAGCCAAGGCAAAATAGAAAAGTTTCCCGCTCGTCGTTGTTGTCGTCTGAGCTTGAAAAACTTTTTAATAATATGTAAATATGGCCAATAGACAGACAGACAGGGCCAACCAGAGAAACAGAGAGAGCGAGCGAGAGAAAGAGCGAGAGAAAATGAGGCGAGACGAACAGGCGTTAACTAAGAAGCACATAAAATATGATGCCAAACAATATGAAAAGAGAATTTACTTGAGCGGCAAAGTACATAGAGAATTCAGAATGGTAGAACTCGGCGGGGGTGGTGGGGGTGTGACTGGGGCAGACGACAAACAAGAACGTGCTCTCAAGCATAGTTATAATGGTGAATAATTAACAGTTATTAATAATGACAAAAGCAGCTGCCACCGAAGGCAACTCACAAAACTGTAGCATACATATTTTTTTCCCTTGCTCTTTTTGTCCTTTTGGTTTTTGTGGGGCGGCGACTCCCTCGCAATTTGGGCAACAGCATTTGTGCGCTTTTTGATTTAAAATTCACCGCCAATAATAATAAAAATAAATCATTCGCCGCAACACAAGGCGACATGGTCGCAGCATTACGTATACGCAATGTACTTGCACAAGTTTCGTTTTGGCGCGTGCGATGCAAACTTTTTTGACTCCTTGCTTAATAATTTGCTATAATTTATGAGCGTCAAGCGTCGCCGTCGTCGGCGGCAGCTTTGGCTTTATTATTGGATTTTCGTAGCTAGCCGTACACAAAGTACGGCCATCAGGCCCTTGTCCACAGACAATTTAAACTTTATGCCAAAACGTTTTTGAATACTTAATTAGTTGTTGGGCAACATCAGACACACTCACACACAAGCACACAAACACAAAAAGCAGGCAACGGTGTTTGTGCCTATGTTTCGAGTTTTGTAAAGTTTCTGGGCCAAACGATTTAATTTGTTTGTTTGCCTGTTTGTCATAGAAATCGGCTTACACGAAACATATTTCATTTAATTGGCATTATACATTTTAATGCTAAGCCTTAGTTAGGTATATTATTTGTAGGTAAAGATGTAAGAGACCTTATAGAATGGCATTTGCCATGAAAATTTCTGATATACTGTGCTCAGATCTTTAATTCTTATTGCCTAACAGCTTTCCCTCTTAGATGGACGATAATTTATATTATTTCTTTAAATTGAATTATTGATTTTAAAGTAAACTATTTAACTATTAAAACTCGATTGACTGATTTTATTCAGCACAGATTCTTATGCTGTTGAGCTATAAGTTCTCATTACGCACAAGTCATAATATTTTAGGCACTCAATATTTATTGGAATTTAATATTTCAATGCCTGTGAAGCGCTGATTCATTTTATGAACCGTGTTTGTGGCATCTTCGAATACCATTCATCCCTGCTCAAACGTAATACATTTGCCGCTGCGCTCAGTCAGGCATAACAAAGCGGCAATGGGCCACCAGTTCCCATCCTTCAAGCTGCCTGCACAGCTCTTATCCCCATTCGCACTCCCCGTGTACCCAACCTTTCACCTTTGAAAGGCGCTGGCAACAACTGCGCCCACATTAAACTCAATAAAATAAATGTGCAGCCATAAATTACACAAAGTGCGTCAGTTACACACACCGAATGGCATTGGGCCACCTTCTCCTCGTACTCTTTAGCTTGATATCGGGCCCAAGCTCTTGCCTAACAGCTGCTGCTGCCATGCCCAAATAGCAGACTATGCAAAATCGACAAGTGCCACAATTTTTTATGCAAAATAATCCTTTGCCTGGGTCCATTGATGAATTATAGCAAATTAATTTTACACTAAAAAGCGACAAAGCTAGGCACAATGACAGCCTACAACACGCCCCTCAGACAACCCGGCCCCATTGCCCACCTCATGCTGCTCTTATCAAACCATTTGCATGGCTGGCGTTGCCTAGGCAAACAGTTTAACCATATCAAATTCAAATTCGCATAAATTTTGGTAGCATCGCAGTTTGGGGAAATGTACAAAAATCGATTCCCAGCAGGAAGTGCCAGAGCTCCATTTTTTACATTTTGTGCGGCGGCTCAGATGAGTTGTGGGCTTTTTAACCAAAAGAGAGCAAAAAAAAAATAATACTCAAACCAAAGTCAAATCGATTATTATTTAACGTCTGGTGGGTAGGCTGAGGGTGTGTGTGTGTGTGAACAGCACACATTTGCTGGAGGGTTGTAAAAATAAATTTAAATGTACCAGCAAAATGTATCAAAAATTGAATGTTTTGCATAGTCTTTTTTGCTTTTGGAAAACATTGTGTGTCGAATTGGTACGTGACTGTTGAATGTTTGAGCTGTTGCTTTTATTGAGTGAAAATTTATAAATTCTTTTGCCGCTCACCAAGTTGTTGATAAGTTGTAACGAAACGAGCTTATCAAAAAGAGAAGTGAACAAGTAAGAGGTTCTAGTCGGAAGCTCCCGACTAGGGGATACCCTGAACCCTCTTCCAACACCAAATGCAAATATATATACAAATATATATTCTAGAAGCTACATGTCTAGTTTGGAGACTCTAGCTCTTATTATTTACCGAAACTGATCAAAAATCAGGATTTCGATATCGATTTTTAAAGATTACTTGGAAACGGGGCAAGATGTCGAATATCGAAAGCTAACTGAGCGGGCACTAGGAGGACCTACAGCTAAAATTTCAAGTCTCTAGCTCTTATAGATTCTGGGATCCCTGCGTTCATACATACGGACGGACGGACGGACAGACAGCCGGACATGGCTAGATCGACTCGGCTATTGATGCTGATCAAGAATGTATATACTTTATGGGGTCGGAGATGCTTTCTTCTCCCTGTTACATACATTTGCACAAATACATCATACCCTTTTTACCTATTTCTAATGGATTTAGGGTATAAAAAGGATTGAGTGGGAATTTACATTTAAGATCTTAAGTTATTGTTGAATTTTGATTAATTATATTATATTTAAATAAGCTTTAGCTTTAAGATAATATTTTTCATTCAATGTTAACTAAACTTCTTGTACTTATATGCATTTAATTTTCAAAGTACATGCCACGTTTTCTTTATACATATTTATATATAACAAAAGCACACACATTTTTATGTACAACAATTTACTCCTTTTCAGCAGATCTTTGTTAGATCTTATTAACACAACCACGTTCTGAGATTCGCCTACTTGTGTGTCACGCACTCATCAAGAATGCGACCTGTTGAAACTGTGTATTGTACAAAGGACAGCGCAGTTACAATCACTGTCAAGAAGTAGTCGAAGGCGAATTCACGATCACAGGTGGTATCCAAAATGATCACATTAAGCAACGGCTCCAATTTTTGATGCACAATCAAAGAAGTGTGCTGGAAGCAATCGAAATGATGACACTTATCAGAGTCAAGTGAATACCCCAACTCACCTCGTTGTTGAGCACCTTGAGTGTATGATCGTGTGGGAAGGCCTTACGTACATATAAAATATTTATGAGTACAATCTGTTGCTGTAGAGTCAGCTCTTCGCTGCGTAATCGATCAGTGCACAAGCCAATAATAAATACGTTGAGCATTGGTATTACAGCCGGGCCTAGGCAACCATCCGACATGATATACACTTTGTTCTCGATTTCATCCTCAGCATAGACGATGCACTCAATCATTAACGTCATGTTAAAAATGCTCGTAAAGATTGCTAAGTATATGGCCGAGGGTAGCCAGGCGACCTTCTTTTTGATATGTTGATGCAAATTGTTGATACGTAAATGTATTTTGAAAAGCCACAACAGACGGCGATGGTAACGACCGGATATAAAACTTTGACTCCCATGGTATTCGATAAAGCGTTGCAAGAAGAAGCTAAAGTTGCGATACCAATTGAGCAAAATCAACTGATAGATGAAATAGCCAAGGCTACAATACTCCATTAGTACCCAGTAGAAAAAGTTTATCCAGAGAAAGTAGGGCTTGTGCCACATAGAGTCCAGCATAACATACAACAAATACTGCTTGAAAAAGTAAACGCACAGCAGGCACAGCTCACAGTGATAAATCATGCCAAACTTGCTCTCAATGGTGCGTGTTATGAAGAAGATCTCGTTGACCAGATGCATAATCAATTTGCGATCTTCCTGCGAATGTAAAAATATCGATACACGACGCAGTACATACATGGTTAGGCCTTGCATGACTAGGCCGATCAAAAAGTTCTGTCCCCCGCTGTCTTCGACTCTAAAGAAATGTATCCATACGACGAACCCGAGTACCATATAATCCACCGCATCGCGAAGAAAAACCAAACACTTAACCGTCACAACTAACTTGGAGATGATGCGATGATACTGCATCTCCTCCATTCGCTTATGTTGTTTATTGTAGCGCAGCTTGAAAAAATGACATCCCCGTGCGATGCCATAGAGCAGCCAGGCACTACACTGGAAAAAACGGCGATAGACTGCCTGAGCAAGCCCGCTACGCAGCAACCTGATGTCCTGAGTATTCCACATGACGGCAATTGAACAAATGAAAGCCGGCCATGATGTGTATCAGGTCGGTTTGTTCGAGTTTTTGTTATTTATGTGTCGACCATTAACAGGCGAATTAATCGAAATGACCTAGCCAATTGGCGCACAATTATTCTCTGGTGCAAGAGAATACAAAAAATCAATATTGTGTGAAAGATATGTGTTCAAGCTTCAGCAATAATAATATATATTACTTAGCATATTTCGCGAGCGTAAGGTGAGGCATATAAAACAATTCAGACGATATTCAAAATTAACTGCGTGGGAAACAAAGGTTTATAGAACAACTGGAACATTATAACTGTGGTAAGTGCATTAATTATATTACATTTTCATAATAATATATATTATATGATATTCTATGATATTCAATTATTCTATAGAAGAAATGTGAATAATTTTAAAGCCTGTCAGAAATTTCGGTGCTTCATCTTGTTTGCTTTCTCAAAAGCCTTTGCGCTCGCTTTTTTTAACTAAACAATTTTGTTTTCCTTCGACAAAGCGAAAATGCCTCAAATTACACACACACAGTTTGCCTCTAAAGTATTTCCCCAAAACGAAAATCTCATAGCAAGTGAACCGCATACACAGGCAAATATAAGTGAGGGAAGGTTCAATGCACCAAAACTAGAGGCTGAGCGCACAAACAGGCGGGCAGAGACGAGCTTCCCAGCCGTGTAAAATACTTGGCAGTGCTATTTTTTTCCCAATGGAAATGCGAATGCCGGAAAATGCAACTCTGACGTTGCCGCGCTGCTGCTGCATATAAAAAATAAAGTACACTGAGCCGTTGCCTAGACAACAACAACAACAACAACATAAACATGCGCACACCCACTCGAACCCATGCAATCCCATTCCGTCTAAGCCGTCTGCCTCATTACGCACGGCACGGGAAAATCGTAAATATATATATATATATATATATGATATATATACTTTTTCTATGACGGCGCATTCGTATTCATATATGAAAAATGCTCATGTTTCAATGAAATAAAAAACCTTAATGAATCGTGCACAACCTGCACACTTCATCCCGGCAAAGGCTTAGAGTGTTTTGTCTGTCTGGCCGCAGCTTGGCACTTAAATACCTTGTAAAGTATTTCAAAAGAGGTGTATAAGGTTCTTTTCCATAGATAGTTAAGCTGGCACAAGAGTATATACTCGAGAGTGGGCGAGCGTTAAAATAAAATTTAAATCTTTAAATATGCTTTAAATTTTATATAAGTTAAGAAAAGGTTAAATCCTGATAAATATTTACTTAAAGGAATCCATCGTCCATGAAATACATTTTCCAATAATGTATCTTAAACCAAATTCAAAATTAAAAGACAAAAAATTATATTTCTTAATGCCTTAAATATTACTTCCGAATGCGAAGTATTATATACTCCCTACATGTAGCACGATACGATTTGGCTATGTTATAAGTTAATCAGTTATGATTTATCAGTTATATGTATATATCTGATATATCTGCCGATATCCTTTATATTTTTAGCCTTTGTGCCTTAATCTAAAATGGTTTTTGTCCATAGTCGAGCAACTCCCGTTCTTAAAGTGTAACTTGTTATTTATGTATCAATTAAGTCGTATTTCCATTCCCATTCGCCCGGCCCCGTTTATTTTGCATCTGGGCAAGCGTATGGCAAGTTTTTCGGGAGTTGCATTTTGTAAATGTGCCCCGCTGACAGCTGTTTTGTGTCCCGTGGACGACGGCGCGATGCGATTGCAGTTATGACACCCTAAGCGCATTTGGATTGCTAGCAACCCCCTTCAAGAGGGGATGGGAAACGCAGGAGGCTTAAGCTCTGAATTCAACGGCACCCACTGAATGAATTACGCGCTTGTCTGTGGGGTTGGCTTGGTGATTAAATGCTACAGAGCCAACCCACCCCCTTTGTCATGGCATTCATTCAGTTTCAGATTCTCTTTCATTCTTACCGCAATATGGCTGCCCCTCCCACTGCATTGTAACATTTTTGCAATTATAACTCGCCTTCGAAAATTGGGGTTGTGGTAGTCGCAGTTCTCCTAAGTCCTTACTGTGCTCCTGCTGAGTCTGTTTCTGAAATGTTGTAAGCATTTCTCAAGTACTTGCATAGACAATGGTCTTTAAATAACAATGGAACATGCGACGTTGCCAAAATGTTCAAAGTAGGCTAATAACTGGGGCTACAATACTGAATGAAAAGTGAACTCTACTTTTTTCCTTTGTTTTATGGCAAGGAAGACTATTTAAAGGAGTTTCTCTAGCTTTGTTTAGCTTAATCCAAGCAGAAAAACCGAAGCATTTTCTGAAATCGAAAATTGCCAGAAACGTTTTCAGTTATTAATTGATTGTAAAGCCTAGTATTAACAATACGATTTTTATTACTCTCGAATGTTTCATAAATTTCCTCATTGTAAAAACATTTTATTGATTATTTCAAATGCAGCTATTTAGCTTGGACATTGGTCGCCGACAAGTCGTGCATTTAGATCTTGCACATCTTAAACCGAGCTAACATTGAATCTTTTGCTAGACCAATGGAATATATTGGTCACTTCTCTTGAGCTTTTCTTGTTTGAAATTACTGCAAAGAGATGCGCGTTAAAATTTGAAATTCAGAAAGTATGAGCTTTTTAGTGCCGTTGGCAACAACCAATCACTGGCGCAAAAAAAATGTCGACAAAACTAAAGCAAGCTTCAAGGCTAATATGAAATCAAGTCATGACCTTCAGTGTCTACACAGCAGGCACGGCAAAAGACAGCCAATATATAAATTATATAGAATTTGTGGAAAAATAGCTGCCGGCTATTTGTGCAAAATCAACACAGACTAACAAAAAGCAAGAATTTTATAAAATTTAGCACAAAATGTGGTGAAGGCAAGAAATAAAAGATATGGTTTATTAAATATTTCAAGCCTGTGGCCATGTTCAAAGCAAGCACACATGCCAAGAGTCGAGCAGCTTTCATCTGGCTGTGGGTGTTATGCATGGCGTATGAGTAATTGAATTTAAAGCGTTGCAACATCGATAGCATACAAATCTGCTAATGACATTGCGGCAAATTTTTCTGCTACTGTATTAAACTTCAAGCCTGTTGCCACTCGAGACAGTCTAAGAGCAATTGGAGGCTGTGCAAGTGCATTTGATGTTTTGCACAAGCCTTAAACTTCAACCACTGACACACACACACACTAACACACACACACTCAATAGATCAATGACAAGCGGTTCTTTCAATGGCGCCGCCTTGCCAATAATGGGCCTATAGATGTATCAATGTCATTGCCATGCATCTGCATATTATACCCGGTAGTATCAGTATCCAATTCCAAATCCAAATCCAAATCATCCTGATAGTGATAGAAATTGACGGGCAGTATTTTCTGCCATTTGGCTATCTTATATAGGAACAATGTGAGAAGACCCATAAACCAGCCACAGACCGCACCAAAGGCTATGCAAGTTGCTGTTTTGATAAGCAGCCCATAATCGGAGTGTAAATGATAGTTGAATATGGTAATTTGCTTGTGCAAATACTCCTGGAACTCCATGATAATACGAAGAATTTGTTTTAAGGAATTTTCAATGCTTTTGTTGAACTGAGAAATTTACAAATTCGTGTCAATTTTTTGAATAGTCAAAAAATAGTCAAAAAAAAGACTCGAATGTTATCAAAAACATTTGAGATCACAAAGCCTTCGACTTAAACTGACTAATTCTTTTATTTTGTGTGTACCAAAACGGAAACAAAATGATGTTAAATCCGATTGAAATTATTTGCTATTACGTTGCGCAGCCCGTTATAGATTTTTTGGCCTATTTGCTAAATGAAGTGCACTATACGGCGTTTTTTGCTAGCATTTGTGTAATTGGCGTATTGTTTGGGCTTTTCCTGGGCATCGTATCCGTCATACTGTATAAATGTTGTCGTCCCGAATGTTACGAGCAGAAGCCACAAATGAAACCGGATTGGGAGGGCGACTTAACTAATGTCAAGAAGAAGATAGTATAACCCACGCTGACATTTGTCATTTCACAAAATTGGAATAGTCTTTCGTGTAAAATTAAAGAAAAGTATCTAAATTGTATGCAATTTTCTCAGATTTCAATAAATACGGCTCTTCGGTCATAACGAACTTAACGAACTTTGAAGCATGCTCGACTCTCTTCGAGTACTTCATTAGCATGGATATGTCTGACAAATCAGCGCGAATCGTGTAGACGTCAATCGTTTGATATTTCCCTTTGCTACGTTTGCTCAATGTGTGCACTTGTAAAACATAACGCTCGAAAAATTGCAAAAGTCAATGAAATGTTATTTGACATGCACAAATAGAGACAGAGACGGTGGATGACATACAGAAAATAATGCACAAATATCTGATGGATGTTAACCCTTTCAGCGATTGAATTGAGGTAAAAGGCTTTCAGTTAAATTGGCTGCCTACGTTATGGGCTACATTTCGACGCTTTTTACTTTGTGAAACTATTTTTTAGATATTACTTATAAGTTTGAAAAGGTTCGTCATTTGTATAAATATTAAAATATGTACTCGTAATTGTTGTGTGATTAGATGGATTTAATCATGCACTAGCCGAAAAGTAATGCTATTTGTTTAATTATTATTTAATCATAACCTAGCTAGTTCGAGTATAATTTGAGGCTTAAAATATTTAACTACATATCGTTAATATAATAACAAGTAAGAGGTTCTAGTCGGGAGCTCCTGACTAGGGGATACCCTGAACCCTCTTTGATCCAACACACAAATGCAGATATATATACTATTCTAGAAGCTAAATGTCAAGTTTGACGACTCTAGCTCTAATTATTTACCAAAATTGCTCAAAAAACACGATTTCTATATAGATTTTTATAGATTACTTGGGAACGGAGCAGGTTATCGATTAACGGAAACAAACTCGATTTGCGTAGGTACTAGGAGGACCTACAGCTAAAGTCTTTCAAGTCTCTCTCTTATAGGTTCTGAGATCCTTGCGTTCATACATATGGACGGACAGACAGACAGACGGACGGACGAACGGACAGAGAGACGGACAGACAGACGGACAGACAGACGGACATGGCTCTTATAGGTTCCTTCTGCCCCTTACATACATTTACATTTCGCACAAAAACATTATACCCCTTTCACCCATTTTAAATGGGTTCAAGGTATAAAAATAATGATAGTTTGTATTGTTAATTTTATTATTTTAATATTTTTATTATTATTAATATTTTATTTATTTATTATTATTATAATTACTATCATATTTATAACTTAAATTAATTAAGTAAATTTAATTAGTTGCTTTTTTCTTATTACCATTTCTATTTATATAAATTAAAAGTTAAGCCAACAAAAAAAAAAACGACGATAAACAAAAATGCTTAGTTTTGCAGTGCGCTGCCTTGAATACCCTTTGTGTACCTCTGTTGTACAGGGCACAAAACGCAGTAGCCAAATGTTCTCAAATTACTCTCTAAGCACATTTTAATTTCCCTCAGGAAACGACGGCAAAGTATGCAGTCAACGGACGAAAGGAGACTCTACCCCGACAACACAAAACTAAATTTAAGCAAAAATTTCGGTGCTCTGTTCGCTCACCCAAAAGGATGTCATTTTGCCAAAACGCAAAATATTTGCAAGCAAAAAATAAAAAAAACGAACGGCAGAAAAAAATGAGAGGGGGAGAGAGTAAGCCAACGAACAGAGGCCGGGTCAAAGGACAGCGTCTAAGTGGCATGCAGTTGGCCCATGGCATAAAGACAATTTAAGGGCGAGCAGTTCATAAACAGGGGGCGCACTCGATGAAATGAAAAACGACGCTGAGAAACCAAAAACCGGGCGAAATAAAATTTATTTTAGTAACAAAATTGCGTGACACAGAGCATGGGACGCTGTAAATGGCAGTGAGCCAATGGCATCCACAAGTATATTAAAATGTTGCCCTCTTAGTAAGACATCCGCTGAGAGATAGTATAGAAGTTGCTAGAGGAGTGGTAGGAAGCGGAGTCTACGTCGTCGTCGGCAGGCGATGGTCTGAGAATAAAGGAAATGATTGGTTTTGGGTGACATTTTCGTTGATTTTGCCTTCGTCTGGCCCAGCGAAGCAACAAATAGCCTCGTTCTGGAAATTGTTGCAAAAACAACAAATGGCTAAAGTTTTAGCGACTAGCAAACTTTGCACTGCAATGCAAAAACGCAAGTCAACAACAACAACAACAGCAGCAACAGCAACAACAACGAAAACAACATCAACAACAGCTACAGTGGGAAAATTAAGTTTCTGCGCCGTTGCGCAGGCAAAGGAAAGGACACCAAAGTCGTCGTCATCGTGAACGTTGCCGCCAGACGCGGTCAAATTAAAAGCGCATTGCAAATACAGTGAGAATTGTAAACTCAAATTGTGATCGACTACCTAAATACCCTACAGTGAGTAACATAATTACTTGAAGGCATATATTAGCTGATTTGGGAGAATATTTCAATTGACAATATTTACATCAAATCAAACATTGCCTTATCTATACTCTTTGTGAAAGAGAATGCAATTTCGAGCCACAAAGTTGCTGCTGGTAAATAATTGTTAAGCCAAACTTAATTCAATTGAACTGATAACTTCGGTGTACCCTATGTAACTCAGCTCTGTAGAGCATCAAAAGAAACGCAGCCAAGTCCTTTTCGCAGGACTAATGCAAAGCGGCGACAACGCAATAGCAGCGACGAAAGGCGGCTGTCTTTTTATTGCATACTTTTAGGCCGCAGGTGCAGCCCAGGCTGAGCTGTGTGCCAGTATTTGCGCTGTTTGTTGACATCGTCTATAGTCGTAAAGCGTTATACTCGTCCTGCTCGATGTCGTCAATGTTGCCAACTTGACGGTTTTTATTGCTTTTCCTCAGTCCCTTATCTTTCGTTGTCGTCATACACTGCGTATGCGTGTTTTTCCGTTTATTCATTTTTATGTACGCCTGTATATACATGCATTAATTTTCAAATATTTTCGCCGTTTGTTACCTTTTGTGTGTATTGCTTTTGACTTGGCTATGGCAAATTTATTTATAGGCTTCGATAGGCATCTCAATGTTGTTCTTTGTCGTTGTAATTGTTGCTTTGTTGTAATGTGCAATGCACAGGGGTTGTTTCTGCCGCCTTTGTGTTTCCTCACTTGTTAAAAGCACTGTCACCAATACGAATGGTAGCTTAATAGCAACGGCTACCCTACTCTATAAAGAAATCGATGGTCTTATGAAATCTACTCTAGAAAAACTATTAAAAGTGCTCGAAATTATATATGAAAGATATCTTTTTTCAAATATAGTCATGGGAAAAACAAAAATATCTATCCTTAATCTACCAAAAAGACAAAGAAGAATAAAACAGTCATTAATATAAGAATCCAGATTTTTTTTCTTCAGCAATTTGAACTTATTTCGCTTACCCTTATACTGTACACATTCCGCAATTTTCTCGAATTAATATTTATCAATTTGTTAACTAAAAATAAGCTTTGGAGTGTGTCTCTTCAAACTTTTGATACTTAAAGCTATCTTGAGTAAGATAGACACTCGCCTTGGTAGTAAATATAAGCCCCTGGGATTAAGTACTTCAAATTTGATGTTCTGATTTAGCTCAATTTATTCACATTTACTTATAAATGCTCGTTTGTGTTTAACTTTACAATCTTATCAATTGATTTGATTGACAAATGGTGCCCACACTGCGGGTTTAATTTGTCGGACCAGTACCTCATATTTACTGATCTGTCTCATTGGAAAATTCTCGTACCGAATGAAACACACCTTTTGTGCAAGATACAGGGTGCCTATGAAAATACCGCCATCAGTTCTGGCGCGGCAGACGTAAACGCGTTCGTTCAGGGTGCTTGTGCCCACAGAAACAGCATTCCTTTCCCTGAAGCCATCGTAGCTGCGCACCCAGTGATAGCTGACGGTCTCATTGGCGACCAGCAACTCGTAGGAGGTCGCCTGATTAGCGAGTGTGTCGGTGTTGTAGGTAGTGTACCCAGTTTCGGACCTGACACGTGCTGGCAGAATCGAGCTTGAATAAACGACGCGTCCCACGAAGTTATCGTAGCCGTATGAATCGATGCCGCCGAGAACTGCGTTTTCGGGGAAGTTCTGCGTCTTATCGGAGAGGACCCAGTGATCTGTATTATCGTACACTCCGCAATAAATGGTGCCCAAGAGCTGGGCAAAAATCAGCGTACAAGCAATAAGTTTCGTTGGGGAATACATTGTATTAACTGTCCGGTAACTGATCAAAGACTGATGTGTTGATTTTCGAAAGGTTTGGGGTTTATATATGCTTCTGATTGTTAGTTAGGGAATCACTTGCTGATAAGTGCGAGTCTTATAAATCTTAGGGAAACGGGGGGTTAACCCTTTGTACTAAATATTGATAAGATATGCCAAAATTAGTCTTTGAAATCGTAATACTTTTAATGACACTTGACTAATCGTTTCTTCAGAATGTCAAATTTGAAACATATTAGTAATGTTTGTGTGATAAGTCTTGATTGTTGTCGAGAGAGAACAAGTTAGAACTTTACAAGCAGCGTCAGCCAATCACATTTAAACGGTGACTAAGTCATACACTTATTCAAATATTAAACAGATAAATTAATTTAAGAATAATTTAATCTTTGAAGATCATCAGTTCTCGAAACAACTTTGGTACTGAGCTATATTTTGCAATATATGATAATCACAATGGTATGAAAATATCTATATTTCGGAAGCAGCTTTGCGACTGTTTCACTCAATATTGTTTTCCTACAGACTATTTTTGACCTATACACAATGTTATGCCATTGAATGCCAATTGCCTAGGTCATTTCGATTAATTCGCTAGTTAATGGCCGGCACATTAATAACAAAAGCACGAAGAAATAACCACCTAATGGCCGGCATTCATTTGTTCAATTGCCGTCATGTGGAATACTCAGGACATCAGATTAGTGCGTAGTGGACCTGCTTGTCTATTGCCGTTTTTTTCAGTGTAGTTCCTGGCTGCTCTATGGCACTGCAAGGGGAAGTCACTGTTTTAAGCTGCGATACAATAATCATAATCAGCATAGCCGAATGGAAGAGTTGCAATGTCAACGGATCAGCCCCAAACGTTTCTTTCTGTGTGGTCGTGGTGCTTGTCATGTGGATATGTGTTTTTCGCGTTGAGAATAGCGCCGGACAGAACTTTCTGATGAGTGTGGCCATACAAGGTGTAGGCAAATAACTTCTACGTCGCATATTGATTTTTTTTTGCATAAGCGGGAAGATCATAAATTGAATATGTTTGTGGCTAACGAGCTTTTCTTCTTTGGCATGATTTATCACTGTGAACTATACTTGTTGTGTGTTTACTCTATCAACTCTACAGCAACAAATACTTATTTTAAATATTGTATATGTACGTATGGTCTATTCACACGATTAAACCCTTAAGCTGCTCGCAATGGGTTGGGTGTGGAAAACATATTCAACATCGTAGATACCAATCTTATTATTCATTGAAGGTGCACCAAAAACTGGGCACATTGCGTAATGTGATCAATTTGAATTGCACCCACGATAGGTTATTTGCGTTTGACTACTTTTTGACAACGATCTATACACAATAAACCATTTCTTCAGGCCATATTCTAAGGGAGTGTGTGACACACTAGTAAAAAAGACAGCAGCTCGGAAATAGGATTTGTTGATGTAATGCTTGATTGTGAATTGGATCCATCAAATAGTTAAATGGGCAATGCAGACACTAAGCCACGCAACCTCATGAGCTGTTAACCCTCAATTTCTATTTATTTGTAAACTTTTTAGCTTGTCGTTCTATTAATTTGTTTCTTAGCAATTATTAAGAGCATCCGATAGTTTTTTTTTGCTACCTTGTAGTTTTAAACATTTCTTCTTATCTGCATATAAGCAAAAAAGTCGAGTCAGTCAACAACATGAGAGCCGTTGTCGCCGCATTGCTGCCACTACCAACGCAATCCATCAGAATCACAAAGCCAACGCGACCAGACAGACGCGCATACACTCAATCACACACGCACACACACACACACACTAACACCCAGGAACTCAAATATAGAGTCATTCAGGCAGTCATTCAGTCAGTCAGTTGGGCTGTCATTTGGCAATAATACCGCAAACCGAAAATGCCTCAACTTCAGTGCAAGCCGGCAACGATCTGCACAGTAGGAGCAGCCCAGAGGCAGACCAAGGATGCACAGGGGTGGTCCCCACGGGCGGTGGGAGGCAGGCCCCAGACGTCGGCTTACCAACCACATTTGTCATTTAAGCTCAACCAAATGTAATATGAAAATCGGCATGAGCGAAAATGTCAACGTGCATTGTGGCAGCCAGAGTTTTGGGCGGTGCAATGGGCAGATGGTGGTGCTTTGGGTGGTTGGGTATGTTGGGTGGTCTTTGGTGGTTTCGCGGCCTCGTCGCAGCAATGTTGTGTGGAATTTCCTGTCAAGCTAATTTCCTTTGGGTGCAACGTTGTTGGTTGCCATTTGGTTGGCTGACTGAATGCCAGCGCTTGACTGTTTGGCTGGTTCGTTGGCAGCTCGTTGAATCAATTCACCTGCATGCATAAAATATTTTCGTTGAAAAAATATTCAAACATTGCATATTTTATAGTTTATTGACTGTTGCTGTTGCTACTGCTGCTTTTGCTGTTTCTGTTATTTTATTTTTTGTTTTTTGTTGTATGCCCGCACAACTTTTTAACTTGTCAACGGGCCCGACTTTGTTGTTGCTCTTGTTGTTCTTGGCTGCCCTTTTGGCAATTTACGTTGCGCAGTTGACACAAAATGAGCGACATGTAGGTCGTCCCAGTTGGATACACCCCCAACCTACCTGATTCTACGAATACCCTACCAACTTTACTGTGTTCCATTTGCTATTTACCACCTTGACTTGTTTGCCAATTGCAGCAGCAGCAGCAACAGCAGCGTTTTTCAGCGTTACGTGTCGCGACATTTGGGAATTGTTTTGTGTGTTTGGCACATACAAAATATATACTTATACACTCACAGCAGCACACATACATATATACATACATGCATGAACATAAAATGGTTATGTGAGCGTATCGTGTGGGTGCAATTTACATGCACTGCGTTTCTGGAATGTGTTATTAAAATTTATGTGCGAAAAAGGTGTCGAAATGCGGGCAAACAACAATAATAACAACAATAACGGACATGGCACCCGAGTCCCGTGCCCCAAAAAGGACACCAGCGACAACAACAAACACAACATGGTCAACGAATTATATTTATAACACACACACACAAACTCGTTGCGTTGTTCCTTCTTTTTTTTCTCAACGAAATGGGGAATATTTTGCTACAGAAACGAAAGAACATGCTGGTTGTTTATGAAGACTATCCAGGAGAAGCTTGTAGTTACATTGGGAAAGAGTCCAACATTATATTCATTTTTCACGTAATTTTAAGTGAATTGTAATTGAATAAGGCCAGAGAAATATTAACAAAACAAATTCGCAAAAAAAGCAAAAAATTCATTGAAAATGTCGATTTGAATATTTCATCTAAATTCTATGAGCTAAAATATCCGAGCGACCACAGAACGCCACAATTTAAACGCGACACGCAAAGTAAGTGGTAAATAAATATGGTATACGTACAAACCAAATATTGCGCATACGCTGAGTTATCCAAGGTTTTATGTCATGCAACACGAGTGCAGAAAGGCTGCATTCGAATTTCCAAGGCTACAGCTGTTAGTGCTGTTGCTTAAACATGCCTATTGGGTAGCTTGAATTTAGCTACAAGTATGTAACATATATAATAAATTAAGGTCTTCTATAGTTGTTGAATATTTGCATATATATTTTTATATTCATTTAAGAACTTAGACATTTTTCTTTATACATGTGCTTGTTTTCTAAGTCCCTCTATACAGCATTTCCCTGTAAGTTGGGCTCCTTCGGCTTACCACTTCTGTTTCGACTGTTATTTTAGCATGGCGAAGCACCTCGGGGGCTGCGGTTATTTGCGTGTCTGCAATTTTGTTGGGCACTGCTGCACTTTCGAGCCATTTTTCGAGTGGTGTAATTAAGAAAGCAAAAAGCGAAAGCTCAAGGGGCTGCAACGAGCCAAGGAAAAACGTCACTTGAGCTAAGCCAAACAGAAAACTGAATGGCGCCCTCGCCGGCAGGCCCCCCTTAGCAAAGAGTTTTAAATAAAAAAATATTAACTGGCAGATTCAAAGATGCAGACTTGAAATTGTGGTTGGAGCCCGTTCTACTATTCGCTTATCAGTTGTGCAACAGCAAGCGGCAGTTGCTGCTCTATTCTGGCCAAAAGTTAAACTTGGCTTAGCAAACTTACAAATACAAACACACACAGAGACAGAAAATCTGTGTGTGTGTGTGTGCGTGTTGGTGTGTATCTCTGTGCGTGCGAGATTTACACCTGCTGCATATTGTTGACGTGCCACATCAGAGTTGGCTGTTTTGAAATTATAAACCTTTTGACGCCGAGTGGTCGTAGCAGCTTTTAGCTCTCAGCAGGATCAACATATATTCCTGCTGCCGCCTCTCTCCATCTCTCCATCTCTCTGGCACTTGGCTGATACTTTTTAGCAAAGCTGTCAGTGTCAAAGTGACTGTCAACATGCCATTCAAAATGAAAATTAATAACAATATGCAAACAGCAGCAGCAACAGCAGCAGCAGTAGCAGCGCCAGCAATCGCAATGCCACAGACAGCCACGCCCACATATACATTCTGCATATAAATGTTTGTGTGTGTGTGTGTGTGCTGTGTGACCACATGCAGGTGCAGCTCTTAGTCGGTTTAGTTTTGGATAGCTGCCAGGTTTTAGCTTTTAATGCAAAAGTTGTCAAGTTCAACAATCGATGCAACTACACATGTGAGCACTTGATTTTCACATAACGTAATGGAAATGGCGGTTTTTGTGGTCGCACTCTATGATAACATTTATTTTTATATCTAGTTTGTGCAGGTTTAATTCTTTTATTTTGTTTCCAAACAATTTTTTTTGTGTTGTTTATTGTTTATGAAGAAGTTGAGTACAACCAGGTGCGTATGTGTAAATGCTGGAAGAAGACATATTTGAGCACAATGACTATCATTTAAATGAAAATAAGTCAACCTTACCCTCAGGGGCTTACGAGCGAAAGGTCGCCGGTTCAAATCCATCAGCGATTTTCAGTTATTATCATATAGTATCCAGTCAAGAACTAACTTGATTTGAAGTCCTTTTTCTTGTGTTATCTCTTTCCTTAGACTGACCTTGCTTACATTTTGTACTAGCACTGGTTAGCCACAAGATTATTTGGGTGGCTTTTGCACCCTTACACCAATTGAGCCCGCGACCTATTACAACATTCCCCGCAATCTAACATGCCTCCCTATCATCCCATATACCCACTCTCAATGGCTGCCAAGTATTTGGACACACACACACACAAAATGCTTGGTTAGCACAAAACGCAAAACCGACAACTGTTCAACTAATTTCAAATTAAACTCAACGATGGCGAGGACATTCGGCGTGTCTGTTGGCCCCCTCAACCCATGCTGCACGTCCGTCGTTGTCCTGCCAAGGACTATCACGAACAATTTTTCAGCATTTAAACACTCAAGTGCCAAGCTAATAAACGATATTAGTGCCAAAGCTCATTTCAACAAATATTCTATATGTGTGTGTACCAGCTAGTGTGACTGTGTGTGTGTGAGTGTGTGTGTGTGTGAGAGTATACTTACAGTAGACTGCTACTGTTACTGCTACTGCTACTGCTACTGCTGCTGCTGCTGCTGCTGCTGGTGTGCAAACATTTTCCGAACAGTTACCAAATAAAAATGATTAGGAACGTGACTAAGAGTGCGAAAAATGTTATTTACTTAGCTGATGTGCGCTATGGGGCCAGACACAGCGAGCAACGATGGGTTATGCACACACACACACATATATACTTACAATATATACACACACACACTCACACACACACTTATGTGCTGTGTGGGCGAATGACAAAAGTTTGGTGCATTGCGGCATGTACCATTAGAAATGGCATACTAAAAGATATCTCTTATAAGGATCGACAAAAATTAAGGTTGATTTCTAAATAGTTAAATATAAATAAATAAATATATATATAAAATATAAATATAAATAACTTTAGGGTAAATAAAAAAATTGGCTAAAAAAAATGTGAATCAAAACTGATCGAATAATCTTTATTCACATAACTAGCTCGCTTTTGGAATTTGTACAGGGTATGGCAAGAAGTTTTGCTAGTCGCACAGTTTTTTGGTGTTGAAAAAATACTTGAAAATTACATGAAAACTACGCACAGCAATGGCAATAAATGACAACACAGCCGGGGCACGCCCACTTGTGCGCCCTTCAGTCAACACTCGGCGCAAAATTTCATATCTTTGGGGCTTTCATTCAAGTGTGTGTATGTGTGTGTGTGCGCGTGTGTATGTATTTGTAAGTGGATTTTTTTCATCATCTTCTTTACCACTTGCAAACTATTTTTAAACAATTTCTGGGTGCACGCAATGCCACGCCCAGCCCACATGACGCCCACTCTTGGCCAAAAGGGAAATGGCGCTGATAAGAGTTTTGTAGCAGCGGCAAAAGCGGAAAAAATGCGTCGTTATACAATATGCACCAGTCGAGTAGGGTGAAAGGAAATGGATGGGTGCCTCTATAAGTGTGCGTGTGTGTGTGTGTGTGTGTGTGCTTCTGTGCGTGTATGCTGGTGTGTTCTGCATATTTGCACAGTGTAAACTTTCAGCGGAGCAAGAGACCGAGCAAAAGAGGGCACATTGTTTTTGCTGGTGCTGGTGCAACTGCTGTTGTTGCTGCCAGCTGCTTTGCCGCTCGAAAGTAGGCAAAACTATTTAAAGGCCGAAATGCATTGCACTTTTTGGCCAAGGATTCTGTTGCATGCTGCAGCAGCAGCAGCAACAGCAGCTGCTGGTTTTATTTTCATATCCTGTGGTTCTCAACTTCCTTCACATGCGTTTTCTCTCGCCTTGCTGGCAGGAAATGTTGATAAAAGTGTTGCCATAACGACAACGTCGTCCCATTTAAATCATTTATAGTTTACGAGTATACAAGCCCTTTTCACAGCCTATAGCATAGCAAAATTACGTTCAGATATTCGAAGGTTAATTGTGTAATTGATTGGAAATGATTGTAAAGTGATGTATAGGTGGAGAAGACTCAAGGAATTTGTGCAAGAGATAATAGACAAAAGAGCCTAATCGACGTAAAACTATGTAAGAAGAATGCAATAGATTGATTAAGCAAGCGCTTACCATATTTTAGTATAAATCAAAGTAGGGCACTCGGAAATGGTTTTAAAGAATTCAAATATATTTAAGATTAAAATGAACAAAAACATGGTAAACTTTTCTTTATTCAACTAGTTTAAAAGAGCGTGAATTCGAACACATTTTGCCGAGTTACTTTACAGTCCTTGTTGCCTTAAAACGAAATGAATTTGTTTAAGTTGTGTTTGTTTAGGCTGATTTAAAAATTAATTGAATCTATAAATTTTTATAAAATATTGTCATTACAATAATAAATTTAGTTAAAATAGATTATTACGTTGACCCAAATATATCAAATTTATGCCATGTTTTTGTTTATGTTCTTAAATTTGCGTTTAGGTATAAAATAATACAATTTATAATGTAAGCAAACTATTTCTTTGAAACCGCAATATCTCCGCCGGCTTTTCTGCTACACCTCAAACTGATTGAAAAGTCTGACTGCAGACATTTGAAAGACAACGAACTAAAATTGTGGTTAAGAACAAGCACTTAAATTATAAAACACAGAGCTCAGCGCACAAACTCAGCAACATTTGAACAAAAAGTCTGAAATCAATGATACATGGCCACTCGCCGGTCCAGTTGCCAGACAAAACCAACCGCAGAAGCTGAGAGGATTTTAGCATTTTGCCGACATCAACTAAACTTCAGGCTTAGCTGGTGTGGGTGAAATGAATTACATTTTTGTTCTTTTTTTTTCAGTTTGTTTTCTTTTTGGTGGTGCTCACACAACATTTTACAATATTTACAACAGCAATAAACCCATTTCCTACGTGGGCGTGGTCAAAAAGAACAAAAAAAACGAAAAAGAAATGGTTGTAACTGCACAAACACCGACCCCAAGACAATTCCGCATCCTGTTGACTAAACACATGTTCGCCTGTATGCTGCATGCAATTGTGTACACTTATTTACTGAATTTTCTCTTTTGTGGGACTGCTGAGAATTTGCTCGACGTCAGCTGTTTGCCATTGGCATCCGACCAGAAGTAAAATCCCAACCAACAGCACATTAGTTAAGTATAAAATTTTAATAGTGGCCGTGGCACGAGTCTGAGAGTCCTCAACATTGGCCAACAATTTGTATGCCTCCCAGTGCCAACTGTGACAACTTCTCCACAGCCCAAAGTGTGCACATGGCGGTGCGGTGGGTGGCGATGGCAAATTTGTGCAAATTTGGCTTGTGGCCAGAACTACTTTATAGTTGTGCGGGCAGGCGGCTGAAATTGTTGTGAAATTTTAACTAATATAAGAGACACAGCGGCATGGGACAGTTTGTTGTGGGCGGCTGTTCTGAAGTATTTTAGCATTTTAACAGATGTCCCGAACAAGAATTTAAATCTGAAGCAAATATTTTTGCTGCAATAACAAGTTTTCCAATCTAAATTTGAATACAAATGTTATTAAGATCTAAAAATATATACAAACTAGCGACATGGGAAGTTATCTGATTAAGGATATAATGTTTAATAGGTCCTTCGAATGAATATAGGCTTTTCTTTCCTTTTCCTCAATACAAATATTAATATGGGACATTTATCTAAACTTTCGAGTTTTTACAGACTGTGGGCTAGAGCTCTAGATTCTTAAGAGTCTAATCTATATACTTCCTTTAATTCTCATACAATTATAATGTTAAAGGAAATGAAAGAAACATTTATTAAGTTTATTTATAAAATGAAACGTATTGAAAGTTATCAACAATTAATTCTGCTAAGGTTTTCTTTCTTTCAACTAATGTCGATTAGCTGCCTTGTCTATAGTCTATAATGTTCGTGTCTCTTATTTCTAGTCCTTTGTCTCTTGTTTCGCTGTGCAAATATCATTCGGCAGCTTTTTTTTTTTTTCTTGGATCATTTGCCATTTTGTGTGGTTTTTGTAGCTAATATTTGCTGCTGCTTCCTGAGTAGCTGTCTCCGTCTCGTTGTCAATGCGCTAGGTAAAATGGCAAATCAAACAATGCTAAAAATACACTGTTCATGTGGGTGTGCGTGTGTGTGGGTGTGTGTGTGTGTTTATATTTGGGCTTGGGCCTTTTGTTTGGCTGAGCAAATGTAGCAGAAATCTTATTTAAGTGAATTCAGGCAGAAATCTTAGTTAATTTTTATGGCAAATATGTTAAGCTAACCAAAACCAAGAACATTGTGTGCTCCTTACATGTGCTTTAGCTGATGTCCTTGCTGACAGCACTAAGCTCTCTGGCTTTGTCATACTAATTGAAGCTGTAAGAAACTCAAATGGCTAGACAACGGGTCAGTTAACATGTCTGGGATTTGGTTAGGCAATTGAAAAATTGAAAATTGGTATTCCTGTAGCTGTATGGTAGGGTGGAGTTAAGTGTCCTAAAACAATTGGGCTATAAACTGATGTTACGTGGCGTATGCTTAATATGCGCTGCTGCTACTGCAGGACCAACATAAATATCCCGAGGAGTCTTGCATGCACAATATTTGCGGTCTTATTGCGCAAACGTCGCATTGTCATGTCTAAAAATTTATTGCCAGCCATTCATTCGGCGTTGCTCAAAAACAAATTTTTGAGCATGGCCAAACGAAAAAAAAAAACGAAGAAAATAGATAACTCATGGCACACGTTGGCCGCCATGGCCAATTGCTGTCAAATGATATGTTGCTTACCTATATCGAATATATTCGCTTTTTCTTTTTCTTTCTTTCTTTCTTATGATTATTATTGGATTGCATTGTTATGCAATGGAAGTCATTATTTGTGTGACGGTGTGGGCTGGGCGTGACAGAGAATTGTGTTTGACAATTGCGTGCCCAAAAATAGCAAAAAACTCTTATTGGATTTCAAAGACATTGAAGCAATATGGCCATGCCATAGCATGTTACATGCTCTACAAGTCTATTGATTTGTTATGACGACAACGACAACGACAACGACGTCAGCGCTGGATGTGGGGTCGAACGGTTGGCTGCTATAACAACAATGTCTATCATTCATTTATATAAGCTAAAAGCAAAAAATTCGCCCATAAACGACAAGAACGTCGTCAAGTGTTGCCATGGCCATTGTTGTAGCTCCTGTTATTGTTGCTGTCGTGTTGATTGCTGTTGTTGCTGCTGCTGCTGCTGCTGCTGCTGCTGCTGCTGCTCTCCTTGTTGACATTTTCATTAGCAAATTAATTTTAATTGATTACATTTTATGCGCAAATGTGTAGACAGCAGCGTTCGGTAGCTCTTCGATATATTGAATTACCATTTTATTTATAGCTTGGCTGTCTTTTTATTCACTTTCCACTACTTGCCAGCAAATTTCTGGTTGGTAATAATGTGATAATATTAGTTGATTTCATTTGTGCGGGGGGACACATAATTTCATTAAAGTAACCTGAGAACGCAGCTGAAATTGGCAATGCAAAGTTCGCCTCAAAACACAATTTGTTCTCAGTTTTCACAGCTTCTCATATTCTGAGACAATTTCGGTAATAATAAAGGTACATAACGTAACGAGAGTGCTTTAATATCTTAAAGAAAGAAGAATTTTACAGGACTTTGCACAAAAATATCCACACACATACATACACATATTACTATTTTTTAATAGTTGTTAACAACAAATTTTATCTAAACAGGTTTTCCATTTTCAAAATATTTAAAAAATACTCAGACAGTATTTGCTTTCGACCATTTCATTACATTCTTTTGCAAGCGCAAGTTGAAAAAGTTTTTAAGCACGCACCACAAAATGGACAAAAAAACTTTCAACATGTTAACTTTAAGTTCAATTTGCTGCAATGATGCGACAAAAATTCAAACCGAGGGGCAGCTAACATTGGTGTAAGGTGTTCTTATCTCAAGTACTTACCTTGTTGCCAGATCCCGATGTACGAAATTCATTTGCTCCAAATGCTTCATGCCCGATGCAATTTGTGTGGCAATGTAGACTAAGCAGCCATAGCTACAAGACGTTGCATGGTTGGGTGGGGCATGGTGGGGCACGAAACGGATGCCGGGCGGAGGAGGATGCCAGCGTCAAATGAGAATTTGAAAAGTTTTCGCGTGTGGTAAGGACCACAACGACAACGATGACGATAGCAGCGGCAACAGTAGCAAAGTTAACGAAGTTTTTACATCCGTTTGCGCATGTTGTTGGTGGTTGTTCGGTGGTGGATCGGCGTAATCATTGAACACGAGACCGGAAGTGTAGCGTCGGCAAATGGCGTCGGTAACGGAAACATGATAAAAACGCACGCAAAAACGCAGCCAAAAACCAAAAGAGACAGAACATTAGAGTGTTGTTCAGCACAAGTACATTCTCTCTCTCTCTCTCTCTCTCTCTATCTCTCTGTCTTTATCTTTACCTACCTCAGACTCTTGTTGGCCATCAGTCCGCTTGTTTCAGCCACATGCTCCTGCAGAAATTGATTCAAGTCACCCAGACAATTCGAATAGTCCTGCACAATACATATGGGCTCGTCACGCAGGCAAGCGCCCACCAAGCGAGCCACATTCGCATCGCTGAGACGCGCCAACTGCTTAGCCTTGCTGCGAAATTCCTTTCTCAGATGATCGCTTGCACCAGGACGAAGTGTGGCAACTGCGACAAGGGTGGCGCTGTTAGTAATATATGAAACAAAAATATATGAATTCCTTTTATTAAAATTAAGTTTATAGCGTTATGAATGTTGAAAGCAGGACGCTTATATGGTTAATATTATGATGAACAAAAAGTAGATTTTTATATTTGTCTGCAATTCCACTTTAAAAGGGAAAGTTCAAAATAACGTAGATATTATATTCCAAGCATCGGGTAATTTAAATTGTGTTTTTACAACATCCGAATTCCTGGTTAAGTTTCTTATTTGTATCATATTTTTAATGCACTCTATCTTTTTACACTCTACTTCATGTAAAATGGGAATGAATGTCCAAGAATGCAAATGTATTCATAAATTTATATAAAATAGATTCATATTCATGATACTTGAACTGTTCCCTTTTTGTAGGTAACTTATTCGTAAACCGCAAATAGCTCAACTGCTGCTAGGGCTATTCAGATACAGGTTCCGTTGTTCCGCCCCAGTTTTCCATCACAATGCCACGAATAGCTACAGTCTATATCAATTGAAATACGTATGCCCATGACAATTGAGCTCTAGCGCAAAAATCAATTAGAGCAGCTCAACAATGTCCTGTTTCATGTCCTGGCTCTTCTGCTGCTGCTGCTGCTCCGATTGCTGTCAATGGTCGTCCTGGCAATTTTGATACGTTTCGTTACAGTTCGATTTGCCTGCTTGCTTTAATAGTTTTGCGGTTAGAAAGCCACAAAACGTATTACGTATACGTAATATTGCACTGCAGTGGCAGAAAAAGCAACAGCAGCAGTAAAGATGACCCCTGGCTGCAGGTTCTCGGCAGCTGTATGCAAAATAATTAACACACACACGCACACATGTACACACGTACACACGTACGCACACACTCGCAACTGAATTGCTCGGAGGGTCTGCTCTGTGCTAAAACTTCAAGTGGCCGGGATCGAATGAGGTCGTCCGACTGCCTGCCTGCCTGCCTGCTGGCCTCTCATGTGGGGCGTGGCCGTCTGATAAAATATTAATAGACAGCTGGATAGACAGTTATCAGACAACAGATGGACTTTATTGTCCTAGACCACAGATGAAAATTATAATAGACATGCAAGTGGAAAATCAAACGCGCACACACACACACACACACACACACACACACTTTACGCATACGCCGTGCTGTCTGCGAAAATGAAAACATTTCACTGCAGCATATAGAGAATGTTGTCGCCAATGCATGGCCACGCCCTATATGCTTATATATGTATAATGTGCAATAAAAAGCTTCAATTAAACGGCAAAAATGAAATCAAAGGTAACGCAGCATCCACAATACCCGTCGTCGCCGCCCCCTACCAACAGACCATATACAATGGACGCATTCGCCGCCCGAATCGTCTCGACTGCGTCTGATATTTTTGGTCCTGTTACTGCAGAGCCAGGGCTCTTGTTGACAATGCTGTTGCTGTTGTTGTTGTTGCCTTTTTTGGTTAAACTTTTCATAATGGAATTTCTGATAAGCTTTTTTGTGGCCAGCATGTGCTGCTGCTGCTGTTGTTGTTGTTACCGCAGACGTGGCATTATATCCCGCAACCTGCAATCTGCTACCTGCAACTACTACCTGCAGCAGATTGTGTCGGTCCATCTCACAGCCTCATATCGGCTTCGCTTTGCTTTATGTCTTTTCGTCTAACCATTTGATGTCCTCTATCTATGTGATATATGTGTGTGAGTGTGTGTGGCATTAAAGTATTGCGGTTTTTCTTATTGTCAACTATTGTTATACGAAGTTTTGATTCTGCTTTCTAACAATCTGACAACGTTGGCGACAGGTTCACTGGTATCTATATCCTTTATATAAATTGGGCAATCATTTTTTTTTTCGTAGGGAAGCAATTTGGCGATATGTCAAAATATATGTTACATTTGACATGCCATGATTAGTTGTGATTCCTATAACTTCTGTTCGCGTTTACTTTATTTATTTGATAAAAGTCCACGAATGCTTTATACCCTCCATAAAGGTATTATCCAAGCGCCTTGTTTGTTAAGCATACGCATTGTGCTTATGTTTATTATAATTAATATTTATTACCTCTAAGATACACTTGAATGCAGTTGTTTTGATTTATAATGCGGAATTAATTTGAAGCATTTGAAATCAATTAGATTTGCTAATTTAATGATATTTCAATAGACAGTATATTAAAATGAATTTCATTACGAGACTTAATTGAGTTCTTTGTGGATGCTATCGAAGCTTTGTGTTTGTGTATCCATTTGAATTTGAGAACTGCAGACACACTCTCACTTCATTTCAAAAATATGATTTGGGCTCAAAGTTACAATGCTAATCTGCTAGTGTACATAAGGCTACCGCGTTCGAGAAGTTTTGCAAAATGGGTTTCTCAAATCGGCAGCCCCCATTGTGAAGTGTAGTCGGAAAATAGCCTGTAAGCCTAATGCAGCTCATTTTGTGTTGTGCTCTGAATTTTAGTTGCATTTTCCGAATGTTTTTCGGCCGCTTGCAACAGACACAACAACTTGGTTAAGTGTATGGTGGGGCGGCGTTGGGTGTGTTAGGGTAAGGTTGGATAGGGTAAGCTAGGGTTGGGCTGTGCTGGATGCGCTACTTACTTCAACACATTTGTTTCGCACAAATGCAGTTCACCAAATACGCCAGAGCCGAGTTTCTCGACGATGACCAGCGACTGGCGCGGAAACTCCTGCACTTGGCAATTGGCCTGCTCCTCGTTGATGTCGGCGAAATTAGCGCTCATATCCAAATTGTAATGATGTGGCTTGCCGCCTGTTGGCGTGGGCGTGGTCGCTGCCGTATTTGAGGAGCTCATACTCAACGAACCGCTGCTCTGAGAGCCCGGCGGCCCCGTTACTGGTTTGCTGCAAATTGGTGTAGCTGCGTAATATTTCTCTGGTGGCGGCGGCACGGGTGGTACTGCCGCTGCTGCAGCTGCCGCCGAAACAACTGGAGCCGCAACGATGGATGCGTTCAGTGAGCTGCGGGCGGTGCCGGTGCCGGTGCCAGCGGCATTGGGCAGCAGCTGCTGCATGTGAGGCACCGCATAGTCCTGGCACACAATGTCCGGCACATCTGTGCAGAGGAGACAGAGAGAGAGAGAGAGAAAGAGTGAGAAAGAAACAGCAAAGGATGGTTTAGAGTTCAGAGAGTGTTAATTTTTGACCATAAAACAGGGCTGTACAACTGCACCTCACCGAAAACAATAAACTTTTAAGCGCCATTTTACGTGCCAGGCAAAAGTTTTGTCGGGCCAACGAATTATACAAAAGATGCCACAACATTTTACAGAAATTCTAGTGAAATTTACACTCTACTACACAAGTCGTAAATGAATGTGCGGCGCAAGTTGCGAGTCGCTTTTAAATACTTTTAGCTTAAATCTAGCAGGGTAATAAAAAGGGAAAATTGTTAGAAAATAAAAGATTGTAAACTAAATTGAAATTGAAGAACAAAGAGCTCGTAGAACTGAAGAAAATGAAGAGATAATTACTAGACGTCGTTGCACGGCTTAATGTAAACTTTTAGAGATTGAGCCGGGCAACGTCGAATGATTGATTAAAGCACATATTACAAATAATTAGAGATTTTATTTTGTTGAATATTTCAAAAATTAAATTGATTAATAATATTATATATATGTCTTTGCAATATATTTATTATATGTTGCCCAAAGAAGATATAATTGATATTTTTATACTAACTATACTACTTTTATACTAATCTAAAAACATTCCATTTGTAATCTAAACAGAAAAGGACTTTTCTAAATTAAGATATTACTTGAAGTTGTAATTATGTAGAATCTTATTTGAAACAATTTCTGCTTCTTAAAAGAGTTTTCATTTCCCTTTACCAGTCAATTTTATACAACTTTCCACAAATTCTGAACATAGTCCATAGGTAAAACAGTTCTGCCAAATACATGACCCAAAGTTGAGTGTTGTAAAAGGACATTTATTTTGCAGCTCGCCAGTTGCCTGCTGCTTGAAACATATGAAGACAGCAGGCGTACCCTGGGCCACTCATAAATTGAAACTGGAGGGCACACCGAATGCAACTCTGCGCTGAGCATTTTGTCTGCCTTTCTGGCAATCCCCAGCTCAATGTAATGCCATCTCCTTTTGGCAACTGGGCGCTTTTGTCTCTCGTTTTCATTTGTCTTGTCCTTTACTTTTGTGCCTTCAACTTCAAACTTTTCCCATTTAGTCAACTCTCATTGCACATAGAGAAGAAAAAGTGTGTGAGTGCGAGAGAGAGAGAGAGAGACAGGCAGCCTGGGGGCAAGACAAAATGGCGTGTGGCAAAAAACTAAATGAAATTAATTGCAACTTGGCGTTGTGCTGTCTCGCTTGCGCACACTGTTATCAACTATCCTCTATCCGAGACAAGTTTTAATTTTATTGTTGTTGTAATAACATTATTTAGTTTGTGTGCGGCTCATTGTCAGTCTGTTTTTCGGCCTCACTGTTGCCTGTCATTTTTGCATTCGTAGTGGGAAAACATAAAATAACAGTGAGAAAGAGACAGCGAGAGCAAGAGAGATATAGAGACAGACTAAGAGACAGCCAACGAACGTTAATGACAAAACTTTTCGACGACTGTGCAAAATTCGTATGCAAGTTGCCGGAATGTGCACTGTGCGTGTGTGTTTGTGTGTGTGTGTGTGTGTATAGGCGTGTGTGTATATCTATGTGCTTGAGCAATCAGTGCCTCAGTATTAAAGTTGCACTGAAGTTTTGTGGCCCTACTTGATATTGCAGAAATCTCGAGTACTCTACTTCAGTTGGAGCATTCTCGAACTTAGACCAAAAAAATGGTTTTTAGAATTTACCCATAAACAAATTTAAAATTTATGCCTCATGTGGGAAAATTTTCCTTTTGTATGTATTATTTAAAACATTTAAATGAAATTAAACATTTTTATTTATATAAAGTCTATCTCTTGACTTTTCCCAAAGTCCATTTCAAATCTTTTCATTCAGTTACATAAGCTATTCTATATTCCATTTATAGCTCTTTAAATTAACTATTCGATTGTCTTATGTAGAGCTGTGCAAATTGCGACCCGCTTTTAAACGAATTTCGTGCTTGGGCTCACGCTTATTGCCATGTTTATTTGCATGCAATGTTATTATGTGAAGTTTTTCGCCGTGATTTCGATGTGGGGGAGCTTTGCGAGTGCAAATTGGCAGTTGACTTCAAAAATGGACTTTAATTGGAGTGTGTTTGTGTGTGCTTGTGTGTGTGTGTGTGTGGAGTAGTGTGCGAGTAGTTGTTACTGGCAGAAGTTTTCCAACGAAGTTTGAAGGACTCAATTTGAAGCGTGCGGTACGCGCGAGACTGTGACGAGTGCTGGAAACGGGAATGGGAATAGGTTGGGAATTGGGCTGAAGTTAAAGCGTAAATGGGAATGTAGCTCTACCATGGCTAAAGTTATAATTTATTTGAGCTAAATTAAATTATTATGGGAACAGACAGACAAAGATACTAACGGAATAGAGCATTAAGTGGGGCGGATGGGGGACAATGACAAATATTTGGTGCCCAGTTATAAAATGCACCCAAAGGCAACATCAGAAAACTTTTTGGCAAATGACTCGAGCGCATGAAAGGCGTGCCATAAACGTTGCTGATGATGATGACAATGGCTATGATGATGATAATGATGATGCTAGTGATGGCCCAGGAATGTGTGCAAACAATGTGCCTGTGTCCTGTCCAGCATGTTGTCGATTTTATGTGCCATGCTTCGTGTCTCTCCGAGATAAACGCAAGGGCCGCAAAAATGTGTAGCATGCCTTTAGGCGACGGACACAAGACATTAGAATTCATTACAAATTATGTAGCTCAACTTCTTCTAACCCCAAACCGAAAGCTTCACGTTCCATGTTTGGCAATTAAACAGTGCACATGTTACTCGACGAATACATGAAAGGCAACCTATGCTGGACACGATGACATTTAGTTACTCTGCACAAGGCATTCGCTTGGATTAGTTCTGTTAAGGATTTAACTAGCTAGCTGAAGGTGCATTGAAAGGAGTCCTCTGTTTTATTATTGACTATGTGCCGGAAAAAGGCATAAAGAATGCTCGTAAGCGGATTAGGAAGTCAAAAGCCCGTTTACACTTAATGCATGCGTATGTCTATTGACTAAGATATTAGTTGGAATTTAGTTTCATCCGAAGTGTGTTTCTATTTTCAGTAAGTTTCCATGAATTGATTCTTAAAAGACTAAAAAAATAACCAATATAAAGCTGATACAAATTTATTGATCTGAAACTAGTTCTGTATAAAAGAAGATTTAGTTAAAATTATTTAAATATCGTATTTAAATCAAGACAAGTTAGTATCCCAACAACTTTAGATAGTTTTATAAAACACTCGAAGGACAACCCAACCATAGAATCTCCTAAAGTGTTACCAAGTTCGTATGGCCCGTTGCATACCCTATTTTTGGGGGGATCAGTTTTGTCGGTCTGGCGACTAAGCAATTCAAAATTATGTCCTGCGGCGCGAACAACGCGCGTTCGTTTTTTTTTTTTTCTTTTCTGATTGTTGCTGCTCTTGTTCCGGCTGCTACTTCAGCACCGCTGGCAGAGTCCATCAGACTGGACTTTCATGTTGTGCGCTAAATTAAGCATTGCTTCATACTCGCATTTCTCTTCTTTTTTTTTGTTTGCTGCTTTTTTGTTGTTGTTTGCAACGTTGCAGCAACATTTGCATGTCCTGTCACAGGCAGGACGCAAAACATCAAACTCATCAGCTGCGACACCAGCAGCAGCAAAAACAGGAATAGCACCGGGAGCGGGAGCTAAAGCTTGAGCCATGCTGTGAGCGCTGTTTGTGGCCCATGGCACCAGCAGTAGCAGCAACAGCCCATCATGGTGCAACTGGAAGCCGGGACCTCTTGCCCCTTTGCGTGAACTCACCTGTATAGTCCGGAGTTACATGCTGACGCTGCAGGTCATTCATGGAGCAGGCACTGGCCGCGCTTGTGTACATGTTCACATTGAAGGGCTCATGGTACAGACTGTTCTTGTCAATGGACGACTCATTGTCATCCATTGTTGTGACCACCTGAGGGCGAAAGGTGAAAGAAAAGAAAAAAAACAAAACAAAAAAAATTAAAACATACATATAGGACAGTGTAAAAAAATTGACGCCTAGCTCTTTTTGTTGAGCTTTGGCAGCCACTACAGTACAGCTTTTAATCATGATTTCTGCATATGGAACCCGGGCTCACCCGTAAAACCTTTGTGCGTTGGCAGCAGCATTTTGTAATTTTTTTTTTTTTTTGGGTCCTGATGTTTGACATGCATTTTGGGTGGTGACTGCCCACAGTGCGACAACAGCTTATGCACTTTTCATGTCAGCCGGTTAGTGGCCAAACTAAACGCCGCGTGGTATTTGTGCAGATATCCATATTACCCACCTTTAAGACGCCGTTGCCATTGAGTCGCTTATCGACGCCGCCGAGTGTGTCCGGATTGAAATTATGCTGAAACGCATCCAAAACATTGCCACGTCCGCGTCCGCGCTTATTGCGAGCTATTATCAAAAGGATAATAACGACAAGGAAGAGTATAATTGTTGCCAGCACTGTGATTATGACGCCAACGAAACTTGTTTCCGGCTCCTGATGGTCAATGGGCTTCGGCGAGATAACTGCAAGCAAAAGCGAAGAGCAAAAGAGACCTGGATGATGTGATATGAAACAACAGGCTGGCAGTTACAACTCTGGCGAGCAACTAAAAGTTAATGAGAAAAAAAAGTGCAACGCCTGGCAAAATACGTATTTAATGAAAAAGTTTTTTGCTGTTTTTGTGCATTTTCTTGTGTCGGATGGGATAAAGATTATTTATGGAAAACATCCATAAAAATATCTGAGGCGTGGTGTAGCTCATTGTTGGGCTTTCAATTGCCCCAACACTCTTTTGTCTGTTAACTCATTGTAAATGCTGAGACCGAGTAATTAAAGAGCTCACTCCAGCACTTTTGCTGGTGGGTCGATGTACAACATTATCAAGCGTTGTGTTTTGTATTTCGAAAACTGTCGATGTTGGCTAATTTTGGATGCTTTAAATGAAGCTTCATAAATAATGCATATAACTTATGTGGACACATTGATCAAAAAGGTAATTAAACGTAACTAATAATCAAAGAAAATTAAAGTCTGATTAAGGTTTAAAAGTAGTAAATTAACCAGTCACTGGCAGTTTCCGTAAATTTTGGTATAATCAGTTGATCTCGATTCGCATTGCACTTACCTTGGGTGGTATGTTGACTCCTTTCGCCACCACTGCTGACAGCTCGGCCCACCTCATCGCGTTGCAACGGATATTCGGATGTATTTGGCACACCGGCGCCATTTGTAGGCGGTACATTGAGCAGCTCCTCATCTGTGAAATTGCCCACTACGGGCACTGCAAACAAGACAAACAGAGAATGAGAGAGATAGAGAGAGAGGTGAGATAAAGAGTGAGAGGAGTTCAAAAATGTGGGTTAGAATGCGTTGAGAGATTTGCCAACGAAATAGGAAATAGGCTGCATAAAGATTGCAGCAAACGAGGTGAGCTGTGGGTGGCAAACTGTTGCCTGACAGCTGCCCGTCTTGATAAGCCAGCCGAGCTAATGGGTCTCAGTGAGCAATTAGCGAGAGGGAAAAAAGAGAGAATCGCGATTATTATGATAAATGAGCTGTTACACAGACTGGTGTCAACGTTGACGCTGACTAGAGCGTCTCGCTGAGTGCCAATTAGTGTTGCATACTTTTAGGTGGCGGTCACGCCCAGAAACACTAGCGGAAGAGGCGTTGAAGCGTGTGCAGTATTTGCTGTTGACCTTTCGCGCAGCCAGACAATAAACAGAAGCGGCGAAAACGCCATCATCCAACCCAGACAGTCGTCAATAACAACAGCTAGCACCGAACTCGCCCACACTCTGCCCTTTGCTGTTTACCCAGCGGACTGTTGCTGACTTTGTTTTGTTAGCCAGTATGGTTATCCTGGTACGGAGCACAATTTCCAAATGCATTTCCGCCTCGGGCGTTTGTTGAACTCCGCTCGATATTTAAAAACAAAAAGGCGAACATTTTGCAGGAAATTTCGAAAAATGGCAGAAATAGCGTTGAGGGAAATGCAAATTTTTACAGCTCTTGGCATTGATTTTGAACTTGTTTGCTTGTTATTGTTCTTATTGTTGTTGTTGTTGTTGCCGCCGCCGCGTGTCGTCTATTTTCTTTGGCGTCAAGTTTTTTGTTGTTACAAAAGTTTTTTGTTTACTTTCGTGTGTTTGAATTTGCCATGCAAATAGCGACGGCAACAAAAATTTTGCCATTCTGTTGGTTGTTGGTTTGGGCAATGCTTGTGGCATCAAAGTTCGTCCGCCGCAGCAAAAGTAGCATTGGGAATTGTGCGGGGGCCGACAGACTCCCAAAAGCCGTGTCATATGTTCTGTGAACCTAAACGAACCCAAAATATGTTAATTTGTTAGCGCTGCCAGAGACAAAATGTTAATATCTCCACTTGAAATATCAAGAGGTGCATGCGCAGAATTAGAGATATGCTGAAAAACATATCGATGTAACGGCAACGGATTAGCTTTTCAAAAGTTTTTTAAAGCTGTGTCTGGGTTCTTGTACCTGTGCAATATGCAAGTACTGCATATACTTATTACGCTGAACTCTTGACTCATTTGGCTCCTAATTGGCCCATTGTGAAGCCACAGGGCATATAGAGAAAAATGTAAGGAGCCTTTGGATGCATGTAAGCGAAGCCCAAGCATGGATGAAATTTGATAGATCCAAAAGAAAATAGGTGCCAAGAAAAGGCAATCTTGGTTTGCAAATAGTTAGATAGGTAACAAATCTACAAAGAGCTCAACAAATTATAAGTAGCTTAACAAATATGTTTAGTTCACTTTCAATACAATTCGTATATATAAGATGCTGACCTGTTCGCAACAAACGAAATTCTGATGCAGATTTATGTTTAATTTCCGCCTGCATAAATTCCCAGCAAATTTTCATATACTTAGCTATGTATGTAAGTATATTCATTTGGCCGTGCAAGGTACATATCATAATCAGTTGGAATGTGCACGTGACCTCCATTAACATCGTATTGTTTGGCTGTCTCAGTTTCCTTCCTTTTCTTCCTGCCGTACTCATTGATTGCATTATGCACTCGGCAATTTAATGCTTTCAATATCAATGCACTTCGGCTTTGGCACTTCAACTCAACCATTAAGCAAATTACGGGCCGAAATTCCAAATGCATGAAAATGATGCACATTGTTGCAATTCGCTCGAATGCGCTCAAGGCCAGCCAGAAGGCAGGCTACCTACAATGCAGCAAATCAACTGCATCATATGCTGATGCAATTCATCTAGCACCAACTACTACACGCATTTATTCGCATTACCATTCAGCGCTATATGACTCGCACACGCACACACCCGTACACACACACACACACAGACCATCCCACCCTCACACACCCACATTCAAAAACACTCAAAAAGCACTCTCAGATCTCGAATTCAAAACGATTTTCAATTAGAAAGGATTAAGCGAGGGAAATTGCAGAAGGATTTAAAGCGCAGCAACAGCGAAGTTATTGAAATGAATTTGTATGCAGCGATTGCTTGACTGACTCACCGACTAAATGTCTGTCCGTCTATCTGTCTGAGTGAATGAATGTCTGTCTGACTGCCTGACTGACTGACTGACTGAACAGAATGCATCAAAATCAAAATCCAAGCAAAACACAAACAACAACAAACAAAAGGGATCGTCGTACAATCTGGAGTGCGCGGGGGCGCCAACATGCAAAATATATTGCAATGTTATTGATTTATAAGGCAAAGCACTTGCAAAGCTTAAATACGTTCCATTTAAAAAAAAAAATAAAAATAAAAAAGGTTTCCGAAAGAAATCTGCAAATGGGAAAACAAAAAAATGAAAACAAATCTATAAGCAAGAGCAACCAAGACACAGCCAGTGCCAATGGCAAAGCCAACAAAAGAGAATCACAAATGAGGCAAAAGTCGATGATTAAATTCCCTTTACAGTGGGTTAATCATAAGGTATGACTGTGCTCGGACATAAATGAAATGTAAAGCTTATATTCTTTAAATTGACAAAAAATTGTTGAATTTTAAACATTTAAAGATAAGAATTACCAATCTGTAACGCTTGCTTATGAACGACTTTGCATGTTTATTAAAATATATGATCTTATAAACCTTATGAATCCTACACAACTTTCAAGATATCTATATTCAAAAGTAGTTTTTGATTTTGTTAACAACCTACATGGGAAAAACACAGACATTTTACAACTAAATTTCCTACTTTTATATCGATTTAGGGCTGTAATTTTCTATATCATTGATCTAAAATATGAACTGAACAAATGCGGAATAATCGAATCCAGTCTGTACCCTGTGCATATTGCCAACTTGACGATATAGTAGGCATACCTTATGCGGCATAGAACATTCAAAAAGCAGTGCAGCTCTTTATTATGCAACGTGTAAAAAGAGGAAGCTAGAGGCAGGAAGGCACGATGTTGCCCCGCTGCCATTGCCAACCAGCCGCTCCCCCCTCCTTGTGTAGTACCCATGGCTCTGTGCTCCGTGTGCTCATTGAGTTGCAAATTTCAAATGCACAAAAGTAATGCAACTCATTTAATTTTCACAATATCCTTGTGCTTTGCTTCTGGTTGTAGTCGAGCATATGCCAGGGCTGCTGTTACTGAATCTCTCTCTCTCCCTCTATCTCTCTCTCTTTCTTGCTGTCTCCCTCTCCCTTGCTCGCCAGTCTCTGTCTTTGCTTTTGTCGCAGTATATGTGGGCTTCCGTTTCCTATGCTTGTTACAATGACTGACTCGGTACCAAGTTACGTTTCCCTCCCGCCTGTCCACTCTATCTCTCTCAGTCAGCCTGCTTTGTATCACTCTATGCACAATTGCACACAGCACACACACACACACACACACACACACACAAGCACACTTGTAGAAAAACAAAGCTCCCAGCTGGCTTAGTAGCGATGTGAGTTAAGTAAAAATTGGTTCATAGCCTGCCTCTCAGTTGGTAATATATTTTGCACCATCGACACAGAGTCGCGTCGGATTCGAGTTGAGTCGAGCCGGATAAAGGGGAGTAGAGCGTAGCGGATCGGAGTCGAGTGTAGAGTGGAGCCGCTCCAGTTCGAGTCGTTTGCCAGGGGTTTTAATGAAATGCGCAACGAATTTTTAGTGTCAGTGGAATTTTCAATTGCTCAAAGTTGTTGTCCTTGTTGTTGTCGTTGTTGTTGTCGTTGTTGTTGTTGTTGTTCTTGTTCTTGTTGTTGCCGTTGCAGTTGCAGTTGCAGTTTATGTTTGAAGAGCCGCTACCGTTGGGCGCACTGAGTTTTCTAGTTTTCCTGGTTAAATTATGTTTACTGCTTGGTTTATTCGTTGTATGTTGCAGCAATTGCTCTAAACAAGCCGTGTGAGTATTTAAGAGAGTTTTCCCATCATTCCCCAACCACAACCTGTCTGCCTCATATTTTCAACCAGGTGCGCAGCTAAACAGAGACTTAAACTATTTTGCTGTTTGCACTGTTTAAGCCATAAAAGTGCTGTAAATCAAATTGTGGAATGAAAAATTACTTGGAGTTAAGGCTTAGGTCTCGGCTAATCAATATCAGTCGTAGCTTTGGGGCTAGCTTTTGATTGACCACGTTTCAACAGCTGAAAATAAGATTTTTCTTTCCCGTGGTGCTGAGGTTGGCATGCCTTATAGATTAATTTTGTTATTTATCAAATTATTTTTCTGACAGACCAATAAAATATGTAAAAAAAGTTACCAGGCATTGTCTTACTGATATTAAATTGGGTGACAAACTGAATGGCAGTCAAATATCGGACTCCAGTTTTATGTTAGTCCCAATTGAAATATACTTTTTGGACATATTTAAGTTCCTTTATAGTTCTCTTGGAATGCAAATATTTCGCATTTACCTACAAACAATTGTTTGGACTTGCTGATAATAATTCCAACTAGCTGACTTAACAGGTTTCCCTAACTAGCCACTTGTATTGTGCTCGTAAACTCGATAATAACTAACTAAATTACTTGGTGCAACCTGTCGCGTTATAAACGCTTTAAATCCACTAACAAGTCAACGAGAACGAGCATAAAAAATTAATTATAACTACAAACAACAGAGGCACATCAACTACCCTCCACCTTGTCTGCCGTTCGCTGGCGTTGACAACGAATGCATTCGCATTTATTGCAAGTGGCGCACCATGTGGCCAGCAAGGAAGGTGGCAACCCAGTTAACCCTTTTTAAGCTTTACATACACAGAGGGTTGGTTCACTTTGTCATGCAATTTGAAACGCACTGAAAGAGGCAGCTCGGTACCCATAAAGAATTTATATTGTTGATCAGAAGGAAAGCTAGTCTGTTATATTATATGGTACAGCTGCACTTGGAACGATCGGACAAAAACAAATTTATTGTGAGAACTTTGGTTTATCTTATGAAATCTTGAACAATGTTGATATAGGCCATGCTTATATGTGAGAATACCTGGCTTATTCGGCCCAACATCGGACTACTATATTGTAAAGCTTTGTGGGAATCATCGGTTGAAAAGAAACTCTTCTGTTTTTGCAGATATTTTCACCAAAGATATGCTAAAGCCTATGCCTAAAAGGGTATTTAATCTTCGGCGTGCCAAAGAACGTTGTTCCTTCTTTTTATTACTTGCAACTTTTACGTTTTTGCGTGCTCGTGTTACATTTTTTAATAAAATAATTTTTGCTGCAACAGTTTTTGGCCCAGCGGGCATGTTGCGTTGGCAGTTGGGAGACTTGGGCTCGCAATTTCTCTCTCTCTCTCACCTGATATAAATGTAATCTCGCTGAGCATCATCCAACGGGCGGCGAAATACAAATGCAACTGCAGATAACGCCCCAGGCGATGATGTAATTTGATTGTCACGTCGCGTGCATGATCCAGCACTTGGTCGGGCATGTAAGAGAACTGAACCGGCTCCCCAACAAACTGGCGTCCGCCAATGCTGAAGAAAACTTTGGCGTGCACAAACACCTGTAAGTGCGAGAAAGAGAGAAAAAGAGAGATTCAGAGGGAGTAAACAAAGATGAGTAACAGTTGGACACCTGAATGTGTCCATGTGTGTGTGAGTGTGTGTGTGTGTGAGAGTGTGTGACTGGCATAATAATTAAAGTAATCACATTTATTTTATTTTTTACGACGCGTCTGTTCTTCATTTTCCTTGCCCGCGAATTGTATTCTCATATTTGTTAGCCCCCGCTGACAGTTTTGGTCAAGCGACAGTCCAAGGTTCAGTTATGGACGCGCCACGGAAGTGCCTCGTAAAAAAAAACAAAACACAGCTGAGAAAAAATATCATGTATATATAAATACGACATTTACTTTTGGTCGGTTACTTCTTTTTTGGGGCCAGCCGGATGTGTAAGTGTTGTCTTTCCCATTGCCAATTGGGCTGAGCATGGCTAATGAGTTGTCGTTGACGTTAAGAGGTGTTGCTTGGACTTTGTTTGAACGCCGAATGCATTGAATATCAATAGAAATCATGGGCTTGGTGGCTTATAATTATTTGTAAAGCTTATAAGCTTTATTTGTATGGGAAATGCTCTTGCATTTATATAAATAGTTGTGTGGGATAAATATGGTTGACAACAATTTGTTGAATAGTTACAAATAATATATATATTTCTCGTATAGATTTCTGTATATTCCTAGTTATTCTTTTGCTATATGCGCATTAGCTACATGCGAAACATAATCCGAAGTGAAGAAAGTTATTTTGCTCTTACACAAGGTTTTCGTATGGAAGGTCCTTCTGCAACGCCCACCTGTCAAAGTGCTTTTCAACAAACTTTCCCAGCCCTGCCCTCTACAAACGCAGCAGCTAACGGAAGTCAGCCACTTATAGAGACAAACAATCTGATGAGTCTAAGCCTGCCCTCCCAAGACTAATTAATAGGACCACACGTAGACGTTGACCCCCACGACAATGTCTTAATCGGGGCTATAAATCTGGGCACGCATTTTAAAGAGTACACAAGGAGTTGATAGAGAGAAGGCGAGAGGTGGTTGGGGGAACATTGCCGCTCATTAGAAATGCTAAAGACAAAGTCAAACAAGCAGACGCTAACCGACAACACAAGAGCTCAAGAGGCTTATCGAACATCTGACATGAAATGACTCGGAGTTCGACTTGGACTTGGACTGGAGCTGGGTGCTGAGTGTTGAGTGCGGAGTGCGGAGTGCTAGAGTGGGTTGTCAGTTGAGGCGCAGGTGCGGTGAAAGGTGCAGCAGCCACACGCGTGTCATAATTAAAACGCAATTAGCATAATTTTGGGCTTATCAATGCATCACAAATGGCATTTTGAGTATTTATTGCACGACCGCAAAGTGTCCCATGGCAACGTGTCCGGGTCCGGGTGCGGGTCCGGGTCTGAGTTCAGGTCCAGAGCTGCTGGCCCCCAAAGCCGCTCTAAGTAATTTTATGACTTATGGGGCATTCCGAATGGCGCTGGCCAAGCAAATGGTAATGAAAAATCATAAAAATGAGAATTATAGCGACTGAGCCAAAGACGAGGACGTCGTCGTTGATTCTGTGTAAATTATGGGCATCCATAAAGCGAATGGTCAATGGCCAAGTCGGCCAGCCAGTCGCGACCGCATTGACCAGGTAGGCTCCTGTCACCCCAGACACTCGACTCTCGTGCTGACTGTGATTCCAGCCTCGCCCCCCCTCAGTTCTTCACTTCACGTACAAATGGCGGCAACAAATCAAAGCCCCAAGAAAATTTGTGGTAATTGAAATTTTATGTGCCGCTTGAATCTGCTGCCAATTGGCTGCATACTTTGTGGTTAATTACGTCAGCAGATTTGTGTAGAAACACAGAAATCTTCAGGCCAGCTATCTAGAGTGGCATCTCCAACTACTGATTGAGCTGGTTTCCTTCTTAAATCGAAAAGCATGTGGAAATTACTCGTATATTTAGAAAGCATCGTAAATTTAGGCATAAGCAGTGAAGTTGAGACTCATCAGAACCATTCAAGAAATCATAATTAAATGTAGATAAGTATTTAACCAAATGGATAGAAACATACTGAATTCTTGATTAGTACAAGTTATGCCTTTGCTTGTGAGAACACTCAAGATTTTATATTTATGCGATTTTATAGTTAGAGTGTAGTAAAAAGATTGGTTTATTGTGCAGGTAAATCATAAAAGTTCTAATGTTGGTCTATCAAATATGAAAGCCCGCCCGCGTGTCTTAAAATGATGTAGGGAAATGTTTTAAATATTGCAAGGATTTAATCAACTAATGGTAAAGAATTTATTTAATGTAATATTATTATGTAAACAAAGAGAATCTGCGTTTAAATATCAAAATGATCTGAATAGCTGTTATTTAATAATACATATATAAAAATATGTATTATAGTTATATCCATCAAGGGGATTCGAACTATTTGATTTACATTTGATGACTATATCAAATATCTGACATACGAGCGATTCATCAATTATTAATTCTATATTTTTTCATTTGAAGCTTGCCAATCTCGTTTAATTTATGCTATGCTTTAAATAATTTTAATAATATTCTTTTGAATCCAATTTCGATATGTGGAAAAAGCATTATTGTATGCAATTTATATGCTTACGCGAAAAAAAGGGATTCCATTAGATGGAAGAGAAAATTATGCGTAAATATTTATGATATGAAGCTTGTACTTAAAAGCAAAATATGTTTAGTTATGCTATTTATTGAACTAATTGTGGCCCAGATTTATGTATTACGCTAAGCTCTGGAAAATTGTTACAAAAAGTATATGCTATTATTGTACCTTAGCTGTATGCATGTCACATAAACATGTACAACTTATCAATAATTGAAGGTACATATAAAAATGCATAATTATAACAATATACCAGAGTAGATCCACAGTTATCTGTGTGCCCCGGCACACCTCCATCGGCCGCACGCTACCAAAAAGAAAGTGTAGATTAATTTGACACAAATTTGACAAGCATATGGAACGGCAGTGGAAATGTGTGGTTTATGTTACTCGAAATATAACAATGATAAGATCAAACAGGGCGCATATAGAAATTATTAAACTGTCGTACGATACTCGAGGCTGTCAGACGAAGAAATTTACAAGAAATTTATGAGAGTGGGTCTGATCAAATGCAATCATATGTGCAGTTGTACTCAGGTAGGCTTTAATTAAAGATAGTGCTGCGGGTTTTCTGGGCAGCAGCAGCAGCAGCCCAGCTGCACCTTTAAACAATTTGGTAATTCTCTTATCAGTCAACAAGAGCGCATAGCTATCTCGATCTAGCATTTAACACATTGCCACCATAATTTGGGTCAATGGACTTGAAACGAAAAAAAAAATACTGTTCCGTTGTGTTCTGTTTTATGGGCCAGATTATGTTCTAGCCTGCTATCAGAGCCCCCATGCACCCATGTTCCTTTCGATATGTTAGGCAAGGGGGTAAGCAAAACAAAAAACTGCGCCCAATCATTAAATGATTCGTATTCGTTTGTGCCTGGGCACTCACTCGCATTGTTTACTTTCGATAAAGACAACCAGTAAGGAAATTGACTCTATAATGCCTTGCCCGCCATATATGTATGTATATAGTACGAGTACCTCTCTACCCGATTTCAAGTGCCACCTGAGTCGGTTTGGGTACGGTGGGGCTGTAGGGTGGGCGGTGCGTTCCGTTTATATCAATTGCGGTTTGTTTAGGTTCGATTTCGTGTTTGGTTTGTTTATAAAAATCATTCGTATTTTCTTCTCTTTCCCACTCGCACTCGCTCGTTTAATCTAGCTGTCCCTGTCTCTGACAATTTTATTTTATTGCCGGCACTGTGTTTGTTGTCAGAACTGTTTAGCATTTATTTGCTCAGTTTGCCGCCGCCAGTTTGTCTGGCCCGGGAACCGTGAGTGGGGCCACGGTGCGGTTGCGGACCGCGAACCGCGGACCTCGCAGCCGCTGTTGATTTTTTACGATTTCCAAACAAAAGGCGCAGCACACTGATGTTTATATAATTTGGCGTTGCTGTTGTTGTATTTTATTTTTAAAGAGCCAATTTATCTGTCCGCAAATGACAGTATCGTGTTGTCTTATATGCACTTCAGGCATTAACAATGAAAATGTGATGAAATGCAGTTGCAGTTGACAGTTATGGGGTATCTTTTACCAACTGTGCGCTGAAGCAGTGTAATGAGTGTGTGTATGCAGCTTGTTTGTACTTACCTGCACATCCTTGGAGAACATGTTGTTCGTGTGGATAATCACAGCACTGAAATTGCGTACAGTTTCAAATTCAAAGGTGATTTCCACTGGACGACCGGATAGAGTATCATTACGCCAGCCAACCCATTCATAACCTAAATGGGATGAAAATTAGTTGACGGTTTCGAAAAAGGTATATTTATGGGCCATGAATTGAGTCTCTCCATAGTCACGACATAAGAGAATGTCAAGAACTAGAGAATTCCCAAACGAGTTTTTGCTGTAGAAGCCATATTATCCGCTTGAAGCTAGAATATTTTATATTTATTAACAACTAAAAGTTTTCTGTATCATCAATTTTATTCTATATCATTCAATATCTAATGGAATGTTCATATTAACTCTGTTGAACTCTACCTCTGAAACTCACAAGCAAATATTATCCGTTTTGTATATAATTTAACTGCGAATTTGTCTACTGCTTGGTACACCTCTCTCTCTCTCTCTCTCTCTCTCTCTCTCTCTCTCTCTCTCTCTCTCTCTCTCTGTCTCTCTCTCTCTTTCACTGGACCACATATTTGGCAACTTAAAGCAAAAGTGCATTGTAATCTCCATTACATATGATATCAAATGACTCTTGGGCAAGTTTAATGCAATATTAAGAGACATTTATGTGCAGCTAAAACATGTAAAGACTGAAATAGTCTGGACTGAAGTACTTTATGTGACACGCAAATGGACTACCATAAAGAGACCATGCACGCCCGCGTCTTAAACGTCTTTGATGTTAAGAAACCAGTACAATATTATTTTACCTTTACCAAAGCCGTTGATATCCATGCGAAAGTTATCCTTGCCGCGCTGCCCATCTACCAGCTGGCCCAGTCCATTCACAAAACGATCGCCCTCCTCGTGCCCATCGTAGGTTTTATCGGATAGATCGATTTCCATGCCGCGCTGCACACCCTTCGGAATGCTGTAGGCGACAATGCCCTCTGCAAGAGTCAAGATAGTTCACAGATGCGAGTTGTTAGTGAAAGGCAACGGATTGTGGCTTATATGTGTATCATAGCATAGCGTAATAGCAATTTAAGGCGATTTGTAGCGTCATATTTTGAGTCTTTTGGTCATGTGCAGCAGCTACTCATAATTATAATCCTCTTTTCAGTACAAGCCCTCGCTCATGTTAAAATTACATAAATTCGCTTAAAAACTGTAAATTAAATATGCGGCATGCAATGGGCCCACAACAGAGCCCCAAACGAGACCTTTAATAAAACAATAAAAGAAACTAACTAACTTTTAGCTTGGGGTCGCTCGCAAATGCAAAACAAAGTCATCAAAACCGGTCGCACGCTTGATTGCATGCTTACAGATACTTTTTCATACACCAACAATAGTTGGGATCCAACGATTTTGTTATACGATTCGTTCGATTGTAATGAACATGTATAAGAATTGGTAAATACCAGTCAAAGTTAAGAAAATAAAAACTTGAAAACAATTCTCCGATTATGATAAGCTCTTGAACCTAAGCCTCAAGTAATTTATTGTTTGCTAGATTAAAAGATTAAACAGTTTGCAAAAGTCTGTTTATCTTGTCTTTATCGGATATAAGCAAAGAACTTTAATAATAATCCATTTATTATCACCAGTTCTTTCAAAAACATATATATGTATAAATATATGCTAGGGTATGGACCTATGGCTATGGCTATGGACCACTTACCTTGCCAGGCACAGCCAACGATCTCGGCGCGCAGGCAAACGGTGCGATCGTATTGACTGTAGGGATAGATGCGCACCTTGGACGCAAAGATGCTGGGCTGCAGCACGTTCTCTACCTCGCTGTAGGTGTTTATATTGCCAGGAAGTATCTGCAAGATGTAACCAAAAACAAAAACGTTATTAATGCGCCAGCTGTGTGCCGCGTGTAGGTGGGGGAATTCGAGCTCTTTGGCCAAAATAAAAAAGAAGAAGAGAAAAACAAAAGCGTTCAAATTGATTTTCTTAGCCTGCACACAATAAATCGATGGAACCGTTTCGGGCACAGCCTGGGCCAGCACAATCGAGGGACACCTACGCAATTCTTGCTCACCTCGCGATAATTCGCACGTAAATTTCACAACCTAAAGATGTAGATACATTATGTATCTGTTCGTGGCTTGCGGTTATTGCGATGCTTATCGCCGGCCCGGCCCGTTCGTGATTAATGTGTGAATGCAGAGTGAGAGAGAGAGAGAGATAGACATAGAGGCTTGGCAGTGCGGCACTCACCTCTTTGCCCTGGGTATTCTTCCAACGCAGCCATTTCTCAAAGCCCGGCCTCCAATATTCGAGCACATAGGCCTCTGTATATTCCTGGCCCTGACCTTTGCCAAAGCGACCCTGTGTGCGTATGGCGCTGACCAAATGCACCTGCAGCAGATCAATTTGCAGATATTCCTTAAGCCCACGTGAGACCATGTGCTTGGGACACCAGGCACCTCCATTGTTATCCACCTTGAGTCTGTAAATGCAAAAAATTTACCATTAAAATATTTACTGTATAATATAAATATATTTGAATATTATTTAAATAACTTGACTCTTTGACTACAGATTTATTTTATTATATTATGAAAGAGACGACAGCGAATTAAGCCTTCACGTCCATTTGTTCCTATTCATTATTGGTTTTTTATTTGGCAGGAATGTCACTTGTTAATTTTAATGACTAAATATTTATTGTAATTTATACAAGTGTACTCACTTCTGCTGTGCTCAATGTTAAGCTTTTTTTTTGTCGTTGATTATAAACCATATTGATCAATAATTAATTTGAATTTGCATTGATTGACTCAACGCAGGACCACGCCCACCTGGCTTGCAACGCCCAATGCATGTTTCTGATACTTTTTGCATGTTTGCTGTTTAAGTGATTCCGTTTTTTTTTAAATTTTTTTTTGCATATGTTTTTTACAGTCATTTGCATTGGCGTTAATTATTTAATTAAATTTAAAATTGGCTTTTTTGCCGAATGCATGAGTAATTGAGCTGGATGTCGAGTGTGCATGTGCTGCTTGTAATTAAATGTCGTTAACTGTGCGTGGACACCAATAAGTATGATCCTTTTGTGAAAAACACACTGATTGGCAATTGTGTGCAAAGCTTTTGTGTTGCGCCCACTTGAAAGTGCTGCTTAAAAGAGTTTATTTACAACTTAAAAAGTATATGAATAAACGCTCGTAATGTCCGAATTGGTTAAGATTCAAACGAATGAAAGCTATATCAGTTGGCCGGGTTAAAATATATGAGGACAGGGATTTAAGATTTGTTTCGATCTATTTTCGACTCAAAATTCTATCTACTTTTCACAAATCGCTACAAGTGATTATTGTTATTTATACAAAACCGGAGTCTCTATATATTTATTTATATTATCATAGCATTTTGTTGTTGAATTCCTTTTTATACCCTAAACCCATTAAAAATGCGTAACAGGGGTATAATAAGAAGAAAGCATCTCCGATACCATATAGAACATATATGTATATTCTTGATCAGCATAAATAGCCGATTCGGTCTAGCCATATCCGTCTGTCTCTCCGTCCGTCCGTCCTCCCGTCCGTATGTACGAACGCAAGGATCTCAGAACCTATAAGAGCTAGAGACTTGAAAGACTTTAGCTGTAGTTCCTCCTAGTACCTACGCAGATCGAGTTTGTTTCCGATAATCGATAACTTACTCCGTTTCCAGGCAATCGATAAAAATCGATATCGACATCCTGTTTTTTGAGCAATTTTGGTAAATGATAAGAGCTAGAGTCAACAAAGTAGACATATAGCTTCTAGAATAGTATATATATCTGCATTTGGTGTTGGGAGAAAAGGGTGCAGGGTATTCCCCAGTCTGGAGCTCCCGACTAGAACCTCTTACTTGTTATACTTTTCAGTTCTTAAAATAACCTCCTTTAGAGCAGTTCGCTTAATGTGCCAATAATATTTCAATGTCATCTTTTATGTGTCAAGGCGTCAATTTGCATACTTAATCAACATTCGCTCCGAATGACTTTTCAACTTTATTTATTTTATTTTTGCAATTTTGCCGCAACATTCGCACTCAATTTATGAATTATTTCCACAACAGCTGCGGCAGTTTGCCAGTTTTCACTTTCAATTTCCAAACTGGCGTAAGGCAGCCAAAAAAAAAAAAAGAAACAAAAAGTTAACCACACGCCGCGCTGTTGCGCAACAACTTTTGGCCCTGGCAAAACGGAGAACTCAACTCAACTCAACTCGACTCGAAACTCAAACGCCAACTTTTTCGCCAAACTCAAAAACTGCAACTGCATTGCGACAATTTCTTTACAAGCACACACACACACATTATGTGTATGTGCGTGTCTCGCTATGTAGACATACACAGACATACACATGCTGACAGACGCTATATGTTCATATTCATATTTCATCTAGCTTTTAGTTGGCTTTGTATTAGAATAGAGAGCGCGCTGCGAGGGGAGTTCAAAGTGCAGTAAATCATGCAAGTTATTGACTCATGCAAAGTCATTTAAACAATTTGCACAGTTTTCTATAGACAGAACAGAATAAAGAAATAAACAAAAAGATATCCAGCTAGGGGAAATGTTTATGGGATTGTTTCATGAATATTTGTTTGTGCAAGATGTAGCTTGTTTTATTTGTGCCCCAGTTTAAGTTGTTTTAAAAGTAAAGTGAAAGTTGTCTAAAAGAAATGTTTATGCAAACCACATTGATTACGATTAGCTGAAAGTCCTTAAGGATTATTTGATCAATATTTATACAAACTTTGATGCTGTTATTGACAACTTTAAGCCTAAAGTTTATTCTAATCAGACGCAAAAATCTGTTTGGTCTCTTCATACTGCATTTATATTGCTTTCTATCTTTTAATATAACAATCGTGGAGTTTGTATGTTTTTGTTTACATTTAACTGCAAACAAATTTGTATAGTCAATAGATATTTTATAAGTGTGTGGACATTGTTATTTACAAAGTAAGCCCATATCTACTTATCTTTGCCATAGTTCAATTTTCCATTCGCTTTCTCGTTACTACCGCAGCCCATCAGCAGCTAATCGCCAATCTAATAAAAAATAGCACATCAACTGCTAATTAACTACTGCTCCTGCTGTTGCAGTAGTGGCAGCGGTAACAGCAACATCAACATCAACAGCGGCCGCATCAGCAGTTGCCACGTTCTGTGGAAATTGCTACAAATTTTCCGCATGGCAAGCGCCATACAAACATATGAACACTTTATCCTAACGCATAGCGTTACCAGCCTGGTAGGGGGTGAGGCGGAAGCTGAGGGGTACTTGGCAGAGCGGGTATCTCCACTGGAGTTAGCTCGCCCATATCCCGCCATGACCTACATTATCTTCTGGTTCTGGCTCTGCCTCTGCTTCGAGCTTTGCTGCTGTGGCACATTCTGTTTTTTTTTGCTGTTACGGTAACATTCGCTGCCATTTTTTTACACCCATGTGTGTGTGCTTGTCTATCTGTGCCATATTTTTTTTGCTGCTACTGTGCGCCATTTTTTCCGCTATTTACGTTAATCGCGGTTTACAACACGAGACAGCAGGCTGAGGGCCAAGGGAAAGGCTCTCATATGCAAAATAGGCAGCGAAAGCCACCAAGTTGACTGCTAGCCAAGCTTCCATATTGCCCCCCTTCACACAGCGACCACCCCTCCGGCGCCTTTCGGTGGTTTGCCTATTTGCAAGTGTGCAGCGACTTTTCTACATTAATATCAATTTTGTTGTCATAAATCCAATGAGTTGTGTGGCCTGCGCTCTGCGGCTGTGTGGGCTTGACATTTGCCGTTGACTTTTACATTTTGTTTGCTAGCAAGCTCTATGTGTTTGTGACAGAGGGTATCTTAAAAGTTTCATTCATTTTGACACACAATGTATAACCGCGAATTATGCTGTTGAGAATTTTACATATTTTTCGCATCTTAGGGTATTTCCTAGTCGTTAAGCCTCGTTCTGCAGTCTCCACTCTTTCGCATCAACCTCTCAAGGCTGGGGCTGTTTATTATCGTTAACATATGGGTCACCTGGGATGGCACTTTAGCATCATTTGCATGACAAGGCTGCAAATGTTTTCTCGATGCGCATTCAAATTGGGCAAATAATGGGCATGGCGAGAAGTGTGAGAATCGAGAGAGCCGGGGCATGTCGTCTTCGGCTGAAATGGTTGAATGCTGCCTAAAAGCGTGCTCCACTTACACAATGCAGCCCCAAAAGATGTGCTGTGCTTGTTATGCAGCCCCAATAAGTGTGCCTTACACTCGTCTTGAGGCAGCATCATTTTGCATCGCATTCATGCTAAAGGCTTTCATTAGCTTCGTTTTAAGCGTTGCGACGCCTTCTCATTTACGACTAACGAGGCAGATATACTTGGATACTTGTACTGCCGGGGCATACAACACCCAAAACTTTTCTCCTTTTTTATTTTAGTTATTTCCTTTCCCTAGGACAGGACGGCGCATAAAAGTATGCAAGGCAAAAACGAGTCCGAAATATGCCGTGCGAAAATTTTATGCTGGCATAGAAATATTTTCACTTGCTTTTCCTGCGAAGAGCTCCCAGCTGAGGAGCTGAGGTTTCGTTTTACAGCAAATTGTTGCATTCTTTGCGGCGTTTTGTGTGTATGTGTGTGTGTGTGTGTGTGTGTGTGTGTGTGAGCGTGTATGCTATCCTGTGCATAGTTTGGCGCGTTATGGTCAGCAGCAGGAAATGGCACCTAGCGCCACTTTTATTTGGGCAAAGCTACTAAAATATGCCATAAAAGGATGCAGCTATCGCATAACTGCAGCACACAACATAGCTACAAGGTGCCCCCCAACCACAAAACCAACACAACTAAGTGGACGTAATGTTGCATTTGCACACACACACACACACACTCACATGCACACGCTTACACACATACACACAGAGAGAGGGCGCATTTAGTTGGCTGGGAACTCTAACTAGGTCTTGTGTTACATTATGCGCCCAAGCCGTGCCTGGAATGGCTGTAAACGTGGCTGAAATTAGAGTCAACCAACAGATACACATACACGAACGTATCTCACAGATACATTTATGGGCTACTAGGTGCCAGGAACTGTGGTAAAGTTCTGCTCGTTTTTAATATAAATTCATGTCGCTTTCACTTGCATGTTGTGGCCTTACACTCATTTATTTAGATAATTATGAAAATATATGCACGAATATGTGGCTCGATGCCGGCCTCATATGGCACGTAACAGCCGTGCATTGGCTGTCTGTGGCGGCACAGAAACCAGCTGCTCTTAAATTGTTAGTATATGTTGATAATATATGCAAAAGTTGGGCAAACTTTTCAATTCACATAATGCAATAAAATATTATACAACACGAAATTAGAAGCAATATCGTAAAAAGTTGGCAACGAAAAGTCTAAATGAAAAAAGTATTGGAGAACCATTCGCTAAATGAGATTGAAATATAATTTTGTACTAGTTTAGCATATTAAAAAGAGTTATAGAATTCTCTATAAATTGAATATGTACATGTTTGGCGGCCATAAAGATATTACATATATATATACATCCAATGTTTCGTTTAATATATCCCTCATTTTCATTAAGTTTCAGTTTCAAGACTTTCCGTTTGTCACTTTAAAAAGTTGTTTTTGAAAACCTTTGCCTTGAATGCAAATTGTCTCTAAGTTTTCATGCGTATATCGGCATCCACTCTGTTAATTTGTCCATGGACTTCATTACAATGCAGCAAACATTTGGGTCCATTATTTATTTAAATGCTCTCGTACAATACATTTCTCGTCCTTTGGCGCATATTTATTGTGCGCTTTGGTCTATGCAAAATCGAATTTGCATATAGAGGAAGTATCCTGTAGCTTAAATGCCCAATTGGTTTGTTGTGCTAAGCACAATGCAAACTCTCACAGACTAGGGCGACCCTTTTACCGACAAGATTTCGCCTCTAGGCTGATGTATGTGTGTGTGTGCGTGTGTATTTTTTTTCTCATTTTTTCTATATCCTTTGGCTTTGAATTTGCGTATCCTTTTTTGTGGGTCCATGTATATGAAACAGAGTCTTTATCAAGTTCGTTTTCAGCTTGTTTGCTAGCTGTTTTCCTATTTTTAATGAGGTTGTCTAGATTTCTGTTTCTCTCTCTTATTTTTTTTTTTTTGGGTGGGGTGGACGGTCTTTAAGGATTGCCGCACACACATAAGATAGGCTTCAAAAAATATGCTACAGTTTATGGCGCAAAAAGTTAAGCTGATTTACACTGAATGAAGTTCGTTTGGTTGGACAACTTAACTTTTGCCTTGTGGGGGTCCGAGACAAAACTTAAGCGGCTTACTACTCGGAATGTACAGCCACATATGGTGCAGTGTCCCCAACATGCTTTGGGGCTTGTCTAATAAGTAGCACAACCAGAAGGGTTGCCCTCTCCCTCCCTCTCTCTCTCTCTCTCTCCTCTGTCTCTTGCTTCCTTAGTCGCCGTAACAATCTCAATGCAGCTGTGCAAATTGTGAGAAGTGTAAGAAAAACACAGGTGACGACCAAATATTTGCGTTTTCAATTTCAGATGTGTGTGTGTGTGTGTGTGTGTGTGTGAGCTGCTTAAGGGATGCCCCATGCTCAACTCTTGCGCTCGCTTTTCCCCTCTCCCACACATATTTATTTTTCATTTAATTTCCAATTTTTCTTTCAACGTTTTTAATGACACTTGATGCAATTAAAATGCCAAGGCAACGGGCTTTTACTTCTGCCTTGCCATCTCCAACTGCCTCCTGCCAACGGCTTGTAAGCTACTAAAAATTATTTTTTACGATTGTCATAAAGACGTCGCCGTCCTCGTTTGTAAAGGCCACCCCTGCCGCCCCTCTCCATCCTGTAGCAAAACAATAGCTGCCGCTTTTGTTTCTACCGCTCAGCTCGGCTCAGTGCACAGCAGCGCCTCCTAGCGCCTGACAGCAACAACAGCGGCAACGCCAATTCGCTGAGTTTTTAATTAAATTTTATTTAATTTTTTTTTTTGACACTTTTTACCAAAATATTTTGCTAAGCTTGAAAAGTTTGACGCCCGCTTTGGTGGCAAGACTTAAGCAAGAACTTCTTTGGCCCAATCCTTTAACAAATTAATTTTCAGCTCCAAAATGAGCGTCAGATGTCTTTAATTGGTTGTTGCCACGTACCTAAGCATGGTACCTTGATATTATTATAGCACCCAAATAGATTGACATTGAGGGTTTGATTAGAGCTGGGCGCGAGCTGTGCTTTCACGGCACAGCCCAACACGAACACGTAATTTCCTCTTTTAAATTTAACCCATGCACGACACAGTCTAACCGAGTTGCAAGTAAGTTTTGCTATATTTTTCGAGAACGCTTATATAGAATAATTTAAACGGCCTTATTTCAAAAAATATATGCATCGATTACAAATCCAAATCAAGGTAAGGGATAGTTCTTATTGGACACAGAATCAACACCTTTAGCAAGGTTAAATGTATTGCAGCTTTGCAGTTGTCTCACATTTTTTGTTGTTCCTTTAAAGATTTCTTGCTATCCTCTTATCCCTTTTGTATTTAAGGCACACTGCACAATATAAGCTCAAGCTGCAATTCCTGTTTCATGGTTCAGTTCTGAAGACTTTAAAAACTGCATATGGTATGCCGTAGGTAACATTCTACTCGGTCTCTTGTCATCTCTCTCTCTCTCACTCTCGCCGAGCTTTCTCCATATTTGCATGTCACGTATATAACCCACATTAGAGGCTGCTTCAGTCATATTTTCTGGCCTTTGCCTGGTCTGGGCCTATAGCATAATGGCTTTTGTGTTATGCTTTTATGATTACACTAAAAACAAAAAGGCAAACTCTGGCTGAGACTAAGGCTGAGCCAGGCGTTAACCCTTGTACAGCGCAAATTGCACACGAAGCGAACGGACAACAGGAACAAGAACGGCAACAACAACAAGCACAACAAACACATGTGCGTCTTTTTTTTATCGATTTCTTGGGCTGTGCCATAAAACGCTAATGGCTTCCACCTCCTCCTCCCTGCACGTCTCTGACATTTTAGAAGCTGCTGTCGCCATTTTGCTTTTCATATTTTCCATTGAACTTTAAGCCGTTGACGTTGCTGCTGCTGTTGTTATTTTCTTGTTGTTGTTGTTGTTGTTGTTGCTGTGTCGCCTAAGCCTTAGCCGCCATTTTTATTGTCATCTTTTCCGTTGTCATCGCTCCGGCGTGTTTGCCATTTTTCTAGGTTTTCGCCATCGTCGTCGTCTTCGCCTTCGTGCAATTTCCACTTGACACAATGGCACACAAAATGCAAAACTCTTTTGCAGTTTTTCCCATTTTTTTCCATTTTTCTTTGCCAGCAGCTCCCTCCAACCTCACGCCTTGCTGTTGTCTGCTTGGCTTTTAGTAAAGTGTTGCCGGCATTTGAATTGTATGCTTTTATATTTTTGCGGCCTGTTGGAAAACGAACCCAAGTAAAACTTGTCCCCGCCGCATGTCATTTTCCATTTTCCATTTACTTTGCTTTTGGCAGCTGTTTTTCTTTCTTTGCGCCTGCAGTTTCTTTGGCTGCGGTCTGTCATGTTTGTTGTTGCAGCTTTCTCAAGTCATTATTGCCAGGCCGCAATAACTGTGACAAAGTCATCTTTTATAGGACGTGCCCTCCGCAGTTCCGTTCCGAATATAATGCGGTTGCACCCCGCCTTTGAGGTCACGCCTTCACTGGGTCGCGACTGACTTTTGTCTTAATGGCTTCTCATATATTCAAAATGGTGACTGTGCAACTGATGAAAGCATTTTAACCAACTAAATACAACACGATCTTGATGTATTTTTCATTGTTCTCAACTACAATTTTAAAAGAAATGCAGTGTCAAATCTTCAACTGAGGATTGTTGCAAAGAGTTGAAAATTATACAAACACATTTTTCGCGAGATCGCGTAAATTTCTTCTTAAAACTAACTAATTATAGTTAAAATTTTTAGTTATCGTTTGTACCAGATAGTGTTAGGCAAAGATAATTTAGATTACATAGTTAAAGAGCTTGACATAAATTTTATAACCCGACTTGCTTTGCCCAATCCCCGTGCCTTTATTACTATAACCTTAAACCGTTAACTGCTTATTTAGGAAAGAGTTTCTACCAACTGTTGCCTATTCGCATGGCTTTTCTAATCTAGCATTCTACTTACTTACCGTATTTAATTTACTGAATACCGGCAACAGCTGCCCAAATATGCATGTAGTTAGTTGGGGTCTCTTGGCCCCGGTCCCAATGTCATTCTTTATCAAACAAAAATAGATAAGAAGCTGTAACTGTCTTTTTGTATCTTCACTCTGCGCCAAAGTTGCAGTTGCAGTTGCAGTTGCAGTCGCAGTTGTCGCAGTGAAAACGTTTTAAGCAAATAGGCAACTCCATAGTTATGCGTAGGCAAATAGCACCGAGGCCAAGCCTGAGATCTCCGACTGTGCCCAGCCCTCACACTCGATTGAGTTGTCCCGGGTCGGCTCGGTCGCATTGTTGTCGGCTGCACATGCGCAGTCTTCTAGTCTTCTGGCCAGTTGTCAACTTGTTGTCGGCGTTGGCTCGACTGTTTATCTTTCAATTACCGCAGCAAACATTTCCACGGTATTTGCTCGGCGTATTTAAATTTAACTGGCATTGCCAATGCTCCCAGCAATGTTGCTGCCGCTTCTTGTTACGCATGCGCGCCGCACAATTTGCTGCCTGAAAGCGTCTCAATTGTGTTGACCTGTTGGCGGCTGGAGCGAGGGTATGGCTAGGTCCGGGGCCGAGCTGTTTAGTTGTTTCGCATAGCTATTTGTTGTGCAAACGTTGATGGATCATTGTGAAAGATAGGGTGTGCGTGGCAGAAGCAGAAGAGGAAGAATCTCAAATACTGCACTATTATATATTAACTATCAAAAATTATTTTAATGTCGGTGGGCTCTATACCTGAATACTGAATACGAGTAGGTCAATTAGGACAATTCAATCCCTAGCAACCAAAGTTAATTATAATAAAAAAGAGTTTAACTAATTTATTAGTACTCTGTCAACTACCGTTTTTTCTTATTTTCAAACACTTTCTTAGATATAATACAGTTTCTCTGCATTTAAACCTTTGCTTCAGCTCTTTAGCTACAATCTTGCCGGGTATGACAGCTTCACAGCTCACACCTTTGCTGCTTTAACTTGAGGCTGTAATTTTCCTGGAATCTTCCGGTACACGCCCAAGCTGAAAGTATTTGTTTGCCCAAGTGTATGAACGTCGGCATTCCAAGCAGCACAACGGCGCGTAGCTTGACAAAATCTAATGAAGATAACCTACGGTGTGTGTATTTTTTTTTAATAAATGAAATTAATAAAACATGTTTTCCGCCATGACGGCAAGAATTTTCCCAAGCACTCTCGGTTGCCTTGGATACGGCTTGAGTTAACTTGCTCGAAGCGAAGAAAATTTTTGCACCAAGTTGTTTGCCTCAATTAAGTGGGGCAGAAAGAGAATGTTTTTTTTTATTTTATTTATTTTGAAATTGCAGCAGGACCTATAAATTTTTTGGAGGCCTGTAACCCAAATCAATGCCAAAGTTGCGAGAAATAATGCGTGGCAAAGAAGGAATTCAATAAAATGTTATAAATAATTCAATAAGCAAAGCAAATTTATGCTTTTGCCGCTTTCCGGGGGTAATCAATGTAAGAAAAATGCCAAACCGTTATCAAAATTGGAATTGGACGAGCCGTTGGGTAACATTAAATCATAAAAATTGACTCATTTGTAACATAAAAAGCACATTAACACATTACGCAGCATGTGAAGTGCGTGAAGCGACGGATGGTGTGAGGGGCACAAGTTTGATACTGCTGACAGCTGAAGCGAAACGAAGCCAAGTCGAAATCGAAATTCAGTGTGGACAAGTGGCAAAAGAACTAGCAGCAAGAACAACATAGAGATACAGATACACACACACACGGACACAGACACACACACAGAGCATAAGATACGGATACATGCTGCTATACACAGCAATCAATTCAATCGGACTCACATTAAGCACTGCGTGGAGCGCTGGCAATGCTGGGGTTGTGGGGGTTGTGGGGGCCACGGTTCAAGCAAAACCAAATCAAACATTAATGCAATAAAATGGAAAACGCGTTAACAACAATTGCTTCAGCGGCCAACAACAACAACTGGCAGCTGGCTGCCGTAATCAGTGCCTGTGGCCGTGCCTTTGCCCTTGCTCGATTCGGGCCGTGTGCGCCTAAAAGTAGACTACGCTAAAAGCGAAAATCAATGCCACAGACAGAGAGACAGGCAACGATTAAGTGAGCGACAGCCGCAGACAAACCCAAAAAGTGTGAGCAAGAATGGAGCCTGAATTCGAGTCTTCCATGGTTGGGGCCGAAGCCAAAGCACAGGTTGCTTGTTGTTGTAGTTGTTGTTGTTGCTTGCTGTTGTTGTTGTTGTTATTGTTGTTGTTGTTGCTGTTGTAGCATAATGTGGCGTGGCAACGAGTCTGACTTCTAACACAAGCAAATGCAGCATCTAATGCGGCAATTAAGGGATGTAGCGGGGTTTGGTTCAACCCACCAAGGCGAAATGTTCGTTACGTGAAATGCGAACTGTAAGCTGTTTCCAATTTGTGGCCAACATATCATAGATAACGGGCAATACAATGCAAGCACAATACTAACAATGGCTCCTTCTGCACATTCCATATTCGTGTCTTCATTCGTAATTAACAACCAACAGCTCGGAGCGCAGCAAATGTCTAAATGCAACACTAGAATTCCAAAACTATGTTATTTCAAATCTACAAATGACTGACAGGCAACTACAACTAAACAGAGCTGGGGCAGCAGTTGAAATCATTGCCAGTCGCTGTCAGCTAGGAAATAAATTCATTGTGCTCAAAACTATTTGCATATGAAATTCACATTGCGCTATAACATTGCAGGCTTTTTTGATTTCATACTTCGAAATGTGCTTCACATTAATTACAATTAAATATAAGTGTAACGTGTCGAAAGTTATAAGCTTGGTATAAAATATTATATTATAATAATTAATCATTGGGGTTTCCCCTTAAGGCTTAGAATCTAAATAGATCTTCTGTGCACGCTAATTCCAAACTTATATTTGAACTTTTTTATATATTATCAGTGGCAACTTAACATAATAATGAGCGTTTTTTCTGGCTCTTTCAGTTATCCTGATTATTGAATCAGACAACAAAAACTTCGTTAGTAAAAGACTGACAAAAAGTAAGTTTGAAGCATTTAAAATTGTGTTTATTAGAGGAGTGACAAAAATCTCCTTTAGAATTTGACAAATTTGAGTGATAATTTTACAGACAATCATATTTTTTTTTTTTTTTTTTTGTTTTTTTTTGTTTATTTCCAATGGTACACAAATCATTTTACTAGGTTTTCATTTTCATATCAGCTTACTTCGGCAAATTGAATTTGAAATATATTCCTCTTCTTATGCCTATTTCAATTCGGAATCCAAATAGAATGATGGCAATTGAAAACCAAGTTATTTGTTTGGTGTTGACCGCAGGCATTTCGATTCAAAACGTACAACGATCGAATGCTCGATCGCTCTATTATTGCAAAATTTGGCTTAACGTACCGCTAGAGCTGAGCTAGTGTTAAGACTGACTGCTTGTTAGATACTGATTTATTCTTAGCGATTCTCTGCCTTATTTAAAGTCTGCAGTCGATGCATTATCACCAGTAGCGGACATAAGCTAGCGTAGGTCACTTTGCAATCTTGAGCGACTCGCGTTCATGCGGGAACAACAATAGTTTGTATATATGTGGCTTATCTGTACACGATTCGATGAGGCAGCTAACAGCAGCTTAGTCTTATCTCTGTGCGAAAGTTGATTTGTGTGAATGTGTTTTTGCTCAGCATGACAAAAGTGATCACATCAATACACTAAGAGTATATGCATGCTAAAGATACGTGAGTTTTGCTCAGTAATAGTTTAAATTGTATTCTCCAAATGATTGGAGCTCTTTCTGCCATAAACATATTATTTGCCAACGTTAGCGTTGACCTTAAATTTGCACACAAAGCAATTCTAGTTGGAATAAATGAGTTTGGCACAATATCAACTAGCATTTTAACTAGTACACGAAAAAAAAATGAAAAAAAACTCAAAGTTGCCTGAAAGAGATAGAGCGAGAGAGAATCAGAGGGAGGGAGAGACTGTTGCAGACATTATCTTGAGCCGACATTGACATTTGGTCGCATTCACATTGACTTTGACATTACCCCATAACGTTTGGGGGCTACGACCCTTAACCCTGCCCCACCCTTAGCGAACGCACTCTAACCGCAATCGGAGCTCCATTGATTGCAAAACGTTGTAAGTTTTGTGCAGAAAAGTTGTTCCTTGTGGTTTTGTGCGTTGGGGCATATGAAATGCAGCTTTCAATTCTCACAGTCACCAATCGACGACAGCAGCGACAATAGAAAATGCGTTGATTTTGATTCGATGCTGTCAATATAATGTGAAAACAATACGAATCAGGCAGCCAACGTTCTCGCCTTTGGATTTACCATGTGACGGCATTCGGAGTTGGGTCGCCCGCCCCTTGTTTCCAGTACATAAACCAAATGGGTCAATTGATTTCTGCTTATTGCATGCTAAGCTGCCATAAGATTTTACGTAGTTCACTTCATTCTTTTTTTTTTCTCTTTCTTTTTGCCAGCTCGATTGTTTAGCTGCCCTTTTGGCTGTGTATTGGTAAAATGTTTGCAATTGTTTCCCGTTCTGGTTTTCTCGTTTGTTATGTTATGTGTAAGTATTTCCATCAGCTGCAGACGTGAAAAGTTTTTCGGGTTTTTTTCTGCCTTGGTTCGCTAATTTCTTTGGCATTTCTGCTTTACGCAAGAATGAAGAAGTTTGCTTAATGGACTTATAAGTCATTTAACTTTATTAATCAGTGCCGCTTGAATGCTGCCTGAAAATAATCAACAAAGGGGAAGCGGGAACTGTTTTTCCTAGTTTTGAGTTCAAGGAACGATAATGCTGTGAGCAAGTGCATGAAATCTATTGAAGCTCTAAAAATAAGTGCATAATTTCGTTTATAAACTATTCCTACACATTTTGTTATATTAGGTCAATACTTCACTTATAAAACGAATAGAATCACAGTTTATTCTCATAAATCCTTGTTTTCAAAACGTTCTTAGTTTTTTCCCATTTACTTAATAATTGAATATACAAGTTTTCTTTTAATATAATAGATATGTAAATTATAATCCACTTCTTTAGCCTAATTGTTACTTTCTGGTTCTTCCGTTACCTTAAGCTTTCGCCTCTCTATGCAATTCTTAACTTTTGGCACAGTTTTCTGACATGCCAACCTTCCAACCATATTTCAGCGCCATGAGTGTATTGAAGCTCCATTAGACCATTTCTTAAATTGCTTCAATTATCAAGGCAACTGCCTCAAAGGCCAAAACATCAAAAGCAACGAAACAAATTTATGTGTAGCCTACATTCAGGCGACCAAAACGTGAGCCAACCGCATAGAGAAAGAAATAGAGGTCGAGCGAGTAAAAGAGACAGATATAGACCCACGGCAGGCTGTCGAAAATAACTCAACTGTCAAAAATTTATGCCAAACACATACGCCCTCAAGCTCTCCAGAGCGTGAAACAGAGAGAAAGAGTATATTTGTGATACGAGGAGAGAGAGAGGGAGAGGAGAGATGTAGAGAAAGAGGGGCTATTGGTATGACAGCAAAAGCGTCGCATATTTTCATTAGGCGACATCCATCAAAATTCACGCATGAATATGGACTTTTCATGTTGCTGACACGCGGCGCTCACATTGTCATTTCCCAGCCAAAAAGCTCACACCAAATTTTCCGGCGCTGCCACACAAATCAAGTCAATTTCTTTACTGCTCGAAAGTGAAAAACTATGCAGCTAAGAAGTTTATTAGCTCGAAGCAACTGCAAATCCGCCATTGGCAAAGGTACAACTAAAATAGGCAAAGAGTTTCTGGTCACGTAAGGCTCATAAAGAATGCTTCTGTGGAATCATTTGCAGTGTGCGCCCGCCTTTTGTTTTATTTTTCGGTTCCTTATGGCTGGAAACTAGGCTACGCTAATAAGTTGCCTTGTTGTGTATCCTTGGCAAGCGGCCCAAATGCGGCCCGTAAATCTTAAGACTTGGCTTTTAAAGCACTGAAAATTGTTGCTTTAACCCTTCAATAAGCAGCGAGCTTTCATTTATCATACACGTTGAGTGTTTTCTTGCGCCTCTCTCGGCGCTTCTCAGTGCCTGACTGCGTGGCAACCTTTGCATTTGTAATAAAATTCATATGACTTTGGCGCATGTTTAACGTAAAACTGCCCGTTCAGCTACCCGCTGGCCCCATCGAACCAACAGCGGGCATCATTAGGCCTGAGCACGCACATTCCCGAGTCAGCTACGTTTCCCCGTCGTACTTCGCACTCCCTTGCCCCTCACATAGGGGGGCGCCACATGCAAAACGCCATGTGTGACATTTTTAGTACCAAACATTTGTTAGCGCACCGTAGACCCTCTGTCTCTCTCGTTCTTTTTGGCATGGGTACAGCTGGGGAAACCTCGCAGTCAACACGTACCAGGGCACCGAGTCGCATTCTCTTCTTCTGCCTCTGCCACAATCTCAATGTTGTTGGCATCGTCGTCGGCTGTCGCCTGTCGCTGGTCGTTTTTCTGTTGACTTTGCATAATTTTATTGCTTTTCTTTTATTTTTATGCGCTTTGCCACGGCTCGATTTGCCTGCTGTTCCACTTTTACAGTCCCCCCCCGTCCATGTGCTACCAGCCTTACCCGCGCCCCTCATTCTCCTTTGCGACATTGACATTATAATCAATATTTTTGTTACTTCACTCAAACATTTTGTTGTTACTTTTGGTTTGGCTATGTCGCAATTGTAGCTTTTGCTTACATCTTTGTTTGTCGTCTCTGCAGGTCATTTGGACAACTGATTCTCCTTATAACTGACTGACCTTTGAGGTCATATGTACTTGGTAGTATGTAGCGTGCATCAGTAATAATAATTTTATGTTTTCTTTTGTGCTGTTATTGAAAAGATATTAGAAGAGATGAGCTGAGCCTGAGCTTTTCATATTGTCCAAAAGTTTTCCTGCTTGAATGATGCAGTTGGGTTCGGATCTCCGTAATGTTCCACGCAAACTACTCAACCACTTCAAAGAGATGTTGGTATTTGTAGTTAAAGTCCTCACTCCGCCGTAATTTATCGCTATACAAAAATATAACTGCCTATGCAACTGATATATGCATTTCTTATAACGATTTTTATTATTCATTTCCGCTTAAAGGTCATCCATTAAGCAATGAGAACCGAAACTTCGTATCTAAATTCTATTTTATAGCTTGTTTTCTTTCCGGCTGAGAGAAACTTTCGCAAGTTATTAAGCTTGACATTTTGTGGGCTTGTTTGGGTTTTTATTCTGTGGTGTCCATCCAAAGTTGTTTGTTTTTGTGGCACATTGTGTAAATGATTTTAGTGTGTCATAAAAATGTTTATTCTGAAATGTATGTGTGGGTGGAGTTTATTACGGGCAACAGTATTATGGGCAACATTATATATTCATGATCTCAGAGCTTGGGGTCAGCTCTGGGCATTCTAAATAATTACCAAAGTATTTCATTTTTATTTAAGTGCGTCGCGAATTTGTCATGTGTGCCCAGAAGATAAATCAGAAAATGCTTTTGACCGACTTCACAACAGCCAAATAAATGTCAGCAAAATATAAAGCGGTCATAAGTTGTATCATTATTTTCCATAATTTACATAAGTATCTGCGCGGGTGTGTGAGTGCGTGTGTGTGCGTGTGTGTGTTTGTTGTGTTTCTGTGTGCGTATTTTAATTTATGTCATTTGTGTGTTTGCCTTGTTTTTGGCAGAAATGACATAAAGGCATTTAAACACGCCATAAAATAATTCATAATAATTTCCATGTACACAGGATACAGAAATACCGAGCCGCCTTCGGCCCCGCCCTTCGATCATCAATGTAACCGTTTTTATGTGGCAGATTTTAATGCATGTTTCTTGTTTATCATTTTGAGTTAACATAAATGGCATATGTGTTTTTGTTGCTCTGGCTGTTGATGGCTTAAGTAATGTAATACCTAAGGGCAGCGATAAGGTTAATACAAAGTCATGAAGCCGTCTGACGTAATTAAAATCCTTTTTGCCTTTTCTTGTACGCAAATGTATGTGTATTGAAATCATTTACAACATATGTTGCCTGTAGTTTACGATATTTAATCTGTATAGCCTGGAATTCGAGGCATTTTCTTTTGGCTTCAGCGCTTCCGCGCATAAAAAGTTACTTGATAATCGAGCTAGAACTGTATACGAATTATTTACTGTTTTGTATGAATTTTCAGTCCATATAAGCATAATTCAACTTACACAAACAATATAATATCAGGTTAACTATTATCTTAATGACTTCTCTTTAATATCACATCGCTTCAGCAAGATTTACAAATATTGTGATGAAATATTTAAAGAATTTTTGACACTTTACTCTCGATCTTATTTGTTTTTAATTTAATTTTAATTGGGCTTACCTGGCATGTTGTGGGCCCACGTTTCCCATATCATGAGCCGAACTAGCCGTTATTTGAAAGTCCGCAATGGCGCCAGATTCCATGCCCAAAGCCTGTTTGCAGGTGCCTGGAAATTATTATAATTTGGATATCAGTTGGTTTTGGTATCAGCAAAGGTAGCTCCATTAATTTAGCGTACTCTAACTCTCTCGCTCGCTCTTACTGCTTATGTTAATTAATGATGTGATGCGCTTTGGCCTGCAGCGCATTGCATAACGAGCGAGGCTGAAATTTCCACACCAACACGCCCACAAATTCAGGCAACTGGCACTTGAAAAATGGCACCCAATTAAAATGAAATATGTGTAAATATTATACATAATAAGCATAAATGTTGGGACCAAAGAGAAAAGCTTGATTCAGAAATGAAATTAAAACAAATCAAAAACGCTATGCAACAGAATTTCTCACCTGTCAGGCGAAACGCATAAATTAATTAAAGGAGAAACAAAGCAAATCAAATAACGAGCCAAGATGGCCAGAGAGAAAAGAAGATACAATCGGCAGACTCAATTTCCATTTAACATCAATCTGTGAGACTGCATGAAAAGCGCAATTATCATTTGGGCTCCACTTGTCGAATGGAGCAGCAGCAGAAGCAGCAGCAGCAGCAGCAGCGGTGGCAGCAGCTGACGCTTCAAATGAAATTCCACTCAAGCGGCCAGCGGCCCCCAGGAGACCGCGAAAGGGTCATGAATAGGTCGTTGAGACGCCGTCATCAGCATCATCAACTGTTGTTCTTGGCAGCTCCAGCCAGCCAGACAAAAATATCAACAATATTATCATTCAGTGAATAATTAGATGCAATCAGTCAACGCTTAAGCACCATAAGTCAAAGCCAGCTGAGCCAAAGCAGGAAACTAGACAAAGGTCAGCCGCGGCGCACATTCTCCGCGTCCGAGCACTCAGTGAGCACCCAGCGAGCATACCCACTTGACAGCCCTATCGCACCATCTGCAGTTATAGATACTTTTACATCTTGTCGTCGTAGTTTCATTTTACTTGCAACACTGTTGGCAGCGCTTTTAGCTTTTGGTCGTGTCTTCGTCCCATTTTGGTCTAGGTCTTGCTCTTTCACTTGGTACTGGCAATTCTCAACTGCTTTCAATAGTTGGGTGGTTAGTAAAGTTTATCATTGTTTAAGTCTTAAGTTGTCTTAAGTTCTAATAAGGTAATTCGAGACTCGGAGTTACCTTTCTTAAGCTGATTGACCCTTTCTGTGCACAAATATAGATAGGACTAGCAGTAAAAATGCGTTTGGAATAGACTAGTTTATGGGCTCTTTCTATATATATGCATGTTTCTGTTTCTATTCTAAAACACATAATAATAGCTTGAAGTACAGACAATTTGTTAGGACTTTGGCTTATTTCCTTCTTCATATTTTTCTTCGTCCCTCCATCAATACAGGTATTTAGTATTTTCCCTATCTAACTTTCTATTCCCATTGCTATACTAACTTCTTTATATTATCTTCCCACAAACGTATCGAACTACTCCCACGTCTATATCCACTGGGAAAGAACTTATGGACCCGCTGGTTCTTGAGCATGTTCTGGCTTTTACCCAGCCCATCATCAACGCACTGCACTAAAAACTCATTTAGCCAAAACGCAATTGCTTAATTATCCACAGACAGCAAAACTTTGCCAGTGCCCGTAAATTGTTGCAATCATTCAAGAAGAAGACCCCCTAAGAACCGCCTACCAGAGGGGAGGCGAGAACTTACAGTTGGTAATATTTACATTACGCCCTGACATATTGCCGCTCATAAATTATTTTTAATTATTGAAAAATAAGTTTAAGAAAAACTATGTTGGGAGAAATGTTTCCCGTCGTCTGATCGATGGTCGCGCAGTTCTCTAGCTTTTCTATATAATGTGTGGGTAATCAATTATGACAGAAGTACCTTCCTTCCCCCTGCTCCCCTTAGCCCAGAAGTGATGATTACAAAGCTTTGAAAACTATGCCAAATCAATGGCAATGGGCTGGAAATGGAGAAACGTTTTATTTACTGCATAAACAATGAATGAGCCCCATTGGGTGGTTCGGGAGCTAGACCCGTTGAATACAACGAGTAGATGCGCTGCTCGCTTGCCCCTCTCGCGGCATGTAGAAAACTATTTCGCAAAACTCTGACGGCAAAATGCAAAACTACAAAGTGAAAAGTAAACAACGCACGGCGCAAACAACAGTGGTTGTTGCTGTTGTTAAAGTTGTTGTTTTGCTGGTAAAGTTTTGCGCAAAATAAATTGCACAAAATTTAATTAACTGCACTTGAGTGCGTGGCCGGGTATGTCCGCTGCAGTGCGTCCAAGCTGGCATCCGCACGCTCCCGGTTCGTGTTTGTGCTTGTACTTCGGCTTGTGCTTGTGTGTTTTTTGCGATAATCATAATTCAAAGTTCTTTGGGCCCGGGCGTAAAACAACACAAACAAACATCGCGCAACTTTATGAAATTGAAAATTGCACAAATTTTACAGTTCAATGCAAGTCAAAGCATGGTGCCAGCGGTTATGCGGGCAAGGGGAGCTGTAAGATTGGTTGGCTCATGAAATCGGTTTTCGGCAGCTATAATCCATGGCAGATTGTAAGCAAACAGTTCTGATAGACAAGAGCGTGAAGGGGATATTAATAGTAGCCACAGAGCGGAAAACATAAACACATACATATTCTCGAAGACTTTATTAGCATGGATCCTAGGGGGTTTGGCTTTAGCATTTCAGCTCAATTAGCATTTCCCCAATTAGGCAAAATTTATTTTGTGCTTTGGCCACATCGCATTATGCAGTATTGACATAGAATCAATATTCTCTTAGAACTTCCATATATATATTTTCCCCTGACAACTTGAATATGTTTCTCATTTCATATAATCTATTATTAAATAGAACCTTAGCTACTTTTCCTAATGCTCTTAACCCTTTCTAAACGACTTTGTAGATTTCCCATCATGTTGTCTAACATTATATTTGGATCTTTCCAATATTTTTTTTATAAGTTTCTGTTGCTTTCCAAAGCTGTATTTGGTCTTATGTATAGCAGGGTATTAAATTGTCGACTGTGCAAAATTCTGCGTATATCTTTTTGTTTGAGCTGTCGGGCGGCTCCAAAGCGCCAAAAAGTTTGGGGCGCTTGGCCTGGCATCAGTGAAAAACTGGGAGCAAACAGCGCCGACACCGCGCGAGAAACGCGTTCAATGACGCGTATCTGTTGTCGGCGCTCATAAACAACAAAAGCAACAAGGCGTGCTTTATGAGCAGCGAACCCCACAACAATTCCAAGCCGTGGCAGTAGAGAACTTTTGGCTATGGCTCGTTAGGGCTGAAAGTGAGCGAGAGATTCGTGTAAAGCAATTTACGCACGCATTTTAATTGGGTTTCAATAAGCAAAAGTATCTAGCGGATGCAACGGTTGTTTGCAGCCATAAACAAAAGGCCCGGCTCGAATGCAATGTGCTGATTAATTGTAAGTAGCCAAAACGAGCTGTGGAAATGGAAGTGGACGTGACAAACATCTAACACGCAACATTAAACAACAGCAACAATCGCCGATAGATACAGATACAGATACAGATACAGACACATACATATATGTTAAACATTTTGTACGGCGCAGCCTAGATATGGCTATAAATTAACATAATTTATAAGCAAAGTATCTTAAATGCATGTCACCACATTTCGAACATTCACTTTTACGCTCTATCGCAGCGCACATAAATCCCAAAAAAAAAAAACAAAAAAGAGAAAAACAAGAAGAAAAATTATACTATAAGCAAAACATGTTCCATGTCGCTGTGCCTTGTCTCCTAATCGTCGCCAAGTTATCAGCGCGCGTTCGCACAGCCTTTTAATTTATCGACTGACCATGCAAAATCTGTTCCCTCTTGTGGCCAGCCGGGTGCCGAGTGCCGAGTGCCGAGTACTGGAAGAGAGATTGCTATTGAGACTGGGCCTATGGCTGAGCCTGTGCCGCGTTTGGTGGGTGCTAAGGCTATTAATTGTTATTTAATTTTTTTCCGCACACAGACATGCTTGTCAGCTCGGTTCGGTTCTTATCGCCGCTCTGCCATCAGCTATCGGCATGCAGCTGCAGGTCTGCAACCTGGAAGCAACATTAGCTACGGCCATAGGCCTGCAAGCCGTGAACGCCAGAGCTGTCAAAATGTGTTTATCGCTGCATCTAAATACGTAAAATGAAATGTATCTCAAAAGGCTGTCATGTTATTTTGTAACCAAAGCGTTAAAAACACCAAAGGCTTCAGCTGCACACAGTAGCCAAGCAACTAACTAACTTAAAATCTGCACTGAACTTAAGTGAGAAGTGGCTTGGCAAAAGTTTGCGTGCTTTCGAGCTTTTGCTTAAGTGTTACAGGCTACAATGGCATTAGTTGAAAGTCTTAACTAAGCTTTAGATTGGTTTTAGATCTGAGTTTGTAGCGCTAGCTTCTAGTTACCAAGATTTTAAACACATAATTTAAGCAAAAACAAAAATTCTTGATTAATTATATTGAGTGCACTTTTAAACAAGTACAGTAGACGCTCGCAACTAAGAATGATTTGTTTATTTCTCACAGGTAACTAGAATTTTAACTGAATATTGCATGCGAGTATGCTCTTTATTTACTGGTCTATATTTTCTCTATAATTTCCGCTCAGTGCCCCACAAGTTGGACGCAGCTAGTGTGGCAGCCACCAGTCACTATTGGCAACGCCAGTGCCCCCCGCCGCGCTCTTTGCCGTTGCAGCTTTGTGTTGCATTTAGTTTTGATTGCCACCGTCGCGCGGGCTGTTGGTCGGTGGCTGCATTTTAGATGCATACATATTTTATGTGTGGCCTGCAAGCTGGCGGCCAGTGGGCCAAATTACATGGATTTCAGCGTTTGCCGCTTGGCGTTTAGTTTATCGCGTTTGGCCACTGTTTTTGGCCGTCGTATCGTATCGTATCGCTGCCAGAGATGCCAAGCGACAACCGACAACCGACAACTGACAACATCTAAAGCCAATCCATATCAGGTTTTTTCTTCTTTCTGCAAGTCGCGGAAAGTGGTTTTTGAGAGATTCCGCTGCAACGGCGTGTGTGGGATTTTCATAGTGTGCTGGCTATTATAAGTCGCCCATTTGAGGCTAGAAAGTAAAAGTGCCTGGGTGTATATTGTATATTGTGTAAATGGGCTACGGGGCTGGCCAAGCAATTAATTCGAAAATTGCTTTCGAGCGCTTTAAGCAGCCAAATTGTCTGTTAGTTGGGTGCGTTTTCAGTGCACCAAATTGTCGGCCATATGAATGTGGCCTGAAAGCATGTGTGTGGGTTATGATTGAGCTAAGACATTGAAATGACAGACACTTAAAAGATGTTGGCAAGTGGCTAAAACAACATTTGTATTAACGTTTTCATAGAGATTAGAGTAATTGCAAGCAAAATCGATCAAATAATTATGTTAGTCAGAGAGAAATGAGAGTTCAGAGTGTGGCACAGCGCATAATAAGAACATATTTTCAATATGTGTTTACTTGTGCTTATCGCTGTTATGTTTAGTATTTACTTAAAATGTTACTGATAATGTATAAAGAGATATATTTAAAGCAAATTCCAATAGTTTCCTGTTAAAGAATCTTAAGTATGCATTATCTTTAAAGACTTTAAGACAATATACAATTTGACCTCGAATTGTTAACTGTCGTACATAAATCTTTGGTGCGGCAGTCGATATTGAGTGCAACATCTTGTACGTGCACCATTTTTCGACGGGGCATACGATTTCAATGCCAATCTCTACAAGCATTTAAAAAGACAACGGCAACGTTCTCAATTTAAATAATATGTATATGTATATATAGATGCTGTTTATATGCGGCGGTCATTTTGTATTTGCTCGCCGCGCAGCGATTCGAACAACATTTCAACGCGCCTACGGTCAAATGAAATATGTCAGACATGCAGATATTTACGCATTTAAATAAATACTGGCTGCAGATACAGCCGACCGATTCGTAATCGAGCAAAACAGACCAAAGTAAACCGAACAGCCGACCGAATAACCAAACGACCGACAACATGATTTTCATTCAGATTCATTCATTTCCTGCTACTGACCTGGCCCGGTTATACACTATGCTTGGGGTACGTTAGCTTTGTGAGAATAGTTACTTTTTCTTAAATATATATTAGTTTTAGATAAATGCTTAAATTATAAAGGTAAATCTAATGTGAAGTTGATTTATGATATGCTTATTATTATGCGAGTTTTCTGTCTCTTAAAATTGTTTGATTTGCAAATCGACTAAAATCTTAACGAAATTTTGCACAAGGGTATCCAAAATTGGATGAAAGTCAGCAAATTCTTAATGGGAATAAATTTAAAAAAGTTCAAATTTAATTTTGGAAGGAGATTGGTAAAGTGTAAAAGTGATGTGAGTTAACAAAAATAAGAAAGAAAATATTTAAGTATGTTAAACTAAGCTCTACCTATTCATAAGAGTAAACATCATGCTAAACTGTGAACACATTTGATTAAATGATTGTTTGGTGGCTTAACCCAATTCTGAAATGATACGATATTTATATACAAGTTTCCGAGTGTATATTAACTTCGATGATCCTTAATTGGTTATATCTTTGGCTTTAGCAAACAAGTTGCTCGCTAACGAGCCAGAGGCCCACAACAAGATAATTTGTTATGCTCGGCAGACGAATGGCACAGCAGCAGCAATAACAGTCAGCTGTGTGCGAGGGGGGGTGGGGTGAGTGCAGAAACAAAGCCAGAGCTTCGCCAGCTGGCCGTGATGGACGCGACCACACACGTGAGCATTGGGAGCCACCGCCACGACGGAGCCAATCAGCAATGGTAATGAGCAGCGTCCAAGTTTAAGACCAAGACGCAGGCAGGCAGCCAGGTTGGCAGGCAGGCCGGGCAGAGTCATCTATCAAAAGCACCGCTGCGGCTTCGATTTGGTCGAGGCAACTCAGCACCTAGCTAAATATGTGTGGGCACACACACATACATACGTGTATATATATATTTGTATACGGGTACTGTGTGCCCATGCCCTAGCCAAACGGCTACCCATCATTTTTGCACCGCCTTGAGCCTGGCCTAGACCTAGGCCCAGGCTCATGTTTATTAATGACGACGTCGTCGTCGGCGCATCCTGGCGCTTTGCGTAAATTTCTGTAATTGGTTGTGGTTGAGCGGGTCCTGCACCCGCTTTCGTTCCCACTCCCGCTTCCATTCTCGCTCCTGCTTAACAGTTATTAGTTACGGTTTGGGTTATTGGGAAACACTTGAGCGTCAGGATGTTTGGATTCTGTCTTGTTTCGGTCCTGTGCTCCCCCAATACCTTTGCGGTTGATTGATTTCTATGTTGATTGCTGAATGCAAATGCAAATTTGTGGACTGTGGCTTAAGTTGCCCCACCTCAACTAATAGTATTTAGTGCAATGGTAAATGGTCCTCTGTCCGGGCGAGCTGTTGCATTGCATGCAATCAAGCCGAACGAGGGTCGCCTGATCTATAGGGGTAATGTTTGCAGTTGGTATTTAGGTTCTTGAACTCTGTCAGGAGGCGTATCTCAAGCTCTACTTCTTCCAAGTCTATTCATGCGTAACAAAATATACATGATAACATTTTTACCTCGTATTTATAAACATATCTCTTATTCTTTCTACATGTATTGTTGGATCTGGTCCATCCAACTAAGTATGGCAACAAATTTATTTCCAATTGGCTTTGTTACATATACACGAAATATTTTCCATAATATCTCTTTGTACCTTTTTATATTTTGAACAAGTTTTTTTTTCCTTTAAAAAAAATGTTTTTTGTGTGTATGCGAGCGCGTGTTATCGAAATAAAAATGCATAAATTTTATGTCATGGGAACTGAACAGACGGTATTTGTGCTCGGCGGCCATGTGAGAGAAGGTAGCCGGCATGAAAAGCGTCAATGGGGTCTGGCGATCGGAATTGGTCAAAACGGTTAAATTGTGTATCAATGTGGAAGTTTCGTGATGCATATACTTTAAAAAAAAAATGAGCATATGTGATGAATATTTAATAAACAAATACAAATACGAAATAATCGTTTTAGATTTCATATATAGAAAATACAAAATGAGTCAAAGGTGCATTTTTTTAAAATATTATTTTGGTGTCTATGATATGATGGTGCTTGAGTTCAAACAAAGCAAAAACATGAAATGTGAAACTTTGAATTTATTGAATTTTTAATAGTCATTTTTCAAAATGTACCCTTTGTTGAGCACGTGCAGAGGGTATGCTGATATTAACACACAATACGTAATGTGTCGAAGAGCAGAAGTAGAGGACTTTTTCATGGATACTTTGCTATGAGTTTTTAAGGGTATCTGTCGAAGCTTCTGAGTTAACTAATATTACATTTTAATAGCTGTCAAAATATTTATTGATAATATTTATTGGGCTTGAACACAATATATCTAGGGAAATGTTGTATGTTTCTCTTGATAAGCAATACTTGAGGAAACTAAATTTATTTTCGTTCCTTCTGCAAAAGGCGAAGTAAGAATTCATTATCAAAAATCGAATTTTAAAGATATATTGACTGGCTAGGTAATTTGGCATTGTAATGCACCTTATTTACTTACCAATTTCCAATGATGCCACGCCCACAGCTGAGCCTGCTGGACTGCCGCCCACAATAGCTGCCTCTGCCGGAGCAATACCCATGGCACTGGGTCCGCTCAATAAAATCAAAGTCAATGTCAGCCAGCATAAAGTTTTATTGTTATTAACACCATGACGCTGAATGGGCCAATAACTTTTTAAATAATTTGTTGCAAAATGCCAGCAGCTGTTGTACTCGAGCTGACGTCCACGGCGTGCGGCCCGTCCAATTTCGCCGGGCCAATCAATAGACAAATGTTGTTGCTTCGGTTCGCGCTCCGAAGGAGGCGAATTCAATTTCAGTAATTTTATCGCAGGCATATTGACTTTTGTTTGCTTGCTCGGTTTTTTTTTATATATATTTTGTTGATTTTCACACGTTGCGAGATTTTATCCAAGCTTCGCGCATTTTACGCTGCAATTACAGAAAATGCAAGAGAAAAATGTTGAAAAATTGTTAAAAATGTAGCATAATTGTCGAGACATTTCTTAAATGTTGCAGCTTAATTGGCGTGCCTTTAAGAATGTCAGACAGACAGGCTGGTTCACGGTTTCTATACCATCCAATGCGACCCTCTAAATACATCATTGTCAGCAAATTAATGTGACGTGACCTTGCAAACTGTCGCGTTTTTGTCACATGACAGCAAGTCATGTGGCAGTTGTTGGCAACAGTCGCTGGCAACGTTGCGCAGTTCCTCGGCACGATTTTCTGAGCTCTGAGCAAGCAAAATTTATGTAAAATGTCAGACCTAAAGCCCCTACACTCTCTCCCAGCTCAGCGATATGCCAAAACGTGTCAAAATACAAAAATATAAACAGCGCGAAAAACTCAACGATAATGCCCCGGCTCCGGCCAAGGGGACGTGAGACGGCATCAGTCTGATGTTTGCCCTTTAGGCAGCCGGAAATGCGACAAAAACAACAACAACAACGACAACAACAACAACAAAAATGTCTGCAACAACTAAGGACTGTGCCAAGTTTTAAGCAGCCAAAATTAAAGTTGGCAAAAGTCTACACGCGATAGTCAAATTTATTGCAGGCACTGTAACTGTTGACATCAGGAGAAACCAGTGAAAGTTGTAGAAATCAAAGGCCACTTCGTATTAAAAATAAAACCTAAATCAAACTTGTTTAATTGGCTGAGAGGCGAAAGGATTTCTGAGTACCTTTCTGTATATACTGCCAAGTATATTGTAGTATTGGAAACAGATCTATGAAATTATTTTGAGACTCAGGTGTTTCTTTAGATTTTGTAGGCACAGAGAATAGAAACTACGACTTTGGGCTAAGACTATCTACTTGCTTAATAGTTAAGAATAGATGATTCTAGGAAGAGAACACTCCGAGCAGAACAATGTAATCATCAGAAAGGACCCGAAAAGTTAAGGCATTAAAGGTGCATAATAACAAAGGTGCTTGTCTAGAAGGCGCAGTCAAGTTTAGTTGGGTAGTCAACCCAGATAAGTCGATTTCATACGTAATTAGCTTATGAATAAATATTACACCAAGCATATTACTACGATTAATTAAAGAAGGAAGATTAGTCATCAAAAGTCGACTGGAGTATGACGAGAACCGCAGACGAGGATCCCAGCTGAAGCCGTGAAGGGCAAACAACTAGAATTGTTTTGGTATAGATTCAATTTTGTCTTAGTGAGTAGAATATTGTGGCGAGCTGATAACTGAGGAATAGGTCGTATCAGAGATAGAAAGAGAAAAGGGTCTCAATGGGTCTCAAAAGGGTCGTGTGCGGATCATCATACTGCGATCTTATGGCAATTCTGGCCTTATTGAACACAAACCATTTTATTTTCTTTGTTTTTATCAGCATGTTGGCTACATTTTATATATTAATATTCTATTTTTAACATATATTTAGCCAATCACTATTATTAATTGTTATTTCGCAATATCAATAGCATATTTAATTTGACTTATATTAATTATTATACACGCTGCATGAGTTTAATGCATATTTAATACACTTAAAATTACATTTTCCGATTGATTTTCATGTTCACTAATTAACTTTATAAAAATGCTTTTTAATTTGTTTAACTTATTGGAATCGAGTTCGTTTCACTTTGCATTAAAATAAGTTCATAGTAAATTATTTTATTAGTACTAAAATTTCAAATGCTTCGTCAGGACTCATTTCTCGTTAGGCTCTGCTAGTTCATAGCTAGGGTAGTGAAAAGTATTCACACTTACATATGATTCCTGTGCCATTCATTTCAGTGCAATCTCTATTTAAGGCACTTTTGAATTTCTATCATGATAGTTTCCATGTTCGCCATATTCAAAGTCTATGCTCAAGTGTCTCGAAAAAGATCAAAAGCGAGAAAACACAAAGGAAATTTTCGCAGGCAAGCGGCAAATGCCGACGCGAATTCACTCAAGCAATTAATAAAATGCAAAAAGAAAACCAAAGCTAAGAAAAAATTCAAATAAAGAAGAAAACTAAACGACAAACGTTGAGGCCGTTTTGCGGCTGTGGCCTGGGTATCTGTTATGGGGTATCTGCGGCTGCGAGAGTGGTGCCCAAAGCAGGGAGGGATTGGGGGCCCCAAACTGGCGCCCACACTTCCTTTCATATGCGAAATGAAAAATTTTACGCCAACTTGACAGTGGAAGTGGCAGCAAAGTTGCAAATGTGCCTTGTTGTTGTCGCACTCGTTGTTGTTATTGTCGCTCTTGGTGTCGTTGTTGCTGCTGTTGTTGTTGTTGTTGTTGGCGGCATAGTCCCAAATAAAAGGCATAAAATTTGCCAGCCGCCACTTGAACACAGAGAGTCGCATAGTTTTTATGTCCATGGGTCGGCCTTTTAATGCGCTCCATGTTCGCAGTAGTTGCAATTGCAATGAAACAGCAGCTGGTCGCTTCGCCAAGGCTCCACTTTGTTGACTGAATAAAGTGAGCGAGGGGCCAGCTGAGGAACCGCTATTGGGTTGTTGGTTATCTGTCTGTCTGTGGGCTGGCACTGGCACTGGCACCGTTTCTTCGGTAGCCGCAGTCAAATGCAAATTTTTTATGTGACGAAAGCGCAACAAAACAAAAAAAAAAAAAACAGATGCGTGAAAAGCGGCGTCGCTTTTCAACGTGATGCGATCTATGGGGCAGGTTCAGGGAAGGCATCGGAGGCGGACATTGGGTCAGAGCAATGCATAAACGTGCAGTTGACAGAGGTCGATGCGCGTAGCTTGGTAGCCATATGACTTGCAAAGTGCACTCGGCTGGCGATTAAGGGCGAGGGGGTGGGGCGTGTGCTCTTCAAGATATGTAAAATGTGTGAAAGATTCAGATGAGATATGATCTTTTAAAATTATTTTATTAGAGCAATATTTTATTTGTATAGCATTAAGATCTAAGTCCGTCGTCTTGTGCTAAGTTTATGACAGACATAAATTTGAATAAAATGCAGCGCAATGATGGAATGAAAAATGCACATGATTTCTTTCATGCGTGGTTAATTAAAAGTCTATTTTTAGCGTGTTTTAACATTTCAGATATGACTTTTCCACCTATTTCTATTCTTTAGCCATCCTTTAAATTGGATTCGAAGCCGATCGGATGTTAAGCAAAAAAGTTTGCCCTAATCTCCTTTCCATTAACTTTTCACACTTCCTGCTGAAATGTCCGAAAACCTTGTCTTAACATGCACTAACATCAGTTGGGGTAACATCAGCAAGAAAGACAGCTGCGTTGATCGGCAATCCGTCAGTCCGTCAGGACTCACAGCTTTATACATAGAGATTATAATTCAGGCAACTAATGTTGGCAAAACACTTAACAATAACCGTCGCCGGCGGAGCGTCAACAGTAGCTGCCGCCACATAGCCCACAGCCCGAAGCAGCTGTAGCAGCTGCAGCTTAACTGCACCATCGCCAACAACAACGGACGCGGCCAGGGCTTTAGTTCCAGCTTCTCCCCCGGCTGCTCCGCTGATAACGTGCACCATTAACACCCGCAAACAATAACCAAGTCGAAAATTAATTGAAGCCAGCGCCGCAGACGGTCCCTGGCAGGCGTTGGACCGCAAGTTGCCCCGTTCCCAGTCCGCCCAGTTGCCTTGCCCCCCGACTATACGCCGTACTCTCGCAGACAGACATTGCAGACGCCCTGGCATGTCATTCATTTAGTTTTCTATGCCTGGGCCCCGAGCCCCACTACACCAAGCTCCACAGCACTTCTCCACACTGCTCTCAGTCTAGCTCCCCGCGCCCGTTTTGCCATCTGCTCGCTGAAGTACCGTTGCCTGCGGCCTGCCCATATTATTTTCGCACTCTCCAAACTGCCGGCCGACTGCCGCCAACTGAGTCACTAAAAAGCGGCATTTTATTTGCACTCCAAGACGCGAAACTCTGCGCCAAAAATTATTACGCGCCCAACAGGCAGCATCAGCAGCCCCACGATGCAATTCAAGTTGTTTCCATGCCCTAAAAGAGAGTATTATTATTTTCTCACCAAATGTGTAACACATAGCAGGTGATGTCTGCGACCCCGTGAAGTATAAATTCTTGATCCGAATCAGTAGCCGACTTGAGCTTATGTTGCAGGTAGTATGTATAACATATACGGTCGGATATAGTTGCTGTACAAGCGACTTTCATGTTATTCAAATTATCTTCGCATAACTTGGTTACGATAATCATACACATATGATCGAAATATTACCTCGCACTACTATATTCCATAACTCTATAGGAACAATCGGCTGAAACATAAGTCTTTGCACAGAAAACTTTGCTGATATTCAAGCTATCTTAATCAAGCTCAACAACTATGAGCTTAACTATTCTCATTGCAAATTTGTACATGTCTAAAAGGGTATTTGATCTTCGGTTTGCCAAAGAAAGCAGTTCTTTCTGTTGTATCTGTTGCTGCTGCAGCATTTTGCTTTCTTTTTGCTGTTGTGTGTTGCCTGGCATTTAATTGCCACATGCAACACATGTTGACGACGCCAACGCCAGCGTCAGCGCAAAAAAGGACAGCTTGGAAAATTAATAGAAAAATATTTTTTAACCATTTTTTAATTTGGGCTTTGTGGGCGGCAAAAAGAAAAAATGATTACAACAAAAGCATTTTATTTTTCGCCTCCTGCAATTTTTCTTGGGTATACAATTTCGTCGTAATTGTGGTTAATGTTATGGATATTTTATGTGGGAACTCAAGCGAGACTAAGTACTCGTCGGGCGGGGCAGGAGGCGAGAAGTGCTAAACGAGAGCAAACAAATGGGTATAAATTCTAGACAAGATTGAGATAGTGTTATTTAAGTGGCCACAACATAATGAAAAATGTTGTTTCTAATTAAGAGTATTATCGAACCTAAAAACAGTTATTAGATAGTTGCAAGATTAGAAGTTTGCGGCTATAAATAGCTTAAAAGAAATGTTATCCAAAAGAAATGTTACAAATGTAGCATCGCATCAGAAACAAAGCATTTGTCCACATTCCTTTTATTATTTAGGTATAGGCATTCTAATTTTAAGCTTTTAAATCTTCTTTAGTTTGCTTTTAACACTTTCCTGGCTGCTGTCTCAATGGCAAATGCTTTGTGCAAGTCACATTCTCAATGGGCTCAAGACACGCAGTTCCTAACCAGCTGCAATGACAACCAAGCAAAGTTCAATGCCATCTCCTGCCACCGTATAAATATGCCATAATTTAGCCAAAGCGCAGCGTCAGGGCCAAAAGCTGCCCTTGGTCGGGCCCGGGCCCGGCTGGCAACGGCCAGCTCCCCTGGGGCCCTGGCTTGCATACCATTCAATGTCGGGCATAAATTTTCTACCGTGCGCCTCTGTGCTCTGAGCTAAAAATGTAATAAACAATTTTTTGCCTGGCATTTTTTACTGCAGCGCGTCTGAAAAAATGCAGGCAACGGCCACAGAACAATAGAAAAACCATTTTAGCAATTTTTAACATTTTCTTTAATATATATATATATATATATGTATATTTTCCGTGCCAGGCGACGGCGGCAGCGACACAAAAACCACTTTATCATTGAAATGCTGCAAAGTGACGACGACCAAAGAACTGGAAAAATATTTTTCTATAATGGACGCAGTTTTTTGCCACATGAAAATTAAAAGCAAGCTACTAGAAATACAAGTAGCAAAAATGCATGCGACAGTTGAATACTCTATAAAAAAACAAAGAATATTGAATATTCAGGGTAGAATTTGTTGGAGGAAAACAACTATTTTTCTTAGTCTGGGATTATTCGTGATTAAATTCAACCCATATTGAATCATTTTTAGAATTTTTCAATAAAAAGGTGTTCTTTATATGAATACATGTCTTTGTATAAGGTTGAGCCCTGGTCCAAGATGAATTCCTGCTAATAACTGTAACCAATTAAAATGTGAGAATAATATTTATCATTTTTAAAGGTAAATTATGATTATTTTCTTTATTTAATTCGTACTACATTCTATTCTTATCCCTTTATATTAACTCTTAGTCAATATGGGATAAATTTGGGAAACCTTGATCAAATGAAAGGCTATTCGAAATAATACAAATATATGCATTTAATGCTAATTGACAATTGATTATATTAAGCTGAACACAATACCTAAGTACTGCCAACTTCTTGAGTTGCAAATTTGTTTGCCACAAGAACTATGCCCCACTGTAAAAGTTTTGAAAAGAGCATCTCATGGTCAAAGGCAGCAGACAAGGCTGTAGACGACGATGACGACGACGACGACGACGACGACGACGACGACGACGACGACTAGGACGACTCCGAGTACAACGGAAAGTGCAAAGTGTTGTACCCACAAATTTTTGCATTGTGTTTTTTGTTAATTGCATACAAAAGTCGCACAAGCCGCCTAGGTCGCAGAGGTCGTTTTGGGTTGAAAAAAAAAGAATGCATAAAGAAAAAGAAAAATCGTCACATGCGAATATGGCAAACAATTCAACGCCTTTGGCTTAGCTTGTGTCTGCCGGACACAGCTCACTCCCCCAAGCAAGCGTCTGTTGGCCAGTTGCAGTTTGTTGTTGTTGTTGTTGTTGCTGCTGTTGTTATTGTTGTTGTTGTTGCTGTTCGCGTTGGCTCACTTCTTGGCTAAGGTTATGGCTTAGAGAGGGCTCCGTGGCCAGACATTGAAATTAAATGCGCAAAAATTACGCTGCAATTATGCGGCGTCAGAGACGTTTTGTGTTAAAAATTATGGCTCTGGGAATTTTCGCTTTGCCAGCGAAAGTTTTCCGTTTGCCGCCCTGCCTGGCTTATATTTTATGGCCATGTAAATGGCAAACTCTGAAGCCTCATCGTACACATCCTCAACCACGCTGGGCCTGGGGTATAATAATCGCCCTGCGCCAGCGAGTGTGAAGTGTTTGCTTTTTTTGCGTAGGTTGTGGGAGCCGTGGAAATTGCAGTTGATGATTAGGCGTGAAATATGCGGCGACCATGCCTGCAAAAAACTGTCCGAAATGTGTCCAAGGGAGTGTTCATTTGAATGGCGTTCCGGGCGTTGAGCTGTTTATGCTCAACAGATTGATAAAGGCCAAATGCAAGAAGATCGCAAGATATGAGAATTGATTTCTTTCGAAGTAGAGTTTTATAGATACATTTATTCTGGCTGCACGGACGAAAAAATGCCAGCTTTACCACATATCTGAACCCTGCTGTATCTTTATACAAGTCTTTGGGAAATGTAAATCATATTGAAGCCCGATTGCTAAACGAAGCTAAAGAAGGTTAAATAAAGTCTTGAGAGCCTCACTACATATTCATATTGCACATACGGATCATATTTTTATGAGCATTGAATTTAAATTATTAAAAATAAATCGTTACTTTTAATTACTTTTCTTTACAACTTGGCCAGCTCAAGTTATCGTTTGAGTTTTTTCTTATATAAAGCTTACATATTTATGTAACATTTTTTTTTTTTCGTACCCATTTGTGAGCTGGCTGTGCTTACTTTTAACAACCTGGGCTGGCATTACGATTCTGGTGCCATGTCGTTTGCTTTTTGCACAACAATTTCAGCTCATAAAACGCAAAAACCTTTGGCCCTAACAGTCATAAATGTGAACGATTCACCGGACGACTGGCAGAAGACTGGCAGCCACTCACCAAAGAGCTGTCAAAATGGCTCGAGGCTGCGAACGTGGTGGGAGGGTGCCGGGAGGCACAACACACACACGCCCCCACGCACATGGGGCTAGAAAAAGATGCCGCCTGTCTGCGGGCGAGGCGATGGCACCTTTGTGGGAGTGGGTGGAGTCGCGACTAGTTAGCAGAGCCAAGTGCCAGGCGAAATTAAAATAAAAATGCATAAATATGAATGATGAAGACATAAAATGTATAAAAAGCAGAATGCCAGACAGAGCAAAGCGACTGCTAAAAATTATTTCAATTTCAAGTTGAATGAGTTCCCCGTGAAGTTATAACTTTAACAGTCGTCATAATATTTTGAAATCAAAACTGCACTATAAACTAAAATACTAAATGGAAGTTGCAGCGTACAACTTGCAACTTGCAGCTGTAGCCGGAGCCGGAGCCGAAGCCGAAGCCCGCATTGGAGCTGGAGTTGCGACCTGGGCAACTGCGAACTGGGAAATTTGAAGTCGAGTCGCAGCTGGCGTTGACAGTGCCAAAAGAAGGAAGCGTGGAGAATGGGGGCCATTGGCTTGCCTATCCTGACTGGCAGTCGCTGCTGCCAGGCCGTGGTTTAATAGCTTTTCGGGGCAGAGTCGCACAAGAGACACAAGGAACACGCCCACAAATCCAGCCAAGAGTACCAGTTGCTGTTGTTGTTGTTGGAAACGCCTACCTAATCATTTTGCCGTTGACACTTGACACTTGCAAAAGAAATGCGACAACAGCGGGAATGTCTTTGTCTTTGGGCTTTGGGCTTTGGTCTACGTCTTGGCTTTGCTTTTGCTCTTCCCCATTCCGCATACGACATGTTGTACAAGAGCTGTTTTAAAATTTCTTTAAATTTTTGTTTGTTCTTCTTTTTTTTTTTGCCACTTGCCAGATGCGTTTGTAAATGTGTTTGTCTTTGAAGATCCCGACTAACAAAGTGGCAGCTGATCTCAGTTCCTGCAGAGTGGGTAGTTTGGTTTTATAGATAAACATGTTATGGCACAATTAGATGGCTAAATGTGATTTATTGTTGGTGGGCAGTTCTTGATAGATATGAAAGTAAAAAAGTTTAGAGGGGGATTATGTATATGTAGAGATTATATGATTGATTATATGATGCATGTTAGGAGTCTAATAAGATTCGTTAATAATAGTATAGTATAGATGATCTGTATACAATTATAAGCTTAACTTAGGTTTCATATTTTTATTTTATTTATATGCAGTAAGGTTATATATAGAGGCCGATCTTTATCAAATTGACAAAGTTTAAGTTAGTAATATTAGATTGCAGAAATTTAGACTTGAAAGGATTTCTTTTCTATTTATAACAGACAGTCACGTTTTTATGAGGGCGCAATATCCTGCTTACAGCATTAATACTAATTTTACTTAATACTAAATTCATTAATCATAAACTAAACTAAGTTAAGAGCCTTAAGTTTTCCTATATCTATATATATACATATAGACATATTTGTATCACGTATCAGAAGTGGGGCACATATAAGAGCAATAGCTGCTGTTATTAAAGCAATTGTAAGTAGATAGAGAATTTGAATAATGCTAAATAATGTAAAGCATTTCCAGAAAACGTACTTTCCAACTGCGCTGATGTCTGTGTCACAGATACCCTCCCACATGTTGAGTCAGTCTTTGACAGCGACGCGTTCTCAGCCTCCCTTGTAATTGATTTGTTGTTTTTTAAATGTGGCGCTCATTGCGCTAAACTCTATAAATTATGCACTCAAGACTGTCTCAGTCCAGTGAGGCGTGGCAATTTGTGTGTTGCATGCAAAACGCCAGCCAAATGACGCATGAAAAACAAAATCAATAAGAAACGCGCGAGTGGCGGGGGTGAAAAACTTTTTCAGAACTGCCAACTCAGAACATTTTTGTGGTCGCTTCAATTCACAAGGTCTGCCTATTCTATATAAAAATAATAATAATAAAAAAAAAGGAACAAAAAACACGCTTATTTAAGCAATAATTTCTTGACGCTCTTTTCAGGTTCGCCTTTTCTTTGGGTTCTCTTTTTTCTTGTTTTTTGATTAATGGTCCCGCTCATAAAGTGACACATTGAAAATTGGAAAGCAAATCAAGCACAAAAAGCAGCCGAAAAGTCGCAAGGCAAACGCATGAAATCAGCACAAAAATAAATAAATAATAAAAGGCAAGCCAGAACAGGCCAAGGAATTTGTTGCTAAAAGTGTAAAAACTTGAGCCTCTGCCCAAAAGGTCGTCAAAGTGAAAAATTCGATAAACGAAAATGGACAACGCCAGCAAAAGCAGCGACAGCGACTGCGACTGCGAATGCGAGAGCAACAATGGCGCAGCGCACGAATTGAAACGGAAATCCTTATTGAACTAGAGTGATCCTGAGGGGGTTGGGCTTGGAGGAGCAGGAAGCTGAACGGCGCGCAAGAATCGCCGGCCGCGCTGCTGCGTTCGCAAACCGGAAGAGCATGCTGCCGAAAATTTGTGCTGAGTGGCAGCTGAGAGCATCTCCGGCTGCTCCTGCTGCTCCTGCTGCTGCTGCTGCTACTGCTGCTTGGAGGCTCTGGCGTTGTTCTGCTGCTGTCCAGCGGCGGATGCCTAATGGCAACGCGACACAAAACACAGACGCACACACGAAACGCGCCGGAAATGGCTGGAAATGCCCTTTTCCAAGGCGACTTGGCCATATCGAGGCGGCAAATGTCACTCAAGCAGCAGTTGCAGAGACGCAAATGTATCATTGGCGCGAGGAGACATCATTTTAAAGTACACACTTGAAGTCCTTTTATCAATGACAGGCTCATATCCATTTCTGCAAATGTTTAACATTTTTTCATTCAAACATATCTTCTGTGGAAGCACTAAATGCTCTGCATATTTCAAGGTAAGTGTACATCATTTGTGTTGTTTTTTATAATTTATATCTTTGCCAATATAGTTTGATAATTTCAATTTTAACAGATACTTTGGCCATAATTAGTTCGTACTGATATTAAAAAGCCCTGCCAAAGTACTTAATAGTCCAGCGATGATCTCTGCAAAATCCGTCTTTCGTCTTCTCGGGGGTTCAAACCCTTAACTTCGTGCTCAGTGTGCCGTCTACGTCTACTCAATCAGAGACCATTTTGTCCGTTTGGTTTCGTTGTAGGTCGAACAAGCGCCCATATTGAACTCTACTATTTCCAAATCTTGCTTAACCTTCATTTAAGCCAGCTATTTGGGCTGTTGTGTGTTATAAATCAGTCCTTATATACTTTTATCTGGTCCTTGCCAATGTGGTGTCTTCATGCCTCCAGTGACCGCCTGCAGTTTTCAGCAGATTAACACGTTCGGCTCTGGACGGTAGCCACAACAACTTTAATTAAGAGCCAGACTGAAAGCACAGTTAGTGCCAAAGCCTACCACAAAAAACACTTGTTAGCCAAGTTGCTGCTGCTGCTGCTGCTGCTGCCAAAACAAACGCAGAGCCCCAATTGAGATGAGGTTTTCGAGCACACACCCACTTGTGTCCAGTCGTTGGGCCAATCTGTCTTAACTGCCAATTTGCGTAAAAATGCTGGCACACATGCAAAATAGGCCAGGCTCGAGACGAAGCCAGCCTGGGCAGGTGCTGGATGTGCTGATTTTTCATTTAATATCCCAAAAAGGGAAGCTCTATGCCACTTCCTTTACCCCGCCTCCTCCTCTGTGTGCGTGTGTGTGAATTGGCACCTCGTGAGGCAGTTGGACACATGGCGCCCGTAGTTTTAAGCATAACGAATTGGATTGTCATGCCAATCGATAAATATTTGCACATGGCCTGCTACAACGAGGCGCCTCTTAATGTGGGCTAAGTGGCTGGCCTGGCCAGGCATGAAGCAACTGCAGCTCAACAAAGCTACAACATGGCGTGGCGAGCATATTAGCCCACACAAAACTACCAAAACAGGAGCAAAAGAGAGAGAGACAGATAGAGAGAGAGAGAGACAGAGAGAGCGAGAAAGCCCTTGGTCAATATTAAATGACAGCACTCGGAGCGTGCCCTGTGCGGGCCACCCAACAAAAGGATGTGCTCTCGCCCAGTCCTTGCAGCGTTTGCCAAATAGAATTTAAATCTGTTAAATCCTCGTACATGACAGTTTTCTGTGTTGAATTTGTCTTTGCTTCAATTGTTGCTATACTTTTTTTCTTATTTATTTTTGCTTATGGCTGCTGGCAGTCTGGCCAAGGCACAGCTATCTATATATATTGAGAGGGAGAGAGAGAGAGGGAGGGAGAGTCCTTTCAACTTTCTGGGGATTTCATCTTTTAAGCTTTCGCTGGTGTCTTCGGTGTGGTCTCGAGGTGATTTTGATTGAGTGCGATTTGTACTTTGTGTTGCCTACGTGTTTTGGTTTTTTAAATAATATTTACCTCGTGTGTGGCTGTACTTTTTCTTTTCTTTTTTTGTGTATCTAGGATTTATTGTTGCCTCTGGTCCCTGATTGCGAAGGATGACGTCGGCTTTCACTTTTATTAGTCGTATGTGGCAACGGATATTGTTTGATATTATTTGCTGTTTGCCATTTACTTTTTAGTTGCTGAGGCTTTTACATTGCCAAGTTAGTATTTACTCAGCCGTAAGAAAGGAAATGGATTTATTATAGGGACAACGTACAAGAAAATTGATATGGGACGCACAGCAGGAGATTGCAAACTAATGTTTGGACTGTTAAGAAAAAAAAAATGATTGTTACAAATCTGTAAGAGTACAGCCAAAATATATATCATACCATAAATTATTTGGCGACAATGATTTTGGAATTTGTAAAACATTCGATAAAAGAAAAACATTTCTTCATCTGGAAGAGCCTTGAAGAGTCAGTGTATAAAAGACTTTCCTTTTGTATCATGCACCAAAATTCAAAACAATTTGCACTAGTCTAAATCTTTTAAGTGGGAATAAATTCTTCTTCAACTATCGCTACACAAAATCGCCCTACTTCGAAATATAAAGCAACATTTAACTGCCACTTTCGCATTAATGTTTGGCATGTGTCATGGAATGGCCCCAGCCTCAACTTTGCTGAAAGATTCTTGCGTCTAAAGTGTATCACATGCTTGCCAATCTTACGCACCTTTCGAAAACTTCAGATGCGAGACAGCATTTCCCAAGTTCAATGTACACAGCGCGACGTAAAAGGCCAATGGCCTTTTGCCGGCCTGCAGATTATCCATGCGGCCTACAATTGCAAGCCATAAATATCTGATCTACTCGTAAACTAAACAAATTAGCGCCCGCTGTTGGCCCGAGGCAGACACACACACACACACAGGCACTATCAACTTAATGCTAAATCGATCATGAAAGCGGCCAAATGCAAAACATAAACATAAACTCGGTCAAAGAGTTGCGCTAAAAGAATAAAAGTATTGTGAGACAGTCCAGTTCGGAAACATTTTACGATTGCAATAAACAGACAAAGCAGCACACATTGCTTTGAAATTGATTTACGAGGCGATAATATTAACAAGCATTCGGCTCAATAGATCATCCATCGAATTAGCACTTGACGCCTGGGCGCAACGATTACAGCGAAATGGCACTTAAACAGGGAAACACTTAGAAAGTAGGCAGTGTGTGAGGTTCTACGTGTTACAGTTACACATCCAGGTGCTATATAAGCCACTTGTGATCGTCTTTAGGAGCACAGTCATCATCACCCACTGAAGCTACCAAGATGTTTAGGCATTATATTTCAAGTTTCTTGCTCCTAGCTGCCTGCGTGGCCATCAACGCTGCCAGTCACAGCAGCTCCGGAGAAGCCTCTGGACATAAAGCGGGTGAGTTAAAGGAGCTAAGGCGTTGCAGGAAACCTCTGGTTGGGATCAAACAGAAAACAGAGCTGGGAATTCGAGAACTATCTAAGACGGATTATTAAAGCATCATTCGTCAGTTATCATAGGATGCAGCGCTTGAAGGCTTCTTTCTACTATACAAAATCTGCCAGCTGTGTTGATAAGGAGAATACGACTACTTAATATACTGCTAAAAGTCGACCCAGAATACCTGAGCGGCTTTGCCATCTGGATTTCGACTCTACAGGTTGATTATAAATGCACAGGGCACTACTCATCGCCATTTACTAGGTGAATATGGATCCAACCAAAAGTCTACAAGTCTTCATACAGCAACATAATCATCAATCCAGAGAAAAGTTTGTGGATTCAGCTCCAAATAATATCGTTAGGTGGATCTAGATCTAGTTGCTCCATATATTCTTTCAATTTCTATCTTTAATTGGACCGCTTAGAGAAGTTGTCTAGGTTGTACTTCCAGTTTTGTTTAATACAAATGAATTTTTTTTCCATTGCCTTCATCTTTACCGTTCTTGAACCACGCCCACAGCACTTGCTGCGATTCAACCACGCCTACTGCTTTGGAACAGACGCTCTGAAAACAAACCGCAGCAACCGATCGTCATTGTGCAACCCAATTCGGATGATTCCGACAGACATTATCATCATCATCGTCCCCACTATCCTGACTACTACCCATACCCGTATCCACCGACACCGCAGCGTCCACCCTTCCAGATTCCTGGACTCAACGACTATTTCGGTGGAGGTGGACCCTCGATTATCATCATCAACCCGAATAATGCGCAGAATCTTACTGCTCCCGCTGCTCCAGCTGCGCCCGCTACTGGCGGCAGAAGCGGAGGCTTGCGTCGCAATGCCGTTCCCATTATTGATCTACTACAGGGTCTTAATGCCCAGGAGGATGATACGGAAGTGATCAATGCGGCGGAGAATGAGTCGGAGGCAGCAGCAGCAGCAGCAGCAATGGCCGCTGCTCAAGCGCCTCTGGCTCAATATGGCGCTGAGGAGCGTGACGAGGATCTGGCCGAGGATGAGCTGGCGCTGCTGGAGCGGCAGGCAGCACGCGGCCTAAGCACCAAGCACTTGCTCTCGCTCCTGCTGCAGGACAAGCGACGCAAGCACTTCCAAGAGGCTGCTGCCGGCATCTACCTGAGGAACTACAATCAGAATCGAAAGTGAGCCCAGTGAGCGGCGAGTGATTTTTGTATTCCGCAGTTGAGAATCGAAGGCAAATAAATTGAAATTATCCAAGGCAAAAGCCAAGCCAAAAAGCAAAAACCCAACTCCTCTCTTCTCTATTTGTCTTCATTATGCCGTTTGCCGTGGTGTGCACTTTATCATAGCTCCCCGGAGAAATCTAAGCTGAGTTGTTTCTCGTTGCCAGCGCTGCTTCTCCTTGTCTCAGCAGTTTGGCTTTGTTTGCTCCGTTCCACGTACCCCATGCGTACATATATTTTTCTCTATTTTTTTTTGTTTTTGCCCAACATTTTGAGAGAATTCGCATTCTAGTTTCCAAGCAGTCGCAGCACAAAAATAATCTGCAACTGCAGTTGAAATATTTATTTGCAATTCCCCAAACTAACGTGTGCTCCTTCTGCAGCTACCTTTCTCTCCCTCTCTCTTTCCTTTTCTCTGATTCAAAATATAGCCACACGGTAACCACAGCAGGTAGCTTAGGTATGGTATAGGACAGCATTGGGCTCATTTCGCACTGGTGGGGCTTGGAGAAACAAAAAGTTGTGCGTTTCGAGTTGTAGCTGCTGCATTTATTGTTTCAGGCTCAAAACTTTCAGAGCCAACAAAAAACAACACGAAGCTAGCTTTATAAATTGTTGTGCATAAAATACAAGTTTGTATTTGTCTTTTTTTTTTTTTTGTATCCAACGGCCAGCATAAGTCCATCATAAATACAATAAAGCCAATGAAGTTACGTCTGAGAGGCCAATTGGTTTTTCTTTTTTTTTTTTAATAAAACATATTTCATATATTTGCGAAAAGGCTAGAAATCAATGTAAGCTAATACTAGATGAATGGGCATAAAAAGCGGCAAGCCTTGCGGGCCTGAAACTAAATAAATAATAATAAATGAAATTTACTTTTTCGTTAGATTTTTTAACCTGGAAGTACTAATATTAAGGCTAATATCTTCAGCATAGCTTTCGACTTTATTCTTACAAATCTTCAAATCCTTAACTTGGTGGATATTGCGAGCTTTAAGCAACGATAGATCCAAAGCGAACATTCTTCAACTATATCTTGGAATATGTTAATATGGGTAAATGATAATAGTTTTCCGTTCTATTATTACTATTCGCACCCATATGAAAAAGAGATTACCTATTCTAATACACCTAATTCACCTTATATTTCAGTTTGCATAAACCTTACATTAGATTAGACATTATATTATCCACTAGTTCGTCTGTTAAGCACAAAACTTTGCAGACTTTGTTAAAAGGGCATTAAAGCTGAGGCATATTTTGCAGACGGCATAAACTTTTAGCCAGACAATCACGAATTGTGGCTGTCGCACTTGCTAAAGGCCGTATTGGACGCAGTAGCTCCGAAGCTATGCAAGGCTCGAATTCCTGCAGCTCAGCTCAGTAGTTGCCCATTTCACTGGGGCGCCGCTTCGCATCGCAACGTTAGATACGAGCGGAGCGCTTACAAAAACAAAGTGGAGCAAAAAAAATGGCAGCCCACCTGCTGCCAGCCAGGAGCCAGAAGCTCGAAACCAGCTAGTCTAGCAGTCTAGAAACTCCTTTGGCAGCCTTTTTATATTTTTCTTGCAGCCCCTGCACTCGGATACGAGCACGGACACGGTCGCTCGGCGCTGCCTGCTGTCGTTTGTTGCATGTCCTGCGGCGGCCGAACTTGTTTGAAATTTGACGTGTGTAGTTTGCTGTCCTGGCGGGTGCGGGGGGTGGGTGTGGGTTAGGTGCTGCTAGGAGCAGATAGCTGCCGGTTGCTGCTCCAAAGCTGCACTTATTTTTGCAAATTTATATGCAAGCTGCAGCGGCAGCACGAAAAATGTTCGTTTCAATTTCGCTTTTTTGCTCGGCTTCGCTTAACAAATTGATGAATGTCTCGTCGCTGTGCTTGGCTGGGCAAGGCCAGAAAGTAAGCAGGAGGCGGTCGGTGGCACTGTCGGGACGATTGGGCTTTTTAAGGGCATACTGTTGGACCTGCCGACTGGCCAACTTTAGTAAGATGAATGTTTGCCCAGGCAAATGACAGGCAGCGAGTGCCTTCCATCTTGATTTTTGAGTGCATAATGACAGGAGGAGCCCTGGCGCACTGGCCAGCCATGTAATTGGTTAGCACCGACGTCGTCTACGACTCTTAAAGTGCTGCTCTCGAAGTGCTGTCAGAGCCAGGCAAAAGAACAGCTAGCACATATACCCCCCCAAAAAAAAAAGAAGAACAACAAAAATAGTGGAGCATCAAAGGCAACCGGATAAGCGTTGCCGGTGCTGGTGGAGGCGTCATCATCATCTCAGTCCTCATCGCCGCCGTTCTCGTCGTGGTCGTGGTTTGTCTCGGTTTGCAATTTCACAAATGGATTTGTTGTAATTTCTTTTGCCACAGCACCTGATGCTCACACAGCGACAGATAGAAAGATAGACGGATAGACAGACAGACATACGGACGTAGGGACATTCAGACAGTGCAAACAGAAAACTGCGAGAAAGAAAAAAATCACACACAAAATATAAACACAATGTGGAAATAGGAAATAACAAAAAGGCAAACTGCGCGCGCGCTCTCCAAACATTGCAAACTTTTACACTTTACACATTTTCACATATGAAAATATTTTTTGCAAGTTTTTATCACTACCCCAAAGACCCACCCAGTCGAGCACCTCAGCACCACACAAAACATTTATGGGATTTGTGTTTGCCAGACATGTTTGCATTTTGTATATGCGATATGTTTGAAAATCCCATTTCTGCCATTGCGAGGTGGCAACGGGTACGGATTTTGGTTCGAGAGGCGGGTGCCCAGCTTCTCGTTCAGGATATGCATAACATAGGGACTTGTACTTTGTCTATTTTCTGTTTCCCCCTGATCAGGGGGGCTTAAAGTTAACAAAGCAAAGGGGGAATGGGATCTAACTGGTTCAGAAAAAAAGGACAGGGAAAGTATGATGAACATTCCGTATTATCACTTTGAAAGTTTATGAAGCCTGGAATATGCCTAGCTTCTGTTAAATATAGTTTTGTTAATAATTACTTAAAAAGTTTTGTCTTTTCAATATTAATGCAAATATTTCAATGAGTAAAACTTGTACTTATATTTCCAAATAGTTTCAAAGTTCTAGGCCCTTATCTCTTCCATAAGATTTTCATAACATTTTCATTCGATTTTCATTTGCATTCACTTATCAAACAGTTCAACTAAAACGTAGCCGATCGTTACGGTATCTTTCGATAGTCTATCTTTCGAATAGTCTATGCAATCTTGATGATCATCCCGACTGTCTGACAGATGATATATGAACAATTTGCGTGCCAGTTAAATTTCGCACATTTTCAATGGCTGCGTGCTTGTCAGAGGAAACTCGGAAAATGTTGAATAAATATTTATTATTAATATGAGACCCCCAAAAACTTTGCAGCCATAATGACCACAACTGACCATAGCAAACACTTGGACAAGTCGCCGCCCATCCCCTCCTCAACACACCCTGCTGTTGCTGCCGCAATGTTGTTGTTGTCGTCTGTTTTACAAATGACTTTCGTTCACGTTAGCGTCGTCGACGACGTCGCCAACTTAAGTCATAATTTTCCATCATAATTTTCTATTTTTCTATTTATTATGTCCAAAGTTTTGTTGTTGTGCCACGTCCTTGTTGTAGTTCAGCTTGATTAGTTTCTTACTGTCTCTCTTCCCCTTGCTTTCTCTCTCTCTCTCTCTCTCTCTCACTTTCTGACCGTGCCCGCACGTCGCCATATTATATTGTATTTAGCTTGCCAAGTTAATGCCACTATAAGCAAATTGAGGTTATGTTGACTCTGTTTAGTGCTTTCGCTTTATTGTTGTTCTATCGCTTTTGCCCGTGATTTCGCTTCGTTCCACTATTTGCCTGATTGATGCGCCAGATAGATTGTTGATTGAGTGCTGAATGCTACAGTTTGAGATATGAATGGTGTTTCTTTTACTTTATGGAGTTTACTTTGTCATTTAAAAGAGCAATGGGAATATATTGCAGCCTTCAGATTGCTTCAAGAAACGGTAAACTTATATAGGTTAAGGCAGTGAAGGCAAGTAAAGGCAGTAACAACTTGCAATGAAATTAAAGGTATTCATAATATTATATTGTGAATGTACAATACAAATTATCTTTAACAATTGGCAAAGAAGTTAGATGTTTTATTTATAAATATAGTTTACAATTCGTCTTTTCACCTTTTAGATTCATAAAATAACTTCTTGTTAGCTATTAGAATTTTGTCTTTAATATGTAACGCACAGAAGGAGATCTGGTAGAGTATATATATTTTCTCTCAGTCTTAAAGCTTTTGTCTTGTATAGGTCCGTCTTTGCAATTTGTTGCAGGCAGTACATATGTCGGAACCGGCCGGATCGGATTACTATATCATATAGCTGTGATTTGAACGATCGTTCATAAAGTTGACTCTGATATGGAAGCCTTTTTATACCCTTGTTCGAGTTTAAAGAAATTGACCAAACTCGAGATGTATTAGTGCCAATATGATTCTTATATATATGCCATATCTTATCAACATTGGGCCACCTTATCATATAGCTGCTAAAGGAAAGATCGACTATCTCACTATGTATTTCTATATACTAGTTAACTGATATTCTACTAATTTATAGCTCAATCGATTAATTCATTCAATTAATAGTAATACATAGTAATACATGTACATACATTCAATACTAACAGATATATTAATAGACAAACTTACTTGTTCTATAATAAGTATAAAGCTTATACGCAAACGCCAACTCTTTCATTTTGCAATGGCATTACCATAAACAAGAGGAAAAAATAAATAGTTTTCAACTAGAAACCGAAGAAACCATAACCGAATGCTCGCCCACACGATGGCAATAAAATTATATAGAAATCAACGAGGGCGCACAATAAATTCCAAGCCGAAATGAAATGTGCCGCCAACTGGCAACAACATTATGTCAAGTGTGCATGCAGTCGACACCTGCAACAGAAATCGGGGCGGAACGAACTAAAAAAAAAACTGAATATATGTTTAAATGGAATCGGGGCTCAACTGCGGAAGCAATGTATTTGGGTGGTAACCGCGCTTTGTAGGCTGCTCCGATTACAGGCAAAAAAAGAGAAGAAAATCACAAGAAACAAAAAATATATATATGTATATGGAAAAAAATCGAATAATGTTTGGCGCATTTTACACTTTGATGTGCCATGGCGCATTTTGTGTGCTATTTTTAAACGTTTGCAGCATTCGCACAGCAGGTGGTGTGCCTGTGCCCGTGCCTGTGCCTGGGGTCTCGGGTCTCGGGTCTATGAAGTACCGACCCAGGAACGTGACCAACTAGCCATGTTGACAATGTTAAGGCGAACATTGGCTGCGTCCACTTAAAACTGTCAATAAATCAAAGAACATTTGTCATGCACACGCCCGAAACGTTGCCTCAACGTTTGCCAATCCACAAACTGAGAAAACCCAATGGCCAACAGCAAGGCCCAGACCCATGCCCGGAGTTTCGGGCAAGTGCTGAAATACCTGACAGTCGTTCTTTGGCATTATACCTGTTGCGCAGGCGCCGCTCGGCACTGTTTATGAGGGTGCTGGCCGTTCAGTTGTTGTTCTTGAAGCTCAGCTCAATTGATTAGATTAACGGCCCGAGATAACAGCCGGCAACTGTCGGCTGGGCAACAACTGCTACAGTTTTGTTACTGACCACAGAGCACGGCAAATAGTTCCCATAGTCCCATTGCCGGTCTGGCTCAGCCTCAGCCTCTGCCATCCATGTCGTCCAATGCAGACACATAAATCATTTTTGTTTATTAATATCTTTTGGGTTTGCCTTCGACTGTCCACTTCTTTATTTTGGCAAGTTTGTTTTGTTAGTTTTCAAAATCGATTTACAAATTTATATGCAGCTCTCTTCATATACTGTAAATACTGCGCAGTTTTATTATTGTGTCTGGGTTTCATCTTGCAGCACATAAAAAAGGTTCTAAAAAGAACAACATGCAGCTTGTTGTATATTCGATTTATGAATGAATAAAGTACGAACATCGTAATTATAAAATTATGTTTGATAAACAGCATAAGAAATTCAAATTGAGAATTTACTTCACTTCATATTGGCTATACAGAAAAAAAAAGAAGAAAGATTTTAAATACATATTATATATATATAAACGTAAGAAACTTTTTATATCAATAAGGTATTTCACTCTTAATATGCCCAGTTTTGTCAAATTCGATTCCTCTTTTTAACATAAATTTGTATATTTTGTTCTTAGTTTCTATTTTACATTCTTTTGCTCTATTCACTTATTAATGTATATCTAAAAACATTAAATTCTATAAATTTCTAAAAATGTGCTAAATCGTTGGATTATTTTTTGTCTATTTTAGAGATTATTTACTTCTACGATATGAAATGACACGTACTTGTTTCAACATAAGAAATATAATAATGAAAAATATTAACCCTTACCTTAGGGTAAGTGAAATTTATTTTTAGTACTTAATATACTATTTTTGAATAGGTTGCGCAAGCAAGTTACCTAGAAAACAGTTCAACTGAAAAAAAACTGTATCTAAAAGTTGCTTTTGAAAACAGACCAAAAAAACAATAGGGAAAACCAGGTAACGAAACAAGAGTTACTTTCGACATGCAGCTCTAGGGTAACTCGGCTGCTTTTCATGGGAAATAGTTGATAATTTTTCACATAGTATCAAGAGGAATCGAATTAATTAAGATAGTAAACGCCCATATTGAAGTTGTTTATAACATTTGGCAACGCACTTCTCGTATCTTATTAATTTGCCACTTTGATGCATTTGAAAGTAATCTTTAAAAAATGCAAAGTAAATAAACAAAGTGGAAAAATGTTGATTGAATAAAAAAGCAAGGAAAACAAAAAATAAACATAAATAATGCCCCACACAGACTCTCGAGATTTTTCTTTTCTTTTCGTATATATAAATATTCATACAAAAAGCAAAAGAAGTAAAAAATTGAAAAGAGCGAGTCGGCACAGCTACTGACCACTTGAAAGGAAATCAGATAAACGAATTGAATTGAATTGAATTTAGTTAGTCGCTAGGCAGCTGGAATTATAATAATGCGCAACACATTGTGTGGGCAGCGCAGCAGAGCTAGAGGGTCCAACCCCCACCCCCCTCTCCGTGCACTTGCCACAGCTTGGGTCTCTGTCCGATTTCAATAGGCTTGTTCGATGCGAGTTTTCTTTACTAATTAACCTAGCACAAATTAGCGGGACCCCCTGGCTGAGAACAACAATACGCTGATAAACAATGGAGGCAGCCAAAGATTTCGAAAGCGAGCATCGCACTCGACCCCCCCTCGCGTTGCATGCGTCCAGCGTCGCATTCGAAAATGGTTTAATCAATTAATTACCTACACGATATCATCGAAATCAAGTGGCACAAGTAGCAGCTGTTCGTGGCATTCCCTAAATCTAAATTGTATATTTAGTTCCACGGAGCAGAGTTCAAAGTTGAGGGCAGGTTCTCATTAGCTGGAAACGGTCTTTTAATATGCATGCACATTTGGGGCATAGGAAATTTAAATCTAATTATTTCCATAGATTTTACTTTGATTTCATTTATAAATTTGATGTCTGGAAAGTCATCTTCTACCTTCTTAAACCCCGAGTTCTAGATAGTTTAATCTAGGCCCACGTCCATTTTGCTTGGTTTCGCAGCCCTGGCCTGGGGTCATATCTTAGTGGCATTCTATCGGCTCCATTGTCATTTTAATATCTCGCCAGAAATCTAAGTCATTGAAAATGATTTGATTAAATTGTTGCTTTGAAGCTGTGTGCCCACAGCAAACACGATGGCATTGTTGTCATCTTCATCAGTGGGCTAGTCAGTCGGCGGTCACATTTGGGATCGTTTGTCGCCCTTGTCTTCGTTAGTGCGTCATCAAGAGCAGAGTTTTTTTTTCAATTTTCATTTCTCTTATTCTTTTCTCTTTCTATAACAAGTAGCGGCATCACCAGGCCACACTTGTTTTAAATTAATCTTCATTAGGGTCAGCAAGACAATAACACAAGTGGCGGGCTTTCGAGGTCGCGGTGCCACAGCAGGGCATATGTTGCAAGTTTTATAGTACACCCGCCCGTTGGCCGCTGCTTGTGTTGCCTGGTGCGAACTTTGATTGAATTTTCATTAATTTCTGCTGCGGTCGCAACTTTTTCAGCAAATGTGCGCCATAAATCATACGACTATAAAAACAACTAGTGTGTGTGCGCAGGGGGGGGCGGGGGTGGGTTGTTCAAAATATATAGAAATTTGAACTGGAGAATGTTGTCAACTTTTCACTTTTAATTAGTTGCGAAACCTGCAAAAATTTGGGTCACGTTGCACGAGCATAAATCAAAAATGCACTTCGGCAAATATTTGAGCAGAAATTTGTACCTCGTTCATGCCACCCAAAAGTATGCAACAGTGTGCCGCAAGTGGGCGTGGCACATGGAGACGTCTAAAGGTATTCATGCCCGTGGCTTTAGCATATCATACTTTAAACAATGGCAAATATTGCTGAGTAACGGCTAATCAAAATTAATTTAAAATCTTCAACAATTTACTCTAAACTCTAAATTTTTGATTAACTTTGTGATAAACTTGCGAACGGCAAATTGAAGAGCCTCGACTTTAAGCACCTGACTACTACGTCGACGCAGCATGCAACAACAGCTGCAACAGCAACAGCAACAAAAACAAACAGCAACAACAACTGTAACTAGTCTGGCATAACATGGCCAACAGACTGTTTAGGTTGTACAGACACTGTGCAGACTGGTCCAGGTCCAGGTCCAGGTCCAGTCTGGCCGCCCCCTCTTTAACTCTCAGCTCTGTTTCTCACTGTCGAACTTATCCAGCAGACATGTAAATTATGTTGGTTTTTGCCCAGTTTGGGATTTGGCTGGCATTCCAGCTGACCAACAGACAGCCTCACACCCACCTAACAGTTAGTTCTGTTTTTGGCTATCTGTTTCTCTGTTATTGTGGCTGCTTAAAGCGTTTCTAATTTTTGGGTTTTGTTTTCAGAGCATGGGAGGGCGAGAGGCGAGTGTTGAGTAGAGAAAAAGCTAACGAACACCACACAGACATTAAATTCGTGAATATCTTTGTTTCCTACCAGGCAAATATCAGTTGAGTTTTAAAGAGCTTTATGTTTTATCATATGATATGGTTTGGCATTCAGCTTATCAGCCGCTGAGATCAAAATTAGCTATCAAACCATAACCATCTCCTCTATAAACGCATACACACTATCAGGCATACTATATATAATGATAAGAAAGCAGGCGGGTTATACATCACGTAAATAATACAGGTGGCCGAAAGCTTTTGCATTTCTAAAGTGATCATCAAAAGACTAACATGCCAACGGAACTGGACTCAAAGGATGGCATCCTCATCCGCATCATGACGGCGGCGGACTACCAGCCACTAAAGAGCCTGATGAGGGGCAATTTCTTTAGAGAAACGCCGCTCTGTAAGCTTTACGAAACAGAATGGGTCATAAAAGACCGAGATGAGTATTACATTTCTATAATTGAGCAGGGCACCAGCCTGTTAGCTGTAGATGAGAACAATGGCGGACGCATTGTGGGCTTCGTACTGGCACATGCTAAGACCCCTAGCGATGTGGAAAAGGATCGCAAGAAGGCCGCTGAATGTAAGCCAAATACTTGGGAAGATATTCTTGTGCTTCTATCGAAAGCCGATACCGAAGTCAATCTCTTCGAGCGTTATGGAATTTCAGAGCTTCTCTACTCCCTTATAACCCATGTGGACGCCTCAATGCGTGGCAAAGGGCTGGGCACACGTCTGGCTGCCGCTCTCATAGAAGTTGGTCGCAGCAAAGGCTTTCCCCTTATGGCAGCACATTGCGTCAGTTACTACTCGGCACGTCAAAAGGAAGCTTTGGGCATGGAATGCGTATACTCGATAGCCTATGCCGATTACAAGGACGCCAGTGGCCAAGTGGTGTTCAAACTATCTGCACCACACACACATTTACGTGTTATGGTCATCAAGCTCTAAGTTGTATTATTATAAAAATCAAGCACCATTTGATGTAGCTATTTAATTTGGTACTTATAGAAAAGTGTATTTATCTCATGCCCGTTTTCTTTTAAATATTTTAAATATTTCGCGATTTTTCCACATTTGATAACTACATAAGGTAACTACAGTGAAAATTTCAGCTTCCTAGCTCTTATGTTATGGGCTGTGCGTTGATTACCAATCAGTCAGGCAGTCATTTAGGCAGTCCAGTCAGTCAGTAAGGACAAACTGTTTTATATATAGAGATTATATGATATGGTTTGGCATTCAGCTTATCAGCCGTTGACATCAAAACTAGGTACCAAGCCATCACCATCTGCTGCTCTATAAGCATATACACATTATCAGGCATACTATATATAATGATAAAACAAAAATAGTCGTGTAGTACATCAAATAAATAACACTGTTAGCCGAAAGCTTTTTCACTTCCAAAGTGATCACCAAAAGCCCAACATGCCAACGGAACTGAACATCCTCATCCGGATCATGACGGTGGCCGACTACCAGCCACTAAAGAGCTTGATGAGGGGCAATTTCTATAATGGAGAGCCGCTCGGTGAGTTTTACGAAGCAAAATGGGTCATAAAAGATCGAGATGAGTATTACATATCTATAATCGAGCAGGGCACCAGCCTATTAGCTGTAGATGAGCACAATGGCGGACGCATTGTGGGCTACGTACTGGCCCATGCTCAGACCCCTAGCGATGTGGAGAGGGATCGCAAGAAGGCCGCTACCAGTGAGCCAAATACTTGGGATGATTTGAATGTCTTTCTGTCCAAAATCGATATCGAAGTCGATCTCTTCAAGCGTTATGGAATTTCAAAGCTGCTCTACTCCCACATAACTCATGTGGATGCCTCAATGCGTGGCAAAGGGCTGGGCACACGTCTGGCGGCCGCTCTCATAGAAGTTGGTCGCAGCAAAGGCTTTCCTCTAATGGCAGCCTACTGCACCAGCTACTACTCGGCACGTCAGAAGGAGGCCTTGGGCTTGGAGTGCGTATACTCGATAGCCTATGCCGATTATAAGGACACCAATGGCCAAGTTGTGTTCAAACCACCTGTTCCACACACACATTTACGTGTTATGGTCATCAAACTCTGAATTGTATTATTATAAAATAAAAGCACCTTTTGATATTTGGCTATTTTTATGTATATTTGTCTAGCTGTTGCTATTAAATTTGATGCCTATAGTCAGCTCTCTAAAAAATATTCGGGGTTAAGTGTTGCATAGCAATGTACAAAAGGTTTGGTATATTAGACTAATACTTATACTCCATGAGTTATGCCTAAAAACCATGTTTCGTAATCGATATTTATCGATATTAACAGAAGAAGATATCAAATGTTATTAGCACAAACTACGATTGGTGTAGCATTGACGCTCTCAAAGAGGCAGATACACGGGCATGATCAAGATTTTGTACCTATATGGGGTCGGATACGCAGACAGAGCGTGTTAAGAGACTATAGGCTTCTAGCCAGGGAGAATTCGCTATGAACTATGTGAGTGCCTAAGAGTTCTTAAACAATGAGTTATTTTTTGGCTCTTGTCTTTTTAGCCAAGAATTTTTTATTTTATGACTATGACTAGATGGTTATCATACTTTGAAGATATAATTAGCACTTATATGGACTTGTTTTGCATAACCGTTATAAAATTCCCAAAATACTCCGACAATAAATCATGAATTTTTTGTTAGCAATGCATTAAGGAAGACATTTCCGACATCATAAACTGCTTATAAACAAATTCATGCCTTAGCCGGCTGATTCTAACACCATATTATGTAGGTGCTGTGGACAGTTTTAGTCGAAAACTTAGATATGCAATTTGAGTTTTCTTTTAAGAATGTCAAGAAATATCTCAATACAAATCGGACAGCTATATAACTTTGATTCCATTTGAAGAGTCTTTAAAAAACCGAATTCTTTTTCGATAAATTTATTACTCTTACTTACTAGCTTTCATAGCAAGGGGTATCTCGTACATTTCTTTTTATTTCATTGGAGATTATACAAAGTATTACATTATTGAATTGAATCATATAGGAACTAACGAGGCAGCTAACTAACTAATGAAAACTAAACTAATAATGCCGACAATAATGAAATGCGGGCGTAAAGCTTTATAGGCAAGATAAGACGCAGATAAGACCATATAATTAATACTCACCACACTTATAATTTAGCTCAAATAAAATAAAATTGTATTTAAATAGGCCAAATATGACGCGAAAACATTGTAAGACATCAATATTTGATTGTCAATATAAATAATATAATGTCAACAGAATGTAGGAAAATAATTTCAAATTGTTTCCAACTGAAATTAATTAGAAATCCATTGATATGGACACTTTTGATGTACACTTTTTAATACTCGAGTTATATTGAAGTGCTCGTCTATTCAAGTGTCGATATTGTTGGGGTCTGATAAGTGAGAGAGAGAGTGTGAGAGAGAGAGAGAGAGAGAGAGAGAGAGAGAAAAGCCTAATCAAGGCAATTGTCATACTATACACTATGTTATACTATATTTTTGCACCCTATCATGCATACTATAGTTAAACGATAAGAAATTCAATATAAATAGATGCGCAAGGCGGAAAGTGATCCAGTTTTACAGTGAATACGGAAAAAACAACATGCCAACGGAACTGGACTCAAAGGATGGCATCCTCATCCGCATCATGACGGTGGCGGACTACCAGCCCGTGAAGATATTTATGGGGGGCAATTTCTATAATGGAGAGCCGCTCTGTGCGTCTTCTGGAGAGGATGTGCAGAAATGCTATGAGAAGGAGAACGATGAGTATCATATATCCATGATAGAGCAGGGCACCTGCCTGTTGGCAGTGGATGAAAACAATGGCGGACGCATTGTGGGCTTGGTTCTGGCAGGTGCTCAGATTCCCAGCGATTTGGAGAAGCATCGCAAGGAGGCCGCTGCCATGGAACCAAATACCTGGGGACGCATTGCAGTGTTCTTGTCCAAAATCGAAATCGAACTCAATCTCTTCAAGCGTTACGGGGTTTCCAAAATCCTCTACTCCCACATTACCAATGTGGATGCCTCAATGCGTGGCAAAGGTCTGGGCTCACGTCTGGCTGCCGCTCTGATGGAAGTTGGTCGCAGCAAAGGCTTTCCCCTCATGATAGCCTACTGCTCCAGCTACTACTCGGCACGCCAAAAGGAAGCCCTGGGCATGGAATGCGTATACTCGATAGCCTATGCCGATTACAAGGACGCCAATGGCCAAGTTGTGTTCAAACCAGCCGCACCACACACACATTTACGTGTAATGCTCATCAAACTCTAAGCAGTTGGTATATTTGCACCATTTAGTGATAATAAATTAGGCAAAAAATATTTGTTATCTAGTTGTAAATAAATTTTTCCACCAGTTGATGTGTCTTTTTAATAACATTGCCATTTGTTGCCTTTTCTACTTTGCGATAGTAGATAAGCCAGCTTTTCTGAGAATTCAATGTTAGAAAACGTAAAACAAAGATTAAAACTGTATTAAAATTGTTGACTAATTGTAGAGTCACAAGTCAATTAATATATACTACAAATTAATCAAAATAATTTAATTTGAATTTGTTTGACAGTTTGAATTGCAAATTAAATTAAGAAGATTTCTCGGATTTGGGCATTTTCATTGTGATGTAGGAAGTCAGTTCATGTAAATATTTTATTAATAGTTTTCCTTAATCTTATGCACTGAACAAGGTACATAATACATTGTTTAAGTTTGTTCTAGTTTTCAAAATCGTTCACTCTCAGCACATAAATGAATCCAAACAAATCACCGCCACGGGCGGAAGATAAGCGAAAAACGTTTAATTCAAAATATATTACATATATTATTCTACACAAATCCGACTTTTTATCATTAAATATCCGAGCTGGCAATTTCTAGTAATTCAATATCTTATGACTAACACTTTAATTACACTTTCTGGATTAACTAAACCCAGTTGCTTTCAAACCCTCCGCTTCAAATGTGCAAGCTCATTTTATGACCAAGCCGTAATTGTTCTCCATAGAAGCAAAGTCAATGTCAGCGTATTTGTATCTTTAAGATACTTAATGGCCCAACACATTGTATTGGATTACAAACACAATTAAGGCAAAGTGCAAAAAGCGATGACAACGTCGCTTGGCGCGTGTCGTGTAACTGAGCTCAAAACACAATGCAATGGACTACTAAATGAAAACAAATTTGATAAACTTCTATAATATAGAACGCAAAAGCTTTGCACAATAAAGATGATTCCATGTGTAGAATTATACGGAAATAATGCCAGGTATTACGTGGGTTTACCTGGGAGCCTACGCCAGAATCTTGTTTGAAATGGAAAAACCTTGAACAATTTAGCTATCTTGTGAAAGTATCTTATATATTTGATAAAAACTGCCGAGCAGTTTCAGTTCATCGATAAAAATGTATGCATCAAAAACATCGATACTACAGATATAGCCGATACTTTGACAGCTCTACTTCCAAGTTCTTAGGGCTGTGCTTTGTTAAGCAATCAATCTAACAGTCAGTCAGTCAATTAGTCAGCCAATTAGTCAGTCAGTCAGTCAGTCAGTTAGTCAGTCAATCAATCAGTCGGTCAGTCAGTCAGTCAATCAGTCAGTCGCAAAACCCGGATACAAATGGTTGCTGAAGTTCAAGTTGTTTTAAGCTCTTCCGTAGTGCTCACACTTGATGAGATACAAAACCTTCCAAAGCTCTCCGACTGCCTTCAGTAAAGCTCTGAGACTCGCGAGATGTCGACGATCGTGCGCGAAATGAAAGCGGCTGATATTGAGGAGGTCAGCCGGTTTCTACACGAACATTTCAACACTGGTGAACCCCTCTTGCAGACATATGCCGAGAAACAACAAATAATGCTTGATGTCAATAAACGAGGGTTTAGGGATTCGTTTACAACAGTACAACAGGGCACCTCGTTGGTTGCGGTTGATCAGAGTAAAGATGATCGCATTGTGGGCGTGGCATATAGTGGAGTACTGAATGCGAAAGAATTGGAACAGAATTGGAAGGAATTGAACGGAAAGAAACGTACGCAATTCATGGAACACGTGAAATACTATCTGATCAACATTAAGAGAAACGCCCAATTTTTCGACCAATACGGAGTTTCGGATGTGCTCTATTTGAAAGTTCTGGCCGTGGATTCTGCAGTCCGCCGTCAGGGCGTGGGCCGTCGCCTGGTAACTGCATTAATAGATGTGGGTCGAGCCAAGGGATATACCCTGCTGGTGGCAACCTGCACCGGCCTCTACTCGACGCAACTCATGGCCTCTCTGGGCATGGACTGTGTACACTCGGAGCTCTACTGTGACTATAAAGATGATGATGGCAATGTGGTGTTCAAACCGCAAGCACCACATACCAAGGCGAGCGTTATGGCATTAAAGTTGTAGGGTATTCTATAGAAAATATTCGAACAATTTGATATTAATAAACATCATATTATATTCCATATGAGTTACAATTACAAGTTCAAGAAAACTATATTTAAGTCTTGAGATACATTTATCACATAGTTACAGGGTATATCTTAGTCTACTACTCTCGGCGTGCAGTTTCTATCGTGTTGTCTTATCAGTTCGGTTTATTATCTTGTCAAAGCCGCGATGCAATCACATGATAATGCTCAGCTCTGAGAGTTTATGAACTTAAGTTCAAGTTCAGCTAATTGAATTTTTGCGATAAGCCCACTTGAATAGGCCACCTACGAAATACCCATAAAACCGTAAAGTCAACCTACAACTGCATTGAGTTAGTCCCCGTAGCTTGTAGCATGACGACGATCGTGCGGGAAATGAAATTGGATGACATCGATGAGGCCAGCCTCTTCATACGTGATCATTTTTACGGCCATGAGCCCCTAATGCAGACGCCCGGCGAACATCCGTTGATCTACGACGATCCCAAGAAGCGCGAGTATCGCCTCTCGCTCGTACGGCAGGGCACCTCGTTGGTTGCGGTTGACCAGAGCAATGGCGGTCGCATTGTGGGCGTGGCGTTTGCTGGTATTATGCATCCCAGTGATCTGGAGCAGAACTGGAGCGAGGTTAACGAGCGCAAGCCCAAGCTTCTAATCGAACATATACATTATTTTCTGTGCAACATCAAGAAACACGCTCAGTTCTTTGAGCATTACGACGTTACGGATGCTCTATATCTGAAAACTCTGGCCGTCGACTCGACGATGCGTCGTCAGGGACTCGCACGTCGTCTGGTTGTTACCCTAATGGAGCTGGGTCGCACCAGGGGGATTCCCCTGATGGTGGCCACCTGCACCGGTGCGTACTCGACGCGTCTGATGGCCTCGCTGGGCATGGAGTGCGTGCACTCGGAACTCTATGCGGACTTCAAGGATGAGGATGGAAATGTGGTGATCCAGCCGCCCGAGCCGCACACAGAGGCGAGCGTCATGGCGATTAAGCTGCAGGAAATGCCCTCGTACAATCCGGGTCTTTATAAGACATTTTTCTAGTAATAGCAAATATAATTAAATTTTAATTTAGCTTTTCTTCGAGACCTTTTATTTTCTTTCAACATTTTTGAAAACCTGACTGATGTAAAAATTTGTTCGTTACCTTATCAGTTAAATTCCCTTATCGCTTGAGTTTTTCAATTCGTATATGTATGTGTGTCTATATGTGACATTATCGCATCGCGTCAGCTTTTTGGCGATAAGCCCACTCGAAAAGCTCAACTGGTGCTCAGCATGTTTGTTGAGTTAGTTACTGAACAGATTGGAACATGACGACTATCGTGCTGCGCGCCATGAGAGAAGATGATATCGATGAGGCAACCCTCTTTTTACGCGACCATTTCTATGGGCATGAGCCGCTCATGCAAACGCCCGGAGATCACCAGGTGATCTTTGACGATCCGAAGCGAAGGGAGTATCGCCTGTCGCTCATACGGCAGGGCACTTCCCTAGTTGCCCTAGAGGGTGATCGCTTTGTGGGCGTGGCCTTTGCTGGTGTACTGCAGCCCAGCGATCTTGAGCAGAATTGGCTTGAAGTCAACGAGCAGAAGCCGAAGAATCTAATTGAACATACCCATTACTTTCTGTCCGACATTGAGCGAAGAGCGCGTTGGTTTGAGCATTACGGCGTATTAGATACCCTTTATCTGAACATTCTGGCAGTGGATGCCTCAGTGCGTCGTCAAGGACTGGGACGCCGTCTGGTTACCGCGTTGATGGAAGTGGGTCGCGACAAGGGACTACCCCTGCTGGTGGCCACCTGCACTAGTCTCTACTCGGCACGTGTGATGTCCGCCCTAGGAATGGAATGTGTGCTGTCCAAGGCATATGCGGATTACAAGGATGAGCACGGGAATGTCGTGATACAACCGCCAGCCCCACACATCGAGGCGCGTGTAATGGCAATAAAATTGTAGGCGAAGAGCTGGACACTATTTAAACTTAAGTATGTAAACTACTTTAAGAAACTATAAATTTGGTTGGGGAAACAACTTGGTAAGCGAAACTATCTTCAGATGCACATTAAAGACACCAGTTTCTATGAGATTGCAAACAGAATTCCATTATGTTTTATGTAGACAATTTTTATTAGAAAATTTGCAGATATGTTTAATTGAACTTTGACCTCAGAGATTTCTGTTGAATTTGTATATCATAAATGGCTCAAGCCTTTATGCTTATGCATCTTTAGATGCGTTTATTTTGCTGGCTGATTTCTCAACCCACATGTGCGCTGCAACCCTTTGATGATATCACATACGCACTCCCATTTAAACGGCTCGCTGCTCACATGCAAAATGCAGGTCATTAGTGCTGCGATCCCGTTTAGCCGCACCCACCCCGACTCTCAGGGCAACCCTTTCACGTCAGGCGCACGCACTCATTAACCCATTTGACAATAACAAAGTGCAGTCGCAGCTCCCCCAGCCTCCGCCAACCCCTTCGTCTTGACCGTTGACAACTTTGTAGTCTGTTCGTTCGTTTTGTATTTGTTGTCCTATCAAATTGTTTATGGCCGACTTTAAAGTGCATACGTACGTATTTCTTTTATTGATTTACTTTTATTTGTTTAATTCTCAGAGCAGTTTCTGCTGCGAGCCTCGTTTTTTATGGCAATTTAATTAGATTAAAAAGCCATAAAAATTTGGTTTAAAATCATTTGGCCTTGGGATTTGTTGCTAAGCATTTTTACTCTTATTGACTTTTTCGGTAATTATTTTAAATTATTGACATTTAATTTGTTGCGTCATTTACGCGTGGACACGGCCTTTAAAGTCTTTGTCCATAAAGCAAGCGAGCGACATAAAAAATTCAACTTTATTGAAATCGATTTGCGGAAAGGCGTGAGGCGGGGGGCGATTGGGGCAACAAGAGCTGTTGCCATTTTCAGCGAGTTTAATTCTCGATTTTTATTTTCGTGTTGATGACAACACACACACAGACGTACAGCAAGCGGCGAACGGAAGAGGCCTCTGTGGCACTTGGGTTGGCCAATGGGGTTGTCTAGTACGTGACCCGCTTAACAAATTGACGCGTGTGCGTCCCCAACCCTTGAGCCCAGCTCCCGGGCCAACAACGTCGATCGTCAATTCCATTTTAAACTGCTCTTTATAGTTATTGCAGTTTTATCTCTTGGCCATTTCGAAAGTCACTTTTGCTCTTTTTAATTAAAACCAACTGCATTTGCTTCGCTTCGCTTCACGTGAGTTTTGGGCGTGTCGCCGTCGCCGTCGCCGTCGCCGTCTGCTGCTGACCTTGCCACATTTTTTTCCTCTTTATTTTTCCCACGCAACCCGCTTAACTATGTATATCTGGTATTTGCCACAACTTGGCCTTTAATATTCATAGCCAACTATTTTTTTTCCCGTTTTCGTAGGAATTTTCACGCTAATTTGCTTGGGTCAACAGTTGTGGACTGTCAATTTTACAGCTGACTTTTTTTTCAATTTGCTATTCATTCGATTTTGTCTTCGCATATTTGTCAAAGTTTTTAAGCCACCAATTAGCATGATCCGAAGGCTAGACTCAGCCCTGGCTACTGAATAGAGCTCATTAGGTTGTGAGGTCTTCGGATTAGCTACAGCCCATAACTATTAAAGCTCAACTTGAACGATCTTCCCTTTGATTGTCAGCGTGTGCTAGTGTTTAAATTATATTGCTTATTGTATGTCCATATTTGTATATATTTTATCATAACTATTGTAAATAGTGGTCCCTTAATAGGTATAATCAACCAATTACACGTACAAAATACAAATATTATTGGAAATATTTCAAATTTCTTGTTTTAGTTAGTATACCTAGATGAAATATTATATACAGTGTAATTATATATAAAATGTCGTCCTATTCATACTTTTTTTTATATTTCATGTCTTCCAATGCAAAAGAGAAAATTCAATCTTCTATTAAGTATATGAGCATACTCTTTAAGTATAAGCTACACAAAACTTTTCAATTTATCCCCATTCAATATTATCTTCAACTTGTTTTTATTTTCCAGCTCAAGCTCTAAACTTCTTCTTTGAACTCAATGTATTAAAAAGAATTGTTTATCGTTTTCTTTCACGAAAAACTTAAGAATCTATTGATAAAGAAGTATCTGTGAGCTATCTTAGTCAATGCAGCTACTGAACTTATCCAAGCATTTAAAACTGAATTTATAGATCATTAATGGAAACCTTCGACCGTTTTCCAGCACTAATAACAATAGTTACATAAGTCTCGGAATCCAAAAAAGCGTATTCATTCTCCAAACATCTCCAACATCTAACTATCACAAGATTTTGATACTTATTTCTCTCAAATCGCTGAAATGCTTATAATTCGCAATCGGTTTAAGTTTAAAAGCCAAAGAACTTTTGCTTACAAAAACATTGATTAAAAGTTGCCTTATTAAGAATGCTTTTAACTATACCAGATACTCCTAACTAACTGACTCCGAATTAACTTCAAATTTGTCGCAATTGAATTTTAGCTTTTATCCGAATTTTTGCTACACTTTAGATCAATTCAATTGAATAGGGAACAGTCGCTCTCACTCACGAGTTTTATTCTCACATAATCAAATTGACATTAGCCAACGTTTAACTTATCTAATTCAGTTAAATGACCATAAACGTGCGTTGTGGGCTGCGGGTTCATTTCTCTGGGTGGCAATTTCAGCGGCACGGTCAAAATTGAATTTAGATAAAGTTTTCGGGGCTGCCAGAGCGGATAAATAAACAAAAAGGAGATGAAATAAATACAAACTTGGGGACTTCCCCCAAAGTAAGAGGAAGACGTTGGATGTGGCTGGCAGGCAAAGTGAATTAAAAGCTCGTTACAAGCTTGTTTTTTTTCGGGTTAAGCTTACCTAGGAAAGGTTCCTCGATTGGGCCTTCATTTAAATATATATGTGCATATATCGGTATAAAGTCTGTATACTATATGTATATGTATGTATGTTTTTCTTTAAGCTCTTCGAGATTTGTATATTGCATTATATTTTTAATACATTTTTGTTGCTCCCGCGACGGCGGCGCCCCACGCACACACGTGCAGCATGGGGCACACAAACACACAGACACGAACGCACGCACACGCGCACACGCACACGAGACTGTTGCACAAATGTAACACACTAATTGGCAGCCCCCCACACACACGCACACACACACGCAGACTCACTCGCACACACACACACGTTGGCACTCACACGAACACGTTTAAGAACTCGCGAGTACGTGAATTGGAGACGACGCTGGCGCTGGACGATGAAAACGCCGCCAATTTCAATTGCGCGACACGTTACTCCAGCAAAAGTTTCGCAACGACTACCGTTAGCCGACAACTGGCGCTGCCCCAACGAGCGCCGCAATGTCATCCACAGGCACACACAGACACACACGCACACACATTTAGTAACAGTTGCTCGCACACATGCGAATACGAATGGACGTTGAACATTTTGCCATTTCCTTGCGACGTTTCCTGCTGCCAAAGCAGAGCGCGCGCGAAAGAGCAGGAAAGAGAGCGTGTGAGGAGCCAAAGAAGAGCATGTCATGTAACACTCGCATTTGTGTGTGGGTTCGTGTGTCTATGTGTGTGTGTAGGTGCGAGCCAAAAAAAGAGCGAGGCAGTCGCTGGCGCGTGCACCTGTGTGTACCGTTGGGCCCAGCGCGCAACTCAACGAAGGCTGCAGAGAGCCGCCAAAGAGCGCAACAAAGTTGTTGCATGTGGAACGCATTCCCTAGTTGGATGCCAACTGCGGCAGAGCAGTGCAGGTGCCAGTGCCAGCTGCACAGGTAATTTTGCCTTGTGTTTATATTTATGCAAAATGCATTAAAAAAATTTTTAATTATAAATTTATTATCAAAAAAACCATACAAATATTTTATGCTTATACAGCCCATTTCGTATTGCTCTGCACACATTTTACACAATTTTCTTACCTGCCATATTAAATATTTAATATTATTGATTACATTTGGCCGCCCCCACACAAAAAAAAAAACAAACAACTTAACGTTACATTGTATTTACTTCAAATTGAGTGTGCCCCCAGCGAAGAGCGCAAAGTGCGTTTGTGCTCTCTTAAAGCGGCTCGCACACGCTGCGCTCTTTACGCTTTTGCTATGCTGCTCTGTTTCAAATGCCAAAACGTTGCGTATAAGACGGAACGTTGTGGCAATTGGCACAAGACTGGCGACTGGTTCGCATTAAGAGAGCATTCGATAAGAGCGTGTGCCCGCAGCATATGGGCAGCTGCCTGTTGATGAGCCAGCCTCGTTTGTGGCTGTGGACGGAGGTTGTGTGTTCCGCTTCCGGGCTGAGCATTAAACTTAAATACATTTGCGCATATTTGTGCTTATTTATTTCTGAATTTATTTTAATAAATTCAAACATTTCAAAAATCGATGTTTATTTTTTTCTTCTTAATTTTTTGCGTTTCTTTAAACCATAATTTATGTTTCTAAGTATTTTTTGGTCGATAACTTTTATCAGTTTTTTATCAATTGTTGCAGCTGCTTTTAGTAAAGTTGCTTTTCAACTTTTGTATAATTATCAATATAAAATTGAGATGGGTTTTTCTTAATGGTTTTTTTTAATTAAAAATGTCATAATATATTATACAAATATTTGAAATTGTTCTTAAATAAATATTATTTAGTTTTATATATAAGTTGAAGCCAAATACTTTTGTTTTAAAGTATATTATACTGATTATATTAGACATGATTATAGACAAATATTGAATACTAACAATACATTATTTAAGGATTTATATACCTTTTATAGTCGAAATTGTTTCCATTATTTCCAATATTGAGCATTGATCAACTAACCAAAAACTTACTTTTTGCTTTCAATCAAGTGTATCCTTATGGAGGAAAGTCTAGTCTAGTTTCTCTCTTATTAAAGTACTCCCGAAAACTGCCGCCAGCTGTTGATTTCGCAGTTCTACGCAGTATTCTAAGAAATATTCAAGCACACACAGATAATTTGTGTACTGAAGCAAGCACCTTCTCAGTGAGTATTGGGTAACTCTTTACACCTGCTCCACGGGCTCTCGCTCTCGGTCTGTCTGTGTCGCAGACCCGTGCGAGCAATTAGGGCCAGCCCTACCTACCCGTTAGACAATAGATAAGTGAACGTAGCACACATTCGGGTAATCCCCTTCAGGGCGACGACGACGTTGCCAAACATTCAATCAAAAGCTGTCAAAAGTTGCAGCGCCAACAGCTTACCCGCTCGAAATTCCAAGACAAACACAAAATATTTCAAATTGTTTTCAATGCAAACAAGAACTCAAAAAACAAAAACAAAAGCAAAACCATAAAAAAAGAAGGAAAGAAAGTGCATATCAATTTGTTGACATAACAACGAGAACGAAATATTATCAATGAAAAGTTGAAATATAATGAAATCATATTGGATACGTTGCGGGTAGGCAAGGGGAAGGTCTCATCAACAGGGGGGACGTGTGTTGTGCTAACAGTTGCTATTCTTGGCAATTGCCGCAGCTTGAACTTCTTCTTCGCTTCTTCGCCTCGCTTATCGCTGCTCCAATTATGTTTGTTCAACTGTTCAATGGGAAAAGTTTGCATGAATTGCGAGCACGATCTGTGTCTGATAACATTTGATTATCATATGTCAAATGCTCTTGAATAAATCGGTAAAAGTTGTTGTTAACGATATTCTATTGAATTTTAATCACGCCTATTACAAATAGATTAAATAATAAGCTGCAAGTGCTGAAAGTAAATCGTTCCTTATACTTTGCGCTATTTTGTTTTGGTTTAATTATGTTTGTTCTTGTTATGTCTGGCTAGTTTTGTCGTAAGAACTTGTATATTTTTATCATCAATTAAAGTTAAAGATATTTTGCAAAGTCAAAATTCTCTCAACATCGATATCTTTCTACAAGCACCTCATTCACAGCAAATATTCTTCGGCTCAAAGTTTTGCGTCTTGTTGCAAGAAAAATCGTTGGCGCACACGAGTTTTGAATTTGAAATTAGTTTTTTGCTCAGTGTCTTAGCAGATAATTTGTTTTAACTTTTGTTTTTTTTTTTTTCTTCATTTTGGCAACTGTCTGTGGACCGTCTGATGAGCTGCCATTGAATTGGCCGGAGTTGAAAATAGCAAACGCATTGCAAAAGTTGCGGGGGCAAAAGACCTTGGCATGTCAGCCGTGGCTGACCTTCGGTTCAGGGCTTCTTGCAATGTCTGATTGCTGCATTTTGTTTTTGCTGCCCAAAACAATTAGACGAAGTGATTTGTAAAAATGCCCAAATCCATCCCAAGATACGGCCAGCAACACCTACAACGAATCCAAAAAAAAAAAAAAACCCTGGCCTGGGGATTAAAAGCCGTGACTCGACACAATCTGCCGCAACCAGAACCACATCAAAGTGCCACATGTGACCAGAGCAAAAACGGAATATGGAAAAAGGGAATACAATTCCTAAGAGCTCATATCTGTCCATCTGTGTGCAAGTGTGTGCGGGTGTGTGTGTGTGTGTGGGTGTAGGCAGTCTTAAAGTCAAGACATCAAAGTGGTTTTCTGACATTTATGAAGAAATGCGCCAGGCGAAAAGTGTTGGAAAATCAATAGGAGTGCGGCAAAAAATACAAAACAAAACAAAACAAAAGCAAAGGCAAAGAAAATAGAGAATAGAAAATAGACAACAAAAACAGAATACGCCGCTGCCAACTGACGTGGCAAACTATTTTACACCTGAGCTGTCGCCCTGTCAGAGGCCTCAAAAACACAAAATAGAGAAAAAATGAAGAAGAAAAAACCCAGTAAAAGAAAAACAAATAGAAAAGCGCTTAAAGTCGTGCAGCAGAACAAAGCGAACAGCCTAATGAAGATATTGGGCACCTACGCTCTCGTCGGAGTGCGGGCATAAAAGGTTTCTAATAACCTGACAACCCTGACAGTTATAATAAGGCAACCTGTCATAAGCTGTTTTCAGGCTCGATTGAGTGTGCATCTGTGTGTGTGTGTGTGTGTGTGTGTGTGTACTCGCACTCAGCCACTCTTAAAGTTTTCAGCACGCTGCACATGAGCCACATTTGCAGCTGCCGCTTCTGGTGGGGTCAAATCGAACTGGTAAACTTATCGCCAAACTATGCAAAAATTGCCGTCAATATTTCAATCAAAACTGACGCAGTTCCAATGTTTGTCTCTGTGTGTGTGTGTGTGTTGGTGAGTGAGTGTGAGAGGCTTGTAGACGGAAGTTAAACGGCAGCTGCCACACAGCCTGAAGACAGTCAGCATATGTCGAGGGTCGATCAAAGCGTTGATTGGACACATATGTACACGATTCTTAAAGAAATAGTTTTCTTATAGTTTCAGATGCTTTAAGTAAGATTATCCAGTTATTTTTCGACTTTTCTCGTACCTGAGCTCAATGAATAGACAAATTTAAGCAATTCATTTTACGCATAACAACTCTTGACGGTGCACTTTTCCAGGCAAGATCTTTGAGATACTTCAGCTGTTTTAAGAGTTATGCTCCTATCATAATAGTCGATCTTTCTTAACGCTTTATCATGAAGATCTTTTCAGCTGATGACAAGTACATAAGTGTCAAAGTCTTGATTGAGAAAAGGAACACTTGATGAGTTCACATTACATCAATAAATGCCTTTTACTTTAATGTATTCTTGTGTATTGTTTGAGAGGCTTAGATCGCAAACATGGATTTGCATCTGCCTACATCTACTTATATGAGCCGTGCAATGCCGGGTAATTTCTGTTACTACCTCTTTCAATGAAAATAATTCTAACTGCACGCACTTTCTTAGTTGCTTTTCGTCAACTTTCCTCGACGATATCTTCACTTCTTAAACATAACCTTACAGGCGCCTCTCGCTAAGCTGTTCGCCTTTAAATCCGACCAGCCGCAACATGCCAGTTGCGCCCAAAAATAAAAAAGCAGGTGGAAATCCCGCCAGCAACAACAAAAACGCTTGCCAAGTTGTCAGCTGCCAGGTAGGCGCCAGGCATCAGGCACCAGGCACCAGGCACCAGGCGCAGGGCTCATGGCTCGGGTAACCACTTCACTCGACAGCCACACCCGAGCACCTCCCTCTGCCCGTCTCCCGGCATGTCAAGCGTCTTGCCAATGGCATGTCGAGCAAAAATGGTGCCGGGAAACGAAATTCAAAGGCTGCCAATTGCCAATTGAAGCCGTAAAGTATGCTAAGCAATTTGCTGCGCAACGTGTCTTTCCCTCCGTGTGTGTGTGAGTGTGTGCGTGTGTATGTGTGCGATATTTATTGTTGTTTTTTCTTTTGCCAAATTGTGACGCGAGACCTGTGAGGTTGGGAGTTTGGGTCAGTAAGCCGTCTCGCCACGAACAGCGCCTGGCACCTGTCGCCTGCGCCTGCACCAGCTGCATATCGAGTGCCTGCCACAAGTCGAATAGTTGATTTCAATTTGGGTCGTTAGGCTGTGAGCTGCCCTTGCCCATTGCATTAATGCTCGCTCGAATACCCTGGAAAAGCTGCGAGTTACTTAAGCATTTATATAGTCATTTCCTGGTATAGGTTAGCCATGGCTAAGACCTAAAATAATGATGTATTCATAAGTAATAACTCTCTTCAACGGACAGCGACAGTGTTGGCATTTTTGTCCGCTCAAGAGGAGTATCTTATGGGAGTGTCCGCTAGAAGAGAGAAAAAACAAAATTATACACAAATTTATATACAAAAATGAAATTTTCAAAGTATAAATGAGTTTAAGTTACAATTAATTGCAAAAAGAAATTCGAGCCAAAAACTGTTTTTTTTTTAGATTTATACGAAAAGGACATTTATTTCCATTAATTATAAATAATATAATTAATGATAAAGCACGCTTCGCTTTCAGAGATAGATCTAGTTTGCAGGAAAATGATACTAATTGGATTGTTTTTGTATTAACTATAAATAAAAGCTGATGTGCAATTATTTTCGGGAAAGTATTAAATAATAATGAAAAAAACAATTGATTGATGTATAATTATGCTTAAATATCAATTTTTCCAGGCAGAACAGCTTCATTTGGCTCCGTCGAAATGGCAAAGGATATCTGAAAGTCAAGTGCTCTGAATTTGCTTTACTTTTTGCTCTTGTTGGCTATATTGCCATTTCCGGCATATGTCCAGGCATAAAGCTAATCAAATGTCCAACACACACACTTCAGACACACCTCACACACACCCCATACACACACGCACACACACAAAAACACAAACACACTCAAGTTCAATGCGTTTCAAGTGCAAACTTTGCCTCCGAGTGGCATCTGATCGATGTGGAGCTGGGGGCAGGCGGCTGTGCGTTGATTTCTTTGTGTGTGTGTGTGCATGTGTGTGTGTGTGAGTGAAAGGCACTTCATTTTGGGGCCTGCCAGCCGGCCTGGACATTGGTCAAGCGGAAGTAATGTCCGTCAGTCTTCTTCTGTATTTTTTTTTGCCCATTGTTATTAATATTTTATGGTGCGTTATTAGCGGCCATTAGCTGCATACCCCGGCCCCCCCGGCATGCGCTCCATTATGACACGTAGCTTTATGCAGCTTCCGGCAGTTTCCGTTTCCGCCAGCGAAAAACATTTGATAAATTGCAAAACCAATGAGAAGAGGGCGGGAAAAGTGGGGTTGCAGCTGCTGCGGCTGCTGCACATGCAGATAATGGAAAAAGTGTTTGGTTTTTGGGTAAAGTAAACAATATGTTAATAGCATAAACATGCAGCGGCAGAGTGCGGTAAGGTGCGCTGTAGGGGGGGCGGCTGATATGAAGTCTCGTAACTGTTTTTTAAAGATTACGTTCAAGATTTATGATAGAGTTTCGGCTGTGCCTGGCTTAATGGCAGTTTTATGATTGCCTTTGCCATCGCTTGATTGATAGATGAAACGATGCATGGCTCTGGCAAGGTGTGAGTGAGTGTGTGCAACTGTGTGCAACTGTGTGTGTGTGTGCGTACTTTGAGCAATTGGTCTCAGCTGTTGTCAAATTTGTCACAAGGCACTTGGAAAACTTAAGCGCAACTTACACATGTAATAGAATACAGCAAAAACAACGACAACGAAACGAGTCTGTTGCCTGCACAAGTTCGCTGCCACTTCCCGTAAGTCCCCTTCTAGTTGCAGGTCTAAGCCAATCCATCAAGAGCTGCATGCATCATAGAACTACTCGAATTACCAACAATAACAGCAACTAGAAAGATACACAAACACCCTCGCAGCATATATGCAGCACGCACATCCCAAAATCCATTGTCAATCCCAAACCCCACCCTCAACCTGACTGAGCCTGGGATACATCCCTTTCGTTGCCTTGGCGTGTCGTCTCTGGGCGTCTCTGGTTCGGTGTGATCTGCTGCAGATGTTTGCATTTATTTAGTAATTACTGTCACGCAATGTGACCATCAAATCAAATAAAACAAATTCCCGTTGAGTGAAAGTGAAGCAAACTCAAGTTTCTTTAAATGGTTTCAACTTTTTCACGGGGTGGCTAGCAAAAGTTTCTTTCTTTCTTTCAGCATCCACCCTTCTAATTAATGAACATTACTCGGCTCTGCTTAAGAGTTCAATGATACCGAAAACTTCAACTAGGTCTACGTAATGCATAAACAATCAAGCGAATGCTTTGAGTGAGCCACTGACCCAATATGGAAATTGGTCTTTTGATCATATTAAAGCAAAAAATGGAAGTCTTTGATTCAATTTCAATAAATCCTAATCCCAATCTTTTGTTAAAAATAAAATAACAATTGAATTTAAATACTAAGATAAACTTAAGACAAAATCTCTTACTATTTAAAAAATAATTAAACTGAAATATTAAGTTACGCTTACGAGACAAGTCAAAGCACGAGCTCTAGCTTAAGCATGCACAGTTCGAATAGCTTTGGGGGTTAATAATAGATATATGTACATATATAAATATGCTGTTTGCTTTAGTTATACACGAAGTCAGCACGCTTATAAAATAGACGCTCTTTATTAAAACGAGTTCTTTGCCCAAGCTATGCAAACAGTTTGACACATTCCTAGAGCAAATTTATAAATACGCTGCGCTGTCTGTACGCGTACTCGGCCAGACGCTTAAATCCCCTGCGAAAAAAATGCAAAAAAAACGAGCGGAAGTCTGCCATTTAAAACTAAACACGTCTGCCAATATTAATATATATTGTATTTCCGACTCTGCTGCAAAATACAAAAAAAGAAAAAAAGGAAAGAGAAAGGAACCTTCCATTAATGTCAAAATGCGCTAACTTCGCTGCTCTCGACTCGTCAGGCCCCGCCCACTGGCAGCCCGAAACTGAACCCAACTTAACCCAATCCAAACTCTCAACTCAACCGAACCCAAAATTCAACTTTTAGCTATCCGTTTGATGGCAACTCTCTCAACTGCGGCTCGGCAGTTTTTCAAAACTTTTACCCATGCCATGCCACGCAGGCCGGGTGTAAAGTTCAATACGTTCCGATGCTTTTTAGCGAACAATTTCAAATGCAACACAACGCGGCAAGGATATTTTTCACTTTGCGCCATGCCAAAAGGAGGCGACAGGAGGCCACGTCGAAAATTATATATGGAATTCACGGCCAGGGCCATTCCCAGTTCGCCGCGTCGCGTCGCGTCGCGTCGTCTGCCACTTGTTGTTTGGGTTGGACACTAACCCGCCGCGCCCCCTACTGACGCCCCTTTGAGTGTTGCCAATGTTAATCGAAGTTGTGTGCACGAAGAAAAGAATACAAAAAAAAAATGAAAAAGCATAGAGGAAGAGGAAGCAAAAAGACTGAGCTCCTCGCGTTATCTCACGTATATGGGCAGACATAAAAACAAATTACATGTCGTTGGGCTTTGAGGCGGGTGGGGAGCTGCGGGGCACACAGAGTGCTGCTTAAGCGGCTTTATGTACAAAAATTGTAAATGGCATTTGTCTCAACATGTGTGTGCCTGTGTGTGTGTGTGTGTGTCTGTGTGTGTGTGTCTGCATGCAGCTATTTCCGGTGCTATGGCGGCCAGCGGAAGCGGCTGCCGTTTGTTTTTCTACTTCATTTTGTTTTTTCTTCTTTCTTTACTGTCGTTTTTTTCATATTCTTGTGTGCATAAAAGTGCAGAAAAAGTTTATCAATATTGAAAAGTTTAGCGTGTTTATTTATTGTTGTTGTTGTTGTTGTTGTTGTTGTTGTTGTTGGTCGGGGGCTGTTTCTGTGCCTGGGTCATAGTCATAACAATAAACTCGGTTCATAAATAAGTTATTAGTCAAAGTCTTTCGATCTCTTTTTTTGGTTTGTGTTCATTTTATGGCTTTGATGGCGCTTCGATTGCCGCTTATTGATGTCTGCCCGGCTCGCCCGTAAGCTCTTTGCAGTTTCATGTCATTTGGGAGCTCTTAATGAGCAAATGTCTAGAAATTATGGGATTATGTGTCTGTTGAAAATAAAAGTCGACTTACGTGCAAAGTTCAGTTTCAATCGACTCTATGCAGACTGTACTATTTTAAAGGGTATTTCTATGTATGATTCTTATGGTATTTGTGTGTATGTAAGCAAAGATTTTTTTTATATGCTGCTTACACAGTTAACTGTTATATTATATCACACACACATATTGGCCAAAAGTTTTGTAAAATGTCAAGAAAAACAATTACCAAATTGAATTTTAAGCTTCCATCAAGCAGCTGATAAAACAGCAAAGGGCATTCCCTGGCCTAATAAATATGTTGTATCAATGGGACTTTAATTAGCTTTTGATTGTATCAATCCGCATAAAAATAGACAGAGAATAAAACGTCATATGCCGCTTGCTAGCAACTGATTAAATAGCAAAATTCACCAAGTCACAGCTTTCAGTTATTCGAAAATAAATTCTATGACGTCTGCCAAAATCGCTAATACATAGTATAAACATGTGTTTGGCAAATAAAAATCAATAGCATCTGTGTAGACTTAACAAGAATACTTTTTGGAGGCGTTGCCAGAGTTCAAGATGCTATAAAACCGCACGGAATTTGCCTGAATTGTATCATTTACGAATTGTAGACACTTCAGCTAAGATGACAAGCAAGACAATCATTCTGAGCTGCGCTCTCTTGGCCATTCTTGTCGCCTATCTTCCATTGGGCGAGGCAGTCTCCTGCGCAGCGGATCCTACCAATGTTAATTGCGTTGACTGCACACTGACTGCCAATGCAAATAATGCCGACTGCCTAACCACAGTGGTAGACTCGACCACTCTGGTAGCCACGACCACTGCAGCAGACAGCACGATTGTACCAGACAGCACGATTCTACCAGACAGCACCTCTGTGGCAGAGTCTTCCTCGGTGGCAAGCAGCACGGATGCAACAACAAGGAGAGGTTGGGGCGGCCATCATCATCATGGACATCCTGGTCATCGTGGACATCGCCGTGGCGGCCGAGGTGGCAGGCGCGGCGGCTGGGGCGATGACAGGGAGGGCGGCAGACGCGGTGGTAGGCGTGGCGGCCGAGGTCGTGGTGGCAGAGGTCGTGGTGGCAGAGGTCGTTGGTAGAAAGATCAACACGATAATAATCAATAAATAAACTGGATCATTGAAAATGTGTGCTTTTTTTCTAGTTGCAACATTAACAACATTTATCTTGATGGAGATCTCTTGTTGATCTTCGATGCCGATCGCTCTCCTATGCGATTTGCACGAAATCTTGAAACCTTCTCAATCACAATGTTCTTCAAACTCTCTCTCCATATCTGATTATATTTTGCCATCTCCTTTATACAAAAACACACATTCATTTCAAATGAAAAAATCAAGTCTGAATTGGTATACACCTTCGAGCATGCTCCATTCACAAGCAACGACCAATTGGCTAAATGGCCCAATCAGTCATCAAATATCTGTCGAGAGTCAAGTCGAAAAATGCAATCACAGTTCAAAGTCGAAAAAATTGACATAATTACGAGTGTATGCTGCTGCTGCTGCATGGCATATAAATTTCACGTAGCTAAATAAAATAAAAAGCAAAAATGAAGTGAAATTTTAATAAGCTAAATAAAGCGGCCAGAGAAAAGACGCCGCCAGGTGAAAGCGGCGAAAAGAAAACAGCACGCAAAAGAGAGCAGCAGCTACCGGAGGAGACGACATCGCAGCGCATAATGCAAAGCCCCAGACAAATATGTGTGCTGGCACCCACAGCAACCCACCAACCACCCAACCGCCCACGCAGAGCTTGCCGCACCACACGCTCGCAGGCCGCAGACAGCGCCGAGATGTGTGCTATGCTTTTCTTTATGCATATTTAAAAAGCCACCCACCCAATAAGTATGCTACAAATAATAAGCGTAGTGAAGCGGCGCGCATTATAAACCAGACTTGAGTGGGGGCAGGGGAGGGGGGGGGCGGCTGCTCCCCAACCCGCCGGCCCTGCGTAGCGTCATGCCTGAGACCATTTGAGCCCAAAGTCTACATGGAATTATGCGAAGCTTCTGCTGCCTGTTGTTGTTTTTGTTAATGGAGCAAAGCTGGCAGCATTGTTGTTGTTATTATTATTGTTGTTGTTGTTGTTGCTGTTGTTGTTGTTGCTGTTGTTGCTGTTGTCTTGCTGTTGGTATTATCCTGCGACTGTGATTGTCTGTGCTGTTTGTAGTTAAAATGAGCACAACAACAACAACAACAACAATGTAAGCAACAACCACCTGCAAGAAGACAGGACACGGCACACCATTAAATGCGCAGCAGAAGCTAAAGCAAAATCAGTAAAAGCACAAAGAGAATATGCTAAACGTTTGACGAGACTTGCAAATATGCGGCATACAAAAAAAAAATATATAAAAATATGAGCTTAAAAATAAATATATATTTGACGGGGAAATATAAAGAAAATAACAAGAGAAAAAATCAGGACACATTATAAAGCATATCGAAAGTCGAGCTACGGCAAATTGTAATGAATGTCGTTGCTGGAGGAGAATGGAGGATGGAGGAACCAGCTGCGCAGGGGGCAGGGGCAACACACAAAAGACGGTCATGTTTGCCAGGTTAACAGAAAAACTCACGTGTATCAAGTGAAACGTACAAAAGTCAATCTTACAAATATTGAAAGAAAAATTTGCTGCTGGCTTATGTAAATGATATGTGCTTGATTTCTTATTCCCTTTACTCACATTTAGTCTTGAAAGAACACCTTAAATGTTTCTTGATTTAAGTTCAAGCTTCGGAATCTTGGCCAAAAACGAAATTTTCCTTCTCTTTACTTAAAAATAACTTGGCCAAAATCTTCGCAGAACAGTTGCCCATTATAATCAAAATAAATGGCTTCTGGATAGCAGCTCCCCATTTGTGCAAGCTGAAAATTAAATACACCCCAGTTCAAATGTTTTTCACGCACCCCTCAAATTTGTAAAATCACCCACAAAGTGTTGTCTAATGATGTGTTTCGCCCTCCGGCGAAATTTGATTTTTGTGCTGCCTTCAAAGGTGTCAATAAGAAAAAACAAGGCATAAAAAGCAAATGCCAAATTAAAGCTCTGAGGTTTAGTACAAGTGATTTTGCCAAAGCAGAGGAAAAGAATTAAAAAAAAGTAAGGAAAAGAAAAACAGTCAAACATGACATAAAAACTGAAACGATGAGCACTTTCAGCCCCTCATTTGAGATTCAGCCTCTCTGGATATAGATAGAGCACAGCGGCCGGGCTGGGTTATTGAACTGCCAGAGCGGGGGGACGGGCATGGGCAAGGGGCCGGGAACTCGACACTAAAAAGTCGTACCTTATCGAAATGACAAACAAATTTTAATCAACACACAACAAGCCGCAGCTGCAACGCACTGCCAACATGCTGATGACATCCTTTTCGCACAGCGGCAGGAGACGAGCCAAACATCACGTCGATATTAAGCACATTGATCAGAAGTGTCCTGGCAGGGCTGAAAGTGCGGACACCGGATAATAATAGCTGCTGCTCATGATGCCAACACGGAGAGCCTGTTTGATGTTGATTATGACTAAGTTGCTGCCTGGCCTGATAAGCCTTAAAACTCTCAAACGATGAGCGTGCAAATTTCTATAAAAAAGTGAATTTCAAAAAAAAACACAATGAATCTTTTGCATGCGGCAAGCCGACATGGCAATACGCTTACTTGGAAGAAAAATTGGAAAATATGAATGAAAATATGAATGCAAGGAAAAGTCTGAAAAGTTAATAATTGTATTATACATTTGTACGTAAATCCAAAATGTACTCGATTGCTTCCGAGGATCCTGTTGAGAAACTTAATCCTGCTAGATCTGAAATCTTTCTTAATAATATGTATACATTTAAATTATTGATAAGTTCAGCTTTTGCTATTCTTTGTGACCCTACGACATTATAAATTCTACTTCCCTACATCGTCGCATTACAAGTGTAACAACAATGTTATGATGCCCTCAGTTGGAAGGGTATCTAAAGCGCAATTTAAGAGGCGGAGTCATGAAAACAAAACAGGATGCGAGGCGTTGTTGCCGCTGTTGCCTCCTGCATGCGACGCACGTGTCGCCCTAAAAAGCCGATCTAATCAAATGGAAGTAAAATGTGTAAAAGGTGGAAAATTTACGCTGAGAAAAAAGCAAGAACAGCAGCCGGAAAAATAGACAAAAAAAAAAAAACAGGAATATATAGAAAAATACTCAATGTGGAAAATGGAAAATCATAACTCGTCGACTTTTTCTATTTTCCTATGTTTTTTTTTTTTGTTGTACACACTAAAGTTCGTGCCGCATGACTAGACATGAATTCGCAGCGACTTTAAGCTTAAAGTGTGCAGCCTGAGCTTGGGCTCGGGCACGAGCGGGGCCGGCCCACAAAATGGGTATCATATGCTAATTTCCATATGGTCAACCCTTTTCGAGCAACGACCCAGCATGAGAAATTTTAATAATTTTCACTGAAGTTTTTGCCTGGCTTCCAGTGCGTTGCCTTTTGGGCTAATTGTATGCTAAACGTTCGGGTGGGGTCGGGGGCTCGGCATTTTCGGGCGGACTGGCACTTTGGAGCGCGGCTGGGGCATACCAAAGTTTTTGTGGCAGCTTACAGTTGGGCGACACACACACAACGGACACATGAGACCTTGCCGGAGCTTAGAGTTTCGCTCGACGGCGGCTGCGAGCCGAACTATAAACATGATAGCCGGGTAATGACTTTAATTGTTCGGCTGTTTCTGATATTCGAGAGAAAGAAGAGAGAGGGAAGGGGGAGAGAGGGAGTGAGAAAAGCTAATATCATCTATGATGAAGCATCGGGTTTTTCTCTTATTGTTGTCATTTTGCCTGCTCCACTTTTTATTGTGTTCATTTTGATGATACGGGTGAAAAATGCGAGCAGCATTTGCTTGCCACAAAATGATTTCAAACGAAACTTGGCCTGTTGGCAGATTAAATGAGTTAACACCATGAAACCACTTTGATAATGAGAAGGTTTCTAAATGCCATGCACATCATAGAAATTGGCAATGGGTCTAAAAGCATTTAGGTATTAATAATAACTTTATGACAAAAGTAATTAATATAAAACAAAAAGTTTAAAATGGTTTTGTGTTGTGTGTATAGCTGGAAAAGATATCAAAGTCAAAAGGTGTGGCAGTTACGCCCATCGAAAGCATGAGGTATAGATAGCTTGAATGAGGCTTCTAGAGGCTCATCTAGGATATTTAATTGATTCAAGGGCTGACAAAGATCTTTTGAATACAATTACTTAACTCTTTAAGGTCCAACAACTGTTCTCAACGTTCAACGGTATTACATAAAACAAGTTCTGGCAATTCTCCGTTATCATATACCCTACAACGACCTGAAGTCAGCCAGCTTTCTATTAGTTAATTTTAAGAAGATCTCATGCCTGATAGTATCACGAAATATTTATAAATTTCCTTTAAAATTTCCTGAAAATTCGCTTTTGAGTCTTCTTGCAGGCTCAGTTTCTCATTCATCCCAGCATACTCCCTTAGATCGCCAATAAAGCTTGATAATAATGTACTTCTCTTCCTCGTAAATTTTTCTAAAATCTTTCAAATTCATGTTTAAACCTTGCTCCCTGGTTCAGTTTCTTAATTGTTCTCAACATTCTCCTAAGTAATAATCTACACTCTCTGAGATCTTAGACAATTTCAGAACACATTTCACACCATTTTTCCTTCTCTTCCTTTTAAATTCTTTTAAAAAACATTAAAATTCGCCCTCTCGCTGGGTCAGTTTCTTAAGTTTCCCCTCATACTTTCAAGTACTAATCGACACTCTGAGATCTCACACAATTTCAGAACAAACTTTTCGCCGGCTCTTCACCTACATAGCTCCCCCACGATCCGCGCCCATTCATCACTTCTTTCGAGCACCAAAAATTAAAAAAAAACTTGCTCAAGTGGCCGCGTGTCGTCGTCTGCTTTCGTATCAGCTGAAATGCAATGCGGAGTGCCGGGTCGAGGCCATTATTTTCACGGTTCAACGATGCGCTAATGCAAGGACAACGTTTGCACACTTTCTCCCGGCTGCTCGCTCTCCCACTCTTCCACTCTCCTGTTCTCTAGCTCTCACTGTTGCGCACACTTTGTGGCTCCCACGTGCTGCGCCATAATTAGGCGGACCGTGGCAAATCCAATAATTACCGAGCGTAAAAAAAAACTTTCAAGTGCGCCGTGCACACAACCGCAGAGCACATGTCAGGCGGTCGGCGGGCAGGCAGTCGGTGACGGGGGCGTGACAGGATATGAAACATGAAAAACAAATTGAAGAGCCAACATCCGGCTGACGGGCTGCTATTGCAGCAGCTCCTCACTTTGCCACTGCTGCTGCTGCTGCTGATGACGTCGCCTGCGTCGTTGTCAATGCAACAATGACGACAATCAAATGACGTTTGCATCAATGAGCAATTGGCAAACGGTACGGGGTCGGCAGCAGGACGAGGGCGATAAAAAAGAGAATGCACAGGCAGCGGGAAAATGATAGCGTGGATTAAACGATTTTTAATGAAAAGCCTTCAGACGGCCGCATGAATGAATGACAGCGGCTGACACACACACACGCACACGAGGACCAGGAAGAAGGGCGCAACACACACTCACAGACAGCACAAGGACATGACACACACACACACACGCACGCACATATGGCACGGGGCACAATGAGGAAAACGGAGCCTCAGCTGCAATTGCCAGCAAATGCAGGGCAAAAAATTGCATGATTGAAAATTGCACTTGAGGCCGATCGAGAAGGGAAAATGAAAATGGAACTGGAACTGGATGTGGCAATGGCAATGGCAATGGAGAGGGAGCAGGAGAAGGAGCAGGGGCTGACGGCAGCGGACAATCCGTTTGAGGGCTGCCAACGACGGGTTGTAGGAAAAATCGAGTAGCCGAAGGAAAAGAAAACACCGCTGTCAGTTGATATAAAAACGGGTTTTCTTAACTGTCCGAAAAATGTTGCTATGATGGAATATTATCGTGAATACTGCGTGTATGTCAATCCCCAACCCTTTGACCTTACGCCCCTCGAGTTCTTTGAGCTGTGTGCTTTGTCAAGGGTTCCGCTGATTGGTTTGCGCCCGTTCTTGTTCATCTGGTCCATCTACAAAGCGGCCTTTTGTTCTCAAGGTGCGGGCCTCTCGAAATAAAGTGAAAGCTAGCTCCTGGTCAGCAGGAAAGTGCCCGTCGTTACGGACGGGTTTTTCTTCTACTCCGCTCGGGCTGAGGCTTTGAAGTGGGCCTGGCTGTGCGGCCAACTTAATGAAGTGGACATATCAGCCGGGAGTTGTACAGAGTGGAGGTAAAACGCCAGACCTTGCCCGTCAATTGATAAACAGTCGAGGGTAAATGGAACAAAGTTCAGCTCAAGCAGCGAAAGGCGATTGCTTTGCGATAGAGAGTCAAAAGCAGAAGAACCCATAAAAAGTTGTGGTTAAGAAAATGCTTTAAATGTGAAGTAAAACACAGTAGAGATAACATTGCCTGAACAATAGAGGGAGGAAAGTAAGAGGGAGAAAGTAAAAGTGTGCTCGCCTATAAAACTCCCTGTATGCCTTAGTCAATATAATATTGACGTAGCTTCCCTATCGCAGCCTATCTTTCAATTTGGGGGAGTATGGGACTCTACATACCAAATTTTGGTTCATTTTGTTTTAATAATTTTTGAGTTATGCTCAAAATTGGATCGAAATCGTCAGAAAAATGATTAGCTCGCTTTATGTTAGCTATACATCTATACATCTATAGGCTACATCTCCCAGATCAAGAATAAATATACTTTACGGAATCGGTCATGCCTTCTTCTGCATCTTACAAGCCCCCAATCCTCTCATCGGCCCTATCAAGAATTGAACATATGTATACTTATCAGTGCATTATGGTTATGTATGCGAAAGTAAAGAATTGATAAGATTGTGCACCAGAGAAAAACCTTGTAAATTTGTGGAATTAACTTCTACAACATTTGCATTGTATCGGCCAAGTAATCAAACATTGTATAAAGACCTAATTTTAAGGAAATTCGCGTGAGCTGCATTGATTGCAAGCACACCTGATCGCAATGCCGGCAGAGAGCTTTTATAAAGAGAGTGGCCACTTGTTTGTTTCAGGCGGATAACTCTTTTGCTCGATACGTCATAGACATTGACGCTGTTGCTTTTGATCCCGTTTAATATTTGAGCTTCAACTTTCCAGCGCAAGCAAGCATTGCAGATAGTTAGAGCGGGAGAGGTAATTCAAATGCCCAATAATGCTTTTAACTCCGTTATGTTTATTCTTATGCAGCCGAAAGCGAGGGAGAGAGCTTTGCGGTTGGCAACAGACGCGGGAAGGGTAAAGACAACAGAGCGTAGGCTGCGTTGAATATGGCAATTTAGTTTGTGCGTGTCTGTCTTTTTGATCGAACATGAACTTCGCGCGTGTGAATAAAATCTTATTTAATAAAGTATTATTTTTTTTAAGTGACATTAAAAGTGATTAGTTTGTGTAGTGTGTGTATTTAAAACAACCGTAAATAAATTCCATAGGCCATGCGTATAGTTTAATAACATAAACAGTCGGTAAAATTTGTGTAGGCAAATTTTTGCTGCGGAGCTTTTTCACGTAGCAAAAAATGGCGCAAATTTGTGCACTGAGAACGAGAGAGCGAGAGCGAGAGAGCGGAGGCAAGAGCGTGAGTGTACATATTATTTCTTTATGCATATAAATGTTTTTTTATTAGCAAGCGGCGTGCATGTGTTTATGTGTATGTATGTATAGAAAGAAGCTTGAATGTTTGTAAGAGCAGGTTCATGGCAACTCTTAGTCAAAAGCTGCCGAGAAAAGCGCCGTTCTGTCAAATAGTTTTTATAGCACATGTTCTCAGCCCGCCGAGGAATACTTAACTTATCTCCTAAACCAAAGATCTACTGGTTGGCAAACAAGAGATGCTATCTTACAGAGAAATCTAGATTGATAGACTTGAGAACACATTATACGCACCACAAAAAACACTTAAAACTAATCGCTCGACCCAAAAAGAAAACAATAATGAAAGAGTAATTCCGTTATCTGTCGATCTACATATGACATATATGCACGGACATCAGCAGACATTAGTGTCATATTTTATGAACTTGAAGGCACATGTTGTGCCAAACAAACACAGCTGATAAGCGGACCCGAGCCCATTACCATTAGCATTAGCATTGCCAGCGAAGCACACGCCATCCTTCAGAGTGTGTGTCCAACTTTCTTTGTCCTTTGGCTGTGCCTATCAGCGATGTCGCGGGGAGAGTACCACAATTTACCGCAGTGCGTGGCCCGAAATAAATAACCCAAAATGTCGACAGCACATTACACACACACACACACATAGAGTGAGCGGGCGGAGGGCGGGCGTCTAATTATGCAGCGTTGACAAAAACAAAGAGAGCACATAGGCGCCAGGACATTTGTGAAACGACCCGCCGTGGGGCCTTGAAAACTATTAAGAAAACATATTTTTCTTTTCTCTCGCTTCTTTTTTTTTCTTTTTGTTTAGAAAATGGCGCACGCGGCGCATTTAACACTAATCATTGTCATTATTATCGCTGGGCCCGCTTGGCTGTGTGCCAGGACTGGCTTGCCTGGCAGGACCTCGGGCGCTGTACCATTAAAAATTCATGATCTCAAGTGCCGCTTGGCTCTGTTTGTTAGTTTGGGTGCCATATTTCACATTAGCCGACAGTAGCGTCGCCTTCGAGTGGTTTTTCCACAGAACTGGCAGGCGGACGCTCGACATGTGGCTCCGTTCCCGAACCTCGCGCACACAAATTGATCAAAGAATCAATAAAACGCCAATTAACAATCATTTTCACACGCAGCCGCGCCCTGCGTACCCATTGCACCCCTTCCAGCCCAATTGTCGACTCATTGTTCAATTTGTCAACTAATGTGAAATGCAGTAAAACAATTGAAAACTCTACAAACAGTTTTTCCGTAGGGACAACAGCGAGTTCTGGCCCATGAAATATGAAACTTTGGCTTTGTTTTGTCAGCTCCCTAAAGCAGAAAAAAGAAAAATATAATTAAAATTTAATGCAGCCATTTGAATTCGAGCCGCGTTCCAAGTCCAAGCAACTTGAGGCTATCAATAAGTAACTAGACGGGGACATAAGGCGTATTCAAGTAAACTATTTAAACATTTGCCTTCTGGGTTTTTCCTAGGAAAATTGACTCCACGCATGCAATGTCTCTCTCCCTCTCTCTCTCTCTCCGTGTCTCTCTCTATGCGTGTTTACAGTCGAGCGCAATTAAACGACATTTGCTAAGGAGAACCAGACGCTGGGGAAGAAGCTGAGGCTGCAAAGCAAAATGTATCCAAAGAATAATGTTTGATTTCCCCAAAGGGAATAACCACACAGCAACTACTACAAATGATGCATGACGACCTAATGGAGCAGCTGTGTGGCAAAAGAATCTGAGTGCAACATTCAAGCCGGAATCTTAAATTTTAAAAGATATATTTTGACTTGGACACTCAAACTAACAAATTCGTTTGGGGTACTAGATAATTTGATAAGTAAAATATATGCCATAAAAGTTAAACAAACTCTCGAACCCTGAATCTTTTAGATAGATAGGACTATAGAATTAGGAATTACAGATAATAAAAGAAGATATATGTACTGAGCAGTATCCACTTTTGATGTAAAGGAATGTGAAGTAGGTTATGTTAAATGGAGAAGAATGTAAATGCATTCAGGCTATAAAATACTCTATTTTAGTGCTAAGTTAGCTATTTCTTCTCCCATAACACACATTAAAGATATATATCTATAGACAGAATAATTAGTTAACAAATAGACTTAACGAACTGAAAATACATAATGGAAAGGTCTTCATATATCTACTACACTCATCATCATGGGTATTATGAATTGCAATCAAACTGAATGGTTCTATAATCTATATCGCAAGTTGAAAAAAGAACTGGTCACAAGGAACTTTATTGAACTTTGTGTGTGCGAGTGTGAGTGCATGTGTGTGTGTGTGTGTGTGTGTCGATAATCTTGTCTGCTTAAAACTGTGGCTCCGTTTCCGTTCGGTATTCAAATTATTTTTGCTTGCCCAGTGCACAAACACAGAGCTGTCAATCATTCTGGCAGCCAGCACTCACGGAGACACCCAATACACACATGACACTTATCTCACCCGCCTCCTCGCTCTGTCCACCTTTGGTTTATGCTCTGGAGCGACCGGGCTGTACATTGACAAGGAAAAGTCAAGAAAATTAAAAGTGCATTGCAATACAAGATACTCGCACCTCAGTCAGTCGCACAACAAGGAAATGACATAGCTGGAACCCGAGTGCCGGAGCATAGATCTCAGCCATGGGCCAAACACCTGCCTAATGTCAGCCGTTGAGGTGAGCGACTGCTTAAATGGAGTGACATAAAATTAAAATTGTAAAATCGAAAATTGAAAACTGAAAACTGAAACTACACAAAGATACGTACTTTCTGGCTGGGGTACATAAGTATTTCCGGCTTGGATAGTCCCACAGAGTTCAGATAAGGCATGCCCCGAACGGTGCCAACTTGAAGAGCTGGCAAACATTTTGCCCTCGCAAAGCCCAAAGACAAACAAATTGTCGAGTGTGATAAAAAAAAAAGTAAAATAATGCGAAATCCGTAGTAGACCATAAAGCCTTAAACGTAAACACAATGCAGAATTATAAGTGTGGCTACATTTTCCACTTAATTTATGGCAAAAATGGGGGCCATCGATGGGGGAAAAAAAAGAGAAGGCATTGAACGTGAATTTTTAATAGACTTTTAATAACCCACACAGAGCGTGGGGCCAATTCCTTCGCTGGCTAAACAGAAAGTGTAATGAACCGCAGCCGCGCGTCGTGCAGACATTTTCCAAATGAAAAGCCATTGAAAGGCGTTGCCATTGGGCAAACAATGGCAAAAAAAAAAAAGAAGCGACAAAGCCAAAGTCAGGATACAACAGCAGCAGCAGGAGCACGAGCAGGAGCAGGACGAGACGGTGGCAGACAAACAACAATAAAGATAGAAATCAACGCAGACGTGTGCATAAAATATTAATTATCAGCAGCTTACTGGCAGCAGCTCGACATATTGGCAATGACTCTGAAAAGCCAGCAGCAGCAAGAACAACAACAACTGACTTTGGCAGACACGACACGCAATAGAAACTGGCAAAATGCTTGGCAATGGCATTGGCATTGGCATTGCCAGCTCCAAGCCAAAACTGGGGATTGGGGCGCAAGTGCAGCAGCGAGTGCTTTGGTGCTTAAAATTAGTAAGCTTGGCAGTTGGTAACAGGCTGGCCGGGCAGCAGTTGGCGCCATTGATAACTGACTCAATAGCTACGAGGCTATATTCTCCATGCAGCTCTCTCTCTCTCTCTCTCTCTCTGTCGCTTTGTTTGGATTTTCTGGCCAGAAAACGGCTGCTGCATGCGGCTAGACAAAAGTGCATTAGGCGCAGATGTGTGCGCCGGGAAAAAGGCGCAGTTAGTGAGACGATCGAACAGTAGGCAAAAAGGGTTGTCCGCAAAGCCAGCTGCTGGCAGGCAACGGGTGCAGTTACGAGGTATACATAAATGGGATATCATTTGCTGTCAACTGCACTAATTGCAGATGGGTTTGTCCATTTATCAGATAGCATATTAGTGAAATCACAAATTAAATTTCACAAATTATTGAACACATTTCTAAAACATTTCTGTGCTCAACAAAGCTGTCAAAGGAATACCAAGAACTTACCTAAAATTCACAATTGAAGCAATTTTAGAATTGGGGATATTTTTCCATAAGTTGCAAACCTTTATTACTTTAATAGCGTAAAGGTCACTTGTAGGTTAAGCAGCTCAATAATTTTTAGCATTGTCCTTTGTTTTTGTTATCATATTTATATATACCATATATCATATATCATATTGCATACTATTAAGTAAACAATATCATATAATCTATTAAAGAATCTTGTATGGGCTTTAAATTTGCCGATTGATCTCTCACATATCGCAAAACTGATGCATTAGAAATCTCTGCTTAATCTTTACCACGTATGCAATGGACCAAGTTTTTAGTAATCCCAGAGTATTCTGATCCAGATTATTTGTGGGTAAATTATACGAATTATGTTAGTTAGTAGCTTTTCTTTAATGGCACACACTTAAACTCCTTAAAATACAAAGTTCATTCATTTAGCCTTGCTTGAGTCCCTTTATAATGCGCATTTTCTTCTGCAGGATGCTTCCCAAGATGGTTTTCGGTCTGCCGCCTCTCCGCCAGCCGGGCCGTCTGCCTGGACGTCCCTTTCCTGGTGGACGTCGGGTTATAGTATCCACATCGTCATCGTTGTATTCTTCGTAGTCTTCGTATTCGTCGATGCATTCGGCGTCACCTATATTGATTTCAGCGGTACAGTCGACACAATCTACATTGTTCGGGTCCACGGCACAGGTGACTGCCTCGCCCACTGGCAGGTAAGCCATAAGTATTGCCAGAAAGGCACAGCTTAGAATAATCAACCTGCTGCTCATCTTAATTCAATTAAATTCACGTAATTGCAACTATCGAATGATAGACCTTAATCAATTTGATGAACTTATATAGCACCTCAGGTGCGAGAGATTCGGCAGGTTTACGCAGCTGTTTGCGAACTGTTTTTGCCAAATATTGTTAGTGAGCGATTAGCTAAGACACCATAAACAATAGTCATATTGACATTGCTTTTTTTGCACTCAAATATTTGAGCAGCTGCTGTCTATTTGATCTCGTGAAGATATTAGAAAGTGATTAACACTATGGGAATCTATCACAATCTATGAAGGTTGCGTGTGGTCGATCAAAACAAAACCAAAAAAAAAGAAGCAATTATCTGGTATCGAGTGAAAATGTGAGCTATTCTTGGTTTTTTGACTATTGCGACTCAAATATATAATTTCCGGATATTTTACTCACAGTCAATTTGAACGAAGAGGTCGAATATTTAAGAGTAGCAAATGTTATGTTTTGGCAGTTATAAGAGTTTAGGAATATACAAAGAGGTTTGTTTAAGTATGAGCTCAAACTATAGTTTGTTTATTGTGCTTAACTTTTGACGAATTGTAGAAGATCAAGCACTTGTTATCTTTCAAGGCGTCGTGTATCCCTACTATTGTCGAAGAGATCCAGAGCCAAGTTGCTTCTGTGATTGTGTAACCTGTATATATATATAGCTCTTAACACATTTACTTATTTCATTTTGGACAAAATATCTTGTAGATAAAAAGACTTTTCCAAGTTAGTTTTTAAAATAGATAGTAAGCAAATCTAATCTTTTAGTATAAATGACATAAAGAAGAATTGCATTGAACCCCTTTGAAATCACAGATCGAATTACATACATATGACAAATGCATCTGCAAATGAAATTTAGTTTTTGACACATCAGGACCTGATTCTAGTTAAGCTGTTTTAGGTTTTCGATTCGCTGCTCAATATATGTATTATATATTTAACAGCTCGTTTCATTTTGCAACCACGATTATGCTCCGGTATTGTGTTATCCAACAGTTTCATTTGTCTTTTACCTACTTAAGCCTTATTGTTCGTCTCATAACAAGCTGCTTAATTAATTTTTCTACACTCTGCTGGAGGCGTAACTAAGCACCGGCCACCCACTAGAAGAACCTTCGTGCAGATCCAAATCATGCGTGAACATTAATTCGATTTGCGCAGATGTGTGCCAATCGACGAAACCGTCAAACTACGTGCAGAGGATACACACGGACAGGACAATGAGACGGGCGTCGCCGGGAGAGTCGCTGGCTTTAATTTCGCATATTGTTGACAACAACATGGAACATAGCAGAGCCAAATGATGTGAGTGCTGGCGAGATATTCAGTGAGGGGTTAGTCCACACACACACACAATAACCTGAGGCAAATACTCGTACCTGGCAGTCAGCGTTATCTGTAGTGTGTGTCCCCTGTAGCCAGGAATTGTCCACTTGGGTCTCGCTGTGTCACTAATTGTGCACAATATGAAGGATACCTGTATATGTGTTAGTGTGTGCATGCATGTGTGTGTTAGTGTGTGTGTGGAGAACTGAGAACTCGACGTGCTGCTGTTGACTGGTGGTTGCTGTCGCTGTTGTCTGATGGTTTTGCTGGTTCTGCTGGTCCTGCCACTCCTACTCCAGGCCCTCCCCGCCCTCTCTCTCTCTCTTCTCCGCATGACCTGATGCGGCTCTGGTTGACCATTAGCTGTGGAGTTTTTTGCCTTTTGATCTGCGTTTCAGAACGTGTGTGTGTGAGTGTGTGCTTGTTGTGTGTAATGCAATTAATGTGATTTTTGGTTGCAAATTAAACGTATTTATCAGCGTTTATCAATTAATTTTCATTTTCATTTACGGTCGACCAATTCTCTGAGGCTTGACAAATTATCAAACAATGATTAAACATGGCACTTTTAATGCGTTCACATCGACTTTAATTAAATAGAAGTAAGTCCCTGTATGTGCGTATATGTATATGTGCGTATACACATGTGCTTGTATGCGTGTGCTTGAAAACGGAAGCTGTCTCCAGGTCAAACATTGATCCATCTCGCAACTGCCAATATCGCCAAAAACCCCAAACCAAACAATAAATTTTATTACATGACATTTGTTCCTCGACTAGGGCTCAGTCTGTCTGTACATTGCAATTTGTGTGACCAATTGTATACCCTGTATTATTTGCATCAATTGGGTATATTGTTGTGTGACCCATTCTTATATTAACATAACTATTCTCTATTATAAAATAATGTATCTCAAGTTTTCGAGTTGAAGGAATTACAGTTTTATAAATCTTCAATTTGAATACTTCAATCTATCCCCCATCAAATGACATTTTCTAGAGCATCTCACAGCGTAGATTATCGCAACTTCCGCACATAGAGCTTGTTTTTGGTAATTTATTTGATTTGGACATGGCTGTGGCCACGCCTACCCACTGACACCGCCCATCGATCATCCCCGCTGGCTATGCTAATAATGTTTTGTAATTTATTTTCAACATGTTGACAGTCGACGCGCATTTTGAGCTGTAAATTTGTTGAATTTGCCATTATTATTGCATTCAGTTGCCGTCGACTCTCATGTTGTTATTGTTGTTGTTGTTGTTGTTGTTGTAGCTGCCGTTACACATAATTGATTAAAGGAAATTATATAAAAGGTGCAAACTGCCGCAATTTGATGATGCATTTTGATGGCATTCGTAGGTTTGTCGGATTTCCATTTCAGCCGCGCATCGGAGTGTGAGCAGGATAATGTGCAGTTCTTACATAGTTTCATGTGCATTTCAATTAAATTCGGTCTCTGGAAATTTGATGAAAATCTATGGATTTAGATAGTTGATTGCTAGGGTTTTTGACATTCGAGTTTCTCTCTGTGAAGGCATGTCCGATATTGATCTGATATGATATACATATATCAAAATGAAATGGGTTTCTTTTTAAGTTTGTTTATGCTAAGGAGTCCTTACGGAGAGAGCTATATTTTCCTATACATCTATCCCAGCATTATGCGAACAGCATGTTTTTTTAGTTTTTAAGATTATCTCTCGACTTTGAAATTCTTCCTTTGGTCTATGCATAACTTACCGACCACAAGAATCCCTTTCAAATAAGTTTGTTTTAGGCTATGTTAAATTCTTCGACTACTTATGCTGCTTTTCTTTTATGATCTACGCATTAAATGCAGTCATAATCTGTTTGTTTTCATATGTAATCGATACTGTTTGTGCCACAAACTTGAATTGACAAATGTTTTCCAATTTACAATCTGTTGATCAAATTTCCATTTCTCGCATGATCATGTACATTCCATGAAAATGTCATATTGAGTCACACAAACACAAGTGCCCTCATGCCCACATGCATTTTCAACTATTGCACTCTGCTCGGCTTCCGATTCCAAATCCAATGCAAAACAATAAATCGAAATGAGCTGATATTCCCGGGAAAATAAAAGCGACAATTTAAATGAAATCAAATAAAACAATAGTCGAAAACAAACAAAACGACCAAACTGACCAGAAAAAGAACAGATTGCATTCCACGTGAATGCCAGAGCTGACTGCAAATATTCAATAAATGCAACCGCAGCAACAACAAATGCGGCGAGCAAGATTTAAAGTATGCCCCCACTCAAACGACGGCAATGCCACGCCCCCAGGCACTTGCATGCCACACAGAAGCGAGGCGAACAGAAGAAAAATTAAATTAAGTTTATTGACATATTGCTAATTAGACAGAACATGACAGCGTATCAAGATTTATAGCGCCCGATAAGCAACAGCAGCAGCAGCAGGAGCAGCAGCAGCATCGGCCCCAAACATTTGGACCCGCACTCGATGCCGACCCCGTCGCCCACCCCAACCCGAAGGCGGATCAATGAACGCATTCATTTTAATTGGAGACATGGAAAATATGCCAAACAAAGAACATAAACAACAAAAAATAACATACTCAGCTCTCTCTAGCAAAGGCATAGGAAAGACGACGACGCTCTAATTAAATGCACTTGAGAATGCCACAACAGCATGCAATCGGGTGTGCATGTATGTGTGCGTGTGTGTGTATGTGCGCGTGTGTGTGGTGTGCGAGTGTGTGTATGTGCGATTGTGTGTGGTGTGCGAGTGTGTGCTACGGTTCACTAGAATTTATGTGCTGCCCCTCAACTGTCTCGTAAATCTCACAAAAATCCAAAATTCGTCGTCTGCGAAAAACTATGAAAAAGCGCATAAAAATTGTTCAGTTGTCGAACATTTTTGGATTTTTGGGTTTTCTTCTGCTGTTTTTTTTTTATTGTTTTCCTTTGGGTAATATTTACCTTTTAATAATGCTCGGTGTCTAGTCGTCACCCCGCAAGCCCACATATCGATAAGGGGGAGGAACTACTCCACGTTGCAGTTACGCGTGTTGTTGTTGTTGTTGTTGCTGCTGTTGCTGCCACACGATAGCAACAAATTTTTTTAGCTCTTGTTGCACACAAATTGCTGGCGTGTGTCATAAATTTTCGAGCATAGAGAACCGGAAAAAAAGATGGTAAAATAACTGAATCCTAACTGCCACTGAAAATGAAAATGAATGAAATTTTTAAGTTGACCAAGTCGACAGCTGAATGCTCTACTAGAAAAGGAAGTCTATATAAGAATATATGTTAATTCTTAAGTAGAATTGTGGCGGCAAACTAAAAAACGTGTGGTCGCCGGTTCAAGTCCTGAAGAAATGTTCAATGCTAAGCAAGAAGTTTGGGGATCTCCTGTGAAGATGGAATACCACATATTCCATTTATTTGCATTACCCAGCCGGGTAATATCTGCTACTGTTTCTATGTTGTATTAAACCTCACGAAAACTTAACAATTGAAAAATTGTTAATTTTTCACAACGCTGGACAGTTTTTGTCCCAGTTCTCAACCAACTTCATAACACGCTTAAAGTTTCACAAAGTTCGAAAAAAATGTGAAAAAAATGCCCCGAAGCGCATACATTGTCACATACCCGTGCATAAAAGAAGCATGCCAGCCATTGGCCATTGTTTTGACATATTTTTTCATTATTTTTGTTTTTTTTTTTTTGTGGAAACGCCATGGTAGTTGCACGGATATACGACTATATAGTATTACGAGTATTTTGTTTGCACATTTCATTTACCTGCATATTTGGCTTGCTTTGTTAACTGCCAGCTGACATAAAGCGCTGTAAAATTGTCTGGCATCAACTAAAATATGCATTACGAGTAAAATGGCATGACATCTAGCAACATCGACATTGGACATGCGGAGCGGAGCGGTGCTTCTTAATGCGTTTTTCGTGTTGCCAGCTCTATGCCTTGACCCCTGCCCGGCTCAGCCAGCCAACCCCCTCTGCTACTTAACCTGTCGCACAATTAAAACAAGAAATTACATTGATTTATTTGCCTTTGTTCGGGCTGCAGCGCGTTGTAAATTTTCTTAATGCTACATAAATATTTAAATAGATGCATTAATAAATAGTTGCCTATAGATGTGTATTGTATATAAGAAGCTTAGTTGCTATACTTACCATATTTTTCCCAAGCATAATCGGACTCTTTGAATTGATTTATGAACTTAACACTTTGCCAGCCCCATGCACAATGGAAACAGACCACCAATAAATTATTTAAACAGGCTGGGGAATGGGCCAGACATTGACTTGCTGTTCTCTTGCCGCTGTTGTTGTTGTTGTTGTTGCTGTTGTTGTTTATAAATCGCTTTTTAGTGTCTTAATTTGTGTGTTGAATTGTTAAAGTCCGTTGATTGAAGTGTTGATAAAATAGCCGATGGGGCAATACAATGGATAAGCAGAAAGGGCAGTTCAATGGGTCAGCCTCTAATCTGCGGAATTTTAGATCAGACTTCGAATATAAAACAATCAATTGATTTATAATTGTTTCTTTATTTAAGTTCTTTAAGCTTTTCATTAAAATGTACACATTATTTAGTTGGCATTAATGAAAGTTGTAATGAAATAATGTAGGATACTTCAAAAGAGATCCTACAAGAACATTAAATATATCCCGTCTGCGGCTTTGTAAGACTGAGATTCGCCTTCGATTCGGAATTTCCCAAAGTTCTTAACCACACATTTAACTGTAGTATCTCCATTGTGTGTCTTTTTATCGGTTGATAACTGTCAGAGAACCATTTTCCACAAACTATTTTCTACTCCTCCGATAATTTTCTATTCTATTCAATATCTATTGTCAGCACAAAAGGTTTCTTCTTATAGAAATTAAGCTTCTCCTCAGGCAGTCAGGCCGAGCAGATAAAGATAGGCATGTCCCATCTGTAATGCTCTTTCCGTCGATATGATTAACTTGTTAGGCATGTAAGATATATCTATCAGCAGCTCAGATGAAACTCTATTTCAAGTGTTTTGTGAATCTGTGACAGAATCCCGAACAGCATGAATGGCTGTCAATTGCTGACATCATCTTGTCAAGCAATAACAATGATTGCATTCTTTACATTTGCTGCTGCTCTACGCTCAATCGCCTTCTGTAATCCGTTGAAGATCTCCCTCTGCTGATCCGCTTTTGTTGTTCTGCTCAGATCTTAGGGCTTCGGCAATGCCCATTCTTGGCTGCTCAGCTTATAGGTTTAATCTGTTTAGATACACCTTGTCGTTTGCATCGACCGAAAAACCGAAGCGTAGCTGATTTAACAGCTAAATGCAAATCATTTGCAATTAGCACTCATCCTGCAGTCAAGCCAATTAGGACATCGGCAGGCGGTCAGACAGGCAGGCAAGCAGGCAGGCTGAGCTGGATGAAAGGCGACGCACCTTTTGGCTGGTCATGTGCTGCTCATGCCAATGGCAAATATGCCGGGCCAATGTAAACCATGCAAATCCTATAAAGAAACCAACGCCGACTGCGACTGCAGCCAATTTCCGTTTGACGTTGCAAAATGTGTCAACTTTGGCAGGATTACAAAAACGCACACACACACACACACACACGCACACAGGATCTGCCCCTTTATGAGTTATCCTTGCTGACTGCCTGCCTGGCTGTTGGTCTCTCTTTGCCTGCCCAGCTGTCTGGCCTGTGCCTGCCACCTCTCTCGCGCTCCTCGCATATCCTGCGAGCCGGAAATTTTTCAACGCATATGCCAATTTTGCTGTCAAGTTTTGTGTACAACTTGTCGATTCTTTGAGTCGCAACTTTGATTGCCACGCCCCTAAGCGGGCTCATGGTGGGCAGCTGTGTGAAATTGCCAATCGATGCATTTGGTGGCAACGCCATCAAGCGGTTAATTGCACTTTGATTGTGGGAACTGCGTGCAGTTGGTGTTTTAAACATAAATATTTAAGTGACTAGTATTTTGTAAGTACGCGTTGGGGTGCATTAGCTGGGGGCCTGATTGAATTATAATTAGTGCCTATATGGAGCACAAGGAACCAATCCTTGAGTTTGCCAAGTGTAAGGCATAATTATTGCTTTGTGGCGATTATGAAGAAATCAATGCGACAGTTAACAATTAGTTGACGAAGGAATACGACTTGGGAAAGTGCTGGACTGAGAGTCAACCAGTGGCCAATGTTGAAATGGCATGTCATTATAACTTATTAAAAATACAACATTCGAACGATTTTGGAGTTGAAAAGTTGAAAAGTTGGAGTTGATTACTTAAAGATGTCAAAGGGGCTTGAATATGTGTATTAAACGTCTAAAATAAAAGATATATATTTATATTTTAAAATGTTTGCTCAAATCAAATATTTTTATTGGTGATTTTAAGAAGAACCTAAGTAACCTAAGTATTTATTTAACAAGAAGATTTCAATTTCAATTTGCCATTCATAAAATGCTTAAGCATCTGACTAGATATAAAGTTTATGTTTGCAGTAATGCTGGCTTATAATCAATCTCGAGAAGATTTCAGAAAATTTCTTTAACTCTTAAGCTTAGCCAGACTCGTAACTTCTCCACCTTCAAGAAACGCCACTCAGAACGAAAGTCAGTTTCGTTCGAGCAATATGAGGTTAAAGGGTTGTCATAAAGCTAGAGACCTTTTGCCGGTGCATCATTAGCATTTGCTGTGACACGCATCTCGGGCAGCAAGTCAATCCCAGCTGTGCTCTAATTTCCACCACCTGCTCCCCCTACTTTTTTTTGGCCTTCTTTGGCGTAGTTGACTTGCCGAACAACCCACAAGGTAGCACAACAACAAGAAGAGCTGCTGCTCAACTCCCCCTGGTAGAAGGAAGGCCTTCAGCCCAACCCTCAAATCGCAGCCATGGTAATCATTTATCAAACAACAAGCGTAAAATTCAATATTTTTTCAAGACGTCGCCGTTGAGCTGTTGTAAAAAATTAATTAAATTATGAAATTTTATACCCTAAAGCAAATATTTATTTTAATAACATTATTATGCAGCTCGGGTGGTAAGTGGGCGTTGCTGGTGTGCTGGGCGTGGACGCACGCACCAGCACGCGGCGAAAATATGAAGAGTTGGGTGGAAAATATGCAATGGAGAATTATATATTCGATGTATACACGAGTCCCTCAGGTTGCAGCCAGCCCAGGATAATAAACCACGCGCGTGTCCTACAAAATGGGAAGCAGGAAAAATATTTTTTTGCCTTCGCCAGCCGCTTGGCCGCCTGCCTTGCTAATTGCCAAAAATCATTTTTCAAGCGTGCAGGTCTCCGTTATGATGTTTTTTTTTTTTCTCCTTTTATTTTCAAAAATACTTTACATCCAGTTTTCGTAGCTGCGAGCACGTGGCTACGGCTTCTGCTCTCGCTCCGACTGGTTCCGGGCTTCAGTGTAGCCCGTAAATTCGCTTAATCAAAAAATAAACAAACTTAATAAGCAGCGTGCGTGGCTTCGTGCCTCTGTTCCTGCCCCCCTGCCTCGCTGTGGTCGCTTTGATGCAGCGCCACGCCCCTGCCCGAATAATGCCACGATTCAAACCTTTGCCCGGCTGCACCGGTGGGGAGCGTACTGCACTGTGGCTTGGCGCTCCTCTGTTGCATGCGAAACACCAAAATTTCAACAACAATGGATACAACACAGCGGTAGTTCGTACGCCCTTTTGACCCAGCTGTACTTTCATTTTATAGGGCTTTCCTAAGGTATCCTCAAATGGAAACTCTCAGATAATTTGTTTAACAATCAGAATCGGAGTAGAGAATCAGCATTTTTATCCGCCAATCACGCTTTGTTATATACACAGATCGAAAGTTGTAAATCATAAGCTATACTGAAAACTCTTGGTTGCATAGAAAAAATAAATCTGAGGGTTAGCTACAAATTTATCCTTATCCTTTTTTCGAATTTTTCAATAGTTAATTCCCTTGGACTCTTTTTACCAGCTCTGTTGCAAGTTTCGTTCTTTTAACGATTATTTGGCAAGTGTGTGCAACATTTTAAAGAGCCGATCCCATGCATTTTTCCCAATAACTCTCGACTATAAATCAAACTATATGCCGGCCAGTACCTATCCTTCTGCCCACACACCCATTCAAAAACCAATACTTCACTAATTGCTAGGCTTAATAGGCATTAAAAGCAATGCCCAGCAGCGGGCCCATGTCCAGGGCCGAACAATGCCCAGCTGGGCAGATCTGGTGAGGGTGGGGTAAGCGCAGGAGGCAGGAGGCGCAGCGCGGCGCACGCACAGGATAATAAGCGCACGCCAGGATGCTTTTGTACAGTGCCTGGGCAAATAAAATTAGAAATTTTACGTTTTCAAAAGCGGCGCTGAATGGGAAACGGTCCTCACTCTGCGCTTTAAATATGAATGCAAAGCGGATAGTGGTGTCCCCTGAATGGGAAGGAGTAGAAGGTGGATGGGTGGGTTTTTGTGGATTGTGGTGCTACAGCTGAAGCTGTAGCTGTAGTTGTAGCTGTAGCTGGAGGTTGAAATGTGAGCCACGCCAAATTGCATAGAATGTGTAAAAGTTGCAGTTGCAGCTGCTGCCTGTCCCGTTTTGTGCCTAGTCCCCGAGTCCCAATTCAAATCCCCCGCCAGACACCGTAAACACCCCCTCATGCCGTGCGGCCCAAACAATTCCATGAAATTAGCTAAAAGTTCTTCTGTTGGGCCTCTAAAAGAGGAAGCCATTTTTAGGCTCAAGCCGCGAGCGATGAATAAAGCACAAATTGTATAACAAATGTGGGCTGAAGAGGCGAAGGGAGTCGGAATAAGCACAAGAAGCACAAGAAGAAGAATAAACTAGAGAATAAGAAGCAAAAGGCAATAGCTGCAAAGCTGTCAAGATTTCAAGAAGAAGCACGTGAAATGTAAAGCTCACAATTCTATGCCAATTTTAATTGAGTGCAAACGGGAAGCGCAATGGAAGTTAATAAGCTGAAAAGTGGACTTAACGAAGAAACACGAGAGTGAGGACCACTTAGCGAACTGTCGAAAAGTGGACAGTTTAGAACAATTGTTGGCAATTAAAAGGTGTGTAACTGCGGGATAAAAAAAACCAACTCCAAGATTAAATGTTGACAAGCAAATATTAAATTGAACAGGTTTTCCAAAGCTATTTCAAGAACCTCCGATTCTATTCACATTGCACAGACATTGATGTTCACTTCATATTGCGAAGCTTTAACTTGTTGGGAATTATAAGCGATGGTAACGAAAAACAGGAAACACAGCAAGATCAAAGGAAATTTTCGGACTGTTTCCCCTTAGCTGACCGGGAATAATTGTTATATGAACATCTAAACTTGCATCAATCAAGAATTTGCCTTACTTTTGTGCAACTTTCTCTACCACGACTTAAATTTAACTTTTGAAAATATTGCTCAAAATAATATAATTTACCAAATTTAGACAAATATTGAGAGGGACAGAGAAAACTGCCTCGCACATAATTGAAAATCATTTGGAGAACGTGAAAGTAGCCTGGAAATCTCTTAAAGTACCTCGGGTCACGCGATTTAAAAATGTCGCCGCGCGCGAAATTGAAATTGAAATGCAAATCTCAAATGCGAGCACAGCTTTTTTTGTTTTTGTGCTCCTCTGCCCGTGGCAGCGGATGAAGCGCGTCCGTCCCCTGGCAGCTGGTACAGAGCTCCTAGTCCTAGTCGAAATGCCAGTCACGTCTGGCGATTTGTAATCGAAACGAATCTTATGACAGAAGTTTTGAAGTTTGCATAGCAGAGAATCGCCCTGGCAATGAGGAACTGGAGTTGACAGAGAGATGCAACAGTGTTGAAAGATTTAAGTGCGGAATTGCCGGGGCCCTCGGTTAGTCGAGTGGAAATTGAAGCAGGGCCCTAGATAATGAAATAGTTCGTGTACAAACCAAATTTCAATTTTTCTGGTTAATATATAAGATTAAGTATAATATATATTATATGAGAATACATACTTAGATATTGTTGTCGCCAGGAAAAATCCTTTTACAAAATTTATTTGCCAGCGTTAAAAATATAGTACTTAATTCTTTTCAATTACAATTTGATTGCAAGCTTATGCAATGATTTCTAATTATGACTTTTTACTACAATCGTTCCATTCATTTGGAAAGTTCAAGTTTTCAATTAGCTGACGGGCCATTTTCTCCTATTGCCGCCCCGCCAGCCGTCTCTTACCCTTGCCTTGCCTTTGCTCTATCTGCAGCAATGCGCATTGAATTCTCGTTTCGATAACAATTAAAAGTTTCGCATTTGAGAAATTAATTTAAAACAATTACAGAGCAGAGCACAAAAGGAGATGATGGGAGAGAGAGAGAGGGAGAAAGAGAGAGAGAGAGAGAGAGAGACAGAGTGATAGAGAGAGTGTGTGCTCGGGATAGTGAGAGTGAGAGAGAACTGGTTGATTCTGCATTTGCTGTCATTGATGCAACTTGCAACTTGGCAACATGGCAAAAATTGGAAAGCTGTAAAAGTTGCCTGCCTGCCTGCCACCCGGTGGAGCGTCCCAGTGCTGGCTTTTCTGAGATTCAGAGCTATGCATGCATCCTTTTCCCTTTTGTGTGTCAAGTTTCATGACGCTGACCCAATTTGCTGGCTGACTTTTCATTTTCACTCGCTGCCATAACTCCTCAGAAATGGGGGGTCGAGTCCGTTAACTCCGGCGACCATAAAGCGACAACGATGCCATTGATGGCTCTGGTTGCAAGTTGCAAGTCGCAAGTTGCTGGCTGCAAGTATGAGTGCATGGCATTGTCCCCGCTTGGATGCTGATGTGGCACGTTTATGAGCGCACACTGAAAAATCAGCGTTTTCTCTCGTTGCCAAATCAAATCAATTATCGCCAAAATCAATTACGCCAATGACAGAGACAGAGAGGGACAGAGAAAAGGAGAGCGACAGAGCGAGAGAGAGCGAGAGAGAGGGTGCCACAATGGTTTTCTGACAGCTTTTCTTCGAGTCTTTCTGCCAATTTCATTGCACACTCTTTGGGGGGCAGGTGTACATTCCCCAAGGCTTCGCATGGTTGTTGCTGTTGTTGTTGTTGTTCTGGTTGTTGCATGCATTCATTTGGCACTGCCGCCCGGCGGCGCCAACTACACGAGAAACGCATCCATCACGTGACTTGTTATGCCTGACATTTGATTTTTGCATGTGGCGTCCCCAAGATGGGGTCGGAGTTGGAGTTGGAGTTGGTGCAGCAATGGAAATAACTGAACTGGAAAAGCGGGAACAGAAGGCACCTCTGCATGGCGGGCGGTGCATGACTTAAGCTGCAAATCACCCAAACGAGCGTGTCCAAAATGTCCACATGGCTCCTGCACGGATTGCCAGTTGTTGTTGTTGTTGTTGTTGTGGATGATTTGCAACAAAGCAACAACTGCTGCCTGGCTATTGAGTATCAAAGAAACAGCAACTTGTCGAACTGCTGGCGCTGGCATTGGCTTTTGGGGTGCTCGAAGCTACGTGAAGCTCTGGCAGCTGGGGCTCTGCTGTTGCCCGCTGTGTAATTGAGCTTGGGCGTGGGCGAAACAAAGCTTTTTCTTCTTACTTTTCGATACCTTGGCTCTATAGAACTGTGTTAATACTGTGTTTGCGGCTGTTGCTGCTCGCTTTGTGGCAAACCGTGGCCAACATGCAAAAGTTTTTCGTCAGCCATTAGGTATTTATGTGCCAGTTGGCTAAAAGCTTGCTACAGATTCTATTATCCATTCCAACCAAAAAGCTGGGATATTTTCGCAGGAATTGTGTGAACAACAGCTCTATAGAACTGTGTTAAATGTCGGACAAAAATGATTAAATCTTTATAAAATTAACTATTATCGAGAACATTTTAATTTGGTGATTATGAATATGAATACGATCTTATTCCTAATAACAATAGTTATGTCAATATACATTTTTATAGAAAATGTTAAGTAATTGAATTCAAATTAAAGTGAAACAATTTATGCAAACAAAAGTATGCTTGATATTTAACTATTTATGTGCTGTATAAAGTTATAAATTGATGAATATTCAAGTACAATAACAATTAAACTTTATAAATATTATGGGCACATTTTAAACCTTTCGAACCTTCATAAAAAATCGAATTACTTAAGCGCCCCACTAGCTTTTACAACCTGAGTATATACAAACACGATTTTGAGCATCAACAGCCGAAGCCGGAGGGGAGGGGCAACCAAGCCCTATATCATCATATATCAACAGCAGGCATAGATCTAGGCAGATGCCATCGTAAAAAACTCGTAGCACAAACAAAAGATCAATGGAACTGACTGTGAATGCCGTTGTTGTGTGGACCGATGATACGAAAAGTTTTGTTGCTGCTGCGCCTTAATTAAAAACCAAAACAGAATTTGTTAGGGCCATGCCATAAAAATGAGAATCTCTTGAAAGAGCAGCCAAAGAGTTGTAGCTACTTGGAACTGTTTTATGGCCCAGTGCATGCTGCATGTGTATGTCCGAGCTCTTTGGGGTTTTTAACCAAATTTATTGGCTCATTAGGCATTTTAGTTGTGGGCATGTTAACTTGGCATTTTAATGGCGTTGAGGCCAATTCACCAGGCTGCAACCAACCCCCCAACCCCCAAAAAGTCGGCGCTCTGTTTGCTGAAATTGCACTTTCACTTAACCCAAATTTCAAGTTCTTGAACAATGCACAAAAAATTTAAGTACAAAACTAGAAACTTTCGACTTCTTCAACTTGCCAAACAAATGAAGTAAATTTTGCATTTTCGCGTCTGCTTAAAACTCCTTCTTCTACTAGAAGCCCTCTCGAGGGTATTTTAAGTTTCCCTTGACGCTTGCTTCGCTTATTCACATGTTAAAATAAAACTTTAAACTAAGTTCAGTATGGCTATTTATCTAAAAATTAGACTAATATTAAATCATATATGTTAAGATTATAAACTTATAGTTAAATTTAATTATATCCTGAGCTAAGGAACATCAATATGCAATTTCGATCTTGCTGATATTTAAAGAGCATCCGTAGTTTGTTATGCGCTGGTTGAAAATGTTTCTCCTATTTGCTTCTCTCTTGTTTTTTGGATGCTTGGTTCATTAAAAGTTGCTCCTGTGCCGTTTTCAATTAAACTACAGTGCCTGAGGGCAGTCAATGCATTGATTTCATTTCGGCTGGCCTAATTGCAAATTAGCTCACTGGAAAGTGCAGTCTTGGCCCTCCCACTTTCGCCTACAACACAGACCCTCATTCTCCGGTTCGACTGCAGGTCATCAACTTTGCGTGGAATATTTTGACAGCCGGCGGAAATCGCTTGGCAAGCAATTAGAAACTGTCAAAAATAATCGATAGAAAACAAGAACAACAACCAAAAAAAAAACGAGCAAAGTGCTTAACCCCAGGAATGCAACTTACAAATTTCTATGTCAATTTGGCTGCCATCAATGTCAAGCGGATTTTCGTATAAATCGACATTTCAGCGGGGCTGGAAGAGTTGTTTGGCCCAGCTCATTTGAATGTAACAAGAGTTGTAGTTACATGGGCCGCATGGTGGCAGTGGGGTAGGGGAGCTGCAGTGCACCCATGTCACTTGACAGCTTAGCGCATAATTAAATAACAGTTCAAGCAGCAACAAGAACAACAACAATGACACACACACACAGACACACACACACACCTTTTCAATGTTGTTGTTTTTGTTGTTGTCATTTTGACATTTGTCGCTTTTGATTTAAATTTAAATGCCACATCGAGGCAACTGGCAAATGCAACCGAAATGAGTTTTAATCGATTTCATTCAGTTGCTGCTGTCAGGCAAAAAGTATCGACTTACAAACGAGCCGAGGGCACAGTTTTCAAATGCTAAAGCTGTGGACTTGTCTCTCTGTGAATGGGGCAAGGGCGTGAGATTAGATTGTCGTACGAAAGAGGAGACGAGGCGGGTACGGGGTAGGCAACTTTTTACAGACACTTCCCATTGAAATTAAATGCTATCATAACGAATAATTGTTTAAAATATACCAATTTTTTTAATATTTTACAATGTAGAGTTGTTAAATTGAAAATATAAAATTCATTTAATCAATGAATTTTAAATGCAATATTTTCTGCTTAAAAAAATTGAACAAGCAACATGTATATTTCGCCTTTTACTGCAAATAGTTGGTGTGTATATTTATTAACAAAATATATTTTCAATGTATGGCATAAACATTTATTATGTAAACTTACTTTTTATATAAAAATTTCAGTTCCTGAATGCCATTCCACAAGCTTTTGCTTGAATTCCAATTGTATTTATACCGTTTTTTATTCATTGATAATTTCAATAGATTGAAAAATGCCTGTCCTAATGTATCTCCACTTTCTTCCGAGTCCTTAACAGTCTAAGATATCTGTAGAACTGAATGTCATCTATTATTACAAAGACTTAATCCTTTACATTTCAAGATCTCATGAGCACTCCAGTTTCTGACCTTTATCAATAATTACTTCTGAAACCATTTGTGTGGCTGCGGTCTTGACACCTTGGAAGCGACAGATGATATGAAATTCTCTATGTGCCTTGACGATGGAGTCACATTGAAAGCATCTGCTTTAGCAGCATTATTAGCAGGACGAGGCAATGGACCATTAAATAATTACTAATGGGGCCCACATCAAAATTGATGATAACCGACACTTGACAAGAGCGAAGCCAGGATCTTTGTTAGGCTCCTTGGCGGCTGTCCATCAAAATGCCGCCAAAATGTCATAATCTGCGACATATGCCACGTACTCGAAGGGAAAATAAAAAAAACAAAAAACAGAGCAGCAAATACACATATAAAGAAGAAAAGCCAGTGAAAATGCCTAGGCCACAAATAACAAATGAAAACGGAAGCTGACAATTGACGTCCAGCACAGCGTAGTAAATAGGTTCGGCCGCAAGGAATAAGAATAAGAAAGGACAATGGCTTGAAAAATGACAGCCGTCGGGATGCACGGCTGCCTGTTGCCACTGGCCTAGCTCGGCCTGCTGCTGATGATGGCGCCCCGAGGCGGCAGCTCGTCCTTAACCGAAAGTCAATTACATAATTACTTCAAAGCAATTTCTCAAGAAAAACAGCGCTAGGCTACCTGAGACCGCTCCTTGTCCTTTTTTACTTTTCCTTTTCGTTTCTCTTAGTGACTTTCGGACGGTTTCCCCTGCCCAAATCCTCTTGCGGCCTGACCGTGTCATGTGTGTGGGCCCCTATCGGAGGCAACCGACTACCGAGTCAGTGGCCGCACCTTAACCGCAATTCTTTCCCGGCTAATGATGCCTAATGTGACCTTTTCGAAGATGGGTTCTCTCAATGGGAAAATTTATGCGACCCAAAGCATTGAAAATTTGTCGGCTCAAATTATGGACCACGTTGGGTTTTCTTTTTTTCTACCCAATGGCCATTTTATAGTTTCCACGGCGCCTTTGTAGCTGCTTCTAACATTGCACAAGACCACCAGAACACAGGTGCCGTTTGTATCCAATTTTACTTCTATTTTTTTGTTTATTATAAAATCTACAGCGGGTACATGCATATTGTCATTAAGCTTGTCGCGTGGGAAAAAGGTGGCAATAAATTGGATTGGCTTCGGCAGCAGAAGTCACCCCTGGTAATATATAGAATATGTGTGTATTTATATCTGTATATGTTCCAGGATCTGTTTCTTAGAATAGGATAAGTTAAGCTGGATTGTTTCATTTCTATGTGCAGTTAGTGAATTTCTACTTCGGCTTTAAGTCCATTTGGTATCGGTTTTTTTTCTTCTCGTTGGATACAGTTTTACGGTCCGGTTTTTATGTTCATTTTGTTTGGCCACAATACTTTCAACTTTTAGCGCCACAAGTTGTCACCATTTGGTTTTTGGAAAAGTCATAAAATCATTTAAATAAACAAACCGTGGCGTATCGCAGAGCTGGGGCTGTTGCAGGGTTTAAGCACCGGGTTTTTCGCGACCCTTTCGCGTTGCTGGGTCACTTTTGTATTTATTTACGGCTTTTGTAATACTGACAGCGCCCAGCCGGGCATGTCTACGCCCACATTGGCTCCAGCTGCAACTACGTGCAGCAACATATAAAATTTGCATTAAAATTACTTTGATTACAAATTGGTTGTCGCATTCAACCGACAATGCGCGCGACAAAAAACGCCTTTCGTAAATCCCGCGCGTTTTTCACTCACATGCATATATATATATATTTTTTTTTTGTTTTTTTTTTCACTAGCGAAACGTTTTGTCTGTAGCTGTTGCTGAGTTTCGACGTGCAGCATATTAAAAAACGGAAGCTATTTATGCGTAAAGTATTGTATTTTTAAGGATTATTGATTTTATTTGGCCAACACTTTTTGCCCCGCAGATTTGTGCACTTTTTATTATGATTTCGTCCGCTCTGCGGCCAACTATTGCGGAGAGGCGTTTTTAAATCCCTCTAAGAGGAAACGCATTTTGAACAGCCATTCAGCAAAGCGTTGGCAAAATAGCATAAACAAATATTACAGTAATGTTTAATTATACGACTCTTGTCCAAACAAAGCTTAGCGAAGTGAACTTAAGCAGAAATCATTTAAATCAAATAAATATATTTATTTTTTACTGCGTGTTAATCATCCAGCCACTCGAATGTTTAACCAAATCAGGTTACATACTTTTCGTTCTCTTCAAAATTTATTTAATACTTTTTGTAAACTTGACAGACTCGAGGCCAAGCACCTGTTCGATAAAATAGCATGCGAATATTTGATTAACTATTTATCAATTGAATGCCTCGAGCCTGGGTTATGCAAACTTTTGGATATTGTTATAATATCACATAGTTTGTAACATGAACTTTTGCCAACGAGACGGTAAAACAAGCGTTTTCCGACGCATACTTTTTGCCTCCTCATTTGCTGCTTTTAAAATAAGTTTAATTTGTGACCTCTGATAAGTATAACTTAATGTCTTTAACATTTGTTGTATGTTCATCTAGAATGGGCATTCGCAGCTATAGGCTGGTCAAAATCTATTCTGCTTATAAATAGTTACTGGTTGCGATCTGGCAATGACCACAACCAATAAAATGAATTTGGCCCATGCCCAAACCTGGAATTCATGAAATTTCCATTGCATAATTCATTTGGCCAACAAATTGATTGGAATGTTTATGCGCTTTCGCAGCTATTCAATTTACGCAGCAACAAATTTGAATTACCTACAATCCCTGCGCCCGCCCCCCGCCGCCGCCCTCTGTACCCACAAAGCAAAACAAATGAAATGCAATACTAGCGAGTTGTGGCGGGCAGGAGAAGGGGAGAGTGTTGCCAAACAATGCAGAAATTGGGAAATCCAGAGCTGGCCGCTGCAGCTGGGGCACGCGTTGTCCATGTCTCTTTGCCATAATTCACCACAGAACACATGAAAGTAATTTAAAATTGTGAAATTCAGAACCACGCCTACAATAACAAAAGTCCAAATGATCTTAAACGAGAAAAAAAAAGTCGAAAATAAATTTTTGACAGACAAACCGCAGCAAACGATTTTCCCACGCAACCTTGCCGGGCAATATATATAATCGAAATTGAATTTGGGCAAAGTGCGCGAAAAAGTTTCGAGCCGGGAAAACGAAAATGCAGTTTCCCATCGTTAAAATGCTGAACCGAAAGTAATTGCAATTGCATGGGACACGTGCGGGGTGCAAATTGCCAGAGAAAGAAGCAAAAGTAGGCTGTCGGGTAGGCTGGGGTCGGGGTTGAGCATACTCCTCTCCGTGTCCTGATTGAGACATATCAGTTGCCACTGCCACTTGAGGTTGAGGTTGTAGGGTAGGTTACGCACATCACACGCATCATGAACAACTACAGCCTGGGACTCAAACGGGGAATGGGAACGGTGCGTGGTTTGTGGTATGTGGTACGGGGATCTTCGTATCCCCTGCGGCTTTATGAATTATGCGCCGACTACTGCGTAAAATGTTTTCATTTGACAATGCCCATGACGCGGCAAGTTTTTGTATTATGTATATATCCATTTTTTTGCTATTCCACTCGACAGAGATTCCTGTTTTTTTAGTATTGTTGGATATGTTAAGCACTTGAAAAGGTTTTCAATGGAAATGCGTTCTTTTTAATGTTTGTCAAAGGAACTCGGGATCGTGAGCATTTCTCAGCATTGTGTTGTTCCACATTTAATTAAACAAACTGCCAACAGCGACACATTAATGGGAACAGTTTTTGGGTAAACAGCCGGGAATGATAAAAACTAGTTTTGTTTTTCGGGGGTTACAAACAGGATTGCCAAACAAATTAGTTGAATGAAATTCATATGCATGAGGTGATCCTGAAGCGGCGCATTATGCCATTAAGTAAATTAAAGATAGATAAATATTTAGAAAACATTTGCATGAGAGACGAGTTTCGAAATGGATAAATGCAGGGTCGATCAATATCAGAGAGACGATCAAAAAGTAAACACACGAGTGAAGAGGGAAGTTGCTTTCTTTCTGCAAAATCTAGCATAATTAATTGATCAATTGATCAAATTTGTAAGCGGATAATTCGCTTGGACCTTTATCCACATGGAAAGGATCATTGATTAACTAGATTATTTTACTATTACATTTATTATACCCAGTTAGGGTATCTATTATATTCGACTATTTTCTTCAATAAGCTCTTCTTTCAATTAATTGCTTTCGTTCATTTTGCTCAGGCAAATAACATTCCATCATATGAAATTGTTTGCGGGGTTTCATCCAACAAAGCTGAAAATGTTCTTTTTCTATACTTTTTACACTTTTGTTAGCCACTTGCTGCTGCTGCTGCTTGCCATGAAAATGCCCAACTGAGTGTAAATCGTATTTTCATTTATAAATATTTTAAAAGTATTTCGTTGGTAAATGGAAAAACAAGTTCACATGCTATTTTCATATTTCATATTTTTAAACATATTTTTGCACTCGAAATTTTTGATAAAAACCTAATGAAATTTTTGCCTTCTCACCTGGCAGTTAATAAAAAGTGATTCGACGAGTGGCCAATGTGAATGCCAAACGAAGAGAACTCCAATAAACAATTGCAGCATTAATTACAAAATAATTCACGCGTTTCACAATAGTATTGTCTGCAAATGTTATTGGAGGATCCTAACCCTGCATACTCAAAGTCTTGGCTCTCGTATCTCGCCTCATCGGCGGCGCTCTGCTCCACAATTGGCATTTTCATGCAGAAAAGTGCAAACACATCTACACGCAACAATTGCACAGATTTCTGGGATGCTTTACAATGTACTTGTTTGTTGTTGTTTGTTCCTTTTTTTTTATTTTTATTTCTGTACAAAAAGAACCCGAAACCGTCTACGTTCCATCGACCATGTTGGGCTGGGCGCACGGCTTGAGTGTGGTTAGGGGGAAATGGCGTTTGGAATTGAGGGTTTTCAGCATGCCTTTTCCGTTTGCTATTTCAATTGAAATTTGCTTATTGCAAAATGTTATTTTGTTTTCAGTGCTCACGTTGGATAGTTTGAAGAATTTCTAGTTTTTTGCAAATTATACTGTTCAAGTGTATGGGAAATATAAACCCAGACAACAACATTGCGACGTGCAAAAGTATTTTGTGAATTTGTGTAATAAAGTTGCCAAGTATTTTAGCAGTAAGCCCCTTGCCTCCAGTACTGAAAGATGCAGTGAAAAACAAGTTCTGCTTTCCACTACTTGGTCAGAAAATATGAAAGTATTCAAGGGCTATTACCTATATACTATATATCATATGACTAGCACGGCGAAAGTTTGCTATGAATATGTTTATTCTTATTTGATGTACATTTTTCCTGGGCTGAATGGGTTTCTATTCTAAATATTATACTGCCCCAAGCGTGAAAGCTGCTATTCATTTGAGAATTGAACATTATAAAATAGTAGTGTATGGTGAAATATACGTTCATAATCAGCCAAGTGCTTTACTCGTTTAGATAACTAGTAGAGTTATCTATAACTCATTATCTACAGTCTTTAAAATGAACTATTAGCTCTATCAGTGCTTGATTATACAGGCAAAAAAAACCCAAGTACGTTGCAATTATATATAAAAATAATAAAATAAATATGAAATACAAAAATATTGTTTGTCTTAAGCTTAAGATTTTTTTATTTTCTTAGTTTTCTGCGCTTTGCCGAACAGTTTTCTATACAACTTAGTCAAAATTACTTTACTTACAAAAATAATTAACAATAAGATAGTTATTAACAGCGTATAAACATCCAAATTATTGGCTGCTATGTAATTCATGTGTACCAAAGGACTCTGCAAATGGGGAGCACCATTATAGCGCAGAACATACTCAGTCCAATAGAGCACACTCTTATGGGCTGAGATTGGTCGATCGCGATATAGAGAGGAGAAGGTCCGTACTTTCTGTGAGTACTGTCGGTTATTCAAGACCTCCATAATACTCTCATGGAAAGACTGCTCCTCCAGTGTTGCCAGACTCAAACTGAGTCCAAACCCATCTTTGACCATCTTTTCAGCGTTGTCAGGCTGATCGCCGAACACAGGCAGCGCCAACATGGGCTTTCCATGATACTGTGCCTCTGTGATGCCGCCTTTACCAGCGTGAGTTATAAAGAGCTTAATCTTGGGATGAGCCAGGATATCATCTTGTGGCAGCCACTTGGAATAGAGTATATTATCGGATTTGCCAGGTGTCTTATCCAGATCTTCCCATTTCCAAATGACCTTCTGCTTGAGTTTGGACAGAACATTGAACATGTTCTGGACTGTGTTGGGTTTCAAGTGAGCGCCCTTTACATTTGAGCCAAGGCTAAGGAGAATGGCACCATCTTTGGCATCACTCAAGAAATCGGCAATTTTTGTAGGCAATTTTTCTGGTTTATCTTTAATTTGAATGCCGCCCACCTCTACTATGGCCGGCACATTGGGTCTGATGGGACCCTCGCTGGGGGCATGCGAACTAAAGAATACGAGCGAAACGTTCTTAGCCAGATCTTCATAAGGCGGCATGTTTGGATCATCGCCATAGACTTTTCTGGAAATATATGTTCATTTTAAATATTTGTCATTCGTAAGGTTAGGAATCTTGCTTACTTGTAGTCTTTGGCATCATTGTTTTCCATGATCCACATGAAAATTCCCATAGCGCAGGTTGTTAAATAGTTTTTTACTCTCTGTGAAAATGTCATCGGCTGACCTTTTTCATTGATCCCAGGCATTGCCGGCACATGTGATATCAACTGAGGATTGCCCAGCATTTTATTAAATAATTGATTTGGTGGCATAGTGGCCGCTAATATCACTGGCACCTTCAGCTTATGGGCAATGCCAAGCTGATAGTTGTTCAAGAAGTAGCCTATCACAGCCAGATCGAACTTGTTGTCTTTGTTCTCGTATAAGTTCTTCACTCGTGGGTCCAACATGGCATCTCTCATCTTTTCAAACATTAACTTCATTTGGCCCATAATCCGGAACATAGAAACGACCAGGTTGCTGTTATCGCTGGCTACCATTTTGCCTATAGTTGCGCTCATCATACGTTGATCCTCATCGGAGAGGGGCACCTGCACCACGTTGATATCTTTGTGAGTAAGGGGCGGCTTCAGAATTGTAACTACCGTCACATTGTGCCCGTTCTCCGCCAGCACCTTGACCATTGACATTTGTATAATCAAATGCGATGGACTCAGACTCGTAAAGACGCCCAGTATATTGGCGCTTTGGCTGCCGCTGATAAAAACAGCGCCAACTATTGCAAGTAGCAAAATGCGATTAGTGACACAGGCCATGTTGCCGGAACGATCGTTGAACAAACACTGTTTGGCAATGCCGCCAACGCAGCTATTTAAATTGGCATCGATAAGGCGAACTTATCGCGAACCTGCTTGACAGCACGATCAAACGTAACAGCATTATCTTGTGGTGAAATGATCAGCTACAACAGCCTTTGCAGTGAGTAAGGTCAGCACCCAGTGCAAACCCTATGACAATAAAGGGTTTATATAGGCATACATCTTTTAACGGGTGGTGTATTTTTAGACGCTTGTGGGCCATTTAATCGGCTATGTACTGCTCAACCTTGGCGTAAAACATAAAGAATTTAATCTAAGCAATATATGTATATGTATATATGCGCTGTGTTTTACGGAAACATATATTAGTCCCACAATAAATAATAAGCGAAACGTAGACTCGGTTAATCAGTTACGCATTCTTATCAAACAGACTGTAGTTTTAAAATAGTTGCTGCCGGCAAATAGTATCTGCCGGCAAATAGTACCTGGCTTTATCAGCGTCAAAACAACACATTATACAGCAGTCAATTATGAAAATCATTGTTACTGTTGAGTTGTATTCAATATTAAAATTTTCATTGTGACCATCAAAAATAGTTCTTATCGGCTGTGATTATATAAGGCATAGCCCTTAGTTTTATAAAAATCAGTTTACGCCGAATATTCAAGCCGCCAACATGTCTCCCGAGACAATGCTGTTGACATTCCTGGGTGTTCTTCTTATCAATGGTTCTCAGAGTGCCAATATTCTCGCGGTATTCAGCTGCGCCGTTCCCTCGCATTTAATTGTGGAAATGACAATGGCCAAGGTGTTGGCCGAGAATGGACATAATGTGACGGTGATCACAACTCTGAAGCCCCACGTTTCTCACAAAAACATAAACCTAATATACATACCACTCACCAAAGAGGAGCAGCAGTCACAGGAATCTGGTCTAGCCAACATGGTTGAAAGTGACAATTCCAACATGATGGTGGCAGTCTTTCGAATGCGGAAGGAATTGTCGTTAATATTTAATAAAAATCGCGAAGTAATGAAAGATCCCCGTATCCAAGATCTTTACGAGAACAAGGATAACAAGTTCGATCTGGTTATGCTCGGTTACTTCTTCAACAGCTTTCAGTTGGCCATAGCTCAGAAGCTAAAGGTGCCTGCTATATTAGCAACCTCAATGTTCCAATCGGAAATATTCGACGTCATGTTAGGTAATATCCAATCCCAAGCCTATGTTCCAACAGTGTCTGTTTCCGTCGAAAAAGGGAAACCAATGACTTTTGCACAACGATTGACCAATTTAATTACTATCGGTGCCTTTAAGACTTTCATGTATCTTACGGAAAGAGATAATGTAGAGGCTTACAAGTAAGTGAGTTCAATTCAATATCGAGTGGATGTGTTTAAGAGATCAAATTCTTTCCAGCGATCTCTACGGAAGCGATCCAGCCATGCCAAAATATGAGGATCTGAACAAAAATGTATCGCTTATATTCTTCAATTGTCATGCCCTCAGTGAAGGTCCCATTAGGCCCAATTTTCCAGGTGCCATAGAAGTGGGAGGAATACAAATCAAGGAGAAGCCCGATCCCTTGCCCAAAGAGATTGGAGATTTTATAGAGAATGCTACAGATGGTGCAATCCTTCTTAGCCTGGGCTCCAATGTAAAGGGAGCCTTTTTAAAGGAAGACACAGTGCAAAACATGTTCAATGTTTTATCCAAACTAAAACAGAGAGTCATTTGGAAATGGGAAAACCTGGATAGTGTTCCTGGAAAATCAGATAATATACTATACTCGAAATGGGTACCACAGGATGATATTCTCGCACATCCCAACATCAGGCTCTTTATAAATCATGCAGGAAGAGGCGGCATCACAGAGTCTCAGTTTCATGGAAAGCCCATGCTCTCGCTTCCTGTGTTTGGAGATCAGCCTGGCAATGCTGATAAAATGGTCAAAGATGGGTTTGGCTTAAGCATGAGCTTGTTAACCCTGGAGGAGCAACCTTTTCATGACAAAATTATTGAAGTTCTCGAGAATCCGGAATACACACAAAAGGTGAAAGCGTTTTCAAAGCTATTCCGCGATCGGCCACTGACTGCGCGTCAGAGCGTGCTCTATTGGACCGAGTATGTTCTGAGACATCATGGAGCACCTCATTTGCAAAGTCCCCTGGTTCACATGGGCTTTATAGCAGCCAATAATTTGGATGTTTATGCATTGTTATTTAGTTTCCTTATTGTTATTTTATTAATAAGCAAAGTAGTTGTAAAAAGTCTTTACAGAAAGCTAACAGGCAATACAAAAAAAGAAAAAAATATTGTAAAGACCAAGAAGTTGAAGACTAAGTAAATCAATAATTAAGTTATGTTTTTAATCTTATATTTTCGTTCTTCATTCGTTATTTGACATTGTTGTAAAAGTAGCTTATCGGCTGGGTAGAATGAACTCATATCAGCTATAGAACGCTTAAGATTATCATGATCGGGTTGATTTGGAAGCATATTTCTTGGTTAACAAGGAATTGCTTGCCATATGGTCACCTAAATATATTGATATTTTGCACTTAACTGAGATAATAATCATTAACAAAGCAACAAGATTACGAAATTATAATTATTTTCATACTCTGCGGGATATTTTAATTTTGTAGTGAAATATGTAACGCGAACAAGGGAATATCCCCGACATCATAATGTGTATAACATATTGATTAGTAGCAATTGTCGATTCGCTATTGTGCATGTGCTTTTCTTCACGTCTGTCTCTTCGTCTATCTGCTTCTTTGCAATCTAGTCTCAATATTAAAGACATCAACAGGATAATTTACATAATTCCGAACATATATTGGCATTTTGGCATTATATCATGCGGTATAGATGCCTGGACCAAGTACGCAAGCTCGAAAGACATTTGTCCTCAAGGGTATTTCATCTTCGGTGTGCTCTCTAGTTAATTTTTGTGTGAATGTTAACCCAGCAATGTGTTATATGTGTCGAATTGTCTTTATACTCAAAAATGCCCAATATTAGCTGCCATTATAAAAGGCATTGCGCTTTCTGCTTAGAGATTAGTTCATGCCGAATATTCAAACCGCGAACATGTTGTCTAAGACTTTATTCTGGTTGTTCTTCGTCGCCCTTCTTATCAATGATTCTCAGAGTGCTAACATTCTCGCAGTATTCAGCTGTGCAGCTCCTTCACATTTAATTGTGGAAATTTCAATGGCCAAGGTGCTGGCCGAGAATGGACACAATGTGACGGTGATCACAACTCTGAAGCCGCATGTTTCTCACAAAAACATAAACCTGATATACATACCACTCACCGAAGAGGAGCAGCAATCACGGGACTCTAACCTGGCCAGCATGGCTGAGAGAGACAATTCCAACTTGCTTGTAACTATGTTTCGCATGCGAAAAGAAGCGTCGTTTTTATTTAACAAAAACCGTAATGTAATGAAAGATCCCCGTGTCCAAGATCTTTACGAGAACAAGGATAACAAGTTCGATCTGGTTATGCTCGGCTACTACCTTAACAGCTTTCAGATGGGCATAGCTCAGAAGCTCAAAGTGCCTGTAGTAATAGCGACCTCGTTATTCCAATCAAAAATATTCGATAATTTCTTAGGTGATATCCGCGAGCAAGCCTACGTTCCAACAATGTTCGTTTCCGTCGAAAAGGGTCGAACAATGACTTTTGCACAAAGATTAATCAGTTACCTTTCACTCAGTGCCTTTAAGGTAAATATGTATCTTGCGGAAAAAGATAATGAAAAAGCTTACAAGTAAGTTGATCTTATCGAGAAATTGCTAAGGGAAATGCTCATAGGCTAATTATTTTTCCAGCGAGCTCTATGGCAGCGATCCGGCCATGCCAAAATATGAGAATCTGAACAAAAATGTATCCCTTATATTCTTCAATTCTCATGCCCTTAGTGAAGGTCCCATTAGGCCCAGTTTTCCAGGTGCCATAGAAGTGGGAGGAATACAAATCAAGGAGAAGCCCGATCCCTTGCCCAAAGAGATTGGAGATTTTATAGAGAATGCTACAGATGGTGCAATCCTTTTGAGCCTGGGCTCACATGTAAAGGGAGCCTTTTTAAAGGAAGACACAGTGCAAAACATGTTCAATGTTTTATCCAAACTAAAACAGAGAGTCATTTGGAAATGGGAAAATCTGGATAATATCCCTGGAAAATCAGATAATATACTATACTCGAAATGGGTACCGCAGGATGATATTCTCGCACATCCCAACATCAGGCTCTTTATAAATCATGCGGGAAGAGGCGGCATTACAGAGTCTCAGTTTCACGGAAAGCCCATGCTCTCGCTTCCAGTGTTTGGCGATCAGCCTGGCAATGCTGATAAAATGGTCAAAGATGGGTTTGGCTTAAGCATGAGCTTGTTAACCCTGGAGGAGCAACCTTTTCATGACAAAATTATAGAAGTTCTCGAGAATCCGGAATATACGCTAAAGGTGAAAGCGTTTTCAAAGCTATTCCGCGATCGGCCACTGACTGCGCGTCAGAGCGTGCTCTATTGGACCGAGTATGTTCTGAGACATCATGGAGCACCTCACTTGCAAAGTCCCCTGGTTCACATGGGCTTCATAGCAGCAAATAATTTGGATGTTTATGCGTTGTTATTCAGTTTCTTAATTGTTATTTTATTTACAAGCAAAGTAGTTGTAAAAGGTCTATACAGAAAACTAACTGCGTTGGCCGCAAGAAAAGAAATTGTTGCTAAGGCTAAGAAATTAAAGACGAAATAAATAAACAAGATTGTTACATTTTATCAAGCAAGCGATTGGCTAGGTAAACGAACTCATATTAAAGTATCAATATGTCTCAAGGTTATCAGAATCTGGCTGATTTAAAAGTATATCTCTTTGTTTCCTAGCAAGCTTTTATTGACTTTGATAATTTAATCTATGTATTTTGATAATTTGTACTTTATGGGGCAGATAGCAACTAATTTAAATCCCTAATTCTGGTGTCGCCTATTGAAATATCCCCCAAAGGGCTGGGGCATGTTTAACAAAAGCTAAATAATAAATATATTCAATGCACTAAAATAGAGGATTATCCTATTTAATGATGCTTCTCTCTGATAGTTTTCAAGCGAAATTATGCCATTTAAAATGAACTCTTTTCATATATTTGTTCAATTGTTTTTTTAAGTTCTTACAAAATGTGTGGCTTACACTACACAATATATTTATTTACACTGTGCCATTTACGGACTATGTAGATTTCCGCCTAATACATACTGATAAAACGTGTTTAGATTTGATTGTGGACTTATCTCATGGACTGTTGCCTCAGTTTAAAACAAAGAAAGGCCTGAAGATGGGGGAGTACCCAGTATGTCATAGAAAATTATCAGTGGCTCAATTTGAAATGTAGCCAGTAGTCATGACAGATCAGTTTTAGCTTAACATTCTAACCGTCAACATGTTGCCTCAGACTCTATTTTTCTCGTTGCTCGGAGTTCTTATTATGAGCAGTGCTCGCTGTGCAAATATTCTCGCTGTATTTAGCTGCGCTTTTCCCTCGCATTTAATTGTGGAAATGTCAATGGCCAAGGTGTTGGCCGAGAATGGACACAATGTGACGGTGATCACAACTCTGAAGCCCCACGTTTCTCACAAAAACATAAACCTGATATACATACCACTCACCAAAGAGGAGCAGCTATCACAGGATGCCAGCATAGCCAGCATGGTTGAAAGAGACAATTCCAACATGGTTTCAGCTTTATTTCGCATGCGGGATCAAGTGTCGTTTGCATTCAAGAAAAACCGAAATGTAATGAAAGATCGACGTGTTATTGATCTCTACGAGAACAAGGATAATCAGTTCGATCTGGTTATGATCGGTTACTTTCTGAACGATTTCCAGATAGGCATAGCTCAGAAGCTGAAAGTGCCTGTTGTAATAGCTACCTCAATGTTTCAATGGGAGGTGTTTGAGAGCATGCTAGGAAGTGTCCAAGCCAAGCCATCGTCCTTTTTTTCGGAACGATTGGGCAATCTCATTATTAGCAATGCACTTCGATTATTCACGTATGTCGTTCAGCTCGATAACGCAAAAGCCTACAAGTAAGTGGGACATGCAATTTCGGAATGTGATATATTTAAACGCGTCCATTTTCGCAGGGAGCTCTATGGCAACGATCCTAGTATGCCGGCTTATGCAGATCTCAACAAGAATGTGTCGCTTGTACTCTTTAATTCATACTCCTTTAGCGAGGGTCCTATTAGATCCAGCGTTCCAGCAGTCATAGAGGTGGGAGGCATTCAAATAAAGGATAAGCCAGATCCGTTGCCCTTAAATATTTCTAAGTTTCTAAGTGACTCCAAAGACGGCGCTATTCTCTTGTGCCTGGGCTCCAATGTAAGGGGTACTCACCTAAAACCTGGCACCGTCAAAAAAATGTTCAATGTGCTGTCCAAATTAAAGCAGAGAGTCATTTGGAAATGGGAAAATCTGGATAAGACTCCTGGAAAATCAGATAATATACTATACTCGAAATGGGTACCACAGGATGATCTACTCGCACATCCCAAGATCAAGCTTTTTATAAATCATGCAGGAAGAGGCGGCATCACAGAGTCTCAGTTTCATGGAAAGCCCATGCTCTCGCTTCCTGTGTTTGGCGATCAGCCTGGGAATGCTGAAAAAATGGTCAAAGATGGGTTTGGCTTAAGCATGAGCCTGTTAACCCTGGAGGAGCAACCTTTTCATGACAAAATTATAGAAGTTATTGAAAACCCGGAATATACGCGAAAGGTGAAAGCGTTTTCAAAGCTATTCCGCGATCGACCATTGACGGCTCGTCAGAGCGTGCTCTATTGGACCGAGTATGTTCTGAGACATCATGGAGCACCTCATTTGCAAAGTCCCCTGGTTCACATGGGCTTCATAGCAGCCAATAATTTGGATGTTTATGCCTTTTTGACATGTGTTTTGATTTTTATCTTATTCAGGCAATGCACACATTAGGAAGGTGAAATTGTTAAAAAATATATAAAACTCTTTTGATAATATAAATGTTTTAATATTGCCTAATATTTAAATTGTATTCAATATTATAATATTTTGAATTTAATCAAAAAATTCGGGTTCGGTTCGAACAGCTTTCAACGACTGTGGCGTTTTGTAGGAGAGTTATTGCCCTATAATGTATATGGGGTCAGGTCTGATATTATAGAACTTAAACTTTTTGCTACAGGATGAAATAAAGTTGAAAGCCATGACTTGTCTTGACTTGAACTTTATAATATTCTTGGTCAATGCGCTAGTTAGCTATTGTATAAACAGAATTCGACTTATAGATCTGATATAGAGCTATGGCAGCGAAGAGCCCCGTGTGAACTGCTATTTGTGTATTTGCTGCCGGGTAAAGAGCTTTATTCAAATGAATCGCTGGCACTGCCGATTTTTATTTCATTTGCGTGTTCCATTAATTCATTCGATTATCGCTACCAACCCTTGCCCCGGCCAGCGGAACTAATGGTCATCCTCTGCGTGTCCAGCACATCGATTGTACTGGACTCTGAATGGCGAGAGGGGCAGGGGGCAGCGGGCTGGGCGGCACATTTTCGTACACATTTAATCGTCTGCCAGCCTGCTGCAAATTCTTAATTAACATACACACACACACACAGACAAGCGTACATTAACACACGACCACACATGCAAATAAATATTTATCGGCTTTCGTTAGCGTGTAACTCACATGGACAGGACCCGGCACGGTCTCGGTCTCGGCCTCCGCTTGGCGCTGGTCAACCAGCCGGTCAGCGAGGACGCGTCAACGCATCGTTCTCAGCGCTGCCGAACCCGCATTAAACATTTCCGCTTCCGTTTTTGTCTTTTTCATTTTCCTCTGCTCGCTTGAGAACAAGCGTTTACACTTTAATACCCCTTGGCATCTACAATTCGGACTATAAAGAACATTCATGAAGGTTGTTCTACTCGTAATCTAAGTCAATACACGGGCAGCTGCAAGATGGACGCGGCCATCAACTGACATGAATGTATGAATGTATCTTTAATATATTTGTTTATTCATCGATTAAATGATGACAATTGCATTTTCTAAGTAAGCTGCAAGCTCAAAAACACGATTTGAACCAACAACCTGCCTTTAGGCTCGTGTCGTAAATCTGGTTTCTAATTCCATGGGCCCAGTTACTAGTTCAAGCCTTTGTTTCTCATGTATTTTAGGAATTTGCAGACAAGTTCAAAATTAACAGATATCCGCAAATATCAAAGAATAACTCTTTACGCAATTTTATTAATAATTCATTTATTATTTTAAGATTTGATAGAGAACACTGAATGCATATCTTACAAAATTCGATCTTAAATTAAAGTAAATGTCTCTTAGTTATCTTAACTCTCGGACACCAATTTATTAAAAAAAAACTTAAAATATTTGTTAAAAATGCATATGAAATTTTCTCCGTTTACCAGTTAAAATTATGCAGAGGCAATTGAATTTTCCTGCTGGCCCAATCCTACTTATCGTACTCATATCACACCATACTCTTTTGCTGCTGCTGCTGTTGCCGTCAGTGTTAATGTGGCTGTTGATGTTGGTCGTAGGTTGTAGGCTGGTTGCTTGGGTTGCAGTGTTGCAATGTTAAGCGATTTAATGAAATATTCCGCTGCATACGGCACGGCTGACTGCGCTGCTGTCTGTCCATCTTAACATTGAGGACTGGGTTGCGAGCTGCGATTGTAATGAGTTTTACACTAGACAACAACAGCTCAACATCAGCTCCACCCAAAACAAATGTCAAATATTTGATTAGCCCCATTAGAAGCAGCTCCCAAGCCAGCTCTGACCCACATCCAGGCGCCATAAGGGTGGTTCTCGCTCGTCGAACCGCGCAGTGAGGAAAAACTTCATTATAATTTCGCTCATTAACTCGTTTCGTGTGCTTTCTACATTTTTACTCATTTTCCTCGACGAAATGAAGGAAAAAAACACTTTTCATAATTAAGCGTTGTAATTTTTGTTTGTTTCGGGTTACTTTTTTTTTCCGATGCGAGGGTGCCTTCGCGGTAAAGGCTTTATATTTCTCCCTGCCTCTCGATTACATTATATTTTTTTTCTTAATACCCTATCTATGCAGATATGAAGGGTATATTTTAGAGAACTTAAACAACTGATTAACCAGTATAAAGCCAGGTAATTTCCAAAGCAATTTAAACAAAAATTTCATTAAATTTCGTTATTACAACATAGCTTTGTGTACCCATTTGAGCATTGAGTATAGGGTATGTGATAGTCATTTTTCCAAACATTTTGCTTGATTAAGTTTCCTTTTGGCTTTGGCAGGCATTGCGCAAAGTTCTGCTTGATGGACATATGATTGCTTTGGAGTGTACGAAGGCGAGCTTGTCTATTCATATTTCAATATTTCATTAACTGGAACTCATTCATATTTACTGACGTGTGGGCGGCTTGGAGGTTAGTAGAGGGTGGGCGTGTTTAGTCATTAGGGCGCAAATGCTGTCGGCCCCAATGGGGCCGGGCCGATTGCCGTTGATGGTGAAAATTCGTTCACACAACACATTCGATTGGCACTGTTGTTCACGGAAATTGGCGAGAAACTTGCCAGCTGCTTGACAGCTTTAACTTGACTTGAGGAATTTTCAATTAGTGGCTAAAAAATGTCAACTGGTTTCCTGGGGAATTTTCATAATTATGCAGATGACTTGTCAAACTGTGTTTAATCCACATTCATTTTGCAGTAAATTTAATTGAAACTGCCCTCCCCCAAAGCCCGACCGGAATCTCATGTCAAGCTGCCATAGAACTTTGGCATAGCTCGCAAATACTGTCATTAAACGGCCAAAAACTACACACAAGCCCCAGACCAAAATGTCTATAATTTCTGTACATGGCAGTCGACAACAACAAACAGCAACTGGCAGCAGCAATAACCAACAACAGCAACTGCTCTCTGAGCATTAGTTATTACTGCGAACTATAATTTAAAATAAATGCCAAAGTAGCCGTTGCTCTAAACCGCAGCTCAGAGTGGGTTGGGTTGTGGCAAGCAGCAGCATTGGCTGGCATTGGTCTCCGTGGCAGGGGGAAAATGGTTGCTATTAAGCCCATCCAACAGCCAAGAGCAGCTGTTGCTCTCACTGCTGCTGCTGTTGCTGCTGTTGCTGCTGCTGCTGCTGTTGGCTTTATAATAAATTTATAAATGAAAATATGAAAAATGGTCGCTGCGTGTTTTTGCCAAACTAAGCAAAATGCTTGCAGCTTAAAGAAGCGCTACAAAACAAACAAAAATCCGTGTTGGAGCTGCGGGTAAAGTCGGGACTGGGGCACGGCTTGGTTTTCGGTCATCAGTGCTCTGTGGTTGAGCTGCGTAGCTTTTAAGTGTTTGTTCTGAGGATCCGGCTTAAATTCTTCAAAGTTTAAAATAAAAGTTATATTTTTCTATAAAGTAAAGTTTTTTGACTTTGTTGGCGAATAAAAGAGCCAATAGGTGGAATATCAGCATGTTTTGCTATACAAATTATAATCTATTCAATAATCTTCCAGATGTTCGAATTTCTTGCATTCTTTTGATTTTAACAAATTTTCAATTTATTAAATAATCAGTTAATGATCCTCTTGTGTGTCATGCTGAACTCTTAAAATATGGGTTAATAAAATACTTTTGATGTTTGCCTTCTTTATGGATTTGATTTGATTTGTGGGTTTCATTTTGCATTCCATGCACAAGCCAAGAATTTGTCTGCAGTTTTATTTTAATTTCAATGTCCAAAACGCAGCACAAAGCTTGTCCTGTTATGAGAATGTTGTCGACCTCGTCCCTTAGCAAAATGCACACACATTTCTGAAATCTGTATTATATTTATTTATGCATTTCCAGTAAAAACTGAATGGAAATAAAAACATAACAGAAATAAATAAGCAAATGACAAAACTAGTGACACATTTTAAGCATTTGACTTGCGAAGGCTTGGTAAAAAGCTAAATAAACTTTCACTCTGGGACAGTGCACAGGACATGTGCATGTGTCAGGGAGCAAACGAGAAAAGCGCAAATGGCCGGCAGCATCCTGGCTGAGACACGGGGTCAGTGTGTGGTGGGGAAGTTGGGATGGAAGTTCTGGTCCGAGGACAAGCGCAATTTTGATTAGTTTTCATGCGTTGTGCGTTCGGTTTCGGCAAGTTCTTGAAACTGACAAAGAAAATTAAATCAAATGTTGCTTTAGGCGTTGTTGTTGCTCTTTTCCTTGTTTTTTCCTTGTTGTCCTTGGCCAATTGCTGAACTAGTCGCTCACATTTGCTCACATTGGTGTGCATGTTGCGTGTCAGCGCCCGCTGGGCTACTCTATGGAAATTAAAGTTGCAACTGCCAACTTGCAGCTGGCGTCGCTGGCGGATATAAAATACGAAAGCGCAAAAAACTTTCACCATTTTCTTGGCAAACTTTCAGTTGCATTTGCAAAATGTCCTGCCAAGTACGTAGTTGTATAGTCGACGGGCCACATATATAACTCAAGAGTGGCCCAACACCTGCCGCCCATGGCAACGCCCTCTGGCGGACGGCACAGCAGCTGTGCTTCAGTTCGCTCCATTCTGGCATTGTCGTAAGCTGAGCGTGAAAAAGAAACATTTGCATATCCTGTGACCCACTTATAATCATTTTTCATGGACGTGTAGTGTAGCGTAGAGGTAAGTGCCAGGCGAATGGCCAACAGCAACTACAGCAACAGCGCCAGCAACAGCAGCATCAGCAGAAACAACAGCGACATCTAGCGTTCTATATTGGAGCTGGGCCAGGCAAAATGAGGTTATGTTTGCCCAACGAGCATCATTTGCATAAATTGTGCAGTGGGGGGGGGCGGGCGGTGCTTGGCTCGCTTGTCCACGAAACATAAATACGAATCCAAGATATTCTTATAGACAGAAGCCAAATTATGGAAAAATTCTATTTCGGTGCTCATTAGCGCAGACCCAAAGTGTCAGCGTAATTAATAATCCAAAAACGCAAAGAAGCAGAAATAAATTTCAAATAGAACGAAAAAAACCCAATCAGACTCAGATAGTTGAAAGCGTCTGACTTTAAGATACTATATAAATGGATGCAAATACCCTAACATACTCAGAAATATAAGCGACTCTTGCAATAAGCGTGATCAGCTGATCAGCTGACCCAGCGTAGTCGGTAACTAGGAAGTGTATGCCAAGATCTTCCAAAGACTTGGTCATTCTTGGAAATATATATATATATATCCTTTTGTACCCACATTTACAAATGCTTCTGCTTCTACATATGTTACATATCTTTTTAAAACACTTGCATACCCTTTATTGCCTCAGTTATGGATATAGGGTATTAAAGAAATATGCTAACACAGTGCTAAGTATTTTTATCATTTCCACACATGACATGAAAAGCGTGTGGACGAGCGAAGCAGCGAGAGGTGGAAAATTTATTTGCCTGTAATTAATCAGTGCAGCTGAGATACTCCCATATATAAGGCGTGAGAGAAATGTGGAGGGGGTAAGAAGTGCAATTGTGTCTTTGTTGCTGTTGTTGTTGTTGCTGAGCCTGTCAAGTGGCTGCCTTGTAAATGGGGGACAACTTTTGTGCCCCTCTTTGCAGCTTTCATTAGATCTGCGGCCTGTGGCGTTTAATTTTCCAGCATTTAATTGACAACACGTCGCACGGAGCAAACACAGAATTCCTATACTGAAGATCTCTGCGGTTTCGTATTAATTGTTTTGGGGTGAACGCAAATAGTTGGAAAATTAATCAACATATGCAACTGTGTCCAAAAACCAATTCACAGTAATATTTTGTTTGCTTATTTGACAGAATTGGGTCAAATGCTCAAACTCTGGCTGGCCAATGCAAATAATCAGCTTAGATCAAATCTATTTTGACCAACAAAACATTGCCATATGTCATACAACTGTTTGCTGTTTATGCCCTGCACACGCATCCCTGCACATTTTTCATTAAAAATGCGAATGGGAATCCTGCCAAGCGTCAAAATGTATTTAAATATTCAAATAAACTGAAAGCTTAGCCACAAAACGCAAATACATATAAGCATTGAGTGGCTTTTAGTTAGTATATTAATCAAAACTCCGACACGAACTCAAATCCCAAATATACCATGTACAAAATTTTGCCTAGCTGGCAAATTTGTATAAGCCAAGTATTACGACAGTAGAATATAAGACATATATATTATTATTCATTAAATTATTAACAAATTGTTATATTTTTATTACAGTAATAAGCTCAGCTGTTGATGCTGTTTAAACAATGTGATCTAGTGGAATCAAAACTGTCTTCCATGCCGGAGCTATTTATATGTGAGTACTGATTTATTTTACTTCAAGTCTCAACTTTGGCAAAGAAAGAGAAATGAGTTGTAAAAAGTTTCGTGTGATCTGTCAAACTATTGGCCGCAGCTTAGAAAGTAGCCAGATAAACATAAATAAACGTGAGACAGGAAACAAATGATATTTATATAAACAGACGGAGTGGAATTTTATAGATTGGCGAAAGGAACGAATAGACAGATGAGTTTTATGGGCTAATAAATACACCTCAGTCATCATGACAAAACGATAGTTCTTCTTTTAACAATATATTCGAATTATTATTAAAATAAAGACTATTGTTAAACATTTGTTAACATTTAGTAGTAGTAGGCTGGCCATTGTTGGCCTTGTTTTCTCCGCTCTTCAGAGTGGAATCGTATTGAATCAAAAATGACCTTGGCCATCATAAAAGTTAACTAGAGAGAATGGGAAATGGATATATGTAAATGGCATTAAGTCTATCAAGAATTGGCCAGCCATTCTGTCAGTTCATTTATCTCACACATACACACACACACACTCACAGATAATTTTACACACATATACAAGGACTGGCATCGCATATATCAATCGCTTGTAAGTTTTGGTCCGACTCCCCGCGAACGTGACATGAATTGCACTTAAGTGATTTTAATAGTTCACGTGCGCCTCTTGACAAAACGCCGACCGCTGACCATGGCCGAGGGGCTGGGCACGGAGTGCGGGGGTTGCGCTTCTGCCTGCGGCTGGGACGCGCTTCCGTTTCCTAGTACTCTTAGTGGAGTTCAATAAGACAATAGAGCACCAGTAGGCCACAATTTCCGCGCTAGCTAAGCAAATTTGCTCTGCGTTGAGAGCTGAGTTCTTGGTTGAGGAGCGGGCATTGTTTTGTTTATGCCATGCACGGGATGTGCGTGCCTCAAAACTGTCAGTTTGGACTCCCTTTCTCTCTCTCTCTCTCTCTCTCTCTCTACTCTCAGTCTGTCTATATATCTATATTCTACCTGGATTCTATGAGGCTTTCGCTTTCTGGCCGCAATGCGTGTAATGGACACGCGCCACCTGACTTAATATCAATTTCGAGTGCCGACTGCTGCTCAGTTTTTGCCTCAGTTTGCTTTGGTTTTTTGTCTCTCGGAAAGTTTTTAAGTCAAATGAATTTTTTATGGCACCAACAACGGCCCGGGCCAGGTTGCAATCGTGGCCAAGTTCCTTGGTTGCCTTTACGTGTTTGGAGTTTTAAAATTGTCGGCCCAACTCCTCGTCGTCCTCGTCTCCATCGTGTGGGTCATTTGAAATAAATGGTTTTAAAATACTTTCAAGTGTGGCACATGCCAGGCCACAATTTGCAAATTGAGTTGATTGTGGGCGCTGGGCAGAAGGAGTGGCAATATTGACTTCTGGGGCTACCTGCTAAATTACAGCCTGGACAGCTAATAAAGGTGCTAATGGGATTATAGGGCAATTAGATTGTTTGCAAAAAAGGTAAAGTGCATTAAACTGACCAGACGCAATACGAATTTAAATGCCTGAACTCAGAACTCGTTTCAAATTATAACATTAAATCACCTAGCTCTCTTGGAAAAGTATAGATAACTAACAAGAAGGTAACTTTTAATATTAAAAAAAGACAATTACAGTTAAAGTTTCCCATCTGTGAATTAAACTTATGTTTGCCTATATATATTCTCTTTATTGCTGCTTAAAATTTCCGAGTCTGACATATAAAACTCTATAGAACTTTGGCACAATAAGCAGAAACTATAAGGTCAACCATAATAAGGCTTGTAGAATGAGTTAAGTCGAGCTTTTGAAATATATATTTGAAAAGCTAATATTTTAAGTGTCTTCCTCTATAAATATTGCTGGGCTCGGAAACCCGTAACGGAATCCCTGGCGGATAGTAATGATTCATATCTTTAAAGCATAAGTTGAGTAAGAATCTGTCTATTTCCTGTGTCCAAATTTGGCACATAGTCAATGGGGGAATTCTTGTTGAGACAGGTTGACAATCGAATACATTCGAATTTTCCTAAATTGTGAAAAACGATGATTTCGACTAAAGCCACAAGTTCCACAAGAAATCTTGCCCTTCACTCACTCATTTGGCTGTTCGTGACTTTGGTTCAATTTGGTTGTCTCTGGCCTTAGTTGTTGCCGTCGACTAGCAATATGCCAATCACAGTGAGTTTTGGTCTTCTCAGGCTGAGCAAAAGAAAAGTCATTAGGTCATTAGGCAATAAATAATTAAAAGCCATTGTTGGCAGGCCAGGCACGAATGTGCCACACCTCCATTTCCCGCGGGTAGCGGCACAGCGGGCTGGCCAAAAAACTGTGTGTTTGCGTGTGTGTGTGTGTGTGTGTGAGTGTGGCGAACTGTCGGTTGTGCGAGGAAAATGCGCTAATCATGCGCTTAACATGGCGCACCACAACTGAATTTATCACTCACACAAATTTCAATTACTCGGCTAAAACTGAGAGTGAAACTGCGTCGCATTTCCCTTGAGAAGCTGCCTGTGGAAATTCCACATGCGCGCCAAATCCTAAAAAATGATGGCGAATAGTGCGTGCTCGAAAAGCGATCAGTGTGATTAATGAAAGGGGCAACTGGAAACCCCTTAAAAAATGATGAGACCAAAGCAAAGCAAAGCAAACGCAAAGAGCTGCCAACGAAAATTAGTATGAGAAATTAACAAGTGGCCGCCATTGGTCATGTCAGCTTAGCTCGAGAAGATTTCCAGGCTTAGCTCCTGGCATTAGGCACACTTTATAAGTAAAAAACATATTCACGGAATAACCAACTGGCCAGGCAAGGCAGGGCACGGGCATATATACTGCATATATACAATTTCCGGCTAATGTGTGGAATTAATCCCAGCCAAGGGCGCCGAGGCTGCGCTGGCGACAGCGAAAGTCACTGAGGCGTGCCGGGGCCACAGGGGCACCCTCGAGGGCTCAGTTACAGGATTAGCATGGCGGTAGAAACAACAACAATGCTCATGGTTTTTTGGACAACAAAACGGAAGTGGTTAAGGCAAAGCAGAACGACATCCCAGAGTTGGACTAAAGTGACATTCGCATTTTACAAGGACGTTTTTTGTTATTTTTTTTGTACTCCCTTGCTGAGGGTATTATCATTTGGTCAACAAGTGTGTTAAAAGGACCTCACTGAACCCAGAAACTATATGTACTATACATCTAATATAACAGACTTCCAAAAGCTGAGTTCATATAGAATCAAATATATTTTCGCGTCTGTCTTCTATAAGAACGGGTTGACTATGCTGAAATTATCGACATTAGAAACAATAGTTTAAAAGCTGAATTGTTTATCACAAATAAATGTGTCATATATCTGCAAGGGTATATAGTCGTCGGCCTACTGATTTTAACTTTTAAACAATTGTTTGTGCCTTTGTCGCAATTTTCATGGGGACTTTCTACTTGTGAAATGTTTGCCTGGACAACTCCCCTCCATTGTTTGCTCTACATTTGTTGTCATTTGTTGTTTTTCCCGTCGCTGATGCAACTGCATACTTTAGACTTAATGGAGTCTACGGTTTCATCTCGGCCACTGACTCTTTACCAAAATTTGATTCAATCCATTATTTTTATATGTTTTCTTTATCCAACCCCCTCGCATTTCCATCAAATCGCATATAAATAAAATTTTCGTTTGCATTCCCTTTCCATGTCCATTTGGAGTTTTCCATTGTTTTGTTTTCCTTTCCCTTTATTTTATTTTATTTTTTTCACGCTCACGAGCCAAACATCCCCGGGTGCACTCACTGGGTAGTCCCAGGTGTATTTGTTTGATATATTGCGCAGTTATTGCACACATCTTTAACAACTCTGAACCCCGAACGCACAGCCACAGCACCCATCGATCTGGGAATGCATCATGTGCGCGACGTATGTTCAAAATTTCATGCGTTTCTGTTGCCATCCTAAAATTACAGTAATGCAATTTAATTGAGTGTTCGATTACGAGAAAATTGCAAGAGGTGGTCATATGGTGAGGACATATGTGAATAGTTTCCTGCGATAAGCGCATCATTAGCTAAGCGAGGTTTCTAGGTAATCGACACGCTTAAGAATGCGACACAAAGAGACGAAATAATAATCAGTTTCGAAAAGGTAAAGAAAGAGCGAAAGAGAGTGTCAGATGAGATAGATATAGATATAGATATAGATATAGATATAGATATAGATATAGATATAGATATAGATATAGATATAGATATAGATATAGATATAGATATAGATATAGATATAGATATAGATATAGATATAGATATAGATATAGATATAGATATAGATATAGATATAGATATAGATATAGATATAGATATAGATATAGATATAGATATAGATATAGATATAGATATAGATATAGATATAGATATAGATATAGATATAGATATAGATATAGATATAGATATAGATATAGATATAGATATAGATATAGATATAGATATAGATATAGATATAGATATAGATATAGATATAGATATAGATATAGATATAGATATAGATATAGATATAGATATAGATATAGATATAGATATAGATATAGATATAGATATAGATATAGATATAGATATAGATATAGATATAGATATAGATATAGATATAGATATAGATATAGATATAGATATACATATAGATTCATTCCATAGATGCATTCCTCTTTTGCGATAAGGGCTCTATCATAATAATCATTAGCAGTTATCGATTTCGCCAATTCCCATTATAAATACCCTCGACTCACAACTGACCACGTCCACTGCAGGAGTTGCAAACATATGTCGCCTCTATTGTGGGCAAATAAACTCATATTACTGATATGTTTATATATATGTGAATATATATATATATATATATAAACCAAACGAAAGAGAGCCAAATAAACGTATTATATATATAAAATTATTGGCAAATATTAAACACCTAAATGGCACGCTGGAGCGGCAACCCCTAAGCCTTCGAGAGCTGTGCGACACTTGCCGCAAATCAAACCGAGTTGCAAAATGACAGATCGAGGGACTGTTGTGCCGTTGACTGTGGCAACACAATTAAGTTTTCACATGAACAGCATTTAATGTGCAACTGATTTTCAACATCTGTTTTCATTTTTGGAGTTCCTTGTGCCACGACCCAGCAGCACGCAGAAGGCAATGAAAAGGAAATGATGCAGACGACCCATCTAAATTTGGACTTTGGAAAAAGTGTCAGAAAACATAATTTTGATAGTCGTTGGATCCAGAGGAGCACGTGACAGTGCCGCCGCACTTGGCTGCTCGGCGTCTTAACAGCAGCGTTAATTAGCCGCAGCCACTTGATGTCTGGCCGTACAGCTGGCCGGGCTATGCTAGTCTAGTCTAGGCTAGGGGGGACTGAGGCCCATAAAAATTCCCAACTTTAAATTGGCTACGTAACAAGCAGCGGCAAGGGTTAGCCTACCTATGCACCATTTATGAGGCACGTTTCCAGCTGTCATTCGCTGGAAAAGAGAAATCTTTAACAAGAACAAGAACAACAACCTCCGGCTGGTCAGGGCTAATCCTTGATGCATGTCTGACACTTTCTAGTGGCGGCAACAGCGAAGTTGACGTCGACGCCGACGTCGGCGCTGACGTTGGAGACAAGTCGCCAAAACACTTTGGTTGCTCATTAAAATTCATCCACGCAGATTATTAACATTTGCATCTAATTTGCATTCGTAAGATACATGGCCGACAATTATGTGGATGCCGCACATATTGAATGCGGAGCAAAGAGCGTGTGAGCGTGAGAGGGGGAGCACGGCGTGAAAGGGTGTGCTCAGGGGCAGGAGACAGGCGCTGGCACGGCTCCTATGTAGAACTTATTTATGCATGCGTTTCTACAAGCAAAATGTCGCTGGCAACACCAACACCAACAGCAACACAAACACACACACACACACACTCTCACTCACATCTATATTAGCAGTTGCATAAATTATGCTAGGTTAGTTGGGGGGCGTGGCATGGCGCGTCGGTTCAACGAGGTTAAGTGTAATTAAATTATCAAATTATTGCCAAGTCTTAGGTTGCAGTTTATAATCTGGCACATCAGCTCCAACGCTTCAGCTCGGCTCTATCGCCGTCTCAGTTTGTTTGTGCCATAAACAGGCATTAGACAAAGTTTCAATTAGTTTGTTGTCGTTAAGTGGACTCTCTGCGCTTTATAGCTTGGCTCCAATCGATGCACGCCCAAATGTACCTAAATAAATTTTAGGCAACTTACTTAACACCAAGCAGTGTGCGTCGTCTGAAAAGGATCTTAACTTCTTAAACCACTTAGAGCTAACCACATGTCTAGCCAATTGTCTTGGTTTAGTTAACCTCCAACACCCACACGCACATGCCGAAAGTAGGCTACATGTTAAAAGAGCTGCACACACATATTTCGACTAAGTATTCATGATAAAGGACCTTATAGACTGTAAAGTATAGTTTGAAGATGAATATATGTATAACTTTAATAAGTATAAATCCAAAAATGGCCAAAACTACGCTTCTTAATTTAGTATAAATAAAAATAATAACTTGAGCCCATCGTCTTAAACTAGATACAACATTTAAAATGAAACCGAAAAGATACAAATGTTAAAAAATAATTGCTCATTTACCAGTTAAATGGATTTCAAAATTCACCAAAGCAGTTCTCAACTTCTGTATATAAATTTAACTGCCGCTCATACAATCTTTGACGCCCAATTTCCACTGAGCAGAGTATCTGTTGCATCGGATAAGCTAACTAATAGTAAAATTAGGGCTTGGCCTGTACCTTGATCAGCATTCAGTCAAAACAAACAATTCTATACTTAAAGCCCTGTCCTCTCTCTCAACTCTAATACAAACAAGACCCTTCATCAATTAGCAACAAATTGGCGACTCCTAAAATTGTTAAAATAAGTTGTAGTAGTAGGTTATTACCCTTTACTATGTTTTAATTTTAACCTAACGCTTAATCAAGTCTAATCTTTTGAGTTAAAATGCTTGCAAATTGGTGCCGAAATAACTGCAGCAAGTACACTGAAAGCCAGCAAATGATTTGTGCACATTTATCAGAGATAAGGGGCCAAATAATAGATAAGTGGGCTAAAACTGCAATGGAAATGTTAACACAAAGGATGCAGGACACCGCCTAAGAGAGAGCCGCAGAGCAGTCGATGGGGGGAGTGGCTTGGCAGACCAGCAATTAACACACTCGAATCTCGAGTTATGCAAGCAGCACGCAGCACTTTGATAGTTAGATAAACAAATACACAAATACAAACACAGACAGACAAAAGGAAGTCAGCAAGGACGTGCGGCCGGAAGCAGCAGTTGATAAGGACACACACACAAACACAGCGAGAGTTTAATAGTCGAAAGAGTGTGGGCAGCGGGAGTGGCGCGGGCCAAGACAAATGCAATTCAATGCCAATACAAATGCAAGGTAACATGCAAATTGACAGAGAGGACATTCGCCAGGACATCATGTCAAACGCAAATACAAACAAAAGCAAACAGAGAGAGAAAGAAAGAGAGAGTGAGAGAGAGAGGGCGAGAGATGATTGGGCTAGAGAGTGAGATAGATGCTGTGGAACAGTCAACACATGAATTGCATTAGTTGCAACGGCAACCGTCAGCGGGGCGACAATTTGACATTTAACTCGTACTTTGTTTTTAGGCAAAACGCCGGGCAGCAGTTGCGGGGGTTAACTCTTGAGGGGAAGAGCGTTGCGCTATGCAAATAGCAGAGAGCCTCTGGCATTGTCTTTGACAATGAGTATGCGACGATGACTGAAACGATAAACTGTCAAATTGCTGCAATTTAACGCTTGATAAGCAACTTGGGGGCAACTCTGCTGGACTTGCCAGAGCAGTTGACAACTCTGAATGCCTGTGACCTGGCTATAGGGTATATAGCTATTGCCCATTGTTCGATCAGGCCTATTGTTGATGCCTCAATGCAAAAGTCAAAAGGGGTACGATTGGAATATATGTTTTAACCGAGGTGCATTGCATGTTCAATGGATTCGGGTTAGATTGAGTTGGGTTGGCATGGGCTGGGTTTGGTAGGATTGCCCGGCGAGGGGTGTGTGTGTTGCCTGGGCATTAAAAGATTTCAAACATTTTCATTTTGCAGCCGTCTGACATTTGTAATTATGAGCTGCGAGTCTCTCGGCTGAGCTATTTAAGCGATTTGCTTTATTAAAATCCGTAAGCGGAAAAACAAACAAACATTTTGCGAAAAATAAGCAACAGCCACCACCACCAGCAGCGAGCCCAGCAGCATCAGCAGCAGCAACCACTAAAAAAATCTGCACAGGTCGCAACATATTGTTGACTCCAACTGAAGGTTCTTGTCTGCCTGTATGTCTGTCTGTCTGTCTGTCTGGCCAACTGCCTCTCCGTCCATTTGTAGCTGCGCAAATCTGCTACTCTGTCACATTCGCAGCTTGCCGAAAATTTCATTCATTCCATTACGTTTCGTTTCGTTTCGTTTATCCCTTTTATGGCTTGTTTGGGGATTTTCATTATTACAATGACGTCGTCATCATTCTCAGTACCAGATTCAGATTCAGATCCAGACCCAGTGCTAGTCCCAGGCACAGTCTGGCTTTGTTGTGCCCCGAGCTACTTTCGCCTTGTCCATGTTTATTTATAACTAGCAATTGTAATTAGGATTACTTTTTACTTATTTGCACAGTTGCTGGAGAGGCTCGCGAGGCATATAAAAAACATATTTCTGAATTTTTACATCGTGGACTTTGTGCTGCAGCATTAAAGTATTTGTCCAGACGGCTTAGTAGGGAGCCGTTGTATCTAGTTAATAGGATATCCATGATGATACCCAGATATGGCACAAGCAGCTGATGCTCTGAGCCCTAGCCGCCGAATGGCTTGGCAGTTGAGCTGAGGCTCTGTTTGACTGGAATGGGATATTATTTTGCGGAATACATGCGTATTAGCGGGCATTATCTTCTATGAACTATGTAATGCCTTTACTCTTCATATTCGAAACAAATCTATGGATTTGGAACGTATACACAAAGTATTAAATTCTTGGCATGAAAAGAAAGGTTTGCCGAAAAGCATTTAAAGAACCTTCTCTTGACGAACAAGTATCATTTCCTTCTTCGGATTTTAATTTCTCTTATTTATAATTTTGAATGAATGGAAAAGTTTGATTCATTTTTCTTTTTGCTCTGAGAAAAGCATGATTGAGCCTCCTTTAAGATTGAGGGCTTAACTGATTCTGAAGCAGATCATAATATTTTTATTCAAGGTAAATTTTCAACTACTTTGGTTTTCTAGAAAGACTTTATAAATCTTCTTATGTCTTACATATATTGAGCAAGACAAAATGTACTTTTTATCTATTTAACTTTGATTGTGCCGTGTGCTGAATTGATATATTGTTTGAAACTCACAGATCCAACCAAGTGCCAATCTAGCATTGGGTAGATTCGTGATTAATCAATTAACGATTTACAGATGATTTGCGCCAGAAATCAACCAAAATTGATTTGTCACATAGCCTTTCGCATTTTGCAGCCGGCGCACTTGACACGCATTTGTCACAGACAGTTGGCTCTTTTATTTTTGGGCGTGACAGTATAACCCTTGAGTTTGGCCAACATTCTCGCCATATTGCCCATAATTATGATTATTTCACGCGACCCACAATTTCGAATAGATGGGAGTGCTTCTGTCATCGCATTCAGTTGTCAACTGTACAAAATTCGCACCACAATCCCATTACGTTTGAAACAGGCAGGTCAACCCTTTTTGCCAATGTTTGTGGATGGCCCACGCACATAATGCGATAAATAAAGTCATTCAGGACAACAGCAGAAAATAAAAAGGGCACGCGACGAGCGTCACAAATTGAAGTGTTGTAAAGTGAACAACGGGAAACCGAAAAGTGCAATGAAAAATAAATAGAATAAAATCGTTTAACACTCAACTCAAAAGCCAAATGACAATTTGACGAATTGAGAGAACTTTTCACGCATTTTCCCCAACCAAAAACCCGCCCCCCAAAAAAAAAAATAGAATAAAAATAAAGAAAATCACAAACATTTCGCCCATTTTGTGTGCTGTTTGCTGGCTCGGTTCTCGCAAATGGCTTTCAACTAATTTTCAACGCACGCCTGACAGACAGGTGATGGCTCGCCGCGCCGCGCCGCGCCGCCCCAATCAGTGGATTGATGGACAGGCATTCAGCCAGGCCTCAGCCCGTCATTTATTCAGTCGAACAATCGAAAGTGTCAATTAAAAGACAGCAACAAATAGCAAATGCCAAGTGCCTGGCTGACTAGCACCGCAGCAGTCAACGTTATTATTTTATTATATTTGATTTAAACGTTTCGAAAACGACATGTGCGCACTTTCCCTCTGGCCCAGTAGCACAGCCATGCACACCCATGCACACCCATGCACACCCCCTCCACGCCCTGCCAATGCCAACCTCGCCCCCCAGCAGCGATTTGTGGCCTGCGTGTTGTTGGGCACTGCAATCGAGTTATTGTCGCTGCTGTCGATTTTCCATTTCAATTTCAATTGGAATATGCGAAATATGCGTGAATTAAAACAGATGTCAGTACCCCACGGCGGTCATTGATCCCAGTTCTGTAAAGTGCTCTGATTAATGCCTCCGGATACTGTCCGGGTATTGTCTTCGGGGTAAAAGTAAACAGTGACTTATGCCAAACTTCCGATTCCTTGCCTTGGCTGCTACAGTTCCCTAGAGATGCAGCCTTATGGGCCTGCCTTATGTTGTGGTTGATCGAGCCCGCGGGCAACTTAAAAGGCGTCAATCGTCTGGCTGCCAGCGGCTTGTTTATCTTGCCAAGTTTCTGTTTACGCAACGCCTTCAAATTAAGACTGCAATTCAATTAGCAGTCGATTCGCAGCTACTTCCTATATAATCAATGTGAGCTCGAGCATATTTGACATTATATTGAAATGCAAATAAGAGAAAAAAGGAATCTCCCTAGTTGACTTTCTTAGAAGTGTGAAGTATAAATCATCTTGCAATATTCAGTAAATCTCTTAACTGGCCCAAATGCTTGGCAAATGCTTGTACCTGGCACATGCTCTATCATAGACACTCCCATAATTCCAATAAAATGCAACATTTTAATAGACTTGTTCGAAATGCTGTCATAATTAGGCAGTTATACTATATGTTTGAGCATATTTGACATTATATTGAAATGCAAATAAGAGAAAAACTAAGAATTTGTCTATGTTGTTCTTCCCTAGTTGACTTTCTTAGAAGTATGAAGTACAAATCATCTTGCAATATTCAGTAAATCTCTCAACTGGCCCAAATGCTTGTACCTGGCACGTGCTCTATCATAGACACTCCCATAATTCCAATAAAATTCAACATTTTAATAGACTAGTTCGAAATGCTGCTATAATTAGGCAGTTATACTTTATGCTCTGGCCAGTCAAATAAGAACGACAAAAGAGTTTTACAATTTTGGATTTTTATTTTTAATTTTTATTAAATTCACCACGCTTTTGTTTTATGCTTTTCAATATGTATTACCCATTTTGTTAATTGTCATTTGTTTTTGTGTGTATAATTGCTTTGTATGCAATTTCATGTTTTCAAATAATTTAAATATTATTTTTGCTATCAATAATTACAAAATTTGATGCCATTGTTGAAATGAAATCTATTCGGTTTTACTTTCTTTTATGCGAACGAATTCATATTTAATGCTACAGTCGTATTGATAAATGAGAGAAATAAATAAAAGCGTTTCGTTTTTGTTGTTTTTTTTTTGTTTAAATAATTTAATACTATATTTTTGCCTTGAAATTTACACATACTCGTAATAAATGCGTTTAAATTAATTTCGAAATTAAACTAGTCTAGAAATGAAATGCGAAGCAACAGCAAATCGGAAATTCGTCTGTGTAACTTTGCCATAATTTACAAAAAAACATTACAAGTATTATATCATTTTTCTTCTTCTTTTTTTTACAGTGTACACTTACGCCTGGCTTATTAATTTTTACAAAATGTAATTTAAACTTAATTACTATTTATTAATTTTGCTTTTAGTATTATAATTTATACAAGTCTTGTAGGTAGGTTCGTGATTTTCTATTCATATCGTTTCGAGAGTGTCTCCAGTGTTGCAGAGCTGCATTTGCATGCAAAAAGTGTAGCAGTAGGTGTCAGTGTATGTGTCTGTGTGTGTCGCTGTTGTTGTTGTTGTTGTGGCCAGTATTGGCGAACGTTTTGTGCAATTGGAAACTTGGAAAGTTAAGAATTGTGCAGAAAGTTTGGAAATGTGTTAATATATATATATGTACTGATTAGTAGTATATCTATATCGATCGGCCCTTGACAGCTCATTTATTGTAATTAACATTTTAAATATGTTTTCAAAAGTGTCTAGCTTAATGTTTAGCTCGTTTCTCTTAATCTTGTTGTTATTGTTATTTGAAAATTTCTCGAAGGTGTTGCACAAACATTTTAAATACTTTTTGTGTGTGTCTCTGTGTGGCAATTGTCGTTCTTTTTTTCTCTTTATCTTTTTGCTACTATTTAAACTACTTTTTTACTGCACGTTGTGTGTTAAGTGTTTGTGTCTGTGTGCGTGTGAGTGTTATTATTTTCTTTTTAATATTATTTTAACGCGCTTACTTAGTTGATATTCTATAAAATGCGGTGTTTACACTTGTGTTTTCCTTTTTGCTTTTTTATTACTTGCTGATTTAGTATATTTTAACTACTACGAAGCTACTACGATTTTAACGTTTAGTACTTGTGTATTGTGATAATTTGTATGCGCATTAAACTAAAAAGGAACATATACATGATTATTTATTAATTACACAATATATTAATTATACTCGTATATAGTTTATTTATTTATATATATATTTAGGTTTATTCATAGCAATTTTTATAGTCAGAGTCATTTGTTGTCGGGTAAAACGTTTGCATAAATTATAATTAGCATTAAGAACTGAATATTCTCGTTTGTTATAAGTTAAGTAGTTGAATATATATTTAATCACAAATCATTGATGAAAACTTCATTTTAATTGGTTTTAGGCGACGACGCTCTGCACGCTCTCTCTCTTGGTCCGTTAAATTCCGTTACAATTTTATCATCATCAACGTCTCTACATAATTTTTTTGACGCGGCATTTCCATCTCTATCTGCTCGGTAAGCAAACAATCTATGTATCTCACGGATACCTCTCTCTAAATTTATACACAGAAATTTACAGTGGGGCTTAAACATTGTGGGGCTGGGTAATATAGTTTAGGGCTAGGGTTGTACAGGCATTTACAGATAGTTTTGCAATTATCATTTTGTTTCTTTGTTTTTGTTCTTGTTTTCTTTCGGAAAGGTACTAAAAATCAGTTGAACTCCATTATTATATGCTAGTTACTTCCATCTTTTTATATCGTTATATTTCCTTCGTTTCATTTCGTTTCGTTTTATAAACAATAAATGTTGCTAAATGCTAGACCTTAAATTCGTTTTTTGTTTTTATATTTCATTAATGTTCTGCTCGATTGCATTTGATCTATGAGAAACTAGTGCCCATTTTTATTAATTACTTCGTTTTGTTATCCTTTTCCTTAAAAATTCAGCTCGCTTTAGTCATATCATATGGATTTTCCACTACCTTTTCGCATGGTGATATATACTAGGTATACATATATATATTTACAGATTGTATTCTATAAGTTATATCATTTTCATTTCGTTGGCATATATTCGACGCTACATTGTTGCTTAGATATTCGACTTTTGCTAATTTATCTTTTCCGTTTGCTCAGTGGGTTTAATTGTTCGACGCGTTGTGCTCTCCATATAAGGGAGGGGCGGGTTCTAACACAATTTACGCTACGATTACGAGTACTTAACACTTGCATTTCGTTTTGTATTTTCTAGTTGCATGTCCGTGTAGAGTTCCAGAGCTGTTAATAGGGTGAAGATAACATGTGAAGAGATTGAAGTTAATCTTCATATTTTTGGAAAGATATTTGCCGTATAAAACTAAATCATTATGAAATCGCAAAAATTTACATCTTATCAACTTCATATCATAGTTAAATTCCGTTAAATGCATTATTTACTTGAATTTAATAATATTTTCTTTTCCCAAGTTAAGTTCAATAATAGATGATTGTAGAACTCACCTCAAATCCATTTAATATGGGGTTTTCATCAATGATACCACAGCCTGTTATTTTGTGTTCTCATAACACCATTCGCCAACGGATTTGCAGTTGCAGTTGCCGTTGCGTTTCCAGTTCCATTTCCATTTCCAGTTCCATTTCCAATTGTAGTACCAGTTAATTTAGTTGCATTTGTTGTCGTTTGGTTAGTCGAAGCATCACTGTTGTTGACAGCAGCAGCAGCTTGTCCAGCGGCAAACTTAAGAGCCGCCGCACTTCTGCTCAGATGAACGCCCACATCGTCGGCGGGCGAGAGACCTGTTAGCACCGGCCGCTTGTAGTCCGGAGCGCAGCTTTTCACATCCGTATTGACCACGTCTCGTGTCAGGCGCAGCGCCTTGAGGTGCTGCCTCTGCTGTTGCTGCTGATGATTGTCGCGTATCGATGTGAGATTCTTGCCGTTGCCCGTGGCGTACCTGTTGTTGTGCAGCGTCAGGCTGTATTTGGGCTTGGCGGTCAGGGTATTGCCGCTGCCATTGGCGCTGCTGAGGCTCAGATGCTGCGGCTTTTTGGGCATTGTAGTGGAGGCGTTGCTATGCTTGCTGGCGGCCAGATCGCTGCCAGCGCCCGTCGCCTCCGCCGCTGCTGCCAACTTGAGTGAGGCTTCGAACTAGAGATTATCTGGATAGCTGCGGAAATTGTAAGTTCTGGCTCGCTGAAATTCAGCGGCTGCGGCAGCGGCAGCAGCGCTATTGCCACTGCTATACGGATTGATCATGGGTGCCGTGGACTGGGAGTTCATGGTGCCCATGCCGTCATCGTAAATGCCATTCAGCTGGTCCTGGTTGCTGTGGCTGCTCTTGCCGCCGCCGCTGCTCACCGTGTTGGTGTTGCTGCTGCCGCCGCCGCCGCTCGTCGAGCCTCCCTTGATGGGCTTAAATATGGCCGTGGTCGCGTAGTATTTCTCCATGGGCGGCGGCGGCACCGTGGGCGGCCTGGGGAATATGCTGCTCAGCGGTGGCGGCGGCGTTCGTCGCACATTCACATAACCGCCGCCGGCGTTGGCCATTTTCGAAGCCGGCATGTAGTCCTGCATATGGGGAACCGCATAGCCACCTTCGGGCACATCTGTGTGAGGCCGCGGGGGACCGAACGCAAAAGACGCAAAAGGATTTCGCTTAGTCAGGCAAATGGCAAAGGTTGAAAGGTGACTGTGTAAGCGTGTGTGTTTGTTTGTGTGTGTGTGCGTGTGTGTGTGTGAGTGTGTAGGTTGGCAATCGCCGCAAAAATTTATTTGCATTAGTTGCTGGCGGCGCCATATTTTATGGCTCGCAGCGGAAATGGGCGAGCCAAGGGAATTGGGGTTTGAGGCATCGGGCTTACGGGCTCGGGCTCTGAGTATTGGGTAATGGGAGCTTTTGGCATACACACCTGTATAGTCTGGCGTCATATTACATTGTAAATCATTAACCGCTGCGTAGCCGTTCACGCCGCTCGTGTACATGTTCACATTGAAGGGCTCGTGGTAAAGGCTGTTCTTGCCAATGGAGTCGCTGTCGTCGACGCTGGCCTGAAATATGCGTGTGTTAGTTGGTTGGGGAAAAGAACAGGAAAATGCAGAGTGTTTAATATAGTGACAAGTCGGGTATGTGAAAATATATGAGAGTTTGTGCTTTGTGTGCGGGTAAATGGCATTTAGATGTTTAATGTGAGCATTTCATCAATTTCTTATAAACATTTTGTCTTCTTGAAGGTGCTTTGCTCCTTTTAAAGCTGCATTAAAACAACTTAGTTTCATTTAATATATTTGTAATACTTAAAACACATTTGTACATCTTGTTTGAGGGTAAATCGATAGCTCTTTCAATTTCGATTTCATTTATCCAACGTTAAAGTATTCATTTATTTTGCATTGTAATTTCAAATCGCATTTCCTTTACTTTAAACCAATTGCCTTAAAGCAGTTGCATTTAATGTCCTATGCTCCCCATGCACACTCGCCAACTTTAAAGTGTTACACTCTCGCCACTTAAGCTTAGCACCCACAAGTCAAGGGTGGGTTGGCGGGTGGGGGAATTGCTGGCCGGCCATTTGCCGGACACCGTGTGCTGGAACAGGCCCTATATAGGAAGCCGTTGAAAAGTTCTATTAAATAAAATAAATGCCGTTCGGCGTCTGGTCAAGTGTGGCATGGCTGAGAGAGCACATGCTGAGGACGTGGCAGCTGCACGCTACATTGAACAATTATGTGAAATTCGAGGCAGGAATTTGTCCTGCCCTACAACCGGCACAGCTCCCTCTCTTATGTATAGATATATAGGTATATAGGTGCGGTTCGGTGGGGTATGCTCACCTTAATGCTATTGCCATTGGGGCGATGCTTGTCGACATTGCCGCCCAGAGTGTTTGGATTGAAGCTGTATTGGAATGCATCGAGTACGTTGCTGCCACGGGCGCGCTTCGTGCGTGACACGATGAACAAAATGATGGCAACCAGCAGGATAATTATCGTGGTTAGAACAACAATGACAACGCCAATGAAGTTTGCCTCGTTCGGCTCCTGATCAATGGGGCGTGGCGCAATTACTGCAAAGAGCGTCAATAAACAACAAACACAAAAAAATTAAACCCATTTCAATTAACATGCAAAGTGCAACCATTTTCGAACTGGCCAATCGAATGAAATTAAAAGTAAATATTGTTCAACTAAATAATTAGCAGAGAGGCTGAGCGAAACACAAAAAAAAAATACTAATTAAATTTATCAGCGAGCTGTTACTTACACTGCGGCCCGTTGTTGTAGCTGTTGTTGTTACCGTTGGCATCCGTGGCGCCACCGTTGCTGGCGCCTCCAGAGACGCCGCCATTCAGTTTGTTTTTGTTATGATTGTGCTGATAGTCGTTGCTCTGCAAAGGATATTCGCGTGTATCCTGCGCAATGCCAGGCGCATTATTTCGCTGCTCCTGCTCGTCTGTGAAATTTCCCATCGCGGGCACTGCAGGAGCAAGAGAGTAAACAAGAGACAAGCGTTATATAAAGAGCAAGAGAGAAAGAGAGAGAGGCGGGGTAGAGAGAGAGAGAGAGAGAGAGAGTCATTTATGGACAACATGAACTGAATTTCATCTTCAAAAGTTGCCGCTTCAATTTGAACACAGCTGCGCTTCAATGATTAGTTTTTCTCTTCATCATCTTTCGCTCTTGATTTCTTCGTTTCCTTTCTTTTTACACCTTTCGTTCCACTTTAAATTGTTTTGCTTTCGCTACGCTTTTCTTGCCCAAGACCTTTAGACCTTTAACGTGTTCATTTCCTGTCAACCATTTGGGTTTTTATGTCGGGTCTCGGGCATAGCTAAATTTATACAGATGTTTGATTTTTTCCAACATTGAGACGCGTGTCTTATGCATATGCATGGGTTTTTTAATGATCTTTCGCATATGGCGTATGTATTTTAAGCATCCGTTTTTTTTACCTACTGCACGTACAAAAATAAACAAGACCAGCCCATATATTATGTGCTATACAGTTTCTGCTAACTCTTAGCTTATGCTTCATTATGATTTTAACTTTCCCGCTAAGTATGCCTACTAACCTCTAAAACAGCTTGGCTGCAGCACCCCTATATCTCCAGTTTGAATAGGCTTATAATGCTGCTGTCCATATTTTGTGCAAGGCTTATCATGTTTTATACTTGGCTTGTCTCTTTACTATTAAATATTATGATTCTTATCTGCCCACGTCCACCCTTAGCTGAGTTCTGCACGGGTTTCAACAATCTGACATAACAATTTCCACGCTGACCTTATTCCCAGGCCTATGCCGCTTATTAGCTTAGATCTGTCATGCCCTGCAGGGCGCGCAACACAGCAACACCTGCTCGTCAGGCGTTCACTTTGATCTCTAATACCCCCAGCTTAGGTTTCTGCATTCCCAGCTCGAGCCCAGATCCAGCTCCAGCATATGGCTCAGCGCTGCAAAGTGTTGTCATTTATCTTCGCTAACATCTTGAGGGCATAACAAAACAACAAAAGCAAAATGTAGCTGCTCCCGCGGGGATGGCACCAGCTTTTTGCACAGCAATCCCTCCTCCCTCCCCAAACTCAAGACTCGCCCTCGGGCTAGCCAAAAAATGCCTTCTTGAGTGGGTGACCCCGTTTCTCCAGACAGTAAATGGCGTAATTACTGTGTGAAGCTGTTGTTGCTGCTGTTTTGAGTTATGTCGCCTTCTTGGACACCAGCAGCAGCAGCAGCAAGGAAGACACACAGGACGTCAGGCATGCCTCTGAAGTTTGTGCTTGGCTGCCTTTTGTTTCGCCAATGCCATTGTCCTTGTTGTCACTGCCGCAGCCACTGCTACTGCTACTGCTACTGCTGCTGTTACTGGTCGCTCGCTTCCTACTTACAAAGGCATATCTTGCATCTCTCGGTACTCAGCTCTTTGTGGTCGTCATAAAACGTTTAAAATAATTAAAATATTTCGAGCCACATTTATCACACACTGGGAGAGGGTTTGCGAATAGAAGTAATGGCAAATATGCCTCATATCCTTTTTATTTTCGCATTTACTTATTTTTTTTTTTCTGTCGCATGCTCTTTATAACTAATTCTCTTTGTGTTTGTGGGTCTGTCCCCAGGGTCTCTATTCTTTCATTGTTTTTTGGCCTTTGTATTTTTAGAAACCTTTAAATACAACTCCATAAAGAACAACAACAACAACAATAGGCACACGAGCTGCAATTACCGCAAGCAAATCTCACAAATTGGGGTTAAATCTCTGCAGTGCCTGATAAAAATATACGCACACACACTTGAAAGATGCTGCCTCTCTCCTCTGTTTGTACGTGCGTTTCTTTTGTTTACCCTTACCCTAGTTTTTAGAGCCCTTCACGCGCTCTACTCCGCCCAGCCTCTACTCGATGTAGTGCACCAACAAAAAAAAAAAAGAAAAACAACAACAAAAAGTGGATAAATAAAAATAAAAACCAGCAAACAGCTGGTTTGCTAGTTGCTCTTAAGGCTGAACCCCCTCTTCCCCTATCCCCCTCCTGTGCCCCTCCTCGGCATCCTTGTGCGTGACAAATGCGTCGTGGTGTTTGTTACTCGTCATGTAATTGCTGCCAGGGAAGGCGGCGCAGCATGTGGTGCAACCGAGCTCGGTCTGAGTTCAGCCTTTTCTCTGCGGTTTTTCGCCTGAATATCCTTGGCTCAGATGGACGGCTGTCAGATGCTAAGCACAACCCAATGCCAGTTTCCCATTATAAAAAATGTGCTTTGTAATGCTCGGTAGCCGAACTGATCCACTGACGATCTTTGAGTGCGGCATCTTTGCTGCTCTTCAGCTTAAAGTCTCTATCCGAACCTTCTGTGTATTCGCTTTCTACTTCTTTATTTGTAAAGAACTGCGTTGGTTCTCAAAATGAGTTGCAAAAACGAATGTTGTTTTTAGCAAACAATATTAATGTATTCTTTCTTATGCGATCATTAAATGCTACTGCCTGAATTAGTATAAATTAAACTTTTGTTTCCTACAGATATTATTCCAATTTATAGAATAACTATCGAAGAAGTAGAGACATCTTCTTTGAGATATTAGTTTTCTTTTTCGTAGTTTCCCCAAATCGATAATTATCCATTTTCTATAAATTTTCATTTTTAATATTTTGAAATATCATTCCTCAATTTCGATTGTTAAAGCTGTTGCTGTATTTCGTAGCTGTGTGTAATCTTTCATGCTACTCTCTGAATACAACTTTACGTTTTTCTTCATCTCTTTATGTTTTTAAATTTCTTTCATGACGTAATCTTTTCAACATTCTTCTTTTCTCTTCACAATTGGTTTATTTTCTATAGTTTCCAAGCTTTTTGTTTCTACATCCCCATTCTGTTCATGATCTAAGTACGTATATCCAAGAACAATTTATGATATTTTCTTTTGCGCCTGGCCATTCATTGCATTCACATTCTCATTCTCTAGCTCATATTATTGAACTATAAAATCTCAGTTACTTTAGGATTTATAAGCGACTTCCTTCCTATAAATACATTAAGCCTACAACGCAGCTACGTCTGTCCGCCTGCCCTGCTGTGCCATCTGTGGAAAATCCCCTATTCATGCGGCACGCTCTATTTGACTCATCAATCAAATGCCGTTGGCAGACTGGCAGTTTTATCCCCTATTCATTTTCACACCTACCGCGCGTAGATTTTTATCCCCATTGAATCAATGAATATAAATGATCTCTGGTTCAGTGACCGATCCTGCGATGTTAACAGCATTGTAGCCTCTAAGCAATTTGTGACCATCCCTAAACGTGAACCCAATGTGCCATGAAAATATTGTCCAAATATCTGTTGGCTTGTGCGGAAGGGGGGCAGCCTAAATCTTTGCCCGAGCATCCTTGCACTTGGTACAATTTAATCAGGACTGGGACACGGACTCGGCATTCATAGCAAATGTAACTGAAAAATGCCATGCATGCAGCCAGGCACACAATGCATTGTCATTTAGGGGGTTGCAGCTACCCCTAAGCCCGGGCTGCTTGTTTACTTTTGCATGCTGAGGGACTGCCCGAGAGTCGGAGACCCCTCATTCTATTCCATGGGCTTTGGATATTTTATTGACTTTAGTCCCCTACCCCTACATCTCTAGCACACTCCCATCCACACCCTACCAGAGATGTCTAAAAAAAATAAAAAGAAACTTGTCCTAAAGAGATTTTCCCGTTCGGGCCGCTTATCTCGCCTGTCTCTATCTCTATCTAGCGCATTGTTGTTAGCCAAATGTTGGAAAATGTTTTGTACTCTCTTTGGACTCAGGCACTTTTTTATCCTCTTGCTAAATGTAATGCATTGCACATTGTTGTGGTTGTTGTTGTTGCTGTTGTTGTTGTAGTCCCTGTCACACACTTGAAAGTGAAATGAAGCTGAAAAATGCATTTGCAGTCGTCGCGTATGCAGTTCCTTTTTTCAGTATGCCAAATGCAATTTTCGGGCAATTTGCGCAGCAATTTTTTATACCTCCTTTCCTGCTGGTTAGTCACGTACTTACCGGATATAAAACTGATCTCGGATAGCATAATCCATTTGACGGCAAAGTACAAATTGATTTTCAGATATTTGCCCACACGATGATGTAGCTTTATTGTAACATCTCGGGCGTGATCCATTATCGTATCGGGCATATAAGAGAACTGTACGGGCTCGCCGGAGAAGTAGCGTCCACCAATGCTAAAGAAGACCTTAGCATGGACAAAAACCTATAAATGGATGAGCAGAAAATCAAATTTGATTAGTTGATTATAACAAACAGGAAAAGTTTATTGAATCTGTTACTCTAGACAACTCCGAGAACATGATTGAAGTTGTTTAGAATAGAATATTCACTTCAGTTTCATATTTAGCCAAACATCAATATTATATTGCCCTTGGGTTCTAATCGGCTTCATAAATCATGTAGGGCTTACACTCACCTGCACATCCTTGGTATACATATTGTTTGTATGCAAAACGATGGCACTGAAATTGCGCACCGTATCGAATTCAAAAACAATTTCAACGGGTTTGCCCAACAGACCGGGCGTATCATTTCTCCAACCAATCCATTCGTAGCCTAAAAAAAGAAAAAGCACAAATAAAATAGTAAAAGACCATTCATATGAAATATACAATGAAATGTATCGTCATTTGGTTAGAGTTTATTTTTTTCGTTCCCGAAAAAGGGAAAAAAATAATCAATAGGCCAACCCGGCGGCACATATGCTCCAGAGTGGCATGTAAAGCTATTTAAGCCCCCCCCCCAACCGAAGTCAATGGCACTTTGGGGTGAAGTTTCGTAGCCCAAAACAAACAAATGCTCACGGCAGGCGACAGGGGGATGGGTTGAGTGGGGCTTGGCGGGCGACTATGTGGGGATGGACGACTGCTCATAACTAGAAATTATGGCCAAACGCGACATTTAAGCCATTTCTTTCGACTGTTTTGTTTGCATGGCCGTAATTTGGCTTGAATTAGGTGCGCAGCTGGCAGAGATGGGCCTGTGGAGTCTCTAAGAGGCCAGGAAGCATTTAAGTAGAGCTGCATTAGTCATGCAATATTAACTAGCTTTGGTAACTGTGCTCCAACCAGAAATTATACAATTTCCAGTTGAGACATTTGGGGTAGAAGCGAGTTATCAATGGGCTGTCAGGCAAGGGGCGGTGCCTTTTAACCATATCGATTGCAGCAGCTTACAATGCAAATAAGCCAAATGCCACCACATAATAATCATATAGAAGATGGCCATTCAATTGTCAGCGATGAAAAATAATGCGCTAAAACTTTTCCATTGGCTTTCCTGCAATGCGATTGCGTTTTATGTGTGTGTCTGTCGCGACGACGACGACTGCATGTCTAATTGTCTGTGCGAACTTTTCTACTTAAATTCGCACAGCGCAAAGTTTTCAATAATTTCGATTATTGGCCATTCGCCAAAAGCGCCAGCGAAAAGGCAACAAAAAAAAAAAGAAGAGAAATCTGGTCCGGCAAGCCGAAAATTCAATACCCTTGCGGAAATTTGGGCTTAATGCGTAAGATCTTCTGTGTTTGAAGGAGCCATATAACAAGTCTAGCCTTGACTCGGGTCTAGAATCTATATATGCCTTTTAGAATCGAATATGTCTCCTCCAATGCCTTACAAATTTCATGGGAAAACTACACTACCCGAAACAAGGGTATACAAATATCGAGAGAGACAAAAAAAATGAGACTTGCGAAAATTCGCAGTTTGCCAGTTGCGAACTTTTGCAGCCGCCGGCTCGGAAATGAATGCCAGTGTTGCCATAAATTATCAAATATGCATAATGTTTACATTTTTACAGGCGCATAGTTCACAGGGCGGTTCACTTTGTTGCGTTGTGGAGTGGAGTGGAGTGGAGTGGAGGGAGGGAGTGGATCGGTTCGGTTCGGTTTGGCTCAGTTCGGTGCGTTGTGTACTAGGTTTTGTATCCGGGCAAGTTTACTGCGACGCCAGCAAATAGTCCCAAGTTATTATTTATTTTGTTTATTGTGTTGTGAGGCAAATTATTTGCAGGCCAAAAGTTTTGCCTGGCCACGCCCTCGAACACACAGTCCCTTTCCCCTTCGATGTTCAATGAAGTGAACTTTCGGCTTGGTCGCCCTGTTTTGGAGTTTGCCTTATGCTTTTTCTGTCGTTGAACTTTTGTAATTATTTGATGTTAATCAGTTTTTTCTATTGCAATAAATCTTTACACGGAGGGGGGCTGATTTCACCAGCTAAAAAACAGCCAGTCTTAGTCTAAATATATGGAGAAAGTTTGGGCCATGTCCATGTAAAAGTAAACCTTTAAACGACAGCAAACTTTTAGCCCGCTTTGGGTCGAAAGGGTTAACTTTCTGAGCGTGCTCTAATGAGCGAGGTGGCGCCTAGTGAAATATATGTTAACTTATGCATATATCTTTAAATATTCGTGATATCTTCAATATATTTCAAAGTAACATTGTTTTTTGACGGTTCGCTTCCTAAACCTGATGCTCAAGCGACTAAATATCAAAATGCACTTACCTTTGCCAAAGCCGTGTATATCCGTGCGGAAATTATCCTTGCCTTTCTGTCCGTCCACCAATTGACCCAAGCCATCCACATAGCGATCGCCCTGCTCATTGCCATCGTAGGTCTTGTCCGATAAATCCACTTCCATGCCCCTCTGCACGCCCTTTGGTATGCTATACGAAACAATGCCCTCTGGAATGAAAAAGCAAACGTAAAATGAAATTTTAAATAAAGCGATGCACAATTCGAGGAACTCAAACTCAGAACCCACAACCTTCCAAAGTAACTCGAGCCGCCTACACACACACACGCACACACCCACACACATGTATATACATATATCAAAATATATACGTATTACTTCCTCCCGGTTCACATCACGTCATGTCACGTCACGTGACACAGACAAACGAGTGACAAAGCAAGTCTCGAATTTGTGTTTGTGTTGGTTTTTAAACTGCGGTAAATTTAAAGTTTTTTCCCTGTGCTAAGCTGGCAACAACTTTTTCCAGGGGCGGGCTGCTGGCACAGTAGCATATAGAGAGGGGTTTAGTAGGGGGGCAGGATATTGAGTTACTTGAAACATAATTTCGTTTTGCGGCCACTTTTGTCTTTTGTCTGCCATTTGGTTTCTGTGGTTATTTTTAGCAAAGTGTCTGCCCCAGAAGGGGAAGAGTACAACAGTAGAGAGTTTAGTTTTAAGAGTTTAGAGTTTGGAATTGGGGATTTGGGGGTTGGCTGGTCGTATAGTCGGCCATAGTTTTTCAATGTCAAAGTCACAGTGGCTGACGGACCACAACAACAACAACAACAACAACTGAGTCATGCTTTTGTGGCTGAGTTTATAAAGTGTTTTGATGTTTGTTGAAGGATTGTTTGGGATTAAGTACAGGCCCGAATAAGTGTTGGTTAACGCCTGCAAACAGCACCTGACGCTAATTACCAGAGCTACAGTAACGAGTAAGTACGTACGTTACCCAACAAAACAATTACATTTAGATCGAAAAACAACAACAGCAGGGTTGCCAGGGCACTCAAAATAATTACACACAAAGCTCAAACTGTTGGGGAATAGGAGGGGTCTGCTTGGCTAATTTACTCGCATTTCTATTTACACAATCGGGCTCGTGGCAAGCACACGACAGGACAAACAGTCACAGGCATTTTCCAATAATTACCAAAAATCACATAATTACACATAATTACGGGGCCGCGCAACGAATACGAATCGGAAAAACGTAGCCCAAATCGCAGGCAACGCACTGGGCATAGATAATAAGGGAGGGGGAGGGCGGACACAATCGGGAATATATCACGTGTGTCTATGTGTGTTTGCATAAGGGGGGTGGTGGCTGGAAGCATTGAGAGGCACCTACAAATATTAATTATTATTTAATTTATTTATAATGTGTATGGGCAGTCATCAACGAAAAAAAAGAAACGCCACACTTAATTACAGGAATTAGGGCAAAGTCCTTGTCTCGGTCACTTAAGCACACACACACACACACACACGCTTAACCGGAGCGGAGCGACCATCAGAAAGAGAGATAAGCCTTCATTATACAAGTACACGATATGCGAGGGGCATACATATACTTATATACTATATGGCATATGGGATATTTAATTAACTGCAAAGACATTTAAGGCAGCGCGTTTTACAATTGCGACGCGACATCTTTCACGCAACGTCCACAAATAATCCCCCCTTCCGATCCCTGGTGGAGCCTGGGTGGACACTTCCACTTAAGCCTTGTTATTCGCGTGCTCACATGCGATTTTTATTTGCGTGTCGAGAGAGAAAGAGACAAAATGGAAACTGCCAAAAAAAGCAAGTAACAAAACGTAGTCCTCGCAGTGCGTGCAACGGCCTCCAGCAAAAAAAAAAACAAGCTCATATGTACATTTTATATGTCTGTGTTGTCCAAGACAAAATCGGGCAGTGAGCAGCTACAATATATATAAAATGTAATTTGCTTCCTCTTTTTGCTGCCCCCGTCACGCAAACAAATTCACAATGGGTACGACGACGTCTGCGAACTTTGCTGATGAGTCAAATTGAGCAGCAGTTGAATAAATAAATGAATAAACAGATACTTAGTTGCCTGCAGACCAGCCAACTTGTGGCGTAACAACTTCACTTAGCTGTGAGTTATAGCTGAAACCAGAATAAGGGAAAGTTACCAAAACGAAGAACAGAAGCACCGCAGGCAGGGTTGAAGTCGCCCGCAAGAATTCTGAAGAAATTCTGCAGATTATTATTATCAAACATGGGCCATGGATAGTTTATATTTGACTAACATTTAGTCATTTTCAACATTTAAGGAACTCTGTGTATGGCAAGGGAAGAAACAGACTTGTATTTGTATTGGGTATATATTCCTAAACCGCATCAGCTGACAATTTTGTTTTGATCTAAAGGCTTGCCATGCCACATTTCATATACATGCTCTGACCATATGTCTATTTCACTTTATTTAATAGCCTTAGTATGTTATGTTATTGGATTTAATCTCCAATTAAAATACCTGATACACCTCTTCGATTTTGTTGTGCCACAAAACTATTTCACACTCTTGACTAACACAGCTCCCACAGTGAGCACTCAACAAACACCTACACAAAGACCATCGATTAAAGCTCAACTTTCAATTTCCATAATGGCCAAATACTTGAGCTTAATGCCCCCAAAACACTCATAAATTATTCACATCGCTTTGTAGTGGTCGCTCATAAATCTAGAGCTCAACGCTAATCAGTTGTTGCATATGAAAAACTAGAAATAAAAATAATGCACTCTAGCATATGCATAAAAATCCCCATCCAAACTTTAAGCCGAAATCCGTTGTGTGGATTCGAATGCCCAGGGCTAAGCCGTTATTAAATCGAAACAAATTTGTATTTAGCTCGATGGGAAATCAGAGTGTGTCACTTGCCCCGAAGATAATCTGCAGCCATGACGTGACCATAGCCCGAACCGGCTAGACCCTGGCCCTCCTCCTTCCCGGCTGCCCTCAACTCGATTAAGCCCTATTTGTTTATGATTGCGACGGCGCTTCCAGAGCAAACAGCACCAAACCTGGGAGCGGTCTAAAGCAGCGCTCTATCCATGTAGGTGTGCCCATTGATTTGCATTTAAATGCTGCGCGTTGGAAGTCGGGCCCGCCGGTGGCAGAATTTATGGCCACAATTTATAAACAATTATGATTTCGGTCTAAATATCTCTAAGAGCCGAAGCGCATCGATGAGATTAATGTGTGCCATAAAAAAGTTGGTGCCAGTTGAGTTTTGTCAATGCGCTCGTTACTTGGCAGCCGTATTGATTTCTTTGCGCCGTCTGTCTGGCACTTGTCTAGACCCCCAGACCATGGAGCCCTATGAAGCCTCATGCCATCTTATCTCGTTTAATTTGCATATGAAATGCGCTCTGTACAACTAAATTCCCCAAAGCAAATCAAATGACATGCCCCCATTTGAGGGCCGGTCAGTTTGCATGTCTGGGCCCCACCAACCGCACAGAACTCAACCACTAAAGGGCGTGTACATAGTTCTGAGGCCCCAACACAAATGGCGCCAGTTATCAGGCCCCAAAGCCCAACCACACATTGCGTTAATTTACGGAATAATTTTGACTTCCGCGCCCGGTTTCCCTGTTCCTCCCCGGTAAAGTGTTCGACCAGTGCTGACACTTCAGCTCATTTCTAGCTAAATTTGGCTGTTTTTAGAGGACATCAGACGGCGAATTGCTAAGTTCTATCAGCTATTTTTAGTTTTGATCCTTTTTCCATTTTATGCGATAGGTCGCATCATACAAGTGCACCCTTCCAACGCAAAAGGTGGCAACTCTACAATATTTTTTTAGCGAAAGTTGTCAACACTACCAAAAGAAGTAAGTGAACCTTTCTAGCTGCTTCTCAGAAAAGAAAGGTGGCAACTCTTTGCAATTTGTGGTCCGGCTTTCTGCATTCAATATAAGAACAAATTTTAAGCTATTTTAAGCTATTTTTAGCCAATTTTTTGTAGCGATAAATGGCAACACTGGCCACAAGTCCCAACCTGACGCTGACTCTCTGGTTCTGGTCAAACAAATTGTCATTAGGCGCGCGCGTTGTTGTTATCGCTAGTACCTGGAAATTATAGAAAAATTTGTTTGTCCAGACTAGTTATAGTTGTTGTTTTTGTTGTTGCTGTTGTTGCTGTTGTTGCTGTTGTTGCTCGTGCACTACTTGACAATTGCGTGCAAACATCGACAACGGGCCGTCCAGACGACAACAACAGCAAAAACAACAACACGCGTTGGCTTATCGTCTGCATAGTTTCTCAGCCAGCTTTGTCGACGTCTGGATTTCAATTCGGTTTTGGTTTTGCTTTCGGATTCTGGCATGGGCCGAGCCAATGTCTGCACGCGATATATTTTTTTCAAGTACATTTCGCATGTTGCAACCAAACAAGAACAGCAACAACAACAACAACAATATACATATCAACATTGCGTGGTGCCTCATGTGCTGGCCAAATGTAAAGCAGGCAGAAGGGCTCCAAAGCAAAACATAGGCGCAGTCGTTGCTATGATTGGATTATGCGGTTTGACTAATACGCTGCCCATAATGCCATGTTTTTCTTTGAGCTGAGCAATTGCGATACGGTTTTGGGGAAGAAAAAAATTGGCGCATTTACAGCGAAAACGGTCAACAATAATACGAGTTCCGTTCTAAGGCGATAACTTGGCAAATTGCTGGCATTTCGGGCTAAGTAAAACTTGCATTATGATTGGGGCAAAACAATTCAAAAGGAAGCATCATTCCCCCTCTCCGGTTTTAAGCGCTCGCCAAAACTCTCATGAATGTCTGTAAAAAAAGAAACTAGAACGTTTTGATTAGAAGCCAACAGTACGCATCTACAAGTTTTTCCCGTTTCGAGAAAATGTAGAAAATATAGAAAAAAGACTTTTATTTTAATACAATAAAAAGGGAAAAAGGAAATTATAATGGAATTAAGAAACCGTCAAAATCTTTGAACTGAAAAGCAGAGTCGGGCTTACTATATCTAAGGCCAAGGAGTAAACAGTATGGAATAAAAATGTGCTTGGCATTAATAAAGAAGAAGAAAATAATTCCATTTGCCTTGTGGTCCCAACAGTCATAGTAGCTGAATAGCTTATTCTAATATCTAAGAGCATGTCAAGCCTTATAAGCAGAGTTTTCGCATAGATTGTTGCCTCGGTATGCCGGATCTTAAGTGTTCCAAAGCTATGCTAATGCATCGCTGCAGCGCATCATAAAGCCACGCTCTCACACACTCACACGCTCACACACAGCTATCGCTAACTACACACTTAAGCCGCTTTGGCTTGTCTAATAGACATACAGAGCCAGCGTCTAGGTTTCACCGGCACTGGGCACTCCTCGTCGAGGAGCATCGGAGCGCGATGATAAATTAACGCTGACACTAAAACTCTGTTAGCCTTTCCGCGCTATCATTGCTCATGTCGAGTTTTTATCGCACTCGTTTAAATTCGCCTCCGGACAGCGGCTGCGATTCGGAGAGCGAGGAGCTGGAGCAGGTTGGACAAGGGACTTACCTTCCCAGGGGCAACCGACGATCTCGGCGCGCAGGCAAACGGTGCGATCGTATTGACCATACGGATATATGCGTATCTTTGAGGCAAAGATAATCGGCTGCAGTGCGTTCTCCACCTCGCTGTACGTGTTGATGTTGCCGGGCAGAATCTGTGGAGTGAGTCGAATTATGGTGATTCTTAGTTGGGTTAATTGAAGGCCATCCTTACCTCTTTGCCCTGGGTGTTCTTCCAGCGCTGCCATTTGTCAAAGCCCGGTCGCCAGTATTCGAGCACATAGGCCTCGGTGTACTCCTGACCCTGACCCTTGCCATAGCGACCCTGTGTCCGTATAGCGGTTATCACATGCGTCTGCAGCAAGTCAACCTGCAGATATTCCTTAAGCGCATTCGATACCATATGCTTGGGGCACCAGGCACCGCCATTATTATCGGTTTTCAGTCTGCAAAGAGTCAAAGAGAGAGAGAGGGAGAGATGACAACTTTATTAATTAGGCTTGCAAACGGTAGCTGCGCGAAAAACCAGTTGCGCAGGCGGTTCACTAGTAAAATTTTTATAAATTAATTGACATTAAACGTGCGGCACCACACGGCGTCGGAGCCTCAGCCGCAGGCTCCAGTCAGTGGCAGCAACAGCAACAGCTACAGCTACAGTCTTAGCCACCGCCAAAGCCACTTACATTTGCGGGCCAAATGGGAGGGAGGGGGTCGATTGGAGCTCTAGCTGGAGCCTGGCACTGGTGGACGTTTGTCTGGCAGCTCGTCTCGTTCGTTAAGCTGTTGCGGTTTTCGACGCAGCAGGATGTTGTCTATGTAATTAAGGATTAATTTAAGTTAGACACAGACGGCTGGACGGCAGGATGTTCGTTCGTGTGTGCCTGTCCGTGTGTGTGTGTGTGTGTGTGTGTGTGCTGCCTCCCCCCTGCTACTTTAATCAATTTCGCCTTCAGCCTCTCGCCTAGTATTGATATGTTAACCACTACAAATACGTTTTTCGGTTTATATTTCAATTAAGTTTTACATGCTTGATTGCATTTTGGGGCCTTAATGTTTGCCCATTATTCATCGGCTGTGACTAGGCCTAGACCCCTGCCAGATTCCAGCCTCGCCTCTGGCCCTGCCCTTCCCCTGGTCCCGCCACTGCCCCGCATTCTCCAGCCAGTTGTCGTTGTTGTCGTCTTTGCAAATTGCTTCATTTTCTGTTGCCTGTCTTTGGCAGCAGCTGCTGCTGAGTCTTTGGCCTGAACCTGTGCCGGAGCCAGCAGGTTATTGAATTTGATTGCAATATTTATTTAGTGGCCGACATGCGTTTAATGCATTTTTGCAATTTGTTATTTATATTATGCATGTGCCTGGCGTGTGCATCGAGTGCAATTAGTAATGTCTTCCGCATCAATTGAGAGGCTTAGAGTTGTAATTGTGGCCCTTTTAAGTGTTTGCAAGTAATTTAGGCACTTGAATGGTTATGACAAACCTTGAAACTCAATTTTAGCACATGCCTTTTGCTTAAGGAATTTATTGTAGTTGAAAGTAATTTAGTAGAAAATAAATTTCTTAGAGAGTTGCTTTAAAATGATTGCATATATAGAAATGTCAAAGCTTTAAACTTTTCTTAGAACATTTCGTACATTTTTATGTATCTCAAATCTTTTGAAATATTTAACTCTCTCCTTTGAAACTTTTTGATGATTTAGATAATTTTTAGCACAGAGCGGCATCTATTGAAACGTTATTTAATTTAAAATTCAAAAGATTTCAGCCTTGAATAAAACCTACAAATGACTTCAACACTTTCTGTGTGCTCTTATTAATATGCTGACCGCAAGCTGCGTGTGGCTTGGCACACTTCCTCTGGCCAGGCCAGCCCGTGTTATAATCATTACCAACTGCAATTACTTTCAAGTGCATAGATCAGTGTTGCTTTATTAAAAAAAAAAAGTTAAAGAGCTCCCACAACTTGGCAAAAAAAAGGTCAATTTAATCATCATAAAATTGCTTAGAGATTTTTTTCCGACCGCCCGCTTCCTGGACTGCACAGGCAGGCAGGCAGGGAGGGGGCAGGCAGGGAGGCAGTGTGGAAGTGCTCGGAAAGCAAATAACCTAAAGGCATAGCAGAGTGCACAGAGGAGCAGAACAGGGCAGCGAGAAAAATCGGAGTGAAATACGTATAAACATCATTTAAAATGCTAATATCCGCAGTTATGTGCATTTCAACTTGACTTTAATTATTGTTATTGCCAAAGTTAACAATCTGCGCCGTCGTCGGCTGCTCATTTCAAGCGGCTGATGGACTAACTAACTGCTGGCTGCCGGGCACTGGACTCAGGCCCGAACTCGAACTCTGGACTGGACTTGGACTGGCTTTGGCTTCTAATCAAGCGCCGCCTGCTGAATGGCGAGAGTATTTTCATTTTTTTTTCTTGGTCTCTCTCTCTCTCTCTTTTCTGCCCCTTTCTGCTGTTTTTAATATGTAAGAGGTTGTAAATTTAATGGCCTGACGGCCGTTGGACGCTGGGCGAGGTAATGAAAATCAAACAGCGCCAACTGTCATTAAACTAATCTTTGTAATTCAATAGCTGCAGACGACCAACATGGACAACGTCAACGTCAGCGTCAACATTCAGCGTTCCATGTTCGCGCATCCTGTTGGCCCCAGAGGGCTTAGGGCTCAGATCGGAGATTTCAGGGCTCTGTGGGTCTCTTTGCTCAGTAGGCAAATGCGCGTGATTTGTTTTAAGTGCATGTTTTTTGTAATGAATTACTTTAAGTTCGGTTGGAGTTTTGGGCTAGTTAGCTGCCTGGTTAGCTAAGTGCACGGCAGCCACAAATTATAATGCTGCCTGCACTTTTGAACTTTGCTTCATGGCTCTGGAACTTTGGTTAAGCAAATTGCAGTGCGCTTGATTGGACTTGGTTGGTGGGTGGGTGGCTGGTTGGTGGCCAAGGTGCAGGGGAAAAACGCGAATGAAAAAGACAAAAGAAAGTTCCAGCTAGTTTTGAAGAGTTTGTTGCGCTGTGCGGCAGTCATTGGGTTAAGCCAACTTGAGTTGGTTAAGGTGAAAGGCTGCCATTAAGATTACAGAGAATTTAAGGAAACTAAAGCATGCCCAGATGCTTGAAGCATTGAAACATTGGGTGATATTCAGTCTCATAAAACCATTTAAGATTAAAAATATAAATATGTACTAAAATAGTACTCAAAGTCCTTTGATGAACACTTATGCTAATCGCTCCCGTTAAGCTGTCTATAATAAATGAAGGCAAAAACAATTTCTATTAAAGGCCATCAGTAAAATCGCAATTAAAAGGAGCATAAAACATGTACTAAAACTAACAAACACTTTGCGTACCCATATCCCATTAAAGAACCTAAGTGCCCAGTAAAAAGAGAATAAATAATGTGCTCATTATTCGATCAAAGCATACTTTAAATTAATTTCAATTATAAGCAAACCATAAGAAAAAAGTTTGATTGCCCCTATATCTATTGAAGAAACCGCTTAAAGCCCAACTGAAGAGAATTGAAAATGTGTACTAAAACCGTACTAAAGTGTCTTAATCGCAAACATGTGCTAATTGCTCGCTTTAAACTATAATTTATGAAGACCCATAGAAAGAACTCTTAATTCCCGAACTTAAATAAAAACGTTTAGGATTTGTGCTGTTAAATGTAGCAAACTAATCTGGAGCTCTGCTTAGTGAACGCAACAACGTAATAAATGCACTGGCCGCTAATCCATTTCATTTGCCATTAAGTTTCGAGTCACTTAGCTGCACAACAACCACATCGCCTGTCAATCCACAGCACCTTGCCCACCACAAGCGACTAACTATGGAGCACCAGCAGAAACCACCAGACACGACTCCCCGCTCAGGTGAGTCAGTCGTCGAGAGCCCAGCAGCAGCAGCTGCCATTGGCGAACAGTTAAGAGCCCGCAGCGAAAAGAAACATATCAAATGCAGAGACCCCAACCCCAGCCCCAGCTCCAGCCCCAGCCCCAGCCCAAACTCAAATCCAAGTCCAATTCCAGTACTGCAGGCTTTGTCTTTAGCTTTTTGTAAGTTCAACTTTGCCTCGTTGGCTCTTTAGTAAAAATTCCAGTTAATCTGCCTGGGACAAAAACAAAAACAAGAAAATATATATATATATATGTGTATATATTTTTTTGTTTATCTCAACGTGCTCATCACGCATCGTTTTGTGGTTTTACTTTAGTGCCGCCGTAAAGGGTTAATGTTAATGATGCCTTTGTGGTCTCGGTCCGTCTGTCAGTCTGTCTGTGCGTCTTTCTCTCTCTCTGGCAGTCAGCCCTGCACTTGAGTGTTTTTTAAGTGCATGTCTATAAACGCAGACAGCGAATTATTACAGAAAGCGGCAAGAATCTGTGGCACGTATATATGTATATATATGTATATAGTAGAGCCGATGTTTGCATTGATTTTGCCGTAACTCACGTGGTAATTGACATGTTTATGGTTTGAATGAGTGCTTTACTTTATATAGATGTGGCTGGTGTGGGTTATGTGCGAGTTAACTTCTGATATCCTATACTAATTATACGGCCAGACAGCGGTCTGATGGTGTCATCAATCATTTGCAACGAGCAGCCGTGGCAATTGCAAAACTTCCGCCCCAATCTTTTGACCCCCATTGCCTCACACTTCCCATGGAGTCATAAAACTTTAATTCAAACGAAATATGCGTCAATAAAAAGTAAACAAAACCTCAACGAACTAAAAAAAAAAAGAAGAAAACTATATAAAACTCAACTAAACTTGTCTAGCCAGCTGGCAAATGCATTCAGTTCAGTTCAGTTCAGTTTCTGTGCAATGCTTCTGGTATATTTGTGCCCTTTGGTTGAACCGCCCTGTGAACCGGTTTGCGGTTTGCAGTCGCTCCACATTGAAATTGCATTTAATTAGTGCAGGGAAAAAAGGGCTGCCGACACACTCGGCCACACTCTATTCAGATATCGCTGTTGGGGCCATTAAACGGTTGCCCGGGCCCCTTGCTGCATATTCATGAAAAGGTTTCGAACAGATTTTCCTGCTGCCCGAGCCCGCGATATCTCTTAAAGCGCGCTAGCTGAACACCAAATATTTTTCCAACTGATATGCAAAAACCCTTTTTTCTTTTGTTTGGAATTCCGTATTTGGTATCTCGATGGGACAACTGTTTGTGTCATTTATAATATAACTTTTTCTAGTTTTTGTTTGCTTGACGCTTCTTTTCAATCGTTGGCTGAGATTTCGATTTTATAGACTGTCTTATCGCGCTAATGAAGTTGTCTATAAAATTGGCAATTAAACGAACACGCAGGGGCATTCATGATAATCTATGCAGTGGGCGGAGGGAGTGCCTGGAGACAGTCGTCGGGGCAGCTTTGGGTTAAGTGCTTACGTAGGTGCTACAGCGCTGACCTCCAACCTCGGAATTGAACATTAAAAAAAAAACAAAAACCAAACATATTTGACTTGTTAAATTATGATTTTCTTTTTCAAAACGTCTTAGGCTCTTAGAAAATGAAATGTTTTTAAATAAAACATTCCGAGCTCGAGACTTTATTAAACGAGCAGCATTTGCTGATCTCCTATAAAGCTATCTCTTTGGTTTATTTGTACTGTAAATATTCTCACAAATTATATCAGTAATTATTACAAGATTTTCTTGGTTTTTCTCTAGTAGCAAGATAATAGTTCGATTTGTTTGACTACAATTTTATTATAGGCTTTGCTTCTCGGACTAAAATGTTTTTAACTTTATATAAGATAGTAATTTTATAGCTTTAAAGAGGTTTTTATATTATAAGTTTTAATTTCAAATTCATATTTGGGTTTAACTAAAGCTTGATCATTACTCACCTTGCGTGTTGTGGCCCAACGAATCCCGTGTCATGGGCTGAGCTAGCTGTGATTTGAGCATCTGTAATTGCGCCGGATTCCATGCCCAAAGGCACATTGCACGTAGCTATAAAATGGAAAAACATAAAATATTAAAAATCTTCAGAGAAAAAGCAAAAAACAAAAAAGTAACGTTAATTAATGATGGATGCGCTTTGCATCTCGCGTGGCGGGCGCGCCAAAGTAAATTTAGAATGCCCGAGTGGGTGGGGCTGGATCCCAATGGCCTGTGCTCGTCGCGGCCAGCTCCATTGCAACGCCCATCAAATCTATCAAAATAAGTCAAGCGTCAATTTGACTTTTCTCTTTTGACATTTGAATGGGCCGCAACAGGGCGGTGGCACGCCCAGTCTTTGTATGTGTCTAGTCCCCGGTGTAGGTAGGCCTATCACTTTCCCATGGCTCAGAGCAGAGACTGCGACTACTATCTGCTTTTAAATAAGGCAAACACTTAATCATTGCCAAAGTCAAGCCGTGCCGGGCAGAACGTCAACTACTTTACTTAATTTATTGCCTACCGATTGCATTTCGCAGGCCCCATCAAGCCCCTACCCCTGCTCTAGGTTGCCTTTTGATATGAATTGAAGTTGAGGCTGGAGTTGGAGCCCCCGCCGCCAACAGCTGGCTGTCTGTCTGTCTGTCTGTCCGTCGAGCTGACTGGCTGGCTGTCTGACTGCCTGCTGACATTTTCGCCAGAATCAACACTGATTTGACATGACTTTTGTTGCGCAGGCACAGCATGGACCAGCTTCCAGTTCCCAGCTCAATGCTGCAGTGCCTCCTGGCCAAGGTGCGTGCATTCGTTTAGAAGTTTATAAATAAACACACACGCACACACACATACACACAGAGACAGAACCTGGTAGAGGCGCTTTTTGCATTCGCACTTGATTGGATTTGATAGCTGGCAATGCTAATGGGAACTGAAGCTGCTCTGGAAAAGAGACTGAAACTGAGGCTGGGCCAGGGCCAGGCCGGGTCAGAAGCCGTTGCCTTCGACTGCATATTGCAAGTGCATTCATTTGGAAAATTGTTGCATGTTTTGTTAACTCAACTCACTCGATGTGTCTAGCACAACAACAGCAAGAACAACATCAACTAGAAGAGCAACTAAGGCACTTCCTCTGCTTATTTGCTTATGTGGGGGCTTTAGGGCGGGTGGCTGGGCAAATATTGAAGGCATCGACAAGCCATGTAAGAAGGAAGGCAGTTTTGCATCGACTCCGAGTGCTGAAGATGAACATGTTTATAAACTCGTATTTATGTATTTGGCTTGCTTGATTAACTATAAATATTATGGCTTAGATTTGATTTAGAGAAGACAAAGGCTGGTTGCCAGGCAGGCCCTGTTTATGCAATATGACAGCTGCAAGTTTGCAGGAAAACTTGTGGTCGACTCTGGGAAAATGGTATAAATAAGAGAAGCTGCAAACGAGTAAACTACGCAACTTATTACAAAGTTGAGAAGGAGAAGCTATGAAATAAATGAAACTATAGTTGTTTTATCTTTCTTTTCTTTTTCATTTCCTTCAGATTCCACAACAATTTTCTACTTTTCTCAGCATGGGAGAGCAAAACGAATTTATATGGAAATGTTAAGGTATGTAAATCAATTTAATCAACTCAATCAAATCTCAAACTATATTTCTAGACATATGACATACATTATTTATCGAGTACTTATATTTCTTATATTACTATATATCTATAATCCAGAATTTGCTTCTCTTTCCAAACGTGTTTCGTTTAACCTATTTTCCGTTCTGTAACGTATTCTACAAACAAAATCAATAGTTCCATTAACAATAAATTGCCACAAATGTTTTATTTGTTTTCTATGCTTCATATGCCACACACATGTATGCGTGTATGCTTGTATATATTTATGTATAACTATTTATGCCATTGTAATGCGCCCCATTTGCGTCTCATACTTTTCCTTTGAAAGTCTTCCCATGCCGCTTAGCTTTTGTTCAGTCCATCAGGCAGCCTTCACAGTGTCCCCAGCGGCCTGTCCTCATATCAACATAGAAATTTATGAGCCGCTGACATGCCAGGGCCATTCAAAGTGGCCATAATCCTAAGTCAGCTCCAGCTACCATGGCTACTTCAGTATGGCTTCATTAAAGCCACTTTTGCTGCAACTACTGAGCGTGTGTGTGTGTGTGTGTGTGGAAAATTTTTGCACAAAAGTTTAGAGGCTGCATATATATGTCTATATGCCAATTAATGAGTCGGGGACAGAGAGAGCGAGAGAGGGAGAAAGCAGACGATCCGTGTCCAAGCCGGAGCTGTGTCAGATCTCATGTGCATCGGCGACGGGCGCCCCATGGCGACTGGCCAGAAGCCACCAACTGTGCCGCCTGTCGCTGCCCCAGAGAATGATGAGCCACATAAAAATGTGCTTTCAATGTCAATTAAAATACATTTTTCTTGAACTGAAGTCGCCTCCTTCCCCTTCAAGTGCCACTTGAATAAATTCAAAATAAACATATATAGAAATTCTTGCCATAGCCTTAGATATAGTTTGACTTTAATGGTGCCTGGCCCCGGCAAAATTGATAAATGAGCACACCTTTTGACTTGCCCGCCCCAAGAGTTCATTTATTTGATTTGTCAGATAAACGAGGCACTAGTTTTTGCCAAAAAAAATGAGTCGTCTTCTACTCACCAATATCGAAAGCCGCAATTGCTGGCGTATTGAGCATTAAACAGCCGCTGGCAATGATCAATGCCAAGAGGCTAAGGTTCCAGTTGCCATTCCAGTTACTTGTCGGACTGGCTAAATGCCGGACTCGACTGTAGTTAGGTGTAGATGATGATGAGCGGGGATAGTTAGAGCGTGGGGAGCTGGAAAGGCACTGGCGGGAGAACATTTTGTAGCTAGAATCTGTTATTGTTGTTGTTTTTATTGTATTTGCTTTGTTTGTTGTTGATAAGCTGCGCGTCATTTTTTTGTGAGAAACTTTAAATGATTGAAATTGGCCTGGCAGTGAGATCTGTAATAGAAAAAGATGAATTCCATATGTTAATTAATATTTAAAATTATTATTGTAAAGTTGATTCCTCTTACTATTCAAATCTTATTCAACAAAGGCTCATAAATTGCATTCGAACTGCTTGATCTGCTTGAATAGAGAGAAGCTTGTCTGCTTTCTTTACAATTTTCAAAGAACAAAGCTTCTTTAATTGCATTTGAAGCTTATTTAGATAGGCCCTTCTCATCAGCAACACTTTCTATCTTTGTCTTTGGCCCATACACCAACTACAAACTCCTTCACAATAAAAGCTCATTTAAGCTGCTAGCCTTTCTATGCGCTTCTCAGTGCACACATTCAACACTTACGTAGGCGGTGCTCTCAATGCGCCGCCTTCGCTTCTAATAAGTTTTGCTTAGGGTAGTCACCGCCGCTTCACCCACATCGCAACTCATTAAAATTAAAAGACATCAAAAGAAATTTGCAAACTAAACACAAACACAACGGCAGCAGCTGGTGGACCAGGGTGGACTGCGCCTAGGATGTCCTTTTTGCAGCTCCTAGCCTCGGCCTGGCGTGGCACGTTCGCTCATCTGCTGCCGCCTTTTGTGCTACCTTTTGCCCTTTTTTTCGCCGCACGCTTTGCATAAACTAAATAAATTTCTTGGCCACCCGCCTTACGGGCATGTCATAAAGTGGGCTGACTTGGATTTTCGTCTGTCCGCAGCTGGGGTTGGTTGGGCTAGGTGCTTTTCTGGCAGTGCATCTGCTGCTTTAAATTGCTGCGCCAGCTGACGGGTCTATGGGTCTATGAGGCTGCTGCTTCTTCCTTAACTGTAAGCCAGCGTTAAATTAAAGCGGAAACTGGCTTGTGCCGGGCAGTGGAGGGCAGTCAGGCAGTCAGGCAGTCAACATGTTTGCTGTGGCCGCTTTCTATGGCTCACATATCTGCCCCGGCTGCGCCGGCTCCGGCTTTGCCTTCGCTCAAGCAAAATTGTTGCAAAATAATGTTAAATGAAAAGCACAAAGTCATTCAGGCAGCCACACAGAGTCAGAGCGAAAGAGTGGCGGTGGGAAAAAGAGGGCGGAGGAGGGGCGGTGCCTTGGATGCTGGCATGGGCACACACTGGCACATACCTCAGCCGCCTCATCCGCATTGTGCTCACGACGTGTCGATCCCCGCTCTGCTCTACTCTACGCTGGTCCGCATCCTCCGCGTCATCGTCACGCACATTCACTTTGCATTCATTCAACTCGAAGGCAAAGTCGAAGTCGCTGTCGAAGTGGAAGCCCCTCTCGAAGACCGAAGACCGACTACGTCGACAGCCTGCAACACATTTGGCGTTGGCAGTTGTTGTTTTTGTTGTTTTTATTTTGGCATCAATTGAGTTTCAGATTCATTCACAGTTAAAGCCAAATGATGCAATAACCAAACGTGCTTTCTAATTCCGGAGACAGTCAACAGATTGAAAAGAACCATTCAGACAGCTCTGACAGAAGTTAAGAGTTAGTTAGAGCCTAAGCCTCGTCTGTTGGCATACTCAAGTGACTTCTCTTTTCATTCACTGACATGGCAAACGAGATCTGTGCAGGCTACCGATAAAAGGCTCAAAAGATCTACTACCAACCCGAAGGTATACAGCAAATCATAGGACTTGTCAGGGACTTCTTCTTGCTCTTTATTTCTAGAGCAGTCTTTGCACCTTTAATTGTCTTAAGCTAAATTAAGCTTTTAAAGATTTTTATTCTTTTAGACTTGAAAAGGATTCTTATAATATTTAAGTTCGATTAGTTACTTTATAAATCGTTGCTTATGCCAAGCTTGGAAGTGCTCTGTAAGAGTATCAAACTTCTCTTCTACCCTGTCACATTCCACCTTACATTCCTTTAGAGCTAACGAGAGACCCGCTGCCTTAGTGGCTGCTCAGTTTACGAGTAGCCGATGCCCACATAGTGCTCCATGCTGATGTTTATCTAACAAATGTGCCCATCCTGCTGTTTGCAACCTGAGCAACCTTATCGACCGCCTGATGACTCCTCCACAAAAACCCCAAGCTCAACAACGTGCAGCAGCAGCAGCAGCGCCGCGATGCAACATGCATGCAAAAAATGGGCAACGTCATGTGGTAATTTGTCACGTGAGAGGCAGCTGCTGCAGCAGAAAAGGCAACACCCCCGCCTGACCCCGCATCTCTAGTGTGTGTTTGTGTTGGCTTTTCCCTTGACTCTTGTCAATAACTCAGCGCTTAATTGCTCATCTTTCAACGTCGCAGGGCGCAGGTACTTTGACTCTGGCCCAGCGGCAGCCTTTGACGCTCGACTCTGGCCAACAAATTAGAAAATTCTCAACTGCAGCAGCAGGAAAAAGATAACTAAAAACAAAAAAAACCTACTTGACAAATGCCGCCTGTCATAGTATTAACTTGCTGTGCTTCATATGCACAGCAGCAAACGCGTCCAGCGGCGATTCAGCGATCCAGCGATCGGGCAATGCGATCCCGGCTGGCTGCCTGCCACACAATGTAGGTTAGATGCATAGTGACACTCGCTCTGGAGCGCGTGGCAATGCCTTCTGGTCAGCAGTTGCACCTGGCGGCGCTTTGAGCGCTCTGCGGCTTGAGCTTGCCACGTCTTGTGGCAAGTTCGCTGCGCGGTTTGTTTGTTTTTTGTTTCTGCTGCATTTTTCGTTGTGCCGCGCGAATATTTCATAAATTGAAATGTACAGTTAGTTAATTACACGCTCAATTGGCTCTAAAAGTGGCATTAGCCAGCCGGCCGCGGCAGCCGGCCAGAACCAGCCTAGCAATTTCAGCTCTACGACTGCATTTTTAATGGTTGTCATAAAAGATTTATCGCCCAATAGTCGCAGCCAACTTTAGCGGATAGAGGCGTTAGCAGCATATATAAAGCCACACACACACACATACACACACACACGCAGATATATATAATGCCAGGCAATCATTGCCATTCACAGTTGGCCTGTCGATGAGAGTGTGATATAATAGCTTGCGAAACCAGCCTGCAGAGCACAAAGTGTGGGATAGGGTCACAGCCAGCTGAGAAAAACTAAATTCCATTCAGATATTGAAGAACCAAATAACATACATTAAAGTAACACAAAGTTAACTTGAACAGGACAATTATAAAGAACTTAAACAAGAAACTATGGATACCAATCCCGAATAACTATATACGCCAGAGAGAAGATCTTTCGCTTCATAAAATTATTATAATTGCCTCTTCCAGGGCATTAAAACAAAGGACACCTTTAAGACGAGGAATATTCGACGACTTTTGGAGGGAAATTCAGAAATTCGGCAATTTTAAAATTTAAATGTTTCTTGATTTTTACATACCCTTTATTTAAGCAGTGCCATTTGAACAGCTTGTTAGCTGGCATAATTCGTTGTTTAACTCGCTTTTGTTTGACAATTTCCTAGAAATCTTAATTAACTTTACCAGCTCTCTATCAACCTAAACAATCTCAAATTTCATTGCTCTAACGCCCCTCTGGCATTTCTGAGTCTAGCTAACTGGACACAGGTCATCAATCAAATGTGTTTTCGTTTTAAATGTCAACACACGCACACATATAGACACACACACCTCGATCTAAATGTGTGTGACTAAACAAATTGCAGACCCGCGTGCTGAAAATTTAAACATCAAACTGTGTTTTGGGCTGACTTCCTGATTAACTCGAAAATAGAAGAAGAAGTAGAACCAGAACAACTGAAAAATGCCCGCAACGAAAATACCAACAAACCAAATTGATTAATTGATGAAGCGCAGCGCAGTTTTCATGGAAAAAAATACAAAACAACAAAAAAAAAATACAAATTTACAAAGTAGAGCACATCAATGAAGCTGGAATGAGAGGCAGAGAGACTGACATATAGAATGTGTCTCGCATGTAGATGTATATATATATATATAGTAGGCCACATGGCTCGACACGATTTGCATAAATCGAAACACAAAAAGCGAGTTGACTCGCTCTGCAAATCGGGAGCAAAAGATATTTATCTTGCCTCTGCCGCGTCGAGTGTCTGAATGAGTGTCAAATTAAATTGATCAATTAAGCAATTGACGTGACGGCAGCTTGCTCTCTGTCTCCCTCCCTTCACCCACTCCCTGTCTCTTGAACTGAACAAAATCCAAGTGAAAAATGCAGCAAATGCACAAGAGCAGGCGAGCAGGGAAAGACTTAATGCAACTTTTACACACACACAACAAGTGACGCAAATTGTGGAACGTGTTGAAAGGCGGCCTGGGCTAGGGGTGCAAGTGGGTCTGCAAGTGGGCGTGGGCTTAAGCCCTGGGGCCTTGCCTTGTGACTCTAGATCTGCTAGTGACAATTTCTGTCAATTCAGCGGCGCTAATCAAGCGAGCGACTGTTGAACATTTAAATAGGGTGTAACTGGGAGCTGTTGGAGCGAGCTGGTAGCTGCAACTAGACAAATTGGCTGCGATTGCAGTGCGTGGTTACTGCTGCTGCTGCTGCTGCTGGCGGCTTAAAGCCCAACATGCGGGCTGTTTGCCTAGTCAGACAGCAGCGTCATATAATCCATCAAGCAAGCAGACAGTTGCAGCTACAACAACAGCAGCAACAACAAGAACATCAGCCAAGGAGACGACTCGAATTTCCCTCAGCTGTAATCAAATCAAATGACAACGCAGACAGCAAGGAAACTGCAACAACTTTCCTGAAGCCCAAGCGGCAAGGCAACTATCTAAGCAGACCAAGAGGAAGAGAGGGGGGGGGGAAAGACTGGAGAGAGAGTGGGAAAGCGACATGCAACTCTCGCAGGAATATGACTCTGACTGTGCGCGTTTCCTGTGACTATTGTCACAATTTGATGGCCAACACTTTTGATGATTTAATAATGGGGAAGTGGGCGTTCAAGCCAAAGAAGGGGCATGGTTAATGTGTCTGTGTGCGTGTGTGCAACGCAGGTAGCCAGGCTTAAAGTCTGCTTGCATTTGCATAGCTGCCACACGAGCGACAGTTGACAACTTTTTCTATATGTATAAAAAAAAGATATATATATATATATATTTGCCAGTTACTGTCATTGCATACAATCAGTACAACATCCCATCCCCACCCACACCCCCCCCCCCTCCTCTCTTAAGTAAATGTATTCTTCTATTATTCTGACAAGCTGGCAGCGAGACTGTCGACTGTCGACTGTCTGTTTGTCTCTTGACTGTCGTCTGTCTCTCGCATGTCTGCCACTTGAAAGCCAAGCAGGAAGCTTGCCAGGGCTTAAAAGCACTTCAAGCAGAGCGCATATTGATTTTCGACATGTTCCAAGTTCATTAAAGTCACATCAGAAGCGTGCAAAAAAGCGAAAACAAAAACAAAAACCAAAACACAAACAAATATCCTCTCTGCCCACATTTTCCCAACCGCAAATAGACACGAGATGCGACAGCGAGCGGCACACGACGCGCCCACAAATCAACGCCTAACCACAAAGGCATGGGCGGAGGGGCGGTACCCAAAAGACCAGAAAAAAAAAATAGGCGACGCCATTTTGTCTGTGCCCGGCCATTAAATATGCAAAAAGCAACATGCGAAAAAGTGAGAAAAAAAGTGTTGCATACTTTTAGTTGCTGCTGCAAACCGCAAAAAGGCAGCAGAGCAAAAAAGGGCGAACCGAAGCGACGCTCGCAACAGGAAGCCGGAAAAATAAATAAAAAGGCGAGACGAGACAACAGGACAGTCCTCCCCGCGCCCCCAGCCCTGCAATTCAAAGTCCACAGTTCGCGAGCCATTCATTAGCATAGACATAGAGCGCAATATTGAATTTCTATGCCTGTATGGGTGCTCAGGGGTCGTTCTCTATCTGTAAGTGTGTGTGCGTGTGTGTGTGGGTGAGGTCACAAGGTTGCGAAAAAATGCTTCACGCCTGGGCAAGCTGAGAAAATCACAGCGCGTAAGCAGAAGGCGGTTTAGAAAGAAAAAAAAACGAAGAGGACGAGAGGACGAGCCCAAGCAGCGCCTGGGGATCAAATTAGTCGAGTTTTTGAAAACGAATGCGGCAAACTCTAGACTCTATATGCATGCTAAGTGGGGAGGCAAAGTGCTTCAAGGGGGCGCAAGTCAAAATGCAAGAAATACAAATGTAAAGCCCTCAAGTAGCTGCCTGTCAGTCGTAACATGTCATCCAAACAACCAGGAAGTGGGTAACGAGAAGCGCTAGGATATTGACAGTAGTAATAAAAGGGGGCGAAATATAACATGGTCGAGACGGGATTAAGTGTTGAAGGTAAATGAAAACAAACACGAATTAACGAAGGCTCTATAAAACGTATATTCAGAAAATATTAAAGTAAATATAGCAAATATCAAAACAGGATATTAAATTAAAGTATATATAAACGAGAAAACAGGTTCCAATAACAAAGAAAAAATTTAAAAATAAAAGAATTTCGTCGGAGCTGTCGTATGTTAAGCAACTCAAGCAGCAGATGAAAGGGTAATGATAAATTCAGATGAATGTGGAATGGAATGGGTTAACGGGGGCCTCATGCAAAGCAGGTACAGAACCCTGTCAATTTTTTGGGGCATAACTCACAATAGAAGGTTGGGGAGTTGGAGCTCAAGGGATGCCCCTTGTGTGCTGCACACACATCCCTCAACGGCTTGTTAAGCCGCAGCTGATAAGCCTCGCCCGGGCATTCACTTAACTGTCAATGGAGTAGGCGGTTCAGTTGCCACACCCCCAGCCCCTACAGTGCACATCCTGTGGATCGCTTTGTCTGCGGTTTGTCAGCAGTTTCGTCGTGTGTGGGCCACTGCTGGAATTTTTATGAATTATATGACGGAGCTGCTCAAAAAAATATGTAAAAATATTTTCGAGGCTGACAACAGCAACAACGACGACGTCGTCGTCGACATTGACAATGAGGCGGTAGTAAGTGGCTGCCAGGCGAGCGCAACAACAAAGCGCTGATTGACAGGAAGGCATACAAAAGCGGAGCACATGGACAGGACAGACAGTCGACAGACGAATGACGAGACAAAATGCCACGGCCACAGCCAGTTCCATAGCCAAAAGCACAGGGCACATAACCCGAGCACAGACAATCGTTAGGCCGGGCAACGGAGCGTGGCCAGGACATGTGGGTTCAGACCGGCTCAAGCTCTATCGATTTTTGAAGGGCTTACTCGGTGCCATGCTGCAAATGCAGCTGTGCCGCAGCGGGCTCATCAGTGGGCACAGCCCGAGCCGTTAACACTCATTGTTTTCACATGTTTTTTAATGATTGCCATGTGAGGAGCTTGGAACCCGCGTAGGCACCGTTAGCCAGACAAATTAGCAACGCTTGATTAATTTTTATGACGCGCACTGTAACTGACAGAGACAACAGCCGCAGGTGAGCAGAACTTTGGCATAGCATAGCCCACAGGCAGGCATAAAAGTATCTTTCAGATACATTTTACATACATCACACATATGCACACATGTTGTTTATGCGCCATAACAACCCAACATTTGTCTAATGATGCGCAATTAGGCAAATAGCTTATAATCATAGCCAAGCCATTTTTTGTGTGTTGTTGTTGTTGTTGCTGTTGTTGTTGCTGTTGCTGATGTTGTCGTTGGTTTCCTAATGCAACTCAAGTCTGTTTCATTCTACTGCAAGTGCACGCCTTTGTGTGTGGGCGTGGCATGCAGCGGCTTGGGCCATTTGATTATAGAAATCATGTACTAGACAATTGTGACACAGTTGCCCATATGGACAGCCGCTTTTAATGGGGCCCCAATGCCGGAAAGGCGGCTTGTTGAAAACTTTTGTGTTTGTTGTTGTTTTGCTATTTATTATTGCCGTTGTTGTTGCTGTTGTTTTTGTTGGTCGGGTTAACGTTAACTCGTTGTGGGTTTTGTGGTCATAAAATTTAACGCTTGTTTGGGCTGCTGCTTGTGCTGCTGCTGCTGCTGCTGTTGCTGCTGCTTTTGCTGTTGCTAGTTGCAGGAAGGCTTTATTAGCTGATTGTTTTTATAAGGTAATGGGCATTAAATGACTACTTTGTTGCGGTACCGTAATGCAGCTGAACAAAAGCCGAAAAACTCCCCCTGAAGTCTGCTGCATTACAGTTTTTATGTAGGCAATATAAAAGAATATCTTAATGAAACATAAGTTCGCTTATAGAAAACAATACACATTAACCTATGTCTGGCAGATCAGTAAATGCATAGAATTATCATAAAAATCTATAAGTTTCTTTTCTGTAAACTTCCAGAAAAATATATTCTCAATTGGTTTCCTTAACTTAAAGCACAATTCTAACAGATTCTTATGAGCATAAAAGAAGCTTCATTTTGCAGTCAAAAATTGTGAATAAATTCGAGTAAATCCTAAAATTCATATACCCACAAGAAGCGTTCTCTAAGCTAAGCTTAAACTTATATATATATTTAAAAATTATGATTTATTTTTAATGAAAAGTTCATTTTGAAGTCCAACTATTTGGCATATCTTCAAGAATTTCTGGAAAGTAGTTGAGATACCTCAAAAAACAGAAATGTGTCTGGAAGTCTTTATGATATTTATTCAGAAAATGTTTGTTTTAGCAATTATTAATTTTGTCGTATACATATTCTAACATTTCATTCATTCAAAATAACTTTCCTATTCTTTGCTGCAGTTACTTTATCTGAAAAAGAACTTTAAAGGATATTGGAACTATATTGAAACTTTATTAGGGGTTTCTTATGCATTAAAACACAATAAAAGCAAATGCTATAAAACGGTTTTGGTTTTCAAAAATCTTTTGAACTTGTGCGTTATTTCTGCTTGATTACCTTGTGCAGGCGCGTGCATTTAACCCTTTTCGTTAACCCGCTCAGTTGCTGACTCAAAAATTGCTGCTACAACAGTTGGCACTTAACCCTCGAGAGTCGCTCTAATTACGCAAACATGTTGTCCGTTTCGGGGCAACCCTCGAGGAAACCTTCACATGGGCAGCGAATGACAAGTTCCATTGAAACATTTTTGACACCTGGCGTGTGGCCCATCATGATATTCACTTGGGAAACGGGCGCTACATTTGCATAGCTGAATAGTCCCAGAGGGGCGTGATATGAGCTAAGTTGTTCCAACTGGACTGAACGGGTCGGGTCTCCGGTTCTCCGTATCTATCTCCAGTTTGGGCTGTTTGCTGACTAAATGAAACAAGTTTCCAGTCTGGTATCTAACAAATGTGTTGACTGTGAAAAATTACATTGCATGTATGACAAAACTTTTTCAAAAGCAGATACCAACTGCTGGCAGCGGGTGTGGGTGACAGGGTGTGTGCATTGATTAATGAGCCGAGCTGTGCATGCCCAGAAATGTGTGTATGTGTGTGTGCTTGAGCTATGCATTTGCCAACTTAGAACTCAATTACCAAACCAAATTTTCGGCGCATTCCCGATGAGTCTTCCCGCATTTTGATGGATTTGTGGGCTGGGCTACCCGGCGGCTCGCGGTTGACCCTGAGCCCATTGCATGGAGGCATTGCAGAACGGCGCTAATGACGTTTTATTGTTTTGTGATGCGTAAAATGTTTTGTTGACGACGTCGACTGGCTAATTTTGAGCTGCGACTTGCTTGAATGCCTCTTACAAATCGAGTGAGTCTTCTGATTGCCCGAGCACACAAAGACAAGCCCAGGCCCCACAATGCGAGCGGGCCAGACAAAGGTCCAACGAATGCGGGAAGTCGTCAGCGAGCGACTCCTCAGCTTGATGAGCGGCGATTCATTTCCGCTCATCACTTCTAAATACAAATTTAATATGCTTTATATATGCACACATATATATATAGACACACACACATATATGGACTACGTGTGTGTCCCCTGCTCCTGTCCTGTAGTTCTCGTTTCTGGTTCTCGGGGCCTGGTCGCAAATTTGCGCAGTGAACTGTAACCGAAAGTTAATTAGCTCAACGAAATCGTCGCAGTTGCAGTCGCATCCCAGTCGAGGGGACTCTATGTGACGAATTCTCAGTGTCTCTTCAAAAGGCAAAGCATGTAAAGTTTGAGTGTATCAGAAACATTGACGAACCGTGTTATAAGGGTCGACTGGTAGCTTAGATAGCGACGCAGCTAAAAAGGAAATCTTCATGTCGGTCTTGTTTGTGAGAGAGAAAAAGGGTTCTACTTTGCTGGGAACACAAAATGGAACTATCGACGAGTGTCTTTTAAGGAGCTCTGACTGCAGATAGATAGAGATAAGCCAAGAAAACTGACTGGAAGTGAAAAGTAATTTATTTCAGGAAACAATTGCAATTATAAAAGTGAGAAGTATTTTATTGAAAGCAGTTATAGATAATACTCAAAGAAATTTTGACTAACTTGCAGAGTATAGAAATGCCTATAAGCACTTTTTTCGCTGCTTCACAACACTACAATTGCAAAGTTCAAGAGTGTTTTTTAACGGAATAGCTCTTACGGCTGCACATTTGTTCCATTTTCTAAGCTCTGCTGACAGCCTGAAATATTTGGGATACTTTAACAACAACTTTTTACTAATTAAGCGCCCCACACGCAACAACAACCAAAATAGAACTGTGGAAAACTTCAAGTTAAGGCCACGAAACAGAAAAAAAAAAAAAAGAAAGAAATGTGCCACCATATAAAAAACAGCGGAGGCAACAACAAGAGCAAAGCTGGCGCCAAGTCATTACATGAAAAAATTCTCAACTACATGCCAAGGCACACACACACACACGCACACTCACACACACACACGCACACACATAGCTACAGTGGCTCTTTTTATGAACCGCAACACTTGAAAATTTTTCACAAGTACACGACGACGCTGACGCTGACGCAGACGCTGACGTAGGCGCTGACGTCGACCGCAAGAAGCAGCAGATATAATTTTCCTTTGCTGCATTTTTACAACTTAACACACAGAAGAAAATAAAGCAGCATAAAAACCTGGCAAACAATAAAAACAAGAATAAAACTAAAAAAAAAAAAGAAGACAATAAGAACAAGCAGCAAGAAAATAAAGGCAAGCAGCCAGGGTAGGCGGCGGGGGCGTGGCAGCTATTTGGCTACCCCGAAAATGTTTTCCTTCTGTTTCTTTTCCCTGGCCATGCACGACTGCTGCCGCCAACGCCGTAGGGGCAAATTTGCCTGTGTGTGAGTGTGTGTGTGTGTGTGTGTGTGTGGAGCAGGGAAGCGGGCGCTGCACAAATTGTAGAAATTGTGGCACCTGTGCGTTGTATCTGCGGCCGCGCATCTGTATCTTTGTATCTTTGCCGCCGAGCCAAACAAATAAACTGGCGGCCAAGTTATGACAGTCAGCAGCGGCCGCAATGTCGACGCGTCGGCCGCAGGAAACATTATTCTTAGTTAGATGCTAATTAATTAAAGAAGCAGAACCCGTAACATGCACACACACACACACACACGCAGACGAACAGCCCAGGGGCCATTCTTCGGTGGCAAATATGTGGGCAGATACGACAGCACAAGACGTTGTCGAAGCATCGCTGCATGACATACTCTCAGTGCATGATGAGCATAAATTTTCCCTGTATGTCTCGTTGTGGGAGGATTCGACGCAGGAAACGTCGGATTGACCGCAAAACGAGAAGAGATGTGGGAGGCTGCAGTAGCAGGAGCTAAGAATAGCAATGGGCATGAAATATAACAGGAATCGAAATAACAAGCATTCACAAACACTTCGAACTCGACAGAGCTGTGAACATAGGCCTTTTGAAAGCATAAAATTTGGAATGTCATTTAGACTAGACTAGACTAGACACATTTAGAATATTGAAAAAGTATCTTAATACTTAAAAGGAATGTTTATCCTATTGTCTTCTATATGAAATAATACTATGTCAAAAACCCAAGTTAAGCAGAAAGAATAGACACACTTTTAACAAAGGTGTACAAATAAACTCAATTTAAACTTATGCTTAAAATTTTAAATATTTTTGAAAGACTAAAATGGTTTTCCAAGATATTTTGATCAAACTGCATTTGCGAGCTTTACTTTTCTCGCATATCTGAAAACCCGTCTAAAAAGGTATTTAATCCTTGGCACGCCAAAGATACCCCTATTATTATTGTTATTGTTATTCAAGAATGGATTTATAATCACAAAATGCGTTTAGCCAGATCAACTGGGGCCTATAGCAATACATTGTTCGTACCAACACAGTGTGTTATTACTCTTCCAGAAAGTAAACACAATTTATTAAAATTTTATTTCTTAACTTTATTCCAATTGCATTTCTTTTGATTTTAAATCGATAAATGTGGCTTTTAATAAAATTTTATTTAGTTCAAAAGAAGTTCGCTTTCTTTGCAAGAATTTCGCAAAGATTTCGTAGCTTGGCAAATCTATAATCTATAAGGCAAAGCCAGTCAAGTATCTGTCTCTAGCAGCAGCTCGTACAATGTCCAGTAAAATAACAACAAACAAGATAGCGCCAACTTTTATCATAATGCTAATAAAATGAATCGACCACAAGAAAAAACAACAACAACGCCAACAACAACAACGACAACAACAACAACTACAGTAACAACGCGAAGAAGAAAAGTTTTTCAAGATTATTATGATGATTGCGCCCCAATGGCGCCCCAGGCAGCAGCCGCTGCCCCATCTTTGAGTCGTTGCGTTGCGGCTGGCAACTTGTTTACATAAATTTTAATTGCTGTAATTATGATTTTTACACGAAATTAATTATGCATGCGCAGTAGCTGCATTAGCTATCGGATAAAGATTCCGTTTCTGATTGAGATTTAAACACGCAACAGCCTTTCAATAAAACCCAATTTGCCTGGCCAAACAGCAAAGAAATTTATGCCAGATCTCTGTAGAATTTGAATTGCCAAACATAATTCCACTTAATTGCCTGACAGCACAAGGAAATTATGAAATTGCAGTGGGAAACTATCTTAAGTACGCTCGCCTCGCCAGCGATGTGTGAAGTTGCCAACTCGCAGATACGCAGATACATAGATACGTAGATACGTAGATACAGATAAAGATCGTGTAAAACGCTTGGCGGACGCGAAGCGTTACAAACTGTTTGAGGAAAGATTTTTCTCTGGCTGATAAAAAAAAATGGATTTCTAGTTTTTTGTTGTTGAATTAATTTGGTTTTTGTTTTTTCTTTTTTATGACCTGCTTTGGGGCTGGCGTTGACGGCGGCTGCTGCTGCTGCTGCTGCTGCTGTTTTGTATCCATAAGATACAGCAGGTTATTTTGATTAGCCTGGCATGTTGACAGTTTGACTTTACTTAATTTGTGTTTAATTAACGTTTAGTCCGCGCACTAAATTCCACATGCCACACGGCTTGCGTGCTGCGGCAGCCAAAAGGGGTAGATGATTGCAAGAAATGGGAGAAGCAGCTTGGCAAGAGTTTCATAAATCATGCTTTCACACAATGTTCTATGGAACTGATAACTATTTTTATATGACGAACACTTGTAAATAGTTGCACTGGAACTTGGACCATGAGTAATATTTAGGCAAACAACTGCACAGAAAACATTTGTAGCCACTTCTGCCTTAATTCATTAAAAGAAACTGGTTTCAATTTTGCTCGACTAATTGGCAAGAAAATCAAATCGACGACGAGTTTAAGCATTTGCTGTCTTTTATTTTTTTTTTTGTTATTCACTCATCGATGATTTAAACAATAAATTGTTTATTTATTCAGTCGCTCGATTCACTTTACCAAAAGCCTGTCATAAAAACAACAACTACGGCAAACGAGACTTTAAATGTTTTCTCTGTGCTACACAAATTGATTTACGAAGTTACAGATTAGGTATATTGAATATCGCAAGGGTCATAAACGATTTAATATAATATTGTGCAAATTTGCATTCATGGAAGCTTCAATATTCAAATAAATAACTTTTCAGTCTACTCGGCGAAAATATTTCCAATATATGATAATTACATTCCAGATTGATTTACATCAAAGATTTAATCTGACAAAATTCATTCATTTTATTATGTTTAAATTTCTTTGCAAGTCTCTCTCAGAACTTTATCAAAAGAACGAGAGTTGAGTTAAATTGAACGCAATTTATCTCGAAGCTTCAAATTTCACTCAAATTTCTCCAAACGTTTTATTTGATAATTTACTCAAATACTTAAGTTATATTGAATTCAGCAAAGATATTAACTTATTTGCATATTCAAGCCTTTCGCAAATCTTAAATGTTTTACTTAAAGCTTCACTTAAAGCAATAATTGGGCTTTGACTTCGACTTACCTAATGTGAAAATATTTGTCGCATCAAATGTTTTCAGTTAAATTGTATAGATTGTATCCTTTGCATATGTGTAGCATTGTATATGGGTTATATATATATATATATATATTTCTATATAGTTATGAATATATTCATATAATATTTTGAATAGTTAAAAAGCGTTACACGAATACAAATGCATTGAAGCGTATTTGGGGCACAGACACATGCACACGAAATTCTCAACACAATTTTTAAATGCAAACAAAATGCAGTCGAAGCTGTTGCAATAAATTTTATTTTATTATTATTTTTTGCACTGTTGCACGTAGCTCGTGTATCTTGTGGGTTGTATTGATATGTTTAGCACTCTCGGCTGAGATACTTTTGTGTTGCGGCTGCCTTAGTTACATGCCGACAGCCTTAGGCGGGGACACACTTTGCGTTTATCTATCGGATATTCGAATTTGGCTTGCTTGGCTGGCGCCGACCAGTGCACAGGTGCCGCATTTTGTTGTGGCCAGCTTTGAGATACTTTTACGCAGTATCAGTATCTGTATCTTTCACACACTCACGCGAAAACACGTAACGCGACGCGCACCGAATCTGAACTGAACTAAACTGAGCTGAGCGTTGTTGTTGCCGCCACGAGCGTTGGGATGAGACTGAAACTGGACGAGACGAGTTGCCACTGTTGCAACCACCATCGCCTTAGCGAGCGCGACCGAGTTGTTGCAACAAGCGCCGACGTTCGCTGCGTTTTCTGTTTGCTGCCGCTGCCACTGCCACTGCCACTGCTGCTGCTGCTGCTGCTGCTGCTGCTAGTTTTCGCTTGTTGTAACGCGCCGAACGAAGGTTGACGAGCGATTGAATTGAACGAACGTTGTAAAGTTGCTCAGGAGCCGCATATCGGATGCGGACCGGCCGTGTAACCGAACAACGGCATTTGCCGTCTGTGGATCTCAAGCGGAGAGCGTCAGCGTAAAGCGAAAGAGAGGGGCATGGCCTTGCAGTAAAGAGCGACAATTGTTTGTGGAATGAATTAAGCTGTGGATGGCAGCGGTACCGGGTAGAAATTGACAATATTATTAACAGAGCTGGCTAGTCAAAAGGTTTTCTTAATAATATCTTATATTTTTTTTTTTTTTTTTGTTTATTCTCAATTGTTTCTTAAAGTCTAGCTAGTTATTTTTATGAAATACCATATTATATTCCATAGTTTTTTTTTAGTTTGTTGTTTATTTTCTTGTCTTATAAAATAATTAAACATTTTCCGTGCTTTCCCACTCTTGGGCTGTTTATTGTGGTACTCTGACCGATTCACCTGTCCAATTTAACTTTAGTTGGAATTCAACTTTCGCTCTTTCGCTCTTTTTGCTCTTCACTCACCACTTCACTCTCTCTTTACTAACAAGCAGCGCGGCAGTCGCTCTCTTGACGGCCAGTAGCAGAGTTTTCATTGCCATATTGTTCCAATTGTGGTACGTTTTGGGAAGCGCGTGAAACAAAACAAATAGCGCTTCAAACTGTTGATTTGGATAGCAATCCGTAAGATACATTTGTTAAAGTTGTTATCAGAGCGCATTCTGCAATACCCAAATTGAATGTGGCCTTAATTAAAATTTAAATAATATAAAGTTATTAATTATTAATTGTAATCGAATTAAGTAGTTCGTCCCGTTTGCCTGTCGTCGCAGCGGCTTGCCACCTGGCTGTTATCAGCTGCGACCAATCTGCGGCCTGATGTATTTTCAATAATTGCCAAGCGCATTAATCAAGATATTCACACGCGCGCGCGCCAAACACGCTGCCAGATACAAGCTGCAGATACAGATACAAAGTGCGTAACGCGCCGCAACTTGTCATAATGAGGCATTAAAAAGCAGCTTAGTGCCGTCGAGATTTGCCGCCAGCTCGAAGCGGAGACAGCGACAGCGACAGAGACAGAGACAGAAGCTGAGAACTGCGAGAAAAAGAGCAGAGCAGAGCTGAGCGCGGAGCAAAGAGAGCAGCGTGCGATCTCGCCATGATTTATGACGAGCCGCCGTTTGTTTGCGATACAAACTCTCAGATAGAGTCTTAACCGACAGGGGTAGGGTATAGCAGGGGGCTGCCGGGCGCGGGTTTCAGCCATAGGCTGAGGAGCACTTGTTGTAGATGGTATCGTGGCGCGCATTACGTTCCCAGTTTGATTGATTGGTCCGCACACACACACAGGCTGTGTTTGTTTTGGTTTTTGTTTTATGATATGCGCAGAACCCAGTCAAACAGTTTTTACTTTCGAATATTTCGACCAGGTGACACAGCAGAGGTAAATGCGTAAGCACAAGACTTGATCAAATCAGTTAGCTGCAAAGGGATAAGCCACTTGACCCACATTTCGCTTTTATTGAACCCAGAATTATTCACAGTGCCAGATTATAGCAGAGCATTAATTAAAGAATACGAAGCTATAAATATAATTAATAAGTTTTTACATTTTATTTGAAAACTTTGAATGGAAGTTAATGCATATATGCAATATACTAATAAACATTCACACATAAATAGTTTTATGAATATGAATATATGTAAACTTTGTTTAAAAACTCCAATTGATGCAAATATGTTGCATAACATACATCATATTAAGTTAAGCATATATCTACTTACAATTGTGCCTTATATAGAGCATAGAAGGAGACATCTTCGAAATCATAAAGTATATGATTCCAGTCTCTCAGTTTAACAGCTCTTGTCTTCAAACATTGCACGGATCTATCTTTCTGTTGCAGGCAATATATATGTCGGGCCTTACGAACTTAACTATTCTCACTTTTTATATCTACAAGGGCATTAAATCTTCAGCGTGCCAAAGATATCCTTACGTTCTCGTTTTAATTTGTATTCCTGCGTCACACATATTAAAAAAGACTTAATGGCTTAGTTCTTTAGATTCTTTCTGATCCAATCATAGGGCATCGAAGCAATGTAACCTTGATTGTTGTTTTGAGCGAAGAAAAAAAATTATGTTATTAACGACAATCAATATTTCACTTTTATCTAAACCAAATAGTTTGAATTCTTTCTACACTCTCATGCAGAGTTTTTTAGCCATCTTCATCAGCTACCAGTCTAAGGGAACGAACCTCGTAGCTCATTTGACTGCATGTCAAAAAGCATGTCCGTCAAGCATGTCCGTCAATTTAAGCCCGTGTAAACGTATCTGAAAATTGCATAAGATATTATCTGCGTGCACTATCAGTAGTGCAACTCGAATCGTTGAGACTATCTCGACTGTATTTGTGCAAACAGGCAAACAGCTAAATATGAAAATCAAACATCTATGCGTGGAGATACGAATGTCTCGAGTGATAAATTTATCGAATTGTGTAAATATTCATTCATGATAACGCGCCAGTTGTCGTCTCTCGTCCGTCGTCGTCGTCTGTCGTGCATTTGTATATTTATTTATCCAACTCGCTGATTGCATTTTTGTGTAAATTCTTGCCACAATAATAATCAACGTCCAGGCAGCTCCTCACAGTCGGCTCTGACGGAGTGTTTGTTTATAATGCTCCTAGCAAAAGGCAAACAATGCGACGACAGCGGCCGGCGCATGCGCAACAGTTTTGGGCTGAGTTATTGAATGAGCCGGCTGCCCCGCCCCGCCTTGCCCCGCCCTACCCCGTCCATCTGGCCAGACGTATATATTTTGAGCGCATTTGTTTGCCCGGCGGCTAGGCAACAGTTGCAAGTTGCAATTGCCAGTTGCAGTTGCCAATTGGCCCTTCGCACTTGGCACTTGGCACTTGGCTTGTTTGCATAAATGATAGATGGCTAATTGATAAATTTGTTATTTGCTGCATTTCTGTTTGGCTTGTCACAGTTGCAGACATTTGCCATTTCCTGGACAACAACTTGTTTGCATACTTTGCTTTATGTGCATCTAAAAATCTTGCTTTACATTCAACTTCTTATGTAAAGAGTTGGTTTGGCAAATTCATGCTCTTTACATTTCAACAAAATCTATTCAATATATGTATCTTATAGCTCTATATGGAGAATCATTCGATGAATGGGTTTTTGATTGGAAAACTTATTTGTTTTTCAGGATATCTTCAATCAACTCAGCAAATACGAGCTTTACCTTACACTTTCCAAATGCACCTTTCATATTATATGGCTACGATAGGAACAATCGAACCCATTTCTCAGCAACATATCTTAAAGGGTATTTAAGTCGCTTCACATGCTACTCTCCCTCTCCCTTGCTCTCTCTCACTCAGATTACTCTTTTGAAATGCCCTTTAAAGTATTTTACTTTCTTACATTTTTCTTGTTTTAATATTATTGTTTAAAATTATTTAAGTTACAAACAAATTCTTAAAATCTTTCAAAGCAAAACTAATCGATGAATTAAAAAAAATTTAATCAGTTTGAATAACTAACTAGAAATACTAAAAATACTAGCTACTATAATAAATACTTTTCCAGCCTGCCACACTTTAAGTATCTACAGTTATCTTTGGGTGTCTTCCCTTCCTCACTCTCTCTCTCTCTCTCGCTCTCTCTCTCTCTCTCTCTCTCGGCCTGACTCATAAATTTAGTTTAACGCGTGCCACTCACAAAGTTTGCGACCGCACTTCGGAAACTTGCAAGTAACTTCCCCGTCCTTTTCCCCCTTCTGGCTCTTGCTCTTCCATCCGCTTACATCAAATCAATTGCCGGCCCCAGTGCGACTCCTCGACATGCGGCTCACGTACGCGTATATCAATTGTTGCTGCCAGCTCTAGGCAAATGATGGCCCAACTTGCCTGACTGTCTGTTTGTCTGACTGTCCGATTGACTGACTGACTGGCTGAGCGATTGACGGGTTGCCTGCTACACGACTTGCCTGTCTATATGTCCCTCTGCCTATATATAATATTGATTCCATATGCATATCAACAGCTCTTTGTCTACGCAACCTGTTTGCTGTTTTAATGTACATTTAAATCTAAATTTTCTTTGCTGATCAAGAAATTGAATGCAAAACAAATTAATGGAAGGCAAATGCATTTAAGACCATACAAAGAGAGCCATAATAGAAAGAGGAAAAATGAGAGAGTATGAGTTATAAAGTTGACCACTGTTGACCTGAGTAGCCATAAAATAGCTAAAGTATTTGATAACTGCTTCTCTTGCCGGCTGTCAACCTCTAAAAATTATGCAAACTTAGCTAGAAAATAGCTGAGTTGACAGCACTGCTGTTGCCCAGCGCAAAGGGTGAGCTTTTGATCCCGTTACCTGGGACTCGCAGCCAGCTGAGAGCGCCGATGCAAGGAGCGAGCATTGCTTATGATGTGAATGCGCTCCGTTAATTGTGTACTTTTAGCTGTTGTTGTATTAATGCAAATGCGAGCGTGGCTTGAGGCGCAAGCATAATGAGAGCAGTCAGTTTGTGCGCGTCTCTCCCATTGATCCGTTGTGATTTACCGGGTATAAAACGTGCTTAGTTCGTGTCATAACACTCGTGCAACTATATTTGGCAAGAGGTAAAAAGACGTCATTGAATTATTTTGTTGTACTTTTCATAACGAGCATTTGTTCTTGAGAGAGAGAGACATAGAGAGCGAGAGAGAACCATATTTATATGAAGAAGAAATAATCTGCTGCCTATTCAATACACTTTTACAATACATATGTGCTGTATTTAAACGTTTTATGCACACGATTAACTCTCTCCAAATCATATAATTGCAGTACTGAAACACAATTAATCTAAGGCTCCAGCCAACAAACGTATTGACAGCTGCTTAGTAGAAGAGAGCAAAGTCTGTCTAATCCACATCTGCGACCAGACTAACCATAAAAAGCTCACCGGATGGCCATGTAAAGCAGTTCTCGAGCTGCTGCAGTGATTCCTAATGCTGTTTGGAGCTCATCAATAGAGAGCGAAAGAGTGGGAGAGAGCCAAAATGGAGTCCTGTTATATTCCTGATATTCTGGCGTTTGCTTCTGCTGCTAATCCCTCAAGCGCATCAAACAGCAGCAACTGCAAAATGTTTCAGCAAGTAAGTCAAAATTTAGTTCATTCTTTTCTCCCCCCTTTTTTTTATTGGTATTTTTGTTGTTGTTGTTGTACTCTTTGCAACTGAAGCTTGTTGGATTTTGGAAGCAACAGGGGATGGGGGCGGGGCCGCTCTGGCTTTTGGCTTCGTACAAACTAAGCTCGTTGATGTGTTAATTGACCAAAATTTCGTACACACTCGCTGGGAGGCAGACACAGACACAGACACAGCCATAGACACAGATATAGATATAGATACGCACACACACATGCACACAGATAAACTGTGAGTTTCAGTTACTGGCCCTGTGTGTGTGTTAGTGTGTGTGTGTGGCCTGTAACTGAAACTGATGTTTTTGTAGCTCAGCTCGCTTGTCGATATTAAATCCCAGCAAAACTTAATTAGAAATTCCATTTTTGGCTTTTGGGGGCATTACACGTGACGCGTTACCAATTATCGACTCGAGAACTGTTGCATGTCTGCCTGCCTTCCACATAGACCCCCCACCCCCCTCCCTCCGCACCATCTGTCTACCGTTGGCTCTTTGGAGCGTTAAGCTGCAACACGCCAATTAAAAATGCCTTTTGATGATGACATGCGCAGAGCACGGCGAAACACACACACACACGCGAACACACACGCACAACAAATAGTAAAAAAAAAATATAGTAAAACAGGAATCAGAGTAGCTACAACATTTACCTGGCCTTAACGGCTCGCTAACGGTTAAACTGACTAACGGGAAACGGACGAACGGAACCGCCGCACGACTGCACGTAGCTGCAGCGGAAATGCGTTTGCAAAATGGCGCCGACGTGCGTGCTAATGAACGCTCAGTTCCAGTGCAATGCGAATGCTGCCCGGCAAACAAAATGGAGCAGCAGCAAGAGCCCCTCCACAGCCCCTTCAGCCGTCACCTGCCCAGATCCGTTCATAGGCACGCCATCAATGTTAATTCGCCAAAGCAGCCACCTTTCTGTTGTTGTTGTTGCTGTTGTTGCTGTTGCTGGTGTGGTATTGGGTTGGGTGCAGCTGCTGCTGTCTCTATTGAAAAATCACAGGCCTGAAATTGAACACATTTTGTCCATTTTGCGGTTTGTGCAGCAGCAGCAGCAGCAACAACAGAAGCCATAACATTTGGGCTGTTGGGATCAACTGGCGGCTTTGTTTAGTATGCAAGGCAGCAAAATGTTAACGTCAATGTAAAACGCAAACGCACTGCTAAATTTACCAGTTGGCGTTGCGGGGCGTGCCAGGGCAGGGGCCTGAATAATCACAGTCAACTGTCAAAACTTCAGATGCATGAGCAGCATGATGAACAGCAGCCGCAGCAGCAGCAGCAGGAGCAGCAGCAGGAGCAGCAGCGATTTGTGCCGGGCTAAAGAGCTCAAATAGGTGGAAGAGCCGCAACTGACGAGACTTTGTTATGCTAATAACAATTTAATTAAAACAGTTGCAATCGCATTGTTGTTGTGTAAACTTAAATAAGAGATGATCTTTGAAAAAAATATTAATTGTAAGTGCTCCCAAGTTCTAAAAATGTCCAGCAAATCACGCAAACTGCATCAAAGCTTATTTTCCATTTCCCATGCTGCATTTCCTCGGCATTAATCATCAGGCCATGAGCAGCAGTTGGAGCTTGGAGAACACATGTTGTCTCACTTCGAGACCTTCGTCTGATATTTTAACTTATATATCATGACTTCCGTTCGTTCGGGTCTGTCCGGCGGCGTGTGCCAGGCATTTATGTTCGCTTAAAAGCAACAGCTTCGAAAATTTAAATATTATTACAGTAAAACTTGTAATGTAACGACTTGGCCGGCACCTCGGTGCAACATCGTCGCTCCAAATGGCTCCCAGCTGTCGTAAAAGCCAAGGAAGCAGCTTGCGGCCTGCCCGACGGGGTGACGCCCCCCTCGATTACATTAATGCGTATTTTTGCAATTAAATAAAAATATCGTAAAACGGCTCACAACATTTACGACTGGGCGAGTTGCTCTCAACCCTTCGATAGGTGTCAGAAATGTGCGTTGCAAATGCCTAATTAGAAATTCATAAAAAAATACACTCGAAACGCTCGAAAGCTGTTCGAAGACGTGACGTTGTAAAAGTGCCATAAAATTATTGAAAAAAATTCCCAAAGTTGACAGAAACACTTTCTTGTTGCTCTTTGTTCTCCTCGTCTACCTCGTCTATACAAATAAATATTCTCCTTTCTTTTTTTTGCTACCATCATTCTAAAGCCATGGCATGACATCTATTGCACAATGGGCCATAAATTGAATACACAAATTGTCACTGCACGTTTCGATAATAACTGAGAACTGAATAAAAATGCTACGCAGGATGTCGAAATGGCAAGTCGAGTCGCTTCGAGTCAAGTCGAAGACGACGTGGCGATCGATGGCTTCAAGTGGCCAAACGAAAAGGCGGACGCGACTCGAGAGTTGCCTTTTAGCTAAATATGTATTTTGTTTTGTTTATATTAAACGATAAACAACAACAACAACAAATACAACAACAACAAAGGCAATAGTCGAACAAATTGTTTTCATTTGCTGTTATTTTTGTATAATTTTTCAATTGAAGTCACTTTGTTTATGAGATGTGCGCTGCACAGAGTTTTCAATGGTTGTTGTCGCTGCTGTTGTTGTTGTTGCTTCTCCTGCTGCCACATGCCGCGTGAGGTCAGTTTCTGTGAATTGTCAAATGGCTTGTGCTTCTTGGGGGCCTACAAGAACTAGGAAGTCGCCAGCCAAAGTTGTTTGGATTATCAGCGTATAACTTCGAGTGAGTTTTGAAAACAACGAAATCAACACAAAAGCATTCTCAACTTGGCATATCTTCGTATGAATAACTGAATGAATTCAAATATGAGCAACATATGAATAGTTGCTTGGCATATTCCATAAAGAATACAATAGAGATTCTTAAATTGTAAGGAAACGCAATCGCCGCGCAGTAGCCAGCGGAACACGAAATATTCCATGAACGAAGTAAATACTATTATTATTAGTATTATTATAGTTTTATTTCTGCTATGATATGACATCTGTTATTTGCCCCTAGGCAGCTGCACAACTTTTATTTTGCTCATCAGTTTTATAGCCAAAACAAATAAATATTTTCCATATACTTAGTATATGAGTAGCCCCCCACTCGTCAACAATAATACACATGACAGGACCTCAGAACTGCTCGCCCCCCTCCCCCGCCCAATCGCCAGTTAATTAATTAACTAACTCGACTCACTGAGAGCCACAGTAGAGGCGGCCGCATGCCCCATACGATGCGAACGCCTAAAAGTCGGCATTAAAATTTAACAGCCAGTCAGCTTTGGAGTTTATGGCACAAAGGAGCGAACATGGAAGGGAATCGAGTTAACCAGAGAATGCGAACAACACGAAACAACAATGCGACCGCAAAACATAATATGTAATATGTAAATGCATTGTGCGGCCATTTTCTCTGTGTAAACTAAACAAATTACAAACTAATTTTCAGTCTCAAACAACACACAAAAAGGAAAAAATAACCAAAGCGGGCAATTGCACACAGCGGCAGTGCTCGACCTATAGATATCTCGTGTACACAGTTTAAGCGATCAAATAATAGCTGGAAAAATAGCCAATCTAGAAAATGATCTTTGAAGAAAAAATCGTTCAGATACTATATATCCTTTGATAAGTATTAGACAGTTTGAGTAAGGTGAATCGCGTTGCATGCCAATATGCAGATGATAGGCTCTTATAGTTGAGGAGCCTAGTTACATCGCTTGTATACGATTTGAATACCCTGTTTTTGGGTGTCATGTGTGCAGAGTGTATAAACCAAAAACTGTAATGAAAAGCCGACGCATAGACGAAGCCGATGCGACCGCGTCAACACGCCAGCAACCGCAGCAACAACAATGCACAATGGAAAACATACAACAACAACAACAATTGCAACAACAACAATAATGCTTTGCCCCTCTGCAGCGCTGTGCTGCACTTCATTTATTACATTCCATTTATGCAATTGCGCCAAAATCCATGTTTGCGGTTAATGGAAAAATTATTTATTTAAATAAATTTATTCGACACGAGCAAAGTGCAAAGCGCGACAGAGCGAGATAGATGTATTCCCGTGTGCTGCTGCTCTCTATTCCCATATGTGGTGCATTTGTGTGTGTCTCTGTGTCTGTGTGGGTGGCGGAGTGTATGGGGTTAAAATTGTTGCTGACATCAGTGTCCACTAGGCTGTGGGCTGTGTGTTAGTTAGTTCGCCTGTTGAATCACCATCCCAGCACCCCTTGACTCTTTAGTTTTTGTTTAGTCCAGTTTAGTCCTGCGACTTGTTTTTATAATACCTTGTAGTCCGGAAATATACAGAAATTGGATGCACTTGCACTGGATAACATACAGTGGGGGTATTTCCAGCTGGGTTACGTGCCGGATTGAACTTTCGTTCTATTTTTATAATTTATTTGCTGGATCTGAACTCTCCACCTGCCGCTTAGTGCTCGCTTCTGTATTAAAACGAAGCTTAAAATGAAAATTTGAACTCTACGGTAAACCCAAAACTGTTTGCACTCATCAGACTGTGATCTTTCCTTATCAGCTTCTGTAAATTGACTAAAAAATCGAAGGAACTTTTTGCTAATTGCAAGACTTTTAAGCATTTTCGTAGCATGCATAATTTGTCCGCAATTTCTGTTGGCCATTTAATCATTCCATCAGGCAAGGCAACAGCGCCGCAACAGCCACAATAGGAACAGCAACAAATTGGGGTAAAAAATGATGGCTGGGCAAAAAGCGAAGCATAATTTTGTGCGCATTAATAAGAAAATGGAGTGAAATTAATTTGACAACGGTGGCAGAAAAGGCGACTTTAAACATAATGAAAACATATTATTTGACGTTAATTTTCGGCAGCGACAAGCATATTAAAAATATGAATAAGTAAATGCTCAAAGATGATGACAATAATCATTAGCATATGGACCCGTCGCGCCGCAACCCCGCAGCCCCTCCTCCCGTTCCAGCCTCTGTGTCGCTGTGGGACACGCAGTCTCATTACAAATTCCCACAATTATAGGCGAAGGCCGAAAGCAAAAGTTTTGTGGGCGTCATCAGCAGCTGTTGCCACGCCCACTTGACTGACCCATTTAAGCAACACGAAGGCAAATGAAGAGCTTAGTTTTAATTAAATTCCCAGTGCTAGGCAAAAACTGCGCCCAGATTTATTAGAAAGCATCGCCGCCTGTCTGCAAGAGACCCACCCAGACGGTTGCCCCCGCCCCGCCCCGCACCGCCAGCTGCTCAGTCGTTGTCATCGTCGACGCCTCTTTGTCAATGTCAATTGTTGTGTTTGGGATCGTTATTCTTCATATGCAGCCTGTTTTGCCTCTGTTGTTGCTGCTGCGTTTTAATGAATTTGCTTGCTCTTGTTCAAAAATATTTTCATTTTGAGCGTTTTCCGCTTGCAAATTATAAAAAATTGCCAGTTCGTTGACATTTCGCTGCTGCTTCACTCTTTGGCCAGCTGTCAAAGTGATGGAGCTGCGTGGGAAAAGTGACCAAAGTTAGTTTCTTTAGCGAATGCTTATAATGGAATATACGAAGTCGAAAAATTAGCTAAATGCTTATAATTAGAATCCGCTTCAATGGTAGAGATGCGTGTAAGCGATGTTTGCATACAAATTCTATTGGAATTCGGGACACTCAGGGTAGGAAGTGTATCTATTGGATAGATACTTTATCCTACTCTATGAGTAGCCTGCAACTAACTAACTTCCGACTAATTTTCCCATACCTTAACTAATTTTATGGTACTTTTTGTTTCCAAGCTCAATACACTTTTTGTGCATAAATTTTCCCTCCTAAATCGATGATTTGTATTAAATAATTCCCCATCAATTTAAGCAAGCATAGGTTCGTTTACTATGTATTCACTTTGCGAAACATGAATTATTATTAATATTTATTCTGTCCACCTGGCTACAATTACATTCAAGAAACTTCCAGCTGAGAATCGAATAGTAAGGCGTACTGCACAGGGATGATGCAGACCCTTTGGATAAGCTGTTTTGGCATTTTGCATGGAATCAGTGAAGCAGAAACAATTCGCCCCAATTCAAATTAGTCAAATATTAGAATCTTGCGTTCTGCTCGCATGTATCCGACTTTTCAAAATGCAATCTCATGCAGCTCACCCAACCGCAATGTACAATAAAAAAAATGTCGAGCAACTTTTGCATGCCACATACTACTCTCAACTGATGGAAGCAAGGGGTTCAGGGATTGGAAGCAGGGGCCGACAACAAGTTGCAACTGTCAAAAATGCAGGTCCAACTCTTGGAATGCATTGACATGTAGAAGTATTCATACAATCGTCGGTTACTGGCATTTACATTTGACATTTGCATACTTCACTATGCATTTTTATTGGTTAACCTGGCCCAGGAATACTCTTCTACTACGGCAGTGAGCAAAAGGATATAAAAAATTCCATTTAACAGCTTAAATTCTGTAGCCGCATGCGGCAGCATCAGAGATGTCAGTCAAATGCTTGCCATTTGCCAGCTAGTAGGGGGACGGCGTGCCAGCTTGGTTAGCTGTAATCTGTGATGTAGTCATCACCCAGAGTCCAGAGCCGGTGTCCGAATGGGCATCCAGATGTCATTCAGTATTTCGAATTAAATTAGTTTTGATTTGCGAAAATGTTGCCTGGTGAAAAGTGTTGCATACTTTGTTGCGGCCTCTCAGCTCTCACTTTGCGGACTTTGGCATTTAGCATTGTAAATGAGAAGTGCAGAGAGAGGTAGAGAGCTGCAGTGTAGTAGCAAGGGTGGCCTAATGATGCTGCCACTTGACAGCCCGTTGAGTGAAAGCGGCGCACACTTCACAAATGTCAAGTTGAGAATGAAACCGGCCTCGGAACCGCCAAACGACCCATTTTGGTGATGGCGGGAGGCTTTGGCCATTTGGTACGAGGCCCGCACACACAAACACAGACATTTGGCCATAAATATTTAAACCGAATGCGTTTTCATTCCGCACAACGGTGCAGACATCGCCAAATAAAACAAACTGCCAATGAAAATTTTCTACCATGTCTTTGTGTGCCTGTGTGTAAGCGTGTGTGTGTGTGTGTGTGTGTGAAAAAAGTGAAACAAAGCGACGGCCGCCAGTCGCCATTTTGTTGGCACACGTTGCGTATGAATTATTTATTTAATGAACTTGTAGCGAGCGGCTGCTGCTACCGGCCATAGAACAGCATACGAATACAAATACAAATACGAATGTGAATGTAAATGTGAATACGAATACGAATACGAATACAAGTACGAATATCTACAACTTTGTACGCTCGAGTATCTTTGCGAACGCTTCTGCTGCAGACATGTTATAAAGTACTTTTGTTTTTCTTTTGTTTCGGGCGATTTGTTGCTGTCGAGCATTTACGTTTCGATAGTTTTTTTCTTTTTATTTCGTTTTTCTGACAGCCAAAACTGCGAATTGCTCTGCATGTGCATGCGAGGGCTGCTTCTGTATTTGAAGTAAGTTTTGTAGCTATCTATAAAATAAAATGAACTATGTATTTATATTCTTCTATACCAAAAACAACCCAAATTTACTTCAATTTATTTACAACCCGATTAGCTCCAACTGAAAAAAATAAATAGGTATTTTTACATAGCGCCCCTCTATGCGATTCTCACGAATTTAATTCCTTCAAAGTTTCAAGCATTGAATATAACAACTTTTATTGGAAATCCAATCTTTGGATAAACATGTAATGAAAAGATAGACTCTTAAACAAGTCTCTTCCTTAAGCATAGTAACATTATAAGCCACCCTCGTTTATTCTCGATATAAGTCCTAAATGGTGTTGTATTTTTCTTATCCTAGTAATTCAAATTAATTATTTATAGTTCATTTCACACTCACGTTTGTGTTTCTTTGGAGATCGGACGTGAAAATTGCAGTCTCGTGTGTGTGTGCGCGTTATTGCACCGCTGGCAGCAGGCATAAACAAAGAAAGTGACAGTGACACTGAATAAAGCCCGCCCCAGGGCAATCTATGCAAATCCCGCTTATAGTGGGTAAACTATACGCAAGTGCTGCCTCTGGCAGCCGGAGTGTTATAAAAATTAATTATTTTTGCAACGAAAAATTACCGCGTGCAGTGCGAGTGAACAAGTTCTTGTAAAACTTAAGCTGCGCTCAGCTGATCGCAGATCAACTAAGTGATTGTGTGCACGAGTGCAGCAAAGCTTTTGAGAGAGAGCTTTTGCAAAAGCTCACTTGCAGCTGCACTGATAGTGCTGGCAAAACATTCCCTGCAGTGACAGTGCTGACACTAAAGTCACGGTTTGTGATGAATCACTTGTTACACTTGTTAATAAATAAGTTGTAAATAAGTGTGAAAAATACTTGATTTGTTTTTATTTCTATTATTTTTTCTCCCTGCTAAAAAAAATAATAACAAAATAAAGAACAATGGCCACGAACAACCGACCTCAAAATGGAGAAGAAGCTCATTCGCCAATCTACCCGCTTCCGAACAGCTCAACAACCCCTTCTTTTAACGTGGGCACTAATGTCGGTTGCCTCGATGGAAGCAGGCCACTGGAAGATTTCTACCGGTACTACAACGACATGCTCGCCAGTAATGCAAACCGGAACGGCGCCTCCACCTCGCGGTCAGCCGGTACCCAGCAATGCTCGACTTGGCAACCGCAGCAGTATGATACTGTCAGCACAACGACAGCAACAACCACTACAACCACCGCGTCTTCCAGCAGCGGCTGCAGGACATCTGCCTCATTAGGTACACGCCACGCCGCTTTAGAGCCCATCGGGACCCGCCCCAAAGCCTCCAATCCGACCTCGCAGTCCACCCCGTCTGGCACCCAGAGTTCTTGTGCCACAAACCTCCCTCTGCCATCTATAAAGAACGTAGGTGCTACGCCAGCCTTTCAAGAGCCACTCGTAAATTGGCAAACGGATCCCCCAAAAAAACGGCGCGGGACTACATTGTTGGCCGAAGCCGTTAAAAAAGGGAAGCCAGTGAAAAGCCGCAACACTAGCCGCGCTGTAACTAAGCCCGCTACTCCCAGTACCGCTTCGACAAGTAGTAACAGATTTGCTCTCCTTGAGCCTCAGGACGACGCCTCTGTGATCGATGACGCCTCGGTGATCGATGACGATGAGATGGACACTGCCGACTTGGCGCCTCCAGCCCCAGACCAGCAGCAAGCAGCGAAGAAGATATCCAAGCCCAGGCCGATAACAGTCCCTGGTGTCAACGATATCGTTGCAATGGAGCAAACCATCGATCAGGCAGTGGGCCCAGACGCCTATGAGTTCAAGGTCTCTCCCTCCGGCTATCTAAGAATATATGCCAAAGATGCCGACACTCACAGAGCAATTGTCCGCAAACTCACTGAGGTGAGAGTGCAATTTACCCACTTCTGCCTAAAGGAAGACAGACCATACCGCGTTGTGGTTAAAAATCTGGCCGCTTCTACTCCCAGAAGTCAGATCGAAGCTGCCTTCACATCGCACGGCCACACTGTGACGAACTTGTACAACCCGGGCGCCAGACAGCCTACAAATGAAGCCAGTGCAGACTTCACCAACGACTCGCCAAGTCGCAACTTCTGGTTTGTCGATCTCAAGCAGGATAGTAACAACAGGGAAGCGCTGCGACTCAACAGGGTTGGCCGTCAACGGGTCACAATCGAGCTCCCGAGGAAGAACAAAAGCATCAGGCAATGTTATCGCTGTTATGAGTTCGACCACACTAAAAACTATTGCCTCAAACAGCCCAAATGCGGCAGGTGCGGTCAGCCCCATTGGACGAACTCGGAGCAGTGCCAGGCCAAAACGGTGGCAGACCTACGATGCTCAAACTGTGAGGGGAACCATGCTGCTTATTATAAAGGATGCAAAGCATACCAGCAGCGCTTGAATGCCAGACAACCGGCCATCAATGTTGCCCCCCCGTCACGACACAACCAACAGCAACCTGCACGGCGCATCAACTCGCAGTTTGTACCCTCCAGAATTGTGCAACAAGGCCTGTCGTATGCTGAGGCGTTGCAGGCAGGACGCAAGACTTACCAGCAACCCATGTGCACCAACCAGCCCACCGCTACAACAATGCAGCCACAATACCTACAGCATGGATCTCAGGGGCAAGACACGTCCCTCGGAAGCATCCTCCAAGGACTCCAGCAATCGATCGCAGCACTTAATGCCGCGGTCGCTACTATCCTAGTCAGCATCAAGGAACTGAAGGACGCGCAAGGTCCTCCACAGCTCGGTCTTACCACTCACCGCAAATAATGGCTGCCCAGATGCGCCTCGGATCGTGGAACGCTCGCAGCATCATACAAAATGCAAACGAGCTTAAACTATTTTTGAGAAAACATGAAATAGACATCATGCTCGTCTCAGAAACGCACCTACACGCTGGCCTGTACTTCGCCATGGAGGGATATGCTTGCTACCGTGCGGATCACCCAGCAGGTCGAGCCAGAGGAGGGGCTGCTGTGCTTGTCAAGCAGGACTTGGTGCACTACCAACTACAACAGATGACCTCCAGCACCACACAGATGGCTGCTATTATGGTGGGGACTCCTTTGGGTGAAATACCCGTAGCTGCAACGTATCTACCACCAAATCTATCCTGGAGCCGAGCTGGATTCGATTCTCTCCTTGATCAGCTTGGTCATAAATTCATCGTTGGAGGCGACTTCAATGCCAAACACAGGCTGTGGGGAAGCTACAGAGCTGACAGCAGAGGCATTGCGCTGCATGAAGCGCTCACCAGCTGCTCAGCCCAGGTCTTGGCCACTGGGAGACCTACCCACTTCCCGTACAACAGGCGAAGTACCCCTTCGTGCATTGACTTCTTTATATACAAGGGCATCCCCAACAGCGTAATATCAGTTTGTGAAGAGTATGAGCTGTCATCTGACCATTTACCACTCATTGCAACGGTCTCTACGTCTGTTCAGAGGACCCCAAAAAAGCGAAGGCTTGTCACCCTTCAATCGGACATACAACGATTCAAAACTGAACTGAATGGCATGATAGATCTAAACATGCCGATCTTGACAGCCGAGGATGCCGACGTTGCAGTTCAAACCCTGCTGGATCAAGTACATACTGCGGCTGCCAACGCTGCGCCAGCACAAATGTACTCTACGCCTACAAGCCAATTTACAAGGACGCTTCCCCCCATCGTTGAGGGCCTTCTTTCCCTGAAAAAGCGACTGAGGAGGGAGTACGTCCGTACCCAGGACACCAGAATCGACAGGATTTATCGCCGTATCGCCAACAGGGTCAGGAAGGAGTTAACTTTACTGAGAAGAAAAGCCACAGACACCATGCTAGAGGAAGCAACGGCAGACGAGAGCTCCAAATTCGCGCTGTGGAAACTTACCAGTCGATACAAGCGGCAAGCTGCGCCAAAGTTTCCCATTCGACATCCCGATGGCACCTGGGCCAGATCGCCAATGGACAGAGCCGAAGCCTTCGCCTGCAACCTAGAGGAGCGCTTCAAGCCGTTCGAGACCGCATCGCATGGAAGGATACAGCGAGTCGCGCAAATACTGGAAGCGCCACTCCAAATGTCACTCCCTGTATCACCAATCACCTTCCAAGAAGTGAAGCAGGAGATAAAGAGCTTAAAAAGCAACAAAGCCCCTGGGGAAGATCGGTTGGACAACCATACAATTAAGCTTCTGCCATACAAGGCGGTACTTTTTCTCGTCGCCATTTTTAATGCAGCTCTTCGGCTAGGTTACTTTCCAGTGGCTTGGAAGAAGGCACATATCATCATGTTGCACAAGAGCGGAAAGCCACCTAATCAACTGGAATCCTATCGCCCCATCAGCCTCCTGCCTGCCTTTGGCAAGATTCTGGAAAGGTGCATTCTAAGAAGGATCCTGGATACCCCGGAAATAAAACGCCTAATCCCGAAGTTCCAGTTTGGGTTTCGACTCAAACACGGTACCCCTGAGCAACTCCATCGGGTCACAAACTTTATTTTGGACGGATTTCACAGGAAAGAGTATGCGGTGGCAGCATACCTCGACATCCAACAAGCCTTCGACCGGGTGTGGCACGCAGGACTCCTCTCCAAGATAAAGGGCAAATTAAATCCGCAGCTCTTTAACATCATTGCAAGCTTCCTGAACGAGAGGACATTTCGAGTGGTACAGGATGGCATAGCCTCTCATACCAAACGCATAAGAGCGGGCGTTCCACAAGGTAGCGTTTTGGGTCCCACACTATACAGCCTCTTCACGCACGATATGCCCACGGCAAGTGAAATGGCCCTTGCCAGTCGGCAGGATCTCCTGGTGGCTACGTTTGCTGATGACACGGCAATCCTTGCCAAGAATAATTGCGTGTACGAAGCAACGGACTTACTGCAGGAATATCTGAAGCGCTTCGAAAACTGGGCTTGCAGGTGGAATATCTCAGTGAACCCTCAAAAATGTGCCACAATCACTCACACCCTGCGCCAGGACTCCAGCCCCGGACTTTTTCTCCATGGCGAGCTCTTAGAGCAGGTGCGTGACCATAAATACCTAGGGATCACACTCGACACCCGACTTACGTTCAAAAAACACGTCACCGAGGTTACCAACAGCTTGAAAAGCAAAATCAGGCGTCTGAGCTGGCTGCTAAACCCAAATAACAAACTCTCGCTCCGAAACAAGGTACTTATCTATAAAGTAATCCTTGCCCCTGCGTGGCGATATGGGCTCCAGGTTTACGGAATTGCCGCGAAGACGCACCTAGACAAACTTCGTATCATCCAGGCTAAGACCTTGCGAACAATCTCTGGAGCCGAATGGTATATTCGCACACGAGACATCGCAAAGGACCTTAAGGTTCCTATGGTAGGAGACGTTATGAATAATCAAGCAACAAGCTACCTATTTAAGCTCCGCAACCACCCTAACGTCCTGGCAAGGAACCTGCTAAGGAGGCGAAGAAGAAGGAGGCTTAAAAAGTCATATCCAATAGACCTGGCCAAACGCCGCCTTTAATGAAGCTAAATAACATGTACATAAACACACACTATGTAAATATTTAATCTAAGCTATCATTAATCAAAACACACGCTGATAAAAGTTGCTAAACAAGAGTAACAGAAAATTAGCCGTAAATAAAAGAATTTAAACCAAAAAAAAAAAAAAAAAAAAAAAAAAAAAAATAGTTCATTTGCGAGTTGGCATTCAAAGTTCTAATGTGCAACGTGAACTTCGTGGACTGCTGAGCTGGCTTGGAATTTATGCATGTGAATAAGTACAGCGACAAATTGACTTTGGCCAAGGCGGAGGGCGAGGCTCAAGCAGCCAATTGGCAGTTAACAACCTGACAGACAATGTGCGCATCTTTCAATTAGCACGTTCATTTGAAAGGTAAGTGAGCATTAAAAGTTCAGTATCTATCCAGCTGAAGGCTTGCAGGCCGTCATTCAAATTGCCACGTCAGAGGGGTTTCGGTGACGCCCAACTTGCCGCCTGGCTAACGAGGACAATTATGCAGGCAACCGCAGGCCAGGCAGCTATGAAAGGTAGCTCAAAGCAATCCACTTAATTTGAAATTTTTCAAATCCTCTTAAGCAAATACCATTGACCGCAGTAAAACACACAAAACCGCAGTCTGGAGGAGCTGCTGCTGCTTCTGCTTCTGCTTCTGCTGAATCCAAAGGCAATCCAAAGTGGATATAATAGGCTATCGTAGAGCTGTGGGCAGCTGTCACTTGATATGACAGCTGTAGATACTTTTGTATCTACTAGTTGCAAATAACATGTTGTCACATTTAAAGATGCTTCACAAATTGCTCAAGCACACACAGCACGGCCATTAGATATTCGAATGACATCTTTTGTCTCTGGCATTTGCTTATTCGCTTTCAAGCTTTCGCCCTGTCAAATGTATCTGCAGCTGCAGCACTTCATTATCATCAATTTTACAGCATTCTGTATCCATATATATATATATGTGTGTGTATTCGTTTCTATATCCATACGTGCGCTCCTGCCAATGACAGCCTCAAGTGTCCGGCAATATTTTGGCATATTAAATTCCATTTTCAATATTCAGCAATAGCATCCAACCAAAAGTCAAGTATTGTCTCTTGTGTGTTCCCAACGCATGACACTCTAAGGACAATTAATCAAGTGTGCCCTGAGTGCTGGCCATAACTCTCTCTCTCTCTCTCTCTCTCTTTCTCTCTCTCTCTCTCTCATCTCTCTCATCTCTCTCCCTCCCTCTTGATACCTTGTTGCAGACATTTTTAATTAACATCAGTTTTGAGAAAACTTGCAACATATTTTTATTGAAATGTGACATTTTTAATAATCATTTCGGCTTAGTATTTGGAATGTTGACCAGCATTAAGGGGATTGCGGGATAATGTCATCCAAGGTTCTCTGTAAAATATATCTGACAAAACTGATTGATTAAGATCAGATTACCATTTGTATTTGTGAGGGTATCCAATAATCAGCGATCTGTTCAGCAACATTTCCTTTATTTTTTCGCTGAGAATAAGTTCCTGATAATGCCGCATTGCGTATCTTTTGTCTTTAAGTGCTCCACATTGGCATTGCCATAAATTGCGAATACCTTTTATTGTTGTTGATTTTGAAAACCGCGCAAAATGCTTCTCGGAAACTCTTCTGTCCTCTTACCAGATGAGTCAGAGCAGCGCCTGAGGATCAAACCGAATCGTGGTATATTTTTTTTCAGACTGTTTTCGTTAAGGGTCAGTCACCGCATCTTCGAAGCTGCAACCCACATAGCTCATACATTGATGCACTGCCCGTGATATTTTCACATGCAGCGCACAGCAACAAATCATTAAAAATGCATTTTCAATTTCGTCGCAAGTACCACAGCGAGAAAAGAAAAAAATACATACATATAACAAACAAAGGAGCAGCTCGAAACAAACTCGTTTCGGTAGTAATTTTCGTTGTCGCCGACGCCGTCGCTGCCGACGTTTTGTCTTTTGTTGCAAATAAAGAGTCGCAACAACTTTCCACCATTTTGGACTCGAGCTGTCAACTGCACTGCACACTGCACGTCCATATACATATATATAGATGCAGTCACGACCGCGTTGCACACTGCACTCCCCCCGCTCCCTGTTGCCCGAATCCCCTGTCCAGTGTCAAATAGAAACTGCCGGGAATTGCGACAGGGATTAGATTGTTGGGCAGATGGAATATGATGGAAGTTCATTGCAGCTAATATTGCCGCATGATGTTTGTCCAGAATTAGCAAGATACTTCCAGAAATAAAATGTTAATAAATATAATCCTAACTCATCTAGTCGATCAACATGCACAAAAAATTAAAACTACTATAATTTAAGTTTTTAGCAATCGTTGCATTGTATCGCAGCTGGCTCAATTTTCGCCTTGTGTGCTGTTGATATCCAGCTGTGTTTTCTTCCTAATCTCAATTGAATAAGTTGGCAGGTCTGCCCAATGAACATATTCATTAGAAAGGTGGCAACTCTGAATACGCATTTACATTTTCATCAATCTTAAGAAATATTTACAGAGTTTTACACAAGGCAAATACTAATAATTGTAATCTATATGAATTCAAATTATTTTGCTGGATCTCGTATTTGTTCTGATATCATAATTGTAAATGGTGTAGAAACAAATAATAAGTTGAACTGCACCAAAAATGCAATTTAAAACCTACAAATGGAAATATGTACGTGCAGCAGTGCCGGCCATGACCAATTGCCCCACAGCTCGTGGGCTCCGAATAATACCAGCAGCTCGTTTTAGAGCCCAACAGATTCACATCAGCTCGAAGTCTGCTTGTCCAGCTGTCCGCCCCCAATTATGCCCGGGAGGGGTATATGAACAAGCGGCGGCTGTTTCTCACAGTGCATCAGTCGAGACGGAGCCTCCGACTCAGACCGAGAAGCATTTTGGGGCCAGCTCCATTTGAGTTTAGTTGGAAGTTCGCTTCGTATTTGTCCTTTTGTTCAAAGTAAACATTCGCACGTTTTGCGCTAAATTATTTTCGCTTTTCGTACGTTAAGTGCTGATCTTCGGCCGCTCTTTTTTTTTATTTTTTAATTCAGTTTTTTTTTTTTCTTCGCTCTTTCTGCTGAGGATGGCTGCGTCTGCGCAGACGCGCCGGCTGGGGCACTGTTTGATTATGAGGGCGTCGCTGGTTGAGCAGCTGGGAAGAGTGTGGAGGAGTCGGGTCTCGGTCTTGTTATTTCATCAGCGTGCAATCAAATGAACGAGACCAGCAAAAATAAACCAAAGATTCTGCGAAACGAGCAACTGTGACAGGAAACTGGTTTAATTGGTTGAGAACGTTCCCGACTTCTTCTCTCTCGGGGGAATCGCACTTGCCCAAGTCAACTGTAGCCTGTGGGCCTGTTGTTTGGCTTTATTGTCTACCAATCGCTAAAACTGGCAATGACATACAGGGCTTGGCACTGGCTAGCACTTCATTTGGCCCGCCCGCACCCGCATAAATCACACGGAAAATCGCAGCTCATCGAACTGTGCCCAAGTTCAATTCAATTCAATTAGCAGCATATTTTGCAAGGCTCGAGCCATAACAGATACAAAGCTTCAGATACAGATACAGATTCGGATACAGTCCGCAGATAGCGGCAATTTATGAGCCCAGGCACTTGCCAGCATGTGGCCCCCGCCACCAAGCTCCCACATCGCCTGGCATGTTTTGACAGCACACAAAAAAAAAAAAGTGAAGAAAAAAACAAAAAGAGCGGCACCCGCTGTTCACACTCCATGCCATGCGATCTTGAGATGCCAATGCTATGAGGGAGAGGCGGGTCCATTCCATGTAGCGTGCATTGCGTGGCGTCGAAATGATTTAAAAGTTGGCGTGTGTGAAGATTCCGCAACAACAATGTATTTTCTCGGACATTTGGAGTCCCACAACTGAATGCCAGCACTTGGATAGGACCTTACATCGAGTAAGTAAGAGATGGTATAATTATCGATACCCGAATGTATACAACATTTCCAATAGCAAATATCCGGCCTCCAAATCAACGAACGAACAACCAAGAATGGCTCTCTTCAGCACGACAAAAATTAAATAGACTTGTTTATAGTGAGGAAAATATATAAAAGGGGATGCGGGAAAGATCATTAATTACTTGTTGCTAAGATCCCAAATATCAAATCTGCAAGTGTGCTAAGTCAGCAGCAAATCCGAAGTCAACTTTCTTGTTTGCTGTTTGCTCATCAAACTGCCGCCAAAGTGTCAAAGTGTCAATTGCTAATTGCATTTGATTTGAGGGGCTGCCACGCCTCCCCTTGAGACAATTAATGAAGTTGCGCAACCAATGAAGCTTGGCAATCGGGTGCAGTTTTCACCGTAGCCATTAAATTGCACACAGCAACAACGAAAACTGCAACAATTTTATACAATTAATGCAATCAATTTGAGCGCGCACACCCAACGACAGGTGGCGCCAGCGTCTTCGCCATTTGGCTTCTTTCGCTCAATTACACGACCCGCATCCTGCCTGTTACCCTCTCTCCCCGTTCCCAACTATTCGTCGGCTCGTCTTTTGTTGGCGGCACTCTGTCAACCTGTGGTTGCCGTGTTTTTTGGATGCTCCGCAACGCTTGGCAGGCACGCGCTCGCCTCATCGATTATTTCGCTGTGGAGCAGCATCTTGTTGTGTTTTGCATGTAAATACTTGTAATTTGTCATTTAACGCAGTTTCCACTCGGCTGCTGCCACGGCCACGTGCTAGATACATTGCATTCAGCAAAAGCATCAGCTTCTGCATGGATCATTGAGCTCCCTTCCATCAAACTAAAGTTATGTAAATGTAGCACAAATGGGTGGGCGAGCGGACTTTTCTTTAGCCAAATAATGCCAATTTTTTAAAAAGAAGTTAAGATTCTTGCACCATTGTAATGTTCATTATAATTATAAATGCTGTGTTTATATCGTATATGTTCAGAAATGAAATCATCTGATCGCTTGTTCTACGTATCGTTAGTCTGCTATTATCGATACCCCGTTGTCAGCCAACTTCCACATTCCGTCAGCTGTTTACAGGGATTTTGGATTTTATGTTCTGATGCAATTGTTATAACAGTTTGTTGCCCTTTAGATGCATATGTATGTATGTGTGTTTGTGCCGGCTGGTGCTGGATACTGCCACTAACCATAGAACATATAGAAAACACAACTGTTCTATGGTTAGTGATAAGCGCAGCGCTCCTCAAAAGGTGTGTACTATATTCTTGACCCGTTTCAGAAACCGAATTAACATATTCATGTCCGTCCATCTATTTCTATACAAACGTATCTCACAGTTTTTTCGCAGTTGTATCGTAAAACTTCCATTAGACCGATCAGTCGAAAATTAAGCTGTTTTCTGATATCAAGACATCTTCAACGAACTTGCGAACCAATATGTCTATGAGGGTATTTAGTTTTCGGCTCGTCAAAGCACGTCTTTCGTGTTGAGTTTTTTATTTCTTTAACAGAATATTCAAGTCGTGGGGCGGCCTGCTTTTCTGCAATTGATCAAATCTCATTGCGATTGGCTATAACTATTGCTATAGATGAGTTTATATTAAGATATGATCTTGGCGAAGTTATTCAGCCTATGCCTTCATATGGGGGAACTGGACACCAAGTGCTGAGTGTTCTGTCGCGCAATCTTTGCGGCTGGCTGCACACCCACCACCCCTTTATCGCCGCGCCCCCTTTGGGGTGGTCAGCAACCGAGGCGTGGCATCGCCACGCAACGCTGCCTACTTGTGGGCGCAGTGAACGATACAAATTCTCATCGTAATTCTCATGCAATTTAATTTGATTAATGAGCCGCATAAGCCAAGATAGCGTGAGCTGCCCCAAAGGCTGCCGCTGAAGGCGAACTCTTAAAGGTGCTGACCCAGATTTACCAGCTGAGAAGGAAATGAAAGGCCAGTAAAGTTATTCAGTTAAGTTGGGCTCCAAACTGCGACGCCCAGTTTAAAAGTCATTGTTTGGTTATTTTCCACAATTGTCAAATGGCATGCAAACTTCTTGACAAAGGAATTTTCTGCCACTTTGACGGCTGTTTATTTTCATAAGCGCACGTTTTTAATTAAACATACCCAAGAGTGTAGTATGTAGATATGTGCACTTCAAAGTGCCTTGACGGGGGCTGCCTATTTTTAGGGAACTCTGCTTGCTCCAGGCGTCACACGGGCCATAAGATCAAAGCAGTCAATTACTCAACACAGCAGCGATGCCAACTCGCAACTGGATGCACTTTGAAAGCAGGCAATGAGCTAGAGAACCGCAGCAGAAGCAGCGGCAGCAGCCCAGCAACTGGGCCTGAACTCAGCGCGGGCCTGGGCCAGGGCCAGCCATCAAATCAAATTAATTGCCAGCGAATAGCAGGCGCAAGTGGGTGTGGCAGGAAATCGGGAAAGCGGCTTTTGCAGATCGTGTGCAGCGATTAGGTGTTAGAAGTCATGTGGAAAGGCCTGAAATGTGGCACGATCACAGATCGCAGCGAGATCGTTGCAGCTATGCTGCCTAATTATGTGGAACCAGCAGCCTGCCAGCATGTGTCTGTGTGCCCGCCACACACAATGCCAAACTGCTCGTCACGCGACTTTCAAAATCAATTTCATTGGACAATAAATAATTTCTTAATAAATTGCACATTCAAAATGCAACTTCCTGCAATTAAAGGCGGCCTGCAACTTTGCAACTTTGCAGCCGCAACCGCGGCCGCAGCAGCACCGAGTGCAATAAAAAATAATTGAAAATTCAGTCACGTAAACGTTTTTCCAGCCGAGCCGCAAGATCGCGACTCATTAATCCATGCGGCGAGGCGCTCCACTCGTTGGCCCCATAATAAAAGCACGCGGTGCCTGCTTATCGGCCCCTGACAATCGACGCAACGAGGCAACGGCTCGAGACACAGGAGAAGAGCGGCAACGGGCACATCATATTTGGGTTAAAAAGGCGTGCATGCAATTTACCATGGAAGATCATCATGATTACGAGCATGTCTCTGGCTCCGACTCTGACTCCAACTCCGATTCCGGCTCCAGCCTGTTGTTGATGCGTTTGATTGGCCAAGGGATGGGGAGCAGTTGGTAAAACGTTTATTAAACCGCACTCACTAGCAGGTGGGCGTGGCTCACCGAGACAGCATCAAAGTCGAGCAGAAACGTGTCTGGCCAATAAAAACTTGAAACTGAAATAAACCTGAGAAGACTTAAACAACTCGGAAGGACTATACCACAAATAAAAAATAAAAAAATATTTAACTTCCACTAATTAAAATTCGTTGCAATTGAAGGGCAAGGATTTGAATACCCTTCAAAACACTCAGCTCTCTCTCTCTCTCTCAGGTCTCTCTCTCTCTCTCATATGACACTTTTTTTCATCAATTTTACCTATTTACCTCTTCTCAAAATAGAAGAGTTTATCTATAGTTTAATTGGTTTTACTTAGTGTAAATAGGCTAAAGTATTCCGCAGCGTTTGCTACCCAAAATATTATAATCACCTTGAAGACATTGTCATAACTGCCCCCTGCCCAAAATTGCTAAACTCCCTTTGTCCACCCCCTGCCCCTCATTTTCTCTTAGTAAACGGTAGCGGCTGCCCCTTCTTTTTTTTGCGTATTTCAATCAAAATCAGCTGCAGACCCCGTCTGAAACCAAAACTTGCATGGAAATTACACGCACAAAACACACAAACTAATTTTCCAACAAATTAGACGCGCAAGTAGGGCCCCCACCCCCCACAGATCCGGCACCCCCGCAACCAGCCATCACACAACCTTCTACTGTTCATAATTTATTTGCCGCTTTTTCTTTTTTTTTGCGCTTTGGCTTTTTTATTGTCCAGCGCAATTCGTGTGCGTAATTTTCTCTGTTAAGTTTGTTTTTTCCCATGGAAAAACTTTGCTTTGAACATGGCAGGCGGTCTTGCTTTACGGGTGTGGGTGGTGGGACGGGACGGGGCTTGTGGGGTTGGGGCGATTCCTGATTTCGGCGCATGATAATTGCCCGAATGGGCGCTTCGCTCGTCGTCTCTGCGCAAATGTGCGTGAACCATGCGTTGCGTTTCTTTTAGTGGCCGAAGCCATCAAGTGCCGCAGCCTATGGGTTGGGTTGGGTTGGTTTGTGGTGGGGCGGGGCCGGGTTGGGGGCGGCTTAGCAGCCGGGCTGCATTTGATGCGAGAGCGCACATTTTCCAGGCGCATGCATCGCCGCACAGGAGACGCAGACAAGGAGGCATATTTGCAGCCAGGTCACGTGACCTTAATTAGCCAAAAAAAAGAAAAGCATTCAAAGCAGAGAAAACTCAGTTGGAAAAGCGGCTGTCGAAATTTCCTTTGCCGTGGTAATTGTGCGTACCACGTGAAGAGCTCACAACTTGAATCGAGCCCATGCGATTGAAGTTGCCTTTGTGTCCAGAGAGCGGTCCACTACAATGGAGGCTAACTTCATTGTTTACGCCTTTGAATAAACCTTCATACAAACTTATATATGGATATGTGAGCTAGAGATGTAAGTCGGAAATGAACATCGACATCGATGCTTCGATTTTCGCACTCACAAAAGCTAAATTCTGGAAAAATCAAACATGAAATAAGCCCTTCAGCTGGCACGAAAGTCTTAAGGACTCATCAGATATTTGCGGTAAGTCAATGCATCGTATTTCGATATTCTCTTACATCGCTAATGTGAGCTGATGATCTGTTGAGCTGGGCTTATTCTCGGAACTGGAATTGCCTTCAATTGCATTTGACTTTAAATCACTCGCCACATGACAATCGTTTAATTGAGTTGCATTGCAATGACCCCTGCCACACTGTACGGGCCGCACTCGAAAAGTGTATCTACTGTACTTACTGTTTTGCCAGCCAGTTCAAAAGCCTTTCAGTCAAAGAGCAATAAATTTCAATTATTTACTTAAATGCACATTAAAATAAATTGTCGGCCTGTCGCCGTTTCTTGTTGTGTTGTGTAGCGCAGTGTAAGTATCTTAATGAAAATGGCGATTGCAAAACCTATCATTAAAAGCGGTATTTTGCATGCACTTCATCCAGTAAACCAGATAACAGAAGCACAGCCTGCTCTCACAACTGAGACAATAAACTACTTTTAAAGCTTAAAGCTCTTGGCATTGTGAATAATTCATTTATACAATTTATTGAATATACATAGTTATAATTGATTAATGTAAGGCATTCAATAATGTGCTTTCAAAAGTGAGGTTCATTTCTTATATAGCTACAAATAATTACAGAATACTATTAAGCAAAATATTTGTAGGTACATATGCTATTATCCTCACGTTCAAACTATGCTGATGGATTTTTCAATACTTTTTTATAGATTTACACACGAAACATAAAGTGATTTATCAAGAGAAACAAAGTTCCCAAATTCGGATATTTACATAGATATGTACATAGACATGGAAAGCACACACGAAATTTCACAACAAAAACATAAAGAAGGTATGTTCTACTAAATCTTAATAATTACTACTATTTTTATTGTTGTTATTAATAGTATTTTTGCTTGTGATGCCGCTTTGCTAAGACATAATCGAACTCCGGTTCGATCTTATTTTGCATATAAATCTATTTACGCAGGAATAGAGCATAACCTCAGATAGAGAGCTTAAGCGATTAGCATTAAACAGAATGTCAGTTTGAAAATGCCAACAATTAAGTTGCCTTAAGATTTAGCTGAATTTCACTTAATTTAAAACATTTTTTCTTTTGCTATTCATGCGACTTACCCGCAGCCAACAATGGAGGATTTGTGTGTGTGTGTGTGTGTGTGTGTGTGCTGCTTCGCAATACTAGGGACATAAAAATGGATTTGCGCTTAATCACACACGAAGGATGCATATTTTACTGGATGTTCCTGGGTAACTGCTGCCAGCACCCCAGCCGTCCCTCTCTAGATTCCCCCTGCACGGGCTGCTCATTCGCATGCACATTTTGTTCATTAGAAGCTCCACACGAGCGCGCTGCTTAACCTCTGCTTACACACACACAGACACACACACACACACACACACACACACACACAAGCTACATCCCGGCACTCGAACCGCTTCCCCTCGTCCTTGCTGCGTTTTCAGTTCATTTTGCTAGTCGAGCTCTATTTTTTTTCCCCCACCCCTCATTTTGGGACAAAAGGAACCGCCTGCTGCGAGCAGCTTTAGTCGAGCTCGTGGCACTTGCAGCTTTCGCCAATGCCAAAAACATGTGTACGTGTGATTGTGACAGAGAGAGTGAATGTATGTGTGTGTCTGTGTGTGTGTTGCTCCCATTAGCCAAAAGGATTTATATTACAAGCGTACACATAAAAAGCACCGCAGGATATTTTGTTTTATGTGAATTTAATTGTAGTTTTAATCCAAAGGTAGTCCAGCTACTGTGCTGTGCTCTTACTCTCATTCTCCTACTCGTTTCCTCACCCTCGCACTCTCTTTTGCTCTTGAACTCGCTCTGAGCTGTGGCTGAGCGTGTGTTATTTTATATTAATAGCATTGCATTTTTAATAATAGCTGAGCACACACGTCGGCTACTTGATTTTTCCCTTTGTGTGCTGCCCGCCTTTTGCTTTTGACCAAAAAGCCAGCTCAAAAGTCGGTCAAGCGCACGAAGCTAGCCAAGCAACATATTTCAGTCAAAGGCAAAGCATGTTTCCCCAAAAGTTTTGGCTCTTTCTTTCTCATATCTGACAAAGGCAGCTCCATGCTCAAACAATCAAGTCGGGGCATCAATAAATTAACTCTATCAATGTCATAATTACATAAACCAACTAAATGCATTGTCCTTTGGGCTACCCTCCCTATATCCATCTCTCTCGCTCTCTCTCAAAAACAACAAGAAATGACAACAACATTGGAATACCCTTTCTTTTTAAAAGAGCATCTGACAAAGTCAACACATAAACGTCAACTGCCTAAAGATTTTGCCAGCAGGCAGGAAAAACTTAAAAATGCCTAAATAAAATAAAAGAGAAAAGCAAAGAAAACTTAGCCAAGTTTTGAGTAGAAATATCAACGGAAATATGGCAAACACAATTCCGCACAAACAGTAAAACCAACACGGGATCAAAGTGTGCATATCCTGCTTAGCCGGGTTTTTGTAATGTGCTTTTCTAGCTGTTTTTGTAGGTTTGCTTTTGTTGTTGTTGTCAACACCCACACACACACACACACACATGCTCACAAAAAGGGACAATTTGCTTAAAGGTAACAGAAAGTTTTGGCGCTCTCATTTCTTTTCTTTTTTTGTGCCTTATACCCATTGATTATTGTTGAAAAGGATACAACGATTCTGTATAAAAGCATGATACAGGCATAAGGCTCTATCTGTCTGTCCCTCTGTCTTAGAGACTATAAAGCTAAACACTTAAAATATCGAACATAGATTCTCTAAACAAGACAAGACAAGACTCTAGACAATCGCCGTTCTCTAATAATATGAAGCAAAATATTAGTTTCGTTGAGATCGGACATTATGCACCGAAATTAATCAGTAATGCATTTGCCAAACTGTCGGACTATGGAAAGCGGAGCACAGCCTGTGTTTGAGTGTGTAGAGAAGTATTGGAATAACATCTTGTCGCTGGGTCCAGAGTATCTTCTAGTCAGACGCTTCCGACTAGAGAACTCACAGAGCGAACTTTAGTTGAGAGGGTAGGAGAGGGTTCGGGAGGCTTTGGACCTGAAATGCTTTGCATAAACTTGAGCGGGAAAAGTTGAAAATGTTTGTTGTGCTATATATGAAAACAACAAACAACAAAGATAAAGTTCAAAGGAAATGTGGCACAGGAAACGCAGCAAAAGATACAGAAAGAGAAAAATATGGGCGGGCAGACAAGAGGCAAAGGCGATGCCAAAATATACGTAGATATAAAACAAAATATTAAGAAAGTTATTTCAACAAAATGAAAGTTATGCTAAGTGTGTGTGTGCGCGAGTATGAGTGTGTGTGCGCGAGTGTGTGTGTGTGTGTGGATGTGTGTGAACATAACACAAGACTCACGCTCAGACTTTCGACATGCTCAGGTATTTTATTTTTTGATTTATTTCAAAATTAATTTGATGGGCTGAAAACTTTTTGTTCAAGTTTTGAGCATTTTGCAGTTAATTAAAAGGCATTCACAAATCACAAACAATAATAATAAAAAGACAACTGCAAATACGACAAAAATTAAAGATACAAATCAGCCAAGCTGAACATTTGTTTAAACTTTTCTTGTTAGCCGTTCGCCCGCCGCGCCACAAAACATTTGCATAATTTAAGGCGTAATTTTGGCGGTGCTTTAAATTGATATTACAAGAGCAATTTGTGTTTGGATATGGCAAATTCCCCGCCGCCCCTTGTACACTCTTTCCCCCTCTCCTTCTCGCGCTCTCTCTCTCTCTCTCGCTCTTTCTCTGCGTGACATTAGCTGGAATGGGCGCTAAGTACATGGAAAAACTGTGCCACGGCAACATTTTTCCTCGCTTTCGCTTCGTTTCGCTTGTTCCAGCCAGTCGACTGGGGCGTGTTCATTCATTTCCTGTTGCGCCTCAAGTTATGTAAAGCTTATGGCAAAGCGAACAAGCCCTAAGTGGGTGAAAGTGGGCGGATGAGCAAGAAGCAGCGCGCAGCGCACGGCCACATGGAAATGAACAAAGCGTTGAGACAGACAGCAACATGGGCCATAGGATCGCCAGATGAGCATTGTCTTTTACTATATGAATAAATACAACTAAGAACTGGGGAATATTGGAAAACTAAGGCAAATCCCATTTGTTTTTTACTTGCTTGTTAAATTTAATAATTATAAAGATGCACCCAAATGGAATAAGTAAAACGTTTGATTACACTCAATAACTCATTGTAGAAGGTACTATAATTGTGTTAAGATATACACTAATCCGATCATAGTGTGTATATTCTTGATCAGTACCAACACCAGAGTCCATATGGCTATGCCCGTGTCTTTGTTTCCGTCTTTTTACTGTCGGAAACGGCAACATCGGACTAATATACCACGTACTTGCCTTAGAAAAGAGCGAAATAAAGTTCTTCTCGAAAACTTTTAAGCTTTTTAAAATATTTGAACCAAACTCGGCTTATCGACATCAACATGGGACTACTATATATGGCTTATAGCTCTAAGAACTGGTCGCAAAATGAACTCCTCTGAATTCTTCTGTTCTCTTAGATATCCACTAAGCTACCACTGTCATTATATTGGCAGATCTACAAGCCCGATAATTATATTTCAACTAGAGTATTCGGTTTGCCGAAATAAAATTAAATGAAATGCAATTCTTTAGCAAAAGTTTCAGAGCTCAAGTGATGCCCACTTTGGGCATCCGATCGCAGTTTCCACTGCAGGCTTCCTCATTTTTAGCATTCCATAAGCGCACACTGTTTACATGGCTGGCGCTAGGGCGCGTTTGCAGTGCTCGTGTTTCAGATACAGATACTTCATCTTTTGCTGTTGACATCTGTTAAATGCCGCAGAGTTTTATAGCAATTAAAAAAGCTGCAATTTGTGCAGCAGCTGCGGTGCTTGTGATTACATGAAATACATGAAAAATTAATGCTGGCGTTGATTTGTGAGACAGCCCCCCCTCCCACTGTCGTGCTACATTGCATGTTGGATGTTTATCATAATTGAAAGCAGATGTTGAACTTTAACGACACTTAGACTGCATAAATAAAACGCTTTAATGTAGGTCCAATACTAGCCATGATTGCGATTGCGATGAATATTGAGCGGTCCATCGTTCTGTTGCTGTTGATGCTGCTGCTGCTGCTGGTGTTGACCATCCAATACCCTGTAAAGTTACAAGCAGTTAGCAAGGACTCCAGCCAAAAGCTCTACTCACGCACATGAGATTGATTTGGCCGAGCAGATACGCCTGCTGCAGATAGAGTCGTCCCTGAAAGTCGTTGGCCACATCGTTGCTGCCCCGGCGACGACAGTGCTGGCAATTGCCGGTGTATGGGGGCTCGCCCACCTGGCGTTGGGCTGGTGTGGGATTGGGGCGATTGAGTAGCTTGCGATAGCGCTGCGCTAGTTCACGTTGATCTTCCTCATCCACATAGGGATCGTATTTGGGTATCTGTGTGTACTTGTCGACGCCGCGTCGCATTCCCTGCCCCGAGGAGCAAAACATTTTCTGCAGCGGCACACGCGATTCCTTAAAGATATCAGCAGCACGCTGCTCGGCGACAGTTGTGTGCTTGCGACCCCTCTTCAGACGGGCGCCCAAGTCCGACATGTTGGAGATGCCCAAATGAGCGACCAGCTTGTCGCCGTCGTCACCCAGTTCGTCCAGCACGCTAGGAAAGCGATCGCGCTGGCACGGTGCATGGAAGTACGGCCCTTTGTGACCCCACACTAGGTTCATTATTTTGTAATTTTTGTTAATTTCGACAGTGCACAATATTTAGAGCAATACAATTTGTGTGACGTCTATATAATAGATAAATTTAATGCGAACTGCCAACTTGATGGGAAAACTGCAAAAAGATGTCTGATTTTCGCTTACTGAAGCAAATCATAGAGATGGCCCCTTGTAATATTTTGATCGCAGCTTGAACTGATAAAAAATACACAAGCACGATACGAATTCAAGACTTTATCTGTTCGAAATGATTTGAATAATTTACGTTGATTGAATTCTCTATTTGCTTGGATTAAATAGTACTCAAAATTTAATATGTAATCGTGACACGTCAATGGAAATGGAATTGCACTATTATTCCATAACTGTGTTGTAAAATAAAGCAATTTAATATTGCAAAGTGCCTCAATTAGTGCTGCGAGTCGGTTTAATTTTTAATCATCAACATTAACATCCCACCCGTATTGATTACGAGTTCACAATGTAGCGCGTTTGTATTTTTTTTTTTAAATGTACATTTGAGTGACAGAAATAAATTGCATAAATCTTCAAAAAACATTTAACATATTTTGACTGTGCAGAATCGTCAGCCTGCAAGAATATGTAAGGTTCTTGAAAGCACGTCATATTGACCACAGGGGGGGAAACTAGCACAGAACAACTTTGAGAGAGCGCAAAGTTGATGCGGAGCGAATATTTGACGATTCTCCCTGCATGCATGTGTTTGGGTGCGTATATTCTGGAGTGATATCTACTTATGCTTGTGTGTGTGGTTGCTTGTGGCGTTATCTAGCTCTGAATCGCGCTCACGAAAGCTTTGAATCGCGCTCACGAAAGCTTTGAATCGCGCTCACGAAAGCTTTGAATCGCGCTCACTCAAATCTTTATTGTTGCTTATCGCTCCAAGAAATTTATCTTATTATAATCTGCCTGTTCTGATTTCTGTGCGCCGAGCATCCATTGTGCATATATGTACGTATGTGTATGTATTAAGCAAATCAATTCTTCTTTGTTTTGGTTTATCTGTTTATTTGTCGACACATACTGCCCGCTAGATGGACTGCTCTTTGCTTATTGATCATCATACGAATTTCTGGTGTGTGAACTACTCGCTCAATTTTCCATGCGCCGTTTTTTTTTTGTTCGCACGTCTCTCGTCTCCGCAACTTAATTCTATTAGTTTGACCCCAGTAGTCAATTTGAAGAGCAATAAATTGTCTAGCAGACACGTATATGATCTGGGTATATGTATTCATTTCAAACATTACAGAGTACTTGAATTCCAATTTACTAAGCAACTCAATACTCTAGTAAAAGCCACAATTTAAGTTTGACCAAGAATGAATGGAAAGCATTTCGAAATTGAAATAAATAATAAAAACAAATAATTAGAAACAATTAAAAAAAAACAAATTCTCTGGTGTAGACCACATTTAATATGACATGCCACTTGATTTGTTTAAGCTGGAAATTAAAATCCATTAAAATGAAAGCCATAACAATAATTCAAAAGTCAACGAAATGCGAAATTCTGGATAAAAAACACAAACGTTCGCCACGCCCCCGAAATGGTACAGATCGCAGCTGTGCATGTTCTTGTTGATTAACATTCAGTGAAATCACAATAAAAGTAATTATTTTGATTACAATTCTAACGTAGTGCAAGCGGTGAGGGGAGGAAGTTCATAGGGGGGCGGGGTGAAAGTCAAGCCAAAGACTGGCAGACACATGTCCATGCAAAAGTTACATAAACACGCCTAAAATGTGGAATACCAAACGGTGCTATGGGCGTGGCAGGGCAGACACACACACACACACACACACACACACACGGAACACATCAGCATTAAAAATGAATTTTAATGTGTCGCCCGTTCTGTCATTTGGTTACCTTTTTGCCGGCATTTTGGCTGCCTGTTGTCATTTTTAATGTCTTTCATTTGGCTCAATGCTGCCTCCGCCTGTTGGGCTTGTGCCACGCCCCCCTTTGAAAAGTCGTAGCAAACAAACGAACAAACGAACAAACGAACAAACAAACAAACAAACCATTAGGCGCATTTTATAGCGTTTGTAAATCATAAAATGCTGTCAAATTCCTGAACGCCTCCCGTCCAACTGAATATTCCTTGCCGCCCCCAAGCACCTTGCGCATTGTTGTTAACTTTGGCTTTGACTTTCCAGCTAATTACTTGTGATTTAATTTGAATTTGTAATTAGCCAGCAAAATGTCATTTTTGTGACAGTTTTGACAGGGAGCAAGTACAGGGCGAACTGTCAGGCGTGAGGCGCCCAGCCAAGGTGTGAGCTTGCCTCATATGTTGGATTAACGCGCCAAAGTTTTTAATTAGACAACCCGAAAGTGAAAGGCTAAGGTGCTGCCAACGTGTTTGAAATGAAATATTTGAGTGCCCCTGCTTGGAATTGGTATTCAGGGGCTGTCAAATGGTTTTCTGTTCCGAGCTGAAAGTGTAAACCTTCAAAACCTAGCTGCAAGTTGTTCGAACGAGTTGCCTTTTTATATATAAACTAAGCGAGAATCATCCGACTTTGCCCGGGCCACGTAACATGTTCGTTATTTATGCTATAGATCTTTGAAAACATTATTGAAGCGGAAAATTATCTGTGCATTTCACGCATAGCGTGAGATATGTCTCAAATTCATTTCAAGTTCTAAAAAAGTTTGATTTCCCCATCTTGGCATGAGCTCTGTGTTGATCACCGATCATTCAGTCAGTCAATCAGTCAATCATTCATATATATCATATACAAATAGATATGTACCATCAGCATGGCATTAATTTAATGTCAGAAAAATATTAAATTAAAATAATTCTTAAGCACAGTCTATTAACTGACAAATATTGCGCAGGAGATTCTCTTCTATAAATTGCATAACACTGTCAACTTGGGTTGATTGACAAACTGTGCTGCCAACTGCATAGCGAAAACGTAAAATCAAGATAAATTTGACATCAACTACATAAAAAGTCAAAGAAAAATCACTTAAAATCTTTTGCTTGAGGCAACAAAAGCACAGCACGAAACCATCAACAAGCTGGCCAGCCCATCTGCCCACCTGTCCACCTGTCCACCTGCCCACCTGGTTACCGCCACACCCACATCATCATCAGTAGCAGCAGCAGCAGCCGATGCAGTCAAGTCTTACAAATGGCTGGGAGCTGGGTACGTTTCGCAGCTATCTAAAGCTGTTGATAAAGCGCACATTAAAATATATACGTATCTAAGTATCTCAAAGATACGATGGCAAGGCGTGCGCACAGGTGAGGAGCGCGTCCTTCGGCTACAACTGGGGTCCGGGTGTGCCGCCGGGATGGGCGCATTCAAATGAAAACCGTGAGAATCAAAGCAGCAGCCAAGTGGAGCGTAAAGCTTTCAGTGCCCGGATTGGAGGAATATAGTGTCTGTCCAAAAACCTAAAACTGTCCGAAGCCCTCCGTCCCTCCGTTAGCTCAGAGATTGTCCCTCAACGCTCACCGACCCGTCCCAGCATCGAGTTGTTAAGTTTCACATTTTTTGCCTTTACGTTTCATTTATTACGCAGAGGTTTTTCCATTTCTGTTTTTATTTTTTTGTATTTTTTCGTAAATTAAGAATTTCCCTGCAGCTTTTTTAGAGCTTCTCAATGACCGCCCCTCCCCCGCCCCGTCCCGCACCATATCCCTTATCCCTGCCAGCCTGAGGCGCAGTCTCTTAACTGACTGTTGGCGTTATAAAAGCCCAACGCTTCATTGCACAAACATAGTGGCAAGAGCCGACTCTGGCATTTCTAAAGGCCTCTCTGTTGTCTTGTTTGTCCCGGAGGGTTGAAGTGGGACGAGGGTTGGGGATGTGGGTGTGGCAACCGCTCTCCACTTAACAGAGCACACAACTTCGGCTTGCGGTCGAAGCTCAACGCTCGACACTCAAAAATTTGCTTTGGCCTCAAAGAAGCTGCTCGGTGCGATATCATTTCTGCACACGTGAGCAGAACTTGTGGCCCGGCAGGTTGTGGCACGGGGGAGGTTGCGGTGCGTGTTACTTTCAGCAAGTCTCGAAATGAAATTAATTAAAACAATATAAACAATAGACCGAAGACATGCGTACATCACATGGGCTGCACAGTGAACTAGCGCCAAAAGGTTGCCTTGGCAATTCATATGTTATAGCTAAGGCAAATATTGCTTGTGAATATATATTGAGACAATTCTTTAACATCAATATATCCGTTTCAACGATTCTCAAATTGTACCCATTTCTTCCCCTTTTTCTATAAATTGAATGGAGCTCTTTGTTTAAATTTAGTCGATTTGAGCTTTAACCTAACGATAATCTGATCTTACTTAAATGCAGTCTTTTTTTTTAAATAAGGTACTCTGAATTATATTCATATTTGGTATGTCTTTTATGAGAGAGATTCCCAAAAAGCATTTGCAAGCCAAAATACACAAGTTAGTTATTAAAATTGTATCTACCTTCCATATCGGTGCACATGTAGGTTTTTGGTTGTTGGTTTTCTTGAAATTTGTTTCCACTGTAGCGTTTGCAACAATCCAACAAGACTATTCTAGACACCCTGACTTAAACAATCAGCCACAAGCAGACACATGCATACTTAGAACACAATCCTTTTGTAGTTTTTCGAGTGACATAACCCATTCAGAGGCTCATATGAATACACACAGTTCACAATTTAAGCTTATTGTTTACATGGGGCAAGGCAAACACAATGGCAGAAAGAAAAGAAAACTGGTTGAAGAGTACGAAATTTGGCAGACTTGGCAACTCTGCAAGTGGAAATCAAAGCAAATAAAATAAGCAAATTATGAAGAGTGGAAATTCGGAAAAGACAAGACGGGCCAAGTAAATTCATCTTGCGTCGTCTGCATTGCAAAAATTCGTTGAGCTTTATGTGTGGCAAGTATGTGGAATTGTGGCAAGGAGTCGGCCAAGATTGGACATTGATAGCGTACGTGGTCAGGCGTGTTTGAAGCAGCTCCGATCCGCGTGGGAGTGGGGTGAGACAGCCTCTAGTTGGCAGGGTCTACAAAATATGGCAGAGTAAACATGTTTAAAATATTTATGTGAAAACATCTCTGGTGCTGCTCCTCAACTATTATTGTGGCGGCACTTTGTCTCTGGCTTCACAAAAACCGCGCACACATATCCTTTCTCAGACTCTTACCTGCAGCCCATCCAGCCCCTTGGCATTGTCTTCGAGACGCGTCGCCTGAGCACACGTTTTGGCAATGAAGCTGGCAGCGCACGTGTGTTTATTTTTATTTGTGGCAATGGCACAAGGTGGCAAAGAACAGGTGGAAAACCAAAAAGGGAAAGGCAAGGCAAGCGGCAAACTGAGTTCTGGCATGTGGTTGTGCGTGTGTGTGTGTGTGTGTTCTTTGGCTGTTTTGCCAGAATTTATGTTACAAGCTGCTCATAAATGTCGACGTTGTCGACTCGAGCTTGGCTGATTGAAATTTTCATTACGGACTTCTTCTCAAAGGGGTAACGAAAAGTAATTGAAAGAAAATGCTTTTCAAAATAAATGTGTATGCATAGGCATATTTATGGCAAAGTTTAAATAAAATACTTTCTTGCAATTATTTGAACAAATAATTTCTTAGGGCAAAGAAAACTGTGAATATTTTTAATAATTTTCTTAGCTGCCAATTGTGAACAAGTTTCTAAATTTCCAAGTTTCAATTAAGTGCTCCGCTATATATTTTCAATCAAATAGACTGGCATATTTTTTCTGCATTTTTAATTAAATATATATATTATAACACCTTGGTAGGCAGGAATTTCCTGCCAATTTCTTTTTAGCAATATTTGCTGTGCCAACATTTGCTCGGGTCGCAATATCTAATTCTTTTCCTCGGAGGGCTGTCACATCGAATGCAAAGTAAACAGCATCATTAAATGCTGAGCGCAGCACCTGTGAAGGTAAAAGCGGGAGGTGGTGAGCGGGCGAGAAGGGCTATTAACAACGTTGCCACTTCATTCAAATTAAGCATACGCCGTGTGGACCGAACAACGTGCAACGTGCCGCGCCACAAAAGGCGTCGCGTCGCTGCCTTTTTGCCCACTGTTCAAATGTTAATCGCATTTCTTGGTTTTGCCGCTGCTGGCCCGTTTTTCCGACTGTCCGTTTGTCCGTCTGTCCGTTTGTCCGTCTGTCTGGGAGTCCTTCGGCTTCGACACTTGGCCGGGACTCGGCCGTGAGTTCCGGGGCAGAGGCATAAGATAAAGGGTTGCTTCATTCCGCGTCCCGCACGTCAGTCACTCATTTGTTTTGTTTTCTGTGCGCTGCGTTGCCCACAAAATGAGAATGGAAATTGGTTTTCTCGGTTTTTCTTGCGCTCCGCGACCGACAACAGCAACAACATTAATTTCAAATGTAAATAAAGTGACAAATTACCTGAATTAGTGACACAGCGTTCAACGCGTTTTCACGCTGGCTGCTCGTTTGGTCGCCCCGCCAGGTCCCTCGATTGCCTTTGCTTTTTCTTTTGCATTCTGTTCTATTTACATTTCTTTTTTCATTTTTATTTTGAAATGAACAATTCTCCTTGTTGTCCCTGACAAAGCTGTTGACTTTGGTTATGGCGCGTAATTGTAATGCGTGCTAATTGGATTGCATCTGCGGAGGGTCGTTAGAAAGGGGGGAGGGGGCTCAGTTAGTTATTAGACTATATTTAAAAAGATTTGAGAAACGAGATTGCCTTCAAATACACACAAGTATTTAAAATTTGTGTTTCAAATGCACTTTTCCACCCATTCCTCGCCGTGAAATAAAATGTAAAAGCATGTTTAAAACCGATTTGAACAAAATACATCCTTTAAAGCCAGGTTAATGGGTTATGAGACACATCTACAACCCACTCCCCGACTTACCAGAAGAATTTTTGCAGAACTTTCGATTGTCTTTCTTTAAATTACATAAATTCAATATATGTATCATATACATAAATCTTATGTGTTTATTACGTGTATATCATATTCCCCGCATTCGCCCTAGCTGATTATCTTTTGTGGCCAATATCCAAGTTCTATCAGTTCGCAGTCAGAAGAACTTTAAAGCCTTGACCCAGCGAGCTATTAAATTCAATTATATTGAAGCTCAATATTGAATCAACACGATGCCTGCGAAGAACTTCAGATCTTCGCACAGCTGTCGTGTAAATATTTAATTTACGAAATTCCATAATAAAATTTTGCTTGGCTTGGCTTGGCACCTTCTGTAGCTATTGTTGTTGTTGTTGCTGTTGTTGTTGTTGCTGTTGTCGTTGCTTGTGTTGCAGCTTTAAGGCAGCTGGGTTTTCATTTCGCATGCCAATTGTTTGGCAAGTGTCAAAATAATAACAAGCCAACCCTTGGCAAGCTTTGGCACCAACCCCCGCCCCACTCCATGCAGCAGCAGCAGCAGCCGTTAGGGCAATGCGAAGTGCCAAGTGTCAAAATATTTCGGCAATTTTTTTATGTTAATTTTCTATTAATAAAATAAATATTAAATCAGTGCGTCAGCTAGGGGTGACAAATGTCGCAAGACGACGACGACAAAGACTATATTAGAGACCAAAACCACTAATTTATCCCCCGGGACAGGGGGACAATAACGGCAAAACTGGAGAGGGGGGTGGGCGGCACAGCTGTTGCCCTTGTGCTCGCTGCTCGACCGGGCTGCGCAGCGGGTGGTGGCTTTGATTTGAGCATCTCCATTTGCTTGGTTCAATTTAAATTTCATAAATTTAAGACCCTGAGCCAATTTGCGATTGTGTTATTAAATTTAACGTCTTGCTGGCAGCCAAGTGCGACTAAGTCGTTGATTTTCATGGCTCCGCTGCTGCGGCATTTTCTTTTATAATTGTTATTGCTGCTGTTGCTGCTGCTGTTGTTGTTGTTGTTGTTGTTGTTGCTGCTGCTGCTGCTAGTGTTAACCCTTTGGGGTCTTATTTGCCACGCGGCTGCTGCTTAGCGGCTCATTAGCCAAGTTTTATGTTTCAGCGAACGGCAGGAGCTGCATCATTTCTAAGCAACGTTGTAAAACTTTTGCCTATAAACAGCCAAAGATGATTTTCCAGTTGCGACCTCGTAACTGGGCTGTAAAAAGCCCTGTTAAATTCTATACAATTATGCGAATCGATACACAAATAATTCACCAAAAATTTCGCAATGTGAAATTGAACTGAATCAGCATATTGTTAGCCTTACTTTAATGGATTGCGAATAAGAGCCTTTTATCGGTTAATTCATTTGCAACAAACTAGGATATTACATTGATTCGTTTTATTCAAACGAAGTTCGACCAACGCTTGGGAGCAACATGTTCGAGCCAATCGAATGCAACCGAAACAGTCGAGATTAAGCTCGAATCGCTTCAACTTATTTTGTTAATTGAACTGAATTTACGGTTCAGTTCATGTCCGACTCGAATTGTAGTTCGATGCGAATAAAAACTTGACTCGACTAGTGCGAACTTATTTCACTTTTTGATTTAAATGCAGTGCGTAGAGCTAAGAAAAGCCTCGCAGCTCCTTCAACTTGCAAGCTTGAAAAAGCAGGTAACAAATTGTGCTATGAAGCATATGCTGCTGCCCAAAAATCTAGCCCCATTCTGTGCAGTGCATTACGAGCTGTGCAGAATGTCTCTCTGGCCCCCAAACAATTTGCCAGTAGCTATTTTGCATTGCATATTTGCTGGCGCATAACTGTCTGGCTCCGCTGTTGCCACTGCCACTGCCACTGCTGCTGCCACTGCTGCTGCCACTGCTGCTGCTGGTGCCGGAATGTGCAACTCAGTGTCTGGCTAACCCGTTTACCCAGGCTGATGCCACCTCGTTGGCTCGTGGCAGCAACGGAAGCTACTTGTTGGGTTAATGACGTCGTAAAAATTGCTGCAGCTGCTGCTGTTGCAGGAACTGACACCGTTAGCTCCTGGAAGCCCCACAACGCGCTCCCAGGTATAATAATTACGCGCAGCTTCTCTTTCTTTTCTTAACCCAACTCTGCCCCAGCCTTCATTTGGATTGCTTACAGTTGATGCTCCCAGCGCAGCTCTGCAGTAATATAACTTACGGGAGAAGCGCGAAATGGAAGCTGAATAAGTTAAAGCAAAATAATGGGCTGGTTGTTTAAAGAACATGTTTCATCTATAGAAAAGAAGGGATTGTAAATGAGGCAGAGATAAATAACCATAATGATATAACAATTAATTTGTTTATTATTTATTGATACTTTTCTTAGTATTATTTGGTTGTCTTTTAAAAATATGTTTCTTATATACTCCTTATGGTCACCCAAGTAAGCCATGACTCCGTTCGAGTTCCTTGTAGAGAAAGCTCAAATTTGTATAGTTTATTATTTTTAGCACTTTCGTCTTAACCACATCGGACCGAAAGTTCTATAATAAAACTCAAAATTAATACCAGCAACATTTTTGGGCCAATTACATAACTAAAATTTCCAGTTCCTGTTTCTGTGAAGCGAAGGTGAGTGAGATAATATACCCTAACCTGGCTTAACTAAGGGTGTACCGCACACAGCACTAAAAAAATTATCATACAATGTGTGGATACGGTTGTGGTGGCTACGGATGCGGTCCCTGGAGTTCCTGTGCTCCATGCTACGCCGGCTGTGGACCCTGGAGTGTCTGCGGAGGCTGCGGACCCTCTGGGTGTTTTGGATGTGGACCATGCGGCGGCTGTGGGCCCCTAGGGTGTGGTCCGTCTGGCCCAGCCTGTTGGCCCTTTGGCTTATATACGTGCTAAGCTTTGGAAAGAAATTAGGAGGAGCAAACGCTACGCTCAAGATCGGAATAGACGCCTATTTGTGTCTTGGGTTACAGGCTGTGCTCCGCGGAAAGGCAGCAAACCAACCAGTAAGTTGAGCCCCAAATACTCTCTCCTTCGGCCTTGAGCAGACTGCAGACATTTCGAGAGTTAGGCAAATTGAAAATTGCTTGACAGCCGAAACAAAGCACCGCGCATTGCCAATAAAAATTTTACTGTCGGGGAGTGGAGGGGCGGACAGGTGAGGTCGCGCTGTCAGGGCGCAATTCAATAACTCGTGTGCGCAAAGAGTTAGGGGTTGGGGTTCGATTGTAAACAAAACTCGTAACGTAATTTGAATTCCTTGCCTGTTTCGGCGCGCTGAAGAGCAACGTCGTGTCGCATGTAGGTGCAATAGCTAAAGCGGATTTCATTTTCCGCAGGCCGTTGCCGTTGCCGTTGCCAACATGAAAAGCGCTAAAGAAAATTCGTACATAAAAGAAGGCACGTGGGAGCTGCGTCCCCACATTGCACATATGTGCGTGTGTAATTTTTTATTACGAAATTTCTCGTGCTTTGTGTTCATTGTTTATTTGACTGTTTCGGGCGAGGAGTTTAGCGCCGGTAAAACCGCCCGCGGTGCCACCAATTGTGCTTTGCTTTATGCCATATCGGTGTTGGCATTGCGCTCCCAGCAATTTGCCTTTCCCCCCCACCCCGTACACACTGGGCGGTCGAAGGCTTCAAAGTACACTATAAAAATTTGCAAGGCGCACAGCATGCAACCAGCAGAATCTGAAAGAATGCGCGATTTGTGTTTTAATAAAATATATATACTTTTTCTTGTTTCAGATATATGCTACCCTTTTAACAAACACATTTCTGTAATGGCGTTAAACTCTGAACAATAAAATATTAATCTGTCAATTGTGCCTAGTTTTAGTTAGGACAAGTTTTTAGTAGAATGCGGCTTGACTCACGACCAGCAAGCGAGAAGTCGGCTTCAGCTACTCGGGCTTGTTCCGTTTACCCTAAGCCCACAGCAAAGCTAGAGTACATGCTAGTCTGTCTTGTTAACGCAGGACTATATACAACCATTCCTCCTCACCCCTGACCGCCGCTTACACATGTCGCGGCAAAATAGCTTGGGGCGCAGTTTGCTTTGCAAAGAAATTGAAAGTCATGGCTTGTTGTGTGGGTGTGTGCGTGCGTGCTGCTTGGTTTTACTTTTTAGCCTTTTGCTGTTGGCATTCCTGTTGCGCCTGTTAACCCACAACTTCTTCGGCTGCCTATTTGCCAGCAAATTTTCTTACTGTTGTTTGCTGTAATGTTTGAGATGCGAAACCCTTTCGCGGGCTGAGCTCCCGAAATTACATAAAAGTAACGTTAGGCATGTGTTTGTGTGTGTGTATATGTGTGTAAGTATCTAGTGTTTTAATTACCGTTACGTTACAATATAGGCAACACAGCTACACCTAAAATGGCTGACAGGCATAGACTAAGCTCTTAATACACTAACTTTGGCCACAATTTGTTCTAAAAAAAATGAGCAAAATAAGAAATAACCTGGCTGGTACGCCCTCGCGAAGTAACTGGCTGCTAAGCCTAAAAGCGCATTGTGGTCAATTTTGGTGGTTTTTGTTGTCGCTGCGCAGCCAAAGCCCCTTTTGTAATTTTTGTGGGGCCCAACTAAGGGCGCGCTTGACTTAAAATGGCACTTGGACAGGCAGCAGGTGGGGGAATCTCTCAAGCGTGTCACGCATTTCTAGAGCTAATACCTCAAATTCTTTCGAAATGTCTTAAATAATACTCAATGTCACTTTGAAAAAAGGTTTGCTATCAGCCCATCAGCTCCCTTTCGACACTGCTTCAGTTTGTCACACTGGCTAAAAATACTCTAGCTGCATTTGAGAAACCTAGTTGAGCCTAGTTTTCATGTTTTTACATAAATTTCAAGTCGATTTAATAAATGCAAAACAGTTGGAGAAAGCACACCGACATTCTAACCCAACCAGCAATTTACTTGCGACCATGTAAAAGCGTTAGCATGCATGAATATACACGATTTTTGCAGCGCATATTGACCACTGGGCTCAAACTTTAATTGAGTGACTTACGCGGACGAATGAACGGCGCACAGCAAATGAGCAGGCGATCAAAATTCGAGTGAGAGCGATGGGTTACATTGACCAGCATACACACAAACAACTGTATGCGTGGAGAACGCGCCAGAGATAATAAGATACCTGTTTGTGTGTGTGTTCGCTAGTGCGTTATCTACTTATGCTCATGCACTCGCCCTTTTTTTGCTGCGGATCGCTAATGAGTCCATCCACCAATTATTGTTTTTGTAAAGCTCTCGTCTTTTGGCTGCTCTACTTTCTGAGTGCCAGTTTTTCGGACCGCTTTGTACCTGCGAAACTTTATTTTTTGTTATACATACATATATGTACATGTATGTATGTTTATAGGGTTGTAATTTGCCGGGCAGTTAACGTCTAATTTTCGAATGATACATACATACATACATACATACATTTCTTGCGACCATTTTATAACCCTAAACTTTTCAAATGTAGAACATCTGCTCAAGACCTGTCGTTATTATCCCGAAATATTTTTATTTGTAGTTTTTTAATAAATTCGTGCACATTCAACATGCATCATATTATTTCACCACCAGCAATTAAAAATTGCGTGTGTATGTAATATTTCAGATTGCTTTGATAAATTACTCATATTGACTACTGGGGTCAAACCAATATGAAATTGCTTTGAGCGCGACTCATGGTAATGTAGGTAGAAAATGCCTTAGCACGCATATATACATATACATATATATTTGGCGCTTATCTCTGCATACATACATACATATATTTGGCATGTAGGTATGTATGCTTGTGTGTGGTTGCTTGTGCGTTATCCAGTATTGGATCGTGCTCCCACGAATTTTTATTGTTGCTTATCGCTTCAATGAAGAATTTATCTTGTGCTCATTTGCCTGCTCTTATTTATGTTCGCCGAGAAACATGTGTGCATATCAAGTCTGATTGACTACTGGGGTCAATACAACTCTACGAATGATCGGCGCACAGAAAATAGAGCAAGTCTCGTCTAGAGCGATAAGCAGCAGAAATTCGTGAGAGCGCGATGCATATGTAGATAATGCTCAATGTACGAATATACACATACATATGTATGCACATATTTGGTATATTCTGTATACCCATGCTTGTGTGCTTGTGTTATCTTCTGTTATACATATTTATGCAAGTGTGTATTCCCCAATGGGAATTTATCTTGTGATCGTTTGTTCTCTTTATTTTCTATGTCCGTTATTTCGGCGGCATTGCCCAGTCGCCTCTCATTTTATGTTAGTTTGACTGGAGTTGTTGATGTGACACGTTGCTCCGTTGTGAGTTATATTCATATACATATGTATATTCATATACCAGAACTTTTAAGTCGGATATCGAAAATAGTGTTCTATTTTCATTTTAGCTTCCTCAGCTGAGGAGCAGCATTGCTCGACGCTACATACATTCATATGTACATATTATTCAAATATAATATCAACACGCATCTTCTTCTTACTTTTGCTAGGACTTCTGCGTGGACACCACGGCACCTACATACATGGATGTTGTTTTCTTTGTACGTCTGAAAAGCATCATGGCAATAGTCATATCAGACTGCTCGCCGTGATAAAAGGTAAGAGCATACCTTGGAGGTCTTTTATTTAATATAACATAATTCAATCATTTTAGGCGATCTTGGGATAGCTGTGCTTATATGATTGTGCCGGATGTCTTCATAGTGTGAGGAGCTGCGCGTTGTGGAACCCAAGTAGATGCAAAAAGTTTTTCTTTTCCTGGAAAGCAGTATAGCAGATATCTTTGAACTAAACTGGACCTGCTCATCATCAGGCTGCCGGGATAAAAGGTGAGAGCATAAGCTGATGGTCTATCAGTTCATACTGCATTGTCCAATTATTTTAGGCGAATTCCGGATGTCTTTGCAGCAGCTCGACCTGAGCGGATTTTGTCCACGTCTTCCACTGTTACACTGTGTAATCACGTGACCATAATAACATCGTTCAACGACTGTTAGATCTTTTTCTACTGCCTGCTGTGGCCAAGGGTCCCGATGGTATAGACAACTTCCGGAGTATATGAGGCTACGAGTTGTGGACTACTTTGGATATCCTGTACCTTTTGCTTGACCTGCCGAAGGTGCCCCTTTCAGGTATGCTATGATTTTTTGTCGGCAGGCCAAATGTCATTTTAATTTTTGATTGCTTATAGCTCGGCCATATCCTTACGGATTTTCAAAGGACATGGTGTGTTATGATCGTGATGACCAAGCGCATCGAGCTGCATCAAATTATTAGGGGGTCATCTATGAATCCAGAACTTGGTAATTTTTTCAGTCGTGACCGCAAGGAAATCAATTAGACACAAAGTCGTCAACACATCCGAAACTAAAAGGACGATCTTGGTGCCCTTTGTAGCCATTGCCAATATGATATGGCCGAGTTATAGCTAAATTTTTGTTTAACTAAAAGTCCAATATTCTTGCTTTTTGAAGGACTGCAGTTCTGAGGGTTGCATATTCTTAAATGGAAGAATGAGGATTATCTATTGGCCAAAAGGAATGGCCGAGTTATGGCTATTTTTCTAAAAAGGCCAATTTTACAAAACTAACCATAGCTTGGGCATTTTAAGGACTTTCGGCATGTCCTTTGGCCATCAGACTGTCCTTGTATTGCCCATTCAGAAAATACAATATAATGGACGAAGGTCCTTCAAACAGACAAGATAAACGGATATTAGTTTGGTAGATTAAAATGGCTATATCTCAGTTGGATCCTTGCGGATCCTGACAAGTCCTGTGTCAAACAAATCGTATAGACAAGGACTACAAACTGACCAAAGGACATGCAGATCGTCCTTGTGGTTTCAGAGATATGGCTACTTTTCTAAAAAGGACATTCTTATTAAAGCCATATCGCAGCCATATCCTTAAGGATACCAGAAGGATATACCTTTTTGAACTCGTGGGGAGCAGGACTATCGATTGGCATTTAAGGATTTCCAGGATTCGACAAAAAATTTCACAAAAAATGTTCTCAGGGGGTTAGTCAGAAAATGTCCAAAAATCGAAAAATTCGGGGCTAACTTTGCCATTTAAAGGACTATCGGGATGTCCTTTGGACAGTAAATAGTCCTCATCGTCCCATTTACGAAAATACAACCCAAAGGACGAAAGTCCTTCGGACAAAAATGTTTTAAGGACATATTTTTAAACCGAAATTAGCTTATAACTCGGGCATATCCTGGCATATCCTGACGAGTCCTGTGTCAAAAAAATTGTATTGACTAGGACTACCATCTGGCCAAAGGACATCAAGATCGTCCTTGTAGTTTCAGAGATATTGGGATTTTACTGTAATTTTGTGTTTTCAGCCTATTTTTGCTTGCGGCCCGCGACTGAAAATTTACCAAGTCCAGGATTCTTAGATGACCCCATAATGTTTTAATGCAGTTCGATGTAGTTAGTCCCCAAGATCCTAACGCACCATGTCCTGCAAGGACCTGCAAGGATATGCCAGAGTTATGGGCATTTCTTTTATCAAAATACCCTTATATCTCGTGATACATTTTTTATTCAAATGTGTCTTTATCTTTTCAGATTGAAGGCTTCAAGGACTCCCATTGATTCTAAGGACTTCTACGAATCCAAAATGGCTATTCCTTTCTTGATCGGACATTTTTTAAGCTTAAAATCGACAATACATGTAAAAATAAAAATGTGTTAATTTTAACAAAAATAAATTATTTATTCAAAATTATTAAACAAATTTGTGGTTTGTGTGTGGTTTTATTAATTGCAAAGGATATAGGATAGAAAGGAATTCACAAATCAACGGCTGTTAAAAATCTGTTGCATAGCAGTAAGGGGCGTGCGATGGCGGCTGGTGGCCACCGAGATTTTTCCAAAAATCAGCAAAAATACCAGGCGAACATAAATGCCCAGAAGGTCGACGAAAAATTTTAGCCTTCGAAAATTTTATGTTGCATACCCAAAAGGGGCACGCTCGTTGGCGGCCGGGTCCCAAATTTGTACTAAAATTCCGCTCAAGTACCAGGCGAACATAAATGCTCAGGTCGACGAAAATCTTCAAATAAAAATTTTCATTGCATACCCGCATGGGCAGAAATGTAACTCATTTAAAATGAGTAATGTTAAGTAACGACTCATGTAAAATGAGTGCTGTAAAAGCGAATGTTAATCAACAGCTGCAGCTGCAGCTCATGTACAAGGGCTGCTGAAAGAAAAAGCATACATATTTTTGGACCATTTCGCTGCACTTTGCAGGTATATAGTCCTTTAGGTTCCCAAGGACTATATCGATGGTATGGTATAACCACGGATATGGTTGTCATCTAGGAACCATAAAGGGGGCGGGGCAGTAGGTTGAGGCGACTGTAAATAATAGCATACATATTTTTGGACCAAGTTCCTGCGCATTTTGCAAGAACTCGGTCCTATAGGTTCGCTAGGACTATATCCTTAGTATGGAATAACCAACGATATATAGGTCATCTAGGTACCAAATTCAGCGATTTTTTGTTTCCCTTGGGCGTGTGGCAGATGTGACTGAAAAATACAAATTAAAAATTTATTAGTTTAAATTAATTGCTGTTACATCCGCTTTTGGAGAGATATACCTTGACAGAGCACCAGCAATGTTAATGCTAGAATCGATTTGGCAACAACTTTGGGATGCGATTTTTTAAATGTCCTATTCCAAGGTATGGGTATTCCAAGGTATTCCAATAAGCAAGAATATATAGGCCATCTAGGTCACAACGGTGCTGAATACATTGTTGTCCATGTTCGGGTAGATTTAGCTGAAAGTACACAAAATAAAATATAAGTATTTGAAAACTAAAATGTATACATTATATTACCTTCGAACTTGGAAAGACACACTCAATGGAACTCGTAAAAGCCCTTTAAATTGACTAAACAATGAAAATATTTATTTAGAGACAACCCCTTGCCATTTGTTCCAAATTTAGAATGACATTTTGTTAAATGTCTATCCATTGATATAGTGGTCATCTAGGTTACAACGATACTGATTATTATCTTGTCTATGGCCTGAAAATACAAAATGAAAAGTTAATTAGTATTTTGTTAAGTTTAAATACCTTTATATTCCGTATACCATTGGAGATACGGACGGTAACATATTTACCCAATAATTTTCACTCACAATATTTTTAACAGCTTTAGACGACTGTTAACTAAATCCGAGTTTTACTGCGCAGACTCAGAGTGCACAAATTGAGCAATTAAACCATAAAATTGAGTGAGTGTCATTTAAATGTAGGTGACCAAAGGCAGATGATCACAGGATAAATTCTTCATTGACACAATAACAACAAAAACCCGTGTGAGCGCGATTCAAAGCTAGATAACGCACAATCAACCACACGCATAAGCAAAAGTAGATATCACTCCAGAATACACCAAAACATACATATGTATGTATGCAGAGAGAGTCGCCAAATATGTACATATGCATGTGTATATGGCTGTTGGTGTATTTATTATCTTCTCATGCATCGCGCTCTCACCAATTATTAAACGAAATTAAACAATTTATATTATTTGGTTAACTTTGAACGGTTTCAATTGGTTTACTTAAGTCAGATTTTGGAAGATAACCCTTTTGAAATTCGTGAACATCGGCAGAACTATAAAAACTTGTATTCGATTTTTGTCAAACTTTAGAAAACGATTTTTTCAATGTCAATTGATACTTCCGATCCTCATGAGCCCATTAATACACGCCTTCACGGCATTTGGACGGTATTTACACAAGAATTTTCGCTAATTATATTGTTAAGCAGCTTCACTCGGCTGCTGGCGTTTAACTAAACCAGGCAAATTTTGTGCGCAACCAGAGTGGACGAAAACCCAACGCAGAGCAAATTGAGCAGGCAAGGCACAATTTCGACTGAGCGCAACTCAAAGCTAGATAACGAACAGGCAATCACATGCATCAATAGACACGTGCAGAGAGAATCGTCAAAAATGTATGTTTATATGCGTGCTTGTGCATTATCTACCCAATGCGGTGCGCTCTCCTGAATTTTTGTGAGCATGAATATTTTTTGAGCAGGCACAAAGCGTACGATCACAAGATAAGTGCATGCAAGGGAATAGCCAAATATATACAAATGTATGTGTGTATATACATACATACATATGTATGCATGCTTGTTCATATTCTCCTCACAAGTTTTACTATTTAATTATATGTATATAAATTATTCACTTATTGAGTCTGATTCTAGAAATAAATGATTGTAAATGTCTTTAAAATCCGCAGAAAACTTTATTCTCCATACCGTCTCATATTACCATAACGAATATGTACCCTACGGACGATATTTGTCCGAGAAATTTCACTTCTAATATTTGTGTACAGCTTTACTCGACTGCTGGCGTTTAACTAAAATAAATTGCGCAGACGCAGAGTGGACAAAAAATCAACGCACAGTATGTATGTATGTATTTATGTATATTGAGCAAGCAAACCATAAACTCGACTGACATCATTCAACGGTAGATAATGCATGACTACGACAAACATACATATAAATGCAGAGATAATCGTCAAATATGTACATATGTATGTATGTGTATATTCCTGCTAGTGCATTATCTATTTATGCTCTATTTTCTGTGATTTGCGGTCTTGTGGTCTTCTTTATTTCTGAGTTCGTTTGACCCCAGTAGTCAATTGCACATTATTCCAAGAGAATTGTGGACAGCCGTAACTTAATTGCAGGTTGTGCGAGAATATTATTGTACATACAAATGTTAAATATGCAGGTTTGTATTTTGTAATAATTTAAAGTGAACATATGTAACTCCGGAAATTAAATGCCGATCGTCAAATGGTATACCTCTTTAAAAGGTCGGGGTCTATAGAACCAATTGAAATAAAACATGTTTTGTAAGCCCCCCTTTTTTTTATATAAATTTTAGATTATTTAATCTGTTTAAATATAAAAGGCTTGTCTTGGCTTTAATTACTAAGATATCAGCATAGCCACGAAGTAATCTACGGTAGAGTATTATCTCTGATTATCAAATTCGCAACTAGCGGACAGTATGTGTTGAAAAATATGCAGAGTTGCCAAGGGAAAAGGAGAGTTGCAGCTTTTGTGACTAGGCACATTTGCGCATACACATATTTTCGTTTAGCCTAATAAATTCATACATATATATATACATACATACATATATCTATATATAAGTATATATGCATAATGGTTTCTGGGCGCACAGAAATTAGAACAGGCAGATGATCACAAGATGAATTCTTCATTCAGGGAGAGTGACTCAAAGCTAGATAACGCACAAACAACCACACACAAGCATAAGTAGATGCCTCTCTAAAATACACATACCCAACATGTGTATGCAGAGAGAATCGCCAAATATGTACGTATGAGCATAATAAGATAACGCACGCTTTGTTTATTATCTCTGGCTTTGGCACTTCTCCGCGCATACAGTTGTTGGTGTGCTTGTATATGCTGGACAATTGTGACACGCTCTCACTCGAATTTCGATCGCTTGCTTTTTTGCTGTGCGCCGGTTTTTTCGTCTGCTTGAGGTACTCCTATTCTCATTTTAATAATCAAATTCATAACAAGCGGGCAATATATGTATGTATGTATGTACATATGTATGTTGAAAGTGTACTTTGAAAAGAGAAGAGTTACTGCTTTTGTACCCCACGCCAATGGGCATTTGCATACATACAATGTATGTATGTATGTATGTCATTTTATTTTTGTCTAACAAAATGCAGAATAGTGTCTCGGCGCATACTCAAGACAGGTTGCTCTTTGAGGAATAAACAACGAAAAAAATTCGTGTAACCTCGACTTAAAGCTAGAAGAAAAGCACACACAAACATAAGAAGATATCCAGAAAAATGGTTTTGATTTGTGGAGTTATCTAAGGATCGAATACTCTAGACTCGTTCAGAAATTTGTCAAAAAAGTTTAATAAAGATTGTACTAATACTATTTTCAAACTGAAGACCCAAATTGGTACATCTGCATCTAATTTGGAATTTGTTTGTAACTTTTGATATTTTCGAAAGAGGAAGATTTGATAAATTTAAAACCCAAGCAATTTGCATTTTTATGGCCTGTATTAGCATTTGCATTTCTGTGGTATTTAAATCAGTAGATACAACTCTTTTATAAGGTAGTGCAGTATATTAATAAAGATGGTGGAGGTGGAGTTAGTCATTCCTATGCATGGGGAGTGCTGTCAACGGGTGAGCGACTGCCTTAAGCCTGCGGCTGTACGCAGCGTGTATTCTCGGGCAGATCGCAGATGCCCTTCAGAGCGTTGAAGTACTTATTGCCGCAGCTAACTTGCAGGGGCTTGCCGTAGCGACAGATATAATAGTTGTTGCAGCTCGTCAGGGAGGCCAGCATGAAGCCGTCGGGCTTGTTGCGGCACACGTAGCTGGTGTAAAGGTTCATGCTCAATTCGTTCGTTGCCGAAGCCATCTCCATTGGCTGCTGCTGTGTCTCGGGCAGGGGGCTGTGGAACGGTCTCGCGGCGGGTCTCACATGAACAGACGAGGGTCTTACCTTACTGCCCGATGCTCCAGGGGCGCAAATGGTGGTTGTTTGTTGTGTGCACGGTGTTGTTTCTGGTACAATGCATGTGGTTGTTGAGCAGGTTGTTGTTGAGCAGGTTGTGGTCACTGTTGAACAAGTGGTTGTGGGCACTGTTTTACAAGTGGTTGTTGTCACTGTTGAACAAGTGGTTGTTGTTGGTGTTGTACAGGTGGTTGTTGTCACTGTTGAACAAGTAGTTGTTGTTGGTGTTGTGCAGGTGGTTGTGGTAGGTGTAGTACACGTGGTTGTTGTTGGTGTTGTGCAGGTGGTTGTTGTCACTGTTGAACAAGTAGTTGTTGTTGGTGTTGTGCAGGTGGTTGTGGTAGGTGTAGTACACGTGGTTGTTGTGGGGGTTGTACAGGTGGTTGTTGTTGGTGTTGTGCAGGTGGTTGTTGTTGGTGTTGTGCAAGTAGTTGTAGTTGGTGTTGTACAGGTGGTGGTTGTTGGTGTTGTGCAGGTGGTTGTAGTAGGTGTAGTACACGTAGTTGTTGTAGGGGTTGTACAGGTGGTTGTTGTTGGTGTCGTACATGTGGTGGTTGTTGGTGTGGTGCACGTGGTTGTTGTTGGTGTTGTGCAGGTGGTTGTTGTTGATGTTGTGCAAGTAGTTGTAGTTGGTGTTGTACAGGTGGTGGTTGTTGGTGTGGTACACGTGGTCGTTGTGGGCGTTGTACATGTGGTGGTTGTAGGTGTCGTACATGTGGTGGTTGTTGGTGTCGTGCACGTGGTTGTTGTTGGCGTTGTGCAGGTGGTTGTTGTAGGTGTTGTGCAAGTAGTAGTAGTTGGTGTCGTACACGTGGTTGTTGTTGGCGTTGTGCAGGTAGTTGTTGTCACTGTTGAACAAGTGGTTGTTGTCACTGTTGAACAAGTGGTTGTTGTTGGCGTTGTACATGTGGTGGTTGCCGTTTCTGGCTTACAGGGGGTGGTCGTTTCGCAGGTGGTAGTCACGGGTGGGGCACATGTTGTGGTTACTGTTTCTGCACATGGTTCTGCGGCAGTGCCGGAATTACCACCAATCAATGCTGTAGCTGATGTTTGCATCACCTCAACGCATCCAGTGTTATAGGTGACACATCCCTGCACCTTAGGATCAAAGAAACGCGAGCAGGTGGTCTCCATGGCGACTCCATTCTGGCACTCGTAGTATTTAGAGCAGCTACCAGGCACCAGAGCACGGAATCCATTAGACTTGTTCACGCAAACAAAGCGGCGGTACAGCTGGTTATTCACGGCTGTCACTGAGGGCCTTATGTTTGCGGCACCCGTGGTGGCCACCAGTAGAGCCAGGCAGGCAAGGACTAGAAAGGGTTTAAACAGATATATGTATGTAGGTTAGTCCTTCCTTCTGGTAAGACCGTCGGTCGTTGTATACCGTAATGAGCTCTCATCTTCAAGGAGTTGAGAGCGTTGACAGCTATTCCTGTTGTATTTGCTTGGGCTACCAGTAGACTTGGCACAAAGAGTGCTTTACTAAAATGACAATATCGTCGGGGGCAGTCGCTTTTATATGGTAGCGCCAGTTGCCGATAGGCATCTGAAGTACATTAGTATTGTTTTGTGCTTTATCGACATGTTTATTAGATAGATGTCAGATACGGTGCTGCCAGCCGTTGTTACCTTGATATTAACTGCTGTTCGAGATGCTGTGCGGTAAGTATTTTTTTGTTTTTGATGTCTTGCCCATTGGCATATCTTATCAAAATAACTTGCAGCTGCTGAGCGCTGACTTCTTCTTTTTTTAATTTATTTAATTGTTCGCACTCGGAAATTTCACAAACGGAACACTGCTTCCTTCCTTTCAAGCCCCAAACACAAATTAACATCAATTTAGTCACTAAGTGCCAAAACATTGCCATCCTGTGGAAATTGGACACATTGTCAGGCCAACATTTGCATTAATATTGCAATAACCAGCAACAGCGTGGAGGTCCTCTGTCGAGGGCTCCTGAATTCTCCGCCCAACAAGACCATGCGTCCCACAGTGTGCACACCTCTCTCTCTCTCTCTCTCTCTCTCACTCACTCTTGGTCTCTGTGCGTGTGGTCAGTGCTCGGTGACGTTAATTTATCAAAGGAATTTACAATTGTTTAATTAATTAGATGCTTGCCACACACACGCACACACACAGCATACCGAAACACAAAGATGAGTACAACTAAGCATCGCAGTAATTTGAATTGAATTGTGGTCGGAAGTATTCTAGTTTAAGAATTTGTGATTACATTTTTTAAATCTCTACACCCACGACCAAACGAGCTACACAATACTCATTGATTGACTGACTGCGGAAAATCCACACCAAACATGTTTTTCATCCAACATGCTTCAGAATTCATTGAAGACGTGCTTCGCTCATTCCGCTGTGGTGAAAAACTTTAGGACCAAAGCTGAAACTTGTTTATTTCTATATATAAAACTGTTTGACATTACTGACTGACTGAATGACTGACTGACTAAATGACTGACTGAAATTTATTTCCAAAGATCTATACGAAAATCATTTTAGACGTGTTTCACACTTTTTACAGAATCCAATCTTCCAAGGTGGAAAATGCTATTCAAAGATTTTTTGGGATAGGTTTTAAGTTTTGCCCCAAGCTTATGTTCAAAGATCTGCGTAAGAAATTAATGAATACGCGTTTCAGCGATATGGGAAATTCCACACACAACGGTGGTTAATTGGCGAAAAAAGGTTGTATAAAAGTTATTTGCTTAACATCCGAATCGGCTATAAAATCATATGCAAAAGATTTTTGTGAGATTTCATTTGATTCGTTCTTGAGTCAAACGTTTCATAGACGAAAGTTTATTCTTTAGCTTCAAGATTCTCATCGCAAGAGGGCGGAGAAGAAGAAGAAGAGTGGAAAGGTAATATATAAAATTTTAAGCACAAAACGTTCTACGAACAAGGCTGGGCAATACCCGCTATAAAATAAAGAAAGTGTGTTTTACAGATTTGTATAAGTCGAAGAGCTCCAAACGAACTCGAATCTCATTTCAAAGCTTTAATTGATTAGTTTTTTAAAACTTGATTCTACGATTGCGGAAATCCTCTGATTATCATTACAGCACAATAGGTCGATTGTTATCAAAATATATGCCTAATAGAATTTCTTATTATTGGACAATTAGTCAGTTGTAGACTAAAGTTTATTGATTGCACTTTTCATTGATAAAATTGTCGAAACTTGTCGCAGCACATGTTTTCGCGTATTTTCTGGAATCCTCACGATAACCATCAATGAAGTCGATGTAGTATGCTAGATGTTTTCAATTATAATCAAATTGATAAGAAATCACATTGATAGACTGTAAGTTCTTCGAAGAATATATGAAAACTCTGTCGTTTCCGTAAAACGTAGATTCATGCGTGTGTGACGGCATCTTGCTCTACGCGTCCAACATCTTTCGAGGCACATCAAAGACAATTATCAAAAACTTCATTACCAACAACTTGCCTTGAACCGTCCGCCAATCTTGTGCCCAACGAATATGCTCTAGGTACAAATGTACGCATGTGAAAATATTACTCTTTAAGTCCAAAGAAAGGGTATTTATGCTATATTAAAAAAAGTTAATAGCTTTTGCTGTTTTGCTCGAAAGCTATTAAGAAAAATTAACAAGAATTTGAATGTAAGCTTAATTTCAATAGAAAATAGCCAGAGATTGTCTAACTGCCCAACTCCAAACTTGAATATAGACAGCATTTTTTTATGGGCTCGGGCAAAGATATCCTTTAAGGTCAAATAAATTTCGTTACTGTAATTTGTGCCACACTAAACAAAACCAAACTCGATGCTAAATTTGTATCTGAAACATTGATTAACATTTTTAGCCCATTTGCCATTTGTACAATTTCACAGTTTGCAGCTTAAACGGTGTGATACTAACAATTTCTATATCCACAAGCACATGAAAATTAATTTTAAATTAGAATTCAATTTGGGATACGAAAAATGATCAAACAAACATTAAGCGTGGCACACCGAAAACGACAGCGACAACAACAACAACAACAGCAGCAGCAACAGCAGCAACAACCAGGCCACAACAACGACAACGACAACAACTTGTTAGGCTATAAAAAGTGTTTGCTATTACCGGCAATTACATTAAAATCAGTCAGAACAACAACAACAACAACAACCATATTAACAACAAGAACAGCAACAACAAAATATACATACATATAATAAAACATTTCAACGAAATTGAATTGAATTTCTGTAACGACAACCCTTTCAAGGTGGAAGGTGGGCGGCTGCGGGGCTGCGGGGGTGGCAAGTGCGCTGTTTCTTTTTTTTTTTTTGGCGGGGAGGGTAAGGGACGGTAACTTAACCGAAGGCAACAACTGTGCAAACATTTTGGGTCAACATTTTTTGATATTGGTTAACGCCTGCAGCGCATTAGCCAACACTGCCAGCCTGAGTGATGGCAAGAGAGCGAGAGAGAGAGAGAGAGAGAGAGAGGGGGAGAGAGAGGGGGGGGGGGAGACTCAGCGAGACAGCACGTTAGGTTTATCTCTGACCAGAAACAATAGTTTAAAAATTTAAATTATTTATGCGAAAAACTTTAAATTTTTCATGTGTTTCCCTTGCTTATTTATGCGACTTTATTTTACAGTTGACTAAATGCGTAGCATTAAACAAGAAAAGAAGAAGAAAAATACGACGAAGAAGTAGAAAAACAGAAACAAAAGAAATCACTTAACCCTTGAGCGACCCCGACACATGCGAAATTGACTTGAATTATCGAATTTCGTATGGGTTTCTGCCACTGGGCATGGGCATGGTCTGTCGGGCGACCCTTTTATCAAACTTGAACTCAAGTTCAGGCACAAGAGCAATAAGCATGTACAAGCATGACTTTGTAATACCCTATACATTCTACTTGTATACATGTCATCAATCATTCAAACATGAATTTTTAAATCGATAAACAATTCTTAAAATAGTACATACTTCAAAAACGATTTCAATATTTGTTAAACTATTAGAATTGGATTGAAGGTATAATTACAACTAGGAGGTACCCTGCTCCCAGTTCGAAGCATTCGTTATTTTGCGTAAACTCTATATTTAAACTTATATGACAATTTTTCTGCCTATAGCTCTTATGATCTCAGAGATGTGTAAAGCAAAACAAGGGCTGGAAAATCGGATAACTTCCTAGCCGAAAAAAACCTTACACTATAGTTTACCGGATCTTCTGTCTACTGTCTGATACGCACATTTGCCTAACTGCAAATCTTTAAGAGTTTTCTCGGCACGTATGCACGTTTTGTACTTTAACTCATCGTGTTTCACAGTGCCTACAAAAGAAAGATACATAAATGCATAAATGATTAAGTCTCCAAATAACCCAATTTCCACATTGATCTAAGAATACAAATTATTAGCCAATATACCCTACAATTTGAAATAGGGTATCAAAAAAGAAAGAGAAAGAGAGAAAGACGGGCACACATGACGCGTAGTCGAGGGAAACGAGGGAATCAAACGGAATATAAATCAGTTTAATGATTTTTATGCCAGAAAACAACAAAAAGCATATAGAGACAGAGACAGAGAGAGAGAGAGAGAAAGAGAGAAGGTGGATGAGAGTGGAAAAAGTAGAGCGTGGGCTGTGTTTGCATTGCTTTGCTTGCCGCCGGAAGCGGAAGTTGGCGAAGTGTGCGAAAAAGCTCAACAAAAAACTGAAAATATAAAAATAAAGAATTGGACGCCGGCTGCTTTAAAAGTTGCTGGCGCACAATTTAAGGCATCGCCGGCTTAAAGCAAAGGCCTGGCATTTCGTCCTGCAATTTCCTTACGAGCCAAATGGTGATTTTCTCGTACAAATTAAGCTCAATTGAATTGCGATTGCAATTCAATTACAAGTTGCTTATTGATTTTTCATCTGTGAAATGCAAGATTGCCATGGAGTTAAGTTTCCAGTGCTCGCTTAAATCATTTAAAGGCCGCATTCCGTTCGCATGGCCCACCTGCCTGACAGACAGACAGACAGACAGACACCCTGGCGCTCTTGTACTGCTGTTGCCATATCTCAACGTTTAATTAATGTCAGTGACATTTGTCAAGTTGAATTTCATAATTTTCGCTTCAGACCCGCTTCCAGCCTACCGCCCACCCGCCTGGCATCCATTGCACCGCCTACGCCCCCATATCCGGCCCCGTCACAGCCAGCCGACCCACAAGCGACTCACCAAACCGGCGTCGTCAGCATGGCACCTGCAGTGACAGTGCCACGCCCCCTCATTTACCCCCAGTAGCTATCCCCTCCACCACCACCTGCACACCACCTCCATTGGACTGCCAACATTAGTTTCAATAATAAATTAACCTGTAACTCAAACTCGGCTGCTTATCTTGCCATAAGTCAGTCCAAGTCAGTCCAATGCCTTTTGCACTCCACTGAGTCGCGTACGCAGCGCAAAATTTAGTTAGCAGAGTGCACTCGACTGTGTGTACATGTGTGTGTTTGTTCTGTGTGTGTGCGTGTGTGTTGTGTGTATCTGGCATGCAAGTAAATTTATTTCAACACAAGACAAACTCATGCGTTGTCTCAGTGCCATCTTCCTGCGCCGTCTGCCAGGTGTTTCCCAGCCAGGACTCAAGATCCAGGAGCCAAACTTTTGCCGGCGTGTGCTTAGTTCTTGCTTTCTTTTCAATTATTTATCAGGCTGCCAGCAACGAGTTTAGTTAATGCATGCGAAACAACAATGCCGAGCACGCATATTATCAGGGGCCGATAAATTCTCTGTGCCAAGGTAGAGCCAACGAAACTATATATATAAATACATATATAGGTGAGTGTCAGAGTGTCTAGAGATGGCTAACATTGGGGCAAAAGTTAGAAATCTTTCTTTTTCTTCTTTAAAGCCTCAAATCTCAATGTGGGTCATCATTTTTTAACACTGATCCGCATGTTTTAACATTAAGCTTAAACTAAGTTGTAAACTCTCTTTAATTTACGATGATAAGTTTGGGAATAAATTTCATTCTTTCAGCAATAAGTGGGGAGCGAGCAACAAGGGTTTTCATTGGATTTGTCTATGTTCTACAAATATTTCCTCCATATGTACACGTAATGTGTGGAAATGCATCTTGCATATGCAACTGCCGCATTTGTGAGTCGATAGCGCTTAGTTGTGCCTCCAACTGGAAGATAATTACTACAGGTCCTTGACCCGGACTCATTAAGGCCTTCATTTCTCCGTCTCAAAGCTGGCCTGGCAGAGGCTGCAAGTGGCATACTGCACAATTTTGAGCTTGAGAAGGCGCTAATAGGACATTCCCTACAAATTGATGACCGCTGCCAAATACCTTCAATCGACTTATATAAATTTTGCCGAGTTTTAATTTTAGGTATGTTTTTAGGTTTTAGATAGCTAATTTCATAAACACCCAAACACCCAAACGGCTAACATTAATTGCAATCTTTTTTATCTACGTAGATATTTTCGTTCAGCTCAATTTAGCATACCTGAGAAGCCACTCTCATTTGACATGTTTCGGTATATGCTCACTTTTGGTTTTACACACTTTTGGCATTTTATGATTTATGCGATGTACGATAACCATATAAATGTATATATTTATCATTCGCTGGAGTCATCAGCATTTGCGAGTCACAAAGCAAATCCCTTTACAATACGCAGTACTCACAAAAACTTTAACGCAGCAGAAGCAACTCCATAAAGGCTCCCCCCAGCCCATCGAATGCCCGAGCAGACGAGCACATAAAAACGACAAACATACGTGCTCATATAGGTGTGTATGTATGTATGTATGTGTGTGTGGGTGTGTGTAAAAAGTAACGCTGAAATAAAAATAACTGAAATATGCACACACGCACACACCTTTACGACTGGCTGAAGGAGTAAAAATGTTATGTCGAAAATGTACAGCGAAATTTACACGCTAAATGCGTCCCAAAAGAGAGCAAGAGCCAAAGTCATTAAATGTTGGCCAGGTGGATGTGTGTGTGTGTGTGTGTGTGTGTGTATGCACATGTGTGTGAGTGTAGGCCCCAAAAAGGTTTTACATGTCATTGCGGCCTGCCACACACACTCACACACACACACACACCAAGAGCCACGCAATCCGAAAGAGCGACCCAGAAATTGACATAAATACATAATGAGCAACAATTTCAGGTGCTGCTGCGACTTGCGCCCGCCCTCACATACTGCGGCAAACTTTTGGTGGGCGTGGCCAAGGTGCGTGTGTGCTTTGAGGCTAAAAAAGCGTAAACTCTTACTTTAATTTCCCGCCGGAATTGTCCCAAGAAAACGCCAGTCAAGACGTCGAGCCTAGTTGTAAGCAATTAATGTGCTTCTCCACAAAACTACTGAGAATAGAGGCGAAGTTATTTTAAAACTAATGAATGCCCTCATAGAATCAGGCCAGGATAACAACGGAGCTTCATCCGCGTTCTTTAAGTTTCTTTTGAAAGAAATTTTGATGAGAAAATAAATGATTACTTGAATAACCCGTTCGTAGTTTCAACCTATTGTTACAATAATATATACAATATTTATATTATATTCTGACCTAAAGTTAATTACAAATGATTGTTTATCTATTATTTTACTACACGCTTTTTATGAATTTATTTGCATTTGGGGAGAGTAGACAATACTTAAGAATATGCAATTCTTTCAATTAAGAGAATTTGTCAATGCGAAAGCAATGAATTATATCGATATGGCTAATAGGGAGTTATAATCAACAGTAATGCGAGGTAATAAAGTTTGCAAATCGACAGAGCTGATTTTCTTATTTTATATCCATTATCTATTATTCATTATACATTACTCATTATGCAAGGGGAACTCTCGACAAATCGATTATATATATATTTTTATCAATTGTTGTGCTTGGCTTAGATAATCTATATAAATAATGGAAACCTAGTAAATCGTTCAGTTAATTACCAAATACTATTATTCAAAACTAGTATTATTCATTGCCTGGGAAATTCGCTCGTGCACTCGATTTGACAAGAGTGTAGCAAGTGCAATAAGATAGCTCACAAGCTTGGCCTGGCTGGGCTAGTGTATAGAAAAGCCAAAGTCTTTGCCCGGTCTGCTCTAATATTAAGGCCAAATTGTTGGCTGGCAGAGTTCACACGAAGCGAAGAATTCTCGTGAGACATTTTCAATTATTTATTATTTATGCATGGCTTGTAAGCGAGGGAAGGGTAGATACGTCTTAGCAACCACTAGCCATACATATGGTATGTGTCCTCGTGTCGAGACTGGTCCTGTCAGTTGACAAATTTGCGCCGTGTCCTGGCGAGCTTTAATGTGGTCGACGGCCAAAGTAGCAAGCGAGTGCTACGTGAAAATTTCGTTAAGAAAATTATTTACATTTGCAAATTTTATGAGCTTTGTTTGGGAGCGTTAAGGCAACTCTCCAAAGGGCTGCATGTTTAATGTAATGCAGTGTGTGCGTGTGTGTGTGCGTGCGTGTGTGTGTGTGTGTGTGTGTGTGTGTGCTCGTGTAGGTGTAGCGCTCAGCCCACTTTTGGGGCACCTCTAGCTCAAACTCTACCTCCAAACAACCTGTGAAGCTCACAGTCTGCATGTCTTGCTTTCTGGGCTCCACGTGTCGTACTTTTTAACCGTATTAAATTACATCCCTGTTGGCGTTTATTAATGGCGCAAACTTTTAATGAGAATGTGCATATTTAATTGCAGAGCTAAGAGAAAGAGATGGCATCAGAGCGTGGCAGAGAGAAAAGGTGAGAGAGAGAGAGAGAGAGAGAGAGAGCAAGAGAGTTAGCCTGAGCGCGACTTTGTTTTTAAAGCTGTTGCTATCTGGGCAACCGCTACGATATTTTCCCTCCCTCTCTAGCGTTCTCTCTCTAGTTCCATCTCTTTCTCTCTCTGAAGCCATATTTGTTTACCTACTGCGCGCTTTGCCAGCAGGAATGGTTTCTGGGAGTGCTACTTAGCGGCAACATCATCAGCATTAATGTGCCCAGGTCTTCATTATAATCAGCGCTGGGTCGCCAACGCAAATTGTCCATTTGTTGTTGTATTTAAAATATGTACTAATTTCAGGGCGGACATAAAAAGCCAATCGGCTGACTTGAAAGCATCGACACGTGACCGTTTTTGTGGCGTGCTTCTAAAAGGGTTTCAAATTTAAGACTTTGCAAGAAACTCTAACAATTTCAGCTACTCGTATGTTCAGCCTGAAGAGATCTTATGTCACTAATTAATAATTTGTTATTATGCCAGCATTTAAAGTGCAAAGCTCTTAAAAGACCAATGCAGTGCGAAAAACAGAACAGAAGTAATGAAATGTGCTTGAACTTTTTGCCAATCTAATGCACTCCGTTGAAAAACTCTCTAGTGAAACTTTGTTAGCCATATTTGATTGCTTTTCGAATGTAATTAATTAAATACTAGCAAAAACTGCAGCTGTGAGTGCTTCACTAGAAGATACCCTATAATTCAGTTGAAAGATATGTAAAATATCTACAGACTTTAGTTGGGATAATTTAAGCCCCAGCTTTGTTCTCTACTTAATTGAATTGCATTTGAAGTTTCCAAAAGGTTTGACAATTGTCTGAGCGCAATGTTTACAGGGTACAAATGTGCAGTCAAGGGCTTGTAATAAAGTTGCTATTAAATATTTATGAAAAATAAATGACAAAAATAATTTTAATTAAATTCATTTTCATTTCCATCGCATTTGGCCATGGTAGAGTGTGGTTCGCGTGGGAAAGCTGAGCTAAAACAAAAAGAACACAACAAATATATTTGTTTTTGTGTGCAGAGTTTTGCAGCTAATTTGCCTAAAAGTGCGGGCAACAGAATATGCAAAAAGTGCAAAATATTTGGTTAGTTTATTCCAGGGAAATGCAAAACTGTAACGAAACGAAATATCATTGAACTCCGGCCACTATCAAAATGAGCTGGCAAACTGAATGCCCAGAAAGTTGAAACCAGACAAACAATTAATTGAGCTGCGGGCTGAAATGTTGTTGTTCAGTTTGTTGCCAGTCCAGGCCGAGTCTGAAAAGAAAATATCACCAAATGCTGGCACTCCGGATGTCAGAGGCGCCAAAATAGCGCCATTTCCGTTTGTCGAGCACTAAAATAAATATGTATATATGCCATACGTTCGGGCGCATATGCATATGCACATGCACGGCGTATACGTAATATTTCGCCTGCCCTCACAATAAACGGGTGAGCTGTTGTGCTTGGAGCAGCAGCTGCTGGAGGTGGGCTCGGTGTGCTCTGCTCTCATAATACCAAACCGAAATTGTCAAATAAATGTATTCAAAAAATGCCGACATTCCGCGCTACTGCAAAGCATGCACTGGTAATGGACTTTTAATGTTTGTATTTTTGACTGTGCCCCGCTAAGTAAGTGGAGAGGGAGCAGCAGGAGAAGTTAGCCACTGGAACTGCGGCAACTGCGGCGACACACTTGGCAATATTTTTTGGTTTATAAATATATTAAAATTGTCGCTTTATGGAACATGTTATGTTTGTATATAAACCAAAGGCAAGTATATTAAGGTGAAGGAATCATAAAAAAGACAAAGAAACTTAAAGAAAGAACAGAAGATCATTAACTCGGGAACCTAATTTTCAACAGGCTTTTCATTTTACTCTTCTATAATATTAATTGTCTTGCTCAAAAAGTAATCTCTTGTAAATATAGAGTATCGATTAATAAAAAGTATAGAAACATAACTCTGTTACTCTATTACCTATTTAATGTACATTAAACTTAAACTCAACTTAATGTATTTATTGTTGCATTTAGCATTGTTGTATGCTTGATCAAAGGAGGCAATGCTCCGTGTGGATACAGCAACATACTCATATCAGAGACCACAAGTATTGCAGGACTAACTGTCTCGCCTGTCTGCGCATTCAACTCTGACTGTCTGAGTGACTCGTGGAAGCGATTCTGACGTCGCCTGCCGTATGCCATTTGCCCGTCTGCTGCCCCTGTGGACGGGGCTTAATAAATGGCTGACATTTAAAGCGCATTCCCCCTTTCAAAGCCGCCTGATGGCTGACGTTTTTCTGAGCTTTTGTTTCACATTACAAAGTTACATTCCCAGGCTGCAACTCCCACACACACACACATACATACAGCTCTCACTCTTTCTCTTTCTCTCTCTCTCTCTCTCTCTGTCTCTGCCAGACATCAAGCCGTTTAAAAATAATTTTACTTGGTTCCGGTCGCTGGCTGCGCTTTGACTGCCAGCCAAAAAGTACGCTCATATATTTACTTCTAGTCGCCTGTTAATAACCAAATACGCAGTAGAAGGAGAAGAAAAAAATGTAGCGAAAACTCCCCCGAACCGGGCTAAGGAGCCAAGCTCGAAAGCAATCCTTCGTCCACATCCAATGGGCTGTCCACGCAGCTACGAATGTTGCATACTCCATGCCGGGAATTGGGGATTTCGGGCCGCATTTCTTTTATTTATAGGTTGACGCGACGCGGTCTCTCGGTTATATATCGCATCTATATGTGTGCCCCACCCGTCTCATATCCGCTTGTATGGTCGCATTTCCGTTTCAACTTTTTCGGCCGCTCATGAAAAATGGTAAGCGTACAGCGCACAGCAACGGCAAAACGACAAAAAAACACGAAAGAGAATGTCTATCTCCACACGCCGAGGACTAAATACTCTTACACCACAATACCTCTCAATTGGTAACTTTGGTAAAGATATCTTGAAAACCAAAACACTTTTCATACACAATTTCTGGCCGATTGGCTGTAGTTATAGATAGATATTGTATATAGATATATATATATATATATAGATAGATATGATATAGAGAGCCGATGTGGCCGGTCCCGATCCTGTAAACTTTTCGGCTCAAGAATACATATATTTGATATGTTCGGAAATATATCCTTCATGAAAAATGTATAATACCCTCTTAGAGCGTATAAAAAGTTGTCCATCTATATGAACGGCCTGAAACGTCTCTCTCCCAGAGGACTGGGGACTTGCAAAATATGCTCGAGTGGTTTATAATTTTTGCTGGCAAACATTTTTTTGCGGCTCAGTCTGCGTTGGTTTTTGTGGGTCGGTGTCATGGGGTTAATGCCACGCCAGATGAGCTGACAATTGGCGGGTTAAAAGTGCCATCATTTGTTCTACGTTTTACCCGCTGCTGTGTTTCAGCCAGCGACATTTATGGACACATTTCAACTTCAAGTAGCTTTTAATGAACCATAGCAATATGCTAATGTGATGCATAGCATAAGAGCAATAGAGAACCAACAAGATGTGTGTGTATGTGTTTGGCATGCATCTTTATACCGTGTAGAACCTGTCAGTCTTTATAGGATTGTAATCAACTAACCTTACTTTAACTAACCTTCGCCTAATTCTGCACCTATTTTGTAGAAAATGCAATTACGTTTATAGTAAAACTTAATTAGCTGAAAAATGCAGCCAGGCATACACTTCTAATGCGCTTCTGGTGTTTCTCAAGCGATCTTCACACTATCTCAAGAAGCGACCTACAATCTCCGAGCTCACCGCACATTGTGAAATACAACACATTCCCCTATTTATTTTAACTTATTTAAAGCAACTCAACCGCAAGTTAAACACTCGAAAAAAACACATAGCTAACCAGCAGAACGCAGCAGCGGCAACTCATCTGAACTCAGCCCAAACTGGAATCATAATTATTTGACCATTGAAGCTGAACAGTTTTGAAAAACTACCCCATAGAATTTATTCGGGGGCTAGCTACAAAATTTCTTTCATTTTAATGCCAAAAAAAAAAAACAACCGAAATGGTGCGCTGGCCAAATTAATTGAAACTTTATTTGGATTATGAAATTAGCACACGCCCAATGCTCTGGGTATTCTTTTTTTTTTAGCATTAAGCGCTTTTTAATTAGGTTTCCATTTTTTCGAAGGGGATGAAGCTTTTGAAGTTGGGCCATTTTTTTCAAGGGGGTGGGCGGATTAAGTGGTCCATAATTTGACGCCAGTTTTTAATTGTGTGGAAAATTGTTGGCAAGCATTTGAAACTACAAAATTGTTGTTGTGGGCTCCATGGCTGAAATATGCAATTAAACTTTTTGTCGGGCGGGTGGAAGGTAAACAGTCGGAGGCCAGTTCTGACACATGCCAGGACGTGAGATGGAAACTGATGCACATGAGTTGCCATTTTGGGGCAATCAAGCGCAAAATGTAAATGAAAATTGACAGTTAAGATGGCAGCAAATGCTGGCAAAAGTTTGGCTAACAAAAATCACTCATGAAATTTGATTGACTGAATCAATGAGTAAATGACTGAGCCACTGACAGATGGGGCAACAAGAACAGAAACCGAAACCAAAACCAAATCACAAACAAACAAAAAAAATATGGAAGAAAATAATAACGAACAAGTTTCGCTTTGCGGCGGAAATGTCCTGGCAATCCTGACTGCTGCCAGCCTCATGAAAATTGACAATCAAATTGCAAATAGCTTTATCTTGTAGTTTGTTTATTTATTTATATCATTTCGTACACTTCCTGCGCGTCGGCCACAATGAGCAGAGAAGTCATCTGGGAGGCTGACGGCGGCCATAGTTGTTAAGCTCTGTGTTTGAGCGAGTGTGCGTGTGTGTGTGTGTGTGTAGTCGCCATTTTGATATGGCTCATGTGTGCTCGCGCGTGTGTGTGTGTGTGATTGCCTGTCCTTTTTGGCCTGTTATCCTTGGCTTATGTTTTCAATTAAATTTCCATACAATTTTCATGACATGATGAACTACCTAGGACTACAGGCCAGGTCTCGACACGACTCTCAGCTCTGGCTTCCTCTGTGTGCATGCGTGTGTACGTGGGTGTGTGTGTGTGTTTGCGTGTGTCAGTCAATTTATTTAATAACAAACGCACACGACATATACAGTGAAGATCTGTACTGTGCTCTGTTACAAAAGCACCTTCTCCCGTTCCGAGTAATTCACATAAAAATCTCTGTGAAGATTTTTGAATAAATCAAGAGCCAAATATTTTATTTCATTTCATTTACACTCGAATAAAATCAAGCAAAATGCAACTGAGCGAAGATAAAGGCTTAACCATGGCAAAGAAAATGCACATTTGATGCACAAATGTTTCGATTATAGCTTCAAATTTATTATGTAATGCAGTTGTGCTTAAAAGGAAATTTTTTCAAGAGCATTGCAAGTGTTAAGGCGGAATTCTAGTTCTCGATTCGTTCTTTATATTAATCTATCTTAAAAGTTTAAGATACTTATGATAAATACCACAAGTATATGAAATCTTGCTTCTCAACCTTACGGCTAAAAGGCTTGTCATTTATCGAAATTGAATAATTAGTTAATTAACTTAGTTCAATGTCAAATACGTATGAATAATGGCAACATGATTTGCAAACTACAAATTCCTGTCATATGCCTTAGCTGAACCAATCTCGAGATTGAGTTTTTGTTTATGACTTATGCAAGCATCAATCAATTGTTAACGTTAGGCATTTGGCTTTCATTTACAATAAGAGCCGCTCATTTTTTGTATGATCGGACAGGATTGACTGATAAACAATAAGTAAGTTTGTGTATTCGGTTGAGTTGGGGCGCGCAGCAAAGGAAAAGTTCATTTCACTTATGCGAAATGCGTTTCGTTTCACAGGTGAGTGGAAAACTTTAATGTGGCCGTCCGCCCACACAAATGAATCAGGCGTCTGTGTCAGGTAAACTGACAGAACAGCTCCTGGTGCTGCCCACGTCATTTCAATCAAACATTTTTGTTTATGACAGCAGCGTCGAGGTCCAGGCATATGATTTATCATTATGTGACTGTATGCCGACCCATCCACCCTAGACCCACGCCTGTTACGCAACATAAGTACATGTTCAATATATAATAACATAAAATATGATGACCTGCCACATAAATAAAACAGCAACGAACCGGAGAATATTGTAAATGTTTCAAATGTTACAAATGAACACACACACGTCATATATATGATATATGTACATATATGCGTTGTTACATATATATGGCATATGTTGTAGGGTTTGCTTAAGCTCTTACTATGAATGGCATTTGCTTTGAAATATATAACATGATGTTGACAAATTTCGTTCAGAATTGAAACTTAGTAGAGAGAAAGGGTTTATTAATTAAATCGTATTAGATATTGAAAATTTACCCGACTGTCGATTTATTGTACCATATTTTGAAAAACATTTGTATTTGGATGTTTTAAAGAGAATCCTGTGTTGCGTAGGCTGGCGCGGATAGCTTTAATACTCAATTAGGGGAAGTGGCTGCCGACGCCAATCAGAACGAAATCTCTTTCAAATCTGGCACAGAAATCTAAAGTGATATTAAAAATCAGAATGAACTGGCCTCGTCAATTAAAATGGCAACTAAATAAATTAAATTCCAAGTTAGCTGTCATCGGCCAAAAGGCAAACATACAAGTGCCGGCCATTCAAGTGGGCCAGGGTGCAGACAGCAGGGATCAGGTTCTGGCCAAGGCGATAGAAGCAGAGCAGAGCACAGACCGAAGGGCCAGAACTCGTGGCCAGCATCAATGGTCGAAGTGCGCGTTTATTGAATGAAATTAGTCTGCAAATAGTATGGCATAAGCCAGGGCGCATTGGCCTGGTCAACGAGCCGTAAGCCTAATGTAAGTGCCTTGGCTGGAACAATTTGTGCTTGGTGCCTGATGCCCGATGCCCGATGCCTGTTGCCCCGCCCATTCTCACTATATCCGGTCTCTCTCCCCAGCAGTTGTCGTCTGCATTGAAATCGTCCATTAGCTAAGCAGATTAATTGCTAAAAGGTATTTAATTCGCGCTGCTTTTATATTTTAGCCTTCATTCTCCGTTTCAGCCAGACGCATATAACGCTTTTCTTTTTATTTCATTTCTCAATTTCTTTTCATTTTATTCTTCTTTATTTTTTTTCTTTTGCTTGTGCTCTGCTGTGCTTTTTGATAGAAGCTCGCAACTTCCTTGGAAATATGGCGTTAAGTATTTTTGCGTTACTTTTTTTCGTTACTTTTTAATGCTTCATTAGCTACTAATGGAAATTGTGTGACTTTGCGAAAAGCTCTGGCAGTGGCTGCCATTAGAAGTTGCGTGTGGAGGTCTTTCGCTGGGTTGTCGCATTGATACAAAACAGGAAGTTGCCTTGCTAGCTCTATATACGACCGATATTAACTCGAGTTATAATAAATATTCTTGAATTTCTTCATTCATCTTGGCTTATCTTAAACAAGAAATCAATAAAATAAGCTATTTATGATAACCCAATCTTATCAGTGCAAGTGCTAGACGTATTCTTACAGAGATACCTTGGCTATATTAAGTCCTCCATTGAAATTCGTCTTTTTTTAAGTTGTTAGGTGCCAGGCAGGAAAAAAAAATGGCATTCAAGGTATTTGAAGAGAGCGCATAACAGTCAAAAGCAGTATAAAATACAACTAAAAAGCAGCAGCAAATAATTTTAAGAAAGTTGTGTGATTTATGTGCAAATATAACACAAAAGCATGGCAAGTTTTGCACTATAAAAAATACAAGCAGAGCGAAAGAGTGCTAAGAGACACACACACATACAGAGAGAGAGAGAGAGAGAGAGACAGAGAGACTAGGCAATGCAGGTGGCAATGAAGTAGGACAAACCAGGTAGAAAATGAAAATTGCCGATGCAGCTGCTGCCAAGTCAAACAAAATGAATGACGACCAAGGCAGTACAAACTTGAGAAGCTGAGCAGGACAATGGGTAAGCAGAGGGGGGCACAAGAGAGGGGTAGGGAACTGCCTCTAAGCGTCAGCTGAGCTCAGTGAAAGCTGTTCCGGAAAACTTCGGGAAATTATTGAAGTGTAAGTAGAAAAGTAAATGTAACACTTAAGAGAGCAAAACCAGGAAAAGATACATGAAAAGTAGTAGAGCGAGAGATAAAGTTAAAGAGTTAGAAAGAGAGAGAAAATGAGAGATATTAATACAGATTGAGCTACAGGAGAGAATTAAGGTGTAATGGAAATGTTGGAATAACAATCCATATTCACAGAACCTCGCCCGATCGGAAGGAATCTTGTGAAACTAGCAGGATTTCTCATACTGTAAAGAATCTTCTCGCAAAAAATAGTATTATAGAATATTGGAAGCCAACAGATGTGCAAATAACAGCCAATTGACTTTGAGCGAAAGCACCTGCAATTTTATTTGTAAATTTAAAACTGGTGAAGCTTTGTAAATTTGTTGTAAGAGAATCATAAAACGGTTGATTCAGTCAATTAGCTAACATTCTCGTACATCTTTGGATTACGTTGAATATTCTCCTCCATGACCTTTTTGTGTACGTGCTCCCAATGGTCGACCTTTTGGAGCACATCTGGTATAACTTCCCGTATACGGAATCGATCAATTTCGAGACCATCACGTTGCTCAATGTTTGTCTTGAAATTATAATTGGGCGTGTAGCCGTTGAGCTTGAGAAAATGATCGAAATAGAATGGAACAATCTGCTCCTGCATGTTGTCCAGCACCATCACAGAGTCTTGGGTGAAACCCTCGCTAACGACACCATCCTCGGCAAAGGCGCGGACAAAGTTTCTTGTGTTCTCCGAGATAACGACGGGTGGCGGTATAACTTTTGCGACACGCTTCCTGAGATACAGTCTCTGGAGCGGTCCAACACGCTTGGGCTTCTTGTACGGCGGCTCAAGGTTGCGACGCACCTTCTTCATTTCCATATCGATACGACGCTCAACCTGGTAGGCCTGCGCAGAGAGCTTCTCCAGGTAGCGTCGTCGCTTGCGAAGTGTCATTTCCACTTCGCGCACCTTTTCAATATCCATGTGCTCAAACTTGGCGAGTAATTCCAGCACAACGGTGCTGATGGCGCTCACCATGTCCGAGGCATTGGGAATTACATCGCTGGAGCCCCGCACCGTGGCGGGCACAATGCGACGCCAGACTTCGGCGATGATGGCGCGATGCTTGTTGAAGTCCTCGTCGGCAAAAGAGTTCTGAATTGGTTTATCGAGATAGTGCCTGACTCGTGCCTCCATCTCAATGGCGCGATCCTCCATGAAGAATTTCTTGGCTGATTTTCGTGCTACATACTGCTGCTTCTCTTTCAAGTCCTTGGAGCACCAATCTACAAAGGTTTCCAGCCTACCCTGCAGCTCGGTGTGTATAGACAGGGTGTAGTGCATTTCAAGCAGCAGCATGAACGTCTTGTTCTTTAAGTTGTCGATGCCTTCAAGAAAAGTCTCAGCATTGGGAAACACCTGCAACACAGGATGCAGATTGCGCAAGTAGACGTCATAGTAGAACTCGCGTATGGCCCAAGCGTCATCCTTGTCCCTCACGCGAATGTTGACAATGGTACGCTTGGCAATGGACTGGTCATAGGGTTCCAGTTCATACTCTACATCGTCATCATCCTCTGTAGCAATACTATTAAGCTCGGACTCCTCGAAGTCGCCGCCCAGTTTGCCGCGTTTCTTCACTGGCACCAAATGGATCCAATCGTGCTCGGCGCGCCATTCCTCCTCGCCGAGCAGATAATGAAAGTTCTGCAGCATCACGCAACGTATCCAGTGACCCTCAATGAACACAATGTCCATGTTGAGCATTGTGAGTTCGCGCTCCAATTCGCGGAATTCTTGCTTCATTTTGTCGGTTATTTCGTAATAGGTCTTCACTTGATACACCTGTGTCATGGCCGCATTATATTCTTTCTTTTCCCATTTCGCGAAAAGTCCTTCGTAGAGGAGCTTGGTATTCTGCATGTGCTGCCAGTGGCGCTCGTTGAGCGTATCATAGATTTTGGTTCGCACCATTTTGCCTTGAATCAATAGAGACTCATACTTAAGACGCATCGCAACTTTCAACAGCTCCACACCAGTCTTGAAGTTAAATGTTTTCACTGTTGCGCGGCTTTTAAGCTCATCTATGTAGTTCTCATCGAGGTCGGTGATAACGGAGCCATAGTATTTAGTTGCGCCGGGTCCCATCAGGGTGTTACGCACATCCGGAACCGGCACCTCCAGTCTGAGGCGCAATCCATTGCGAAGGCGTGAGCTAAATGTAAAGAAAGAATCTTTGGGACCCAATAAGGCTGCCTGCTCCTTGCGTTGACCGGAAAACGGCAGCATGCGATAGGGGTTCTCTTCCTCAGCATCGACGTCAATAGGTTCCGCCTGAAAGCGTGAGCGACGCATTTCCTCGAAAGGTACCAAGGGTTTTCGTACATAGTCTAAAGGTATCTTAGTTTCGTCTTCAAGCAATAGAAAGCTGCCGCTGTCTTTGGATAGATTTGTGCATTCCGAGCTGCTAAGCGAGCTTAGGCATTCCTCAATGCTCTTCAAATCCTCCTCCAGCTCGGCCACGATTGCCTTACGGTCGACCAATAGGTGCTCCTCGGCAGGATCAATGTCCTTGGTCTCGTACAGAGCCTCGCGGGTCTCGCGCAAAAATTCCAGGTACTGTTTACGTCCCGGAAAATCGAGAGTTGTCAGCTCTTCGGGGTCCCGTGAGTGAAAAACAAAGTCATACGGATGACAGTGGTCCAGTACTACCTCCCTGGCTGCATCCTTGCCATCAGTGCGAGTGGCCGCCAAGTGATCAGCGATCATCTTCTCGAAATCATAGCGAGGAATGGTCAGGTCTTCGTTCATATATTTCTTACAAGGTGGATTCGCCTTGGTAAAATTTACAATCGGTACCCTTTCCTGTTGTTCTTGTACTGTAATCTTTGGATATACCGTCTTCGTTTGGTAATGCACATGAACGCTCTTTGCCTGGGTAGGGTCCCAGTGATCGTGATGGTGGCGTGCCTCGAATTTGTCAGTGTAGGGACGCTTCGTAGTCCGCACATTGGCAAATTTGATGTGATCAGGCATTACCTTCTCCAACATCGGCAACCCCGAGTTTTGGATGGCGTCGTTAAACAAGGCGGAGGGCACACGCTCAGCGGCGTAATCTCGACGCCGTCTCGGATGGACGAGAAGCGTTTTCTCTCGAAACATTGGGGCTGGCATGTTGCCGCGCTGATCAATGGGCACATTGTCACCACCGGCCTTCATGCGATTCTCCTCATCCTCATTGTGCTCATTCTGATCAGAGACTTTAATTATCTCCTGTGGCGGCACCCAGTCGATATCGAATTCCTCCTCTTTGACATCACAGGGCGATTGTTCACGCAATTGTTTAGCCTCCACACAAGTGAGACCCAGGAGATCCATGCGTGCCAGCTTTTGCTTGAGGTGCTTCGCCTTGGCCACTTTGCTCTTAAGGGCAATGTACTCCAAGGTGGTTTCTACTTTGGAAACATCAACCATGTCGGCTTCCAAAAGATCCGGTGCATCGGGCACTATGATCTTTTCGGGAAATACATAGCGAATGAGATTGAACTTCTTGACATGGTACTTCAGTTTGGGTTTGACCAGTTTTAGATTCTTCCGCATCACACGATGATAATGTAAGCCCAGACGCTTGTCAATGAATTCCTTAATGGCACTCTTCTGTTCGCGTTTGTGCAGCAGCAGCGGTTGCGGTGGGAATAGATCCAATTTGGGATCATCCGGATCGAGCACCTTTATAATGCCGCGCTCAACGTCCAGCTTAATGGGTTCCTTCCGTGGTGCCAGCTGATTGAGCCACTCGTCGCGAGTTAGGCAGCCCTTCACCGTGCGCTGACCCTCCATGATCTGATGATGATGTAGCTTGCCGCGCAGACCATCACCGTGCTTGAAATGAAAGCCACGCAGCTGGAATTTATCACCTACTTTGCCCACCTTCAGGTAGTCCTCATCATCGCTGCTCTGCTCGCTGGGCGTAGTGCCGACGCTACCTTCAATGCTATCCTCGCACGCCAGCCGCTGCTCGGCATCGGGGAATTTCTTCAGTTTGCCCGTCCGCTCCAAAAAGAACTCCTGTGTTACTATGGCCTGATCCCTGCGCACACAGTTCTCCTTGTGCATAATGGCCTTTAGGCGCTCGGTCTCTGTCAGCGTTTTGGGGAAGAACTTGCGCTTTCGTATTACAGGCGGAATGTACTCAAACTTGCGAAAACTACGCTCAATATCATCATCGATTTTGGCCACATCCTCAAGCAGATCTTTCTCAGCCACGGTGCGTGCCTGAATCTCCATAGCGGCTGCCTCCAATTTTTTTTGCTCCATCTCCCGCTCAGCTTGGCGGTACTTGTTGCGCAAATAAATGTCCTTGTAGCGCGCCTCACGACGCTTTTGCTCATCGGCGATTTTCTCTTTGTTGGCTGGCTTATCTGGCGAGCGAAACAGCTCCGCCAGCTTGAACTCCTTTGGTGGCGGCTCTTCTTGCACTGGCTGATCCTTGATCTTAGTATTGAATACGGCCGGAATCGCTAAGCGTTCCGCGTGCAATTCCCTTTCCACCTTGTCCGCGGTTTGCTTTTTAGTTCGACGGCGTGCCATATAGCGCACTACTCGCCAATAGGTCTGTTGATTCTGTTGCTCCTGTTCGTCCTTTTCGTATGTGTTCTTAAAGTCCATGCCCTGAAAATCTAAATTCAGAGGATTTTCCAAATCGATTACCTCGCATATGTGCGTATCGGAAGACTCTGAGCCTGTGCTGGCGCACACATTGTCCCCTTGCTTGACCATCTTGCTAATCATCTTGAACTGCTGGTCCTCGGTCAGTTTCTTGTAGCGCAACGCACTGGGATTGACCAGACAGTGCGTTTTGCGCGGATCCTGTGTGAGGAAGAACTTTTGACGAACCGGCGACAACTTGGACAGTTGTTGAAAATTTTCTGGACAGCGTCCAATGTGTGGGGGCGGCGCTCCAATCACATAGCTAGCCTCGCAGGGCTTCTTCCACTGGTCACCCTTAAAGTTCTTCGGGCGCGCGGACGGCACATGATACGAGTCAATCATTTCCTGTGAATTCACATCTTTCTTTTTGCCCAAAGGGGTACGTTGTGTGGTTTGGCCTGAGACGACCGGCCTGCCTGGTATACTGGTGGACGTACAGCTTTTCGCTTGCATGTTCACCGTAAAGACTCCATCCCGAAAGCCCGTTACACTTGAGCTGAGAAAATCATATCCGGTTTTCTTAGCCAACACCCGCTTGCCACACTCATCGCGCGTCTCGACCTCTGTGCGCTTAATGTTGGCATCCGGGAACTCGAGCGTCTGCACGGTCAGCTGTGGATCCGAATCGCGACGTGAGAAGTCAATATTCTTGAACTTGGCAATCGCAGCCTCCCTCTTTGTCTGCTTATGTTGCTTTTTCGGCGGGCATCTCCTCTTCTCCCACGGTTCGTTCGTATATGATCTTTGAGCCTTAGTCCTCTGGACTTTTGGACCTGGCTCCGTATTCGTTTCGGGCATATATGTGTCCCTTCGTTGAGTACCTGACATTGGCTGGGCTTCAATATCTGCCACGGTGCCACGAACCGATTCAGTCACAGTATAGCGCGATTGCATTGCAGTAACTCGGGGACTTTCGGGTTTCGGCATTTTAGCATAGGATTTTGATTTCAAAATATGTGGTTATTGGACAGAATATTCGTTTCAGTTTGCTATTGCTTAAGTAAAATAAAAGTGACTGAATTTTTTAATGGAAGCTTTGTGACAGAATTTTACAAGCGTTTGCGTAACAGCATTGAGGCATGGATAGCTGGGTGCTAAGGAATTCAATTATATTATTCGACAATCTTCTGCCCATTTACCTTAGCTTTTGCTTATATTTGTTCGATGCCATGCCTATTTTTACTCTCATTTCACATTCACTTTTAAGACTTTTATTTTTGCCGACTGTTTGTTTCCATTACTATTCAAAAGTTTACATCGAGGACCCATAAATTCAGAACGTTACATATCTGCTTACATGATTTTTATTACATTTCGGGGCAGCATTTGCTGTGCTCAGCGTTCGCATTTCTCGCACCCAAACTCCTTTTACTCGTACTTTATTTCCACCCTTAGCATCAATATTTCCATTTCAGCTATTTTGTATACCCTGTAGCCATATGTTGGTCTATGACTGGGTAGATCAGGCTATAAATGTGTTTTCACTTTGTAAATATCATTGATGCTTTAAGGAATATCAGTTCATAAACACTTCTTTATATAGTCGTCGATTCTATGAGTTTAAATTTCACCTTAAGGCTTAGCTAAAGGGTATTGTCTCTTTGAGCATTCGTAGCAGTTGGCCTCTTCTTCTGTTTTCTTTAGTATGTGCACTCATACCTTGTGTACTTATTGTGAACTCCTGCCCGGCCCAAGAGTATGCCATAAAAATTGACTTGTTTTCCATGTTTAGCTTGTCGCAGTGCGCATCGAAGTTCGCCGTTTTTCAATTTATCCGCCAGCCCCCATCCAGACATTTTATGACCCACATATGTCAGCCTAATAGGTCCGAGCACTAAGCTGCCGCCCTACGTGAATTTAATTAAAATCTATAACGACTTCAATATGCCAAGCATAATATGCATAATTTCAGCCAGGTTTTGATCAGAAAATCCTTCTGCTCTCCCTCTCTCTCTCTCTCTCTCTCTCTCTGTCAGACGGACATTCACCATGATTCCCAGCCTTCAGTCCCATTCGCGGTAGTTTAATTTCGTATTTATGTTTATTTTTGACGCTCACGCTGACGGAAACAAAGTTAATTTTTGTACATTTTCTATTCGTGCGTCCATTTTAATGTTCGTTTATTGTTGTTATTGTTGTTGCTTTCAGTCATTTTATTGTTTTGATTATTGTTTTTTGGGCGCCCCCCAAGCGGCAAATAAATAATTTATAATAATTTCACAAAATGCCACTTAAAGTGCGGAAATTGCGCAAAATGAAGCCCCACAACGGCCAATTGTGTGAATTTATAATTTTTGTGCAAATTCAATTAAATGTTCCCTGCTTTTGGGCTTACGATTGGGAGCGGCAAAATCAATTCAATTCAATTCGATTCAGCACAAAAAAGCCAAAACAGAAAATAAAAAACAAAAGGAAATTTTTGCATAGAAATGCAAAATGTAAATGCATTATGAAAACATATTCTTTAATGCCATGGCTGAATATTCTATGCTCTCACAAGAACTGCACATAAAATATTCATTTCACTAATCAAATATTATTTTCCATGCATTTCCGTTCTTAAGGGACTTAATCTACTTATGTTTCAAATGTGAGCTTGCGGCCCTCAATAAATATATTTGAATGCATTGAAAGCAAGTAAGAGGAGTTAAGGTCGGAAGTGCTTAACTAAGAGATAATTTGGAGATAATAAATGATGTAGAAACTAACTGAAATCAACGATAATCATATAGTATATACATAACGAGCTTGAGCAGAGATTAAGTTAATTGAAATGAGAAGGCCATGAAAATCGCATAGAAAGGCGTACCTTAAGCACCGTATGCATTTATCATTAAAGCAGTCAATTTATGCAGTTTCCCATTACTTCACACATTTTCTAATTCTGTAGTGCAGCAAACATGTTGGCAAAATAACAATGCCCGCCACAAGGGTAGAAAAAGACAACGTAAAAAAAATGGTTAACATTTTTTGTTGCTTGCACTTTGCAGCTAAAAAGTTTAATTCAATTAAGAGTTTGGCCTGCGCTGCTGTTGCGTGGATGTTGAAGTTGCTCTGACGAGAAACCAAACACTTGCACACACTCACACATATACACAACCATCTACACACCCGCATACACAAACATAGCTGCGCACACTTGCACACTCGGCCACCCACAGCAAAGTCAAAGTTGCGCTTTTCAATTCTTGCAACATTTTCTGTTGCATTTCCCTTTGGTTTCGTTTTCTCACCTTCTCTCGCCCACGTCGCAGGTTACGTTCACCTTTTCAGGATTCATTAAAAATGCATTCTCAGCCCGCTGTGCCGCACAAAATGGCAAAAGAAGCTGAAAAATGTAAGCAAAGTTTTTCGAGTTTGTGTGAAGGCGATGCCAAATTTGCCATATGGCCAAAGTCTGTGCGGGATTTTCTTTGTTTGGGTGTAAAGTTTTTCCCCATTGCATACTTTGGCCCAAGCTGCAGCAGCTCTTAAAGATGCACAGCTTCAACATTCTGGGCTGCTGCATAACAAACTCAGGTGCATAGCTTTAACAATTCTTTTCTGTTACAAAAGCTGGAAGAATCTAGATAGGTTTGATGAACATTTTTACTTGTCGATTGCTTTAAAATGAAAGATTTAGATAGAGTGAGAAAATCTCCAAACATTTTTCAACATGGCCTCAAGTTAATTTCCTTTTAATCAAATCCATTTTATGGCTTTTTATTTATTCTTTTGGTTATTTAACCTTTGCCCTTTTTATCGCTCCTAACGCTTCACATGACCCATATGAACTGAGTTAAGCTGTGCATATTTACATTTTTTTATGCATCTTCTAATTGCCCAGCAAATCTGCTCATCTGGACTATAATTTCCTAAGCTCGACTGCTTCAAAATGCATTTTCCCAGGCCCTTCAACTTTAGTTTTTATTTTAATTTTTTTCTTCCCTACACTCTTTTTTTCACGCGCTGGAAAGTTTTTAATTGAAAGTTTTAAGCTGTAATTGAAGTTTGCCCAGTGCTTCGACCTGTCACGTACCCCCCTCCCACACCCATACTCCTTCCTTCCGGACGGGCTTCCCATCTAACTGCCATTTTGCCAGCCTCTTCATTGCGCACTTTGCTAGAGCCAAGCCTCAGCCTCAGCCCCAGTCTCAGCCTCAACCTCGGTCCTGGTCTCGGCCTGGAGCTGGTTACAGCTTGTAAAGCGTTTTATCCGGTGCGGCTGGGAGTCGCCGTCGCCGTCGCCGTTGCCGTCGCCTCGCCAAAGTCCTTTTCGAGTGAAGCGCAAATTTGCCTTTTGGCCCAGGTATGAAATAATTATAATTTGCAAATTTCGTAGCCACCGCGCGGACGTTGTTTAATTTTGTGTGCAGCAACTTGTTAAAGTCGACCCAAAAGTGGCAGCCACTTGAACATTTTCCATTAATGTGTTTAATTTTATTTAATTTCACTTCATATACGTATTTCGAAATTTGTTTTAATTTTTTATATATACATATAGTATGTTAATGCCCGCCAGATGCCCAGATGCAATTTTTCATTTTTGCGGCCAACTCGTGTCGTTGCACTTTCGGGGCCGCATTTTTCTTTTGTGGCGTATAGAACATGTATTTATTTAATTAAAAAATCCAGCGTTTGTGCACGGTGCACTGTGCAGTGTTGTGTAGTGTAATAATTACAAAAATAACAACTTTTTTGTCTTCTTGCTTGCCCGAACTTTTAACAACCAATTGTTCTGGCAGTGCAGAGAAATTCATGGCAAATAGGTTAAAGTGTTAAAGAGTGTGCGGCATTGAAATACCCTATAAAAAAGAGATAATTCTTTAACACTACACTCCAATTTCTATAGGCAGAGCTGCCACCTGCAAATGCACTGTCAACCATGTGGCAACGCCAAACTTTGTTTAACAACGCAAAGCACGATTTGAAAAACGTCGCAACAAGAAGGGAAAGGAAGTTTTTAAGATATATGTATACCATTTTATATATATCCTATACGTCAACCAAAGCTAACATGGGAGTTGATTATGTTGAGATGCACAGCTTATCATAGACTGCATATCTGAATTGCATAGTTATGATAGTATTCTTTCACTTCAAATTGTGTTTTTTCAAATGTATTTACCATCTTTCGAAAACCGCTCAAAAATATATTTAAAATATATTTGCTTTGTAATGAACCCAATTGAAAAATGAAAGTTTACCTTATCCTACCCCTATTGCAATATGCATTCCTTTCCATCTCGTATACTTTTTCAGTATAGCATATTCGTTTAATATGTCCATTAAAATTTGTGTTTTCTTTCGGTTTCAGGTCTACATCCATCTTTATCCGTATGCCATGCCATTTGTCTTCATAATGTAATCGCTCTTCATAGCACATCGCGCTCTTAATTAAATAAAAATATTGCATATGATTTTATTTTGTATTGACATTTTTTGCGAACTCTTGTTATTGTTGTTTTGCATTGTTGTTACAATGTATATATGAAAAATTATTCATTATTTTCATGTGTCGCTGCAGAAGCCGCACAAGCAGCATAAAGAAGAAATTGCCAGTTTTTAATTAAATTTTCACGGAAGTGCAGCCACATTTAACGGAAATGTTGAAACATTTAAATGCAAACGACATGCAAGATGGGAGCAACAGATTCAGACAACTTCCCCTCCAGACCCCTCTGCTCTTTATATCTATATATATGCTCTTTATATCTATATATATATATATATATATATACATATCTATAGTTGGAACAACTTTTTGACCAGCTCGTGGTAGGTCGTTGCCGTCGGCGCCTTTGTGTTCATTTGTCAAGCTGATTGGCCCACAGCCTCAGGGAAGCAGCTTTAATGCTGACATATTATTACGCACATCTTTTAGTTATAACATTAAGTTTAACTGCGTTTCAAGCACATAATTATTGAACAGGCTGTAATAGAAAGCTGCAAACTTTGATCAGGCTTAAGAAATGAAAGACAAACAAAAAATTTGATAGCCACAAGATGTAGAGTATACTCAATTTATAGAAAACATGAAATTCTCTTTCCTGTTTGATTAAGATTTCAGCTATGCGTAGATTTAAATTAATTACTGAACAAATTTGCAACTAACATAAAGTTCTTAGGTCTCAGAGAAATTTTAACAGGAATTGGGAAAAGAGTAAAATATCTCAATTTTTTTTTATATAGAAATGGGAGTTTTGTCTTTCAATTAGTTAGTTCTCAATGAGCAGCTGCGTGTACTGAAATAGTAGATATAATGATATCGATCAGTAGATAGTAAGACATGACAACATACAGAAATTGGGGGAAATTTTCGCAACATTTCGACAATTTCCGGACAGCAAAAATAATAATAAAAATCAGCGATAATAAATGCATTCAATATGCAAAGGTTTTCAATGTTTATATATGCAATAATGCAACGACAATTAAGCCAATTAAATATTTATTTTTACACTTGGCTTCAACAGTAGGTAAATGTGCTGTTGATGTTTGTTTTAGTTCTCAATCGTCTAATACTGAGTGCTTCCTCTTCTCTGCTCTTGTTGTTGCTGTTGTCGTTGCTGTTGTTGTTGTTGGTGTTGATTTAACGAGTGCATTTGAGCCACAACAACAACTTGTTCAAATTTTCGCTTTTGGTTTTGTTAAACAAACTAACAGCAGCAGCAACAGCAACAACGACAACAGCAGCAACAACAACAACTAAAAGTGCTGCCACAGAACCTGGCACTTTGTCAAGTTCACACAACGACAAATTGGTAAACCAACAACAGCAAAGTGCAAAGTGCAAAGTGAACAACAATGGCAAATAAAATAAAATAAACAAAACCGCAAAAATTAATTAGCATGCCAACGAAATAACTAATTACTAAAGTATATTAATTAATCGCTGTAAACTACATCATTCCCATTTCAGACCCACAATTTGTTTATGATTTCTGATTTTATATACCTCTGCGAGGCATGACTATAATGACTATAAAAAATTTGAATACTATAGAGAATTACTGTGCACTTACCCTGAATGGAGTAACAATTCTGCCTAGCTGGAATACAAGAATAATAACAAATATAAAATGCGAGTAAAAAAAGTTATTAAGAAAACATTCAAGCCAATATTTCGATAATTCCCTTTTTGATTCAGTTCTTTGCTTAAACTTTGTCCATTTCAAATTTCTTTACTTGTTTGCTTGCACACGTTACTCAACACTGTTTTATGTGAAGTGTTGTAATATAATTTATTGAATGTTACACAACTGCAGACACTCAAGCTCATGTTAGCTTGATGATAAATACCCTTTTGCCCACCACAAATCATTTCCTTTCGACCTCTCGGTATTTTGGGCCGTCTGCGTTATGTGTTATTAAAACCATTTTTAATTGAAAATTAATTGAAATATCAATTGCAATGGCATTAAAATGCATCGAGCGGTATCTGAGCCTACAGTCACCTATACACACACACACACTCACACACACACACAGACAGGCATGCTTGATTCCCATTATAATAATACTGTGACATTTTGTGCATTCACAATTTATTATTATGCCATTTCACGAGACATTTGCGTGCATGTGCATGTGCGTGTGTGCTTGATAATTTGTTATGCAATAATATACCAAAAATCCACTTTGATGCCATGTCAATTTGTCTGTTATCCGAGTACACACTGTACGAAAATCAATTAATGCAATACGTCGGGTATTGGCAATTGCAAACTTCGATTGTCGAGTGGCTCCATAAATTAGCCGAGCAAGCCATTTAATTGAATTAAGCGCATTTACAAATCTGAATTATATCTGATGTGAATTGCACGAATATGTCAAGTGATGCTCTGGCCAATAGGGACCTACCCGCCCTCCACACACACCCCTGCTCAACACAATATGGGAAGGGAATAGAGCAAGCCATTTTTTTTGTACTTTTATCTCTGGGCAAACAGGCAGTCCAGAAGTTAAGACAACGAATGCTCTCTAAAGTTTAGGAATGCGTTAACAAACAATTCTGCCAATGCACAATTTCCATAAAGCTACAAATAAAGAGATGCAAGTGCTTTAGTCGGGAGTGCCCGGTTAGTTAAGATATCAGCAAAGAGTCCGTAAACTGGAAACTGTTGAAATCGTTTTGTGTTTCACAGCATGTGAGAGTCTTTCGAACGAGCTACAAGTTGCGCATTCTCATACCCTTAGTTGGGGAATAGGAAATAAATGGAAATTTGAAATTCAAAAAGCTTACAAAAGCTGTGCAGGTAAGCTTTAAATCTACACACTAATCTTGGTTTAATTGAAAGTCTCAAACATTATTTAAATTATAACTAATTATAATAACAACAGGTAGATTTAGATAGATCATAAGATCATAAGACTGCAAGTTCTAAGTATTCAATGCATCAGTTTGCAATCAAAATGTCTGACTTACTTGAACCGAGCATTTGCTGCTTACGTTGGCTGTCTTGTGTCTAGCTGAAAGAGAGATCCGGCCAATATCGCCCGTCATTAGTCAGCAGTGGCACAAATGAAAGTGGCAAGACAATTGCAAGAGCTTTGTATACGCTTGTAACACAGGAGGAGACATTGACTACGTCATAATAAACATATTCTAGATAGATAGGTAGATTCAGTATATAAACTAGTCCCTTAACTTCAAAGCTACTTTGCATATCACGTAGCTGTCATAGCTATGTTTTATCGTAATCTCGGTTCTTATGCCCAAAGTTGTTTTGTTTTTTCTATATTCATCGATCTCAACAACTATGAAGCTTCATATCTGCTAAACTGACTGCCATACGTCAACAAGGGTATTTCAACTTCGGCATGCCGAAAACTTGGCCGTTCTTTGTCGTTTCTGTTGCTCTGCGCTCAAATCGCTTGCTGTGGCTGGCCAAATTACGAGCCTATTGTTTGGCAGTTGCCGAAAAAGTGTGACTGCGAGAAGTGAATCGGTTTTTTCTAATGCTCGCAACTCAACGCTTGGGCTAATGGCAATTTTAATGCGCACTTCCGCCGGAAGTCAAAATGTCGTCGTTCTCGCAGCGGGTTGGCAGCACCCAGTTGTGGTTGCGCTGTTAGCAATGTCCCAGCCAACACGTACGCATTTGGAGGCAGTTCGGCGTTAAAAAGACAAATGACAAACACATTTGCACACTATTACAACTCGCACTCTATCCCGCTCGTGCGCTCACTCTTTCTCCAGCCATCTCTCTCGCTCTCTCGCTCTCCCGCTCGCTGCTCTTTGCCTGGAGTCGCAACAGGCGGTCATGACACAGGCACATAGATAACTGTCGCTCTATTTTATACACACTACTTACATGGCAGATAAACACGCATGTAAATGTTCCGAGCAAGAGGCCTGGGCGGGGGCGAGGTACAGCTAGCGGGTGAGCGGGTGGTGGGTGGAGGCTGGGTGGGTGGCAGTGAGACAAAGGACAACAGAGGCTGGCATTAAAATAATGTTAAATTGCTTGTAGTATTTGCTCCTGTTGCCTGGCTGGCTTGCTCCTGCTGCCGCCGCCTTTGTTTGCTGGCATCTCATTGTAGTTGTCCTTCGGCATGTCCTGCCTCCTTTTGTTGCCGCTGCTGCTGTTGTTCTTGTCATGCCACGCACACTTTTTCTTTTTTGCTTATTTCACTCCTCTTTTGCAGTTTTTCGGTGCGTGGCGTCGTAATTCATTGTACCCTCCGCCTCCATTAAAGGACTCCGACTGAATATTTTATTTGTTGTTGTTGCATTTAAATGTGCTTAAAATGTGGTTAAATGTGTTCGTGGTATAAGTGCGCCGTGCCATGGTCGCATTTCCGTTTCCGTTTCCACATTGCTGCCAAGCCGAGTGTAGTTGATTTTTAAGTTGCAATTTTTGTGGCCACGCTCGAAATGCTCCCCTGTGGCCCGCAAACCCGACTTGCAAATTGGTTTAGATTTGTTGCCAATAGCGGATTGGATTTTGTGGTTTTGCTTTCTGTTTACTTTTAGTTCTTTTTTTTTTCTTCAGTTCTTTTTATTGGTATTTTGATTTAAGCGTTTATATGCTAATTGGATTTTCGTTTCTTTATGCATCCATTGGATCAAACAATAGTTACAATCCAGCCAATAAGAAGTTTAGGGAATTGAATTCATAATATTCAATCAAAACAAAAACAATTAAGTTAAGCTGCAGTGAATGCGAATTTCGGCTCAGATCTAGATTAGATGAACTTAAACTTTGCTGAGACTTTTAGAGATCTTTAAGATTCAGGTTCTTTAGATTCAGATTCCTTAAGATGTTGCAGTAAGCAAAACATTCGAACTATCGCATGAGCTAATCTCAATAGTTTTCAACTAACTATCCCGTTACATATGCAATGCTTCGCTTTTACTTTAACTTAGTCAGCAGAGTAATAAATTATCCGAAACGTGGAAGTGCGTATTGAATTTTGTTTGCGTCAGTTTACACAGTATTTAAGCACTTCCCGCTTCGACTGCACCAATAATCTAGTAAAAAAAAATGGTTGTGATTTAAAATGAAATCAAATATTTAATATGTATCATAGTTGAACAGTTTTGGGGGCAAAGTATCAAAGCCCTTTTCGCTGCGTTCTGTGTCCCAAGCGGGCAGCGAAAATATTTGCGTAAACCACACAAAAGTGAATGCGATTGCGAGTGCACCCGCGAATGCACTCTACTATATGCATGAGTAATTAATTTAATTAATTTGTTCATAATTAATGCCAACGGCAAAAGTGCAAAACTGTTGCAACAACATCAAAGATGGGCTGAGCAATGAATGTTTTTGTTGTTTATAAAAGTGTCGTTCATTTTCTCGTTCCTTTTTGTTATTGTAGGTTATTTTTTTTTTTGTTTTTATAGTCATTTCATCGACCGCAACCCCTGCGCCTGGCTGACCGGCTGTCATATTCATATTGCAACGATGATGCGACTTTTTGCAAGCTATTTGTTAAATATGTCACTTTTAATATGCCACACGCATTTTCACTTATTAAGTGCGCTTCATTCATTGACAAAAATGAAAAACGAAAAGAAAAAATACAAAACAAGCAAAGGTGAAAAAATGCGAAAAAATTCAATGCAATGCATTGTGCAACGTTGCGTATGCGTGATTTTTAATCAACCCGCCACCCAATCAACAGATCAACTGCCCACTTTGAACCACGCCGCGCGCGTTCCTTAGCTCAGCTCAGTCGCAGCCATATAAATAACCATAAATATACATACATATAAATATATGTATATGCATGTATATATGTAAATATGAGGTATATATTAAAGCCAAGCATTTCATTTCATTAAAGTAATGTAACATAAATGCTTATGATAAAATGATGCCACAGTGGATGAGAATCGGCTTTCAAACCTTAAATAAAGCAAACGAAAATACAAAAGTAGTTGGAAAACACAAAAAGCTTTGTAAAGATAAATATTGCTAATGTAATAGAATGTAGAATGAATGTAATAAAAATAATGTAAATATAAATAATGCTATGTTATGAAGGGATACCGAACTGCAGTTGTTGTGCCACAGTGCATATAATAATTAAAATATATAATGGATTGTCGTCAAATGTGCCTGATATGGCGCAGCCACGTACACAAATATAATCGCATATATGTTGGCTACAGACACACACACACACATACGCACACACACGCAATGAAAGCGATTTGTTGACCACGTGCAATGGGCCGTATGAGCGATTTGTGTATACATATACGGACAATATTTTAAGTGCTTTATGGTTAATGCCACTTATGGTTAGCACATTGACAAACTCAACCAAACAACAGGCAGCCGCAATTTATGCAAATTTACGTTGGCAACAATAAGGGAACACAATTGACCGGCAATACTTTGATCCCCCAAACTGCAATCAGAGAGTCTCAATGCAGAAACTAATTAAAATTACAAATCCACAAATTATTTTTGTATACCCTTCATTGACTTTGCCAAATGGCAAAATTATGCGGGCTTAAAAATTAATAGCACATAATGCTGCACAAAATACAGCAAACAAAATGCCAAATTGCACAGGCAATGCAATCAAAGGCTCACTAAGCTGTTGCGGCAAGAAGGGCGACACAAAGCCAGCTAAAAAGAGAGTGAGCGAAATGGGCGAGAGAGGGGAGTAAGAGCGGAGTGAGAGAGCAAGATGGCAAGTCTGCTATTAAATAATTGCACATGTATCAATTGGCAAGCTTACTCAATTTACAGGCAAACAATTTGAGCTGTAAAGAGCAACGGCTTGATAAAAATCTATTGCATACTAATAGGCACTTCAATTCAATTCGCTCACTTAGGCAGCCTCATGTGCAGCTGTGTGCGTGTGCTTGTGCATATGTGTGCGTGCGTGTGCTGCAGTGCACTTTACAATGACCCATAATAAAGTTTGTTTGCCGCTCTGTGTCTGCCAATTTGCCCATTTTGTGTTTACTCAACGCGCCAGAGCAAACAAACGATGCCAAAGAGCAGGCGGCGAGCGCCAGCAGATAGAGACAAATGCAGAGTGTAAGAGGGAAAGAGAGAGGGAGAGCAAGAGAGGAAGAGCGAACCGACTCGCACCTTTCGTCAAGTTAACATTGCCATACGTTGTATACGTTTACCTGGCATTATTTCCGCTTTTGGTCAGGCCCCCCGCTGCTGGTTCGTTTCCCCTGTTGCATACTAGCTGGCGCATGTTTGTTTCTCCAATGCCCAACAACAACTGAGAGCGCTCTCTTAGATACACTCGCATCGCTCTTAAATGTAGACACACACATGGGCAGCACTGTTCGCCAGCTGCAGTATATTTTCTTTGGTATTATTTGGCGGATTTTGGTCTAAGCGACATTTTTGTCGTTTGACGGTTTAAATCTTAATTAAAGCTTAAAAGTTGTGAATATAAAAATATTTGTACTATTATTAATAACCTTATTTGTGAATATCAATCATCAATTAATTCTACGTCCACGTTCTACGTTCTATTACTAGAAAATAGGATTTATTGCCACGGACCTGAAGATCAAACAGTTTTCGACTAGATATGCCTGTTGTTATTCAGACCCTTTGTAATGCGATTCCAAGATTCAATTGGAAACCCCCCCAACAAGTGTTTGGGCTCCATTGCCAACCACTTACTTAACGAGACTTAGACACTAAAGAGGCAACAAGCCAAGCTATTAATTAGCCATTTGCACGCCATTTCAATGCCATTTCAGCAGCTCTCGTCATCAATAGATGGCCGAGCTGTCGCACCCCCATTCTGTCCCACACACACACACACACACTCACACATGTCAATTACAAAGTTGTCAGGCCCCAAGCCCGTGCCTAAGCCGTCTGGGCTGTAGTCCTGCATACACAACACGGACAGCATGCAAAATAGTCGTATATTAAATGTTTGAAGTCTGGCAGCTCGCAGAGCCAGAGTCATATATACTAGTGGCGGCTTACAGTGCGTATGAGTGACATTTAATTAGTACGACATAAGCGTTGCCATAAAGTACACTTCGAATTGTATTTATTTGCAAACAAACATGGCGACAAAGGACTCACCTCCCCGCGCCCTCTTTTTCACTCCACCTACCTCTGGAGGAGCAGCAGCAGCAACTTTTGTGCGTGGGTGTTTCGGGTATTTACACACATTTCACACCGACAAGCACACACACATACACGCACAACCACGCGCACTTGAACAAAGTGTAAGACATTTATAAGCAAATATTTATAACGCGCGCCTTGCACTGGCGCGAGGAGCAGCAGCTGAGGAGCACAGAGGGGGGCAACTGCAAAACAAAATAATTACAACATAAATTAAGCAAAATAACCGCAGACGCGTAAATGTTACTTCGTGACTTCTGACTGTGTGTGGGTGTGTGTACATGCAAACATATGCTGCACGAGATTTGCAATAAAGTGAACTCAAACGAGGCTTGAGGCGAAATATTAAAGGTGAAAGGCTTAGAAAATGTAATAGAATCTTTACTAAATTCAAGAATAGATGTAAATTTGGCCAAGCAGAGAGAGTGCTTAAAGATCAAGCGATTAACTAATTAAAAGGTTTATATATATTATAAACAAGTGAAATTTTATGAAATATTTTGCAGTCTTAACAATGCGAAAGGTACATTGAGCGCAAAGTTGTCAAAGCATAAATGAATGTAAAATATATTATATCAAGTTTTCTGACTAGAAAGAATTCTCTGTCTTGGTGTAAATTTGTTCTACTTGCTTGAAGCGGATTCTCATTCGGGGACACCTCGCTCAACTTTCGCAGCCGCTCTGACACAATTGCTCATTGTCTCTTCATTTCTCTCGGTGTAATTGCAAACGAATTTTAATAAAAATCATTTTTGCGACAGCCTCAGCACCGACAGCTGTCTGCGAAACTTAATGCCCTGACAAATGTATCCCCCAAGGCAACATCTTGGTGTCCTGCTGTATTCTCTGATATCCGCATTAGATGCAGGCGCCTTCGTCGATGCAGGTTTTGAGTTACTCAAAGGAAATGAACAGAAATGTAACAACAAAAGTGAATTCCACATACAAATTGAGAAAAAAATAAGTATGAAAGATGTGAAGCAGCAGCAGCAGCAGAAGATGGCGACAAAACATGCCCACGTCTTGACAGGAAGTAAGTGCCCCAAAATGTATGCTACGCTTCTTCGCACTCGCACTCGCATTCGCATTTGCCTTTCTTCGCCTCAAATGAAAGCAAGTTAATTTGATTTGGAAATTTCGAAAGCGCAGTTGGAGGCGGCCGCATTGGGAAGCTAATAAACGTGTCGCCATTGTCGCTTAGGTGACAAAACAAGTGGTGGGAGGGAATTGTGCGCGCGCGTGTAGGGAAGTCAAGTGAAAACCAAGGAAATTGAATATAACTTGATAAATCTAACAAATATGGAAAGTTCTAAATGCTTGCTGGCACAGTGTCACAACGTGAAAGTTAATAATAAATAGTCACAATTTCCAATATGTTGCTGGGATATATAATTAATATAAACAAGTATAGGTTATAACAGATTCTGATACTTTTGAGTGAAAACGTTTTAGTTTATTAATAACTTGTAACTTTTCCTGTTATTGCATTTACTCTTATTAAATATTTTACCTAATTTTTTCTTTCTCAATTAAGCTAATTATTTGATGTATTTCGTTTGCCTTGAGGCACTGTATTCTTTAAGCAGGCAGCCAACACATTCGTAAGTCAGACAACAAAACAGAACGCAACTTTTGGCAGAACACTTCGACTTCCACTTCCACTTGAATACGCTTTCAATGCGAGGACGACGAAGACGACGACAACAGCAGAGTCGACAGCCCCGTGGCAGCTGTCAAGCGAGACAAGCTGGCGGAGTAGCTGCTTCAATATAAATAGCTAAATGTATACCTGAGCCCTGAGCCAGCCCTACCCCGTTCCAATATTCATGGCAACGCACCAAGGAAAGTACATCAAATGTACATTAGTGCGGTAGTTAACTTATTCATGTACACAGCCCCGGCCCAGCTCATTGGGGCTGACACGCCTCCTTTTCTGATGCCTCTTACCCATACCCAGCCTCAATTCCGTGTTGTTGTATCACTTTTTGTCACCAAAAAATACAACAAATGCAAAAAAAAAAGAATGTCAAATGAAATATAATAAGGGTACATTGGAACTGACGGTGCTTCTGGGTGGTTCGGTGAGTGTACCTGCTTTATAAGCTGACTCCATTTAACTGGTACGCACTTGAAGCTCGACAGCGGCAGTCGGAGTCGGCAACGGAGTCCTCCGTCAAGTGTGTCCTTGGCTGGCGACTTCAATACTGTCACTCTGCACTTCCCGGCAGACAGACAAAAAATTTGTTTTCGAGTTGAGCTCCTGGCGCATAGTTCGCAGTTTCGAGTTTTTGGTTGTCGGTTAGTCGCTGCTTGGCAAGGGCACAAAAGACTTTGGCAAAGTATGAAATAAAGTCAAATTCCAAAACGTGTCCCCCCTACCTCCCTCCCTCCCACAACGACTTCTGGTAAAAGAAAGAAAAGAACGAGTCCACAGCTGCCAAGAACAACCCAACTTTCGACTGACTCGCTTAAAACCGACAGCAGCTGCAGGTGAAAGTTTCCTCTAATTAAAAAATGCTTCTTTGGCAAGAAAATTGCGGCTTCATTGGGTTCGGTGCCCAAGCCCCAAACCTCTAATGTAAATGTCTTCACAAGCCGCTAAATATATAATTTGGATACCTTTCATATCTTTGAAAAGGGTATTATAAGTAGACACATTCGACCCCAAATAGCTTAAAATATATTTTCAATTAGCCGAGATGGTGTCATCTATATCATGTCTATATCTTGCACAAGCTTCAAAAAATACTCCAAGAACTTTTTCATATAGCTCTTTAAGGGAATATAAAAAATTAGTCAGATTCGCGGAAATAATTCGTATTGACTGCCAGATGAGCAATGCAATGCAACTTCAGAGTACCTGAACTGAGTCTTTAAATAATATTTAAATGATTCTAGAAAAAGAGATGCAGCAAATGCAGAAGCTGGCTAAGGCATCTTGCCCTTGCTTACGCTGCGTATGCGTGACTTGAGTTTCTTGTATTGAAATATTTATGGCATATTCAAGCGTTTGGTTCGCGGCACGTCTAGACCTTGTTTAACATTTACCAGCTCAATGAGGAGACGAATAAAAGTGTAGAAAGCATAATGCCGCTGGCCAACTTGGCAAATGTAAATAATAACAGAAATTGTTGCTTTTCTTGCTGTGGGTGGGCCAATAACCTTGCAACTGGGTGGGGGCAACTGAGCCTGGCGGCACTTAAAATGCACTCAACTAAAATGCCACAAATGTAGCAGAGGCAACAAACATCAACATCAGAGCCAAATAGCCAAACAGCCAAACAGCCGCACGGCCAACGGCCAACGGGCAATGGTCACCAGAGCAAAAAGGTCACTGAAGTCAACGCAAACGAAAATAAAACTGCAAATAAAATTAACACGCACATCAAAATGCAAGCAGCAAAGCTGCCAGGCGAAAGTAAAGCGACGCACAGAAAACCGCTCGGTGCGAGCACAAATCGACGCCACTGTACAAATGGCGAGGGCGAGGGCGAGGGCAGTCACATAAATTGTTGATAAAACTGCTAAAGACATGCATATATAAAATATGTATACCTGTATATTCAATTACATATACATACATATACAATATCTTTCTATGCGTAGCTAATAAGTTCAGTTGAGGCCTTCGTTTTTCCAATTGTTGTTTATAAGAATTTTATAATTGCTCAATATTGTTCTTTTGAGCCATGCAATGCCGGGTAATATAGCTTATACATTTTTAAACATTCAATTATATAATATAATATCTTTCTATGCGTAGCTAATAACTTCAGGTGAGGCCTTCGGTTTTCCAATTGTTGTTTATAAGAATTTTATTATTGTTCAATATTGTTCATTTGAGCCAGGCAACGCCGGGTAATATAGCTTATAAATCTTAAAACATTCAATTATATAATATAATATCTTTCTATGCGATGCTGATAAGTTGAGGTGAGGCTTTCGGTTTTCAATCGTTGTTTATAAGAATTTTATAATTGTTCAATATTGTTCATTTGAGCCATGCAATGCCGGGTAATATAGCTTAAGAATCTTTAAACATTCAATTAAATATTTAAAATTGTGCATTATTTGAAATTTAAAAGTAACAAACACAATTTATGGACTCTTTTGAAGTGCCTCGCCATTTGCGCCTTTCGTGCTCCGCAACTTATGAAATTTGAATGCACATTAAATTGAATTGGCAAGTGCTTCGGCTTTTTAACTGACAGGCATCGGCCACGCCCACAATTTACTGGCCTCCACCTTTCGGAATGCCCTCATCGTTGCAATATACATTATGCAGAGCCTGCAAAGCAAATTTATTTAAGTTAAAAGTCAACACACACACACACTCAACCCAGAGTTACCTCTCCCCTTGCTCTTTTGCTGCACATTTGCACACTTAATGTCATACTTCGACCAATGCCCGCTCCGAACGCGCCCACTCCTCATCGGCAATGCCACGCCCATTTACTTTGGCAACGCCATAAAGTATACAATGGCATTGGTAATAAACCGCAACGCGTCATTGGCACACCCTTCCACAGCCCCACTGTGCACCTTGCCCGACCTGTAGTCTGCTCGCCCGGTTCGCTCCGTTATCCTGTGAGTCCTGTGCGTCCTGTTCGCCCTCCGAGTACTTTGTGTATGCCCCGGGATGCCTAGCCTTCACAAAATTATGCTGCACACACCATACAACGCCTTTGTGTCCAACTTATTGACGCGCTGACTGACTTTGAGTTGGAGTTGAGCTGACTTCAATGCATGTGCCCGACGTGAACGCCGCCGGCTGCTTGGCTAACTGGCTGACTACCGGACGGCCTGACTCCCAGTCTGATGGCTGGACCGATTGTGCAACTTCCTGTTGGCCACGCTTCATGGCGTTAATGTTTGCCCATATAGCCTGGCCATATATTGTGTTTCTATATAATGCATAATATTTTGCTCGCCAGACGCTGCCCGACACAACAGCAACAGCAGCAGCAGCAGCGACAGCAGCGTGCCCCCAGCCGTCCGGTCTTGGCACGTTGTGGGCGCTTCTTGGCCTTTGTTGCCTTGTCAAGGTGTTGATATAGGCGTTGGCCGCTGCAACGTTTGTTGTTGTTCGTTTGTTTGTTTGATTATTGATTGAGCGCTCAACCGTAAAGCAGAAAGACGCACAGCCGAACAGGTGACTTCAGTTAAGTATCGACTTGCCAGCCAGCGATGGCCTTCGGGCTTGTGCTCGTAAAGAGGATAAGACCAAGCAACATCAACTTATTCTAGGTCCGACCTAAAGGAACCGATCTGATCTCCATTTAAAGCTTTGTCATACAGATCATGCTATTGGTTTGAGCTATTTTTAATCAATCTCTAACAAAAAGAAACTACAGAGGATAGTAAAACTAAAGGATGGTCAGATACTTCAATATTTCAGAATATGACTTCTATTTCCAGGACCCTTTTCTCATAATGGATATTGAAATGGCAAGGAGTCTTTCGTTGATATACGCTTCCAATTGGGTATTTAGAAGCTACAGACAATCCAAAAAGAATTTAACACTAACAACAACAAATATGATATGATTTGGAACTGTTAGTTAAGAATCGATAATTTCATCCGGAGCTAAATTTTAAATATTTCATAATGAGCAAAAGTCAGTTCTCAGTGAGGCTTAAGTAAAAATTGCTATAGAAAAGTGAAGAGTATTGCCTCCAAATTTAAGAGGTGTTCAGATCTAAGTATTACTCAAAGAGTATTTGCGTATAATTTCTAATATATTTATAAGAAGAAATAAGAAAGTAGTTGTAGACAAGTCCTTATTGTGGGTCGTATCAGGCTAATTATTTAGGTAATCAAATCTTTTATAAATGCCTCACAATAACGTTTAGGTATTTTTTCCGCAAGCTGAAGCTGAAACCTTGATAACTTTAATTCTTTATATATGTTATGTTAATATTCTATTATTTTTCATTATTTTTCTGCGTTCTGTAAGTAAATTATCTGACTTGATAGCTTTGCGTTACAGATATTATTAATAGTAATATGTTATTATTAGATTATAAAATTTGCAAACAGCATTAAAAAGCTTTTCTGTTATCTCAATATTGCTAGATATTTGAACTACCTAAAGATACATATTATGATTCTTTATAAATGATCAGCTCATGCTAGACTACACTAAGATGATTAGTTTAAACACACCTGAACCAACTAAGTGTATGAATAGATATTGATTTGACAGCTTGGGACTTTTCAAGCGAATGTCTTACAAACTTAGGCCATAATCAGAGTAAACTGACAGCTGTGGTATGCACTTTATTAGCCTAACTGCGTCATAAACTCACCCGCACGAGGTTCAACAACAAAATCAATGCACTATTCATTCAGTCGCTGGCGGAAGTTTTTCACACGCGTCCCATGCATAAAACAACTCCGCAAAAACAACTTCAACTTCAGCTTCATTGTCATCGTCAAAGTAGCACTAACCGGCATTGTGCAAGCAGCGCCTCAAGTGTCCTTGTCGTGTTCATGCATGTCACTTCGATCACTTCACAGATTTAATCAACTACCCGGCCGGCTCCCTATGTTCCGTAGCCGCCACCTATCTGGCAATCCCCGCTCACATTGCTGCATACGCTGCGGGCGCATTATGATGTGATGTGCTCTATTATATTCATATTTTATAGCTACTTACATTTTACTACCCAACTACACCCAGGCGCTAACCCAACTGCCAGCTGCCTTTTTTTTAGTGTCAGCTACTTCTTTTCCTTTGCATACATTTTTAGAGCATGTATTTTTATACCCTGAATTCATTGAGAATCGCTTAAAACAGGGTGTACTAGGATTGTGGACATGTCTGTAACAGACAGAAGAAAGCTAAGCCCCATAATATATTCTATTCTGGTTCAGCATCAACGGGTCGAGTCGATCTAGTCATGCCCGGCTTTATAGAAAGCTACCGCGCGAATTAAGTTTCCTTTAATGATCGATAAATCGATCAATATTGATATATCGATAGCTTGTTATTTGACCTTGACCTTTGACCAAGTCTAGGATGTAGGTATGCAGGTAAGTATATAAGGATCAGGCAGTAAACAACTGAGTTACAAAAGAACGCATTTCTCATATTGTGGGGCTAGGGAAATAGAAGCTTAAAGTAGCTTATAAACATATTTAGACATTTATAGATTAGGGAAAGTTCCAATGTTTGTTACGACTGGTCTGATCTTAGAATATCTCCTAGTCGGCCATGCCCGGCTAGGGTTCTTAGCTTTGTTGTTTTTTTGGGTTTTATGCTTGCCTTCTTTTCTGTGGGCTGCCATTGTTGTGCAAATATTTTTTAGCTTGGCGGCACTTTACACGCCTCTTTTCTTTTCTCTATCGTCGAGTAAATCCTTGCAGCAGTTGTCTCTCTGTCCGCCCACTTTTCCCGGCAGCCCCTATTTCCATCGGCCTATCAAAAGTGCTGCTGCCTGTCTACTTTTCTTGGCTGTCAGCGGCGTTGCCACCATGCGCCATTTTTTTGTGTGTGCTTTTAACATGTCTTTTGTCATTTTTCTAGTTTATTATTATATTTTCTTGCACTCCCACACACGCTGCGCCAGTCGCAGTGGGCGGGGCCGATCCTCATCCACGTCCACTTTACGCTACGCTTCATAAAAATGCATCAACCGCAAATTTTTTGTGTTGCCTTTTATGATGTGCCTGTCTGCCCATCTGCCCGTCCATGTCCACGTTCCCGTTCATGTCTATGTCTAGGTCCTGCAGGCGCAGGACATGCTCTTTGTTGCAACTACCGCAGTTGTGGCTACTTTTGCAATGCAATTGGCGCTGCAAATTCCATTACTCGTGCATTTGCCACTGCTCGCCAGGCAATTTTGTTAAATTTGATTGAGCAGACAAAGCTCAGGCCGCAGGAGCTGTCCGTAATGCAGGCGAAACAGAGCTGAATTTCCTCTTGCTAAAATTCTATAAAATATTGGGACACAAAAGACTGCCTGACACATAAAACAAGCAAGAGCGCTCGACTAGGGAATACCCTGCATCCAGCGCTAAGCTGGAACTACAATAACATACTTAACTAAGAACTCGCAGCCGTCCTCCTACTCTAAAGAATGTATGGGAAATGTATTCTTGATAAAAATGGGTCTTTTAAGTTTGATTTTTATAAAATATTCGAAATACGCGAAATATATTGCTTAGCTATTGCTAAAATGTCACAGAATTGAATGTTTATGAAGAATATGAAAATGGAAAGATATTTCGAATAGAAGAAGGAAGTGAAAATAATAATAAATGATAATGAATTCGAAAAGAAAGTCTTCCCATTTCTATCAGTGTTTCAGCTCCAAGCCAAGTAAGTTGCGTTAATAATGTAATTGGTACATTTGCGCCTATGCCCTTTCCGTAAGGGCACATCTGCTGGATTAGCATCGCGTGGGGTTAGTATTAAAGGATCCAACTGGCGCCTCTAAGTGACCTGAATCGCAATTGCATCTTCCACTCCAGCTGAAAGCTGTCGCAAATTGGCAGAGCCGAGGCGCCTTATGTGGCCCACGTTCTGCTCTGCCGATTGAATGGCGGCCATGGGGCATGGGTAACGGCTGTGTGGGCGTGGCTGGTATACGCTTGCCTTTTTGCAGCTGTAATCAATATGCAAACAAACCATTTGCCACAATAATTACAAAGTAATGCAGCGCCCGGCGCGAAATGTAAAAATAAACGGCAGCTGCTCGAATCCAATGATGACTTTGCCCTGGACCAGTAAAGTGGACTGGCAGGAGTTTCACTTGTGGTGGGCCATCATCCAGACCAACCCGTGGATGATGGCCATGCGCGAGCCAATGATGAAGCAATTAATTTGCAATTAAATCGATGATGCAATTGCAAATAAGCGCAGCGAAAAAGAAGCGACTGCAAATTGTGAACAAAAAAATCTGTTGATGCTGGAACAGCACAAAATGTTAGGTCCCCACGGCAACTAAATGCGCTACATTTGCAAAGGAAGTTAGAAATACGCATTGCTCAAAACAGCTTTTAATGTATGAAGAGAGAAAAATGTTGGTTAACCGAGTATTTTAGCTAATTAATAATTGTTTAGCTTTAACTTTGTGCCTAAAAAACCTTTTTTAATTGTAGGGCATAAGCGAGAACTAATTTAACCAGTGCAATGCGTTAGCAAAGGGCGAAAAAGTGGCAAAATTAATGTCCACACGCGCACACAGAGAGACACACACAGAGAAACACACACAGAGAGACACACACAGAGAAACACACACAGAGAGACACACACTTATAACAAATGTGGTGCGAATGATGTTACGGGCGTGGAGGCGATGGGGAGACTGCAACAACAATAGCTGGGAACAACATTCAAGCGGATGCTTCTCGCTGATGCTGATGCGCATTTTTCACGCTGTTTGCATCAACCCGAAACTGGAAATCGATCAGTTTTTAAGCCAGAATATGTATATATAGACTGAACTGGCGTGGTCTAAAGTGGCTCGGCCTGGCCCGGCCTGTTTCTGGCCTGTCCTGGCCTGGTTTGGTTTGGTGTGGACGAAACGTTTTTCCATCAACTTTGGCGGTTATTCAATTAAAAATTACTTTATTTGTAATTAAATCGTTTGCCAGCGCTCAGCTGTGGCAGCCATGTTGCATTTTATATCGAACAATCTTTTTTTCTGGTATTTGCAATGGGTGGAGGCAAGTGTGCTTTATAGAGTATGAAAGTTTTGTTAGAAAATCGCTTGGGCGGCATTTTAAAATGCAATTTGTTGAGCACATGATATTTTTCTTTTGTATACATATTTTTTTTTATCGACGCCTCTTGCGGCTGGCACACAAATCACGGCAATTTATTTATGACACTATTTACTATAAAGGGCGCCAGGATAGAGCAGAGACAGCAGCTGCCAGGCGCCGCCCACAAGAGCACACACACACACACACACAAACACACACACACACACATATAACCGACCTGGGAGAGCACAGGAGAACACACAGCAGGAACACTTGGTATGTCGCCTCCTTTTGGCTCCACGTGCACTCTACTTAAATAACAATTTCAATATATTGAAATTTACTTTGTCACATGAAAGCTAAACAGCTTGCACTCAGCGTCAGTCACGAAGCAATACACACAAGCTACCCCCGCCACACACACACGCACACACACACACACACACCAACACACACACACATCGAACTCCCTTAACCAGCAACTCAACGTTGTGACTTGTGTTACCCGTCCGGCAACCCCTCGTCGCCAACTTGAAAGTGTTGGAAAAGTGCTGCCATTGCAGGTTTTCATTTTATGCTATTTACATTTTCATATTTTGCTATACGCCGCACCGCAAACAATTTTGTTGTTCGCATACCCTTGCCGCAAGTGGGTCTTATAATTTACTGTTGGGTTTTGTGATGAAAAGCCAAAAGAGCTCATAAAATGTAGAACTTTCATGAGTGAGGTCGCTGGTTCAAGTCCAAATCAAAAGTAGCTGTACAACTATTAACATTCACAAAAAATATATAATAATAATAAGTCCTTAATAGAACACAAAGAAATAAAAAATGTTGTATGTATTCTGGCAGGTCCCAAACCAAGGGGTTCGAATCCCTAAACAGTTAGAAGAAAGAATTCCATAATTAAAATTATAAATGACGGGAAATTGTTTCGTATATAGTATATTTATGTCAAATGCTTTCTTTGCTTCATAATTTCCTTCAATAGATTTGTTTTGATTTTTTTGTAGAGCATCAAATCGTCAGCTTTACATTTTGCGTAAGTTTTCTTGTTGTTTCCGCTGTCGTTTAACATTTTTTGTCTTTTGTACTTTTTATTTTCAATTTTGTTATGTGCTCGTCGTCGGTGGCTGCCTTCGGTGGGCAACTGATACTTCTGTTTTTTGTGCCCATTTAGTCGTTGTTTGCAATTTTTAACGTAGCATACTCCGATGGCATGGCACGCTGCTGGCCTGGGTCGGCATCCTTTCAAAAGGGCATCAGGTGTTGCACGTTGTGCAGCAGCTTATCTCAAATGATTTATAAACTACCAACAGTGGCGAGGCCAAAGCCATTGTCATTGCATAAAATATGCTAACAGAACAGCAAAAAATACAAAAAAAAAAGAAATGACAAGAAGAAGCTAAAGAGAGCGGAACACATCCGAACCGAGCACCGAGAGAAGTAACAAAATGATACAAAGTGCTTCTGTCTCCACCCAAACTCGACCAGCAGAAAGAAACTTGCAGTTGAAGTGCCATTCGGAATGGAAGCTGAAAAACTTCAAGTTGAAGCTAGACAAAGGTATTAGCTGACAACTGCTTAGACCTAGGCTCTGCTGGACAGTATTTGTGCACAGCCCAAAATCGAATCAAATGCCCCAAAGCAGTCCTCGAATATGCAAGATATTTACAACTACTTTTTATGGCCTTTTTTGTATAACCTGAGCCCATTGAAAATGGGTAAAAGTGTACGTTGGTTATGTGCAAATGTATGTAACAGACAAAAGGAAACATCTTCGACCCGTCTTCGTCCGTCTGTCCTTTAAGAGCTAGAGACTTGAACGTAGGCCCTCCTGGTGCCCGCGTAGTACGAGCTTCTTTCCGACAATCCATAACTCGCCCCGTTCTCAAGCAATCGATAAGAATCGATTCGAAAGCCTGTTTTTTCAGCAACTTTGTTTAGTTATAAGAGCTAGAAATTTGACATGTAGCTTCATGATATATACAGACATATATGTATATACAGATCAAGTATTTTTCATTTTATAGCTAGAAGGTACAGGGTATACCCAAGTCAAGCCTTTTCGACTGGAGCACAACAACAATTCAGGCAATCAAAGTAAGCTTTGGTGTCGTTATAAATCCGAAATGGGTCAACCAAAATCTGAAAGTTCAGAATACTTCGAGTACTTGAAGGTAGAGAAGCTCAAAGCATACAAAAACAATGGAACTAACAAAAAACCTTATAAGCAAATTAGTCAGATATTTGTATACTGGTTTTAGAAATATATATATTTTTTTATTACATACGTTATGCAGTTGCTTCTGAGGGGAACCTATGACTATATATGTATTCATATACGATGCTGTAGTGTTTTTTTGGACTTGGGGCAAATACGATCTTTAGAAAATCTTTTAAACATTTTTTTAAATGTTTTTATAAAAATTTTATGTTTTCGTACACTGAAAAGAGAGTCGAGTTTGGATAGAAACTGAACGACTAAGGCAGATTCTAAAATGTAAGTTGTAAGCTGCAAATTTTTTCCAATGTCAAGTTCCCTCTAATTCTAAACTAACTACTTACGGCTGAAAGCCTGTTTCAATGCTGGCCTTCAGCCCAGTTCAGTACATGTATAAAGCGAGCGCATTATGTATGTGTTCCCCAATTTGCATTGCTGCTCAACCATTAAGAGCAGCACCCATTATCGAGTGGCTCTTCAGCAGAGAACAGAGAACAGAGATATTGTACACACTTGCACATAATAAGCCTCTCACTAATTGTTGCAGCTTAATTGAGGCTTACGCATTGTCGGCCCATCCAATCCGCTTGGAGGAGTGTGGCGCCCACTCATTATAGACGCTCAATTTGCCCATAACTATGGCTAACAAAATAATTATTGTTTAAAAAGCCGTGCAAACTAATGCCCAGTGCTTAGCTTGCAAATCTCCTCTTCTCTTGCATCGGTGATGGGCGTGGGTGTGGGGTGTGGTGTGTGGGGCAGCGACTGCTGCTTCTTCTCCTGCCTGTTGTTGTAATAATAATAATTGTTGTTTCTCTTGTTGTTGTTGTTGTTGTTGTTGTTGTTGTTGTTCTTGTTGTTGTTGCATTGAGGTTGAGTTTGGCTTGTCTAATTAATTTGCATTTAGCGCACAGGCCTTGCAGTGCTTTGGCATCGGCTTTGGGTCTTAGATTGCATGCAACTGCGGTATTTGGCGACCACCGCAAATAAGCCCATTTCATATCCTGCCCTCAACATACCCCCGACACACACACACACATCCCTTGACTACCGAACGTTGCGTCTCTTAGGCGATTTATGTTGACTGCAATTTTCAGCTGCGGCTCAACGCAGACAATTCAGCTGGATATATCGATATAGATATATGTATTTCTGTGTGTCTCGACAATCAGTTGTCGCTGCATTTGTTGTTGTTGCCATTGTGATTATTATCGATTTGAGCCCTGCTGGGCACTTTACTCTGCAGTTCGTTTTATTAATTTGAATATCAGTTGATGATTAGTTGCGTGAAATTGTTTAGGATATCAATTCCACAGATAGTCACCTCCCATTGACATAAATACATTCGTATAGAAGCAAATCACATTTATAGAGAATTTTGTAAGCTCTGTAGCTTATATATTTGTAAGTTTCCCCATCTCGTTAGGTACTATAACTTTCTCAGTAGAAGAAGTAAACATCTTCTTCGTTTTTCCGACTATTTTATAAAGCATTTTTGACAACAATTTGTGAAATCAGCTTGAAGGCAATTAAAGAAAGCAAATTCTGTCTTCTTTTTAAAACACCTTACTTAGAGGCCCAACATTATTGGCTTATATTATATGCGCATTTATCTTGATGTCTGTCTATTTATCGTACCCAATAGAACATTAAATTTCAAAGCGCCTCAAAACTATCAAACACACAGATACGCAAAGCCATTGAACCGCACGCACACACACATACACTCACACACACACACACACACACACACACACATACACATACACGCACAGGCGCACTTACCCACCCACATTGGTGGAGCAGGTGGCAGCTACATTCACCCTGCTCCCCTCCCCCTTTCACCCATGCTCTGCCATCGGGCTATACAAATACAAGATGGCAAAAGCATTTATGGCATTTTGTCGTTAGCTGTGCGAACTATTTGCCTTGAAACGACAACCACGAAGACAATGCCACAAGAACAGCAACAGCAACAACAACAACAACAGCAACAGCAACAACAACAACAAGAGGACACAAATCATCGAGAGATGCCACAAAAGCGCCTCGAACATGCCAAACAGAGACAGCGCCAAGGGGGGCGGCGCAGACAGAGATAGATACAGCTGAAAAGCTTAAACATATGCAGACAAAAGTAAATCAATCAATCCTGGAATTAACTAATTGCGTAAAGCAATATTTATGAATAATTAATGAGCTCATAATGCCGACCAGCATATGGGCGTATATGTATATGTATATATGTGTGGGGCGTGGCAAGCAGAGGGTATTTAGTTTGTGGTTCGTTTATCTTTTAAGCGTTCGAAGGCAATTCATGCTGCCTGCCTCAAACCTGCGGCTGGGCTTATTAAGTGGGCCTTTGAGTTTCTGGTTGAGTGGAAACTTGAAACTATGAATATTAGTTGGCTACTTTATGTAATATTCTATGAATTTTTAATTAACCGCATGTGCGTGTGTGTGTGTGCATGTGTATTATTTTTGCTGTAATTTGCTAGCATTTGCATAAATCAAACAAAATATTTTACATACGCATTGATATAGTGTATGGATTTTTTGAAGACTAGTGCATGGTTAATTTATAGCTGAAATCCATGTAAATTACCTCGGGGCCACGACAAGCTGCAGCCACTGTAGATAAGGCATTGCCAGAAAGTATGCAACAGCAACAGCAACAACAACAACAACAGCAACAACAATAACAACAGCTACAACATTTACATTTCATAAATTCAACGGCAAGCGCGCAAATAATTCACAAATTTAATACGAGGGGCAACAAAAAAAGTGCCAGAAGAAACACATAAAAGTAAAAAGAGAACTGCAGCCAGCATTGCCCATTCCTTGCCAAAGGTATACACACACATATATATAAATTGTATATCCAAAAAACAAAAAACAGAAAAAATGAATGAATAACAGCAGAGCTCACAGCTACAACAACAAGCGACATGCACGTTTAAAATATTTGCACATTTTTTAACTGAATATTAATTTATGTTGTTTTCCAGCGTTCAGTATTTCAGTGTCAGAGGCTCTCTGTGGGCGCCAAGCTGCCAAACATGATTTCATACCCTACGACAACAACCTGATATTGTAGTTTCGGTCAGCCAGACAGCAGCAGCAAATACTCAACTATTGATCTATTGTTCCGCTTTCAGATTAATTAAGGTATACAAAGTCTTATCTGTCTTATATTAATCTTTGTTGAACTGCTCTTGAGTTGAAAAGCTAAAAATCTTCATACCAAACAGATAACTGAATTTCGTTTGCTGCTCTTGTTCGCGTTGAAATTCACAACAAGTTTAAGCATTTACCGAGTAGAAAGCGTATCCATCTGTTGCATCTGCTGATGAAAAAGAATAAAGTTGACTGTCCATCTGTATTGACTTCTACATACTTTGTTATATATGCTATTATAACCAAAATTGAATCGGATTTCTTATTGTCGGCTACGCTCAGAAAGCTTTTGCAATATGAACTACAACAAATACTAAGGATAACAAATGATGTAAGGAAATAAGGAAGGCAAAACTTATGCATCATTATAAAATCGAAAATAATACAATTTTCTATAAATTTACAGAGTAAAATGTTCTCATTTTTTGTTAAGGGTGATTGCAAATTCGACACTCGAACATTTGCGACTTCATTTAACTTTTCTTTTCTCTTTTTTTTTGCCGCAACAGCAGCTGTTGACACATAAATAAATGCATATTGCAGAAGCCGTGAGTTACCGCGTGTGCCTATTTTATTTTCGGCTGACGGCTCATGAATTTAAATAAATTTTTGCGAGCGATGCGAGGTACAACAATTGGGCATTTAAATGCAAACAATTTTGCAGTGTGGCAATAAAAGCAAATTCGAAATGCCTAAAAATCTAGTAAATTGAAGTAAGGGCAGGCAAAAACAGAACCTAAAATGCCAAGCGCTTGTTGGGCGGGGGCTGGGCTGGCCAGGGGGCAGGGGGCAACTGTACGCAAAGGCTGCACAGACATGCACAATGCCGCAGCAGACGTTGCATACTTCTCGGCTGGCTGCCAAAAATGTAACAGGCAACGCTTCACCGGGTACCATTCAAGGAAGGGGGCATGGCAAACGCGTCTGGGACTCATAGTTTACATTGACACGCGCTTGCATGCAAATAAAATCATGGCAGCCAGACAGGAAGTCGGGAAAGCTGCCAGCAGAGGGAAAAACCAGCCAACGGGCACACACTTACACACTTACACACACACATCCATATAATTATTATTGTTTTGATTTCCCTGGCTGAGTTTGTTGAAAATTTTTTTAATTCTTGAACTTGACAGGCTGCTCAGCCCCAAGAAACTGGCCAAAAGGACATTTTGGGCAGGCCTGGAGCTGGCTTTGGGGCCGGGCCACTTGACTGCATTGACTTCTGGCACTTTTGCCGCTGTCATGGCCATAACCCAGGAGCCAAGTCCAAGTCCACTTCATCTCCTGATTCTCGTTCAGCAGCTTGTTTGTCCTGTTTTGCCTTTGTTTTGGCTTTGTTTTGGCTTTGTTTTGTTTTGTTTCACTTGGCCCGGACCTGGACCAGTGCCAAAATATTATTTTATTATGCCAAAAGAAGCTATGTCGTCCATGAGCAGCCCCTTTCAGCACTGGGATTACACTGCTCCTTCATGCATTTCGTCGGTTTTGCTTTTTGCTCGTCTGCCTCAAAGCTGTGCATTTAAAAGTAGCCACAATTTGCCATCATCTTTCGGTTTTTCCTCCTTTGGCCAACGCTTGAGGCCAAAACAGCTTAATATGTTGCACAGATATAAAGCTGTGTGTTTTGCCATCAAATTTGCTTTATAAATATATACACATTTATATGTGTATACAAATCGCATGAAGGCACATTATTTAGCAAAATTTAAACAGTAACTGATAAATAAATATAATTGATCTGGGTAAAAGTGGATTTTCCGAGAGCTTACTGAATGCTAATATAATCACACAGCATTCTCCTTGGGATAACAGATAGATTCGCAGGTGTCTTTACTTAAATGTGAAGCACATGTATAAATATACATAATAAAGAAAGTCAACCAATTCTTTATCCAAGTGAAACGTATTTTAGAATGTAAAGTGTATTCTACAAGAGAGTTTACCCCTAAGAAATTGCAATCTCTACTTAATATTCCAAAATTAGACAAAGCCAGGATATTCATAGATCAATCCTTAATCAAGGACATTTATGAAAAGGTGCTCAAGTGCGACAAAGTTTTTCTGCTTCGTGCTGAATTACAGAACTCTTCATATATATATATATGATATGATGCAGGTTGTAAGTAGTTAATAAAACTCAATGTTTATGCGAGCTACAGATAAACTTGAGCTTCTTCAATATTAGCCTTTTCTTTAGTCTGCCTTCAGTTTGTCCGCAATATTCATTTGCTTCACGAATGTCACCACCGAAAATGCCAACTTAGCCACCTATGAAAATATCTCGATTAATATACAACCGAAGACAAGGCGCGGTAAAGGCGCCAACTTACTTTGATGTTCGTGTTCAGACTGATGGGAAAAATGGAGCCGGCGGTAAAGCTAATTGATTGCTGCACATTTTGCAAAAAGTATATCAAAGCGGATTTATATCGACGAGTTGCATCGACCCAATGCGACTGAAAGATAGCTAGGGCCAGGCCCTCGCAGTCGCCTTCGATCAGGTTGCAGGTGAAACAAAAGGGAAACGTCTGAAAGAAGAGCGCAATTACGTAGGCAACTGAGGCTATGCCCGTCCAGAGATCCACAAAGAACATCAGATTGATCATCGTGAGGCCGAACAACAGGCCCACAAATAGGAATTGCACAAAGGTGGTGCGCGAAATATACGGACGCATTAGATTGCAAATCCTAAGGCAGAACTCAATAAAGTAGTCTCCATGAATGGGATTCCTTATAATTACTTGAGTATTAGCTTGTGATCTGCAATGCAGCCTCTGAGCTCCAGATAGTTCTCCTCCTCGGACTTGTTGGGATCCGTGCGCAAGTTTTCGATGCGTTTGCAAAGCAGTTGGAGATGCATCCGTAATGAGAAGCCAAAGATTAGCGGATAAACATCCGTCATTTGATTGAAGTACACGCCAGAGGACATAAAAAGATACTCAATAAAGGAAGCTATCAACAGGCTGGAGGTGCCGTCGCGCCAATCTATAAAGCAGTTATACAAACGCCAAGGCGTCAGGCCCCGCACCACCGAGGTCAAATAGGTGATGGTAACAAAGATCGTGTAGGTGAACTGATATAAAAGATAAAGCGAATTGCAGAGTTTCACACCGCGATGCACCGCAATCCGTTCCTCATCCTTGACGCAACGCTTGTCCATTTCATCGAACAGCTGCTTGAGCTCGGCGAGACGCCACACGTTCAGAAAGGATATCATGCCACGGGTGAAGGCGCCCGGCGCATTGATGCCCGCTTGCAGCGAGGTAAACAGTTCCCCGGGCGTAAACGTACTAAACTCCTTCACATAGGTTATGGACAGACCGATGGGCAAATAACCAGCCAGAGAGATAACAAATATTGTCCAAATCCGGTATGGAATGCGATATCTGGGATTCACTGCCTGCGGCATCCAGCCCAAGGCCGTCATGCCGTACTCCAAATACTTGTACGCATCTCGACTGGGCATCAGATCTGTCAGCGTTGGCTCCCTCAAGTACTTGAAAAACATTCTCACTTTTTTACCAATTGGGAAACTTGCTAGCAAACGCCAATGAAAACTAATTGCAACTGTTGATGCCAATTGGCTGGAAGAGCCTTTTTATATGGCCTAGCCCAAGGCTGAAACTAATTACTAGTCATATAATAATAGTATAGAATATATTTATTATATTTCTATGTGACATCGAAAGGAAGCGCAGCTGTCTGACATATCCCGAAGAGTGAATACCCTTAAGGAAATAGAACTGACGATTGAGCTGCTAATAATGAAGAAAACAAAAAATCTTGAAAATTTATCTAAAATAAACTCGTATGCATACAAATCAAAATAGTTTATCTATATCTATATATTAAGCTAATGTCTATTCTAAGTTACAAGATTCACAAGCAGTTTATAAGACCCGCTGCGTTGGTGCAAAATGTCTAATTGAGCTTTTATTATTTATATTTAAGTCGTTTTGCTGTTATATGTAATTGTTTACATATTGAAGTCAGCAAAGAGCTATTGGGAAAATTGTCATCGGGTTGCAAATCCCAAGCTGGTCAAAACATATTGGCCTAATAGTTTCCTCCCCCTTTGGGTGAGGCGTGCAGCGTTAGTTAGAGATTTCTAATTGAAATGTTCTTGCTCAGAATATTCGATTTTGCAAGTTGAACTAATTTTGGCTTATTTTAAGCTTGGGGATTACTGGACGCCTACTATATAATCAAATATCATCTTTGCAAAATGCACCTGAAACATAATTGGAATAGGAGGTATTATCTGGGTCAGCTCTGGATCTCCAGCTCAGATTAAAGCTTCTTTAGCAAGCATATATTCTATTTGGCCCTCCTTTACATTAATAAACAATAATTATAGCTAACATGTCCTTTGTCTGCCAGTTGCGACAAGTCTTTAAAGAGCTTCTATTAACTCATTGTAATTTGAAAAATCTTAAAACAATCAGATATTTTTTTGAATCTGAAATGCAACAAGCTTTTGGATTATTTAATGGGATAATAAGCATCTCAAAGAACCAGCTGCTTTTGGTTACGATTTTAGCAGCTCGCAGCTTATCCTTTTCCAGCTGGGATGGATGTGCCCTGCAAATGTGTTGCCTTATGATTATTCCGTGCTCTGAAGCTCTTTCATTCTCATTTCCGTTGCACAAAGATTTGCATTGCGATTATTTCTGACCGGCGAAAAGGTTGTTGTTGCTTTTTATGCACAGCAACAAAATAAAATGTCGAGTGATGTTAATGACAGGACTACTGCCAGAAAGGCAGAGGACGAGCGAGCGGCTTAAGCGGATAAGTGAAAAACGACGTAAGCTCATCCCGGAGCAGAGCAGGTGGGGTAGGATGCAGCCCGGTGCCTAGGCAGGGATTGCCGCAAATGAATGGCATTTCAGATGCATGCAAGGATATATGAACCACAACAAAGGCGATGCCCAGAACAGTCAGGACTGGAGTCGACCTGCCCCTGGCCTACCGGACGGCTCATTATGCGCAAACACGTCACCGAATGTAAGCTCGTGCCGGTAGATGGCGCCAGTACACGAACTGCCCAATGATAAGTCAAGAGGAGTCCTGCCAACATCCTGGCCGGCTTTAACAGCAAGCGCGGCAGCTGAAGAAATATCAAACAGCAGAAAACAGCAACAGAAGAAACATCGGCAGCAGCCTTGAAGCAGCAGCGCCATGTTGTTCCACCAGCAGCTCCTGCCGCCTGACGATGATGCGTGACATAAACCACAATGCCAGGGCCCTGGGACCAAAGCCCAGCATCCCCAGCATCTCCGGGACTGTCGGACAGACTGACTCACAAATTTGCAGAGCGTCGCATATTTCAGTTGTCATTTTTGCTGTTTTGCCGGTTTTGCGTATGCCAGAAAAGAAGACGCCGTGTGTGTGCGGAAGCTCCTGACCCCGTCAACCCCCCCTCTTCCACTCGTTATGGCTTGCATCCTGCCTCTCCTGTCCAGGGTAGCGGCATTTCCGCTGGCAACGCAGCTGCGGCGGCAACTGCCACAAACAATTTTGACATTTGGCGCTGCTCAGTTGCGGGGCGCCCGTTCGTTCCGTAGCCAGTCGGAGTGCTGCTCTCTGGACAGGATGTGCAAGGATATTGTGAAATCAACGTAATGGCGGAGCATTAACATGCAAGCTGCGAAAAAGGCGACAGGTAGCAATGTCCGGGCATGTTGGCCACAAAACAAGAATGCACAATGCATGAAACAACAAATCGCACTTTCAATACACTACAGAGTGCTTTATCAATAAACTATGTCAGGTATGTAAGAAATGTGTTTGCTAATCCAGTCAAGGATTCCCCAGCTATTGGTGGGCCAGATATAAGTGCATTCAGTGATTCAATAGAATGAAGATTGTCAACTATTGAATATATCATAGATTATTTAAAGAAAACAAACTATTCTGCATAATAGGATCATGCTGAAAGTGTTTCACAGTTCTGAGACATTTCCAGGCCTTAGGCTCGATTTGTGAACAATCGATGGGCTTTTCTTTTAGAGTAAAAGCCTTTTACTGGGTTAAATGTAAAAATATTCAATTTATATCTTGCCGACTTCCCCCACAAACAACAAGTCTCAGATGAAAGTTAAAATGCCTGCACAGGTCGGGGGTATTATGAAAGAGAGTGTATAGCCCCAGTTTTCGTATTATCTTTGGCATGCCTGCTCTTTTTCATTATGAAATTATAAATATTTTATTTAATACAGAAGCGAGGACAGCAGCACCTGAAGCGGGCAGCCCTGGTGCGTGATGCGAGGTGCGAGGTGCGAGGGGCGAGTAAGGCGAGCCTGTAGGGCCAAGTAGACTGTATTAAATTCCACAGCCAATTGCAGGCGACTTTGTTTTGCTGCCAGCTACATTTCAATTTTAAATGAAACATAAAATTTCACTTGCACGCAATGGTAAAACGAGAGGCAAGGCCAAAAATATACAAAATAAAAGGAAAAACACGACAAATAAAAAATAAAAAATTCTTTTAAAATATATATGTAATATGTGTGAGTGTGCGAGCATTTCAATTGAAATTTACAAACCGCTCGAATGACCTTAAGCTACTTTAACATAAGCTGATGGGCGGGCGGCTGGGGCGTGGCTGGCGGCGCACAATAAAAGCAATGTAATGCAAAAAGCAAAAAAAAAATGAACAAAAATGTGAAAATTTCATAAACCAAAACTCAAACAACGTCCAAAGTTAAGTAAAAATGTAGGTAACCAATGGCTAGGGGCACTGTGCGCGGACAAAAACTGAACCGCCCAGTAAAAGTTACGGCCATTTTACACACACACACACGCACACACACATGCACACACACACACACAGGCACACACTGTGTGTCGGCTCGCCAGGCGGTTTTTGTTGTTGTGTGGCTTATTTGATTTTTGCTTGAGTTATTACACAACTGGCAACTGCATAAACACGGCAACCGCAACGCCTTTGGCATATAAATTCAATTAAAAAAAAAAATCATATTCCTCTCGCTCTACCCAAAAGCGGGGCTCTTGTTGATTTTCCAATACACTTATAACCAGTTCAGAGAAATTTTCTTAGGAGACATAATGATGAAAGGGTATATTATGATAACTTAAATCATTTTATATAATTTAATTTGAGCTAACTTTTATACACATTGAATTAAATTCCCCACAAAAACAATGATAAATTCAACACAGAAACTTAACAAAACTTGCGTATATTGATTTTATGCAAATGTTGAAGTCGAATCAACAGGTTCTTGTGCCGAGAAACTTTTAGCTATACTTTTATAAAGACTATGATAATTTGATCACGAAAACTGAGATAAGACGTGTTTTTGGTGCAAGATCCTTGCTCTTATATCAATGATAAGTTACAAAATCTCAAAGCATCACACCATGGGACTTGGAAATGTGTATGTGTGTACGTGTGTTTTGTAATTGAAAAACAGAAATACTGGCAAAAATTTGTCAAAAACAGATGATAAAAAAATTGTCTGGTTTTTCAATTTTAAAATTCTATAACAAATATGTTAAAGTAAAATTCTCAATGATACTTTGGTTTTTTCACGACAACAGCACTCGGCGAGTTCGGTAACATCCTGGCGCAGGTTGCCATTGATCAAGTTTGTGGACCATTTTAAATGGCGACAGCGCCAAAGAGAAAGGGTGACCCAAGTAAGTATCTGAATCACAATAATAATGCTAATCAGACTGTATTGAATTGGACGGCATGTGTGCTATCGTCGCTAACTTTGCCCCCAGTAACTGCAAGTTCATCGCAAGATCTAGTCACCGATCAGAATTCGGGTCGCCGGGCTGAACAGAAAGTCTATACGTTCAACAGCGAGAAGCCCAATCAGGCCAAGCCCGCCCCAACTGCGGCCAAGGATGAAAAAGCCAAGCCTCAAAAGACCATATTGGAAGAGCACGGCATCATATTGGGCAAGGTGATTGGCACGGGTAACTATGCGAAGGTCAAAATTGGCTTCTCCGAGGAGTACGGCAAGCGTGTGGCCGTTAAAATAATATCCAAGGTCAAGGCGCCATCCGAATACACACAAAAGTTTCTGCCCCGCGAAATTGAGGCTGTGAAGGGACTGCATCATGAGAATCTGATAACTTTTTATCAAAGCATTGAGACCAGTCACAGGTATACTTTTACCTATATCTGACCATCTTGTTCTTCTCCTCGCATCGCCAATCTACCCAACCGCAGAGTCTATTTAATAATGCAGCTAGCGGAGAACGGCACATTGCTGGACTATGTGCGCGAGAAGAAATTTCTGGATGAGCCGCAATCGCGCACACTCTTCAAACAATTGATCAGCGCCGTTGAGTATATACACAGCAAGGGTGTCGTACATCGTGATATCAAATGTGAGAACCTTTTGCTGGATGAGAACTGGAACTTGAAGTTAATCGACTTTGGTTTTGCGCGCAAGGACACGCGCACCACCGAAAACCAAGTGGTGCTATCAAAGACCTTCTGTGGCAGCTACGCATACGCCAGTCCGGAAATATTGAAGGGTATCCGATATCATACGTTAGCCCTTTGTAAACCAATCGCTCTAACCCCTCCACCTCTCAGGCATTGCTTACGATCCATTCATGTCGGATGTTTGGGCCTGTGGCGTGGTCTGCTATGCAATGGTCTTTGGTCGTCTGCCCTACGATGGCTCCAATGTGCACATACTGCTGAAGCGCATCAATCAATCGCTGGTATTCCCAAAAAATCCGTCAGCTACCACTGAGTGCAAGCATATGATTATGCATATATTGGCGCCCGTTAAAATCAGATATAATGTGCCGCAAATTAAGGAAGATCCTTGGTTCGCTCAGAGATAAATACTTAATTATATAAGCCACAGTCCAGTTCTCGCTGTTGTCGTAGCAAAAAAACAAATTTAAAATTAATAAAACTGCTTAATTATTAGGCCGCAAGCTGTGAAGTTCTCTCTAAATGAAAGTTCTTGCCTGAGGCACTGAGCCCCTTGCTTAGTATTTCAACTGCTCTCTAAGAGCCATATTTGCCAAAAATTTATATTTATAACGCATTTTAGGCATTCAAATAGAAAATTCACCTCACAAGCGTTTTTTATTTCAAATACAAATTCACCAAACATGGCCCGTGCGCATGCGTTGTTTACAGGTTGGCAGCGCCGATAAATATCGATTGGCCACCACAATTTATCGGCTGCAAATCGAGCTCTTATCGGTGGAACCGCGCATTGCGGTAATCACTCAAAATAATAGTATGAATACCAAAACAAATAACAAAATATTTAATTTGTAATTTTGTTAATTTATTTTCTAGTCGTGTTCGGATACCCTTCAAATAGGGTATGTCCTGGGCAGTCATGGCAACAATCGGTTGCTCTGGCAACGACGACTGGCAGCCAAAACATAAAAATGTCTTACGCGACTCGCATTTAATAGTCAAACTGTGTAAATTTGATTAAAACAAATTTGAGTGCAGTAAATAGTTATTAAATTAAATATATAAGACAATTGATGGCGGAGGTGCACATAATTGGCCAAATACTGAAAGCTGTTGATTTCGACGAGCCACATTTGTACTGCAAGTGGAGTCTGCAAAGCGGTAAATATATATAACAAATACATGTGTGCATACACTTTCTAACTGGCCACGCCCACTTGCGCAGGCAACGCTTGGCGTTTGGTTCAGGGCGAACTGCAGGGACAGACGCACGTTTCCAGCCATCGCCTACAAAACAGCTCTGATTTCGCTCAGCCCCTGGACATACATTTGTGCACCGCTGCGATTCAGGGTTGGCCGCGTCTCCTCGTCGAGGTCTACGCCGTGAACGTGCTCCAGCAGTGCTGGCCCGTTGGCTACGGATTTGCGCACATGCCATCAACGCCCGGTGCTCATCGCCTGGAGATAAACACTTGGAAGATCGCACCAAACGGCTGGTGGCAGAGCATCAAGGAACGTTTTGGTGGCGGCGGCGCAGCGCTGCATAAAACCGATTTACTCTACTCGGGAGTGGAGCGGTAGGTTTAAATGACATTGGCTTAAAGTGTCACACAAGCTTTTGATTAAGCGTAAAGAACAGCTAAGGCAGGGAACATGAGAAATTGAAAATCAGCTTTTGACAAAACAAGCTTTATTTTGAGAAAACTAAGACAATATTTAAATGAACTTGATGCGAAACGTTTAACTAAGCACCATTTTTATTCCCTACGCTATAATGAAATAGCTAAAAAGGGTCTTTAAAAACATGGTATATAAGCAAATAAAACTTTGAAAGCACATAAAAACTACAATAGAGCTTTAAAAAGCTTAATTGCGATTGGATTAAACCAAAGTTTATAGAGTAACTATGTACCTTTTATTTAAATTACAGCTTAAAGTTCAACTATGCTAAATTTTTGTCACATATGTTTAGGAACTTTTAGTAGAATTTTGTAAGTAAAAAACTTTATTGGTCATAATGTACCCCGTTCGTTTAATCTTGTCTCGTCTGATGATTAATCTCGTGCTTACGTGCAGCTAGTGTCATTTTAAGTCGAACTGTGTTTATTTATAAAAAATTTAATCTTTTACAGCTACAAACTGCTAACACGCAGCTCTGGCAAAATAATTGTCGAGCTGAGCTTAATATTTCGCAAATTTGAGGAATACGGCGTGGAATTTAAATAATTAATAACCATGTTATGCCTAAAGTTGACTGCATTATCCATCTGCCTGCTGTCGACGTCGATGCAGTGCATCAAGATCGGCATTTCGCAGAGCTATAACACAAGCACAACAACAACGACTACAACAACAACAACATCAACAACTACAGAAATTCCAACGACAACTATTGTTGCGGACACGATCACCACGGACATTAGCCCTGTGCCCGAAGCTGGGAGCACTCCCAGTCAGACTTTTCCGCCACGCAAGACATCAAAACCACAAACAACCGCAGCGCCCAGACGTAGGAGCTCGACGCCTGCTCCAACCACTGAAACGCTGCCATTAAATGCCACAACTGCGCCTTTCCATGGTAATAATCGTTTCGCCTACTGCGCCTGTGATTTGTACAGCGATCTGTGCGAAATAAATTGCTGCTGCGATCCCGATTGTCCACAGGAGACGCTGCAGGTATTTAGCTGCTTGCCAGAGCAGCCGACGCGTCTGGAGGACTTTCAGTACAACCATGGACTGCCATCATGTCAGCTCAGCGATGGCTGGTTGTGCGTCTTTCGCAGCAACACAAAGCCAGCCAAAATGCAGGTGAATGTTACCCTCGACTATTAATGGCAAATACATTCGGTTGTTTATATTCTCATCCTACATAATTTCCTTTATTCTCCAGACCCCAAGCAACAATTTCGATGCAACACAGTTCAATAAATGGCCGGAACAGCTGAGCGCGTATGATACGCAATTGCCGACCACACAATATGCAGCGCATTACAAATTTGGACAAGCGCTGCAGCTGTGGCAGCCCGAGAGCAAAGAGCTGTCAAGCTTGGAGCTGCCCATGGGATATGAGAGCGCTAGTTGCCAACTGAAGCAGACGTTGTTGTATTTGCAGCCCATGCGGAGCAGCTGCCTTATAAGCGATGTGTCGCAAATGCAAATGCATCTCTGGACGCTTCTCAACGTGACCAGCAGCCACCAATTGTTGTCGCGCCCCGGTGAACCGGAGGAACAGGAAGAGGTGCCGGGCATTAGCATAGAAGTGTGCCAACAGCTGCAGCTGCAATCGCGAGTAATTTGTCTGCCTGGGAATGAGACACAAGTGGACATGCTGGTGGATAGCATAGAGCTGGAATTGACGCACAACTATACACACATTTTGGAAGCCAAGCTGCTGCTCAGGGAAGCCAACGTGGAGGAGGAGCATCAAGAGCTTTGGCTGAGCTATGCGCTGGTCTACAAGTCTGCCAACGACCGCAAAAGGAAGAAGCCCAGCTCTGGACCACTTGGTTATGCGCTGGGTGCACCAGTACTGCTGGGAATGATGCTTCAAATGGACCAGAAAAACGAAACGGGTCAGCCTCAGCACTTGCTCAGCTACTTCCAGAGCAATGCTGGCGAGCATACTCAGCACTGGCTGAGACCTTGCCGCAGACACAGCTTGGAGCCGCGTCATGCCGTCAGCTTTGGCATCGATCTGGCCAGGCAATGCCAATTGCGTCAACTGGCGCCGGAGCACGACAACCATACGGACTACTGCCAGCAGTTGCAGTCGCACATTTGGCGACAGTTGCTGCCCCACAATTGCACGCGTCTCGATGATCTGGGCAAGGTGTTTGTCTCGCAGCTGGGCAGACCGCAGCCGGATAAATGGCTGCCAATCCATATGAGCTCTGCTGATGGTCAGCAGTTGCCACCCATTCAGGGCATTTACGATGAGCAACAGCAGAGTCTCAGCTGCCGCAATATGTTGCTCAGCGTTAGCTACGAGTTCTATATGACAGAATTGACGCTGCTCGGAGGCCATGTGCCACACCAGAATGTGCTGCAGCATGCGAGACTGGTGCTGGGTCATCGACATGACTTGGAATTCGATGCACGTGAGCAGCAAGTGGAACTGCCCTTGGCCGTAACCGTGATGTTCTTCAAGGCGCAGAATAAGAGGCTAACGGGATCAAGCCTACGAATTGTCGCCAATCTTGGACTGATCTTTATAACTTTTCTAGTCTCAATGAGTACAGATGCAAGTTTACAGCTTTTCTAGTCACAAAAGATTTTGAGTTCTATTGCAGATACATTTTATAAAAATATTAAATAAATATCTATGAAAATATATGGATGTCAAGTATATTATTAATACTTATAAACTTACCTAAATTGGTTCTGATTATCTGTAAGTAGGTACTTTTTAGTTGTAAAAATTTTTCTTTTCACACAATCCGCCAGTTCATGATAACATAACTAAAAGTAAGAGACAATTTATTTTTTAGTTCCAGAAGAGTTTATTACTTGAAAGCTAATAATATATAAGCTCCAATTGAAGTTATGAGAATCACATAGAAATACGATATTAAAGCAACAGATGAAAATGTGGATGAGATAGTGAGACTTGAGAGCATGAAAGCGTAATAGAAATTAAAAAACTTAATTGAAGATTAGAATATAAAATTGAACTATTACAGGGATAAGACCTTATCGGAAGGACTTCATGAGACTTGTATGAATGATATACGAGGCGAGAGATATATGAGACTTGTATGTGAGATACACTAGATGATCAATAAGAAAAAAAGATGGAACTTGCACAGATGTAAATATGAACTCAGAAGAAAAACGTCAAGACAAGGATAAAAGATTAAAGCAAATAAGACAATGATATTAAAATCCCAATGGTTATTCAATGCAATTATAACGATGTTTAAATGCGATTTATTGAAGCATAAACAAAAATCGCACCTCGAGGTGTCATAAGGGTCATAAGTTTCGAGGGGCCAATCTTTTAAACAATATCCCTGCGGCACTTGCGCAACTGTTTTCGCAACAACAAGGCATTCAACTCGGCCTGTTTGCGTCGCTCCTCCTCCTCGATGGCGCGTTGAATTTCCTCAGCCTCGTTGGTGGCCTTTACAGAGATCGCATGCACTTCTGGCAGAAAATCCAAGATACCCTTACGTATGAGATATTGATAGTTCATCGAAGCGGTATACTTTATTTCGTTGCCAATAACACGAGAGAGATCCATCCAATGCAAATACATCCAGTTTTCATTACGCAAATCCTTGACGCTATTGTAGACGGGAATAAAATGATCGATTTTGCCAATAAATACATTGGCCACATTCATAATCTCAGGCTTCTCATTGAAGTTATCCAGCGATTCGACTAACTCATTGCGTAGATTCATTAGATTGGCCCAAACTTCATCAAGATCGAGCAGCGCAATTGGATTACCCAGGGTAGCGTCCTCCAGTTTGTTAAAGTTTGCGCACGCATACCATAGCTGTTTATATGGCTCGAAGCTCTTGATGATGCTGCTCAGAAATTCCGTGGAAAGTGGCTCCAATTCGAATAGTTCCTGACGAAACTGCAGCGTTTGTCCGACCTTCTCCAGTTCCCTTATTAGCGCCCAAGTTAGTTTTATATCGACAGAAGTTTCCTGGGCCCGATCAGGATTGAAAGCCAGAGAGAAAGCCTGAACCTCGTCGTTGAGCGATTCGAGACGCTCTTCAAAGTTCTGGCATTCGCTGTAATGCTGGCGCAGAAACTCTTCAATGTCCAGCTTCTGCTCCTCCTTCAGTGTGGACAACCGCATCAGGATCTGATGTGGCCAGGCAAAGGCATTCCATTTCATGGCAAACTGATGATCGCTCAGATTGTAAAAGAAACTATCCAGCAGATCGTACTCCAGCCACATCACCTGTATATCGGCACGCAGCTGGTCGACCACATCGGGCACTTTTAGTGCAAAATCACGAATCTCGAACAGATGCTCAATGCTTATAGGACGCACGGCAATTTTATGGAATACCTCCTGACAGCGCTCCACTATCTCCTCGTTCGTTTCATACATGCGATCCACGTAGTACTCAAAGATGCGGCGCACGATGTCTATGTATTTCTTGATCATGAATTGTTTAATGATGTCCACATTAACGTAGAAAGGTCCGATTGTTATGTAGGCGGGCAATATTTGACGAATCTCTTCCTTTTGCCGCTTGTGCTCCAGTATATCCCACTTGACCTGCGATGAGGGCTTATGGGCCGCCGCATATTCCTTCATGAATTCGTTTACATTCAGCAGATAAAAGTCGACGAATCTCTCGTAATGTCGCGCATAGGCCTTCAGCGGAAGCACCGCCTGAGCATAGCAACGGCGCATTAGATCGTTCTGCTCAAGGAACTTGTCCTCGATTAGTTCGACGGTCAATATATATAGATTATGTGCGAACTTTAAATTGCTCATCACTTCCGCATCAATGGTGCGCACGCCCGAAGTCTTCTCCAAGCCTCGTTTGAAAATATCCATCAGCGCTGGTTGAAATTCATCCGGATTCGTTGAGTAGAAGACCTTCCGTTCCTCATTAATACCTATGGTCAGGGCAAAGACGGGCTTTGGAAAGGGAAACTCAGTCTCTATATAATCGCTGGTCCACTTATAATTATGCTTGAGTTGCAAAAATTGCAGACAGGGATCACAGACTAGTTTCGAGAAGTTCATCAGCGACGAGAACAGCAGCACCTCCATGGACTCTTGCATGCGAAATTTGACCTGCCATATGAAACGGGAAATCTTGCACATCTGGAAAACCGTCCAATTGTTCAGCGAGATATCCAGCCAGCCCTTACCCAAGGCGCGTAATACCAGGGTAATCACCGTGGTCAGCTGCTCTGGCCAATAGACCTTCAGAAAGGTGGAGACATTGTCGCTGTGCGCCTCCTGAGACTGCAGAAAATCCACCAATGCTGTTGGCTTATTGAAATTGCATACGAATATTGTCAGCGTTTCAATGTGCTGGCATTCCACGGCCACGCCCATCATGGCCTCAATGCCGCCACCGCAATAAAAAAGGCTGGCTCGCAGCCAGAGATACCGTTTCTCCTTTATATTAATACCGAGAGCCTGCAGCTCGCGGCGCTCCTGTACGGCAAATTCAACGGGTGCTGCAGTTGGCATGAACTCCTTTAAGGATATGTTGCGGAACTGCGGAAACTCCTTGGGCATGTGTATGATGAACTGCTCCAGCTCATAGAGTGCCATCAGACGCTCAAACACAATATTAACCTCGGACCTTAGACGCCTCTTGCACTGCTCCGAGACGTTGGCCTGCTGCAGCAGTGCCTCAATGGGTTTGAAGCTCTGGAAGGTCGTCGACTCGATGTCATCGTGGAGCACACAGTCGACAATTAGCTCCATGAGCATCAGTTGTTCGCCCTTGTGACGCTCATGCACGGCTGACTTGAGACGCTCGATGTACTTGTGCGGATCCTCAGCCAGGAACATAAACTGCAACTTGGGAACCTCGTAGTTGCATTCGTCGTCCAATGAGGTTAGCGTCCATAGATCCGTTTTCTCGTTGTACGATGTGACCGCTGCCACAGCCCAGCGGCAGCTGCGGAGACTCCGATTATAGGGCAGAAAGGCACGTGCCGGAAGCGGATAACGATCACCGCCGACGATGCCGAGCTCAAACCATGCTTCTGGGGAACTGATGTCGTAGTTGCTGTCATCGAAATAGCTCAGCGGAAATTTGTGCGGGAAGGCAAATTCGGACATCAGGTTGTACTGCTCTTCGGTGGGCTGCAGCATTTCATCGGTAAGTCCGGCTTTCTTCAGCTCCTCGATCAAATTAATTCTGCTGTACTGTCTTCGGCGGCGATCCACAGCCACGTCCTTGGGCAGCTCGCCCTTAGGCACGAAACGGGTCTGTATTACCTTGGGCAGAATAGTGGGCAACGGAAAGCGATAGACTTTGCCATTTTTGCCTATCAACGTTAGCCAACGCTGCGCCTCCTGTATGGGATAATAGACGGGCGTTAATTGTTCGCGCGGTATATGCAGCTCCTGGAAAGTCTTGGGCGCCGTGCCTGGACGCGGGGGCATTATACAAATTGTCCGCGATGACTCCTCCTCCTCTTCTGAGGAGCTTGAAACTACAACTGGCTCCAAGATAAAAGAACTGGTATGCGCCATTTCGATTGTTCGAGATGTTCTTGAACTTCAAATATATTCCAGTAACTTAAGTGTCGCTAACATACAAATAAATGACAGCTTTTATATTGCTGGCCATTTTTCAATATCTTTTTTTTTTCAAAATATAAGTATTACTTAAATTTTAAGCGGCGCGCCACTTACAATTCACTCTAGTTGGCAGCACAAAGCGTGCTTGCAGTGGGCTGGCAGCCCACTCGGAGAGAGCAACGTGCGCCGTTTTGCAACACAGACAGCTGACAGCAGTGATGACCGGTGAAGTGATTTTTATTTTTAGCGTACATAGAGACACGTTGAGAGAAATATAAGCACAACATCTTTCAAAATAATGAAATTAAAATGGTGTGGATGTAAATAATTAGCATATGCATTAATAATTCATGTAGGAACATTTTATTTCAAAAAAATATATCGTGACTCTTCATCCGTTACGTGCGATAGTTTGTGCCAGCTCTAACAAGTCACGTAAATATCGTTCTCCTTTATTGAACATCAGTTTGTTCGTGTGCAACAAAACGTATTTTTCAATGGAAAAGCAAACGAATTAATTGCTAAAACTAATGAAAAACGCAAAACGAAAACCATGCTTGATATGTGCATAAAAAGTAAGTGTCAAATCAAGTGAAAACTAGGTGAAAAATGTTTGTGAAAATTTTCAACTTTCTGCCCGAGCAATGGTGCTCCGCTGGACGGAGAGAGCGCGAGAGAGCAGAAAAATCAATAAAAAATTGTCGTAGCAGCGCGATTGACACGAGCAAAACAAAGAGCGCGCAACGAAAGCGTGTGGAATGGGGAAAACGCAAAAAAAAGAGCAGCCGTTGGTTTCAGTTGCAACTCATGCCCCAAATGCGTTGGCAGCAGGTTGTGAACAGTAGCAAAAAGAGGAAAGAGTGCAAAGCAAAAGTAAACGGCAAACAGCTGTTACAGTTATTGTTTGTGCAATAAGTGTAAATATTTGTTTTTTTTTGATTTATTGAAAAGCTGCCAAAGCAACGGCATTCAGTTCACTTAACCCCGTTGAACTGGCAACAAAGCGCTTCGCCCACGCTTAAGCATTTATTCACACACACGCGCACACAAGCACACACACACTCACAGACAGTTCACACACAGAGGCGAACGTTCGTTCACTTTGATGGGCGCGTCGTGTATAAACATTACGCCTTAAAAAACAATGAATTTTGAAAAGCAAAAACAACAACAGCAACAACTACGATAACAATTGTGGAAGACAACTTGCCAAGCTCTCTCGGTGAATCACAGCCAACGGAGTCGTTAATTAATGCGGCTGCGACTGTTGGCAGCAAAGCAATAGAATGTAGAATGTCAAGTGGACGCTGGATGATGTGATTATATTTCAACCGTTTAAGTAATTCAATTTGTTTTGCGCATTTGCAGTTTGAGCACCAGCAGCAGTAGCAGCAGCAGCGAAAACAACAACAACAGCTATGAACGTTATGCGAAAGCTGCGCGGCGCTGCCAGCGCTGGCAGCGGCAGCGCATCGAGCACCAGCAGCAGCAATGCCAGCCCCAGTGCCAGTGCTGCGAATGGACGCACCGGCGAGGAAGCACTGCTAGATGCACGCATACAAATGAGCCTGGCCACACTGAAAAAGCTCTTCAACGAGTACACGCATCCCAAGGAGCCGCTCAGCGAAAACGAACGGGATGGCAAGCTCTATGAGATGCTGCCACTATTTTGCAAGGTTTGTGGAATTTACTCAAATATTTAAATATATAAATTTTTTTTAAATATGTCAACTAATTATTGTTCCGTTTTTATGGCTTCGCAGGTGTTTAGCAGCAGCCCTGCTAACGATATGAGCGAAAAATTCTGGGACGTAGTTGCCTTCTGTCAGCAGGTGTCCCGCCTGATGGTCAGCGAGATACGTAAACGTGCATCGAATCAAAGCACGGAGGCTGCCTCCATAGCGATTGTCAAATTTCTCGAGGTGGAAACAACGGAGGATACCAGCAGCGGTTGGCTGTTGCTGGCCACACTGAATCTCTTGGCCAATGGCGATGTCTCGCTCATACAGGTTAGCTTGAAGTACAGATGTAAACACATCTATTTATACACAACTAAACTCTGATCTGGAGCTTTACGTTCCAAAAGCGAGCTTTACAAGCATGCCCTTGTAGAAGTAACCCGATAAAGTATATATATTCTTAATCAGTATCAACAGCCGAGTCGATATAGTCATAGTAACAGTCATGGCTCCCAAAAAAGATGCGGTCGAAGTTATTTTTTGCATAATCAGATTAGTTTTTAAGATATCTTGACATAAAATTCATGCTAAACTGCTTCAAATATAGCTCCCAATAGGAGCAAACGGAAGGAAATTAAGTTTTCTTTTAGATATATGTATGTCTACAAGGGCATGAAATCTTCGGCGTGTCAAAAACAGCCTTTCTTTCATTCATATATTTGTCTCCTAGAGATATTCATATGTGTATATATAGAAAACTATAGATATTTTTCTGAGTGTATAGGAGCGATATTAAAGTGACCTCTATACTTATCATTCGTTGGCTGGCCTCACTTGAATGTCAACGATTTAAGAACTTTATGGCTTTATATATGTATATTAGCACTATAATCGCTGCTGTATTTTGTATCTTTTATGTAATATCTATTATATAATATACTAGATATAGCTGGGACTGTACAAGTGAATATCAATTTCTATTTCAACAAATTGTAGATGCTACAGGTCAGCTAGTCTTCTGGGGAAGACAAAAATATAATTCTTCTTCTTCGCAATGAATCAATTGAACTAAAATCCTATCATTCGCTCAGGATCCATCCTAATCTTGAGGCATATACGCTTCTAGCGTTATTATATATATGATATAAGGTTTAACTCTCCCTCTCCCTCTCTTCTTTTAGGTGATGACAGCTGCATCGGTGCCCTCAACTTTAGTCAAGTGTTTGTATTTGTTCTTCGATCTGCCCCAAGTGGAGGACGATGAGCCGCCGGCTGAAGGTGCCAGTGCCAGTGATTTTAACGCCCATGAGCGTCGCACATTATTGCAAAAGGTTTTTGTGCAGCTGCTCGTCAAACTGTGCTCCTATCCATATCCAGCTGAGGAGCTGGCTCGCATGGATGATCTAACGCTATTGTTTTCCGCCATCACCTCACCCTGCCCCATGCAAAATATTGTGTGGCGCAAGAACGCAGCCGAAATACTGACCACCATCTCGAGGCACGGTTTAACCGATGCCGTTGTTACCTACATACATTGTGAGTGTTTACATCTATTTTAAATAAAGCTCAACTTTAAATTATCTATACTATATCCTACGAACCTAGCCAAGGGCTGCATGGCGCTGTGCGTGGACAACATGCAACGTTTGACGTTTGGCAATCCGCTGGAAATAGTCGAAATGTTTGTCACTGTCTTTTGCTTCCTTAAGGATTCTAGTCAAGTATCCCAGATACTAATGGACGACTTTCGCGCCTCTCAAGGCTACGTGTTTCTCAGTGACTTTTTGCTCAAGTGAGTGGATTAACTATAACAATCCTAACCTATAATCTACAACCCTTTATGCCCACCAGATTCGACAATGCACGCAGTCAAACATTGGAAATCCAGGCAGCTATACGCAACCTGGTTTTGATGATCTCATCGCTATGCATGTGCGGCTTTTACGAGCTCCGTCCGCCGGCAGCGCAATTCAATACGGCCTTTAAGCTACAGAATTTCCAGCTGCCGCAGGCCAGCTCACGGGAGACGTGCGTTCGGAATGTGTATGCATTCCAGGTGCTGCAGACGGTATTTCTGAGGTCTACAACACCTGCACTGTGTTGCACGATCTTAGACGCTATTTCGCGTGTTTATCACTCGGAAAATGCCAATTACTTTATACTCGAATCGGAGCACACGCTGAGCAGCTTTGCGGAGCGCATACACCAGAAGAGTCCACAAATACAGGAGAAATTCTATGATCTGCTCGAGTTTATAGTCTTTCAGTTGAACTTTGTGCCCTGCAAGGAGCTGATCAGCTTATCGCTGCTGCTTAAGCACAATCAATCGACGTCCTGCAGCATCCTGTGCCTGAAGACGCTGCTCAACATTCTGCGCCACAACATCGTCTTCAAGGATGTCTATCGCGAGGTGGGCATACTGGAGATCCTTGTCAGCTGCCTGAATCGCTATTCAGATCACGTGCGACAAATTACCAACGGTGACGATTCGCTTGTTGTGCAGCCAGGCGCTGATGAACAGGAGGATCTGCTTGACACACTGGGTAAACATGTGTTGGAGGCACTCACAATGCTGCTGGGCGGCGGTGCTAGCAACAATGCTCAACTATTTCGCGAATATGGCGGTGCCAAATGCGTCCATGAGCTGGTCAAGTATAAGCATTGCCGTCCCCAGGCGCTGGGCATCGTTCGGGAGCTGATACTCTCCGCTGGTGGAGATGATGACATGCTCTATATACTCTCACTGATGCACAGCATCAGTCCACATCAAGTGGAGTTTAAAATCCAGATACTAAACATGCTGTTGGGCTGCCTCAAGGATTCGCATCGCACACGCACCGTTTTCCGCAAGGTCGGCGGCTTTGTCTATCTGACCAGTGTGTTTGTCTCGCTAGATGGCAGCATGGCTCAGCCACAGCCGGACATTGCCCAACAGGATCTCATTTTGCTGCTGCAGATCGTCTGCCAGACGCTGGCCACTGCCATGCGTTTCGAGCCCGCAAATGCCAAGTTCTTTCATCAGGAGATCTGCAATAGTTCGCTGTGCGACACGTTGCGTCTGCTTGGCTGCTTTGGCAGCGGCACAATACTCCAGGACTTCACGGGCAGCTATGAGCCGCAACAGACACTATTGAAGTACTACCATGACGTATTCAGCGGCGACATATTGAGCTTCAGGTGAGTCTGCTTCAGGATTTTTTTAGGGCACACTATAATTTAACTACTATTCCTTGCAGCTTCGACGAGCACATACCCAGCTCCTTGTCATACATCTGTGTGGTATTTCGACTGCTCTACAGCATCGCGTTGGACAACTTTGAGTCGCCAAATTTGAACGGTGTGATAACGCTCTTTAGCGAGTCGGCGCCACATACGCGCTCGCCCAGCAAGGAGTTGGCCGCACCAGTGCATCCCAGTCAGTTAAATTTAACACAGCCCGCACCCGAACCGCGGATTGTGCATCCTGGCGTAGTTATATGCATGTTGCAGCTTTTGCCCGGCGTGCAGCACGATGCGGCTCCTGTGCAGGCCATACAGCTGCAGGTGTACCTCAGCGAGATCATCAAGTCGCTGGTGCGGAGCGAGCGCAACCAGCAGATCATGTGCGACCATGGGCTGGCCGAGCAGCTGCTTAGGCTGACACGATGCGCTCTGGCCGAGGAGCTGCATCCGTTGCATGTGCCCATGCAGTATATACTGGAACGTCTGGCGGCGCAGGCGCTGCAGCCGACAGAACTGCGTCAGTTTCTGCGCCTCGGCGAACCGCTGTGCTGCGCCGATATTGATCTACAGCAGCCGTATCGACAAGGTGGTCCGGTGCCGTTGACGCGCATCAAGACGCTGGTTTCAATGACAACGCCACGCGATTTTCGTGCCCATGGCTCGAGCACGCTGCCGCCTTTCGTGGAGCTGGACATGTCAGCCGAGGGATTTGGTTGCCTCTATTTGCCATCGCTGGCACCTCAGGCCACAGCCACAGCGGGCGGGACAATTGATGCGAATACTATTGGCGGTATCGGTGCCGGCGATCGCATATTTCCACCGCAAACCGGGCTCAGTTATTCCACATGGTTTTGTGTGGAAAAGTTCTCCGATCCGAAGACAGATCCGCATTGTGTGCGTCTCCTAACGCTGGTGCGCACCATTCACAATCCACGCGAGGAAAATTTAGCCTGTTTGTCAATACTGCTCTCTGCTAGAGATAAGGCAATTGTCGTGTCCACACAGGAGACGCTCGTCACGCCCAGAAAAAGTAAGTGCAACAACGAACATGATGACTGTCTCTTCTGATTTCTCATCATTCTTATCACTGTCTTCATTCTTATCGAATTAGCAAGAATTCTTTTTTATAAAGCTCTATACACACACCGACTACCTGCACAGGTTTATACTTTTCTTTGCTTTTGCTATACTATCATTAACTATTTATAGATGTTTATCGGTGAACCGCAAAATAAATTGAATTCCAAAAGAAATGACAGGAATTCACGGCTTTAGTCTTAACCCAAGCGTATCTGCTTCTTATGCCCTGTACATTTGTACTAAGAGGTATAATGGATAAAAGCTTCAGCATTATAGGCTATATAACAATTTTACCATTGATCAGCGTAAACAAGTCGATCTATCTGCTGAGATAGATGTATCTATATCGATATTAGCATCAAACTAGCCTTTTTACTTTCACGAAGCTTACGACAAAACAACTTTTATGCGCGGAAAATGGGTGGAAAGCTAAGCAACTTTTGACCTGGCCAAACCGAACATTAATTAGGTCTTTTAAATTTGAGTACAAATATTGTATAGTTTAAAAATATATGCATACCTGCTTTGAAAAGTATCCTTGGTTTGGGAACCTCCTTTAAATAGGGTTTACGCTGTCCAATTTTATTTTATAATTTTATTTGCATATTCACTTTGCTTTCAGGCATTGGCGACTGGGAACCGGAGGGATCGGATGATGGCATTGCTCGCATCTGGTGTCCAGATCTGTTGCACGAAGGTCAATGGCACAATCTGGTTGTGGTGCTTAATCGTGCCGTGCTTAAGAATTCCAGTCTCTCGCTCTACCTGGACGGTGTGCCCATGCATACGCAAAAGCTGCACTATATAGCCCAGCATCCAGGCGCGGGCAGCGTCAATCTGACATCGGCCACGCAAATCTTTGGCTACATTGGCACACCGCCCATTTGGCGTCGTTATTCGCGCCTGTGCTGGAAACAGGGCGTCTGCCATCTGCTGGAGGATGTGCTCACACAGCAGACGGTGCAGACCATCTATCAGCTGGGACCACACTATATGGGCTCGCTTCAAGCGCCACAGCTGGGCAAGCAGGCGGAGCCACTGGCGCCGCTGGTGCCGGAAGATCGTGTGCTGCTCGGCCTGAACGCGAAGGCGGTGTCCAAGCTGACGCTGGTCAAGATACGCAAGGTGTACAGTCGGGCGGATAACAAGAGCATTGCCAAGCAGCTTAATATGAATTCCCATGAGAATGCCACGCCCATCAAGTGAGTAATCCCATGACGAATGCATTCTAGACTTTTCACAATTTGTTGTCTGTTTCTTTTATAGAATCCTCCACAATTCGGCGGGTCATTTGGCCGGCGCTGGTCGCTCGCTTGGCGGCGTTGTTGTTGGCTATTTGGGCGTGCGCGTCTTTAGTCCGCATCCGGTCTCGGCCATGATTGACACCGTCGGCGGCTGCAATGTGCTGCTGGGCATCATTGCCATGGCCCAGGATGTGGAGTCGCTATACGCGGGCGTCAAGGCGCTGACCTGTGTGGTGCGCAGCAATCGTGCCGCACAGGCGGAAATGGATCGGAAGCGTTGCTATCAGACGCTGGGCATGTTCTTTAAAAAGAAGAAACACTTGTTGAACTCGCACATTCTGCACCTGACCTTTGGCCTGGTGGGCACTGTGAACAGCGGGCATGACATGTCGGCCATACCGAATGTGACTGCATTTCAGGATCTGCTGTGCGATCTGGAGATTTGGCACAATGCACCAAATGGACTGTTGCGTTCGCTGCTGGAGCACTTGCTGGAGCTGGTGGTGGAGTCCAATGAGAAGAAGCAGAATGTGAAGATTATGCGTGACTTGCAGCTGCTGGTCAAATTGCTGCACATTATCACAAGCATTCAGGACCATTCGACGCGTGAGATTCTTTTCAATCTGCTCGAAACGCTGCTGGGCGGCCAGCCCAGGCACACGGATCTGTTGCTCTTTGGCCAGTATGTGGCCGCAAAATTGCCCCGTCTGCAGGACTCGCATGTAGAGCGTGCTGTGCTGTTGCCCAGCATGAAGCCGCCCGCTGAGGATCAGGACGGTGTCGCTCAGAATATTTACTTGCGCAATCGCTGCCTCTCGCTATTGCACGGCCTGCTCTTTACACCGCGCAACACCGTCAACTATGTTATCTGCGATGACATCTCCAAGACGCTCGGCATGGACTGGCTGCTCCTCTTCATGCAGCCACATGTTCACTTCACCACAGTCATAATAGCGGTGCGCATCCTGGTCGTAGTCTGCGCCAATGAGAGCTTTCTAGTTCGTTTCCGGGATGCCACACACAATGGCGGCTATTTGCGTTTCACCGAAATGGTTTCGCAGCGCAAAATGCTTGGCCTGGGCGCCCAGCAGCTCAATCAACGTCCAAGCAATGGCACTGGCACTGTCATCGTAGCCACGCCCCAAAATACTATACAACATTTACCCACACAAATTGCGGGCGAGGTGCGCACGGCGGCTTTAAATATACCTGGTGAGTACAGAAATTAAACATAAGCACGTTACGTTTTTTTTTTAGATGAAGACTAACATTAACTATAACTATAATATTACTATTATTATTAAGTTAAATATTTTATCAATATAAGATTAAGATAAATATTGATTTTTCGAATGCCTAGAGGAGTGCACCTCACATCTTTTAACCTTTAGTTCACCCAACCGATCCTTGTAGTTATACAAGAGTACTCATTCATTTATTTCATTCATACATTTATTTTATTTGTTTATTTAGGTTTCCAGTTGCTCGAGTGGCTGATGCAACATCATTTGGACGTGCCGGAGTTGTATTTCCTGGTGACCGCATTGATAATGGGCCAGCCAGTCAAGGTGCTGGCCACCGAACATACGAAATTCGATCTGGACCGCGTCTGGTCATTCCTCTGGGGTGCTCCAGTTTCGGCCAACACGCAGCTGCCCAAGCTGAACGTCTGCCCCGAGGGCGTCTGTGTGCTGCTGGCCATGGTGCGCGCCATTGTGCATGGCGGCGAGTGCGCCGCCTGGCTGCATAGTCATCCGGAGACGATCATCCAGCTGCTGTTTAGCCTCTATCAGAATCTCAGCGATTTTACGCCAGTTATGATGGCCGGCGATGTGGTCACCTCTCTGGTGGCGGTGCTCTTTCCGCAGGTTTCACGTTCTGGCGATTCGGAGCCAAATAGTGGCACCTCCACGCCCACCGACGGCACCGGCAGCTGCAGCTTTGTGCTGCCAGCTCCAGAAACTCTCCACGCGGCCGTGGACAATCAGCCAAAGCTAACAGCGCATCCAGTGCGCAAGTGCGTCATAGACTTTCTACGCGTAATCGTTGTGGATTCGTTGGGATTGAACATGCATGGCAAGAGCACACCCGTCATTGATCTTGTGCTGGATGCGGCACCGGAAACAGCGGAGCTGCCACTGCAGGTGCAATACCAGACGCAGATCATTATTGCCCTGATGGATCATCTGTTGGCCGCCGATGTGCTGGTGGGTGAGCAGGCGGCGTTGCCATTAGTTCCACTGCTCCAGAGCCACACACAGCACATTGCGCCCAATGTGTTCTACCTGACGGCGCGCATAGTGGACAAATTGTGGCAGGGCTGCCTCACGAGGAATCCGCATGATATATTCGACTTTATTATCAAGCTGATTGGACAGGCCAAGCGCAGATCCTCCTCACTGTCGCTGGAGCAACTGCATCACTCATTAAATCGCAGCATTCTGTTTTTGCTCTCACGTCCCACCGACGACTCCATAGCCGAACAAATGAGCGTCCTGGAGGCGCTGCACAAAATCATTCAGCATCGTTTGCTCATCTTTGGCGCCGGCAATCACGAACTGGAGTTCATTGGCTGCCTCACCTATTGCCTGATGCAGCTGACCGCCGACATGAAGATAATTTTGGAACCAGCCACAAGTCGGAACACCACCTGGCATGTGAATCCACAGACGGAGACAACAGAGCCAAAAGACGAGGATCTCAATCAGTTGCAGGTAAGTTGGAAGATTACTATCATTGGCCTTTCTATTTATAAGCCTTTTTCAACAGGGTCGCAATCTAATTGTGGGCGCCGCCTTTCGCGTCTGGGAGGAGTTGTATGTGTGCAAGAAGCCCGCCATTGAGGAAGTCTTTAAGATATCGCTCACCCCACCACCCGCCAACTCAAAGGCGCCAGATTTGCAGATCACACGCGAGCAGGTCATGGAGTTGGCCTCCAAACTCTGGTTCAACTATGTGGATGCCGAACGCAAGGCCTCATATCGTGTGCCCTGGGAGCTGCATAATCAGATCCAATCCAAGATACAAAAGGTCACCGGCGGACTGACACGTCTGGCCAGTCGGAGCAAGGTGAAGAAGGATGAGCTGGTGCGCACCAGGTCGAATATGAGCCGGGAATCGGCCTACGAGTGCACAGGGATTCACGTGCAGCTGATTAAAGATCTGTTGGAGTTGCGCACCAAGCAATACCAGCAAATGCTGCAGCACACACAGCGCTATGTGTACCAGGATTGGGTGCAATCCGAAACGGAGCTAACGCGGGAGCGCGGCCTCTGGGGTCCGGCGGGCTCTTGTACACTGGACAAGTGGGTAATGGACACAACGGAAGGACCTCATCGCATGCGGAAAAAGACAATGCGTAATGAGCTATTCTATTTGCATTATCCATATCGGCCCGAACTGGAGCTAGCCGATAATCGGCAGCTCAAGTATAAGGTGGCCTCCAGTTTGGATAGCAAAATCTACTTTCTGCATGGCCAGCAACAGCCGCGCATCTTGGCCGAAGCCGAGCAGCATGCCATGCAGCAGCAATCCTCACTGGAGGCAGCACATCCGCATCGGCTGGAGGCAAGCACTTCTATATCGACGCCACCGCCGCCCATTTCGCCCAAATTGCTAGCACATGGTGCACCATATCCGCAGGAATCGCTGGATGGCAATGCCCCGGAGGATGATGAAGAGGAAGAGGACACCTCAATGACCAGCGACAACGAAACGTTTTTGCGTTTACTCGAAGAACAGGAGAAAATCAGCTTCATGTTTCGCTGTGCACGCGTTCAGGGCCTCGACACCTTCGAGGGCCTGCTGCTCTTCGGCAAGGAGCATTGCTATATTGTGGACGGTTTCACACTGCTGAAGAACAGAGAGATACGCGACATAGACACGCTACCACCGGGTGCCTATGAGCCCATCATACCCAACTCGGGCGGTCAGACGTCGACAACATCGCGCGCTGTTAGCCACAAACTGAGGCAGTGCTCCAAGTTCGCCTACGAGGAGATACGCGAGGTGCACAAGCGTCGCTATCTGCTGCAGCCCATTGCATTGGAGGTGTTCTCCGAGGATGGCCGCAACTATTTGCTCAGCTTTCCGCGCAAGGTGCGCAACAAGGTGAACCAACGATTTTTGGCCTTGGCTACCGCTCTCAATGATAATGCCCAGCAATCCGTGGCTGGACAAAAGCGTACGGCCAGCGTGGAGCAAACCTCGGGTCTGTTTAGCGGTTTGATTGGTGAAACGTCGGTTACCCAGCGCTGGGTACGTGGCGAGATCTCAAACTTTCAGTATCTGATGCATTTGAATACGCTCGCCGGACGCAGCTACAACGATCTCATGCAGTATCCAGTATTTCCCTGGATACTGGCCGATTACGATTCGGAGGAGTTGGACTTTACGAATCCCAAAACATTCCGCGACTTCTCGCGTCCCATGGGCGCACAGTCGGATGAGCGCCTGGAGCAGTTCCAGAAGCGCTTCAAGGAATGGGACGATCCACATGGCGAAACCCCGCCCTATCACTATGGCACACATTACAGCTCGGCCATGATTGTGTGCTCCTATCTGGTCCGATTGGAGCCCTTCGCGCAGCCGTTCCTCAAGCTGCAAGGCGGCCACTTTGATTTGGCGGATCGCATGTTCCATAGCATCAAGGAGGCCTGGCTATCGGCCTCCAAGCTGAATATGGCTGATGTCAAGGAGCTAATACCCGAGTTCTTCTATTTGCCTGAATTCCTTAGCAACTTTAACAACTTTGATCTGGGCACCAAGCAAAATGGCGAAACCTTGAACCATGTCATATTACCACCTTGGGCCAAACAGGATCCCAGGGAGTTTATACGGCTGCATCGCAGTGCTTTGGAATGCGATTATGTTAGCCAAAATTTGCATTTGGTAAGTCGAAAAGAAAGGTGCAGCATATTTGGGAAAGAGTCAGTAGAGAGAGCAAAAATTGGGAGCGGGATTGAAAGTAAATCATTGAGAGTCAAACTCATATAGCTTGAGAGTAATAAGTGTATATGTAAGAGCATAAGGAACAAAAGAGGAGGGAAACAGTTAAACTTAAGCCGCAAAACATAACACGTTCGCAACACTATTAACAGAAACTTTTTTCTTTTCAAACATTTACAAATATTCTTGCAGTGGATCGATTTGATCTTTGGCTGTAAGCAGCAAGGACCGACCGCTGTGGATGCCGTCAATGTGTTCCATCATCTCTTCTATGAGGGCAACGTGGATATTTACAAGTAAGAGTTTCAGAGGCGCAGCATGAAATAATCTATTATTAAACGATATTAAATCTTTTAGCATTGATGACCCACTTAAAAAGAATGCCACTATTGGCTTTATCAACAACTTTGGCCAGATACCAAAACAGCTGTTCAGGAAGGCGCATCCAGCCAAGAAGATGGCCAACTCGCGACACTCGGCACTGATCGATCCCACGGCCCTGATACAGGGCAACAGCACAGTGTTGCAGACCGATCGTCTGTTCTTCCACAATCTGGACAATCTAAAGCCCAGTCTACAGCCCATCAAGGAGCTCAAGGGCCCAGTGGGCCAAATACTGCAGCCCGACAAAACGGTATTTGCTGTGGAGCAGAACAAGGTGATGATGCCGCCATCGTATACCAAATACATTGCCTGGGGCTTTGCCGATCATTCGCTGCGCGTGGGACTTTACGATACGGATCGTGCCTCCTTTGTCTCCGAGGCGGCGGCCCACAACTCGGGCGAGATACTGACCTGCGCCTGTCCCAATGCCAAAATGATTGTCACAGCCGGCACCAGCTCTGTGGTGACCATATGGAAATTCGATGCGAATCGCAAGAGTCTCAGCGTGAAGCAACAATTGCACGGCCACACGGATGCGGTGACATGTCTGGCGGCCAGTGCTGCCTACAATGTCATTGTCTCCGGCTCTCGCGATGGCACCGCAATCGTCTGGGACATGTCTCGATTTATATTCGTGCGTCAATTGCGAGGACACGCGGGCGTTGTCGCCGCTGTGGCCATTAACGAGCTAACTGGCGAAATAGCCACCTGCTCGGCCACCTGGCTGCACGTGTGGTCGATTAATGGCGACGCCCTGGCCATGGTCAACACGTGTGTGGGCAGCGCCGATCGAATGCAGCAAATACTTTGTGTTGCCTTCTCACAAATCCGCGAATGGGATCAGCAAAATGTGGTCATGACGGGCTCCACAGATGGCGTTGTCCGGGTGAGTGACATAGTCAATATATACTTATTACAGCTTAAACAATGTTCTCTTTTTAGATGTGGTCACTGGAGCACATTCAAGTGCCCATTGATCGCAAGCTCAAGCGCGGCGTGGAAGTCAACTCGCAGGACAAGCCCGATGCTTGCTCCGTCGATGACTCCAACAATAAGTCGACCAAAATGAACATTTTCAAGCAGATGAAGAGCCTCTCTCAGCCGGAACCGGAGCATGGTTAGTTGATGACAGCGTGAACTCCATTGAAATATCAATTAAAACACACTTTACAGAGATTGTGAAATCCGCCTCGGAGAGCAGCATTTCGGAGGCCTCACAGCACAGCAACGAGTCCAGCAAATCTGCGGAAGCAACTGCCAAAGTGGAACCCTCGACTGAGCGTAGAAAGAGCTCCATAAGTGGGGCGAAATCGTTGCATGAAATGAAATCGGCCACGGTGGAGGGCCCCAGCAGCAGCACAGACCACAAAACGAATGAGGGTGAGGGCAAAAGTGTGACTATTTATCTGATATATGTATATATATATAAATATCAGCCTATTATATATGTATGCATATATTGATGAGTGCTAGCAGCTGAATAGATATAGCTGTGCCTGAACAAAGTTTTATCGTGAAATGTGCATAGAAGGAGACATTTCCGACTCCATTATGTAGATCTATATATATATACGATATACGATACAGCTATGTATTTATTTCCGTCTGTCTGCAGACCAGTCTCAGTTTTCAAAGTGTCTTAATGAACCATATACGCGATATGATATAGCTGTCATCGGAACAATCGGTCTTAAATTAAGTTCTTGTATAAAAAAGTTCTCTTCGTTTTCAAGTCCTACAGCAATTGTGATTTCTCTCCACATCTATTCAAGGGTATTTGATCTTCGGCATGCCGAATAGAGTCTTATATTCTTGTTTATACTTTCTAATGTTGCATTTATGTCGATTACAGAGGAGCACAACATTCGTCCTAGCAAATCCGATACCAGTTTAACGGACGGCTTCGTTCTGCTGGACAATGACAGATATCGTGGCGAGCAGGCGCTTCGAAAAGGTGCTTAAACTCAATTTCTTAACCTATCCCAACATTGGCAAACATTTGTTCCCATCATATCCAAACGCTTGGCATTTACACAAATTTTACCTATAATTCTCCCTAGGCTTTAAATGGCAACGTCAATTAATGTTCAGATCAAAGCTAACCATGCATACGGCCTATGACCGCAAAGATAATGCCGAACCGGCCAGCATAACAGCCCTGACGGTATCCAAAGATCATAAAATACTATATGTGGGTGAGTGTGCCAGCAAAAGATTCCGTTAGCGATTGCAAAATATAAATGTTCATCATACAATCGTGTATATTACAGGTGATACACGTGGTCGCATTTTCTCATGGAGTGTTACGGAGCAGCCGGGTCGTGGCGTAGCCGATCACTGGCTAAAGGATGAGGTTGCCGATCAGTGTGTCAAATGTCATGTGAAGTAAGTTGAGGGTTCAGTTCGTTAATGGCCTATACCCATTGAAAAGGCATAAAAAGAGAGTAGTTTGCTATTCTATTTTAACTGGCAGAGAGAGGCATCTACGATCTCACAGAGTAATCGAGTCGGTTCAGAGACTTAGCTAATTCCTCAATTTAAGCTATTTAAATGTTTTCATATATATCTTATATCTATTCAGATTCACCCTGTATGAACGGAAGCATCATTGCCGCAACTGTGGCCAGGTCTTTTGCAACAAGTGCAGTCGCTTCGAGTCGGAAATATCGCGTTTGCGCATTCTGAAGCCAGTTAGGGTATGCCAGGCCTGCTATAGTCAGCTGCGCACCAATTCCCTGGACAATTAATAACGAATTCTAATAACCGGAGCTTACTTTAAGCCTAGCACAGACGTTATGGGCTTTCTTTTAAATACTATTACTTATTTATTTATATGTTTAATTGTATTTTTTTTTTTGAATATCTTTAACCAAAAGAAACAAAAAACAAAAAAAAAAACTACGTGTTGCGCTAAAAACAACCAAAGGCTGTTATTATATGATTTAAAACAAAAAAAACCTGTTGCAATATTATTTGATACCTAATTTATGCTATTTATTATACACCGAATAAAACAATATAAATATTGCTTACAATCATTGACAATTTGTAGAGAAGTAATTAAATTGTGTAATTATACAAATTATAAACATTAGCGTGCGCGCGCTTGTGCGTGTGTGTGTGTGTAGTTGTAGCACCTGAGTTTTTGTGCATGTATTAAAGCTGCTTAGCGCACAATAAATATTGTAATATTTAAAGAAACATTAATTAAACAATTGTATAGGGAATGTACGTAGTATCCGAACACACACACACGCAGAGAGAACCCAAATCAATAATTAGTTTACCGAAAGAGAAAATAAAACAATGCAAACAAGCACCGCCAGTTAAATCAATTAAAAACTGAACTTTCCACAATTTTCTAGTAAATATATATAAACAAACAAATTTGCACACACAACACTCGAACCTCACACAACAAATATTTGTACACATATACAACAAAGTAAACAAAATAAATGAAATAAGAAAAAAATAACTACTTAAGCCGAGTATTAAATGAAAGACACTTCGCGAACGAATAAAAACAAATGAACTAAAAAGCAATGATAAATGTTGATGAAATTTAAAGCAATATTGAAAATTGCAAAACAAATTAACTAAATCGAATCTTTAATAAAAAACACACTAAACTTAACTAAATAATGTAGTAAACATTAATGTCAAAAGTTTTCAATTTTCATTTATAATTTATTTATCTTGAAACCATTTTTAACTTTCTGAACTATCCCAAGTTTGCATTTCATAAGTAGAAAACTTTCTCTTTATTTTCTTATCTATTCTTTTCTGTTTCTTTTCTTCTCTTTTCCTTTCCTCTCTTTTCATTTTCTTTTGTTTTAAAGACCTTAAATATTTGTATATATAAAAGACAAATAACGAAGCAAACAATAAATAATATTTAGATGAAATAAACCTTAGATAAATAAAATGGTCGTAGCGGTAATTAAAAAGATATTCGGTATTTTGTAGAGCATCTACATGTTGCATTGATAATAATTTACAAAGAATTGTATGATGTACATGTGACAGCTATATACACAAATTATTCAATTAAAACAATATATGTATGTAAACCCGCCCAGCTCTTGCCTGGGCGGCCGAAAACAATTAAGTACACTTTCAAAAGACTTGAAGCACGAAAACGAAGGAAAAACCAAGAAAAACATTCTGCAACTAAAGACACACATTTCAATAACTATCCAAAGACTAAGACCGAAATTCTTACATTTCAAAGAAAGCACATGAAAAACAATTATACGAACAGAGGAACCCTAGCCAATTATGTAAGTCCAACGCAAGAGAACACCATAGACAAAAAACGATAAGAAAAGAAGAAAACACATGAATAAAACGAACCCAAATAACTATTACAAACCATATAAAAAATAAATATATATATATTAATTGTTAGTTCGTGTCATAAGAACATGTGCGAAAAAGGCAAAATACGATTTAATAAAATGAATAATGTTTAAAAAAACAAAAACCCTTTTTTCAATTTGGGCTTGAGTTCAAATTTATGGCAAAAAATTACCTCTTAGTATAAAAATGAATGCTTTTTATGGTAGTTGCAGCTCGTTTTATACGAAAAGCTTCACAATGCTCCGTTGAGTAAAAATACTCTCTATTACTCAATGACAATGCTCTAACTCTCTCTCTTCTTTTTCATTTCCAGTCGATAAGCTCAAATCGCGCCATTTTTTCGCAGAAAAAGCTCAGCACAAGAAAATTTGACCGCACACACTAAATATTTTGATACATAAACATATGAATATAAACCTATTTTTTTTTTATACATTCACATATAATCAATGAAACATTAAACACTCGCGGCGCAACAAAACTGCAAATAATACAACCAAAAAAAAAAAAACGATATTACACACACAAGACTCCCGATTCATCAAGCAGACGCGCACACACTAGATTATCTCAATAAGCTTGCGCCTACGCTAAGCCGGCAATAACAAGAGAGCGCACTAGAATGACAAAATGCTCTCTCATTACCAATGTCGCTCTCGCACTCAAAGCAGGATCAACAGCAGAGTCTATTGCGTGCACGATAGACAGAGCCGTTTATATTTCTGTACTAATTGCTGTTCATGTCACGTCTCGTTTCCACTCAGAAAATGAGCGCCATCTTGGTTTTTTCTGGCAAAACAGCAACAATTGAACGCCACTACTTACTAATTGCTTATTGAAGAACAGGGCGAATTAACGAAGAAAACCAAGACCAACATGCACAATAACTTTTGCAATTAACACTAGATTAAACAAAAATACATGAGCACGCGCAAGAACCGACTGGTCAACGGAGCAGACGCGCACAGACTAAAACGCCTCCTACTACTAGGCAAGCAAATAGGCTAGGCTGGCATACGCAGCCAAACTATCATACAACTCTGGCGCTCCCTACAACCACACTACACTCTTTCCCTTCATTAAAGCTCTCGTAGAATAACGGAATCAGAAGTGACGAGCGACTCGTTTTCTTATTCCAGCGGCCACTCTTCAGGCAAATGCAGACTACACACAAGCAGAGCTCTTTAATTGCCATCTATCCCCCAAAAATATAACAGTCGCAGTAGTTTTGTTGTTATTTCTTTCTCCAAGAAGAGGACCATCTGTAATTTTTTTTGTTTTGTGGTGTCATGCCTCAATGTTTCATTGTATAAAAAATAAAACCATCCGGTGAGAGAAGTGTTAGTAATTCGTTCGCGATTCTGGAATAATTAATTGAAATCACGCGCCGATTTGCCAAATATGGAGCGTCAAGCTCTTTATTGCCGACGTCCATTGTTTTGATGCCAAGAGGGCTGCCCGGTGATCCTATCACGCATGCAATTACCACCGGGACAGCAATTGCCACCAGGGCAGCATGACGATCGGCCCAATCCATCCATGCGGGGACAGTTACCATTCGGGCAGTTGAAGCACGTACCATTCCCAAAACCGAAGTTGCTGGGAGTTCCAAAAGGCGTATTTCCAACCATAGCTGCTTGGTGCTACATCCGACAACGTAGACAATGGTAATTACAAAAATCTGATACAGTCGCCCATTGAATTTATTATTTTTATTATTATTAGCTCACCTTCTTGGATTTTGTCTCACAAACCGGCAAATCGGTGCGTTATTTTTCAGGAAGACAAAATAAAACAAACAAAACTTTTGTGTTTAAAGACAACACTTCTGATTTGCTCAAGCTGCTCGAAAGGAATGAGCTCTACAGCTATAAAATGCTGTACGGTTAGGCGAGAAAGGATGACAGCAATTCGTACGCTTGCTGTGTTTCGGATTATTTTCGAACAGTATTCGAACTGAGGGCAGAGCGCATGCGCTATTACTAACAAAGTGGTGAGTTTTTCTGCTAAAGAGGCGTGGCCAAGTGGCACACGCACACAACGAAAAGCGTGCAGGTTCGCTGGCAAAGTGGAGCGAGCGGAAGTCTGGGAGTTTTGGGGCATAGAAAAAATGCGACTTCTTGATGCCGCAAATTTGGCATGTGTATGTGTGTGTGTGTGTGTGTGTATGCGTGCATGTTGGTGGGGCACGACCTGAACTGATGGTAGGAGGCAGGAGGTGAAGCAGCTGGTAGCAGGGTATGAGTTAGGTAGTTAACGCCAACGTTGGCAAATGACTTTGCATTCTGACTGGTTAATATAACCACAGGATTGTATCGAAACGACGGCTCTACTCTCATATGTGTGCGTGTGTGTGAGTTTACAGGTTGGGTTAGTGTACGGAGAGGCGGATGCGACTATATAACCACAGGCAACTAAATGGGCTGTGTAATAGCCGCCGCGCTGAGGTCCAGTCGCTTGTGCTGAACTCCGATTTACAAGACTCCACCCACAAAACGTAATCATATATAAGACGTTGTCCGCTAAGCCGCCTCCTGCCTACCCATAATGCTCTCTATATATGTGACTAGCTATATACATATGTGTGCGTGTGCGTGTGTATGAGTGTGTGTGTGTGCAACCAATACACAATGTCACAAAAGTCATTTCAATTTAGATGCGAGTCAGTAAATCAACCCCTATCAACATACCAACAACAACCAGCCAGTGCCAGCCCAGAAAACGCCATTGCGAATTTCTCGACGTATACACGTACATAATAATCTCACACACACACACATGCACACACGCATACACACGCAAAGCAACACACATAGAAGTAAATGCATACATATATCATGCATATGGCGTTTCCTATCCCCAACAGCATACGCTACCTTGACTTTTGTGGGGCTATACAACTGTTCTAAGTGGAGCATAATTTGGAAGACACCGAAATTTGAATTTTTCATTTCAATTTGATATTTAACAAAAATTATTTATAGCTTGTTGTTGTGCTTAAAAGACATAATAGCATCAATAAACTTATAAAATATAAAGTATAATTGTATAAATTTAAAAAGATTTTTTTGTTCATAAATATAGATAAACTATATACGTGAAGTATATAGAAAATATACAATATTTATGTATTTTGAAAAGCCAATAAAAATGTTGGAATAATAAATAAATTGGTTGCAATATTGGAAAATCATATATCGGAAAAAGCCTTTTCAAGGGAAATTAACTTAAATTTTGAATATTTGCTTAAATATATTTATTTTTAATTTTGATTGGTATAATTATTATTCTTGTATTATAATCGTTATGATTACTATTATTATCATTATTATCACTTTCATTTTCATTATTGTTATCATTATCATTATTATTATTATCATTATCATTATTATTATTATTATTGTTATTATTATTATTATTATTATTTTTATTATTATTATTATTATTATTATTATCATTATCATTATCAGTATCAGTATCAGTATCAGTATCATTATCATTATCATTATTATTATTATTATTATTATTATTATTATTATTATTATTATTATTATTATTATTATAATTATTATTATTGTTATTATTATTATTATTATTATTATTATTATTATTATTATTATTCTTTTCATTAGCATTATCATTATCATTACCATTATCAATATTATGATTATCTTTATTTATATTATTAAATCAATTATTATTATTTTAAAGTATTTTTTTGAGTATGGAACATAAATGATTACGGTCAATAAGTCTCAGTCAAGCCCGTATGCCCCAAATTGTAGCGCCCTTACTGCTGAGATCCTGACTTTAGAACTAATAATCCGACAGCCTACAAGCGCAGGACGAACCAAACCAAAAAAAAAGAAGAAGAAGAAAAACGAAAAAAGAAGAAGCCAGCGAGGCATCAGCCCGAAGAGCAGAAGCAGCATCAGCAGCAGCAGCAGCAGTCACGACGCCTCTGCTGGCAAAGATATTTACTGAGGCACAGATACACAGGCAGCGTAGCGTAGGAAAGAGCAGCACATACAGAGAGAGCGGGACAGCAGATGCTATTACCAATACACACGCAGAAGCGACGACGTCAACGCAAGTGACGACGACGACGACGACGACGACGGCCTCGTTCCGTTGCTAGCTTTTCATCATTCTTGACATTTTGTGGTGAATTGTCGAAAGCCACAAGATATGTCGCAGTGTGCGTGGCCGGAACGCACATTAGTGTGTGTGTGTGTGTGTATGTGTGTGTGTGCGCGCACAGAAAAAAAAGAAGGAAAATGGTGGACGGCAGGAAGTCTCCTCATTTGCTGTAATCGCATCAAGCGGCAGGCACAGAAAAAAGGGCGTTTTCCGGTTGGCTGCCCGCCTGTCCTGTCCTGCCCTGTCCTGTCCTGTCCTGCACCGTTTCGGTGCCCATTCGCAGGGGATGAAATGTAACATTTTGTAGCTTTTCGTAAATTTTCGACTTTTTCGTCGACGTTTTGGTTTTTCGCTGCCATCGTTCGCATCGCATCGCCTCGCATCGCATCGCGTCGCGCTGCGCTTTACCATTTTCATTTTCCTCATTCGGTTTCGGGGGTTTTTTTTTTCGCCCGATATTTTTCATATATCCCGCGACGCCCCGCACGGCTGTGGCTTTGTGTAGCATCCCGAAACGGGGGTGTGTGGGTGGCCGAGGCGGGTGGCTGCTGCTGCCGTTGGCTTTGCGTCCTGCGTCCTCTGTCAAATTGACTGCAAAAAAGGACCTCTCCTTTAGCAGCTTCACTTTCGTAATTGGCGGTCTCTGCTCTGCTCTGTGCTGCTCTGCTCAGTTCTGGCTACGGCTACGGCTCTGGCTCTGGCTCTGGCTCTGGCTCTGGCTCTGGTTCTGGCACCGGTTCAGCTTCTGCTTCTGTTTCTGTTTCTGTTTCTGCTCCGTTTCGCTGCTGGCTGCGGCATTCACAGTTGGTCCGTCAGCCAAAACGATCCGCATCCGCTCCGCATCAGCGTTGTCGTCGTCGTCGTCGTCGTCGTCGTCCTTTGCGTCGGCAAACGTAACCCAACATTTTTGGCGTGCGGTGGTCAAAAGTTGTTATCGTGTTATCTCAAAGTGCTAATTGTTAACCTGGCTAATTCCGAACTGGAAATTGACACAAGCACAGTCAATTAATTCGAGTGTTTAACCCCAGTTATTATAAACTTAAGCACGCTGGATACATTAGGGTTTAAATATTTCCATCAACGGAAAATGGGCACAGGTAAACAATGCGAAAAGTCATTATTGCAGCAACCCGTCGGGCATTCTTTGAAATGTATCAAAGCCGTCGCTATTTTGAAAGACCTCAAGCAGACTTTTGTATAGCATGAACATTACATAATCAAATGCCGTCGGGAAAAATAAAGAGTTTTACAAGTTCCAAGTTTCTTTTTAAATGAAATCTGGAGCAGTGAATGAAATATGAGAGTATGAGAGCTAAGAGAAAAGCAAGTAATAAGATTAACTAATTCAAACAGTTATGATTCATATTCAGGCCAACTAAAACACAGTTAAAGAAACTGATCAAAATACTTGGAAAATTAATTATTGAGCTGTATTCAATATTAATTGATGAAAAAAGGCTTCAAGCATGTGCCATATATAATGTGCCATATTATAAAGAAAAGTACATAAATAAACTAAATAAATAATATGCAATAGATGATGTTTAAAATGTTTGGTTTACAATTGATATCAATTAATTATTTAATGTTGTTTTCGGTTACTTCAAATCAGAAATAAAACAAAAACAATTTGTTTTAACAAATGCATTAAGTATAAGGCTCGAGTTTCGGGCTTTAATTTATTCAAATATAAATAAAAACAACCTTTTTTTTAAATAAGTTTGTTAAAATAAAACTATTTTGTTTTAAAATATTTAAAAAAAATTTATGAATATTTGACAACAACTAAATTAGTTTTGTTTATGTTTTAATATATATAACTTCAGAGCTCGAAAGATATTTAAAAAAGCAAGGAATATAAAAATAAACATAAAACAATTAATTTATATCAATAATAAAATAAATCTTATTAATTCTTATATATTTAATATTTATTATTTTGTTTTTAATTATATTTATCATATAATTATTCTTTTATTATCAAATATTCAATTATTATTTATATTCATAATTAATATTTTAAATTTAACTATTAAACATTAAATAATTTGACAATTTTTAAATGATGTCTTTTTCTCAGTATAATAATTATTTGTGATCCTCGTTCTTAAAGAGCTGAACAGAATATTTCCATTCATATGTAAAAGCTTTACAATACTTTTATTTTTATTTTATAAATATTTATTGTATTGAACAAAAAATAGCATACATTTTCATTACAACCCAGTTGACTTAGGCGATATTTCGCCAAGCCTTCTTGGGTTCTCAGGCCTTATCGTGGACAAACGTCAAAGGCGTCTTCTTTGAATACGGCTGCATAAGTGGGTGAGCCCTGGGCATCTCCTGTCTTTAAAGGATCTTCTCTTGAGACTCCCAGCCTGCACAACTCACAGCAAGGTTTTTTGCTACCCGCTTGCAGTGGTCGCTGTACTTTAATGGGATATCAAAGTGCACACTTAACACCCTTTCCATTGCCATAACTTTGATATGCCTAATTCGCAATTCCCACGCCCGAACAGTTGAAATGCCACGTCTGCCCACATCCCGACTGTGGCAACCTTTTTAGCCTATCAAAACAATGCCGAGATTTCCATACCAGTCAAAAAGCATATTGCATCAGTTAAAACTAAGTTTTAACCCGCTCGAAGAAGGACACACACAACAACAAAAACAGAAGGAGGAAGAACGAAATGCCATGGCATAAGTAAACAAAAATATTTAAAATCAACAATAAAAATGTTTAAAAAAGAAAACATAGCGCAAAGGCTCACGCTCATTTGATATAGATTTTAATACAACCCTTAGGGGCCAGGGCGAGGGTGAGGGCCAGGGGCAGGGCAGGGGCAGTGACTGGGAGACGGGCACGCACAGCCACTCGAGAGGTGTTAACACGCTGCGGACAATTGCCGATGCGCAGGGTGTGAAAATTGGCAACACGCGTCGCAACCGAAATGCGGCTAGAGGCAACCACCCAGAGCAGACCAGACCAGGCCAGGCCAGACCAGAGCCCAACCAAAACCCAACCAACAGTTGACAATATGTCAAATGTCACAGGACAAAGGGCCCAACAAAGGGAAACAATCGAAAACGGGCGCGTTTTATTTTGACAAGTGCCGAGTGTTCAACTTAATTTGTGAAGTGTGCCGGACCAAAAGGGCTGTATAACCATATAACTGGCATTATGTGCTAGCTTTGTGCAATTTTCACTTGCTAATCCGCGACACACACACACACACACACACACACTCGCACACAGTTGGCAAATATACGGCAACTGTGCCGCAAAGTGTGCAACAACTTTTGTGCGTGCTGCACTGTGTTTGCCTAACGGAAGCTTTGAGGCCGAGGCTTAGCTCTTAAATATAAGTTAAATATGCGTATATATTGCCAATATCCACTTAAATACACCTTCATTTTACTTTCATCAGTAAAAAGTACTGCTACAAAGGCCAATCTATATGGCGAGCTTCAATATGGTTTAAATGTCCTAAAGCGCAAGAATTTGAGGTTTATTTATCAAATTTGGGAAGAAATGGGGGCAATTATTTATAAAGTGAAATGTTCTTATATGCATTAAGAGAACCCACAAAAGCATCATGCTTGGCAACTATTTAAGTTTTTACTAAAAAAATAAGCTTTTTCTATATAAGAATTATCGCTGCGGCCTGACCCTTAAAAAGGGTATACACTGAATAAACTTTGAATTTAAAAGTTTTACATATCAAATGAAAAATGTATAAATAAAATGTTTGATTTTTCCTTATTCTAGCCATGTCCGTCCGTCTGTCCGTCCGTCCGTCCGTTCGTATGTATGAACGCAAGGATATCAGAACCTAAAAGAGCTACAGAAATTTTAACTGTAGGTTCTCCTAGGCCTACGCAGATCGAGTTTGTTTCCGATACTCGATAACTTACTCTGATTCCAAAGCAATCGATATTGAAATCTTGTTTATTAGCAATTCTGGTATACTTCTATCTGCATTTGGTGTTGGAAGAAGTGGGTGCAAAGTATCTCCTAGTGGGGAGCTCCCGACTAGAACCTTTTACTTGTTTAATTTATTATTTGTATTATATATTTTAATATTGTTTTTATACATTTACTATCTCACTCCCCATTCCTTTTGTCTGAAGTTATAATTCAACGAAAAAAAATAAATAAACAAACAAATTTCCAGTTATTGTTAACTTCAAGAAAACTCGCGACTAATTTGAAAAGCATCAATATTGTATCTTATAATTCATCTTTGATGCTGCATTTAGATATTATTTGTAAATAATTCAATAAATTGTATATATTCACAGCTGGCGATCGTCTGCTGGACATACCCTGTAAGGTATGCGGCGATCGCAGTTCGGGCAAACATTATGGCATCTACAGCTGCGATGGTAAGTCGCATCCATCCAAACAATGATATGATAACTGATGTTTGTGTATATATATAGGCTGCTCGGGCTTCTTTAAGCGTAGCATTCATCGCAATCGGATTTACACCTGCAAGGCCACAGGTGATCTCAAGGGTCGCTGTCCTGTGGACAAAACCCATCGGAATCAATGCCGCGCCTGCCGCCTAGCCAAATGCTTTCAATCGGCCATGAATAAGGACGGTAAGTACATGGATGGGATGGGAGGGGGGAGGCTATTTTCTGGCCGCAAGTCTTTGTTTTACTTGGAAAATTCATTTAATTATGCAGCAAATTAGCTGGGGCTGCTTTGCCAACAACGGCAACAAGACCAGGCATAAATTACATTAAACTCAAAAACCAAAATGCCGCAGGCTTTTGGGTGCCGCTCACTTTTGGCAAGAGTCTGAAGGACTCTCGACTTACTCTGGCTGCGGCCTCATGGAGTGTGTGTTCCTTCACTTTTTTGTTGTTGTAGTTGTCATTAAGCTGATTATATAAATTATGCGAACCTCTCCGCTGCCTGCCCTGCTGTAGCAGAAGCCACACAATTGAAATTGCGACACTTGATTTTTGTGCGACAGTTTTTGTGTTCCGCATAAATTATGCAGGCGTGACTTTGATTTCCTAGGAGGTCAGGAGGAAGGAAGGAAGGCTATATTGAATTGATTTGAACCAGAGCAATTGATTTGAACCAGAAAACAGAGAAACAGGCCTGGCTGACAGAAGCTTTAGCTACTTGACCTTTATAAATCTAAAAAAGTTAGTCGTGAATTTATGGGAGATCAAGGCACAGCCCATCAAGAACAAGCTTAGGTAATAGATCGTCGAACTAACAAGCGAGCGGTCGCTGGCTCAAATAAAGCTGTTATTTTCATTTTCTATATTTGTTCAATCAATTTGTTATTATTCAGAAAAATGACGATTGCGGTAATGGAAAATAAATGTTAAGAAAAAGATGAAACATTAATACTAAGTAGGTTATGAGTCGACATACGTAATGTAGGGAACGAACTAACTTAAAGACATATTTTTGAATTTTAATTAGAAATATTATGTTTGACTATATATACAAAAGAAATATATCTAGTGTTGATTCATACAACTGATCTGAATCTAAACAGTTGCCGCTTTTGAACCTTTCACTCAGCAGCCCATCCGATATTTGTGGGGCATCGCAGAGATTAGTTTTCTCCGAAATTGGGGACCATCTCAGCCTTCTGGTCGATAAAGTCTTCGACTTCTGGATACACGATATTAATCAGGTGCTTCTACATAAAGCTCCTTAAGCGAAGTAAACTTCTTTTGTACCTTAGAAATTCTGCCAAGTATTGTATTTCTACCTTTATGCTTTGATTGTCTAATAATAGATATGTACGTAAGCTCGAATTTGTATTGAGTCACTAAATGATTTGCATATTACTAAACGTGTATGTCCAACTTTATTTGGCCAATGCAATTGAGCAAGCTTTACATGCGCAACACCACACCAAACGAAGACCCGCCCAACAATACAAAACCAAACAACCCAATCGAATCGAACTCTCGACTCAACAACTCCATGCAACAATGGTAGCTTTAAAGCTCTTAAGCCAACATTAAATGTAGCATAAAAACACATAACATCGGCAGCGGCTGGCAATGAAAAAGCAATGTACAAACATCTATAGCTACATCTATTGCTATATAGCTATAGCTATGACTGTATGGCAACAGCTCTATGGCAACAATTTACCATTTAGCATCAACCATTGATGGGTTCACTGCACAGGACAGCAACAGCAACAGCAACAGCAGCCAGCCAGGGGGGGCTGGTGAACAGCGTGAGAATTGTTGCAGATTTTCTCACACGCAATTCGCCTTCAGGGGGGAGTCGATTGACAATGTGCACTTAATAGCGGATTACATGCATTATCCCATCGCTTGAAAATGCGACTAAAATGTATTGACAATCAAATGATGATACCAAAACTCAGACGTCAGACGTGCGACATTAGATGTCAAAGCGCAACTCAGGCGAAAAAAAACAAGGGGCCCAAGAGATTTCACTGAAACGAACCAGAAGCAAAGTTAGTTTACCAAGCGGTAGACGATGGCGGCGAAGGGGGGGGGGGGGCGATTGGGGCGGTTTGTGGAGATGCTTCACTCTTTATAGTTAACGCCCTCTGAACGTGGCCCAACAACAATCACACGCTCGCTAGGTGACAACAATAGCACAGCAGGCAAAAGCACAACAGAAAAAAAGGAACAGACAACAAGCTCGAAAAGCCAAAGATTAGATACCCTTTCACTTTGAACAACACGAACGGAAGCTCTTAAGTCAAACCAAATGTGGGAATATGGGAGCTATATCTTTTGCAAATCTAACTAGATCCCACGATAAAGTCTTCAAAATTGTATTAGATATATACTAAAAATATCTTGTTAAATTGAAAAAGTGCCCCACATGATGAGAAACTTGAATGAACTCAATGAACATAAAAATAAGAGCGGAATATGTTGCAGGAATAAAAAATTGAATTAATAATCATGTAGACAACAGCTTAAAATAATAATAAAACTATATTTTCGGCTAATTTGCAAATATTTTCAACACCTTCAAAAACGAAATACCAAAAAAATGTTGAACGTAGAGACTCAAAAAACAGATATTAGCAGGTTGTTAGGCAAGAAATCCTTTCATGGAATAATGTTATAATCAACATATATCAATTTCATGCAAAACTCAATTGAACAGCTCTAGCCGCTGCCAAGCTATTCAAAGAAATATTGTCGCAAGCTGCATGCTGAAGCCAACAAACTCAATGTTAGAGCATGCGAGTGTTGTGCCCAGGACATGTGTATGTACTTTTGCTTTGTGAATTTTCTTAGTTTGCCGCTGGAAAGCCTCATGTTAGCTGCCTTTTTGGGGTTTTTCTTGGCTGGTTGCCGTAAATAAACAATAAACATACACCCACACACACACACACGCACACACACATACACACACACACACATATAGATACCGACACCAACAACTGAGAGAGCTCGCACTTGAGCAGCGTATCCCTTTGCCCAGCGTCAGGATGTGCCCCAAACAAAGTGCTTTTGTTGTTTAGAGCAAAAAGCAAAAAAGCCACAAAAATCGTTCAAGGCACGTTTGTGTTACATTTTTCGGGCCAACATAAGAATAGTTGTATATTCTCTACTTTTCTTCTTTTTTTTTGCGGGGGTGTGGTGGAATTTGGGGTCTTGTGGTTAGCCATTTTCAGTTGGTCTGCATTTTGTTTGGCTACAGTTGGACCATATTATTGTTGTATGATTTCTCGATGTTGGCCCATAAAGCTAATTAGTAGAGCTGCCAGTGTTGGCAAGCGGTAAAGTGTAGTGTTACACAAGCGCAGCGTTTTTATAACCTCATTTTCTGCGTTGGCAAATAAGTTATTATGGGAAAATATGACAAACAGCGCACATTTCATTTTCCTTTTACTTTTGCTAGCCCTGCCCCTTTTCCCCCCGGCCGCCTGCCCACTGCCATATAAATGTTGGCCGCTTTGTATGCTAATATCTTTGGGCAGGGTAGAGGAAGAAAGTAGAGGAGAAGCGCAGAGAAAAAAAGGCGACACGGCGAGTGCTTCCCTTAACAAATTATGTTGCCACTTGTCACATTTAATGGTATTTGCATTTGTATACCAACAAAGTGTCAGCATCATCATCACGCATAGTGCCCCCCTCCCTCTCTTTTCCGCTCTTCGTACTTCATCCCAACCATTTGCCAGCTCCATTCTATTGCCAGCTCCAGCTTCTCGAGCGCCTTAGATTCTTATATATTTCTTTACAAATATTTACGCGGCATTTTAAGCGGATTTTTCATTTTGAGTGATTTGTGTCGCTTTTCCAAATCCCATTCGCACAAGAAAAAAAAGCGAGCAATAAAATGTCCTTTTCGTTACGTCCACTTTTCTTAGTGTGGCATGGTAGAGGATGGGGTGCGGAGCAGGGGGCGTGTGCGTGCGCATATTTAGGTCTTTATCTTTTTGCTGGCTGCGTGATGAGCTGAAAAGTGAGCTCTAATGATGGCATTTGAAAAATATGAGAAATTATATACTTTTAAGTTCCAGTTGGGCAGTTGACAAATATTTAGATTACATCAATGTAACAAATGCATGTAAATTGTACCAAAATAAGACAGGATCATAATCAAACAAACTTAAGCAGCTTTGCAGTATTAATAATGCTATTATTATGAATATTATTATTACAATTAATAGCAAATACAATCAGAGTATTAGAGTATTAGAGTATTGCAATTCGAGTAAGTTGTTCCAAAACAATACCAAGGCCTAAGTTAAAACATAAAAGAAGATATTTGATATTTATATTAGTAATATCATTATCATTAGTATTATTATTAGTAGTAATTGTAGTAAATGTCGAGAATTCATTAGCTTATAAAGCTCATTGTAAATTTTTTCAAGAATTTGCAGGTCACAATATTAATAAATTAAAGCTATTCAGTATATTCAATATAAGTAATATTATTATGAATTGTGTTATTGTTATTATTATTAGTTTAATTTTAATATTAGTTTTATCATTAGCAGCAAAATAGAAGGCAGAGACTTGGCTTGAACCCCAGTTTTGTGCTTGCAGCCCTTTTCCATTATTTGCCAGAATTTTAATACAACTTCTTTTAATAAACGAACCCTATCTATAGACTTTATATACAAGCAAAAGGAAGACTCTTATTCCCATGTGTACGCAACTGATAAAGTAAAAAGCTTATAGATCTGTTTATTTTTCACAGATCCTTGATATCAAGGACAACATTTCAAATGTGTTCTTCAATATGTCAAGCAGTTAATTAATTGTTGTGTCCAAGAATCTTGTGAGAGTTCACTCAAAACACATTAATTTCTCTTGTTATATGGACTACTTTCCGCATTTGTGGCACGCTCATTACAAGAACTCTCTGTGATCGTTATAACTTTATTTTCAGCTTGCCAATTCAATTGTAACTTTAGCACTTTTCACAAATCGAAAAGTTTACAAAGCTAATGGCAAACAAAATGCTTAACGAAACGCCGCCAACCGGGCCAAGTAACAAATGCTGAATACACAAGATAAGCAACAACAACAAAAACAACAACAACAACAACAACAGCAACAACAAATAGTAGTCGAAAAGGCTGCTGGAAAATCAGCCAAGTGTAAATTTAATGAAAATGGAAATTGTTTTGCAGTCGGGTTGATGATGGGCTACATGGTTAGTTCGTGATTGGATAGCATCTTCTGTCCGTGTCTATAAAGTATATATTTTGCAGCATACTTCTGGGCAGTTAAGCTCCTTTGTCAACAGACCGAACGTTGTAACTTGGCCCGTTGACAGCGTCTGCGTTTGCGGTCATCAAATGTAGCTATCGTTGTTTGTGTCTATATGTATAGAAATATATACATATGTATATATAGTCGATGTATAGTCGACTTTTTGGCGCTGGCTGGCGACTAATTTCATGACCACATTTAAAACGTATTGATTTTGTTTGTATGTATATGTATGTGCGCATGTTTGTGTGTATATATGTATATTTATTTATTTGCATGCAGCTTTTAAGCCGCCCGCCCATATTACGTATACGCATTGCATTTACACATGACTGCGGGGCACTGAAAGCCATGCAACATACAAAGCATCCCACATGTATACATACACATGTATACATATATATGTTTTTATACAAGCTGCAGAGCTGCTCTTAATTGACATTATAGCCTACTACTTTATGTGCATACACTTTTGGTAGGCAGTGTGCGACTGTCGACATGTAAATGCGCCTGGCTTGCATGTGTCATGCACTCACACCAACACTGTCTGTCTGTGTGTGTGTGTGTGTGTGTGTGAATGACAAAAGTGTCAGTGTCAACATTAAAAGCGGATTTAAAATCACTCACTCACTGGGCCCTCACGACAGAGTCAGAGCGTAAAAGCCTTTGGCCTCCTCAACCATGCAGCTGACGCGTTGCCTTGCGTTCCGTTGCGTTGAGGTGCGGTGCGGTGCGGTGCGGTGCGCGGCGCAGGCAGTAAAAGTTATTGTAAATATTCAAAATGGGCTAAAGTTAAAGGTTATGCATAAACAAATAAGCCTATCAATTACCTACGTGGTGAAGAGCTATGCAGTAATTATATTAAGTTATGGAAAAAAGCTTTCGTCAAGACTAAACTCGTTGACTCATGGACAAACCTTTTGTTAGAACTAAGCTCATGAATATTAGGTTGATTGTTCATAATATAAAAGTTTAAATAGTTAAGTGTGATCAATCTATAAATAGATAAAACAAAGAAACCCGAGCGGATTATTTAGATATTGCGAGCCAAGCGAAAACTTTCAGCTGTTAAATCTATACTCTTTTTATGCTTAAAATACTTTCTTATCGTTCATCTAAAGTGTCGGCCAAATTGCCAATGAAACGTTATTTTCTTATCGTACTATCAGAAGTGTAAGCCGACAATTTGTCATTCGACTGGCTGATGCCCTGCCTGGGGAGGAGGCGCAGCTCTTGAGCTGACATAAACAATGGCCATTATGAACTATTACGCACTTTACAGTTGCTAAGCCAAAGGCGATGCTTATATCTGAACCAACCCAACCCCGATGACAGAAACACACCCCCCCACCCACACACTCACACACAGTCACACACAGTCACACACACACAGTCACACCCACCCTCACACTCTTTGCCAAGCGCATCGAATCAGTTCAAGTGTTTCTTTTTTCTAATTTCATGGTTTATTTTTTTTCCGTGTCCCCCGCTTGAAACATTTGGCAATATTTGCCTTATTTACTTTTCATTTGCCTGCCAAACAATCGCATTTTATTTTTATTATCAGCAGACCTATCAAAGATTTATATGTGTGTGTATATATATTCACTTGCGTATCGGTAGCACACTCATTATAATGCCAGCCGATTTTGTGGCCAGGGTTTGCGCTTTTCAGCTTACGAGCTGGCAGCTTGGCCAGGATAACCTGGACAGGATACTCCACCCCGCCCGGGTTGATGATCATTCATTTGGGATTTTTGCGTGTCTCGGTCGTGAAGTCGCCGGGCGTGCAGCTCAGCTCTGGGAACTTGGCAGCTGTTTAACATCCGCTTTGGTACACCTCTCCCTCTCTTCCACTCTTCCTCAGTTGCTTTCTCTCTCTCTCTCTCGCTCTGTTGCTCTGCCACTTATCATTAATTTTTCTACCGCATTTCTCTGTCTGGCATTCTGACATTTTTGCCTTTGCCCAGCTCTGGTCTCATTCCTGTTTTGACATAATTGTTTTTGCTTGGCTGCGTTTGCACTTCTGCTTCCTTCCTTCCTTCCTCCCCCGCTACCCTAATTAATTGATTAGCTTCAGCAAATCGGTCAATATGTTTTCCCGTTTCTTTTCACTACTGTTTCTGTTTTTATTGCTCTACGCTTTGAGGATGCGTAATGAGTTGCTAATTAGATTTGAAGATAGCTGTGTGTGTTTTTTTCCCGCCTCTTCATGATGTCCTTCGGCACGCTTGAGAGTTTGGGCAGGTGTTCGAAAGCTGGACCACACTTCTGCACAAGTCAAGCGTTACAATCATTTGATTTAAATATGTTTCCAAATTAGTTAATATTTTGTAAATCTAAATGTTAAATTTGAATCTTAATTTGTATACCCTGAACCCATTAAAAATGCGTAAAAAGGTTATATGGGTTGTAATAAATGTATGTAACAAGCAGTACGAAGCATCTCCGACTGAGCCGAGTCGATTTAGCCATGTCCGTCTATCTGTCCGTCTGTCAGTCCGTCTGCCCATCAGTCTCTCCGCCCGACTGTCCATCTGTCCATCCTTCCGTCTATCCGTCCGTATGTATTTACGCGTCGATCTCCCAACCTATAAGAGCTAACATTTTGAACATAGATCATCCTAGTATCTGGGCAATACAAGTTTCTTTACGATAATCGATAACTTGCCCCGTAAACGATAAGAATCGGTATCGAAATCAAGCTTTTCGAGCAAATCTCTTAGATTTGAAGAGCTAGAGTCACCAAATTCGACATGAAGCTACAACAATGGGATACACAGATCAGGTATGGTTTATGTTATAGCAAACGGGCACGGTTAAGGATATAGCCTAGTTGGGCACTCCCGGATAGAGCTCTCTTACTTGTTTTTCATAACTTGTTTCATGGTCTAGCTGCATGGAGGCTGAGACTTTCACTGATGTTGTCACAGAGCCTTGTTAAGAAATAAAAGGAACAAAGCCAAGGATATTCAATGCGTTATCCCATGCGATGGGTCTGAATATTTATTTCGTATTATCGATAATTAAACCGAACAAAATATATTTGATTTCAATAACTAGGCTAAAAATATAATTGAATTGCTGCTTTAGCAAATATTGAAGTTCTTCTTTTAATAAATATTTAAATTACTTGAATTCTCTCCATTAAACGCCGCTTTGGCCTTTCTGCGAGGTATTTTACACCAATGCCAGCCTCAAGTGGCTGCGAGAAAAGCAGGAAAAACGCCTCCAGTCAATTAACGCTGTGCGCGGGGCGACACGACTTTTGCATTTTGCATTCATAACTTTTACAGCTCTATCAAATCAGTCGGATTTTCATATCAATTTTCTTTGCCGCAACTTTTGTGAGCGACGGCAAACAAAATGGCGTCGTCCCGAGTTGGAAAAGACTTCATTTCCGGCGGAGGCGTGGCTGGGGTGAGGTTGATTTAGAAGCGCAGCCAAGGCAAAATTAAAATTTTATAATTTTTGCTTATGCCCTTAATTTTTTGCCTTTTTCACACGTTTCTTTGTTTGCCCGACGGCTGCGCCAAGAAGCAGAAGAGGATGAAGAAGCACGAAAGTGTCGCGCGCAAAGGGTTAGCATGACCCAAGGTTGGGTCGGGGTTTTTTGAAGTTTTCAAGTGGAAGCCAGGGGTTTGCTTTTGCACCCAACTTATTTTTTTTTTGCGCCAACCGCAGTTTTTAAGAGTCGTTCTTTTTCGCCGGCGCCGGGTAAAATGTTGTCGCAAGTTTGCCTGATGCGCCGCTTAACCCGCAGCGTAAAAATTTGATGAGTTTGGCATTTTCTTTAATTGAAATTTGTGATCTTTTGAAAGCTTTGAGACTCGCTGCACACACACACACTCGCACACACACACGCACAGTGGAGCTACTAGTAGTTTGATGTAGCCCCGTGGGCCGTCAAGTGGCTGCAGTCACTTTGCACAGACGCTCGCTCACACATGCGATTAGCTGCGGATTAAAATGTCACCCCTTTTTGCGCTGTGTCACGCACAAGGTAGCAGATACAAGCGCACACACAAACGCACACTTACACACGCTATAGATACATTTAATTACAAACAAATAAAAGTCATGACAGCAGCCCACACACGCACATGTCAGCCAGCCCAGGTCCAGGCCATGGGGCATATGCAACAGTTCACACGACCAGGCCAGGTTCGACTACCAGAGAGCTCCCGTTTTCTATCTTTGCATCTCTCTCTGCGCATTTTAATAATCGGTTTATTATGCATGTGTGTGTGGGTGTGTGTGTGCGTGTGTGCCTCAAGAAGCTACTTATACGTAGCCAAGTGTTATTTACTATTTGCTATTTGGTTCGGCAGTTCCAGCCCACACTTCAAAGCAAAGTTCAGCAAAGTATGCTGGGCGACCATCAGAAAAAAAAAGAAAAAGATAGAAAGAAGAAGAAGAAAGCCACTCTGAAAGTATCTTTGAAATTAACTTTATTTATTTAACTACTTAAAAGCAGATTAACGCAATTACACACTTGAACTGATTTTATGCAAAACAGTTGAACAAACGGAACGCATTCGCAGGCAAACAAAACGAATCCGAAACAAAGGAAAATAGATTGTTCGACAAGATGAAAACGGCTACATCAGCGAAAAATCTATGGAAAAGCTCAGAATTTACAAAATATATATAAATAGAAAAAAATAAAGGAAGCAAGAAAGGCTTTCTTTGACACGCCGCAGATTTAATAGCCTTAAGCGGATGGGCAAATGCTTTTCTATACGGTTTTCCCTAGCGGAGCAATATAATATTATTTATATATATTTAAGTGAGATTCGAAATTCGGCTTTGCTGGGTTTGATGACTGAATTGGGAGCAATTAAGCCTATAGAGCTTTATGCTAGAAGAAGTACATATATTCACAAAATATCTCTCATATATTAGTAGTAAATGCCAAGTTTGGTACTGAGAACAGCAAAGTTTTTCATATAAAACATTAGTTTCCAATCGATGAGTCATATGACAGCAAGAACATAATGCTCCGATGTTAATAAACTTGTTATGGGATCCAACTTTGCCTTGCATATCTCAAGCCAAAATGTAGTACCTTGTACAAGGTAAGAAGAAGAAGAAGAAGAACCTACTTTCCATCGAACTTACCAATGGCAGATATATGATATAGAGCTCTGTTAAGAATCCTTTGCATATAGATATGCAGTATAATGAAACTTATAAATGCCAAGTTTGGTCAAGATATCTTCATAAACAAAAACCTTGCCATACAATAACTTTATTAGCTGATCGCTCGTATGGCAGCTATATGAGATAGTGCTCCGACGATAGAAAGATATGGCTCCCATGTAAGGCTAATAAATGGCAAGTTTGGTCCACATATCTTAAAAAACTTAAGAGCTGCTGATAGCAGAATTTAAATTAGAACACATCCTTTCAATCGCAGCTTAACTATATAGTGAACCGATCTAGCTAACCCCTACTGTCTGTTAAAGAAACACAATAGAGATTAATAGAGATTAAGAAAACAGACAGACACAGCTAATGATACTGCTCAAGAATATATATACTTTATGGGTTCTGAGAGCTCTCCTTCGATAATGATGATCCTCCATAGAAATGAAAAAACTTCCTCGAGTATTCCCTTTTTGTTTACTCATCTCAAACTTACATATATTTATCTTGGTTTCATTTTAGCTGTGCAGCACGAGCGCGGTCCACGCAAGCCGAAGCTGCATCCGCAGTTGCATCATCATCATCATCATGCGGCTGCTGCTGCGGCAGCGCATCATGCGGCCGCTGCCCACGCCCACCATCACCACCACCATCATCATCACGCACACGCGGCGGCCGCGCATCATGCTGCGGCGGCAGCCGCTGCTGCCGCCGGACTGCACCACCATCATGGCGGCCATTTGCCGGTGTCGCTGGTGACCAATGTCTCGGCCTCGTTCAACTATACGCAGCACATCTCGACGCATGCACCGCCGGCTGGCTTTCATCTGCCCACGGGCGCACAGCCCCCGCCGACGCATCCACACCAGACGCATGGAGCTCATCCGGCACAGCAGGCAGCATCACATGCGACGGCCTTTCATCATCCTGGCCATGGACACGGGCTGGCGCCGCCCGGCGGTCTACAAAATGGCAATGTCAGCGGCAGCGCTGCTGTCAGTGGTGCTGGTGGTGCCTCAGCCGTGGCCATGGCCTTTCCACCCCACCTGCTGCATCACAATCTGATTGCCGAGGCGGCCAGCAAATTGCCTGGCATTACGGCGGCAACGGCAACGGCAGTGGCCGCTGTGGTTTCCACGTCGCCCTATGGAACCCAAGCGACGTCGGCGGCAATTAGCAGCAACCACAACAACTACTCATCGCCCTCGCCCAGCAATTCCATACAGTCCATATCGAGCATTGGTTCGCGGAGTGCCGGAGCTGGTGGCGACGAGGCTGGCAGTCTGAGCCTGGGCAGCGAGAGTCCGCGCGTTAATGTGGAAACGGAGACACCATCGCCGTCGGCATCGCCACCCCTGAGCGCTGGCAGCGTATCGCCGGCACCCACGTTAACCGATTCACAGAGCCTGGCCGCATCGAGCACATCGCCGCATCCGGCACAGGGCTCGACGCACTGCCTCAGCGAAGCCTCGCATCAGACCAACAATAATGCCAGAACGCCGCCCAGCAATGCAGCGCTCCTCATGCACAGCATTCATGTCAACAACAACAACAACAACAACAATAATAATAATAATAATAACAACAACAACAATAGTGCTGGCAGCGGCGAAAACAACAACAAACAGCTTAGCTACACATCAGGCTCACCAACGCCCACAACTCCGACACCGCCTCCGGCTCTGCAAACGCCGCGTGTCAGCGCAGGCGGCTGCCACGCCTCGAACGGTTTCCTGGAGCTGCTGCTCAGTCCGGACAAATGTCAGGAGCTCATCCAGTACCAGGTGCAACACAACGCCCTGCTCTTTCCGTCGCCGCTGCCACAGCAGCTGCTCGACTCGCGCCTGCTCTCCTGGGAAATGCTCCAGGAGACGACGGCTCGCCTGCTGTTCATGGCTGTGCGCTGGGTCAAGTGTCTGATGCCGTTCCAGACGTTGTCCAAGAATGATCAGCATCTACTGCTACAGGTGGGTACGATTTAGTTCCTAAGGAATACTCTTCCATAAAGTACTATCACTAAATGACGGATATTAACCGGCTTTGGACGGGGAATACGATAGCATATGTTGCTGGGACAGATATTTAATCGGGATTGCCCGCAGCCAAACAGACATAATAATATACACGCAAAGTTAAAGAGTGGAAATATTTTCAGTTTGGCTTTTAATTCACTTTCAAAGACCTTTGTGAAGATTCATTTGATTCATTTTTCGCAAGATCCTCTACTTTTAAAAGGAAAGATTCCAAGATTCTTACCACAAGACTAGCACTATTCAAACTTTTGGTTTTCATTTGGGTGAAAAATGTATCTCTAAGATATTAAGCACAAAATTTGCCAGGGGCACGGCAGGGGAATACCAGCTTGAGAACAATATTGCATATATATATAGTTTAAGATCATATGATAGCATAAAAACAAAATTGACTTACCCCATTCTTTTAAAAATCTATTCCCTTCGCAATTCTAGGAATCCTGGAAGGAGCTCTTTCTGCTTAATCTCGCACAATGGACCATACCATTGGATCTGACGCCTATACTAGAATCGCCGCTTATCAAGGAGCGCGTGCTGCAGGACGAGGCGACCCAAATGGAAATGAAGACCATACAGGAGATACTCTGCCGATTTCGCCAGATCACGCCCGACGGCAGCGAAGTGGGCTGCATGAAGGCGATTGCATTGTTCGCGCCGGAGACCACCGGCCTGTGCGATGTGCAGCCCGTGGAGATGCTGCAGGATCAGGCGCAGTGCATACTGTCCGATCATGTCCGACTGCGATATCCACGGCAGGCGACACGCTTCGGCCGGCTGCTCCTGCTGTTACCCTCACTGCGCACAATACGGGCGGCGACCATTGAGGCGCTCTTCTTCAAGGAAACTATCGGCAATGTGCCGATAGCTCGACTTTTGCGCGATATGTACACCATGGAACCGGCCCAGGTGGACAAGTAGATGGCGCTTGGGCGTGGCAAGCTTCCAAATGTTATCAAAATCGATGCGCGCAGCATTTAAGCGGCAACAATTTTTGTCACACTTGCAAAAATATTTGTGCTCCAAATAAAAAAAAAAAAAAATGAATAAGAAAAATTGATAAAAAAGACGATAAGAAATAAAAGTAAAAAATGTTGCTAACTCGACGCGACTGCAGCTGCGACAATTCACAGCGCAGGGCGTTCATGTAATAGATACATTGCCACGCCCCTTCCCTGCCGCACACCCCCTCCACCCCTACAGCCGCTGCTGGCCGCTTTGCACGTTGATTTATAGCTCTGTTCGCGAGTTATTCGCTTCTCTTTTTTTTCTAACATTTTATATATATATGATTTTTTTCCTGTGTGTGTCTCCTCTTCACTTTATTTATCTTTCATTCGACGTTTTGTCGTCGCTTTTCTAAAAATTGCTCATGTTATTTCAGTTGCCTGGCAAGCAAGCGACCTGCAAGCCCCTCCCTCCCCGAGCTCCCAAGCTCCCTTGACCTGCTGCATCAACAAGCCCCATTCCATGCTAAGCCAGTTTCTTTTTGTTCTCCTCCACTTTTACCTTTTTCACGTTTTGGCTTTATTATACCCTGCCAGAGAGTATTACAAATATCTCCGAACTTCTGGAAAGTATCTTCACATGGCCAGCTTTGAATTGTAGACTCATTTCATGATTGATTGTTTGATTGTTTTTCTCCATATCTTTCTTCATATCTTTCATTCATTTCATAGCTCGAAAGTTGAACCGTTAGAGATACCAAATTTGGTATTTAGGTTTCGGTTGCAAATATTTCACTTTTGTTAAAATCCGCAAAATTGAAATAGAAAGAAAGAACTTTTGAAGCATAAACATTTTGCTAAAATATATATATATATATATATGCATAAATTTCCATTTGAAAGCTCTAAATATTTCCGAAGGACATTGAACATCGATTTTCTTCTTGAATGAAACTAAGCAAAGAAGAAGGACAGCTGCTGGAACAGGGTATCTCTGTCTTATTATATTATGTTAAAGTTGTCCCATTGTTAGACTCGTGCTCTAATATACCTTCACATACTCTAGCCATCTTTTCCATTTCGAAATTATCGATGGCTAAAGACCTTAAATAAAGTAGTTGAAGCATAGCTCGAATTCTATAACAGCTTGAGACTACAAATTGGGTATTTAAGTTCCGAGTAGATAGCATTCCCTAATCTCCAAAAGTCTAAAAGCAAATTAATCTTAAAAGATAAAGTCTTCTGCTTTGGCATGTGCGCAGATATCAAAGCCAAACTTATCCTTTGCAATTTTCCAAAAGATCGAACAAGGAACACCAAGTTTCTGTAAGAATTGGGCTTAGCAACAAAGAATCACAGCTGCTGGTACAGGGTATCTCTGTCTCGCCTGAATCATTCTTACTGCTTTCAATTACATTATTTGCCTTTCAAATTGTCTTTGTATAGTATTGATGCTCTGATGTACCCTAAAACACCCTAACCATCTTCATTTTACCTTTCGATTTGATTGTCCTCTGTATATCATATCCCATTTCCCATTTCATAAACTTTCTGCTGCTTTCCTTTATGAAATTTTCCACGTCTTTTATTTTTCATTTTTAATTCGTTGTTACGTTTGCTGCCAACGTGTTTAGAAATCGTGGAAAATGAAAAAATAACTTTGCCGCAGGTCAAGCGCCCAAATGTATGCTCAATGTTTTGTCTCTGTTACCTTTTGCACATTTGTTGGTTTAATGTTTCAGTTAGCTATACATACCTTTACATACATAGATATATATACATATATAAGCGCGAGTGTAACACATATAGCATAAATATATATAGATATATATAGATATATATTGTTGCCAGCTTTGTTTATGAATTATTAAATGCCAAATGCTTTATAATTGATTTTTGCCAAACCAAATTTGTAAAATGGTATTTTCATTGAAACATTGCAAAACTGACAACAGAGAAATATACAAAAGATATAACAAATACATGCATAAAAATAATAAAAAAAAAGCAAAAAACCTAGTTATACAATAATAGTTGGAAATAGTATGTAAATCGCAACAGCTGTTGACCCCAGCGAATATATATATATGCAATTTAATTATTATGTACACAAAAGTATTTAAATAAATTTAAATATGATGCAAACATTGAGAATGCATTTATTTTTCAATTTATATGGAAAGGATTTTAGATAAATAAAGTGTTGAAAAGCATCGAAATTGGGTTCGTTTCATGTAAGTTCCATTAACATTTCAACAATACTTTGCTGATAAACGTGAATTTGGGCAATAAATGTGGTCTATTTGTTGACAAATATTATTATCTACAAAAAAATAAATATTCTTTTACTACAGCAGTTGATGTTGAGTTGTTATTTTATATTCAATAAGAATTATTTGAAGACATATTAAGGGTTTTCACTTGTTCAAATAATCTTTAGCTGAGCCGGGTATACACGACTATATGGATTACAAATTTGAAAACTTCAGCTTGAGACCAAACGGATGGAGCACAAAATAAAAAATTAGGTTTCACAGCATCAGGAATTCCCTTTTTTCAGACAGCATATACAGATTCATCAGATTAAAGAGTATACGAAATTCTCCCTTTTAAGCAGCGTTTTGAGATTCACAAAGTTTTGAGAGTGGCCACATTTTCGAAATACCATAAAAGGTGGCAACACACAAGCTTAAATTGTTTGCCAACGTATTCCATGGAAATTTTAGGATTGATATTCACAAAAATTTGTTTTACTTAAAGTATATGAAAATCCATTATAGACATAGGTATAGATATAGATTTTGGCATTTATCAACACAGTTATCTACGCATCCGTAATTCTCTGATTCCTTTACTTTCAAGACACATTAAACTTATCACATGAATTATAATGCAAAGATCCCAAAAAATTGTACCACGTATTCTCCAACGAACTTTCTCTTTCCCTAATAAGATGGTTTCCTTCAGGATACCTTTTGAAACTCACGGATAATTTCCAGCTATGAGTAGGGGCAGGACAGGCTATCAAATTAATTGATTTCCCATCACTATATCTTTACGCTATATGCTTAATGCCTATATATAAAACTGTTTGTCCTGACTGACTGACTGACTGACTGACTGATGGTGATCAACTGAATGACTGACAGACTGACTGACTGACTGACTTATTGATTGACTGACTGACTGTTTGATTGACTGACTGACTGACTTATTGACGGACTGATTGGTGATTAAGTCACAGCCCCAAACGTAGGAGCTAGGAAGCTGAAATTTTCACTGTAGTGCTCGTTAAGATGGGGTTTCGGGAAATTCCACCCGCAAGTATGGAAAAATGGGGAAAAACGTTTGTATGAAACTTTCTTGTATTCTATATCGTATGACAAGTTACTTTAACTCTTAATAAGTTTTTCTACTTATATTTATTTTATTATATATTTTGAAATAAAGTAGCTTATTAAATTGTCTTTGATTCTTACATAAGAATACTACTTTTTCTATTAAAGCCTTTTTTCTAAGCTTCATCGTGTCTGTGATGCTATTATTCTGCAGTCTGATAAGGTTTCGACCATATAATGAATCTATTTTGAAGTATTAAATGCTTCGATTTGTGCATGTCAACCATTAAGTATATTTAAGTATTTTCAAACATTTATTTATTAATAAATTACAAAAATAACTAGATAATTGCGAGTGCAACCCTTATGGATGCTGTATGGGCATGGCTTACCCTTAGATATATGTATGCCTGTCCCACCTAACTGCGTCTGCTTTTGGTGCTGTCGCTTGTCGCCTAATGCACTGGAAGAACTTTACCGAAAAACATGCAAATTTCGTTGGCACCAAAACAAATAACAGAGGGACCCGAACAAACCCAGCAAACCAAAGCAAATTGTGTTAATGGAAGTAAAAAGTGCTAAAAAAAAAGGAAATTAAAACAATTAAGTGACGCGTTTCTTTGAGCCACACTATTTGCCGAGTAAAAATGTAACAAAAACAAAAAAAAAGACACAAAAATCCGAAAAAAGGAAACCAAAAATGCTGGCATTAAAAAATGTGCCAAAACATTTCATTTCGAGAGCCAAGCGAGCGACGCAAATACATATAAAAAATGTAAATCATAAAAATAATAAAAAAAAATATGAATATTGTATAAAAATCCGCAATTTGTATGCTGTCGCATATTCTTGTGTAATGCTTAAGCATTGTCCAAAGGCCGTTGGGCGGATCGATGGGGGCCGGGGGCGTGTCCTGTAGTTGTATATGCTGTCATAAATACATGGAACGACTGAATGCTTTGATAAAGGACATGTGCGGCTCTATTATTGATGCCAGCTTGTCTTGGGCTGTCATCAAAGGACGTGCCATTGTTTGAACCGAATGTCTTGGCAAAAGGTAAGACATTTGCTTATTTTACATACACATCTGGCAAATGCCTTTGGGGGCATTTCCCCCCTCTCCCCACTGGCTTAGATGGTGTCCAGAGCGTACCGCACACCGACCGCTGGACATGTTGCATCTACTATACCCTTTTGGCAGAAACTTTCGTTGTCGTTCGTTTCTTTTCAACACTTTTTACTTGGCCATGGGCAATACATCTTGGACCACAAAACACAAAATCGTCTTAAGTATTTTGTGTGGTTTAAATAAAATAAAAATAATAAAAACCATCTCTTGCCATGCCTGTCTCTCTGTGTGTGTGTTTGTGTGTGGGTGTCTGCATAAAGGGATAAGCATAGTACATCCGCTTAACGTTGTGTATTTTCTTCGCTTAGTCTTGTCTTGGCATTCAATTTGGGTCTCGTTTTGCGTAAATGATTTTATTTCATTCTTTTGTGGCTAGCTGTAAAATTTTGATATACTATTATTCTATGCCCAGATCCAATGTCCGTCATTGTTTTTTATGGACAGACACCCACACACACACACATTGCACAACAATCGCATACCCTTAGATGCCTTATCCAAAACCCACTCACACATCATCTTTGCCATCATCATCAGCCGCATGACATGGCCAAAAGGTGGCTGCTGCTGCATATTGGACATGGATGTGCATGCCCCGGCCATCTGATGGCTATGTGAATTCTGCCACTTGTTGTCGTCCATCTGTGTGTGTGTGTGTGTGTGCGTGGGCAAAAGGATTGATGTGCGCGCCACATGGTAATTTGGGCGTGGGCATAGAAATTGCTCATACGCCTAGTGAGCCATAGGCAAAGCATTGTATCTGCGTAAAGCGAAGATATGGAAGGGGTAGCTAAAATTCCAACAGTTGTAAGCAGGGACTTTGTCCAGCTAAGCCGCAGATTTCGTGCATAAAATAATGGCCATTGGAGCCCTAAATAATTCATCCGAATTCCATCTCATGTGCCTAATAAGGCGGAGCAATCAGTTTAATCAAAGTACGAATATGCTTTATCTCATATTTGCAAAATTCTACTTTAAAAAGGCTTGATAGTTGGGGAATCCTATTTGCTTTAACTAGATTGTGTCCACAGGAAGTAGGGTTTAGAGGAAGATATATGCATTTTGTTGGATATAAACTTCAGCACAAAAGCTGACTAAAATCTAGTTCAAAAGAGCTTCAATTAATTGCAATGCTTCCCACCTGTATAAAGTCTGAAAACAAGCAAAGCTTTTGATTAACTACAAATGAGCACGAAGAATCTTTATATAAGTTCCCAGCTCAGGCACAAGCTCAACTGAATATAATTTTATAATAGATGTACAGAGTTTCATCCTTTCATATTTTATTTTGCCAGATTATTTGAATTATTCAATACTCTGCAAATAAAGCACAGATCAAGTTTGTAAAATCAAGAATTTAATCTCTATATAAAGATATATATCAAAGAAACAGATAATAAATAAAGACTGCACGATTTCCGTTCATTTATGCTACTTTTAAATGCAATGCATTTGGCAGGGAGAAGCACAGAAAATTAAGGGATGGATAGGTGAGTGGGCGATAATCGTGATTGCCATGCTGCACAAAATCACATTGCGAGCTGCTGTTGCTGCTGCTGCTGATGCTGCTGCTATGAAATGCCATGGAAACAAGCCAATCCGCACGCCACACCAGAAACAGAACCAGAAGCAGAACCAGAATAGACACTGACTGGGACTCAGACACAGACGCAAAGCAGGAGCAAGTCAGGCCACGAGCATAACGTGCAACTTTCCAGCTTTCGCCGCAATCAATTTTACGGGTGCACAACAACAGCAACAACAAGAATTAGAGCAACCCCGTGTAGAGAAACCAACCCAAGCCCAAGCAGCAGCCCTAGCCCAAAAACCGAAAACCGAAAACCAAACCCAAACCAACTCGATGCGACACGATTCATCCACATCCAAACACATATGAAGGGCCAAACGGCGTTAGACACGCAACACGAACATCGCCCAGCACGTGGTCCAGCTCACATGAAGGTATTAACGCGTAACTACATCGCTGCATGATTAACCTCCTCCATTGGGATGCGCCCGGCGAGCGGGCATTGCCTATGTGTGGGCGTGGCAGTGGTCAGCCATGACTCTGCGGGGCTAGCTTTAGCCATGTACTAGGCGAAGCTTAACGTCGAGCACCTATGACTGTGGCTACAACAGTTACATAGCTAATCACCTGACACCCCATCAGCCAACAGCTCCAACAGCATCAGTTCAATGTCCAGAAAAACTGAAAGGTCAACATATACTAAGCAAGTCCGAAATGTCTGAGGTCGCTATTCATGTTTAAAGTATACAAATATTTCTTAAATAGGAGGTTAAATGAAATTATAATATGCATGCTATCTGCTGAGCATATAAAGTTAATCAATTAGGTACCTCGCTTGAATCATATAAAGTTAATTAATTAGGTACCTCGCTTGAATAGTTTAAATAACACTAAATAATGGGATATATATGTGTATATATAAGCTATTTTATGAGATTCACAATAGATCCTTGTTGATAGCAGAGAACCCGCCGATTGTCATATACCCCCAAGGTGCAGGTAAACTTCAATTGTTTTTAACCGAATCCGAATATTTAAATGATGGTAATAATTACTCATTTTATTTAACTTAAAAGCAGTTAATCATTTGTTGTAATATGCGACCAAAACCGTAAAACACAAACGTAAGCTCATGTCAAAAATGTTAACAAGAAAATTTGAACATCGCGCGCAGTTAACAGTGAGTTAACAGAATTTAAACTTAACAGTTCAAATGAGCATAGGGGAGGGTGACAAAATAGCCATAAATAATTATAAATTCAAACTCATTTCTACTGCGGGAGGTAAAATAACAACTATTTTGCATATTACATTTTTAAAATTAAAATAATTTGAATTGGTTGAAATGAAAAAAACGATAACAAATCAGCTGTTCAATGCAAAATGAAAACAAACATAGGCAATCGAAATAAACAAATATCGAAAAATGGATATTATGCTCATAAATAAAGCAAATTTAGCAAAAATCTTTTGCAGAATATAATATTTAAACATTCCAGCGTTTTTCTTATAAATTTACTTTTTACCAAACACAATTGTTTATTATGAATAGTTCGCGCCATCTTTCAAACCAAATAGCAGAACACGAAATTTATAAAAAATCATTGCAAATTTTGTATGATTTCATAAGAAGCTTATCTTTCGCTTATTTCTGAAGCAAAACTTAGATACAAAATTTGTTTGAATTCTGACAATTTATGCGAAACATTCGATATCTCGATACACACTATCGCTGGGCAATCAATAATGTTATCGATATCTGTATCGTTTCGTACTCTTGCTAATACGCGTTTACTGAATAGTATTTATTAAATGTGCCGTGGTTTCGACGTGTCAGTTCGTAGTAAATAATTCGCTGAGCTAGTCGCAAATTCCAAGAGTCTGACACGCGTACAAATCAATCGACGGAAAGTTGAAAACACTTTGCCATACAAGAACAGCAGCAACAAAAACAAAAATAATTAATACAGCAGCATGGCGGAAAAAGTAAATGTTTGCATCGTGGGCTCCGGCAACTGGTGAGTGCATTAAGAACAATAACAATAACAATGTCATTAGTTATATAATATTAATTGCATATTGCACCTTGGCATTTAAAAACCTTGTGCAGGGGTTCGGCCATAGCGAAAATCGTGGGCGCCAATGCGGCAGCGCTGCCCGAGTTTGAGGAGCGCGTCACAATGTTTGTCTACGAGGAGATGATTGATGGCAAGAAGTTAACGGAAATCATCAATGAAACGCACGAGAATGTTAAATACCTGAAGGGACACAAACTGCCAACAAATGTGGTAAGTAAAAAGAGCGCAAAGTCATATACATATAGACAGAGGCGGCTAACTGTTAATTAAAATCATCAACATACAAAAATGTGTGAAAAAAAACCGTGCTTCTGTTATGCAATATTTGTATTAGTTTTAGTGCAATTATTAACAAGTGCAGCGACTTCTGCTGCAGCTGCCCCTTACATAAAAGACGCCGCTGCCTTGATCTTGGCCGTCGTATTTACGTCAAATTATCTAATCAGACGAAGGCGCGGATGTACGGACGGGACATGCACATACAGCTATTTTTACAACTCACCTCGCGCACTCTCACACTCTCTCTCTCTCTCTCTCTCTCTCTCTCTCTCTCGCTCACACTCTTGGCCAACGCTGCACTTTTTGTATTTCAGGGCCAATAGCAACAAAAAGTTTCGCCTTGCTCTGACGTCTGCACACAAACGAAACCTTCTGCCATGCTGGCAGTGACTGTTCTGCCGCTGTGTCTTTGACGTAGGTCAAGGCCGGCTTGACGTGCGCGCTCACACTCTCTTCTGCTTTCTCTCTCTCTCTCTCTCTTAATTGTTGTGCTTGGCTTACACTAAGAGAAACAATTATGCATATCATATACAGTCGACAGCAACTGTGACAGTTAGACAGATCGATGTTGTCGTAATGTATTTCTATAGAAATGTACACATACATAGCAACAATTTGCACAGCTGAACTGATAAGAGGAGCAACATGCGGGCAGAGCACTTGACTGTTTGCATTTACTGATTATAGATAAGCCGCCTTGTTAGCAGGTCATGTTAAACACGCTATTTTAGCTGTTTCGATAAAGTACCGACTAATAAATATGTATGTAATGGCCTGTACTACATTTCGATCCGAATTGTTTTCGTTTGGCCAATCTTGAGTTCGAATCAATTTTGAATAGTTTTTTATGATTTATACTGCCAATTACTACTAACTCTGACTATTTAAAACGTCTAGATTTGTTGGGATAAAATATCTTTAGTTGTTAATTAAATGGAATTTTCCGTGCGAGCCAAAACCTGAGTAGAATTTTGGGATTTCGACTAGAACAGCTTCACTGCAGCATTGATAAATGAGAAAAACAAATTAAATCGTTTCTATGTCTGTTCCTATTGTGTTTCTATACGGCATCGCGGCTATATGTGTATATACCTCAATTTATATAGCTATGCTTTTTGGCAGACTTTCAGTAGTGAAAGCAACAACAAAAACTTTTTTTTTTTTTGTATATAGCTTATAAACAAACACAACCATGGGCCAATGTCAAAGATGCAGCAAATATGCAAAACATTTGTCAAATTAAAAGTTAAACGACTTCAAAATGTTTTTTTTTCCTTTATAACAAATCGAAACACAATTAATTTATATATTTGCCTGATAAGGGAAATCAAAAAAAAAAAAAAAATTTGAAGCGGAAAATGCTTTAGTTTTCTGATAACAATTTGTTTGTTTTCTAATCTATTTTTATACCCTAATACTTTTGACATGGACATGATATGTGTCATGCATTGAAGAAAGCATTATATCAATATGTATGTATGTATGTGTATATATCGTCTATTTGGACTGATAATTTGGTCAAAGATTTGGAATATCAATGTGGAAACTTGACTTTAGGCAGAAATTTTAATTCCACAAATTAATACAACATCTTTCTCATATAGCTACCTTGGAACACATTAGAATTCACAAATGTTTAGCCTATCATTAACTTGATTTCCTATTAAATTACTTTAATATGTAACTTAGATGAAAAATAGTTCCTTTTAATTAAGCACATGATTTGCGGTGGGTTAAGCAATTATTTATTTACTTTAAACACAATTAAGGTTTTACACAGTTGATTATCAACAGCTGGAAAACAATTGCAAATAATGAACTTTTTATAGGCAAACGAATTGATTAAATGCATTTAGTTCCAACCTATTAAACTTTGTGCTTGTCGCTTTAGTTATGGAAAATGTTTTCGCAATAACAAAACAAAAAGCAATTTTGCATGTTTTATGCCCTAAAACAATTAAAATTGTATAAAAGCAATAGGGTATCATGTTTCGGTGCAATTGTATGTAACAGGCGAATAGAATATATATAAATGATCAGAGTCCTTCTGGATATGTGCCTCGATAGGAATGTGCTGTTATCAATAGCTAAAAGCAAGCCTAACTCGGGGATTGTAAGAGATAAGAGATAAGCGTACAAATAGAAGGATTATGGAATACGTTGTATATCGTTGCGTTTTGGGATACGTATTGTATTGCTTGGCATATTTAAGTACTGAAAATTTCATTAAGATCTGGCTATAAACAGCGAAGTTATTAAAGAACGCAGTTTCTTTAAAAGGCTAAGAAAAGAAGAAGCACAGCTGCAACATATGTATATAGACTTGGGTCTAGAGCACCCTTGTTAAAAGTAATTAGCTTTCTTTTTGAGATTGTTTAATATGTATAATTTTAAAGTCCAAATATTAGCAGAGTTTTTCTGGTTTTTTGTTTGGTCAAAAACTGGTTGTCTTATCTACAGCGAATATTAATCGTAAAAAGAAAGACATAATATACGAGATAGATATCTCGCCTGAACTTTATACCATAGCTCAACAGTTATATAAGGCTTACGCCAACGCCATTAACAAGTTGCCAACACAAGTTTGTACAACCCGATTGATAATTAATTCAAATGAGCATTACGTTTCAATATGCACAAGTTTTGCTAGAGTCCAGATGAGAGACAAGCCTCTAAAATGGATTTACACGTGCATTTCGAGTGATTTCCGTAGTAGCACGGAACGCATTTTGAGATTTCAATGTTTCCTTCATTCAACCTTGGGCTCTGTGTTTGGTTTGTTCTATTGGCCGCTTATCAGAGTAACTGTGTCCGCTTATCGGAACACTCGCTTGGCGTTTTTATTGATGCACACACACGCAAACAACTATCGCATTTAATATGTTTAAATTTTCTCACGCTCTCTCTCTCTCGTTTTTGTATAGGTTGCTGTACCTGATCTGGTTGAGGCTGCCAAGAATGCCGATATACTGATCTTTGTGGTGCCACATCAGTTTATACCAAATTTCTGCAAACAATTGCTGGGCAAGATCAAGCCAAATGCCATTGCCATATCCCTGATCAAGGGGTTCGATAAGGCCGAGGGCGGCGGCATTGATCTGATATCGCACATTATTACCCGCCATTTGAAGGTAAACCCCAATTTGAGAGGATGATCTTATGCAATCGTTAGCTAATCTTTAATTATCTACAATCAGATACCATGCGCCGTGCTGATGGGCGCTAATCTGGCCAACGAGGTGGCCGAGGGCAACTTTTGCGAGACGACAATCGGCTGCACGGACAAAAAGTACGGCAAGGTGCTGCGTGATCTCTTCCAGGCCAATCATTTTCGTGTCGTGGTCGTCGAGGATGCCGATGCCGTTGAGGTGTGCGGTGCCCTGAAGAACATTGTGGCCTGTGGTGCGGGCTTTGTCGATGGTCTCAAGCTGGGCGATAATACTAAGGCAGCGGTCATTCGTTTGGGTCTTATGGAAATGATACGCTTTGTCGATGTCTTCTATCCGGGCAGCAAATTGTCCACATTCTTTGAGAGCTGCGGTGTTGCGGATCTCATCACGACGTGTTACGGTGAGCGGTCGCGGGAATACAGTTGACAAATGCACATCTTTAATTCATATGCAAACATTTTCGCAGGTGGTCGCAATCGTCGTGTCTCAGAGGCTTTTGTCACATCGGGCAAGACAATTGAGGAGCTGGAGAAGGAGATGCTCAATGGCCAGAAACTGCAGGGCCCGCCCACTGCCGAGGAGGTTAACTATATGTTGAAAAACAAAGGCCTAGAGGATAAGTACGTTCCACTTTGATACCCAAACTAAAATCGTATTTAACTATATACATATATATCTATTTATATACTTGCAGATTCCCATTGTTCACCGCCATACACAAAATTTGCATAAATCAGCTTAAGCCTAAAGATTTAATCGATTGCATACGCAATCATCCCGAGCATATGTAAGTGTTGAGTTCTTTATTTTTGTTTTGCTTTTTGCACAGCTGCACATGATATCTCCAAGAGTTCCGTATTGCTTTCCCGTAAATCCCTTCCCGTCTATGCCTACGCCCAACACACACACACAACCTTTTGAGTTTTCCCATATCTATCTGTTTAATTTGCAATTTAACTATCCTTCTTGTAACAACCAATTAATGTTAATTATCTGTTTTTAGTTATGCCTATATATATTTAGTTTAATGCACTTTTAACTTCTAACTTTTGGCATGTTTTGTTGTTTTAATCTATGCTTCTGATTAAGTTAACTTTTTAATATAAGAAAATATGAAAAATAAAACTCAAACAAAATTCTAAATCTTCAAATATTGTAAAATACGTTCAAAAAAAAGTTTTTAATATATATTTTTCTTTTAGAAATGATCGCTCATTCCCAATTCCACTTCATAGTAGCTCATTTTTATAAAGCCTACATCTAATCCCGATCCCAATCCCTATCCCTATCCCAATCCCAATCTAATAAGCTCCCATATCATGTACATTGCTAAAAACAATCAAAAAACGACTTTTATGTTTCATCAACAAAACAATTTGTTTTCTTCTCTTCTTCTTTTTTATATGATTTCTCATAGGGATACGTTCATCATGCCGTCGCCAAAACTCTAAACTGTGTTACACCAAAACAAATGTTCTAAAACTTATAAATCGATTGTAAATACTATTTGTTTATATACATATATCAAGTCAAGTCATAAACTCAATATTATTATCATGCACACACAAACACACACACACTCACGCATTTGCAACCGAAACGTAGTCGAAAATCGCTTCCTTCGCCAAGATCAACACGCATCTTATAATTCTACTCAATGCTATTATATTCTATTTAAAACTGGTTTTCAAAAACCGCCCAATTCTTTTTCCAATGTATGTGTTCATAGGTGAAAAAAAAGTCAGTGTCATATTTGTTAACTCAAAATCAGTTTTGTTAAACATGAATAAAGTATTTAAATATTGTTTTTGTTCTGTACATATCAAAAGAAACTCATAATTAGGAAAAATATTTCTTAAATGAAACATATTTTTTTGAAGAAATTGGCAGCTATACAAATCGGCAGCGAGCAGTACGTATCGAAATTTGATATATTATTGAATTGAATTTTACGTTATTATTTAACTCACGTTTGTATTTGAATGCAATTTGAAATGTTACGCCTTTTTTAACGCCAAGCACTTTTATAAATAATCAGTTTTGTTTTCTATTCCGCAGGCAAACTTTGTAAAATATAATTAAACACACAAATTTTCAAACGTTTTTATGCACCAGCAACAAAGCAAACACGAGCAAATAGTCATTTTTTCAGCACACATTTCAAAATGTCCTCAGACGCCAGCCAACGACAAGAATGGCAAATAGGTTGTTAATTTATTGTTAAAATCCAACGCATATCGAGCGAACCACAGAAACGAACAAAACCCAATCTTGAAGTCTGCTTTTTGTTTTAACTTAGTTTATAAAAGATAAATTAGCAACGAAATTGTGCGCATGTACCTAAAGACAATTGTAAATGAAGTTTACAATTACAATTAAAAAACAACACAAGAGGCGTAGTAAACATAACAACAATTTTATTTGCATTAGTTAATTCTACTGCAATAGAAAGTCATAAATAAAATGTAAAATAAAAATGTGTTAAACAAAAGACAAATAAAGTGCTCTACATTTATTTTTGATTTGATTTGGGTTTGAAGCGAACCGACTTGAAGCGAATCCTAAACCGGGTTGGCGCTTTAAGGTTTGTCAATAATTTATTTTTTCAATAATTTAACAAATATGCAAAACGCGTTTTGAACTAGAAGCTGGGCTTGTAAATGTGGAAAATCGAATTCTCTAACCGAACCCTGAGACAAGAAAATGCTTCGCACCGTGAACCGAACTACAAAAAAGGTTTATAAGGTTTGGAACCTAAGTTTTCTTAGCATATTCTTTACTTGGCGCCTTAGTTCAAATATACGTGTGCAACTATCGATATGTCTATCATTCACATATCGATTATTGCCAAACAGCTGTTGGGCTGACATTTTGCAACACTTGAAATACAACTCTGTGTTTACGTTTCTCGCTGACTGTTCGTTTTTTTGGCAATAACAAAAGTTTTTTTCCTTTGCCCAGTGGAATATTTCAGCTAGACAAAACAAGAATAACGCTCAATAATGCAGTTAAATAGCTGCATAATTGTATAAAAATCAATATATGTACATACGTATTTGTTGAATATGTGGCACTGTGCGTTTATTGTGGACTGGAGAATGGCGTCATAAATGCCTTTGTGTATTTTCATAGGGGCAGTAGCCAAATCATAAACATCAAAATAGAAATAGGTGAACTACGTGAAATGCCAGCTGCAAATTTTGTTTGTGTGTGTGTGTGAACGTATGAGTGTGCTTATTAATATATTGTTGCTGTTGTTGTTTGTTTTCAGTTGACAGACGTTAAAAGCTGCAACGCATAAAGCTGAAACACCTAGGCTAATAACAAAACGCAGTAGAAAGCAATAATTTAAATTTAAGAAGTGACGCTTTATGGCCTTCGATTTGTAGTTAATGAGATGGACCCACAAAAGATCACCGAATTGGCCAATTTGCTGCGCAAGAATGGTGATAAAATCCTGAGCTCCGAATTTACCTTGACCTTATCAGGTGAGCAGCAGCACATGCAGCAGCAGCAGCAGCAGGCATGGATGGGCATGCGGGTGAGACATGACCGCACCCACCAGTTGCTTTGTTCTAAGCTCGGTCTGCTTATCAGCTTAACCCATTTTCATAATCTCACACACATCCACTCACATAATTGCAGGTCCGCTGCTGCGTGCTTTAAACGATTCCTTTACTTTGATTGCGGACAGCGATATTGTGGCTGGAGCGGGCCTTGGCCCAACCCACAAGCACCAGCATGCGTTTCAGGTGGTCAAACCCATCAATGCCAAGTCGAGCGTATTTCCGGATCTGCAGCTGCTCCACGATTTCGTCCAGAAGACAACGTTACTGAAGCTTAACTATTTCCCTAGCGAGCATTACTTTGAGGGCGCCATCGACATATGCAAGTTTCGTGCGCTGCGTCGCCTGGAGGTGCACAAGATCAACATATGCCAGGTGGTGGGGATTCAAGCGCTTCGCGCCCAGCTCCAGCATTTGATATGCATCAAGAGTATTAGCAATGTGGAGGATATCATAACGCATTGTGGCGGCGATAATTCGAATGGTTTTGTCTGGAACGAGCTGCAGTCCGCGGACTTTAGCTACAACAATTTGCGTGCAGTGGACACGGCTCTGGAGTTTGCCCAGCACTTGCAGCATTTAAATTTGCGCCACAATAAGCTGACCAGCGTTAGGGCGATCAAGTGGCTGCCGCATCTAAAGACGCTCGATCTGAGCTACAATTGCCTAACGCACCTGCCACAGTTTCATGTGGAGGCCTGTAAACGGCTACAGGTGCTTAACATAAGCAATAACTATGTGGAGGAACTGCTCGATATGACCAAGCTGGATGCGCTTACTACCATGGATTTGTCAGACAATTGCCTGCTGGAGCACACGCAGCTGTTGCCACTGAGCGTTCTAATGACGCTCACCACGCTCAATTTGCAGGGCAATCCCCTCGCCTGCCATCCCAAACATCGCCTGGCCACGGCACAGTATTTGCACAAGAATACGGCGACTGTGAAATTTGTGCTGGACTTTGAGCCGCTATCAAAAGCCGAGAAGGCATTGACTGGCAGCCAGCAGCTGCGCTTTGTGGGGACCATGAGTCACCGGTTAGTCAGCAGTTATGTATCCATAAATAGTTCACGTGCCTCCGTCAATACGCCATCTTCGAGTGTGGGCTCGCAGCTTTCGCTCTCGGTCAGAGGCAAGGATTCATCGTCCGAGGCGGAACAAGCGCCATCGGATCTGCAAATTAGCAAAAAACGCACTAAAAAACAACGCACTGTGGAAATCGCTGAGCATGGCGATGAGACGGCAATTGAGGCAGCTACCACAATTGCAGCCCCCGAGGCAAATAGTCTGTTAGAAGATAGGCCACAAGAGACCACAGATGGCAGCCATTTGGAGACGAAAAAGAAAATTGAGACACTGCGTCTCAAGTATGGCAACGAGTGGCTGCAGTCGGGCAATGCGGAGCTAATGCTGGGCATTGACACGCCGCAGCCCAGCGAACAGGAGCGTCACGTTGCACGCCAGCAGTTCAACGAGTTCCTGGGCGAGTTCTCGCCAGCAGCGCAACAGGCCGAGTCGGAGCCAGAGCTGCTAAATATGAGCTCCACGCCCACGAACAGCAGCAATCGTAAGGTCGCATTTGAATCAAATACAGAAGACAGTCCCACGGGTGCCGCCGACCTAACACAGCAAACAGTTTACGAGTCGTGCAACAGCAGTGTTCAGACGCAATATGAGAGCACGAACGATACATTGCAGGAGGAGCAACCGGAAGAGGATGAAGGACAGCAGCAAGAGATTGACAAGCACAAGGAGGTGCTAAGTCGCTATGCAGCTGCGAGCGCTGAGCAGGATGAGGAACCAGGTGAAATACTCGCATACATTACATTATGAACCGAGCCTAAAATCATATTTTTTACTCTTTTAGTTTCCGAAGAAGAGCCCGATGAGAAGCTGTATATTGTCTACCATGTGCACAAGACCAGCGAGCCCTTGTTCCTTACCATATCCTCGAATTATATTCGCGAAAAGGATGCACTTAGCGAACGGTATGTGTTTCCCCTTTTAAAAGCATTTATATTATCTATTTATCACATATATTTACTTGCAGCACCAAGACCAAATGGAGCATCAAGGTTTTGGAGTCCTGTGAGCGAATCAAATCGAATACGCTACGCATTAATTTTGATACAATGCAAAAGGACAAACAGGAGCGCATTTATTGTGTGGAGAATGCATTATGTCAGGTATATGGGAGATACATAAATATTAATCCATAACGAAACAATTAATTAATCTGTGTTCCCTTAGGAACTTGAAAAGAAACTACGCGACATTCTGTCCCAGCGTGATCTCACCGATATGAACATAACCATTTATAGCTGCATCAATTGTGGCATTAAGTTTACCAGAGAGCGCAAAAACAAGAGCTACAAGACAGCGGGTACAGAGAGCCACAATGTCCAATAACTAAAATCGATTCTGACTGCAGTTTTAATTATTTTCTGACAGAGCCACGTTGTCCGGACTGTCGCAGCTTCTTCGTCGCGGAGGTGAACGACGATGTAAACGGCTCGCTGGACAAGCCCAAAGTGTCCAGCATGGAGCCGAAGCTCTCGCCAGCGTTAATTGTGGAGGAATCGCCAGTGAGCATGCCGTTGGTATTGCAGTCCAAGGAGGACAATCAAAGTATTGGCAAGTTTTTGTCTAGACTTCTCTATTATTATGTCGAGCATACAGAGAAAAATCAACAAAAACATTTTACATTTCGTTTTGTGTAACAAATTCAATGTATTTCGGTTTTGGGAGCGGCTTTTAGTTTATATTTCTTGTGGTTATGATTGTGGCTATTTGTTAAATTTCGTTTACCCGTATTTGATATTGTTTTTAATTTAATTTTTTTATTTCTTTTTCTTTTTGCATGCAATTACAAAACCCAAACACACACACACCCATATATATATCACACGTAAATCAAATGGCAAAATGCGACTTAATCTAACTTTTGTATATTTTTATATATTCTTTTTATATACTTTTCGCTCATCCAACTACAACAACAACAACCTTCTACAATTGTTAATTACTATTTAATTATTTAGTGGCCAACAGCAGGCTCATCGCTAATAACACACCCAAGCGTAGGAGTTTGATGCAAACCACAAAAAGTTAATATTCCAATTGTATTGTATTTTGAATTTGAAATTTCTTTTCCTTTGTTGATAAACAACAATTTGCATTTGGCTTCTTGTTGTAAATGTGAAGCAGCATTTGGGCAGCATGAAAACAAAATTAACAAATCAATTTATACAGCTAACCATAAGTAAAATCTATTCCAAATTTTTGTAAGCAGCTAACGCACCATTTAAGCTACGATCACTAAAGAGAAAGCAAAGCAATGCTGCTTCCATTAGAGATTATATATTATTTTGAGCTCTATTCCAAGCACAACTAACGCTTGTCAATTGTTCCACAGGCTCGGCCAATTCGCTTAATGAGAGCAGCTCCTGCTCGAAGATAACCAACTCGCAGTGCTCGTTTGACTCGAATCAGTCGGTGGTGGGCAGCTCCAACACAGAGCGCGATTTGGAGTTTCGTGCCAATGAGAGCGATGTGGACATTATATCCAATCCGAGCCAATCCAGCATTGAGGTGCTGGATCCCAACCTTGTGCAGAGCGCCAGTCGCAAAACATCCGAGGAGCGACGCATATCCCAGATCCCGAATCTGCAAACCATTGACGATCACCAAAGTCAAACCCAAAGCTTCATTGAGCGGGAGTTTGGGCAATTGCTCGCCGAACAGGCTAGAGCGCAGACAGCGTCAACGCAGGGAGCGATAGCCAATGTCGACGCAACGGCGAAGGCCAAGGCCTTGGCTCACGTCCAGCTAACAGAGAGCAGCTCGTCGGGTTCGGTGACCGACAGTATTTGCACCACCTACGAACAGCAGGCCAAGCACCAGCCGCCGGAGAAGGCTCAACGGCAGGCAGCGGACGATGCCATCATTCTGCACAATATGCTGATGGCCGAATCTGGCGGCAGCACAAGCCACCAACACAACAACAACAACAACTATGAAGTGACGGCCTCAAATGGCCATCATGAAACGAAACACTTAAAGACAGCCGAAGATGCGGGCCTATCTTCCATGTTTGGCGGTATGTAAAACAAATATTTAATATATTTAAGAACCATTTAGCGTTACTTCAAAATAGGATCTGTATGTCTTTCTTGGCAAAATGAGAAGCGCATAGAAAGGCAATGTCTTAAGGGAGTAGCGACAGTAAGAAAGAGAGAGAGCCGCAGTGAAAGTAATAGAGAAATCAAGAGATAGGGTGGTAACGAATAATTTGAAGGGTAAAAATACTTCACTATGAAAAATTTGCTCGAAGGGATATCTGCATTTAAGATGAAGGGGAAATGTGCTGTAACAGATATTTGCATGAAAGAATTTCATTTGGAAATAAACTCCAGGTTAAAATCCCAGGCTAGTTCTGTTCAAAGAGTTGTTAGTTAGTTAGTAAACAATTTCTAGAACTCACACATGAAATTAATCGTAATCTTTCACATTTACAGCACTTTTTCAATCGACCAACATGCTAATGTCCAGTTCGAAGAAGCTGATCGAAACGGAGGCCAGTGCAAGCGCCATTCAGCCATATAAATTTAATTATAGCGACTACAATGACATCGATCACCGTTTGAAGCTCTATTTCTATCAGAGCAAGTTCAAGGAGGTGGGCGAGCACTTCAAGTGGCTGGCCAAGGGTCGAATATACAATGAGCAAACGCAAACGATGCGCGATGGCTTATTGGTAATGTCCACCTGCAAGTGCTATCTGATGGAAGCGTATGCGCCGCCGCAGGATGATGTCGCCAAGTGGCTGCGTCAGGTGGTTAGCGTAACAGTGAATCGTGTGACACGCATACAGCTGTTACCCTGGAAACTGGGCTTGTCCTTCAGCCTGCGCGACTGGGGTGGCTTTGTGCTAGTTTTACAGGATATGCTGCGCACGGACAGTTTACTGTTGTACTTGGCAGGTGAGTGCAATGGTTAAACAATATTATATTTGCTATACATGCTTTTCTGTTTCGCTAGACAACCCGCTGCCCGCAGAGTGTGAGCTGATCCAACATCCAGCGGATGAGGTGCGTAAGCGGCTCAACTCAATGGTCGCTGAACCGCTCAAGATGTGCGCCGTGCTTAGCGGCTGCCAGTGGACAAATGGTCCGGAGAAGCGCAGCTTTGAGCTCTGCACGCTGCTGACCACCGACACCCAATTGCATATTGCCGGCAATGGCAAATTCAATTGGCTGTCAGCAAACGAGGAGCAGCCCATTGAACTCTCGCTAACACAGCAAATGAGCAATCTGGTGGAGGTGGAGCGTATTACGAATTGCGAGTACAATGTTAACTTTCTGGATGAAACCGAAAACAAATGCGAATTGTGGCATCTGCAGTTTGAGACACTGGCCAATGCCGAGTGCTGTCTGAATGCCATTGGGCAATCGTGGGAGCAGCTATTTGGCGTGCCATTTAGCTACTCCGGAACGTAGTATTCGTCTATTGATCAGGGACCAACTATATATTCATATCATATCAACCGAGACAAATGTATATATAGCTTACTATGAATATGTGCAAATTTGAAATTGAATTGTAAGCATTATCTATTGATCCACATACATATATAAATCATATTTAACTAAATATATTACAATAATGCCTAGCTTTATAAACTGAAAATATGTATCTATATTTAAATATCTTAGTGCTTACTATATATGAATCAAGGACAATATTGAGCAACAAGCGAGACATTGTAAATTATGTACAGCAAATAATTCAAACTACGTATGATCTAAATATATCTTAATTGCCAGGAAGGTATGAAAATAACGAAACGTTATAATAAAATTCAGAGCTTAGTATTTTCTTCATATTCAACTTGAAAACAGTTTTCATATATCTTTTAACTGCCGAAGTTTGAAAAGCAAGCATATAAATAAATATATGGCATTACATTTCCTTAATCTATAGTTCTATCAGGTATTCAATAATGGGATCGGGCGCAATATTATATTTATTGCCATTGACTTTATAAACAACGTTATTGTTATATATTAATAAAATGTTGTCCATACAACAGCTGAACGACATAATGCTAAGATTTTCATTTAGATGATGTTCTCAAGTGTTTGATATTACAGAAAAAAAGATATCTTTAAAATATTTTAAAAATTGCGAAAAGCTCTTATGTAAAATCCTCTGCAAAAGTAGAACAATATGGAGTTGTCCTTTAAAATATGATCAATGTATTCTTGTCCAATATAGAAATATATATGATTAAAGTTTCTCTTATGGTGATACATCGCTGGCAAGTATCAATGAAATTTCAAGTTGTATTTGCGCATCTAGTGTACGTTAGATGGAGCTGCTTGAGCCCAACAGCGCATAGATGGCGCCACGTGTACCAATTTTTTAATTAGCTTTTGAATTTCTTTAACTTAAACTGAATATAGCAATGAATCGAAAGATGTAATTAAAAGCAAATATTGGCATGAATTATTTGTGCTTTGTACATTTATTAATTGTACTTGAGCTTTACATTTCAATTTTAACAATTTGCGCCGCCTAGCTAAAGTATTTACAATACCCCTAAAGTCTCTCTCAATCGTTTTACTTATCACCCAATTGTTCGGCTATCCAATCGAGATGTTCCTCCTTATAGCGCGGGTCGGCCATAATCAAAGCGGTTGACTTGGATGTGTAATAGTAGAAAACCGACACTATTAAATATTATCAAAAGATAAACGTTGTGTTTTAAGAAAACTTTTGAAAACTAGGAACTTACTCAGGCGCTGGAGCACCGTTAAGGCATAGAGGGCCAAGGGCCACTGTTGAGAGGACTCTGCTGCAGACAAACGATACTGATAAACAGTCCAGGAGTGCTGTGAGGCGGACAGCAGAAAATAGACCGTAATGCTGAACAAAAATAGCTTGCAATTGCGCAGGATAATGTGGGAGGCGCCCACCTGATAGACGCAAGTCGAGTGAAGCGCCAATGTAAACAGCAGATATTCAACAATAATGAAGGCGTCCTGAATGCTTTTCCGAGATTAAGGAATATTGCTTAGATAATATATATTAAGTCAGACAACTTTTGTCACTCACATAAAAAAGAATATCGCCGTTTGCAGCTTATCCCGCGACAGCCAAGAGCCAAAAGCATTGAAAAACAAATCAGCAGCCAGCAGAGCCAATTGCAGTGCAACCAGCCACGAATAACGGCGCAGTGTTAATTTCATATTTAATTTTATTACTTTAATTAAATATTTTCCTTAAACTGCTCACGGTTCAGTCGTGAACTTTGTTTTGTTTGGCTTGCCTATGTTGTGTCCTTCGTCCTAGTGACGTCAAAGGCGCCCACGCGAGCATGCGTGTGGAATGCATGTTAATCGACAATCGATAAGCCTATCGATATAACAACTGCGGCACCGCGATTGTTATGAACAACATTTTGTAACTGTTTACAAACGTAACAGTTGATAAATGGGAGAATGCTCTGCAAAGTTGATGCCTCAATATAACAAATGCCTAATATCAAAATACCTATCAAAAAGCAATATTCACAACACCTATTTCATACAAATTCAATAAGAACATGAGTATTGAATTGATCATGCAATTTCAGAAACGACTAGCTTGTGCCCAAGTGTTTAACCAATATCTTTAGATTACTCTCGCTCTTTCTCTCTCTCACTCCCCACTTCCCTTCCAACAAGTGCAAATTGATGCGCGCCATTTTGGTATGCGCGAAAAATGTTAGCGTCAAAATTTATCTACATATATGGATGTATGTGTAGGTGTCCTTGTATTTCTTCTTTAAAGATATTTAAATAAAGAGATGAACATACCACAATGATCCGTGAATAGCAGGAAACTGATATATAGAAGATTAACACACGAGTACACTAAACAAAAAGTACAAAAAAAGAAGAAAAAAAAACAACATAACAACAACACACGCGCACAGGTTTCGCCCGATCATCAATGCAGACGCGCACAAACTAAATCATCTCATTAAGCTCGCGCTATGCTCATTCCTGAAGCCAGCGCTCTTGGCTGGGTGCACAACTAAAGTAACGGGATCAAAAGCATCGCCGCCATTAGCGTTAAAGCAGGCGACACATATGAAAGTTATATAGCTCGCCCTTTCTATGCACAATACTCGCTCTGTGCAGGTAGCTACTGCCTGCAGTATAACATACATATAACACATCAGTATAACAGAATCAAATGCATATCACAACAATGGCCTGTCAACGGCAAGAAATGTCCACTCTTTGTATTTAAGCTCTCTGCAAGCAGATAAACCGTTCTACTGCGCTAAATACATACATACATACATATTTTTGTCTCTTTAAATATGTATGTACATGTATTGCCAGACATATTTACAGTCAAGCTCTTTGATGCGAGGAAATTTTGTTAAGGATTTATTTTGGGCTTTTCTTTTGAACGTTTAAATAAATTGAAAAAGCACCAATTAAGAAAACTGCTTTATTCACATTCGTGATCATGATTATGAACTTTAAAGTAATAATTATTCTTTTAAGTGGACAAATTATTTATTTTATTTCTTGAATCCATTTTGTATATATTATGAGTCCTTGTATATTGACTTATAATTTCCATGAAAAGAGCTTGAAAATATATGCGTAACCCAAATTGTTTTTTGGGTTCTTTAAATATTATTGTTAGAGATATCGCGCGTATTCAAATGGATACGAGCGGGCTCTGCGCAGATCCTTTAGGGCGAGCCTGGAGTGCCTGCGAAATCTCACATAGTATTGTTGATTCAATTCCGAGTAATAGTTGCTGGGCAACAGATGTGTCCAGCTGAGTTCCTCTTCATTTGGCTCTGCCCGCCGCTCCAGAAACTGTGATATGGCGGAAACTGTCGACGGTTCAGATTCGACGACGACGGCAGCTGGAAAAACCAATTTCGGGGTCAGCAGTTGCAGCAGCAGCAACAGTCTCGTCAATTTGGCCATTTCGAATTGGTGTTAGCCGGTCAGAGATTCACCCTACACCGTTCTCCTTCGTTATGCTAAACCCAACTGCAGTCCGTTTGAGATCGTCAGCAGTTTGTGCTTTTTCGCTTTTCGTTCTTATTTATTTTTTTGGTCTGCATTTTCCAGGTTTCCAACACGCTCAGCGTTTTGGGCAGGGCTATAAAGTGGAGAGCCTCGCCGCTGATCCACTACAGTCAACCATTTGGTTCCACTTCGGCAGCAAGTAACACAGACAACACCTCCAAATACCGCCATGGCACTCAACATTGGACACGTCTTTCTGGTCACCATGCTGGCCGCGGTCTGCGGCGCAGAGACGATTCAGCTGCAGCCAACGCAAGGCATCCTGATCCCGGCACCGTTGGCTGAGAACATTCGTGTATCGCGCGCTGCCTATGGTGGCTATGGAGCTCCAGCTGCCGCACCCGCTTATGCCGCCCCAGCTGCTCCGTCTTACGCTGCACCAGCTGCTCCGTCTTACGCTGCACCAGCCTATTCCGCACCGGCACCCGCTGCTCCGGCCTACTCTGCGCCCGCTGCTCCCGCCTACTCTGCTTCCGCTGCTCCCGCCTACTCTGCGCCTGCTGCTTCCGCCTACTCTGCGCCTGCTGCTCCCGCCTACTCTGCGCCTGCGGCACCCGCTGCCCCAGCCTATGCCGCTCCAGCACCGGCTGCACCGTCCGCCTACTCAGCACCCGCCTCCATTCCATCCCCGCCCTGCCCCAAGAACTACCTGTTCAGCTGCCAACCCTCACTGCAACCCGTGCCCTGCTCTGCGCCAGCTCCATCCTACGGCTCCGCCGGTGCCTACTCCCATTACGTGCCCCAATACTCCGTGCCCTTTGTGCGTGAATTGCTTTAAACGCAATGATCGATCGACATTTGGCTTACCTGATCCAATAAACTAAAAACATTAAGAGAAAAAAATTGATTATTTGTTGTTTCTGTTTAGCATAATGTGTATATGGGGTCTATTTTCTGAACAAATTGAATTTTCGCTCAATTCGTCTCCATATGGAAACTGGAATGCGATGCGACAATTCAATCTATTTAGATATACGAATTCTGTATTTTGAGGTATGTATTATGATAACAGATAACAGAACTTGAAACTTACTTTTTTATAAGTAACTGTTCAGTATTTCAAAATCTGTATAGATCTATAAGCACTGTGGAAATTAGTCTAATAACTCGGCTTAAAAGAAGATTTGGTTAAAATCTGTTAGTTTTTCCTTTTCGAAATAGAAAGTTTGATTAGGCAATTTGTAATCACAAATTGTTTTATTAATTTAGTTTGTTCATTTTAAGAATAAACTAAACTATTTTTAGATTATTTAAGCTTTTTTTAAGTCAAAAATATCCATTAATCTTATAAACATTTTTAATCCGAAAATTTTTTAAATTTTCATCAGAAATTATGTAAATCATCAGAAAATTCTATCAAACTAACCAAATCTAAAAATGTATTTGATTAATCTGTTATTTTCCTTTGGGCAACATCTTTAAGTTCGTTTTGATGTTATCTATTCCCCGAAGTTAAGTATCTAGAGCAGAATATTGTTTCTAAAAAACCTACGAAATTTTTAAGTGTAATTAATCAATCTATTATTTCTTTTAGGCAACATCATGAAGTTCTGTCTGATGTTATCTATTCCCATCCCGATTTGTATACACAAACTGTAATTCTTAACATTCAGTTTTATTTATAGATATCAATAACAGTCCTTTGGTCTCTCAATAGCCACAATTGCCATCTGGCGCTGCACAGGGCACTGGCTTCAGTACCGCATCGCAGGAGAACACATAGCTTTTGGCACAGGGCGGCGCCTGAACGTTGGGCGCCTGAGCGCTGGGCGCATTGCACTTGGCTGGAATGACTGGTTGCTCTGGCTGCTCGGTCGGCTCATAGCTGCGTGCGAAGCCGCCACCAAAGCCACCACCAAAGCCACCGCTAAAGCCGCCGCTAAAGCCACCGCGTGTACCGCCGCGTCCAAAGCCGCCACGACCAAAGCCGGATCCGGGCCCAAATGACGGGCCACCGAAAGGCGGCGGACCACCAAAGGGTGGACCCCCAAAACCGCCCGAGCCCAGACCCCCGAAATTGTTCTCCACAATCACCTCCTGGACGATTTGCTGCTGACGTGGCTGGCGCACCAGCAGCCTCGCATTATCCTCCAGCTGCTCCGGCGTGTACAGGCGAACGGGTATGAAGCGAAATAGTTGCCCGGACGAAGGACTGCGCACACAGCGCCCATCGCAGTTGGCCAGACATGTCTGCAGTCGATAACAGAAGAACAGCAGCGCGATTAACGCCCTTGGTATGGACATATTGAGGTGCTGCTGCTGATGATGATGATGATGATAATGATGTCGTGGTTAAGTCTTAACACCTGTCTTGACCGTGCTGGCTGCGAAGCTGTAAGCTGAGACTGAGCCGGCATTGAGGTCTGGCCAGTTGGTTTTTATAAATGCGATCAGATTTTTGGCAAAATATGCAGCGTTATGCGGAAATGCTGCCAAGCGACAAAACCAACAAATGCTTCAAGGTAACTTGGCCAATTGGGTTAGTTGGTCGCCATGGGCCATGGCCCATGGCACATGGGCCAAGGTAAATTCTCAATTCTAATCCCTAGCACACATTCTAAGCATTGTCTGGCCATGTCGCGACTGAACCAAATACCTCCAGTCAGCACCTGTGTGTAGGTTCCTCAGGCCCGCCCATATACATAATATTTTGCAATCGATTTTACCGTCTTAACCAAATCCAAACAATAATTGAGGCTAAAAATCAGCTTGGTTCAAAGACCCCACCCAATAATATGCAATTATGTGAAAATTCTCTGAAGAAAGTAAGAAATCGAAAAACTGTTTACTACGGAAATATACAGAATATGCTGAACCGACTCTTCGCTTTTTGTAGGTGTTGCTGATGATTCGGCTAACTTGGCTTATTTCAATAGGGTTCAAAGTGCTTTTCAAAAAATATTGTCAATATAATAATATACATATACAGATTATGACTATAATAATAATTTGCCCACATTCAGCATATTGAAAGCTTCACTTGTTCTGATTCTTTTTCTCCATTTGTATACACTTGCAGATATAATTATAGTTTTGTCATGCATTATGCAACGTAAAGTAGGCGACGTCTCCTTAGACTCTATCATTTATTCTTGATCAGTTTTAGCTATCAGCAGATCCGTCTGTCTCTCATATATAGGCATTGGCCAATTCAGACCACTCTTTCATATAGCTGCCATAGGCTCCGATCGGTCTAGGTTTAAGTTCTTCCATGAAAATCTGCTTTGTTTTTCAACTAATTTTAACCCAACTTGGCATTTTCTTACTGCGAAACATCGGCCTGCTATAACACATAGCTCTATTGGAAGAATCAACCGCAAAGGCGTTTTTATGTTTTTCTGCATTTTAATAAATCATTTCCAAGTTCCGCAATTACAAGCTTTACATTTCATGTGCCTGCAAGAGTATCTGTTCTTCGGCGTGCGGTAGCTATAACATTATTCTTACATATATGTACATATACATATACATATGTATCTTTCGTTTTGCATACTACCTTAAACTATGCATGCTTGAATTAAACAAAATCATATAAATCTAGATAAATATAAGTATATATAAATAACAATAAAGTATATCAACTATACTGATACTTTTGTAAAAGCCGAAACTATAGCCATATGATTCTTAGATCTTGATTTGAGTTAAATACTTTTACAAGTTAACATAAGAAAAACTCTTTATTTAGTTTTTGTCTTAATATGTCAAATGTAGATATGACTTTGTCAGACAAGGTTATGCTGTCCGGGCATCTGGGTCTTGGAAGAACTTAATACCTATGTAATTCAATTCGATAAAACGAATTCTGCGGAAAACATGTGCGACTTCCAGATGGAAGTGTGCTCGCTTATGTTTCACATTATATTGAATTTAATGTGCTTATTTATTTGTTTGAAAAAACCAGAACGGAACTCTATAGCTAAAGTTTGTTGAGTTTCGTTTAGTATTTCGTTTGTATTGTTATTGATTCGCGGCCAGGCATCAAGTTTTCATTTTAAATGAATAATTCAAGAGAACAGCTGTCCGCAAAGAAATGTTCAGCTTTAGTTTCCCATAAAGTTAAACCCATTTAAAATCTTTGGAATAGCTGATAATACCAATTGAGCAAAACATATGTGGGCTTTTTGCTATAGGAAGTTTTTGTCCATTTAATTTAATGCATATTTTTTTTTGTACATTTTCTGTAAGCATGGCTAAGATTTTTGTTTCTCGGCAGCTTTGGAAGCCGTGTCAAGTTTAAGTTTCGAGGTCTGTGGATCTTCTAGTATTGGTAGCCGTAGGCCTGAGGCAGGTAGGCGTGGCCGTAGAGCGACTGCTGGTGCTGGGGCACGCCATAGTTGGGGGCAACATAGCTGGCCACGGGCGAGGAGTAGGCGCCGGCGGATCCGTAGCTGGGAGCTGGAGCGCTGCAGGGCACTGGCGCCAGGTTGGGCTGGCAGCTGAACAGATAGTTCTTGGGGCAAGGTGGAGCTGGCACGCTGGAGCCGCCATAGCCGCCCGAGCTGCCGCCATAAGCGGCCTTGCGCAGACGGGTCAGATCACCGTAGCCTTGGTTCTCAGCCTCGGATTCCTGGTTGGCAATGGAAACCGAGCTGCTGCCGGTGGGCGTGGCCAGAGCGGAGGCCACAATGGCGATGAGAGCGAAGCAAACGAAGAATTTCATCTTTAAGCTGTTGGTTCTTTCTTGATGGTTACCAAAGGTGACTGATGCCCATTGCAGCCGCACTCCCAGTTTATATAGCTTAACATTGCCAAGTTAGCATAAAACGGCAGAGAAAAGTGGCTTCAACTAGTCTGTCGTTTTTGGCATGTGCTTAATCAGCTATCACCCTATAAAGCCCAAAACATTGTATGGTATGTATTATACAATACATAAACAGCTTAAATGCCCGACTGTGCATAAACATCATCGAAATTGTGGGTGAAAAGAGTGTCATCCAATTATTTTTATCGATCTATATTCAATAATGCTTCGCACCAAGCCAAGAACTAGATTATCTGTTGTATTTATTATAACTATAAATTAATATGGTAACATACTCTACATTTTCCACATTCTGCTAGTTCTACAAATCTTTCGTTTATTCCTATAAAGAAAAGGGTTTCTATACATAATCGATCGTAGATCTACATTTATAAACTTTCTCACACTTTGCAGAAAATTATTGAAAATTGATATCAAAAGTTATCTTGGGTTATTTTCGAGTTTCAAAGCTTGAAGCTCCATAAATTAATTTTTACGTAACTTTACAAATCCACACGCAACTGTGGAAAATTGGCGAGAAAGGATTGTATAAAACGTTTTTGGTTCACCATCTCTTAATTCTTATTTCCTTTAGATTTTTTTTGTAAGTTTCTGAGAGGACTTTCAGAAAATGAACGGCAAATCCATTCCTTATATTATATGATATTATATGAGCGAGAGTGTACTTTCGACTTTTAATTCAATAAAGTTATTTTCGGCACGCCGAAGACTTAATACTCTTGTAGACATTTATCTTGCGGGAATAGAGAAATTCGTAAATGCTAACTTTGAAGAAAATGACTTTGAAAATATATTGCCAAGCAAAAACTCATTTTATCTATTCTTCCTATAGTGCTAGATGATATATTTGTTCGATTTTAATAAAAATTTGCTCATACGTATGCAGTAAACAGTTTCCATTCAAGAACCTACTTTTTCACCGATCGTTTCTATGTCAGTTGTATGATATAATTATCTGATGTTGATAAGATTTCGCAAATATTTAGGGAGCATAGTGAAACTTATAAATGTCGGGTTTGGTCAAGAAGTGAGAATAAACAAAAACAATTTCCATACAAGCACCAACTTTTCGACTGATCGTACCAATGGCACCTACATGATAGAGTGATCCGACCCTGCGGGTTTCTTCTGCAACCAAAAGACATACATATGTAAAGTTTCAGGATGATAGATTTAATACTATGCGTATAGGCCTCATAGAAATAGACAAACGGGCTATATCTATATCGACTTGACTATATCGACTTGGCTGTCGATGCTGGTCTACTTTATGGGGTCGGAGATGCTTCCGTCTGCCTTTTACATACATTTGCACAAATACATTATACCCTTTTTACCCATTTTAATGGATTCAGGGTATAAAATGGACCTAATTTAAATATCTTATTTAGAATAATTGCCGAGTCTTTTGAGTGAAAGAAGTTGAAAAAGTTTTCTTGTCTGCATAAAACAGCAAAGTCTTAATTCTTAGTTTTGCTTCTTTCACAAATTTTGCATAACATTTTTGTAACTCAATTATGATTATAAATTATTACACCATAAGCATAAATAATCCCAAGCTTAACCCAACCATGTGTCATTGCCTTAAGTATTACAGCAAAAAACGACATTTGATTATACAAAAAAAGGAACTAAATAAATGCAAATTTATGATTTTTTGTCAATTTAATTGAACTAGAATATTTTTTTTGTACATTTTCTGTAAGCATGGCTAAGATTTTTGTTTCTCGGCAGCTTTGGAAGCCGTGTCAAGTTCAAGTCTCAAGGTCTGTGGATCTTCTAGTATTGGTAGCCGTAGGCCTGAGGCAGGTAGGCGTGGCCGTAGAGCGACTGCTGGTGCTGGGGCACGCCATAGTTGGGGGCAACATAGCTGGCCACGGGCGAGGAGTAGGCGCCGGCGGATCCGTAGCTGGGAGCTGGAGCGCTGCAGGGCACTGGCGCCAGGTTGGGCTGGCAGCTGAACAGATAGTTCTTGGGGCAAGGTGGAGCTGGCACGCTGGAGCCGCCATAGCCGCCCGAGCTGCCGCCATAAGCAGCCTTGCGCAGACGGGTCAGATCACCGTAGCCTTGGTTCTCAGCCTCGGATTCCTGGTTGGCAACAGAGCCGCCGGCGTTGCTGCTGGCAGCAGAGCTGCCGCTGCTGGGTGCGGCCAGGGCGGAGGCGGCGATGGCGAAGAGGGCGATGCACACAAAGAATTTCATCTTGAATCTGTTGGTTCTGCTGTGGTTACCAAAGGTGACTGATGACATGCCAAGTTCCACAACTAGTTTATATAGCTAGACTTCTGCACAGCTGGCACTGGTGGCTCCAACTATTCTGCGGCTTTGAAAATTTGCCCATTTCATAAAATTGCGCTGAGTCGAGAAAATGTTCATTTTTGGGGTCATTTTGATGTTGTTTTGCTTCTTTTTTTTGATGAGAAGAAGAACTATGCCGTGAGACGTTTAGGTTGGCAAAATTTGTAAAAATGGTTGGAAAGTGTGGCAACAGAGTTGGGTGGGTGGCACATTTCTCGACTCGTTGGCATGTTGCACAATGTTAATCGCAGCCCCATTTCTTAAGCCAGCTCTACTTTAAGCTTAAATAGCTCACTGTTATGCTTGATATGTGCATATTTTTATATTTCGACATGTTTTCAGTTTTTGTTTAGTTACGAAATTATTAAGACTTAAATAGGTCTTCAATAGCCCAAGACAGATGCTTGGTTGAAGCTTGCCTAAAGTCAAATTGAAAATGGTTTAAATCTAACTGAATGAATGAATTTAAACTTTGCTTTGTAACTATTTGGCATAAAAAAAAGCTACAGCCTGTCAAAGTATATCATAGAAATACACCTCCAAATGTTCTAATATGTAAAGCTCCATTTCTGCAGTCTAGTATTTACCAGACCCATATATCTGTAAAGTCCATACTTAACTATCCATACTTAAACATGTCCAAAAAAGATTTGCAAGTCTTCTGTTGTAAAATAGTCTTTCAGTTGGAAGCTAATTTGGATAATGCCGCGCCTAGACAAATAAAAATTAAAATATCCCTATAGAGATGATAAAAGGAGACATCTCCGGCCCCATTAATTATATATATTCAAAATCAAGATCAAGCCAAATTCATTAGTGCATCAGGTCTATCAGTCTTAAAGCTATCGTTTGAAAACTTTTCGTAGGACGGAAACGTTCGAATCGGAACACTAAGTCATATAACTTCAATAGAAATGATCGGTCGCAAAGTAAGATCTTCAGTGGAAAACTACTTTAGTTAACAAGATATATTGGTCAAGCAAGGCATTATGTATTAGTCATTAGTCATTAGTCAAGGTGTGCTGATTATATTTATATGCTAAATCTTAGCAATATCGCCAAACTATTTTTATAGCGAATCTGTGAAAAGTGAATTTGGGATTGGAAAGTAATCAAACTCGGCAATTACGAGCTTTACTTTTCAAACATATCTGTAAAACCATGAGGCAAATGTCTACAAGAAAAGATATTCATACAAGACTCTTCAACTATGCGCTTTATGTTACCTCCAAGATGGGATCGAAAATATCATCTTATAACTTAATATTCTCCATTTACTTATGAAATGTTTGAAAATTGATTTGAAGTCAAGTGGCTTTGTCTCATAACTCTTACGTATCGTTTGAATCAATTTCTTAAAAATAACTTACGTATACAGAACTCTGAAGAATTTTCGTCAGCTGGTTACTCATGTGCACATTAATAGTGCGAATGACTAACTTTGCTTAGTTATCGGTTTAGGTTTCTATAAATCTTTATATAAAGTGTTTCATTATTAATAATATTTTATAGCCACATAGTAAATTAACAAAAATTATAAGAAACATATTGGACTCAACCAAATAATATATAAAAACGCCAAGATTTTTACCATTTCTTATGTAATCAACTTCAATTTGATGTCTGCATATTTGCTTGATTTATGAATGCCTTCAGAAATTTTCACTTTCTTTGCGCACCTCCCACGCATTCAAATTCACATTCTATACATACGAATATAAATATATATATGTATTTATGTATATATATAGTATCTGATGATTCGAAATGACTCAAAACTGAAATGCAAGTGCCAACGACCCACATTTTCGGATGAGTTTTGAAAATTTATTACGTACAGCCAAAGCGGCTAAATAAATACCAGAATTATATATAAATTTTCGAAATTGTGAAAACGAATGTGAATTTCCACAAGATTTCATGAAAATACATATGTACATGCACTGCGGCTAGAAATGCCCCCCGCGTCAGTCAGAGCACAGCAACCACTGCGATTAAACACACACCGACATACACTCACTCCACAAATACGTACACACACTCATATATATTTATATTTAAAGATATGTATGTATATGTATGGATATATGTACATATGAATATGTACGTGGTGGTACCCGGACTTAGCATCAGCTCCCTTCTGGTCTAACGCCTCGAAAACACAGGAGAACTGAACGTCTCTTTCAAGCCGAAAGTCAAATACTCTTTAAAGCATATTAAATATAATTATTGTTGTCATTACTATTACTATAAACTTAGTATTAGTATTATCATTAGTATTCGTATTATCATTACTATTAATATTATCATTAGTATTAATATTATCATTAGTATTAATATTATCATTAGTATAAATATAAACATTTTTATTGTTATAGGTATTAAAATAAGTATTATTATTCATATTATTATTATCGTTGGTATTATTAGTATACTTATTTGCATTAGTATTAATATTATCATTATTAATTATATTACTAATAGTATTTTTAGCTTTTATTATCATTACTATTCTATTAACTATAAATATATTTACTTATTGTTATTATAATTCCTATTATTATTATTAAAAATCGATTTCATTTTATGTTTAACTCATTTTAAAGTCGCTGATCATACAATAGCTTGGGATTCGAACCAGCAACTTCACCACTTAGACAGCTCTTTTGAGCACAGCCATATCTCAATAAGTTGTATTGATCTGTTGCTTCAGATACTACATGCCTTTATAGAGTACAACTCTGACAACTAGTTATTGGCAAGCATAATGTTAGAGCGCAAATATCCTGCAGCAGGGCATACAGATCGCTTCATTTGGCATCAGCGTTGGCGGCGACATTGGCGCTATTTTTGAGACCCCGCATGCGGTTGGATTGCAAGTGCCCAGCAGCAGCAGCAGCAACAGCGGCGGCGGCGGCATCATCGATCAGCCCCTCAGTTTTTGGAGGGAGCAGCACACATGTTGTGTGCCACAGAACGTTGTTTATATGCTGTTCAATTTTTGGGTTCGTTCTTATGCTTCACTCACTCAATTACGCTCAAGAGTCGGCGGCTTCTCAGAAAATCTGTGTGGGGTAGTTTTTTTTTTCTTTTCTGTACTTCTCGAGAGGCGATCATGTGCGATCTTCTGTGATCTTGAGTATCGCTGGGAAGCGTCTGACGCTTGCTTGGGCTGACTTTCAATTGTTGCTCTTTGAACTCTTCTCTTGTCTTGGGTGAATGTGTGGATCACTAAATAACTTAATATGAAACTTAACCGGTGCGATGTACGATCCTGTGTCTCTGAGCCAACTGATTGCAATCTAATTAATATCAATTGCTCGATTTAAACGAATAACCTTTTAGACCAAGAGAACATTTAGCTATAAATGATCAAGTTCCAACTAATTATCCAAATAAGTATCTATGTCTATACATCTATTATTAATTATATAAGTAATTATCAAATATCCAATTGATTTCAAGTTTTGTTCAGTTCCAATTTATCAAGATTATAGTGAATATTTCTTAATATTATTTTTTCCACATATAAATCATAAACCACGAAAGTCGTTTGGCATTGGTTTATATTTATAAATATTTCAAATATTTATATTGGGGCCCTGCATACATACGTATGTGAATAATATATGAAACGTCTGTTAATGCTTTCTTCATAATAAAATATTGAGAAAATCTTGCTTTCGTTCAAACCAAGTTTAAATAGCTAAAGACAGCATTCAGAGAAATGAATTTTTCATCTTGACAAGTTTCGATTGTGGCCCAATGATTGATTGATTGTCAATTAGCAATAACTGTTATTGTTAATAGACTTTTGAAGAGCTTATTGTTTAGTATGAATAATGTTGTAACTGCATTTTGAGGCCGCAAATTAACTGATATGAATAATTTGTAGTGTAGACCATCTTAAAAGCTGACGCTATTTAGATTGATTTCCACGCGAACGTCAATCACAATTGACAATGAGAACATGACAATGAGAAATAAGATAAGTCAATATCTACTAAGCGGGAGTTAGTCGGAATCGCACAGCTAGGAAAAACTTTGAACGCATTTCGCTGGACACACACTATGTCTAGGCAATGAATTCTTGATTAACTTTAGCGTTAATTGTTCGATCTTCATGAAATTTTGATGGCTTAAATATGGCACAAAAAAGTATGTAAATACTATAGCCCAAGGCATTACCTCTTGAAATATGTATTCTTTACTAATATTCTACAAGAAGCTACTTTCAACATTTTTTGTCTCTGGCTATTGTAAGCTTCTAAATATGCTGAAGAAAGCCTCAAATGAAAATCGATTTTTATTGATATCGTGGAGGCAGGACGAGCTATCGGTCATTTGAAATAAACTTGATCTCTGCGAAGGCCTTATGTTAAACATGTCAATTCTTTAGATCGTATAGTCCCTGAGATCGTCGCGCTAATGCACATGGACAGACAGTCGATCGGCCTGGCATTGAGACAAGCATAGATCGACCTGTCTATTAAGGCTGACCAAGAATACATATATCTAAGTGTATTTTATGGCGTCGAAGAACGAGGGATTCTTCTGCCCATTTATAACTATTCTACTCTTTTTATAAAAAACAATTCAATCGATCTCAAGATATCGTTTGATCAGTGCTGACATTGCACGTTACAATCAAAGTGAAGAGAAAAACCACAGCTTCGCCATCAGCAAATCTCACTTGATCTTTGACAGAGACACTTATCGTTTCAGATAGCTCTGACTGAAGCATGTTCATGTGTTTGTTGCGCAACGAGTCAACTGAAAGATCAACAGATCTTTCCTTCAGAGCAACCACTAATTTGTTAACCATATTTTCCGCTCACTCAACAAGCGATTAGATTATGTAAACTACGTCACGCTCTGCACAGACGCATATGAGGCATGGGCCATCAACAGACGATCAACGCCCCGACCAAGAGCCAGACCCAGTCTTAGAGTACGAGGCGGAGTCTACGAAGAAGTGCGTGCCACATGCAAAGTGAGACAATGTTAAACAAAGAGCTGATGGTGATGATGATGACCAGCTGAGTGCAGGCCTCCCTCCGGCTCCGGCTCTGGCTCCGGTTGCCAACTGCAGGCAACTTTCACTTGGTCACGGTCATGGTCAACGGCCACTGGTACTGGTATACCCGGCGGGGCGCGGGGTAAGTGTTATCGCATTTCATAGCCCCGATAGGCCCGCATAGAGTAGGAAGACTTTGTTTATCTTGTGCAATTTGTTATGGAATTTGAATTTGAAAACGAAATGAAAACGGAGACCAGCCAACGAACGACCAACTGACTGACTGAGCCGATTATATGTATCTCGAATTCTTGCCGACGTCATCGTGTGCATACATATGAATATATATAAAATGGAAAGATATATATAAATGGAAAGATATAATGACAGGAAGAGGCAGAACACCAAGCGGCATTGCAAACATATGCGATAAAGGCGAACCGATGATGATGTTGATGTGGGGATCCGGGACCTTGACAGCTCAGACAAAAAGTATTTACTCTTGTCGATAAGCAGCTACTGTTTAAACAACGGAAATCATAGCACACAACTGTACAAATGGGCGGGGCACTGAGTAGAATCAATATGCCCAACTGAGCAGGGTAGGAATTACAAATGCATACATATAAAGAAGGAAAGGATTAACGGCTTGCCTTACGATTTACGATTACGAATAGTTTTACAGATAACACCAAAGATTATCTTGTTTATAGAGTTGTAACAAGAAAGAATGGCCATCTACGGCAAGCCGAAGATTCAATACCCTGGTAAGAGTATTATGAGGAGCTCTTGCTGGTTTGGGCAAAATATCTGCAAAATCTAATCACAACTTATCTGGGACAGATTCTTTCTATAAAGCTATATGATATAGTAGTCCGATGTTGCTAAGGAGCATGAAAGACCTCGTAAACGCCAACTAAAGTTAAGATATCTTTAAAAATAAAAAGTCTTTTATACACTAACTTAATGCTTGATCGATTAGTCTCATGGGTCTCATAGGGAAACTATAAATCTGATGTTTTCCAGATTTACTCAAGATAAAAAGCTTAAAAAACAAACTTTTTTATACAACTTAATTTACGACCGATCATTCCTATAGATAGTAGTCCGATCCAGCCGGTTCTGACATATGTACTGTCTACAAAAAATAAATAGCTTTAAAATTGTGAGGAAATAGACCGACGGGAAAGACCTTATTGACTCGTCTGTTGATACTTGTCAAGAATATATACCTAAATGGATTGGATATGGCTTCTCTTAACGGTTACACATTGTGGTTAAAACAAATCAAACCAAAACATCAGTTTCTAGTTTTGTTATGCTCCTGATATATGAGCATAATCTAAATAAAATAATATCATAATCTTATTCATACGCCTATAAACTTCTCACATGACTAACGATATTATAATTAACCCATTTTAAGACAGAGTTTACATAACGTTCATGTGGAACGTGTAGTTTTCATATTACTTTTATCTTGAATATCTTTAGATATTCCGTTAGATAAAGTTGCTATCCCTTGGTAATTAAAAAGCTGACAGCCCAAATTAGATACATTTTATTTACAGTTGTCTTAAAGATCATTGGATTTCCATCTACTATAATCTATTCAGTTCGGCCAGGGCCAAGCGATAGTTATACTCCTGGAAGAGTTCGGGGGCCACGCGATAGGGTTGATCGATTAAAGACAATCTAATGGGTGTCTGGCAAGAGGATGAGGCATAGGTTGGTGCTGCTGGTGCGGCCGGTGGTGCTGCATAGATTGGCGCCGGTTGCGGTGCCGGTGGTGCTGCATAGACTGGTGCCGGGGCTGGTGGTGCTGCATAGACTGGTCCCGGGGCTGGTGGTGCCGCATAGAGCGGTGCCGGGGCTGGTGCTTGGGCCGGGGGATAGCTGTAGAAGGGCACGCCCCAAAGAGGCAAATAGCCCGCACAAGCGGGCGTATTACAAGGTGCAGCTGGGGCTGTCGCTGGGGGCGCGGCATATGCAGGCAATTCAATTGGTGCTGGAGCCGGAGCTGGTGGCTCATAAGTCGGCGGTGCTGGAGTCGGTGGCGGTGCTGGTGCCTCAGTCTGGGTCTCATAGCTTTGTTCCTTCTGCTTCAGATCGATCTCCTGCTCAGCCCTGACGGCGGGCGAGGCTGACAGATAAATGATGGGCTGATAGACAATTTGCGGTGGCTGTGCACCACCATAGCTCTTGGCTGGCTGCGCATATTCCTCCACTTTGCTGTAGCTTTCGGGCGCGGGTGCCGGATTAGTATCATAGTTGGGTTCGGGCGCGGCTGGTGTTTCATAGCTTGCAGCAGGCGGTGCAGGCGCTGGCGTCTCATAGTTTACAGACGGCGGTGCTGCTGGTGGCACATATCCGGCATCTCCATCGCCGGGACCATCGTAGCTGGGATTGGGTGTCTCATAACCGCTGCTAGGCGGCACAGGTGCCGGGTTGTAGTCGACGGGACCCGCTGGCAAGGCTGGTTGTGGCTCCGGCGGTGCGTATCCTTCACCGCCATAGCCTGGACCTGGGCTTGGTGGTGCCCCATAGGTGTTGACCGGTTGCGGCAGCTGCTGAACACCACCTCCACACTGACCAGCACAGGGGCCCGCACAGTTATTGCCCCACAGATCGGGCAGATTCTTAAACAGTTTCATTTGCTTGAAGGGATCCAAAGACTGCAGTTGCAATCCATTGCAGTTATTGTTGTTGATGGCTGGAATGGCTGGAATAACTGGCGCCAGGTTATTGTTGTACAGCCAATTGTTGTAGTTGTTGTTGTTAGGCAAATTGTTGTTGTTGTTAAGCAAATTGTTGTTGTTGTTGTTGCAGCAATTGCTTGGCCCAAACAAATCCTCCCACCACTTCAAGAGCGAACGATTCGTGCGCTTGAGCTCATCATTAGGACCCACCGTCGAACCCGCGTCGGCCATTAGATAATACAATGGCTGTCCAGGTGTTGCAATGCTATTGGACATGCCCACCATGCCATCATGCTGCAGCGCCTGCGTGCATGCAGCCTGCCAAGCGATGCAGCCGCAGAGTAATGCCGCCACCAAGCAGCTCCAGATATTGTGCATTTTGCGTTGACGTTAGTAACTTTAACCTCGCGTCGCGAATACTCAATTGCAACTATTCGACGAGCTCCAATTGCATCGAGCAATCACTGTCCAAAGTTGCCTAAAAAAGTGCAAGCCTTGCACTTAAATACCCTGCCAGTTGAGTGCACCATCATTTGGCCACAAGGTTTGACACACACGGATGTGGGCCAACCAAGGTCTGAATAAGCTTTGGTCAGGGTCTAGTCTAACTAGCATATATGGTTAGCATATTTTAGCTAACACTATGAGATTATATTCCTACAAAACGCATTTATCACAGTCTAAAGCAACGTTAGTTATTCGGGAAATGGAAAGGAAGGCAGGCTTCCAGAACATTCCCAAAATTCCGCACTTCTAACTAACCACATCCATTAATCTGTATTTAAGGCTCAACTTATTATATTAATATGATATTTATTATTATCACTATGAAGCCCATTAATATTAATTAATACAAAATACAACACCAAAATTGTCGAAAAGTCTAACTTAATAAATTTTATTGAGATTAAAGAGCATAAAGGTTTCTACCTTAGACTGCGATTCTTTAATTATTTTATGAAGTAGCTCTGGCTTTGTCTTGGATTTCGCAAGCGAGTGTTCTAACCCGGTTAATAGAAATCCAATCGCAACAGCTGTACCCATTCTGGTCAGCGCTTACTCAATCAGAGAGCTTGGACAATTGTCGGAGTACATTGACTCTATGCCTAAATTGCTTTATGTTATTTATCTTCAGTTTTGTTTTCATTTATTTAAATTGTGTTACGTGCCCAACATGAGCAATCAGCAGATTGCAGCGAAGAGCTGAGCCAAGCTGAGCTGTACGTATCGAGTAAATAGGTTCCTGTTTGATCCGTGAAGCGTAGCTGCCATAAAGACGTGTGCGCCAGTGGGAAACAAAAACAAAATGCGCCAGGCCCAACGGAAGTACATCAAAGAAAATGTGTAAAAAATTATATATATAAAGAAACTGCATAATAAATATGTACACAAGTATTTATATAAAACACTTCCTTAAGTGGCCATTGGCTTATTCATCGCTAATAAACTGGGCGTCAAATATGCCATGGAGTTGGCAGAGTGCGATTGAGCACAATGAAACAAGCAATTGCCCAACTAGAACACACCCTGTAACCGTTTGAAGAATATAAGAGGCGGCTACTTTAAAGCGAATCTTGACTGAAAATAGTTTTTTAGTAATTCAACGCAATAGTAGGGCCTTTCTCCAATTTTGAAGGCCCTAGCTCGAATAATGGCAGGGAGACACTCTAATATGATAGAAGACCCCGGCTCGGATAATATCTAACTTGAAGACAGTCTAATATAAGAGACTAACATGGAGACAGAGACTACTCAAGCTAGGAACAACAAATTCAGACAAAAAATAAAACTTGGAGTACTCGCCGAATAGGTTCGGGAACGCCTTCCGCTGTCTGTTGCATACACATGCACCAGACCAATATACCCTATTTACTCAATTTTAATGGGTACAGGATAAGAAAAAACTAAATTAATAAAATGCCCTGCTAATTGGAGAAATCTCTGTATTAAACATTATAAGCCAACAGCATGCAGCAAAATTAATATATATTTTCTCAGCTGCAACGAAGGCATAGTTGAAGCTAGCTTTAAATCTATATAGCCCAACAATTTCGTGAAAACAAAGATAGCTTGATATTCTTGAGGCTTTTACATCTTATATCAAACCATATATAGCTTGAGTATAGTTGAATATCAAATGAATAAGTCAAAGTCTCGGCTCTTTGAAATATCATATGTTCCATCCTACTACTATATACACAGATGACACCGATGACTCTGCTCGTTCTTTATCTATCTAAATCCAGTCGAATCAAAACGTAAATTCAAAGAAAATTAAAAGGTTTCAATATCATAAATCTTAAGTTTAACAGAGCAGAAAACACAATCGTGCCATTTATAGCAAACATTTAAAAAAGTAGCTGAAATTATTCAATATATGAAACAAGAGCAGGACCGAGTGGTTATTTTGCCCACTCAAGGTCCGCAAATGCAAAGTTTTCTTTTTGTAGTTAAACAACTAATTAGTTTTATTGATAGTTAGTTCATTCATAGAGCAAAAACTTATCTAGTTAAGATCTACAAGCGCTGCAGATATTTGCGCTTTTGGGAATTGCTGTTGCTGTTGCGTGAATTGTGGCGCTTGCGCTTGTTTTCGCTTTTCAGTTTTTCCTCCCCCTTTTTGATTAGTTGCTCGACCGTCAGATCCTTCAACTCCAAAACTTTGGAGATTTCGTCATCTAGAGTAGAAGCAACATCTTCAGTTGTGCCATTCGTGTGCGGCGCATCCGTGGATTCGTTTGATCCATCCTCGTCATCTTCTTGGTCATCGTCGTCATTTTCCTTTTGGCCGTCGTCCGGATCACGGGCGGTGCCAACGACTGCCGGAGCTGGTTCCGAGCTGACTTTGGAAACTGGTGCTAATGTGCTGCTGGAGAAGTTGAGGGTAAAGGTTTTAGGCGGCGTTTGCTGAAATTGTGGAGCTGCAGGTAATGTGGCTGTTGTGCTCTCCTCGGGTGCGCCAAACATACGCAGCCTGGGCTGTTGGGACATTGGTGCGGCCGCGCCAAGTATTCTATTAAAAGGATTAAATGGATTGAGACTGCCGAAGGGTCCGAAGGGATTCAGCACCGGGGCCAAGCCAAATGGAGCACCCACTTGTGGAGCCATCCCAAAGCCAGCTTGCGGTCCCATTCCAAAGGCCGATCCCAACTGAGGCGATGCCATGCCAAAGTGATTGCCAAAGGGTGAACCCATTTGTGCAGCCAGGCTAAATGGTCCTCCAAATGAACTGCCCACCATGGACTCACGTGCCAGACCTGGCGGCGATGATGCCCCCGAGCCAGGCACAGCCAAGTAATGTGAGGGCTGCTGCTGTCCATAGCAGGGCATTGCTATAATTACGGGCTGATAACTGGGACAATGGGCGGGTGTATTGTAGTTAGAAGTGGACTCCAAGGGCGCAGAGCAGGGACGCGTACAAGAGTTGCAGGCATTGCCATCCACAGGTGAGCTTGGAGCGTAGCCCTGACCCGAACTGGACTTCGGATTGATATCGTAAGCCTGCTGCACGGCGGGCGGACTTGGTTGGGGAGGTGGAAGAGCTGGTTGCGGTGCTGCTGCAGCAGCTGGTGCTGTTTGTCCATACACGGGCATATAGCCCGAAGCTGGTCGGGATGGTGGCACTACTTGAGCTACTATCGGCTCCATGGGAGCTGTCTGCTGCATGGGCGCCGCCTGAGCCACTTGTGGCTCATTAGGCTCAAGGCTGGCATAGAAGGTGCGCATCAACGGATCATCGTAATACGGGGGCAGCTGAGCTGCTGCTGTCGGCTGCTGCAGCTGTGTCTGCACGAGTGGCATCCATATCATGGGCGGAGTAGCGCCGACCATCGACTCGGGTAGTCTGTACTGCAAATTGAACTCCTCTTGCCGAAAGCCCACATCGGGCACGTTTAGCACATCCTGATCCATGGCGGTACGATGACGTTGATAGCTCACTAACGCATCATAGGGATTGCCATTGCTCGCTTGGCTGCTCGCAGGCTGCGATTTTGGTTGAGGCGCTGCTTGTGCATCTGGCGACGATTTCGTAGGCGCTGCAGCAGCATATGAATTGGGCGTGGGCGCTGGGCCTGAGCTTGCTGCAGTTCCGCGTGCAGCTGCTGCTGCGCCGCCTGCAGCTGAGTAAGAAACTGCTGGCACGCCATATGATTGCGGAGCATGCCCAGGTGCAAAGGCAGCAGGAGCGGATCCAAACTGTGCGCTGGCGTGGGATTCACCAGCTGGCGACTGATTCTGATATGACGACGTTGGCGTGGCCTTGGGCGTTGCTTCTTCATAGTTGGACATGATCGGAAAATACCCAGCGCCAAAGCTGGGAAACGATGGAAACGGCGCCTGAGCATATTGAGCATTCATGGGCATCGGCTGTGCCTCCTGCTGCGGATAATTTTGGACGGGTTGCTGCTGCTCTTCTGCTGCCGGCTGAGCTTGTCCGCCGCCTCGTGAGAAATCGGTGCCCTTGCACATAAAATATGGCTCTTCCTGGGGTCCACTCGGCTTGATCTCCACACAAATTGTGGTCAACGTGCGTTTGCTGCGATGCAGCGCATCCAGCGGCTGCTCATGCTGCTCCTCCTGGGCCAGGCCGAGTGCCAGCGGGCACAGCAGCAGCAGGAGCTTCAAATGCTGTGAATAATTGACCATTGTTTCCGTTTACTAACTTCCGTTGTTGCTCGCTGCGGTGCTTTTATACGCTGGAAATGTGTCAATCATCAGAGAGAGAGAAGTACAAGACTAGATCCCCTCTGGATGGGAACATGAAACTCCCACGACTCACCCACAGAATTCTGTGTAAGCTTGCGCAATCCGTGCAGCACTTCTTGGTTCACTTGCTCCGTTTATGGCTTAGCCTGTGGCGCTGCTCTGGTAATCGGAGTGTCTTTCACTTGAAATTCGTAGCACTGAATAAAAACCTTTATAACCATCCATAATGCCCCAACCTGTACCAGAGGGTTCAATATGAATTGACTACCCTTCATAAGGTTGGGCATACCGATTTCGAGCGTTAACTCGAAATTTATAAAAAAAAAGTATACTTCGTAAAGTATATAATTCCCTGAACCATAAAAAAAAACACCTTTATGTATCAAGAAAACAAATTTGAGTAAAAAAGTTCTGATTAAAATCTTAAAATTTTAAAATCTCATTTTTATATTTATTATAATTTACTTTATATAATTTAATTTCAATTGAAGAACATTCAGACGTTGGCATAATAATCTATAAATCAACTTTTTTCGCTCTTTCATTAAACTCAGAACATATAATTTTTATTTTCAGCTGATCGGAGCAACTTTTTAGCGGACTTCAATTTCGCGTGCTGCAGTTCAACAAACTCTCAAATTACCGTCCAGTCAACACAACCTTTAAGTGTATATGGCAATATAACATGTATGGGTATACCTGTATATGTAGATGTATATGTGTGTGTAATATTGTTGAGCATTAGTTAAAGTTGTTTGATAAATTGGTCAGTTGGTCAAAGCGTATTGGATTTCGTGGCAGTGTATAACAGTTCGGCAGAAGCTGACCTGACACAGCAGCCGAAGTAAGTAAGACCCCTGCCAGCAATTACTAAGCCATATAATTCGTGCGTGTGTTGGGAATTTTAAATTACCCAGTTCCCCCTTTGCTGGGCCTATCGCCCCTTTCTGCGCAACCAACAAACGTCGCTTTCATTTAACAAAAGTGCTAAACACACTTCAACTGGACAGGGAAGGGGGAAGCGGGAAGAGAGGCAGAAAGTGCGAGCGAGAGAGAGAGAGAGGAAGGCAGCAGGAAGAGGCAGTTTCGCATAATGTATAGGTGTAAGAAGTATGGGCGCGTGCTCGGCTAAGTTGTTGTTGTTGTTGTTGCTTTTGTTTCTGACTGACTGACAGCGCCACTTACTCACTCATTTACTCATTTGGCGAGTGAGTCGATGGCGGCATAGACAAAGTGGCTGGCTATATGGCCAACTCCCCTAGCTGGCTGGCAACCGCACCCATATTGAGGTCGTGCCGGCTTTTGAGGGTAGCCTGCGTTGTCGTTGCACGGCAGCACAACATGTGTTGGCACACACACACACGAACACATCCTAATCATCATTATTTTCAATAAGCAGTTTATACAACCACCCCCCAGCCGCCCTTCCAACTATCCACCTCACAACACGCAGTTTTGGGCGCGGTAGCTCTAGCGTGCAATGTCATCGTCATCAACTTCTTCGTTCTCTTTAATTTGCCATATCTACCTTATCGCCCATGTTGTTCCTACCATTTATACCCATTGTGACTGGCTTATACAGTGTATAAACGTTTTGTTCAAATGTATGTAACAAGCAAAATAACGCCTTTCTTGAGTCAGATACGAGACGGTTACAGGCTATCTACCAGTCGGGCACTCTTAACGAGAAAACTTTTACTTGTTCAAGAATCTCTTTAGATAACTGTCTTTTTCACGCTCGCCCTTCATCCATCCATTCTTCTATATTCGCATGAAAATAAAATCAAGTGCAAGTAAATCGCGCCATTTTGATATGCGTGAAAAAGCTCAGCGACAATGAATTTTAGGTATGTATATATGTATGTTTGTATGTATGTTTTAATATTTAAAAGATGGTTTATTATGCGAAGGTACATACCAACACACTGGAGAATAGGTGGTTAATTGACAAATTGAAGTTTAACACACAAAACACACGCGATTCGAGTTTTACGATAGAAATGTAGATAATTTTACCTTATTAAAAAAAAAAACGCACACACACAACACACGCGACAGGCTACGGCCGATCAACAGGGCAGACGCGCACAAACTAATTTATCTCATTAAGCTCGCGCCTACGCTAATTCGTCTAGGCTCAACTCTACGCTCACACTATTCACTCTCGCTCTCCTCTTGATGCGCTTTCAAAGTAACGGGATCAAAAGCATCGCCGCCATTAGCGTCAATGCAGACTACATACATATGTACATATAAGATATATAGCACCAAGCTGCAGCCTGCAGTATATACACATATAAGGTATAACTAAAGCTCTTTGGTGGAACGTAATCCGTCAAACTTTGTCATTCCACTTTTTAAACCATACATACATACATACATACATACATATAATCCATTTATCTGTTGAGAACATGTATACAAACAAGAACTTAAGGGAAATTTTAAAAATCCCATTAAAAGGGTATATTAGTTTTAATGGTCTTCTGTATAAATGCAAGAAACTTGAAATGATTTTAACAGCAGCTCGGCTTACAGGGTATCTTGTGGCTTGCAATACCAACCAAAGCAGTTTTACCTAACTTTTTAATTGTTGGGCCTTTTATAGATATGAACCAACTAACTGGGGCACAGTTAATTATTCTATCAGTGTCAAGTGGCTTTAATCAAAATGGGAATTTTTCGCAATAGAATTAAGCAAAAGGAAAAAACACAAGGTTCTTAGTGTTAGTTGCAATTTAAATTTAGAAAAACTTATTAATATCGTTAGAAATTGTTTAACTGCCTATGGGAAGCACCCCAAACTGACTTCCGGGGAGGTGCTTGTGCCGTATGGGACTCAGCAGCTGGCGCTCGATGCTGATATGACGTCATACAAGGTTCCTTCCCCATTCTTCTAGGATTCCTGGGAAGGCCAAGAAGCAGCTGCAAGTGCTTCCGTTTACTGCGACGCTGCTTTTATAAGCTGGAAATGTGGAAATCATCAGAGAGAGAGAAAGAGAGAGAGAGAGAAGTACAAGACTAGATCCCCTCTGGATGGGAACATGAAACTCCCACGACTCACCCACAGAATTCTGTGTAAGCTTGGGCAATCCGTGCAGCACTTCTTGGTTCACTTGCTCCGTTTATGGCTCAGCCTTTGGAGCTGCTCTGGTAATCGGAGTGTCTTTCACTTGAAATTCGTAGCACTGAATAAAAACCTTTATAACCAACCATCTATAATGCCCCAACCTGTACCATAGGGTTCAATATAAATTAACTGCACTTGGTTGGGCATTCCGATTTCGAGCGTCAGAGCAGAGCATTCAAAAGTTGGCATAGCCCAAAAATGACTCTAGGACTTGATTAATGAACGTAATTTCATTAATTTGTATTTTAGCCGATCTTGGCAACTTTTAAGCGCGTGTTGCAGTTCAACAAACTCTCAATTAACCAAAAAAATAAAAAAATTTGTGCAGTTCACAAATTATATGGATACCTATGCATATAAGTATGTACATAAATGTACAAATGGGTTTTAGAGAATTCAATCAGTTAATTAGAATGATTTGATGTTAGGCAAAGGGCATTCTAAGGTTGAGATAAGGCCTATTTTTAAATTAAACTTGACAAACTAAATGACATTTACACATTTTACAAATAAATTTACTAAATAAATAAAATTTTAATGTAATTTTTTAAAGTGTGCGAATAATTTAAAAGCTAACCAAAATTTGGGTTTACACACATAATTTTATACATTATTCTTGACATTTTAAAATTCTCAATGGATGATCTGCCATCGGACTGTCCCAGATTGTATTATCTGTCCACGAATAAGAAAACACCCTTTGCGGAACTCTATGCGACCTCCGTGCTGTCGGCGTGCTGCTCCGAATTATTCTGCTATCCCTTCGATGTGCTGAAGACTCGCATGCAGATTCAGGGCGAGATTGCAAGCAAGACCTATTCCAATATCAAATATAGCGGCATGTTTGGCACGGCCCTGGGCATTATCAGGGAGGAGGGCTTTCTTAAGCTCTATGGCGGCTTTTCGGCCATGGTGCTGCGCCACGCGATTTACACGGGCCTCAAAATGTATATCTATGATGCGATGCGCGATGCTTTGATCATTGACAAAGATGGCAAACCGAAATTGACATTCTTGCGTGGCGCCACCTGTGGGATTGTGGCCGGGGCTGGCGGCACGATTTTAACCTCGCCCACCGATCTGATCAAGGTGCAAATGCAAATGGAGAGCAAACGACGTTTAATGGGTGAACCCCCGAGAATACACAATGTATACCAGGCACTCACATCTATCTACAAGTCGAGCGGAATTGTAGGCCTGTGGAAGGGCACGGTGCCAAATGCTTGGCGTTCCGGTCTCGTCACGTTAGGTAAGTGACCCCCAATAGTAGAGCATATTTTATGACTTAACTATATATAACTATGCAATGCATCTGATTTTGGGAATCCTTAATAAAGCCTACCAACTGAACTTAAAAGAACTTGGCTATTGATCAAAAGTATACTTATTTTTTTATACATATATATATGTATATTCATATGTTATATACCTGTGCAGAGTTTAATATATATAGACCCATTTATGTTGCTAAGATTTTTACTCTAGTAACGTATACAAATATGTTTCTTCAGTTGATTTTTAAGTAAGATATATAAAACAAGTAAGAGGTTCTAGTCGGGAGCTCCCGACTAGGGAATACCCTAAACCCACTTTTTCCAACACCAAATGCAGATAGAAGTATAAAATATTCTAAAAGCTACATATCAAGTTTGGTGACTCTAGCTCTTATTATTTACCAGAATTGCTCAAAAAACTGGATGTCGATATCGATTTTTATCGAATTCTTGGAAACGGAGGAAGTTATCGAGTATCGGAAACAAACTAGATCTGTGCAGGCACTAGGAAGACCTACAGCTAAGATTTCAAGTCTCAAGATCTAAGATCCTTGCGTTCATACATACGGACAGACGGACGGACGGACAGACAGACGGACATGGCTAGATCAACTCGGCTGTTGATGCTGATCAAGCATACATATACTTTATGGGGTAGGAGATTCTTCCTTCGGCCTGTTACATACATTTGCACAAATACATTATACCCCCTACTTCCTTTAAATATAAATTTAGGCTTTTATCTCACCTGTGCTCAAGCTAAACGTTTGTATTCTAGATACGTCTAAAGTAAATTTCTTCAGATCGATTTTAAAAAATGTATATATAAAATAGAGATTGATTAAAGATGGCTATTCTAGACATCTATAATACTTGGCTGTTGTATAAACTAATTATATACAATATAGAATTATAATTTCCCCAAAAACCAATTTGCAGAAAGCTTAGATAATGTTTTGACGCTTTTACCTTTCCCTCCTTTGCATACTCAGGCGACGTTAGTTTTTATGATCTGAGTAAGCGGCAACTGATGGAAATTATGAATATGCCCGACAATCTATTGATACAGTTTATGGGTGCAATGATAGCTGGCTTGGCGGGAGCAGTGATCAGCACGCCCGCAGATGTGGTCAAGTCGCGTATCATGAACCAGCCAGTGGATGATTCGGGCCGTGGCCTGCACTACAGTGGCACCAGGGACTGTTTCACGAAGCTGGTGCAGCAGGAGGGCTTCCTGGCCATGTACAAGGGTTTTCTGCCGTATTGGCTGCGCGTGGGACCCTGGACATTAATATTTTGGCTATCCTTTGAGCAGATCCGTAGTCTCCATGGCGATGCGGGGTATTAAGAGCTAATCAAACAGTTTCTGATATTTATGTTACAGGCACAGTAACAATCAATGCAAAATATGTTGTAATAAAAATTTGTTTTGTTCAGTAAATATATAGTTAAATATACAACATAAATCAAAATTTTAAGTTATGGATAAGGATGAGAACAGCTATTGGCATATGAAGCCACTGTACGATAAGGCGATGATACACAATGTAGATAACACGCAGGAGAGGCTCACAATGAGAAGCCTGTTCCAGCTGTATGTCAATACATTCATTGCGGCCAACTTTGCGGAGGCATGCATGTATTCCCTGGATGTAAGCAAAACCCGTATGCAGGTCCATGGCGAGGAAGCTAAAAAGACGGGCGCCAAGCCGCGTAGCATGCTAAGGACTTTGTATGGCATTTGGATTGAGGAGGGACCGAAAAATCTTTATTCCGGCTTCTCGGCCATGGTAGTTCGTAATTTCATATTCAATTCATTACGCGTTATGCTCTACGATGTATTCCGGCGTCGATACATTTACGAAGATGCCCAACATGTTCAGTCAATCCATATACATCATGCCTTTCTGTGCGGCAGCGCTGCCGGCTGCATTGCCCAGGCGCTGGCCAATCCCTTCGATATTATCAAGGTGCGCATGCAAATGGAGGGCAGGCGCCTCCTCCTGGGCAAGGAGCCGCGCACCACAAACTTCGTAAGCGATCTTGCTGCCATCTATAGAGAATCGGGCGTGAAGGGCATGTGGCGAGGTGTCGGACCAAGCTGTACACGCGCCTGCCTGATGACCGCCGGCGACGTGGGTGCCTATGATCTATGCAAGCGCAACTTAAAGAAACATATTGGCTTGGAAGAGGGAATACCATTGCGTTTCGCATCCTCAATGGTCGCCGGACTGGTGGCCAGTGTGCTTAGCAATCCGGCAGATGTGATAAAGTCACGAATGATGAATCAGCCGGTAGGTGAGCACGGCAAGGGTCTAGTCTATAAGAACTCTGTGCATTGTGTCGTCAATCTATTAAGGGATGAAGGTTTTTTAAGTCTCTACAAGGGACTAATACCCTGCTGGCTGAGATTGGGGCCCTGGTCAGTCCTGTTTTGGTTGTCCGTCGAACAATTACGTGTATGGGAAGGGCAGACTGGCTTTTAACCGCCAGCAGAATGACTGTATATATTTTTTCGATCAAGTTGCCCACTTGAAACAGAGAATAACAATCAGATTTTTTTTTTAAGTCCATATACAATTTTTTTTTTTTTTTTTATGTTATTTTCTTTTCTTTATTTGAGCCCGTAACCAAATCTTTGTTATGGATAAAAAAGATGAAACTCACAATGACCCAAGCAGACGACCATCGCCGGAACCGTGCGAACAGACGTCGAAGTCCCAGCAACTCCTGAGGGTGTACATCAATACCTTCCTTGGGGCTAGCTTTGCCGAGTTCTTTTGCTTCCCGCTGGACGTGACCAAGACACGTTTACATTTGCAGGGCGAGGCAGCGGATAAGTTAGCCGCCGGCATACCCAAACGTGGCATGTTCTTCACACTGTTTGGAATGATGCGTGAGGAAGGCTTTCATGGTACCTACGGTGGCCTGTCGGCAATGATAATCCGAAACCTTGTGTTCAACGCGCCCCGTGTCGTAGTATACGACTATATACGTCAGCAGTTGACCTATGTGGATAAAAACGGCAAGGAGGTGTTGTCCATAATGCGAGGATTTCTTGCTGGCTGCCTGGCCGGCTGCATGTGCCAGTCAATTGCCAATCCTCTGGACATAGTCAAGATACGCATGCAAATGGAGGGCAGGCAGCGCTCACTCGGCTATCCAGTGCGCGTGAGCAATGTGAGGCAGGCGCTGGTGTCCATCTATGCTGAGGGTGGCGTGAAGGGCTTATGGAAGGGCGTGGGGCCAAGCTGCCTTCGGGCCACACTCATGACAGCTGGTAAGCAATAACCACAAGAATGCAATCACTTGCAATCGCACATATGTATATCCCTCAGGCGACACGGCCTGCTATGATCTTAGCAAGCGTCAATTTATTGCCTTACTTGACTGGAAAGATGGGTACGGTATACAGTTCCTGGCATCAGTGTCCGCCGGACTGGCAGCCAGCATACTGAGCACACCCGCCGATGTGGTCAAGTCGCGCATCATGAATCAGCCGTACAATGACAAGGGACAAGGCCTCCACTACAAGAACGCCTTCGACTGTTTCTACAAGCTGGTAGTACAAGAGGGCTTCTTTGCCATGTATAAGGGCTTTTTACCCTGCTGGTTACGCATTGGACCCTGGTCGATTATATTTTGGATCGCGTTCGAGCAATTACGGTATATTCAGGGCCAGACCGGATTCTGACTGAATATACCCAACTTTTAGGTTCAAGTGACATGCATAGAAATGTTATTAAAATTTAACTAAAGTGTTTCAACAATGACCTAATAAAAAGCCTCTTGACGATCGAATATTATCGGCGCTTATATTTAAAATATCGATAGCCAATATTTTCATCAGTTGTTGCCCAACACTGGTTTATAATTTGCCAATTGTAATTCTAAACAAAAATGCAAGGCCAGCCAGCAGCAACAGCTTTGTTTTTATTGAGGCATCCCAAGTCGTAAAAAATTACACATGCCTTTGAAAATGAAATTTGCATATTTTATTAAATGAATTAATGTGTGCTGATTTCTAGCTGCCCCGCAGCCAAACAATTTATATGATGCCGTTAGAGCTAGGAAAACAATAATAAAATACACTCTAGGGCATGCCGAAGTTTTGATACCCTAACAGACAGAAGGCCTGTAATTTTGCAACCAAGTGAGAGGTATAGGAGAAATATGAGGATATATTAAACAAATGAACACAAATTGGACAGATTCTTCCTACATACATATACATATAATGAAGAACTCAATTAAGAGTCACACTTTTTGACCAAACTCTAATACTCTTTAATACTCTTTCTTTGGGTATTCAACACACAGACGACGAGCCATAAATTGGTAAGGGGGGGTACGGAGTGTACGGCGGAAAGACCAGACCCAGACAGTTTCATCAACAACAATAATCATCATCATCATAATAATATGCTGTGATTAATTGTGCAACCGATAAAAAGCCAATGCTGATTTTCACCAAAAAAAGAAACTCAATTGAAAAGCGAAAGTGTCAAACACATGTGTTGGAACTCATCATCCATCCAAAGCTGTGCGAAGATTTTCACGCTGCGAAAGAATTTGTATTTTTGGGTCAAAGTAAAAAAAAAAAGCAAAATAAGAAAAAGAAATATGCCGAAAATGACATTTGCTGAGAAGAGAATCGCAACTGCGAGGAAAAAAATAAAAATTTTGCACATTATTTATGAAATAATTGTGCGATTGCGTCAGCCACAAAAAATGTAGATAAAAAATATGTCGTTGCGTGGCCCATTTAATAAAAAGACAACGAATTTCTGTATTATGTAGCTAAAAGTAATTTAAAAGATATGTAAATTTGCAGCTAGCCCAAGCGAATTATCCGCTAGATCGATAACCGAGCTTATTGACCTATCGATCGCTTTAACAACACTGGAAAAAGCCAAGTGGCAACGCCCAGCCTGGAGGCAACATGATAAAATAAACAACACCCTTTTTTATACCATTTTTATGAGCAGGATTTTTGCCTTGCTCCGTTTTTTATTTCAATAGTATTAAAGTATCGTATTATATATGTTTTTCATTTCCTTTTTATATTTATATTAATGCATTGTTTTCGTTTTCGTTTTTTAATGAATTTTGCTTTTCGACGCTTTCTTTAGGTAAAAATGATAGGGGAAAATGTTGGAAAAGAGACCTTTGTTTAACTAACATAAAAAGCCATTTATTTATGTATGCTTTGTAGTAAATAGTTTAAAGTTTTGTTTGTTTATTTATTTGCATGCATTTGACGGGTTGTCTTGTATGTAAATGTATGTGTTGTTAATGGCAATTTATTGCCGAATTCTTGTTGTTGTTAATTTTCAGATTCAGCAATGAATTTCCCCCTAAACGCGCTGGCGCACACAACCCAGGCAGGCGGACTGGCAGGAGACGGACAGTGTTGCACAGCGTTCGGATTGTAATTGCCGTTTATCGATAAATATATATGTACGTTTTTAGCGTTCGTTTTTTTTTTTGTTTTTTTAATGTTTTTTTATGAATATAGCAAAATTACAAACATGAAAAGCGCAAACAGAGAGAGAGCAAATGGCGCAAGTGTACAAGTATATGTATGTATGTACGTTTATATGTATGTATGCATGTATGTATGTATGTATCTATATATGTATGGCTAGATGAGACGGTTTGGAAAACGGAATATTATGTATATGTATACGTGTGCGTGTTGTTGTTGATGTCTTGGAATCCTCTGTTTGACCTAACTCCCAATGATGAGCATATACATATATTTCAAATATGGCTAAAAGAATGTATTCTCTTTTCGTTTATCTCTTTTTAAATATAACACATTTCTCAAAGTTTTGTCATTTCGTATAAAAAATGCTACCACTGTAGATGTTGTAGGTGTACATATGTATCCTTCCCTGCCACATAAAAATAGAGCTTCACGGTTCTCCAAATAGTTTACATATATAAATTTATATTGGTTGGTAATTACCTGTGTGTTCGCTGCTTGACTGACTCTCGACTTATCTCTCATTTCTCTCTTTTCCATATTCTGTTCCTATTTCTTAACACCCTCTTCTCTCACTCAATCTCAAATAGTCTGTGTGTATGTGTGTGTGTTTATAGATCGCTGTATATATATTTTTATATATATGTGTGTGTGCTAGACTGCTGTACAAAAAAGTTTTCAAAAATTTGCCTGCGTTGCTTTGCGTTGTTAATTTTTTCTTGTTGCTTACAAAATGCTTTCCAATACGTTTTTCTTCTTATGTTGAGTTTAAGATTTTGTTTTTGTTTTTTGTTTTTGTTTTTTATTATTTTTATCGTATGAACCAAAAATGTTTAAATATAATTATGCAGAAATTTATAATTTTGTTGTAGGTCATTTGGGTAATTATTTAGTTGATGTTGTTGTTGGTTTAATGCTTCTTATTTTTGTTGTTGACATTGGTTTCTCTGCTCAAGTTTCTGATTTATTTGACCACAAAATTACCTCAAAATGTTTCTTGGCATTTCTCATAAATTTAAATATTAATAATTACTTTTCTTTTTGTTTTTGTTTGTTTTGTTTTGTTTTTTTTTTTAGTTATTTAGTTCATTTACGCTTTCTTATCGAATTGGTTGCTGTGTTCTTGGTGTGTTTGTTGTTGTTGTTGATGGTGTTGTATTGTTGTTGTTGTTATATTTTATTTTCTAGTACCCGCAAGTAATCAGATAATCTCCAAGTTTCTCCACCACGGAAGCGGCCTGCTGGGGCTGCACAGGATCCTCGTAGATGGAAACGATGACGGCTGCAAGAGAACGAAAATATAAAATAATATTTAAACTTAATAAATTTCCACATAGAAGTATTAAAAGATGGGGAGGCGATCTTCATAATTCATTTAAACATCAATTTTATCGATAACAAAAAGTGTTATTAACACTGGCCACATAACACTCAACTATTCTACGCTCAACATGGAATCTAATCATTTGTAGAAATCTCTTTGGTTATTTTAACATGGCTACATAATTACACACACACGCGCACGCACACACACACAGCAACATCTTCAGCCGCTTATCCGGTTGACAATACAACAGAAACGAATAGTTTAGAGAAAGCAAAACACAGCGGCAAATGGAGAAACAAGAACTAACTGTATTTTACAGAACATCATCAACAAGTAAATTATGAATAAAACGCTCAATAAAACGATGGAGAGAAAGAAATAGAGAGGGGGAAGAGGGAGGTAGAGAGAGACTCTGGACCAGGTGAAAACCGGACAGACCGGCCACAGATCGCCACATAATATTGAATGACAAGTCTTTCACGCTGCCAAACAGTCGGCAACAAAAATTGTAATACTAAAATGCTAATACTCTTCGATGCTGCTTCGGGGGCTTACCACATTAATCAATTGTGCATCAAATCGTAGTTGTTCTTGTTGTTCTTGTTGTTGTTAACCCAATTGACTGACGCTCCAAGCAAAGCAAATCAAATCAAAGCCAACAAAAATTTCAACAAATTTTTGAACTGGGGTCAATAAACCAAAAGTTAAGTGTCATGTCTACGAGCAAGAGCGACAAAGAAGCGAGATAGATATAAACAGACACACGCGTACACGTACCCTCACTCACAGACACACAGACATGCACACACACAGAGGCATGCACACACTTGTAGAGCCCTGCAGCAGGCTGGCAACACCCACACGTGAGAGAGAACAGGCAAATGTGTCTCTGTCAATCGATAACTAAATTCGATAAGAAGCTGTTAATGTGTCTGTTTGTCTGATAGCGCGCACAATGCTAATATTACATTTCATTTCATATTTAATTACACAAAATTTGCACCGAGCACACCGAGCAGTGCGCGCCGCATGCCTTGAAACATTTGAAGCGTACTAAAAACAAGCATATCAAGTTGTATTTCAGTTTAAACGCTGTTACACGCGCCTTTTAATTACCAAAGTGTTGCATACAAAAACAAACAAGCACACACACAGACACACATAGACAGACAATGTTAGGCTGCGATGGTCACTCAGTGTGTGTAGAGGAGCCGGCCAGCGGGTAAATTGCGGTAAATAAATTGCCTGGTAATTTAATCGATTGTAAGTCGTGTGCGATCAGCTGTTCAAGTGCCAACAAAGCGCCAGCCTCGGAGAGCTCAAATTTAATGCCAAATAAAGACAAAGCAAAAGGCCAGAGACTTATCCCAGGCGCCAACATGCATACATCTACAAACGCAAACACACATACACGCACACACACACACACACAGTCGGCTAGGTCAAAGCAAGCGAGAGAGCGAGAGAGACCAGTTTGCCATTTTATGCCGATTTCTTGCCTATTTCCATTTATATGCTACTCGCTTGCCGCTACTTTTGCGGCTTATTCTGTGAAACATTTGCACTTGAAATGGATTATGGCAATAACCTTGAGCTTTGCGGCTGCTGCAGCGCGGACAGCAGCGACGCGGCGCAACAGTTGCCGCAAATATATACATACATATGTATGTATACATATATATAACTAGACAAATATGGAAGACGACGTCGACGACGACGACGCTGACGAAGCGTCGGCAAACAAGCGGCAAAAACAAATTTAGTTTTATGGCACACACACACACACACATACATAAACGGGCTGGCAAACACATACTGTTAGAGAGACAGCTGCTTCCAAGAGTTTTCACAGCAACAACAAACACATTTTAGGCACAAGGTGTAAAGAAAATAGCAAAAAAAAACTTGAGTGAAAAACGAAACGCTGCAGCGTTTTATTTTGCCAGCTATTTGAGAGCAAGTGTGTGTGTGTGTGTTTGGATATGTGTGTGTGTATCAGGAGGGGCCGCCAGTTGACCGGAAAAATTGAGCAACAAACTGCAAGCACATCTAATGATTGCCTATCATTTACAGCTTATTACGTTTGCCGTTGGTTACGTGGCAAACTGCACAAAGGCAATAACGAAATTTGGCATTTTATATATTAATGTTTGGCTCTGCTGCTCTTGGGTTATTTTTTCCTTTGTTTTGTAATGAGCAATCACTCGCACTCTGCTTATCAGACAGATGAAAAAACGTATATATGTATATATATTGGTATATGCATGCAACAAGGAAAAAATACCGCAATTGCTCACTTTTCAATGCTTATCAAAATGTTATAGCTGCGGGCTCCTGGCACAAGTCACAAGACTTATCTGGGGATTAAATGCTTTGCACCTACATTGTTCTTACAGGCAGGGAAAAAAATTAATGAAATTAAGAAGCTAACGAACTGATAAGAAATGTGGCCTAGCACCGACTAAGAAATACCCTAAAAACAATCAAAACTGCCAGTTGGCAACTCTACATTCCGTTTTTTGTTTTTTCACCTACCTTGTGTCGTCTTCATGCAGTGCACTCCGTTTCTGCCCAGTTTTGCGCGCACCACGCGATCTGTGCCTGAGAGGTAAATGTACCGTTGGCCGGCTAATGTCACGCCGCTGCTGGTAAGCAGGTCTTGCTGATCAAAGCCGCTGATCAATTTGGCCAGCTCCTCCTTTGTAACCTGCAATATACAAAAATAAAACCAAACAAAATCAGAATGGGCAACGTTTTTACATACATTAAGAATACCCTATAACCGGCTTGGGTCACGCACACGTGCCATAAATTTTAGAAAATTTATGCATCCTGCGTTTCCGTGCGTGCACATACAATTTCTTTTAATAATAATCCTTACCGAGAAACCTAGTGTCAGGCAGTGAGGTGTGTGGCGGCAAAACGCACACACACACACGCATTCATTTTGTAATCAGCAACAGCCCACTCAAACGTGCAGGCCCCGTATACGGGAGTGAGAGAGAGGTAAGCAAATAAAAACCCACCACTGCCCACATTCACCACCCATGAAATGAAGATGACGACGACGTCGTCTGCCAACTCATTAGCAAAATGAGAGACACGCTGCAGCAGAAGCAGCAGCAGCAGCAACAACAACAAGCAAGGAACGGCTGACCATTTGCCTTGATTTTGTAATTGTAAAGAGCAAAAACTAGTTTACCAACACTAATACGCAGAATGGAGTTGGCTTACCCCACGCAAAATGTTATGTACATTTGCAGGACACAACAGTTCGCAGATTTCGCTCTTTCGAGTTTTTGTGCGTTGTTGCCAAGCGCCAGGAAATTGACAAATAATACAAATTAATAGATTTTAAGAACTATGATTAATAATAAGTCTTTTGCTAAATCGTTGCGGTACAAGCGGCAAATATGTTAATGACACTTGCCGGGAGAAAGAGAGACAAACCAGCCAAAAAGAGAACACCGACAAACAAAAAAAAACCTTCTAGAAGTTTCCGAATTGAGCGTAAAAGCCCGAGTGTATCAGTGTGAGTAGCTCGGTGAGTGCGCAAAGAGAGAGCGCAGTCCATAAAGCCGGTTTTGCGAACAAAGCTGTAGGTATGCCAAAAATGTCTAATAAATTTATCAAAACCACTCAATTAATTAAAGAAATGCACAGTAATAATAGACAAGGCAATGACCACAAAATATGTACAATAACGAGCCAAAATTAACAATTGTTGTCTGACAAATGCCAAACACAGCCTTTTTTAATTTGTGTTTTCCAAAAGTGCAACTATTTAAAATAAAAAAACACACAATTGTACTTATAAAGCAGACGGGTTTTATGGCGCAATCCATTTGCGTGTGTTTTATGAAATCGAAGCGTAATACGCAAAAAAAAAAAATATAAAATAAAACGTTATTGATAAGAACAAACTTTTGGCTCAAAAGTTGACAACACACACATATACAAAGAAAAAAGTCTGGCAATGCCAAACAGCAGCTGATCCAAGCCCGAATAACTTTATTTGGCGATACATTTTTCGATGAATCATGGAAATGTAACGAATCAAACTGATTCAGGTAGAAATGTAGGTAACTCAGCCATACGAACGTAGTGTAAATGCAAAGGCAATAAGCCAGAAAAAAAAGTAATATAAGAAGAAAAGTCAAATACATAACATTCGATCGGAGGCCACCACAAAATGAAAGTGAGATTCATGGATGTACGCGGCGAATTGCAAATACAGCAAATGGCCAAAAACGAAGGTTGTCACCGTTGATGTTGTTGTTGTGTTGGCATCAAAAATGTCTGCAACTTTTTCCCACATTGGAGCTTAAAAAATGAAATGTACTCTTCTTCTTCAACAATTGTAAGTTCATTTCACATTTTGTGCAGATTTTGCACTCACTTTATATTATATAATTTATATATTAATTTGGACTTTTGTTAACAGCACATATAGCGAGGAAACAACATATATTTGGCATATGCTAATTCTTGATGGTAGATAGATTATTAATATCGATTATTTTTATCGATAATACTGCATCTTGAAGAGTTGGCAAAGCAGACTACGCGAAAAAATATACTAAAAACAAAGCACAAGGGAGTGTCCCTGGGCCCCACCCCTGTCAAAGAAAAAAAAGCAAGCATGAATGGGGCGCGCAACAGACGCACAAACAAAGGATAAAGTATGTGGTTAGGCGCACGGCGGAGTCAGCAGGAAGTTATACACACTCACAAACACACAGTCATACATATAAAGTAAATGCGAAAACGTGGCGCGAATATAAAATGTAGACGCTGATGACGCGGCACTTCGGTCGTTGCGTTTTCGAGATACATTTCTTTCGTTTCACTTCCAATCGACTTAAAACTTGCGCGTAGTTTTATTATTATTTTTTGTGATAAAAAAATGGTTTTCGTTGGCAGAAGAAACAAAGATAATAAACGCACACATATGCACATCAAACTATTGAGTGAAGTGCTTCATATTGTGGTGTGTGTGTGTGTGTTGATAAGAGCAAATAAGGCCGGTTAGTTATTTTATTATATGCGGCGAGCGGTGAGTCGCATAAGGGGCAATTTTTCCTCTCATTCACTCTCTCCCTCTCTCCTACTTCAATCTTTCGTCAACCAGCTCTGCTTGTGTTGTATGAAAAAGAGTGCGCAGGGGATAAGCAGCGCATTGCTATCACGCCAGTGTTGGAAAGTGCACAAATGCTTGTGTTGTGCCGGCCAAACCCGGCTATGAGAAATTACTCACGAACGCACACACACACACGCGCACAGGCACAGACACAGGCTGCGCTCAGCCATTGCAGGCAAACACCTTTCATCAAATGCACTCTAAATGACGAATCATCTTTGTTTTAACACTCAATTGAGTGACTAATCCACCTCAGAGCGAGATTTTTAATGAGTCACAAACTAATCGAAGGCTTTGCTTTTGATAATCAACAGCAGCCAATTTGTCCAGCTGTGCCCTATTGTGCTATTAATAATTCAATTCTGCGGCAGCATCTAGACGAATTCTTATCAGCTGACAACGATTGCAATACAGTTTTACAGGAACTTTAGAATTTTAAAGTTTTTGCGTTTGTATATGTGGGTGACCGCGACAGACGGTAAGAAGCTGAGCACAAAGCTGCGCAGTCGGCTGTATTGGCGATAGCTGACGAGAGAGCTGGAGAGAAAGAGAACAAGAGAGAGCGCATGCAGGGGGTGCACACCCATACAGGGTGGGAGTTGCTTTATCAAACGAAATAAAAGTACAAATGGCGGACGAGTAGCAAAGCGATTAAGGCACAGCAGTACATAAGAGCATGCAAATCTCACTGAATTTAACATTTAATGAAAATTCTTGTTAAATTTTGATCTGAATCTTTTCAATTTCGATTGCCTTTAAAAATTTGTTCTATAGACATTATTTACGATACACATCAATCTTTTAGCATGTCATGTCAATATTTCAAACCAAACAAATCCACTAAACTCTGAACCTACACTTCCTAAATGACAACTTCCAAAGCTGTACATTTAAATTCTATGAAACTTTTAGTTTAGTTTACTTTGAACTATTTGATAAAGTCCTGCTGGGGTATATATTTGCCTGCTGCGATTGCTCTCTCTTTGTATGCGTGGGTGTTGATGTGCATGTGAGTGTGTATGTGTTTGTGTGTGTGTAAGCAGACAGAGGACGCATTGTTGCTGGTGGTCACACCCTTGAACTTGCTAAAAATGTCTCAGTGTCGAATTGCCAACGAGAATTTGTTCGGTAAGATAAGTTGGCTGGATTAACGGTACTCACCTCAAAGCCATTGGACTGCGCCCAAATGTTGCCATCGTGTCCGGCAATGCACGCCTTGGTAATGCACTGCGAGGCCAAAAGTTGATTATCAACATAATCTTGCCAGCTCATGATTGTAGTTTGTTGTTGTATTTGTTGTTGTTGTGGTTGTTAATAACTATTGAATATATGTATATATGTATTTGTTGTATTTCACACTCGCGTTACTTGGTTTCAATTTGTTATTGCTGCTGCTGTAGTAGTAGTTGTTGCTGATGTTACACACTTTTCACGCCACCAAGAAATTTAGTATAGTGAGAGTGAGAAAATCGTGGATTTTCTACGTAATTTATTTAAGGAAACTTATTTAAACTGCAATGAGAGAGGGTAGAAAAGAGAGATATGTAGAAAAATTAACGATAATTTGACGAATTAAAACTTTACGCCTTTTGAAATATGTGAAATTTTCTTTTTTTGTTTGTGCGCCGCCTCAGTCAAATCTCGATTTTTACGATGAAACTCGAAAAGCAGTGCATACTTCTTTTTTTTTAATTTGCTGTTTCTTCAAAAAAAACTCACACACACTAACACAGCCAGCAAAAGATAGCGTACACACACACACACTATGAACAGAGGGTAAACCGTACGTAGCAGCAGCAGCAGCCCCAACACGTCCGACTTGCACAGAATGACAAAAACGATTGAATGCAAAATGTTGTTTAGTGGCTCCAAGCATGGAAAATCGAGAAGAAAAAAAGGCACTCAGAGCGCGCGTGAGTCACAGCTGCCGCCGACGCTAGCACTCTCACCCACCGATTCACTCAACGAGTGCAATGCCAAAAACTGTGCGCTGGAGTATGTGTGCGAGTGAAATGGCATTTATGGCAGTTATAAATCGCCGGTCGTGCAATGCAAATGAGTGAGTGAGAGCAGGCGATGACTCAACAATCTCAAGTCTCCTTGCCTGATTCTATGAGTAAGTGTGTGTGTGTGTTATGAATCGGCCTTTTCTGCCGCTGCTTGAGTGCTTTTCTAGCCGGTCGAGTAACCGACGACGAGGATGGTCAATCATAAATTAAAAATAGATTTTTAAATTTTAATATGTACATACACATGTATATGTACGAACAAATTATATATTTATCTTTATCTGCCGTAAATGTTGCCCAACAAGGAATTATTAGCCGAAAAACAAAAGCGCAAGGCCAGCAACCAATTTTTGACATTACTTGCAATGAGGCAGCGAGACACCGACCGGCTGCTTAACTTTTTCCACTTCTTTTTTGCACACTTATACACACACGCAACCCATAGATGTACATACACACATAAGTGTGCAGCCAACGCCGTCGGCGAATATACGCAGATGTGTGTCTGTATGTGCGTGTAATTGAGTCGGCCTTTCATTTGTAACTTGGCTTTATATTGAAACTACGTCTTGCTGCTGACCTTTTTGATAAAACTTAAGCTGCTGACCACATCAACTTTAAATAAAATTTGCACATATTCAACAATTTGCAATTAATACGCTAAATTCTCCAAAATCCAATGCTAACTCACACTTTTCACACGCTGTGTGATGCGGCGATGAAATTATACTGACTAAGAGACCAGAAACATCGATATCTCAATTAAATCGATAATAAAAATTCGCGGCTATATTTCGCGATGTATTTGTTAAACCAACTTTATTCGATATACAAATTAATATGATACGACAAAACCAAGTGTACATATGTACATAAATACATATATTAAGTCAGGAAATTAAAGCTCATATTCATAAATCATAAGCCATAATTTCCAGCTAGGTTTAACCAATTTGTAGAACGCGTTATCTTTGTTTTGAATTTAAACAAATATATGCTCTAAAAAATACTGCATACCGAAAACAATTGAGTAGGACCGATTCATGCTACGATAGTAAATCGATAACAAAAATGTGGTGAATGAGTCATTAGGTCTTAGTCGAATGGCAGCACCGCTCCCATTGTATTTGTGTATCGATTGTAACCATTGATAACATTATACATCTGAATAATCAACTTATATATCAATGAAAAACATTAAATTTTTTTTTTCTTAAAATGAAAACTTATTTAAGCAAATAAGTCTTTTGAATATTGGAGTTTTCCAGTTAAAAATTTCGATAGTTGAACTTTGATATATCGATAATTTGGTTGCTTCCCTTACATCACTAAAAGTTTTGCAAGATGGAGCCTCTTTTGCTTGGTTTTAACAATCAGCAGCACGTGTATAAAAAGTGCCAAAAAATAATCAGAAAATGTTAGTATTATTCAACGATTTAATTCATAATAAGTGAAAGTCGAATTATCAAGGCAGTTTGCAAAAATTTGCTATTAAAATTAAGCCCGTATAAGTGAGCAATAGTATTTAAAATTGCATTCGAAAATTTAACCCAAAATGTGAAACACAAAACGAAAAGAATTTTTACACGACGTCGATGGACGTTGCGGCACGAGTGACGGGCATTGGCAGAGAGAGAGATAGAGAGCGAGAACGAATAAGAGAGAATTCAGTGGTTGTTGATGGTGTGCGTGTGTGTGACGTTGGGTCAAATATATATGTATATATACATATATATATATATATAATTTTTTGGAACAATTCAGGGTTAATAAATAACAAAGAAATAAGTCATCCGATATATTCCATTCGAGGTTAAATGAGTTTCTTGCTTTGCAATGAGGTTCGTCTGATCGCAGCAACAATGAAATCATTGCATTTATACAAATTTCGCTCTCTCTCGCGCACACAGATACTCGCATTTTGACTCATGGTCGTGACTGGATGTTAAAATGGACAATGAATGACTACCTATTGCGATTCAATGCCAACACTGCTATCACTATATATAAATACATATGTTGTATGATATATATACATATGCGCATATTTGTATGAAAAATATGTTATTTCCTAGTGCGGGGAATTCTTAGAATTTCTCAATTACTTTGGTGGTTGTGCCGCTAAACGCTACCTTTTTCTCTCCCTCTTTTGCACTCATACACACGCTCATATTGCAAGTGGTTGAAACACACGCCTTACATTTGCCTGTTGGCTGGCTTAAACATTTTCTTGCCTGCTTCGTTTAGTACCTTTTTTTTTTGCTTTAATCTACTACTATTTCCCAACTACTACGCACATGCAACACTGCAGTTCAAAAGTAGATAGCTTCTTACTGCTCAGACACATGCACACGACCGAAGCAACCACTGACATTGACACATCTAGTGCACTCTTTCGCACACACACGCACATACATTCGTTGGGCGACGGTGACGACGAGACGCTCAAAAGGCCGCCTAGCGGTCGTTAAAACTCACACTGGCATTCGCTCGCATACGTGAAAATACCGCAGAGCAGCACGCACAACAAAACACGTTTGTGTGCACTCTGTGAAAAGAAAAAAATTTTCGTTACAAATTTTTGACATACAACTAATCCAGAAATTGTTTAACTGAACGGTGCTCAAGCCGTCGAAATTCAGTATACAAATTTAACTAGTCAATTTTTTATTGTTGATAATGTAAGTGTCGTTTTCGCCGTTGGTTCTGGGCCCGCCCGCCTGCCTGCTGCCAAACGTCGTCGTCGCCACCGACTTCTATGTCGTCGTTTTGCTGCCTTTAGTTGCCAAGCGCAGATTCGCCATAACCAAAAAAAAAAAAAATAAAATTACGAGAAAAAAATAGCGTAGAAGAGAAAATTTTCATTTGAATGCATTACTGACAACTTTTTGTGTATTTTTTTTCCATAGGGATGATCGAAGTGAAATAGCTCAAGATGGTCCCGCTGGTATGGACCCTGAGGGCGTCATCGAGTCGACCTGGCATGAGGTCTACGATAATTTCGATGACATGAACTTGCGCGAGGAGCTGCTGCGCGGCATCTATGGCTACGGTTTCGAGAAGCCATCGGCCATTCAACAGCGCGCTATCATTCCTTGCGTCAAGGGTCGCGATGTCATTGCCCAGGCCCAGTCCGGTGAGTAATTTATACGTAAAACAAACAACGCAGCAAAAAGAAAACAAATTTCGCTTCAGCGAGAAAGTGCAAATTTTTTTTGTTATGGGGGCTGCTAAGCTAGCAGCAGCAGCAGCGGATGATGACGATAACGGTGACTCAGCTGTCTGTTGCCGCTGCTGCAACTTGTGCTCTCTCAATCTTTGTTACTGGCACACACACACTTTCTCTCTCTCTCGGTCTCTCATTTACTCGTGCGCTCTGTTGGTGAGCAGCGAAGCGCTTGCGCGCCACTTTTGTGATCGTCTTTAGCGCGTCTTTACGATCTTTTCAAACGCTCAACTTGGACAGCGTTGCCCATACTTTGCAGAAAATGCAAGATGTCTAAGCGTATATACATATATATGTGTGTGTGGGTGATTCGATTTGTTGATCAATTGCTTTTGTTTAATATAACTATCATTCGTTTATTCCTGCACTAGTACTATAACTGGAAGCCTAATTATTAGAATACATGAAAAATATGAAAATTCTGCTAGTTGCAATTGTTTTAACCATCAAAATGGGAAATAATTTAAACATCCATTCTGATAAACCTTTTCATGATTTTGGGCCCAATTTTGAACAAAATATTGGAAAAGTTCACGAAATTGTAATTCTACATATTCATAACCCTTACTAGCTGTAAGATAGCATAATTTCTCAAATATTGGTTAACTTTTAATATAAAACTTCGCCTAAAAGACTAAAATTCCGTTCAGTTAGTTATTTAGTTATTAACTTGGTTTTTTGTCGTTTTGTAGGTACTGGCAAGACTGCCACCTTCTCGATTGCCATCCTTCAGCAAATCGACACGTCCATGCGCGAATGTCAGGCTTTGATCCTGGCACCTACTCGCGAATTGGCCACCCAAATTCAGCGTGTGGTTATGGCACTTGGTGAGTACATGAAGGTGCATTCGCATGCCTGCATTGGCGGCACCAATGTGCGCGAAGATGCTCGCATTTTGGAATCCGGTTGCCACGTGGTAGTGGGAACACCTGGTCGTGTCTATGACATGATCAATCGCAAGGTGCTGCGCACGCAGTCCATCAAGTTGTTCGTACTGGATGAGGCCGATGAGATGTTGTCTCGCGGCTTCAAAGATCAAATCCAGGATGTATTCAAGATGCTGCCGCCGGATGTCCAGGTGATCTTGCTGTCTGCCACCATGCCACCAGATGTACTCGAAGTGAGCCGTTGCTTTATGCGTGAGCCAGTTAGCATTCTGGTTAAGAAGGAGGAGTTGACCCTTGAGGGTATCAAGCAGTTCTACGTGAACGTTAAGCAGGAGAACTGGAAGTTGGGCACATTGTGCGATCTGTATGATACGTTGTCCATTACCCAGTCGGTTATCTTCTGTAATACCCGTCGCAAGGTAAGCATCCAATAACACCAAGAGATTAACAGACTTTATATACATATATGCTATATATATCTATTCAATAATCTATTTTGAAATCTATTTCTTGCCGATTGACTTTGTGTTTTCTTGAGACCATCTTCAATCGAGTGGAGACAATGATTCTGCTTTGCCAAAGAACTTGCCAGCTTATATGATTTACTATATATTTTCTTTACCAATCAGGTCGACCAGCTTACCCAGGAGATGTCTAACCACAACTTTACCGTGTCGGCCATGCATGGTGACATGGATCAACGCGATCGTGAGGTTATCATGAAACAATTCCGTTCGGGCTCTTCCCGTGTTCTGATTACAACCGATTTATTGGCGCGTGGTATTGATGTGCAGCAGGTGTCGTTGGTCATCAACTATGATCTGCCGTCGAATCGCGAGAACTATATTCATAGGTAAGCTATCTCTACTGGCCTAGCCAGACACAATTCTCTCCTTAATCTGTTCATAACAAACTCTTCTTTTTTGTTTATTTATTATAGAATCGGTCGCGGTGGTCGTTTCGGTCGCAAGGGTGTTGCGATCAACTTCATCACAGATGATGATCGACGAATCCTTAAGGATATTGAACAATTCTATCACACTACTATTGAGGAAATGCCTGCTAATATTGCCGATTTGATTTAAATATTTTGTTGAGCAAAAAAAAAAAAATAATAATAATAAAATACAAGAAAAATAAACAAGAAAAAGTGAGTGAGCTACAGCAAAAGAGTTGCATTAAAAAAGTGCGCAAAATATATTTAAAAACAAAATAAGAACTTTAAAACCTAAAATCACGTTAAATATTTATTCAAACAACAATACAACAGCAGGAGGAGCAACAACAACAACTGCAACGGCAAGGCGAAAACAACAACAACAACAACAGCAACAACTATAATAATCATTTGCAACAGAGACAAGAACAACAACCGCCGGCTGGCCCTTTGCCCTATTCCTAATTAATTAACCAAACCAACAGAAGACCAGCTGTAACATCAATTTGAATACTGCGTCGTCGACAAGCAACAAACAAGTCTAAACTTTAAACGCTAAAACTGGGATATACCAACAACAACAGCAACAACACGAGGACAACATCTTTCGATTTGTGTGTGTGCAGCAAACAGCAACAACAACCGCAACATTGTTTTAGCCTTTTCTAGAACTATTGATAAAAATATATTAAAAAAACAAAAAACAAATTATATGTACACAATTTTATGTTTAAATATAACACATACAGTCTAAAAATAACACCCAGCAGCTGATCAGTCAGCCAGGTGACGCCACAGCCACCCACCCACTCACCTCACCTTCCCTCCCCCACACCCATAGTTAAGAAGATCAAGATAATGCAGCAATCTCAAACAAAACAAAGTGCAACACGCTGTGCCGCATATCATCCGCACGCCAGCAACTACAGCAGCACCATCCGCTTGGTGCAACGCATCGGTTATTTGAGCATAAATTTAAACAAATTACTTGAAATGCAAAATTTAAATATTGTACTACTACACAATTATAAATTATTGTATAAATGGCTAACAAAAGGCACCTGCTGTGTATTCATTTCGATTTCGGCAGGTAGAATCGTTAAGCGAAGGCAGCTGCTATTTGCACCTGCGATTTCAAAGTCGCACTTTAAAATTGAATTTTTGAAGCAATAACTATCGCGAGTTGGCAGCACTGTATAAAAAAACATACATCTGGTTTGTTATCGATATTCCAAAGCAACCATGTAATTTTGGCATCTACCAACACTACTCCTTGGGTGGCTTGCCGCTGCTGCGGCTTCATTTACAATTTTCACTTTGCCGATGTCGCGTTGTCGTCGCTACTTTTAAGAAAGAGTAAAAAAAAACACCTTTTAGTTTGTGACCGCCGCATCGGTCGATAATGCCAAAGCGCTGTGTTTAAGCCGTCACATTTAACTCTCAACAACAGGCCACACAGAACAACATCTATACAGACAGTATAAAACCAAATATATTTTAGAAAAAGAAATGGGCCAAAAAGTGTCGCGCAACGACTTCGAATGGGTTTACACGGAAGAACCGCATGCCTCGCGTCGCAAAATTATACTCGAGAAATATCCGCAAATCAAGAAACTGTTTGGCCATGATCCCAACTTCAAATGGATTGCCGGCGCCATGGTGTTGACCCAAATTCTGGCCCTGTTCATTGTCAAGGACTTGTCATGGCCGTGGCTATTGTTGATGGCCTATTGCTTTGGCGGCATTCTGAATCACTCGCTCATGCTGGCCGTACACGAAATATCGCACAATCTAGCCTTCGGCCACAGCCGTCCCATGCACAATCGCATTTTGGGCTTCATTTGCAACTTGCCCATTGGACTGCCCATGAGCATATCGTTTAAGAAATATCACCTGGAGCATCATCGGTAAGTTAAAACTAATTCTGACGAATTTATGGTTGACTCGATGACGTTATTTATATACAATACACATGCGCTATGTGCTATATACGTACATATAAAAACAAATTAAATCTTTGTCCATGTATTTGCTTTCGGGGCGTAGCCATGTGAGAGCTTTTCCCGCTGCCCGCACCCTTCTTGTTAGCTAATAGACCGGCAGGGCCGCTTTGCAACACTGCCCAAAGGCCGCACGTCAAAAATTTCCCTTATAAAATGTCTCTTTCTCTCTATCTCTCTCTCTCCCTGATAAGCTGCCTTAAAATTCAAAGAATAAAGCCATTTAAAGCTTTTTGGTTGTAATTCATGTGCTATCGACGTATATTTGAATAATACTTCCTTTTGAAACGTTCGCATTTGTGAGTCAACAATAAATAATATTCAATATCTGGGGATTTGCCTATATAACATCGATAGCGCGTTTATGATTGCGATAAGATTTGAAAGTTTATAAGGTTTAAACTATTTTATTCATATCAGAAAAGTTCGTAATTGAATAACTGTTTCAATTGGTCACGTAGCTGGCCATAATATTTTTATTTATTTATTTATTTTGTGCAAAGCAACTAAGTGTTTGCGACCCCTATCTGAGTCATTCGCTCTGGCTATCTGTCGAGTATTCTGTGTGCATTTATTGCCGGCACTTTGGCGGGCCCCTCGAATGCCGATTTAATGAGAGTGTAGCAATTGATTTATTTGTTAGGCAATTATAAAAGAGGACGGAGACGGAGAGTACGAATAAGTATGTTCTTATAAGCTCCCCTTGGCTATCTTATCCACTATCTCGAGTCCAAACAAATCTTATCTTTGAAGGTAAAATGAAGGAAAATCTCACAACATTTGTCTGTTACGCTAACAGAGTAGGCAATTTAAACTTACAGACAGATGGCTTTATAAGCATGTTAACTCTTATATTGCGCCTTGGGCATATGATCTATGCTGTTATTGCACTGTTATTAACATTTTGATGTAATAACACAATTTTAACGGATATTTTAATTGGATTTGCAATTGGCAAGAAAGATGTGTTTTAAGGAAATTCTTGGATCCACTTAATAACAGACCAGGTGTGCGCCGTTAATCTTTATGGTCATTGAATTGTCCGGCTCTTTAAGCCGGACACTAATATATGGATAGATAACCCACAACTGAGTCACATGCCGAGACGTAGAGGTTGGCACATTCGGCTCGCGCGTGTCTGGGACACAGGTGCTAATGATTAGTGGGTCGAGTTTATCTTATCTATTAGTTGCTTGAATGCCTTGTTTATGGTGCCAATACCCGAATGATAAGGCAAACAAGTTTTTCAAATGGAACAGTATTTGAAGTTTAATGCAAAACTTTTCAGTTTAGATAGTTTAACTTAATCTCAAATGGTCAAAAATCTCTTTGAAAATCTCAGAGATATCATATTATATGATGATAGATGGAAGTTGGATTCTGTTTTAACAAGAGTCGAGCTCATCTCGCAGAAGAAGAACCAAAAACAGAATTTTGTTTAGAGTTTTGGAATTTTTGTGCGGCTTTTTCTTTGGCAAATTGATAAAACTATTGACAAACATAATAAAGATAACGTTTGGTATTTGTTGCTATGCATTCTGGTTTCCCCACATAAATCATAATTAATGCGTCAATTTTCAATTGTTTATAGGTAGAGTAAAATGACAAACACAATATCTGATTCATACTATAAAACAAAATCGCCTCGGTCTAGACCTACAAAGAATGCTCAGAAACTCTCCCAAAATTGAATATACGATAAGGAAAACTCAAATTCGATTGCTTATGAGTGTTGACCACAATTCCGCTTGTCAAATTTAACCTCATGTCAAAGTGGGAGACAAAGACTATATAGGAAAGCGTTAAACAAATCGAAATAGTTGAGAGTTCTATTGAGAACATGCGGAAAATGAAGCTCTGATTACTTGAGGATCTCTTAAGTTTTCCTATTTATCGCGAACTTGGCCTATTTCCCCATTTAACAATTGTCTTTTTCTTAATCCTCACAGCTACCAAGGCGACGAAGTGATTGATACGGATATACCCACCCTGCTGGAGGCGCGACTATTCGACACGACCTTTGGCAAGTTTCTGTGGGTGTGCCTGCAGCCGTTCTTCTACATCTTTCGGCCGCTGGTGATCAATCCGAAGCCACCGACACGCCTGGAGATCATCAATACGATCATACAGCTGGCATTCAATGCGGCTGTCGTCTATTTCATTGGCTGGAAGGCGATGGCCTATCTGCTGATTGGCTCCATACTGGCGATGGGTCTGCATCCGGTGGCGGGGCACTTCATATCGGAGCACTATATGTTCGCCAAGGGCTTTGAGACATACTCATACTATGGCCCGCTCAATTGGATCACCTTCAATGTGGGCTACCACAATGAGCATCACGATTTCCCAGCCGTGCCCGGCTCCCGGCTGCCGGAGGTGAAGCGGATCGCCAAGGAGTTCTACGAGACAATGCCACAGCACACCAGCTGGACGCGTGTGCTCTACGATTTTGTGATGGATCCCTCTGTGGGTCCCTATGCGCGTGTCAAGCGGCGACAGCGCGGCCTCGCCTCCTAAGGCGACAATACAACAGTTCGCGGGTGCGGATGATGCAATGATTTTACTAGCGATTTCCTGGCATTATGTAATCTCTCAGTGTTTAGAACTAGAAACTTAGAACTTTGTTGTTTTTTTTTGTAAATGTTAAATCATAATTTTCACGAAATGCCTGCTTTTTTATGGCTGGCTGAAGTTTTGTTTGACTGCAAACAATTTGCAACAGTTGATTTAACGGTATTTATAGTATTAGAACATTTGAAGCTTAAGCGCTATTATTAAACTATTATTGTTACCTCAAAACACACACACACCCACACACAAACACACACACACAACCACACACACACACCCACACACACAGCCACACATAACTAAAGAGAGCGCATGTTAAATTTAGTAGGTAGTAAAGAAACATCTAAGTATTGTATATTTGGAAATTGTCGCCAACTATTTTTGATAGCCTCTTGTAACTGACATTCAAATACCAAAAAAAGGAAAGAAGAAAAGATGTGACTAAAAAGCAAAAGTGAAACTGTAACTAAAACCAACGTAAACTCAACTTCACGCGGCATTAGCTCTAAACAAAATTTATATATGTATATAAAATAAAGAAACGATTGCCCACATATACTCGTATGCGTGTGTAATAAAGAACACAACACAACAAACAGAAAATTGTTGAACATTTCTTGCTCAATTTCCAGCAGGTGATTATATTTTTGATATACATATATGCATGCATGTACATATATGTATATTAATAATTATATATTCCGTGTGTCATGTGAATCGGTTTTGGAACATGCAGCTCGCAATTGCCATTGCCTGATTGACTCCAATTGAAGCTGATAAAATGCTGCGTGCGATTGATAAGCGTACGATACAACACATAACATGCCCTCTATAAAGCTTCCACACGAAACACCTAATTGACCTTGTCTATTTTCTTGTTTAAAAAACATTCCATAATATCAAATGAAAAGTTTTCGCTATGAGCGACTTTTTAGCTTAACAAAGTGCTGCAACTTACCAAATTTGGATTATGAATGAATTTTTGATGAGGTTGAACAGAAAACAAAGTGTTGGGCTGACCATTTGGTGCTTAAGGGCATGGGCATTCATTTAAAGTTCATTACAAGCAGTTAGATACCCTGTAAAAAATGGTTTGCAATTAATCTTTTGCATATATGTACATGTTCATAGCTTAACATATGTATTATATTATTTCTGAATACATTTTAAATGTATTTTCGGTCCAAACTCAGAAGGAAAGGAGGAGGTATTCTAAAGCGAAACTCTATTTCTATCAAGAGAGTACATTTAAACTTTAGAAATCTATAGGAGCTTGGACCCAAGGCCCAAGAGAAGAATCACAGTAAAATTATCCATTATTCTTCTTCCTTGTTATGAAGAGCTGACAATCTAGAAAGCGGTACGTTTATTTACAACCGCGCGATAAGTCCAATACCATATTTGGCTCTTTTTTTGGCCTAATTGAGATAACGGCTGATCGGCAATAATTACGTTTGGGTGCATTGGGGACACAATCTTAAAATAGGTTCAATCGTGGCTACGAATTTTGTCAACAGACTTTTTCATGAGTCATTCATCAACTAGTACGTGGTTCAAGTGACAAGCGAGCGGATGTTCAAAACTGTGTTATCAATTCAAAGGCAAACAGTATGCCTTACGACTCTGAATAGGGTTAAATTCCTGTAGTGAAGTGTAACTCTGAAGCCGCGTTAACATAGTTTGTACAGTCTTTAAACGCTTTACCAACACTGGATCTGAAAGCTCATGGTTAATGCTTACAATGTAGTTTAAGTAGCTGGCAACGTAAATTTCACATATTCTACTTCATGCAAAGCAGGCAAAACACTTTTCACGACCAAAAAGTGCTTGGTTAGCTGTTGATTTAATAAACAGTTAAATATTTCTGCAAACTGTTGACGAAATATTTGTCATAAGGTTTGCCGTTTTGAGCTGCAATAATATTTTATGTTTACAAACAAGCAACGACGATATCTATTTCCATATAAAAGGTGTTATCGCAACGCCAGGTGCTTCCCATTAGTCTAGACTAAAGCCAACCATGCATACCTGCTAGACGGTAAGCATATTACCAAAACTATGACTAACTGCCAATTTGTCATTTGGCCTGGTGCACGTGTTGGCCCAAGCGTAGGTCAAATTCAGGTGCTGACAGTTATAGGTGAAAAGTTAGTGACATATTCATGCATTAAGCTTAACTTACAAAATATCTAAATGATAATAAGCTAAAGGAAAACACATAATGCTTAATTTCTTTTTTAAATACTATTTATATATAATTTATTTATATGTATAATAGAATTACATATTGGGGGGAGGGGGGTCTTGTGGAGGGGGCGGCGGCGTTAGGGTTTGATTTGTTGTGGATCGGGCTTGTTGAAAGAAATCGTACAGTGTTTGTTAGCTTAATTAAATAAAATGGTTGTGCCTTAATATGATAGGGTATTTATCTTCTTTCATTATTTATTTTCTTGATTTTTCGTCTCGGCTGTTTTGGATGTTGATAACCCGCTCGCTTTTTTGTTTTCTTTTCTTTTTTTACACGCTTAAAAAATGATTTTACAAAGTGTTTTTTCATCTTCTTTTTTCTACCGCATAATTCTAAGCTTGTTGTACGTAAAGAAGTTATTTTATTTTTTTTGTTGTTGATTTTTTGCAATTTTTTTTGGGTTTTTTCTTTAGTTTTTTCAAAGTGTGTTGTTCTCTAATCAATCAGCTTACTAGATTTAAATTAAAAATTATACATTTTTTTATATTCATTTTTATTTTAAATGTAAACTTAGCATTAGGGCTGCAATTTATTTATATTAAATGTATTATATGTTTGTATTTGTTGCATCATCAAGTTTTTTTGTTTTTGTTGGTTTTTCTTTTCTTCTTCTTTTGTTTAGATATATCTTGTGTATTTATGCTAGATTTTTTTGTTTTTTATATTTAAATCAATCGTTCTTTAATAGGAAAAACAAATAAAACATACAAGAGAAAAATTGTTTACAGCGCGCCAAAATTATCGCATATAAATTGGAAGATAATATATATATACACATATATATATGTATAAACAATTAAATTTTACTTGGCTTTTCACTTTAAGTAAACAGAAAAACTGTACAGAAGTAAAAATATGTAAATTGTTTTTGTTTTTTGTTGTTAAAGTTGTTCTTTGAATGAAATAATAATAAAAAAGAAACGTAAAAAGGCGCGCGCGTCGCACAAAACTTAAAGCGAACACAAACTGTAAATTAAATTAACAAAAACTAATAGTAGCAGGTAATGGTAATTAATTAATTATATGCATGTATGTAAATATATACCTATATATATATATTTACATAAGGTAAATATAATAGAACGTTAAACGAACGTAAAATGTGTACCGCGCCTACACATACAAAAACTTGTTGATATTTGCATTTTACAGTTCAATTGAATTTTCACATAATCAGTTACTTTTCAATTGTGTGTTTGCGTGTGTGTGTGTGTGTTAATTTTCTCCTCATATTTGCATTTTGAAATACGTTTGCGTTATAATAGCAATAATTAGTAAATATGTTCTACAAAAAACGTTTAAGTGACTTTTTTGTTTTACTAAAACTTAGTAAATACCGTTTAACGCATAACGTTGCGTGAGTGTTGGCTGCTCTCTCCTCTCTCTGTGTGTTCGTTTTGTCGATGTGTGTATGTGTGTGTGTGATAAACGTGTGTTTAAACACTGCGTTAGCAGTATATCGATAAATTACAAGCTTCAATCGAAGGTGCTGCCAACCGTTGTCAAATTGTTGTTGTTCTTGTTGTTGTTGGGTTGCTTGCGATCCAATCGGCTAGCTCTATTTTCTCCACTCTACCGCGCCGACTGCGCTGCTCGCTGCTTCCCTGGCGTTCCTGTGCTCAGTGTCAGGCTGCTGGTTGTCGTTGTGGTCACCGTTAGACTGCTGCTGCCGCCGGCGACGCCGACGCTGACCGTTTTCGAGCAGCGAATACAAATGTAATCATCGTCGGCCTTAATTTGACTACGATTCAGGCCCACACAGTACATGTGAAACCATTCGTTGCAGCCGCCATCGCATTGCACCCAGTCCACCTCACGTCCGGTTGGCTTATGGCAATTCTCGGCACGGCATTCCTCTTCGTCGTCCTCCTGTGCCGTTTGCTGTGTGCGTTGCGCATGCTTTTTCTGGCCGCCGCCGCCACCACCAGCACCACCTGTTGTTGGATTATTGTTTCCCGTTGTGGTGGGTGTGCTGCCGGCATTGTCGCTGCCGTTGTTGGTGCTGGTGTTATTGTTATTGTTATTATTATTGTTTGTTGTTGTTGTTGCTGATGTTGTTGTGGTGCGTTTGCGCTTCTTGTGGCCGGATGCCGGTATGGGCGTGGCGCCAGCTGCTGGTGTCGCTGCGCCCGGTGTCGTTGGTGTTGTTGCCGTTGTATTGCCACCGTTTGCCTGCTTGTTCTCCGCATCCGCATCGACGCCGGGCGAGCTGCTCGCCTTGCTGTCACTTTTGCGCACCGCTTGCGACTTTTTGCCCGGCGTCTGTTTGGGCGTATTCTGTTTCTTGCGCGGCACAGCCACATTGGCGCTGCTGGCATCATTGGAGCGACGTTTTTTATTGCGCACTCCCGTCTGCGCCGCGCCGCTGCCAGCGCCGGGACTCGGACTATTTTGGACAAGCAGGCTATCATTGGAATCCTCAGCGCCGCTGTGTATGCTGGATGAAGTGGTTGTTGCCAGTGTGCCTGTTGTCGCCTGGATTTGCTGCTGCTGCTGTCGGTGCTGTTGCAAATGTTGAGCGACACGTGATTTTGCCTCAGCTTGCAGCGTTGTCGGCGGCATCGTTTCCAGTATGCGCCACAGCTCGTGCGTCTCATCCAGTGATACCTCTAACAAATCGCCCTCCATCATAAGCTCCAGTAGATTCTCAATTTCGCTTTCCGAGAGCAGTTTTAAGAGATCAGTGCTGTTGCTGCTGCTGTTGTTGTTGCTGGTGGTTTGCACATTGTTAGTCGCCAGTCGCGGCAGCTGCTCGTCCTCATCATTGCTATACCCGTCCTCTACAATGCGAAGCCGGCATTCATCATCGTCGTCATCGTCATCCACATCATCCCCATTATCCTCGTTATCTGACTCGGAACGCCCCGCATTGTTGGCTTCCTGCTTGGACAGATTGTGCGTACGTCGCGGCTTCCTCGGACTGCTTATGTTGCCCAGCACGGCGGCGCCGCAGCTGGTGCTCTCCGTGCGACGCTTCTGATGTTGAGCCAAAATGGCATCTAGAGCGGCGCTGACGTCGGGACTGCTGAGCGCTTTGCGTGCGCGATCCTGCCAGTTCATGGCACGCTCCGCCAAACAGCGCAACGCCTCATCCTCAGGTAGACGTATGGGCAGCTGTTGCAGCTGCACGAGCAGCGGCAGAATGGTCTCCAAACGTGGACGCTTCGAGCGCACACAGCTCGGACACAGCCACTTATCTTGCGCCGGCATTGATGCACCTCCCCCATTAATTGCACCTCCATTACCATTCCCATTTTGTTGGACCATCAGTGGCTGGGCATCCGGAACCGGGGGCACGCAATCCTCGTGAAACCAATCGCGGCACAGCTGGCAATTGTGCATGAGGCCACGAAATTCGGACTTGCATAGACAGAAGACGTCGCGCAAAGGATTCTTGGTCATATTCTGGCGCCTTAGATCACGCATATCGCGCAATTCCTGCTCCTCGGCATGCTTGAAGCTGGCCACAATTTCGGCGGGATTCTTGTCCTTTAGGAAATCATCTTTAAAACGCGGCTTGAGATCCGAGTCAATATTGATGGCATCTGCACGCGGCATCAGCACCTCCAGCAGCGTATAGAATGTACCTTTCTTCAAGAACGCACGCGCCGTATTCTCCTTCCACTGATGTGCACTACTCAAATGACCCTGCATACGACCGAGCTCCTCCAGCTGGATGGGTATATTGAGGCCACGATCGATCATCGCCTCCAGCGTGTGACAGTAGGTGACGTGATTATTCTGCTGCAATTGTTCCACGGCACGCAGCCATTCCCGTGCCTTGCGTAGTGCATCCTTTAAGACACCATGCGACGGCACCTGCCCATTGATTTCGCTGGCGGACTTGAGAAACTGCTCAATCTCGGCCAGCTCATGCTGCTGATTGAGTCGTCGAAAATATTTAGCTGCCTGTGATTCCCATGCCTCGATTGCGGCGCCAATTTGCTGCAGTTTACGCATCTCACGATCCACATACGGATCGGTCGGATCCAGATCAGCAGCTGCCGTATGCAGCAGGTTCTTCACATCTTTGTAGGTCAGCTTCGAGCTGGTCTCGCGCAAGCCCTGTGAACGTTTGTACCATTTGCATTGTTTGAGTCGCTTCTGCAACTGATCCAGCTGCTGGAGCTCAATGCGCAACGAGCTGCCCTCATTGATCAGCGTCTCCAAATCGTTCTCCTCGAGCGCCTCAAGCGACAGCTGCAGCTGCGAATCGGCGCGTTCCACAAACTGTCGTCCCAGCACAAGCAGCTCACGCACCGAGGCTCCCTCATCGATGATGCAGCACAGATTATCGATTTCCTGTACAAACAACTCCAGCTCCTCCATGGTCAGCTTATATTGTGCTGCTTCCTGATTGTGATCGGATCGGGTGCGCACCTTCAATATATACAATTCAAATAAATTGTGGTTTTGATTAATAATCTACAGCTATACATATATTTATGTATTCCATGTATATATAATTATTATATACCATAAGTATATATGTAAATATCTTTATAGGGTCAAAGATTTGTCCTTTCTAGCGCCTATAAAATGAAAAATACTCAGGTGCTGGGTATGTATCAAAATTTCTCGAGTAGAATTGTGTCCATACGTAATTTCGTACAGTTAAAAAAAAAAAACAATTTTGAGCATAACAAAAAAATTTGTGACTAAATAAGAAAATATTGTGTAATTATATAAAAAATTAATTAAATTCCATTTGTAAGGATATAAACTATATATGCAATTAAATCAGATCAGTTCAGATAAGTTTTAAGAACAATCTCTTACCTTATTAATGCCCAGCTGTTGTATGACCGTGACACATTTCTCGGCCTCAATGGCCGCTGCATTGAGCCGATCGATGAGCAGGGATGAGGGAAACTTTTTGGTCTCGGCCTCCTTGCAAAGCTCCTGCAGCTCGGACAGCGTAACCGATGTGGGCGTGTGTGCATCGACAATGTCGCGACAGCGGGATAGCCAACGCTCAAAGCTGTGCGCCTTAACCTTTAACTTTTGCAGCATGAGCGGCATCTCGTCCAGCGTATATCGATAGATGAGCGTATGCTTCTCTGGCGCACAGCCGCAGAGTACGGTATAGTGGCGCAGGCAGACAATCAGCTTATCGTTGCACTCACAGGCAACGGCCGATAGAAAGCAGGTGGTGTTGCACTCCTGGCAATGGCGCTCATCATCGTTGACCAGTTCGAAGGCGCGACGTTCGGCGCGTGTGACGCCCCATTCCAGCAGAGATTTGCGCAGTTTCTTTTCCGTGTCGACCATCTCGGCCATGTCTATATAGCAAGCGGTGGCAATGCCAAAAGTCAGCTTGGCCGGCTCCAAGGCCATCTTGCAGACTAGCTCATCGTGCGAGAACACACAGAAGCGACGCAGCATTGAATAATGATTGACGCATTCGCGTCCCATTTTAAGCCAATCTGCGGGCGCAAAGTTGACGGCCTCGGCGAAATTGTAGCCCTGATTAAAGCCGGCGTGATAGGCGCGCGGAAATGTTATGACAAATTCGCCGGCATGTTGATCGGTACGATAAACGGGCACACCGTTGTTCATCAATATATTGGGATTCATAATCGTGACCAGTTGATGCAGCAAATCGGGCTGCGAGGAAAATAGCTCGGGCGCGGCGCGTTTCATGGTCTCCTCGAACTGTTCGGCACAGGAGCCGGGCACACCGTACCAAGTCTTTGGCTCGCCCCAATGCAAATAGTTAATCGAATAGCTCCAGTGATCCTCGTTGTGCCAGCAGAAGGCAGCAAAGCACATGCCCACATACATCCAAGGCGCATTCATGCCGCTAATATCAGCATTGATATGCCCTAGTATTGAGTCCTCCAGCAACGGTAGGTTATTTAAATTCCAGCTGGATTCGGCATACTCCTGATCACCGGGCAGCAAATAATGGGAGCTCTTTGTGGGAAAACCAGAGCCATGATCCATTGTATGCAAATCAGCGCCATATTCCACAGTCACATCCTCATCAATTGAGGAGACAATACGCCAGAATTCGCGCTCCACCATCTCCGTGGGCACCAAGTGCACCGGTTTGCGAAAATATTCCTGCTTGAACTGATCGGCCATCTGACCAAACTGCTGCAATGTGTACTCACGCTCGGCCTGCTCGAAACCAAAAGCTTCCTGCGGCTTGCTCACCTCCTCCACAACGCAACGTGGGCACAGCCATTCACCTGATCGATAAAACAACAATAAAGAAATATTAGAATTTACAAAAAGCATATATAAGAAGATACCAGACCAGGGTAATCACATGAAGATAATAAATGAAATGCTGAGCTCGAACTCACCTTTCGGTATGCTGCTCAATGGTGGCAACAAGCAGAAGGTATGATAGCTATCGTCGCAACCGTCACAGAGCAGCATGCACTCCTCGACGTCGCCGCGATTGCAGATGTGACAAATGTACTTCATGAGCGGATCGATAAGCGGTTGCTGTGGCTCTGTGCTGGCTTTCTTTTGGGTGGCACGCGTGTTGGGTGCAGGTGTTGTTGCCCCACAGCCGGCTGACTGACCAACGCCAGCGGCACCACCACCAGCAGCATTGACTGCATTGAAGCTGCTCAAAAGGTCGCGTTTAAAATCTTCCTTGGTTTCTGTTTTGATGGTGACTGCAGCAGAGCCTGGCTTGACCGTGGTTAGGCCACAGCTGGCATTTGAATTGCCAAAGCGCTTGGAGCGACGCGTATTGTTTTCATTTGGCGGCGCGATTTGCTGACGTGTGGGTATTTCATGGGCCTTGTAATCGGTGCCAACATCCTCGAGCTTGACGGGCGTTGCGTTCACGGCAGTAGGTGCTGAGCCAGGACCCAATACCTTACCAGAGGTGTAGACCTCAAACGGATGAAGTATTCGCTCGTAGTGGGCTTTGAGTGTGGCACCAACACTTTTGCTGGATGGATACTGCATGCGATTGGCCACTTTGGCCCATTTGCGCTCCTTGGTGGTCTGCTCCATGCCGCCCTCCTCCTGCACAATGCGATGCAGAGTATATAGATCTAGAGCCTTGCGCTCCACCATGGGAATTTTCAGGGAGGAGCCTTGCAGCTCCCAGAATTTGGCGATTTGATCCAAAAAATTTAATTTGACACGTGTCTTGGCCTCCAATTCATTGAGACGCTGAACGCGTGGTACAAAACGTAACTTATCCACATCGACAGCAAATGGCGGTGACCATTTCTCCGGCGGTAATATCTTGGCAATGCCACATTTCTCAGCTATGGAGCGTATTTTGCTAATGTATGCCAATGGATTTTTAAACTCCTCCGCTGTCGGCCGGAACACTGGACACTCGGGCGGCGTATCAAAATGGAATTCCTCGTTCTTGCCCTGATCAAATTTATTGCTGCTATGCGGCTTCGTGTGCAGCGACTTCTTGTGCACTGTGGGCGTTGGATGCGGACAGCTATTGTGATATTTCTTGCTGGCCGAAACACTGCTGCTGGCATGATTCATCGGCACGCTGGGCATGGGGCGTTCAGCGGAGCTGGGAGTCGCTCCTGTTGCTGCTGCACCACCTCCACCGGTAGCTGCACCGCCGCCGCCACCGACTGATGTTGGCATTATTCCTGTTGTTGCTGCTGAACCATCGTTGCCCGTTGCAGCTGATTCGTTATTATTATTATTATTGTTGTTGTTGTTGATATTGTTGTTATTATTATTGTGGTTACTGTTGTTGGTGTTCTTTTTGGCCGACTCGCTGCCACTGCCACCGGTTGAGTTGCGTGTGCGCAGGCGTCGCGCTGGTGTTACGGTACCATTGGAGTTGCTATTACCGCCTCCTGGGCCGCCGCCAGTGGCGCTGGCGGCTAGATTGTCCGCCTCGGCTTTGGCGGACATGTGGGGCTTTCGATTTCAAATGAACTGCTGCAACGGCTGCTGACCCTTTGTTCAGCTCTGCAAAATGAGTATAGAATACCGTTTAGTGATCAACAATTAAAATATGGGATGCTATTTTGTATATTTATTTTTCAATAAACGCGTCTATTAGTTCTATGTACTTTCTAGTTGCTCGCTCAAAATCACAGTTATTAGTAAATTGTAAACTCATTGACTCCCGTATACATTTCAGTTTGTTTTTTGGGGTTGAAAAATCCACAATCTCGACAGACATGGCCATTTTCTAGTTTTCGGCCTGCCTGCCAAGTGTGACCAACAAACAGGCACAGCTCAGAGTTACAAGTGTGTGTGTTTTGGAACACTGCTCAACACTGCGCCAAGAACAACCAGCCAACCTTTTTCATATGGTTTAAACGCATGAACGAACGCAAGTGAAAAGTTGTAATTGCAAGAGTATAAGTGAAAGAGAGAGAGAGAGGAGAGTAAACTCACACACACACAGAAACGCACAACCCCTCTCGTACTGGCACTCAGGTAGGTAAACAAAAACAGTAAACGGCATTTATAGAATTAGTGAGTATGTGTGTGTATGAGCGCCTCTCGTCGTTTAAACGTGGGGGTTGTGTGTCGTTCCATTCTGGCATTAAAATCGGAGACTATTCTACAAGCACACACACACACAAAACATACGAACACATGCAAGCACTTGCACTGCCTGCATATGCATTTGTATTCGGTTTAGTTCGTCTGAAGCTTGATTACATTATCAGCGTACGTTTTGATATTGATAAAAATAAAATTGCAATAATATAAAATGTATGTTTGCACCCTCAACATTTAAGACATTCAATAGCCAGACCATACGCAACTTGACATGAAGCACAAAAATGCATCGGATCATCTATAAATAAGCCTCATAATATATAGTTTTATAATACTATATCCTTTAAAACAATTAGAACTATGTTTATAAATTTTAAAAGAAAACACTGACCACTTAATCCAAAATATCTTCAATTATTATTATTGGGAAAAAATATTAAAAGCTTTTTGAAGCAAACACATTTAATTCCTGTTTTTTACCTGCCAAAGATGATCGCTCACAAGATATTTGGAATATATAAGAAAACCCACGGGAAAACAAAAATTCAATGGAAAATGTAAGGAAAACTCTGGTTACTAAAAAAAAATAAACCGGTTGAACAAGGAGGCAGTCCAAGTGAGATTAGTAGAGATTTTTTTTCTCGAATAAAGATACTGGATCAGGTATAATCTACTATATTTCTTATTAGCAAAGTCGTCAACTCTTTCTGCAACTATAATTCTATTATAGATATTTAGTAAACGAGTTTTTTGTATACAGGCTAAAAAATGACAGGTAGGTAAGGTCATGACTGTTGACGTCTCAGCAGCTAGAAAACAAATTTCATTTTTAGCATTATTATTTCACTGCAACAAGACCGAGCCCGCCCGCGCCCCTTTGCCAAATTAAATCAATATTCAAATTAAATTTCGAACGCGTGGCCAGTTCGCATAGAAACAAACTGGAAGGCCAAAGCTTTCATGAGGTCTTCAACAAATAAATAACATTTAAGAAAACTGTTAGCACAGTAACAAATATCGATAAGCAAATATAATCTATTGTAATGCGAATTTGTGGTACAATGTTTCGTTGAGTTCTGACACACAAGTAGATGGGTGGATAAAATTTCACGCAAATTATGGAAAACTTTCTTTTAATAACGTTTGTTTGTATTTCGTCGGACATATAAACATGTCATCAGATGGAAAATCTTACCACCTGTCAGTGTTGCCAACTGTTTCACCGGGTGGCAAGCAAATCGCAAAAATGGCACACTCACACTCTTACACACACACACACACACACACACACACACACACACACACACACACACACACACACACATAAACAGATGACAAGCAAACGCGTCTACGTGATCAAAGAACACCTAATGCTCACTAGGGGCCGACGGGATGGGGGTGGCTTTTTGAGCTTGCGGCGGCGTAACGTGAGAGAGTGTGAGTGAGCAAAGAGCGAAGCAAATGTGCGAGTGGGAGTTAAGTTTAGATGCAGCGCACAATTGCTGCGTTGGTAATGTACATCGTATGGCATATTATTTTATTTAGTTTTCTTTTCTACACCAACACTATCACAAGCACAAGCACAGGTCATACATACATCATCATACTTTGACAAAACTAACAAGAGGAGTTCAATTAATATTCTCGCACTTTTTCTTTTGTTTTTGTTTTCATAAATAAATTGTGTGTGTATGTGGCGCATGTTGGAATCGTGCAACAGGAAAAAATGAATTTGTTGCATAGAAAAGTGGAGCGCAAAACATACGAACATAAAATAAATATACAAACATACATATTTATGTATATGTTAGTATGTACACACCTTATTCAGTGTGCATGTATAACATAACGACCGATAGCAACAGAACTTACCAATTCAATGCATACATATGTACGTACTTACATGCGTACATATACGATTTGTACATACACGCGCACATCCATATGTAAGAAAAATTGTAAAACCATTTGTTCTTAGGAGCGCACGCACTCAAACCGTTGGTTTAGCTGTTACTGCTGCTGGAAAAGCTCTTGTGTCCAACATTAATTGCGTATGTTTTTCCAGGCAAAACTACTGGGCACAAGCAAAATGTTTATATTTATTGTGTGATGAAATTGAAATGGTAAAAGAAGCCATATTGAAAAACGTCGGTGTCGGCATCGACGCCGGCAGCGACGTTAAAGTTCCGGTTAAGGTTTTTTTTCCAGCGTCCAAATAGACAAAAGGAAGCCGCCGTAGCAGTCGCTGGGCAAAAAAGCTTTGCTTTTGGTGGTTGTTGTTACAGTTTACACACACACACGCACACACTTACAGAAAAGGTTCGCATATATATAAGTGGGGCGACGTTGCCACCACCACCCCAAAAATGAAAAAGAACAACGTCAATGCAAAAAGCAGGGAGTAAGCAAGCACGAGAGTAAAGTGTGAGTGTTGTGTAGTTTTGTCATTTCCTTGATCAGAACGACAGACAGACAGGCAGACTCTCTGCGTGAGAGCAACGGGTACCGTATTTCTGTGTATGTACAAATGAGAGATGGCATAGGGAGTGCGTGAGTGCGTATGCTCTGCATGTTTATTTTCCCTTCATCTTTTCTTGCCACAATTATTTTTTTTTTGCTTTAATTGACGTTTGCAAAATTATTGATTGGTAAAATGTGAACGCTGCACGCTTGCCAACTATCAGAATTTCACAAAGTTGCCAACGACTTTTTTGTTGCCATATTGATCGTTAGTTTTTCTGTGTGTGAGTTCGATGAAAATAATTAAAGCCTAACAGCCGCATGCTGTTTTAATCTAAAGCGCCTCACGCACACAAAAAGGGGTTTTATATAATTTCCATTTTCAGCCGAGCACACACACACACACTAAATTTACACACACATGAGCGCGCACAGGTATACGTTTAGAACCACACAACAGTATTTCTTTATACATACATAAATATGTATGTATGTTTAGCGAAATTAGCACTAAATGTCTTTTTACTTTGTCAAATGCAATTGATTTAATGTACTTGGCTTAGCTGCATCTGAAAACACTGTTCATAAAACTGTTTTTCGTTGCCAACCAAGCCCAGTAACAGCAGCAGCAGCAACAACAACAACAATGTCTACTCCAAATAGTAAGCAGTTAACAAACGTTGACGTCGACGTTGTGATTTTTACGCACTGTCCACCATATTGCACATTGAAATGTTTTATGTTTGTATGTATAATATATGTTCAAGCGTACTGTGATGTGTGTATGTGTTTGTGTGTGCCTGTGTGTGTAAATGCAACACTGTACTTTTACAATATTATATACTTTGCATAATTAGTAAGTGGCCTGTAATTGAAATTGATATTTCAAGCGTGGGATCACAATATTTGTAGGGATTAACTGCGCTAGACACACACACACGCACGCACAGGAGGCAGGCAGCGACGTTGACGGCAACGTCTCTGCTATGATGGCGACCAAAGGCTGAGAACGCACTTTACAACGTTGCTCCACTGCCTCTCTGTTTGCGTGAGCTTTTGATAAATTCACAGAAAATTCACGAAAAATATTGTTTTAATTCTGCAGCAGAGGTTTGCCTTCATAACTATATTTTCACTTTTTATTATAATTTTTTTTTGTAAACTGCGCTGCTAGCAGTGGTCGCAGCAGCAGCCGCACACATACAAGTTTTTTTCTTTGATTAAAACGCGGGGGGTTGATTCCAATTGTCTTTTCAGGGCGCACTTATTAACTTTAGACTTTTCATAGGGTTTCGCTTGATTTGTTGCAACGTTTTGGGCTTGGCGTTTTATATGCATGCGTTTTTTCCATATTTCGCCTGCTAATTAAACATTTTCAGCTTCAGCCATCAGCGAAACTCACACACGCACGCATACACAGAGGGTAGAAGTGGAAGAAAACTAAACTCACTGTCGTCATAGGTAATGGGGCCGAGCACGCTGTTTGTATGCGTGCACTTGCCCAAAATATCTCATAGATCTACGCACACAGCACTTAATAAATTTTATTTGTATTGAATTGTAATATTTATTTTCTTGGTACTGATCTTCTCTACTGCCTTTTCAACTGCACACGACGATGAAAATCAGTGTGGCTAACTATTGTGTTTATTTAAATACCGCAGAGCTGCAAGAATACATACAGAAAATACCAAAGTTAATATGTTGGCTGGTTTAAATGGGGGGAGTATATTCTGTTAAGCAGGCAAGAAAATATGTTAACTGCTTGAATAATTGTGTTGTTATGCATGCGAAAATGCTGTTAAGTGAGGAGTATTGATGTTAGCTGGTGGAGCAAAATGTTCAGTATAATCACAAATACTGCGAAATAAAGTAGTTGCAAGCAAATTCATGTAGCAGTTAAAAACAATGTGGCAACACTAATAGTGAGACTAAGGCGACGTTAAAGCTTGCAGTTTACAGTGTGATGTTAATAACATACGACTCAAAAAGGCTACAACTATCATACTTCTCGCACTAGCCTACAGGTTTTCTTATTTGTTGTTTCCGTCGCACAATTGCTAAGTCGAAAATCTGTGTGGCTGGTAAACACAGCTTTTCGTTCTAGTAAAATAAAACGAACCCAGTCATTAGTTATAGTTTAAAAAACAAGCATAATCATTCCGTAGCATTTAGATTAATTCAGTCGAGTTGTTGTTGCCGCCATCGACTCTCGCAAAATGCCCGCAGTGCGCAAATACCGTCGCGAAACAAGTGAAATCAGTTGCTGCCTCAAATATTTGCTCTTCACCAGCAATGTACTTATCTGGCTGACAGCACTTCTTGTGCTCGCCATTGGCATTTGGGCCTGGATGGAAAAGGATATGTTCCGTAACATCAGCAAGCTCACGTTTATCGCACTGGATCCCGCTTTCGTGCTCATCATATTGGGCAGCATCACCTTTATGCTGGGCTTTATGGGTAGCGTAGGTGCACTGCGCGAAAATACCTGCCTCTTGGGCGCCGTGAGTACAACACAATAAATAATTTGCTCTCAATAAATAAGTAAAGCTTATGCATTATTTATTTACAGTATGCCATATTCTTAAGCGTGCTGCTACTGAGTGAGATTGGCTTTTGCGGGCTGGCGTTTGTGCTCAAGGACAAAGGCTGGGTATGTTGTTATTGCTTGCGATTGGTATGCTGCTTACCAATTGGTGGGCAAAGCTAAATTTAGCTTAACTAATGTAAACAAACCTTGTACATAACAAGTTCTTCCCTTGATTTTACTCAGATAACGAGCATTTAATGATAAGTTCTTTTAGTCAGATACTCTTACAGAGCAAAGGGTATGCTAATTGTGTCAAAGAATATATAAGAAACAATATAAAATTTTGATTAATATGTATGAGATCAATTTCTACAAATACTTGGCATAGAAACCTTTAGTAGTAATTGGGCACGATCAGGCTTTATCTTTGCCAGAGAACGGATAGGTCAAAAGTCCAGGTATTGAATGAAATCTGTTTATTTTAGGAGCTTAACTCTGCTCATATAATTGGCTCGGATAACCATATTAAATATCTGTCATAGGAACAATTGAGAAGTGTGCAAACTGTCGCCAAGTGAAATCCAAGAAACTGACATTTGATATTAAGACTCATCATAAAAATTTCAATTAAAAGAAAACATGTGTTCAGTTACAATGATTGCTTCAATGCATAAGACTATAAAGAAATATAATTACATTTGAATTAATGCAGCTAACTATATATTTATTTTATTCTTCATAGATTAAAGATCAGGCCACCGAGGGCCTGAGAGCTTTTATCAAACACTACCGCGAGGATCCCGATCAGCAGAATCTTATAGATTGGATACAGGAGGATTGGCTGCAGTGTTGCGGCATTGATGGGCCCAAGGATTGGGACAGCAATAATTATTTCAACTGCTCCTCGATCGCAATCGGTAGCCGGGAGGCCTGTGGTGTGCCCTTCTCCTGCTGTCGCCGGCGACCGCAGGAGGTTATCAAGAACAAGCAATGCGGCTACGATGTGCGCAAGGAGGGCTATGTAAGTTTATTAATGGCTCTCTCTCTTTCTCTCTGGTGATCTGCAGGCTTAATCCTTTTTATTAACAAACGCATGCAGCCAGTGGATAGAAATATACACGAGCGCGGTTGTTTGCGCGCTGGAGAGGATTGGCTGGAGTCGAATTTAATAGGCGTGGCTGCCTCGTGTGTTGCCCTGCTCATCACGCAGGTGCTGGCAAGAGCTGAACAATATTTATCTTGCTTATGTCTCATTTTTATATATTTCAATTATTATTATTGTTTTTAAGTTTATTGCCATTTGTTTGTGCTTGAGTTGTGTTCTGATTTGATTTCTGATTTTCTATTCACGGCACAGGGCATGGAGCTGTCCAAGATTATTTATGAAAAAGGCTGCGTCCAGGCTGGCGAAGAATGGATTGAGCATAATTTAATTATCATTTCCACGGCAGCTATCGGTGTTATGTTTTTCCAGGTCTCCGTTTGTTTTCGTTTATATTATTTATATGATACCTAAAGCGAGTGCAATTATTATACAACGTTTTTATACGCTTACAGATTCTGGGCATTTGCTTTGCGCAAAACCTACGCGCCGATATCTATACACAAAAATCCAAATGGCACTGACAAATGGCGCACGCTGCCCCCACAGCACTCTAGACAGGTAAGGACACAATCACAGTAACAACAATTAGCTCCAATTGAACCTAAGCTACAACAACTGAACAAACGACTCAACAACTACAGCTACAACTACAACTACAACTAAAACAACTACAATGCATTATCTAAATCTACGCTTCGGTTAGTTACCTATACTATAAATACCTAACTATATATGTATATGTATATGAGTGTCTACTAAACGCAAACGCAAACGCATTCCGTCTCTATGGACATTGACTAAACTATTAACTAGGTTGCCAAATTTTTTGCTGTTTTACGTAGGCTTCGTTTTACCCAACATTTTCTATACATTTTTACATAAAAAAAATGACCTAAAAGTCGAACGTGAGTAAAAAAATTAACTCGAAATGCAGCTGTGATATATTTTTAGTGAATGTATAGAAACGAGACAAAAAAAAACAAAAGACACAAGAAAAATTTATATATATTTCAATTGCAAAGAAAATTTGCCGCACAAAACGACCTTCGGCACACCGAAGCTTAAATACCCTAACAGGGCGTGCTTTAGAACTTTAGCAGAAAAAAAGGAACCAAATTTGATTCTTGCATTAATAAACAAATAAAATGAGCGAGACATTTGTTAACTAGGCTAAAAAAAATAAGCTGTAGATAAATGAATAAAGCTCTGTTTGAAGTCAGAAAATCGCCTGTAAGGGTATTTAGAACACGTCATGTCATTTCTTATGTAAGCAGCAAAATCTATTACTATGAAACCTAAAAAAAACAAAAAAAGAAAGTATTTTTTATAACACTCATGAACAAAAAACCAGAAACTTTTGCGTGGGGGCACATGAAAAATATATAAAAAAAAAACAACAAAAAAATGAAATTTAAAATAAATTTAAAGTAGTTTGCCAATTAGATTTTTTGACGAGCTTGCAAATATATAAAATTAAAATAACTAATATTATAAAATATATGTATATACATATATATTTTTGCATAACACATTTATTTTTCCGCTAATGTATTTCCTTATTTGCACTGTGCTGCAAATTTAAGCAACTTGTATTATTGCATAAGAGCCACGAAGCACGTGTTCGTTTTTGAGATTTTTCAAAATAAGACTGCTCTCGAATTGGTCGAAACAACTTTTGCACACAATGAAATAATGTTTGTAAACAAGTTTCCACGGCAGTTCGTTAACATTGAACAAAATATTGAAAATACGAGCGAGATACGAGATGAGATGAGATTTGTATGTATGTAAGATCGTATTTGAATATCTTGTAACACATTTAGATTAACAAATCCAAGGAGAAGATTCCGCTTGAACTGTAAATTAGCTCAGAAACAGGTGAAAAACATTAACTTATAGGCTATATCTGAGTTATTTATTCTATTGTATGTATTCGAATCTGTTGATGAACGTTTTATTTGTCCTCCCATTTAAACACTGCCCTAGAAAAGAAACCAATTTTAATATAAGATTTTTGTATAAAACCCCTCTATTTGTATCTCAAAGAATTTACATTTCAACACCAAAATGAGTCTCTAACATTTTTGAAATATTTTTGAGAATCTCAATACTCTACAAAATCGAATGACATTAATTGAACACGGTAATATCCCTCAAGACAAAGTATTTTTTACTGGATAATCTCCATTTGCCAATGAACACAATATTTGAAGAACTTAAGAAAAGCAAAAAACAAAAATTATGAGATCAAAAACTGCAACTAAGCGAAAAAGTTGAATTCACAAGCTAAAACTCAAATTTTGCAAAAGCAAATGGAAAATTTAATAAACATAAAGATAAGTCGAGAAGAGTCAATTGATAACGAGCTAAATTATAATAAATGCCAGTCAGTGAAAGAAATTAAACGAAATGTAATTAATTAAGCAATGTTTATTATAATAATAACAGCTAAGATTAGCAAATATTATAGCTTGACAAGGTTGTTGTGATCAATCAATAACTGCTTCTATTAAAACAAATAAAGAAAGGCTTGTAAATTACAGTAAAAAAGACAACGCCTGGAGTCTACTTTTGCGCCTCGCTGGACTGACCGTCCAGCTGAGCAACTGCATCGAACTGCACGGCCGGCAGCTCCGCACCGTTAAGGGTTTTATTGCAGCGTTGATACTCGAGCAGCACCAAAGAGTTTTGGCCCACTTTGAGCAGCTCGTTGGGCACGTAGAGCGTTATTTGTGGCCCGGCCAGTGGCCAGTAGCGTCCCAAATTGAAACCATTCACATAGGCCACACCCTTGCCCCAACCGGCGACATTCAGATAGGTGTCGCCCACCTCAGACACCTCAAAGCTGCCCGTATAGAGAATGGGTCCAGAGCGTAGCAAACGCTGCTGGGCAATTAACGGCTCCAGTTTAGCGTTCATCTCTGTTTGCTTCTGGCGCCATGCCTCTACGGTGTACGCCTCTAGTGGATAGCCCGTGGTTGTCCAGTTGTCCAGTGGCAGAGCACCGCCATTGTGCAGCTGCAGCGTTACCTGGCCAAATATGCCTTTGGTATCATTGGCGCGATCATAGTTGACGCGTCCCTGGTTCTCGACGAGCAGCTGCAGTGTGCTGCCCCAGCCTTTGCTCAGTGGCAGCGCATAGATGCGCGCCTCCCTCGACAGCGTGCCCACCAGCTGCTGGTCCACAAATACATGAGCCCGATCGCGCAGGTCGTTCACCTGCAGCAACGTTGGATCCAGATCGATGCTGGGCAGCGTTGTCTCGTAGAGCAGCAGGCCTGAATACTGATCCAGTTCCTCGAATGATTTGGGCTTATCAGATGTCACCGGTGTGCCGTTGGACAGGGCGGCGCGCCCCTCCGCCGAGAGCAGCTCCAATGCGGGCGTCAGTTCCACTTTGCCATAGGCCAAACGTTTGGCGGGATTTAGATTTATGTCGGGCAGCTCAAGCACTTCGCCAATCACCTGCTTGACCAGTTCATATTTCTGGGTCACACCTCCCGCCTCATCCATCACCGCATCGTAGTCATAACTGGTTATATCCGCGGTATAGCCAACGCTACCATCCAGATCATAATTGGCGCCGGCCGTAAAACCAAAATTGGTGCCGCCAAAGAACATATACAGATTAACGCTGGCATTGTAGCTGAGTATGGTCCTGAATATGGTAAATGGGACAATTGTTAGTGCAATTGAAGATTATTAACGAGTTTATTTTAAGGTACTTCAAGGCGTTGGCCACCTCCTGACCGTCGCGTCGCTGATTCGTCTCTTGCCAATGGGTCAGCCAGCCAGGATAGAACTCCGAGTTGACCAGCGGTCCTGTGGGCTGTACTTCGCGCAGTAATTTCCAAATATTGTCGATCTCGTAGACTGGCAAATGAAAGACGTGCGTACAATGAGACACAGATGGTATAAAGCAGTTCAAGTCAAGATTTAAAGGTGCGTCGCTTCTTCTTTATACTACTTTAGGTATATCTTTATTTTTGCACTCACCGCGATCGATGCCAAAGTCCGTGGTAGCAAATACATTGTCAATCTTGCCGCAGTGCATCCGTTCATTGGGTATATCCACGGTGAACATCAATGCCTTGTTTTCCACATATTTATCGGTCTCATCACGCAACCAATTCAAATAGTCATGATCGCAGGCGTTGAACGCACCGTATTCGTTCTCCACCTGTACCATAATGATCTTGCCACCGTTGCCGATAAACAAATGCTTCAGACGTGGCATTAGCTGCTCATACCATTTGCCCACCTCCGCTATATAGTTGGCATCGTTTGTGCGCACTTTAATATCCGGATATTTGGTAAACAGCCAGTGGGGCAGGCCTCCCTGTACGGGTTTGTTTCAAAGGGGTTGGTTAAGTTATTTTCGTATCCTGCTGAATGCCACTTACGTTATCTCGCTCGGCGCAGATATATGGTCCGGGTCGTAGTATAATATAGAAGTCCTCCTCTTGGGCTATTTCCAGAAACTTAACCACATCGGCGATGCCCTCCCAATTGTATTCGCCATCGTGGGGATTGTGCAGGGACCACTCAACGTAGCTGGGAAGGAGGCGATTAATTTAAGAAGCACAGACTTTGAATTTGACTAAACTAATCACTTGTCTGTCACCTCAACATAATTTAGCACCATTTATTATTCCAAATGTTTCTGTATTCGAATCATTTGACCTACTTGATGCTTATATACCAAGAAAAGCGTACGAAAGGCGAATGCTTGTACACAAAGTCGGGAGACTTTGTCAATTTATGTCCGTCTGAAATCTCTTCCTATTGGAAAAGGAGTGTATTACTTTTTGAATATTAAACAAATTAGACGCTTGTAAGAAAACTTTACATTTAACTTTAGTTTCTTTTTAACCAAAGCTAATTTGAGGCCCATCAAAATTTTTTTATTGCGCAGCTTTAAAGTTTGCCCTCTAGCAAAAGAATACTAAATTGTCAATTTTGTTCAATTACATTAATTTTTGTTCTTGTTTATCATCAGTTTGTGGGAGGCACAGTTATCAGAGTTATTCATTATTTTGATTCATAATTCCTAGCCCTACATTTGACCTTTCACAGCAAGCAATAGTCACGTCCTAAGTCCTACTACAGTCACGTCGCACGTCCTACTACAGTCACGTCCTACGACCTACGTTCACGTTCTACTACAGTCACGTCCACCAAAAATAAACCACTAGTGCTACTCACGTATCCAATGCATTGAGACCAGCCGCTCGCATGGTGCGCAAACGATTTCGCCAAGCATCGGGCAGAGCCCGAAAATAGTGAAACGATCCGGAGACATAACGAAATGGTTGTCCATTTAATAGAAATGTATTTGCCTGGTGATCAATGCTAAAGATGGGCACGTCCTGTTGGTGTTAAAAATCCAATGCAAATTCGGTTGACCTCGCAAAGTTTCACTCGAAAAGCTCACCTCGCTGACGCCGCTCCCGTTCCCGCTGAGCCCCACACAAAGGCCGACAGTCAGAGCGATTATCAAAATTAAAACACCGCCGATCATGGCCAATGTTCGCTTGCGAGTGCAGCGCAATTTGCCACTGCGCGGGCCACCGTTGACACTCATGTTAAATGGTGGGCTTTAAAGCTCGATCTCGACTTACGCCCTAAGCTTTAAGCTCGACTGTAAAGTTTATTTTCTTTAACAGCAAGTTTTCAATTACGACCGCCTCACAGCTCTGCGCGGCGCACAATGTCAATGGATGTCGGGTTCGGGTTGCTGGCTGGCACTTTGATCGGCCACTTTATGAATACATAAATAGTATTTATATTCTTATGTATTTTGATAAGTTCGCCTGGAGTGCCTGATAAAGCTAGTGTCGGGCTCAAGTTGAATGCACATCGTAATTGTTTTCAAACAATCACATTTTTCTTCCACAAGTGGGGTCTCATTATCGTTATTTCAGTATTAGTTGAAGTAGCTGCAAATAAGCATATCTATACTGATTTAAAAAAATCTAATCGATAATTCCCAATAGCCCAATAAAATTTGTTCATATTTTGTCCCGCATTACTTCACTCTTCATAATTCGAATCGTCTTCATCCTTTTCTTATCCTAACTAACTGATTGATGATCATTGCACTTTCTTATGAAAGTTTCGAATCTTAGGAATCAGAACTTTTTAAAAAGACTTTTAAATGTAACCCGAATCGTTTGCTCTTGGTGCAATCTTTCCCTTGCGCTTTCCCTATTTACTGTCAATAATTCCACTTAAATATATATTTTTTACCCTTGCCTTTATATATGACAGTTATCGCGCTTGTACTGCAAGGCACTCGTGATTATATGTTTGGAAGTGGTTTAAATGTTTCCTTTATTTTGTTTATTATAGTTTACCGCACTATCACTTATAAAATTGCAAAAATTATATTATGTCATCAGTAAATGGTTTACACTTGTTTAAATATATGTGTTTATGCACGTACAAAGATGCGTTTGATTAAGTGTATATTGTCGAATCTATAGTATGTTTAATACTCTATTTAGTTGAATACATGTGTTAAGTACTAGACTATAAATGCCTTTGGTAGTGTGCTTCAATATATTGGATAATGCCAACTCTCTCAGAGAATCAACATATGACTATATTTAGTTGTAAATACATTTTGATTACGTCCAGCTTGAAATTGTTGTTATTGTTAATTTAGGGAGTGTTTTAACAATACTAAGTAGTTTCCTTGGCTTAACTAAATTTTAAATATGTTTTCATTTTGTTATTTTTATAAATTATTTGAACTGTAACAAAAGTGCTTCTATTTTGGTTTTGTATAAAATTATACACACTTAGGCTGAGGTAGAAACAGCACGAAACTACAGGGGGTTAGAGCGAAACTGTGGGAGAGCTGGGATATAGAAGGTCTAAAGGACTAGTACAAGGACTTAGAAGTATAAATTTTTGATTGCGTTAAGTGTTATCAGCTTATAAACTAGAGTCCATATAATATCGTTGCTTTAGAGTTTTTTAAATTAGGCGCTGACGCTGCAAAATTTATCGGCCATCAGTGTTAGCACCTTCTCTAGCTTTCCATGCCGATCCTCGGGCTTAGCGGTGGCTCCCGAGCTGCCCCACAGGAACTTGACGTGAAATTCGGTGCTGAAAGCCAAAAAGAAACATGCTTTAAACCCAATAGACCAAGTTACAGGATATAGACTTACCGAAAAGCGTCCGCTAGTAGTTCATCTAATCTGGTGCTCGCCTCTTCCATAATAATCTTGGCATTCTTGCGATATAGATCCAAGTTCTTGAGAAAACCGCGTGATGCATCCAAATGCTGAAAATTGATGGACATGCCAAAATCGTCTGCCTTGGACTCCCAAGGCGCAATGCAGGTATTATAAAGCGCAGGACGCTCATCCACATTGCCATGATTGATAATATCCAGCACGGGCCTATCAATGAGCAGAGCATAGAGCAGCACATGGGGCACAGTTGTGTTCGGCGCCTGCGGATTGGAGGCCTCGTTCATGCTGCTTAGAGTGGGGCGCAGTTTGGCCTCGAATGTAAAAGCGCTGTCCGTATATTTTTGGCGCAGAATATGCCAAGCCTGGTCGAGTTTTTGTATCTGAAAAGTCGAAATTTATGGAGTCATAAGAATTCGATTGTCATTTCGAGGCTCTAGCCAACCCACCTGCTGCATGCACAAGCCCAACATAATGGCACAAAATCCGAAAAGATTGCCCAGCGCTGTTTTTGTTTCCACCGCAATTTGTATCCACTTGCTCAGCAGCTCGGCGCGATCCAAATCTGTTTGACAGGTGAGTATGGTCACGGCAACCATTAGCTTGATGCACTGCGTTCGCTCAATAAGATCCTCGCGAAAAACTTTGCCATGTGGCAGAGTCAGTAGCTCCAGGCCTGAACAGCTTAAGTAACAGTCCGATTCGTTTGGAGGCTCGTCCAGAAATAATCCAATGTCGATGCGGGTTATATGCTCGGCCAGCAGCTTGGGACCCGTTTCCAGCAGCATCATCTTGAACGTGTTCAGTGCATCCCCATCCAGCGGCTTGTTCTCCACCGATGGCAGTAGCAACGTACTAAAGTTCTCAAAATCAAATTTGCTGCTCTGAAATGCGTAAATTTGATATTTACAATTATTTGTATAAGCACACATGCATTTAAAATTAATATCAATATTGCGTTGCCAATAATATTTAAACTATTGCGCGTACCTTGCCACCTGGATGCAAAAACATATTTTGATATTTTGCACTTCAATAATATTTGGGCACACACATTGCCAAAGCAACTGTAGCTTTATAAAAATTATAGTGACAAAGCAAATAAAAGACTGTAAACAATTAATTCGGCAAAAAAAAAGTACAGCAAAGTAATGAAAAATTCGGCGACTGTTTCTTACGGTTCAGCCGCATTGCGCATTAGCTAACCAACTAAACATAGTCAAATGAATGCCCGTAATTTGGCAAGACTTGGTTTCAATAATTCACAATGTATCTTGGCTTAAAATAAACGGCCACACTTTTACAGAACAACAGTAACTTTTTAAATGGCGCGTACATCGATCGGTTGTGTTTAAGAAAATTAAAATATTTGTACGCGCGTGTGTGTTAGTGTGTGAACAGCTCATTGCTATTTTATGAAAATAAACAAAATTGAATTCTCACCAGCTTAAACTCCTCAATGGGCAGCGTGAAGAGCTGCTCCTCGGCAGCCAGAGCATCGAATTCAGTAAAGCTCTTCAGCGTGCCGTTGGATGCGGAACTGCTCATGTATCGAGGATTTTTGATAATGACGCCGCCACGTTGTATGCTCAGTTCGCTGACATCGCCTGGCGCCGAGTCGCCAGAGCCGTTACCCGAATCCGAGCCACTGGCCTGATATGCCAAAACTGCGGCCATCGGCTCCTTGCGTGGCTTGGGCGGCGGACTTGGCGCGCGATCTGGCGTATCCAGACTGAAATTGCGCGCCAAATTGCAAATGCGCGCGGCAGCCTGCTGACGCAGCGCCTGCGCCGCCGAAGTGCTAGGACGCGGCAAAGATTGTGTGCTAAACTTGTGCTCCAGCTGTTGCGACTGCAACTGCATATCGATGGTGGGATTACAGCGTGCAATGGTTTGAAATCGCGCCAGCCCGTGTCCGTTGGTTGCATCTGCTGCGGCGAGCTGCTGCTGCTGTTGCTGCTCCTGCTGCTTGTTGATGTTGCACACAACCATGGCCTGGGCGGGTGTCAAGCTCTGTGAGCGTTGCTGCTTCTTGCAGGGCAGCCTGGGCGGTGGCACCTCCCGACGCACCCGAGGCGGCGAGCAGTGTGGGCTGGCTGGCGTCGCTGCCGGCGCCGCCGCCTGCTGTTGTGCTGGAACATCGCCTGATAGTTGGCCAAAGCGAAAGATGGCGGAGCCACCTGCACTGCTGCTGCCCATGGGCGAGTTCAGTGGACTGAGGCCACGCAGTCCGGCCAGCATTTGTGTGTGCAGCTGATTGCCCACGATCTTGTGGCCATAGAAGGAGAGTGGATATGTGCGATTGCATGGATACTGTATCAGAGCACCCGAGGCAGCTGAAATGGGCTTGCCAGAACCCACATAAAATGTGATCAGATCCGGCACCGTGTCAAAGGCATCCTCCTCGAACTGATACTGCACTCGCTCGTAGACAGTCTCAGGCTGAAGCACCAACTGCAAGAAATATGGGGAAAACAGGTAAGTGTCTAAATTCTGTTAATGCTTAAAAAATGGGATATTATTAACAGATTTCCCTAGATAAATCTTATATGTTCTTATATTCGGGTTGTTGTGGGCTGTTGTGAATTGTTCACATTGTTTTATTTAAACTAGGAGCCATTTGTTTACTTTTTTGATTTCCGAGGTTTTTGGTTAGGCATAGAAGATTCTCTACTTAATAAAACTTACGAAAAGTCCCGTGTTTTCCGACCTACCTTATTAAGCACAAAATGCAACACAGCTGATTTGCTGCGGCAGGTGAGCACATAGTTATCCGGCTGGGAGGCGCAATCCCGCACCAGAAAATCGCCCTCTCGCTGAACAATCTCCTCGGCACGCTGACGCGGCAGGGCACCGTGGTACCAGGCATGCGAGCGCAATTCCCGTGCATCTAGACTTAGTTCCCATTCAAGTGCCTTTTTCAGCGCAATGGCCTCCTGTTGCTCGTTGGGATTGGGAGAGGCGGCAATGGGTGTGGACACGTTGCTGTTGTTGCCGCTTTCCATGTCGTCGGCGTTGTTGTCCCAATGCGGACTGTTGCACTTGGAGCGCGGTCTCAATTCCTCATAGCTGCAAAGAGAGCGTAAGAAATAGAGAGTGAGAGAGTGAGTGTGCCAATTGGAACGAGTGCAAGAACATAAATTTCCCTTATTATGGGTAATTTATGTTGTGTGCTCTGTTCATTGCCCTCACGGCCGGGCTTTTATTGCAAAGGGAAATTCGCTCCCACAGGATTGTTCCTTGGTATATGCGAACTTTTGTCTGAAGTTCAAGTGCAAAAAAAAACATGCTCTAATCTATGATAGTAAAATTTTCAAAATCATTTACTAACATTTGTGCCTGCAATTCGATATATTCTGATTTTCACAAATATTTGTTTTATATAATTTGTATTTATTTCATTTACAAGCTGTTATCACTCACCTGCTACGCCCATTTGGTTAGAACGGGTTTTCATTACAGAATATCTACGCAGGACACGCCTTAAACAGTTTTCCTTTTCGTTTGTACAAAGCTAGACCTTACATACAAAATAACTTTTACGTTATTTTTCGTTAGCTGTTTTTTAATTCTTTTGATTTTTGTTAAAAAATTTAATTTAGCTTAGCCTTATCTCTAACTGTGCTTTGGCTTTTCTTATCGCAGTCCTCGTCTGCACTCTTTGCCATCTAAATTCGCTCTGCGTTCTGCCCAGGCTAAAGCCCACCCTGGCACAAGCCGAATGTCCTTGTGAGGGTTGTTCGCTTCAACCGAATGTTTTGTGTTTTGTTTTTAAGATTTTTATGCCGCCTGGCCCAAACGTCAAGGCTTATTATTATTTTTTATGGGAAATTCTTTGGGGCATGCGCAGAGTTTTTGTTATTGAAATTTATTAATTTTTTTTGCAGGGGGGCTGAAGAGGTGGTTGTTAGGTAAGGAATAGTTACATGCGGGCAGGCAGTGGATTGTGAATGTCAGAAATGAAATGTGGATGCTAGTGTAGTGGAACTTGTTTAAGAATTCGTTACATTTCAAATGAGTTAAGCCAAGAAAACAACTAAATTTTGAAGATAAGAACTGCGCAGACAGAAATCTTTTAGCCGAATCAGCTGGGAAAACCTCTTATTCTGTAATCTTAAGCCAAAAACTAAAATGCACATTAGTGCACAGCAAGGAAATGCTTAAGGATCAAGAATATGCTAACATACAACATGGAATATCCTTAAACAAAAAGCAATAAGGAAATTGGGTTAAGCTCAGCTGAAAATGCTAAGATCTCTTTAAGAACTGAGCTCAAGTTTCCTAGCATAATACTCACTTCTTTTAAATATTGTCTTATCTAGTCGATTCTCTTGCGAGTACTCACATTGTTGTTGTCTCATCGAATGTCAATTGTTTTAAGACCTTGCCACTTTTGGTGGTAATCACGGCTGCTCCACCGCTATCATTACTGCCCGCCATATTATCAGCATCTAGATAAACCATTGGGCAGGAGCTCTTGCGACGCGGCACCGCACAGGGCGCACTTCTCAGCGCTGGTTCAGATTGTTAGATTGATTAGTTTCGCTTGAGGATTATCAGCTACGCTCACCTTCCAGATTCATGGACTGCCTGCGCTTGGCCCGCACGCCCAGCAGACTGTTGAGCATCTTCTGGCGATGCGACATGCTGCGTATGCCCAAACGCTTCAGGTCTCTATCGTTTATGTCTCCGACATCATCGACTGTGGCGTACATTTTAAGATTGCCTGCTTGAGCGGATGTGACACGTGAGTTATTGTGCAATTTGCATTCGTAAAAAACGAACAGAAGCAAAAAATTGCTAAACAATTGCTGACCTTCATATTGCTGCAGCTCCAGCAGATTTAGCCACTCGCCAATGCTCAGCCTGGAGTTGTGTATGATCATTGCGACATCGTCGCGTCGCCTGGCTGCTTGGGGATACCGAAAGTTCCACAATATGCCTAGTTACAGAGTGTGGCAATATAAATATCTGATCAACTTTTCTAGCGGTTATATCACTTACTGCTGCGTCTATTTGTCGCATTGCGCGACTCCAGCTGACGCGTTTGCACATTGCCCATCTTGCCCGGCAATTTCGACGTAGTTCTCAGCTGCGACTGCGTTCGTCTATAACGCTTATGGCTCTATAATTAAGCCGTCACATTGCCGCGCGTTCGGTAAATGAATTTCCAACCGCTCACAGCGCTTAGCCTCAACAAACTGAACAAACGAAACTCTAGAAAAACACCACTCAAAAAAAACCCAAAGCTGGGCAAGTCGCCCATTGAATACCCTTACCGAGTTCTAGCAGACTTCTTTTATGGAGTTTTTTGAACATTTTAAACAAATTTTTAAGTCTTATGTGTTTAATATTTGAATATATATTGTTTATAATTCTTCAATTTGAATTCTTTATATACATTGGCTTATAATTCTTTAAAGAATGATAATTTCTCAAAAAGGTTTATCGACTCTCAACTGTAGTTCGTTTAAGGTATATATTTTCGGTTTAAAATATTGTATGTTTTTTAAAAAGATTTCAATTAACAAATTTAAACATTTTGGATCAAATTTTTCGCCTAGGTATATATATAGTTGATACTTTCATCTCTTGAATGACTTCTCACCCATCTCTTGTTGTTATTGTTTATGCTTGCATCACAAACACACTAACAAACGTTTAATATCCATTTTAGTTAGTGTATAACAATAATATTATTACGAATTGAAGTAAATTTTCAATGTCGTGCGTCAATAATTTGCGCTCACTGTTTGCCTAGTTGTCTCTCTGGCTCCGCTCCGGCTGATGCCCCGCGCTTGACCAACTGTTCGTCGTCGGTATCGGGTTTTATCATTGTCTAGATTAGAAGGCCTCGTCGCAGTTTCGAGTTCTGCTGATCGCAGCGGTATAGCTTTAATTAAATTTTCGGTTGTTTATGTGTAGCAAAAAACAAATGAAAGAAAATAACGAATTATAAGAAAATGGCATTGCGCGTTCTTGTTGTTTATTCCGTGAGCGCAGTAAGAGTGCAAAGAGAGAGTGCTAAGAGAATTTGTTAAATATATTTATTGGATTATTATCAATTAATGCATGAATGTTTTTTCTTATGAGCATGTATTGTACTTGGCCAGACCATTTGAATTATGGTTTATTGCCGATCATTAGCTTAAACTATAATAGAACTGTGCTTCGATAGCGTGTAGCTGGATCAATGAATATGTTTGTTTGAACAGAAATTATAATTATTTCACATGGCACTCATATAATTTATGCCAATCAAATGTGAAACAATTGAGACAGCCACGTTTTACAATTGTTCAGCTATTAAGTTGGATGTTCCTTAATTTTCTTTAAAATAAATGCACGCTCAGCTTAATTGTCTCTTCTTCCAAGCAGGGCAAGAAAACTTGGTTTCGCCTTTTACTTGGTTCGTGTTTTCCATCAACATGCAGTTAGCCTTTCGTTTAAATCAATTCAATTTTAGTTTCAAGAAATCAGCCAAAATGCATTTTGGTTCGCGTCTTTGCTAGAGTTACGGTTCGTTCAAGATGCAGCTTAGTATAATAGATTTTTTTTCTAATTAGGAAAAAGTACAGAAAATATATTTTGTGCAATATGAGGAATGAAAATTGAAAAAGCGTGTCAATTTTAGTTCATTGCTCGGTTTTGTTTCTATATATCTGCTGTTTTGAGCTCGACGAACGTTTAAAATTAAGTTCCAATTGAGAACCGGTTGGGTTCTGAACTGGTTCGTATCTTTGCTTCATCAGTTACAGTTAATTCCCGATAAATGACGGTAAACTGAGTTTCACTTTTTATCCTCTTACTAAATTTTAAGTGACATCTCTGTCAATTCAGCTTTTTACCTTCTACTGTACTTTTTAGCAGGCAGTTAAACTACCTTCTCAGCTTTGACAGGCAGATAAGAAAGAATTAATTTAGATACCTACAATTGACAATACATTGACAGGCACTAGAAAAAAACTGACTAAAGTAAAAAAAAATACTCAAACAATCAATTTATTATTCGATTCAACTTTCTTGCAAACAACTAAAAATATTTGAAACTACAAATTTTTGTACATATAACATTTATTAAGTATTAAATATAGTTTTTTACATGCTTAATTTAAAGTTTTCAATAAATAGAATTCGTGCTGTATATAAATTAAATACGCTGCTAAATGACTGACCAAAAAAATATACGTCTATATATTTGATTCTAAATCTAAATTTGATCGTGAACAACAAACTATATAACTAATCAATATACGATTTGACTCGCCGCCTACTCGACAACATCGATTTCAATGTTATCATCATCGTCGTCGTCGGCTCGTTCGCTGAGCTCCACACTGGAACAGCTGTCGGAGCTGTAGTCCAACACATCATGGGATCGCGCTGCGGCCGCACCAGACGCGACCATCATTGTCTTGGACGTGCTGCAGCTGCCGGCGCCCATTTGCTGTGGCGGCTGCTTCTCATGTCCGCTCTTCAGATTTTCGCGCGTGTGTCGCCATTTCATGCGACGATTCTGGAACCACACCTTCACCTGTAAATCGAGAGATTTCACTTAGTTTGGCTAGCTGAGTAGGTGAATTTTGCTCGTCAGCTGGAAATTAAGCTAATTTCAACAATCAGAAACCTATTTCTTCTAGCTTTAGCTGTTTTGTATTTTTGATTCAGCTTTGATTTGAGCTAATTTTAGCTATTAATAGCCTAATTCAGCTATTTTTGGCTTTATCTGAAACTAGATTTGTCTATATAATATATAAGATCGGATTCTTTTTAGATTGGATTCATTTTTACAATCAGAAACCTTATTCGGCTATTTTAAGTTGTTTTTGGCATGGAATTCGGCTGTTTTGACTATCATAACCCATATTCTGCTATTTTTAGCTACATTTGAAATTATTTTCAGCTATCTTAAGCTTTTTCTGACATTGAATTCAGCTAATTTAGTGGATTCTAGTTATAATAAACCTTCTTATGATATTTTGTTTACTTTTTGACATTGGATTCCGCAAATTGAGCTATTCTTAGCTATATTTTAGATTGAATTCAGCTATTCAAGCTATCAGAAACCTAATTCAGCTATTTTGAAGCTACATTTAAACAATATCCGTCTTAAAGCTTATTTTAACTATTTCAAACATAATTTAGCTATTTTAAGCTATTTTTGACGTTGAATTCAGCTATTTTAGCTATCAGAAACTTATTTTAGCTATTTGTAAGCTGTATTTGTCATTTGATTCAGCTACTTTTTTGCAGCAACTGGCCGCTCACTCACCTGTGCATCGGTCAGATTCAGCCGTGCGGCCAATTTGCGACGATCTGGTTTTGTTATGTATTTCTGTTGCTGGAATTGTATCTCGAGTCCTTTTCGCTGCAGATTTGTGAAGACAGCACGTGACCAGGAACGTTTGCGTTTCCCATTGTTGTTGTTGCTGTTGTTGCCGCCGCCGCCGTTGACATTGTTGTGATTGCTGCTGCCGTTGCTGCTGCAGTTGTTGTTGTTGCTGTTGTTGTTGTTGTTGCTGCTGTTGCTGCTGTGAGCGCCATTTTGCAATGAGCTTGCAGCACCTGTTGCTGTGCTGGGCATGTCCAGCATTTGCTGCTGCGCCGTCTTGGCCAGAAAACGTTGCTGTTGTGTTAACTGCAGCGTCTTTAGGCTGTTCAGCGGCGCCAGCAGCGCAGCCGTCGATGTTGAGCTGTGCAACAATGTTGCTGCCTTATGTTGTTGCTGTTGCTGTTGGTGTTGGTGTTGCTGTTGTGGGTGAAGATGTTGCTGCTGCTGTTGCTGCTGGTGATGATGTTGCTGCTGCTGATGGAAACGCATAAGTGCGTTTGTTGCCAGCGTTGGAAATGTTGTTGCTATCGATTTAAGAACAGAATCTTTGTATTCGAAATATAAAATACAAATTAGTTATTGTTTAGAGTGCTTTACTAAGAAATGTTATTTTGCCGCAATCTGATTTGCCCTTTTTCGAGTATAGATCTATATCTATAAATCTAAAGTAATATGAGAACCGCATAGAAAGGCAATGCTGGTGATGATGTTGTTGCTGTTACTGCCTGCAAAGGAACAAATATCTGTACTCGAAACATAAACTAAACTAGTACTAGTTATTAGTTAAAAGTGCTTAACTTTGTGATATCATACTTCAAATGAAACATCAAAATAACACAATATAAGTAAAGCTCTATGAAAAGTAAACTAACAGGAGAATGTCATCGAAAGGCGACATTTAAAATGCGTTATTTAAAATGTCAATCCATGAATAAAAGAAATATAATTGAATGGTATTCTTATTCGAATTAGTTAAATTTTGAAAGCGAAAAGTTACTCGAATAATATTTAATTTTATCAGATTTCCAATAATCATTTTCATTGGCCTGCTTAGCATAAATATTTTTGTGTTCTTCGATCGTGCGTGGTTCAGGAAATGCCTTCACCAAACCAAAACCAAACTTTATTTGTTTTTACGAATCAGCGTCGAACATCCTCCTGCATAAGCTTATATCCGCCGGCACAATATTATAAATATGTACATATTTTGCAATACAATTTACGCGTTTCCCTAATCATAAGAAAAATATTAAAACACAATTTTCCAAAAAACAAGAAGAAAAAATGAACATTTCACAAAAATACTTGAGTAAATTATTTTCAATGAAAACGCACGTTGAAAATATTTAAATGAGTTTGTTTATAATAAAATTTTCACTTAATTGGAAATAATCAGCGTTGCGGGTAAACAAACTGTTTACACCAAAGCGCCAAAAGCCAACAACCAAAACAACACCAACAACAGCAACAACAACAACAACAACAACAGCAGCAACAACAGCAACAATAACAACAACAGCAACAACATCAACAAAAGCAACAAAAGCAACACACATAAGCAAATACCTCTCAGCGGACCAAAAATTATTTGGGGTAATCGAGCACGACATGGGGCACGAGATGTGCCCGGTAGCGGGAAGCTGGGAGGCTGGAACCTGCGCCAAGTGTGTGTGGATTGCAGCTAAATGTTTTTTAAATATGCTCTCTGCAGAACAACTTATTAGCTTATACAGTTTGTATATACGCTTCTAGAGGGTATTGTGATTTTGTCATGTGGAAGAACACGTTGCCAAACCCAAAAAATTTAAAAATATATATAAATATACAAATATATATATATATATATATATATATATATATATATTCTTGATCTTCATCATTTAGCCGAGTCAATATAGTTATGTTCATCTGTATCTTTCTATGCAAACGAGACTCTCAGTCTTAAAGCTCTCATTAAACTCTGTCTAGATTCGTCTTTCTGTTGTAAGCAGATCTAGTTCTTGTATGAAAAACCTCCTTGTGTTCTAGATCAAGTTTTACTATTCTCCTTGCATATGAGCCAAATCTAATCAACTTTCGATCAACTATATCATATAGCTTATATATATTCTTGTTCGGTATTACAGAGCCGAGTCAATATAGTTATGTTCATCTATATCTATCAACGTAAACTAGACTCTTGGTCGTAAACCTTTCATTAAACTCTGTCTAGAGTCGCCTTTCTGTTGCAGGCAATACATATATTGAAATCGGGTGGATCGAATGAGAAGAATGATCGGCCGTAAATCTAGTTCTTGTATGAAAAACCTGCTTGTTTTCTAGACCAGGTTTTACTATGCTCCTTGCATATGAGCCAAATCTGATCAACTTTTGATCGTTATCATTTAGCCGAGTCAATATCAATATATACAAGTTCATCTGTATCTTTCTGTGCAAACTAGATTCTCAGTCCTGAAGCTCTCATTAAACTCTGTCTAGATTCGCCTTTCTGTTGCAAACAGAATGATCGGTCGCAAACCTAGGTTTTACTATGCTCCTTGCATATGAACCAAAGCTGATCACCTTTCGATCAACTATATCATGTAGCTCTGTAAATAGATTCAGTCGATAAAGTGACCTTCAAGTATGCCTTATATCTACAAGCGTATTAACAATTCGGCGTGTCGTTCATAGATTTCATTTCTTCTGTTTTAGTTTTGTTTTATTTTTGTGGCATTGCTTAAACTAGTTTATGCATTTTTATTGGTTTTTTATAAACTGTGCGCACGATTATTTCGGTGCGTAAATGGATTTCCAATTTGTTTGTGCGCGCGGCATGCGTCTAATTATTTTTCATGGCGCATTTTATTTACTCAAAAATCGAAGAGCTCTTATGTGTATTTACACTGCAACGGAAATGCGCTACAATTGTATCTGTATCTGCATCTGTATCTGCATCTGTATCTGCATCTGTATCTGCATCTGTATCTGTATCTGCATCTGTTTCTGTATCTGCATCTGCAAGTGCAATAACGCGCACGCCTTTATCTTAATTGACGGCATTTGGTTTATGTCAACCGACGGCGATTTCTTATAATGAGTTTTCATTGATTTTCAACACCTCAGCGCGCCTTAATTGCCGCGTCTCACACATGGGATGCATTTGTAAAGAACCTCTGTAAATATCTTAATGAGTTGTGATCATTTCGAGGCGCATCTTAAATCATTGATCAGCCTGGGGTCTGGCCAGCATCCGCATCCTGAATATTTGTGGCTATTAGCAAATTTATGGCCTGCTTTAAATTGTTTCGATTTATTTGCACTCTACGAATTGTATTTATGGGCTTGGGCATATTTTGTGAGTTCACATATTTCGAGTAAACACTCGATTGCATTTCGAGTGCAAGGCGAATAATTGCCACATTGTGGTCCAATAAGAGGAACGAGCGAGTTATGGGTTATCTCTGAGCCATGTGCGCATCTGAACAGCAGGTGCAAGAGCTAAAAAGATCCCTGACCCTGATGCGATGAGAATGAACTGAGCAAATATGCATGGAGTATATGCAAACTGGACTGCCTTCTCTGGTATTATAAAGCGCTTTCAAAGTGGCCTGATAAATGAGTTCATAGGAAAAATACTTTTGAATAAACGTAAGAAACAAGCGGGAATCTCTAGAAGATGTCCTGAATTCAATGCTGTATAAACATTACAGAGTCTTTCCATACAAAAGGCTTATTAGTTTCAGATTATGAGAAATGCATTCTTGATGAGCCTTGGGTTTTATATCTGGATCTTTGTGCAGAGAATACAGCACCCAAATATGGCACCCAACTGTGTGTATATACCAAAGTTCGGGGAAGAATGAACTATGCATTTAGTTTTTGGATGGATTGGAATAGGTTCCCAAAGAGTGAAATATTCGCAATCTACATACCAATTTCGGCACAGCTAGCTCTTATTATCTTAGAGTTATATAAAGAACCATGCCTCAATTGATATTTATCGATATGAGAAAAAATGATAGGAGATATTAAAGAACAGTAAAACTTGTGCAGCGCCTGACATGGGGAAGTATATTCTCCCAATTTCACGTCTCTTGCTGAAATATTTTGAAAATCCAAATGTAGAAGAAGATTGAAATCCGGCTTAGCTTATGCAAATTGAACAAATTAGTAGACAATAATAGTTAAATTTGTCAAGATCGGTATTTTGTGCTTTTTTTCGTCAGTTTGTTGTTTTATTATAAGAAAAGCAAATCAAACGAGGAAGAAAGGCTATCTTCGGCACGCCGAAGATCTAATACCCTTGCAACCTTTTAATGCCGAGAAAATGGTTAATGCCGAGCTTGGAGAAGGTATCTAGATAAACAAAAAAGGCTTTTAATCAAAAACTTAGTTTTCGACCGATCGTTCCTATGGCAGCTATATGATATAGTGGTCCGATCTTAATAGGATTTTGCATATATATGAGGAGCTTAGTAAAACTAATGAATGCCGAGTTTGGTCAAGATATCTTGAAATACAAAATGTTTTTTCATACAAAATCTTAATTTTCGACCGATCGTTCCTATGGCAGCTATATGATATAGTGGTCCGATCCTGCTGGTTTTGACATATGTGCTGCGTGCAACAGAAAAAGGGACTTCTGCAAAGTTTCATTAGGATAGCTTTAAAACTGAGAGACTAGTTCGCATAGAAACAGACAGCCGGACAGACGGACATGACTATATCGACTCGGCTGTTGATGCTGATCAAGAATATATATACTTTATGGGGTCGGACATGTCTCCTTCTATGCGTTACACATTTCACGACAAAATTATAATACCCTCTGCAAGGGTATAAAAACGAGCTATTGGCGATCATCAAATTCCATAATCGCTATCTCAAACCGAGCCAAATGAATATTCAAGAAGAATATGTTGATAACTGATTAAAATGATGTGTGGAAATCGCTCGGAACCCAAAGCAACTTATGAAAAGCGCATATAATATATAAAACATATAAACGACAACAGTTATTGGGGATCTGCAGATGATCATCTGCTGCCCTCGGCAAGTGAAAGCGCTCCTGCTGCTGGGAATAGGGCCTAATATGACAAAAGTTGGCTCAAAGCAGCATGTTAAATACGAGCAACACCTGCACATTGTGTTGATCATTGATCAGAACGAGCTGAAAGACACAGGCAATTGGATTAACATATAAATTGTAAATTAATTAGGCAAGCGGCGCCAAATTATTGGCCCTGACCCGCAGCATCGAGCAAACGATTCATAAATAAGCACCGAAACAAGAAGAACAAAAACATGGAAACAACAAAAAATAACTAAAGAAGAACTTCAACAATCCATCGATCGATCGATCGATCCGATCGATCGCCAGGCAGCAAGAAAAAACAATCAAACAAACTAATCAACACCCATGCAGCAACAGCAACAAATAGTTGAAAGAGAGCGAGAAAGCGGAAGAGAGAGAGAGAGGGAGAATTTGAAACCTGGAGCTGCATGAAACTGTGACTGCGGTTGGGGCAATCGTTTTTTATGATGTGCGATGCGATGCGATCAATCCATCACAAATGAATGCACAGAGCAGGTCCCTAAAGCTCCACCTCGCCCCCCCCTCTCTCTCTCTCTCTCCCGCTCTCTCGCTGATCAGTCTCTGCGCACTTGGTTAAATAACTTTGGCACCACAGGTAGCTGGCTCTGGCCTGGGCCACCACAGTGGGTGGCTGTGTAAATAGTTGGCCTCGGCTGGCCCCTAAAAATACCGCATAGCTACAATCAGTCAGTCAGTCAGTTAGTCAGTTAGTCAGTTAGCCAGTTCTTCAGTCACTCAGTTAGTCAGTCAGTCAGTCCGTCAGTCAGTCAGTCAGTCAGTTAGTTGGAGAATGCTGCATGTCATTAACTTAAACGGCAGCCTCAGTAGTTGGCCCAGCGGCGCCCCAATCTATCAGAGAATATTCAGCTCCTTATGGCCTCTAGTTAAATAAGCTAAAAAACTCTTGCCAGAACGGAACAATTCATTATACTTGGATGGATGGATTGGATGTGCCCCCCTCCCTGAATGACTGGGGCCCCAATTGCTCAAGCAAATAAACAAATTCGCTTCAATCGGTTTTCCATCGTTTTACCAATTGATGGCGGGCAGTTTATTTTTAAGACTGATTCTTAATTTGTTCATAAATTGTTGTTAATTTGGTTTTTGTTCTTTTGAATTTAATTTATTTAATGTAGCGCAGGATTGATGAAACACTTCAAACTCTTGTCGGCCTTTGTTTTCTCTCTGGCCGCCTTTTTTTTTTTGCTGCCGATTGAGGAAATGTCGAATTTAATGCCACGTGCTAATTGGCATTTCATTTTCGCCCTCTTAACATTGTTGTGTGTACTTAATGTGTTTGAGAATCATTTAATATTGATAATAATTTCCATAAATGTTCACATTGAATTGATGGGCTGGCAAATTAATTTTGATGTGGCGCTAATTTGTTTGCCATTTTCAAAGGAAATCAAGGCGCCAAATTTCGTTGAATATGCTCTCGAATGATATCATTTCTGGTTCTGACATGAATTTATCAAATCGAAACGTTTAAGGAAGTCTGTTATGGATTAACAAGGAAGTTTTGTATTAAAACTTAATTTATTGCTATTTTTAGGCATTAATTTATGATATTATCCATTCAATTTGCATTCAATTAAAAACCATATAATGAGCATTATATGGAAGCTAAAAATGTTAAAAAGAAGTTAATGTAACAGGCGGAAGGAATCATATTCGACCCCTTAAAGTTGATTTATTCTTGATCGAGAGAACGAGTTGATTCGACTTGATGGTCGAGTCGACAAATGTAACAGCTAGAGGCTTGAATTTTGAAATATATATTCTTCCAATCTACAGTTAATCATTTGTTTGATGTTTTATCTTTCTCTTAAAGTAACAATAAATATAGAATTTAAGGCAAGTTTTAGTCATTTCTCTCATTGCCCCAAGCAAACGAACTCTTTTTGAAATGCAGAGCCTTGGGTCTTGGGATATACACACTTAAGTATGTCATGTTTAAGCTAGTAAGTCTCCAAATAAGATCGGACTTTAAGCTCCGAAGTTGCTCAGGACTGCATTACCCAAAACTAATGTGCGACTAAGATAAGAAGAAGCACAGTCGTTGCAGGCTTCGGCTTGAATTCGATTTCAGAATATTTCCTTGTGCTAGCAACGGCTGCTGGGCGTTAAGGGTATCTGGTCTATCTAGGTCGGATATACCCGACTAGAGCACTCTCGTTGTAAAATTTTAATGAAAATGCAAAAACGTAGCATACCAAAGAGCTCAGAGCTCGCTGATGATGTTTATAAAATAGTTTGGAAACGTTTTAATTTATTTATGGCATCTCTTCGTTCACAATCTTTGGCAATATAATGTCATTGTATTGCGTAGACTTCCGGGCGCAGCCTTCAACGCTTGAATCGATTGGAGGCTCTCAGCTATTTAACACCCTCTTGATAAGAATTGTATATAAAACAAACGAGTTAGCCGAAGCCGAAAATGAAAAGGGCACCAGCCAAGACAACAAGTTGAACAATACAAAACCAATTCACAACAATATACAAAATATATTTCTCACTATTTTTCATATAAACAAGATCAAAGTGCATAGGCTGGCAGGCAGTCCATGAGTCGTCCCCAGATATACAAAACAGCAGGAAGTAACGTAAATACGTGTCGACCAGTCGAGTGAAGAGCTAGAGAGATATCTATTTGTCGATTTCAACAAACGAATTGTTTTCGTCAAGAACGGGCCACAAACAGTTGGCTACAATAATAATATTGCACAATATGGCCACAGATCAACTAATAATTCCAATAAAAACGCACGATTTATGACCCCAGCCATTTGGCTGAGACCAAAAAGTGTTTCAAGATATTTCCCGGAATTTACATTTTCTATCTTTTATTTTACACTGCGATTCCATTTGCAGTTTATAATCGGTTGGAAAGCGAAGAATGTGTCGGAATTTGATTGGCAAATGGGAAAAGTTCTCAAACGGATCTTTTTGATCGTCTCTGAGGATTGTTTGCAAAAGTTCTTGTAGAAAGTCAACGAGAGGATGTTGAACTTTGATAGATATTGCAGAGGCTAACTTCAAGAATATTGGATATAATATCATCTGCTTCTTACACAATTTAAAATTTGTATTAGGTAAAAGAGAGTTTGATTTCAAGTTTTTGTCGACTTGTTTTAAGTTTGTCCAAAGCATTTTTATCGTTATTTCAAATCTTTGCAATATAAGTTATAATATTATTTAACTGGCGCTCATTCTTACCATGCTCAGCAGGACGTATGGGCGTGGGTCTCAGCACGGACTTGTAATCCATATATAAGCCCGGATAGAACTTTTCCATGCCCGCATAGGTATAGCTGCCATGATGTGTATTGGTCAGTCCTTGTGGAGCAGACAATGGCGGGTGTTTGGCCGCTTCGGTGGGCTGTGCAAAGCAGCTGGGAAATGTACAGCAGGCATAGACGCTGCCATCACAACATTGCCTTGAGGACGTTGGGTTTGGGTTTTGGTTTGGATTTGGGTTTGGGCTGGGCAAGGGTTCGATGCGCTCTGCGCTTAACAAACGATCGACACTGAAACTAAGTTTCACTTTGGTTGTGCTGTTGCTGCTGCTGAGCGCCGGGCTCGGGCTGGTCACACTGGTCGCAGGACTCGAACTCGCGATTGATTCTTTGGTGGGCAAATCACTGTTGGAATTGGAACCGTTCTCACTATCCGCTTGATCGGGATCGTGGCAAGGTGCTTGCAACTTCATTTCACAGTTGTCGTTAAACACATGCGTGCTGAGATTCTCGGGCACACTTTGTTCCATGTTGGCACTTTCGTGTAGTAACATTGCACAATTGTTTGGCAGTTAACGCAGCTGGTCACACTGGCAATTGGGATCAACATAAATTTACGCTCATGTCACAAGAAAAACACCGTCGCTTCAAAAGACACTGATCGCACAAATTGTCTTTAGGGTTTAGAGGGGCAGACGCATTCAATTCCAACCGTTTGCTAAGACAACCCACACGGAACTGAATGGACCGGCCCGGGAGCAAATCCCAGCACCGATCATCGATTGCCTTTGGGCGCATACGAATAAATATTGTGTTCAACTAAATCTCAGTGATTGTGTGTGGATCGTTACAGTGGGTCGCATTGTGACAAAACAGGTGCAGAATGTGTAAAATCGAATGTTTTGTGTATCATTGGCATTTAAAGGAATAACACTTTTTATTTAGAAATTATGTAGATTGCAAAAGTATAAAATTATTATATATATTTAAATTTAATTATTTAAGAAATGTAGGTTTATGAACTCAAAAGATTTTCTATACTTAATTATACAGCTTTTGCTAATACATTTTGAACTTTTCGTTGGATTTGTCTAATTTTGCTGTTAAGGTTAACAGCCCATTTACATTTGGTTGTTGATTTAACAAGCGGTTAATATTGACCAAGAAGATAAAATTGCAGAGTTGCCAGCTTGATATATATTAAACATTTGAGAGCACCAAATGTAATAATATGTAAAAGTTAACAATTAAATATGTTTATTTTTTCGTCCTGAAAGCGTCCAATATACTGTGAAAGTTTCGTTAGTTGTCAAGAGGATAACATAAACGATTCAATTCATGCATTTTCTAGCATGAAGCACGCCAGAAAACTGGACTTAGTTTCGTGTATTTAATTTCATTTGTTTTGGCCTTAGATATTGTCCATTACTTTGCCTTATCTTTAGCTACATACTACTCGTTAGCTTCGCACATTTTATACAACTTCGTTCCACTGTGGTCCACATGGGAAACTTGCTCTACACGGTTTGGTTGTTTACATACAAACAGAACGCTGTGTCATTAGCTCAGCCAGAGATCGTTCGTTGATCGCTATTGAGATTTGTTTACCGATTTCTCCATATGTTGCCTTACTCCGCACGCACACCACGAAACGACTCAGCAGCACACACACACACAACACACACACGAACACAGCTCCCTAGCGCCTACAACTTATGGAGCGGCAGCATGGCAGCTGCTGGCCAATGCGAACGTTCCGTTCAAGTGGGCGGAGCTAAAGACGCTATCGCCGACAATGTTTTATCTCTCTCCAGCTCATGGGCACGAGCATGTGTTGGCTAAATTGTCTGGAAATTGAGTGATCTCTGGGCGAATGTTGTGCGCCAGAACATAATTCCATGTTGTCTGCCTGTTGGCCTGTTAATAAAGTGGGTAACGGTGCCGGGCGCCGTGTAGAGCCATAAATCTAGCCGCATTCGAGGAACCAATACACAAGCATTTTATTGCATGTTCCTTTTAAATTTTTGTGACCCATTAAATAATCGCAAGCAAACTTTGTGACCTGCCCCAAAATATATATATTCTCCTAAAATCGCTTACGAAAAATGGAAACGTTTTGATTATCAAAATCCTGGCGTGACGGTGCTGCGGCGCCAAACCCCCCCAAATGACCCCGAAAAAAACAACGAATAAGCAAATGCAATCAAGGAAAACGTATAGAAAAAAAGGACACATTAAGCAAGCTAGCAAATGCTGAATACCCTTAATACCCCTAAAACAACAAATATGGAAATAAACTCAAGGAAGAGAATAGAAAATAAGTTCGCATTACGCATGCTAGCAAATGTTGAATATCCTAAAAACATTACTGGGTTTTTTTTTCTAAGAATATATTAAGCAATGTGTTTAAATATTAGCTATACGGATAACCTGTGCACTCTGGGTACATTTACCTTGTTTTTATGACCTACATTGACCTCTTGCCAGCTTGACCTCTTGCCAGCTTGCTGTAAACACTGTCAAAATATGACTATATCTTTAATTACAAGCAATATAACTATATACAATACGTTTCTAGAAAAACAAACATCAACAGGAACATTCACTTTCCCGAATTTTGAATCGGCATTGTTTTTCATCTAGAAGTCACAATAAATGTTTTCATAATAACATTTTGTATTTAATATACATGTTATTATTCTTATTATTATGAGCATAACTGCTGGAATTCTGGAATTGCAATTAATAAGATCCGTGCTTCAGGAAATTTAAAATTCTGCTCTGTATATTGATAAAGATACTATCGAAAATTGGCTAATCAAGTACTTACTTACAGTACTTGCTTTACTCAAACCTCGTTTTTGAGTTGGACTAATGATTGGCTCACCGAGCCAGTTTGTCTAGAGATCTCTGATTAATATCTTCATAAGCTTGCAAATATCAATGTCTCTTAAACCTCACGAAAAAGTCGCAACGCCCCTCACAACAGAGTAGAGAAAAAACGCAACCAAGCAATGTAAACAAACACGAACAGGATATTCTGGGGAGAAGGAAACCGCAATCAAATTGACTTGGGGTAACTAAATTTGGGTTAGCTAGGACGCAGTACGTGTCAACCGCTCGAATGGAGTCGTCGTCGTCAACGTCTGCGTCGTCGTCCTTGTCAACATCGTCTTCGTCGTCGATATCGACGCGGCAATTGCGTCGCAATTTTAATATGGAAAGCCTCAGCATCAGCGAACCAGTTGACGGCGATGAGGAGCAGGATTTCACGTTTCGTTATCCGAGCTATATGTATCCCGATGTTGAGTACGACAAACAGGATGTGCCGCTCAGCTTTAGAGCCACGCCAGACTCTCTGTTCAATCTGTGCGCCGCTGTGGTGGACGCCCAGGCACGCACTGAAGTCTTCAAGTGGAGCATAAACGATGTCGCCGAGTGGCTCCGCGAATTTGGCTATCCGGAGTACGAGGTGGGTCGGTTATTGATGGGGCGCCTGCAAACCGTTCAGTTCGAATGTATTCACAGGAAACCTTCAGGCAGAACTATATCGATGGACACAAGCTGCTCAATCTGGATGCCATCGCTTTGGTGGCTCTGAACATACGCGATTTCGAGCATATTCGGCACTTGGGTCGAGGGATTCGGGCGCTCTATCGCAAGGAGCTGCAAACGGCGACGCAGACGAAGCATCAGAGCGAGGTCTACAGATCCTTTCGATCACGCACCGGACGCAAATACGAGGGTCTTCGTGAGACGGAGCTACTGGGTCGCATGCACATGCTACGCTCTGTCTTCCAGGACATCAACGACTGGGATTTAATGGAACTCCATATGGCGCGCACTCCGGTGCGCCGATATCGTGAGGTGTTGGCCGGCTCGAGGCGTTATAATTTATACGGTCCCACAGCGGCACGCAGATCGCCCCTTACGATGGATGATGGCGATACAACAGCATGGTATAATTTCGGGAATTGTTATTGAGCTGCCAAGTGGCAAAGTCCCACAACCCACCAACAAATATTTAACTACGTCAACTGTCAGCTAATTCTTGTTAATTCCTATTACTTAGCATAGTCTACTTTTTGGCGCATGAGAAACATTGCGAAGCCTGATATAACCCGTTTTCTGTTTAGATCTTCTAGTTCATAGAAGTTTTTCCTATCTAGTTCATAGTTTGTTAATCCTATTCCTATTCTTGTTCTTATTCTTATTCTGTTTCCATACGAAGCCATATACATATATTGGATCACTTTACAATAGCTTCCCAAGGAGAGGGTACTGTTTATCTTCTAGTCGATCACACCCGACTTGTTTTATATTAAGGCGCGCGTGTGCCGCTTGACTCTGAATAAATCATTAACTTTGTTTAATAGCACAACAATCAATTTCGCTATCCATTAAATTAGAGACTAAACTATTCATAACAACTAATAACTTCCTGTTCCATGTTACCAAGTGCTTCAGTTCCCAAAATGGCTTGAACAGCAAAAAAAAACCAGGTGAATTTTGTTGTTGTTTGTGGGCAATCAGTCGACACGGCGATCACTTATCGCGCTGTGCTCGTTGTTGTTGTTGTTGTTTGTTGTTGCTGTTGTTGTTGTTGTTGCCGTCCGCATTCGCGTCCCGCTCACGTGTTCAAATTTATTGATTGTTCTGCTCACAAGACACGGCGTTTGTGTTTTGTTGTCCCGCCCGTCGCCCTCTGGAGCTGATGCCGGCTTGGGCGTCCTGCTGTGCGGCATGGGAGACATACGTGTGGTCGTTTTATGTTATATTTTTCGACATCTTTGGTGTGTGTGTGTGTCCCGCAACGGAGCCTATGCAACCTTAGACGCAAGTCGCCAGCGACCTGGCGGCTCCAATGCAAATCGTCGCTGCTGGCACATAACGAAAGTGCAACGAGCTTTTATTAACTTATGCGCATTCAGATTACCTTAATAACTCGTTCCGTTAACACTTTATTATGTTCAAGGCTCATAAATCGTTCCATCACCCGTTCAGAGACGCAGTCGCAGTCACAGACGCTCCAGTCGCAGACGAGCCTCATAACCCCAGCCGATCACCCACCAGACGCTGGGCGATTATGATTTATCGCGTTTTAATCAATTTAAAATGTTTAAAAACGATACAAATCGGAAGAAATTATGAATGTGTTGCTGTCTTGAGGCTCCACAGTAGGCCAGGCCCACAGCCAATGACAAGCATGCAACAGCAGCAACAACAACCAACAACAAGCAAGAGCGCTCTAGTCAGAAATCGGAACGACTTGGGAATACCCTGCCATTTTGCAAACATATGCCCAGCGCCCGTGCTTCTTTTTCGCTTGGTCCCATATAAGTCCCATATTCTTAATTAACTTTTGTTTATAGTCCGATCATTATCAAAATTTTTATCGCTTAAATATGGCATTGAAAGTTGTGTATTTACCAGAGTGCCAGGCTCTAGGTATTATTCAATTTAATGGAAAATGTAGCGAGGTATTCAAAAAGTGAAATTTTCTTAATCTGTATATACGATAAGATAATCTACAAGCCAAGTTTAATGTGTCCTGCTCTTATAATTTTCGAGTTATGCTTCAAAGAGCATGCCTCATATTATAAACACGTTCTGCTTAGGACTATACAAGAATATGTCTATCGTCTTTGAAGTCTAGCCTTTGGAGATGCTTTCGTTTGCCCATTACATGCATTTGCATAATCTCAATATACCCAATTATCACTGGTTATAGGGTATTGCAACAACAACAACAATCATCTTGACGATGGCCACGTTGTTCGCGCATATGCGTTATCCAACGCGTACCTCGTTTGTATTTCACTCGGAGCCAGACTCTCAGATTACCCCGTTCCGTTCGCTCGATTGTGCGGCTTCGAAAATTTACGCGCGCCACATTAAGCCTAAAAGTCTGATGCAGTTCTCATGGCTGCACATGGCTGCAGCAGCAGCAATGGATACGGATCGCGTGCTGTGCCAGCGCGGTCTGGGTTCGGGCTCTGTGCCCGTGCCTGTGCCTGTGCCTGTCTGTGTGTGTGTGTCGCGACGATGGCAACGCGACGATTATGATGATTAAAATTGATAAGCGAAATATTTTTATCATTTCTCAAATTAACATAAACCATATGCGATTATCACACAATAAGCGCGCTACGCTGTGCTCCTTCTTCTTCGTCTTCTTGATGTTGCTTTTCTTCGGGCTTTTTGTTTGCTTTTTATGCGCTTTTATGGCCACCTCCGGGTCCGCGCACAACTGCGGCTGGCTTATATAAGTTATGGCATTGCCATGAAATTATGGCAGGCCAGGCCAGGATTTAGTCGTGGCAAAGTGTCAATGCCATAAATTTATGAGGATTTTGGCCAGCGGTCATGTCATGCAACTCATATTCGACTCTGCGCACAAATTCCCTGAACACAAACATGCAACATTTATTTCAACTTTTCACCTTTGCTTGCACACACACACACACATTGTGCTAAATCGAGTGTTTATTATACTTTGAAAACTTGTGCTTCAAATTAATGAGCTTAGAAACAATTGCTGATAATAGAATCTGTGGAGCTCAACTAAATTGCATTTGCATAAAATGAAATTGACTAAGGCCAATGGAATAAAATAATTTCATATCGATTTCCATCTATTTTCCACACTTAAACGCGGAATGATCCAAAAATCCGCCTTAGCATGCATTTACATATCACAGGACATATAAATCAATCAGGCTAATTTGTTTTAAAGTCTAGGAAAAGCATTCGTTATTGAAAGAATATAGATTGAGCTTCAGTTCTAAAACAAGGCTTTTCCCGAATGCCTATCAGTAATACCTTCTAGAATTAATCCTAGCTTAGATACCTTTGATCATTCAATCGATAGCTGGAAATGTCCCCTAAAAAGGTTCTCTTCAAATACCCTTTCTTTCCCATTTTACTACAGGTTTTCAGCTTCAAAAATTATCATAATTTTATATATTTATTTTATTTTACTTCGCTAAACTATGCTAAAATGGTCTGAAACGTCTCGATTTCTTTAGTAATTCAATTTTTTGCTTATCCTCCTCGTATTTCTGACGCAGCTCAACAATATTTTGCATTTTGCTTTCACGTATTTGAAATGTGTAAAAGTTTTTGAGCTCCTTGGTTTTCTTATCCTTTGCCAGTTTACTTTCGATGCGTCCAATAACAGATTCCTTTTGCTCAAAGCCCGCATTGCGTCCATCTTTGCCCACCGTGACCCAACCGTCGGGATCCGCTTCGCTTGTTTTGGCTGCCGCCAGTGCGGCCCGCTCCCGTTTATCATAGGCAGCCATATACTCATCGATTTCCTTTTGGGTCTTTTCCACATCCAGTATGTAATTGTTCTCGTAGTCGTCGTGCCACAGCTCCATGCCAGTTTTAATCAGGCACTCGCCGCTGCTGTTGTACAAGTCGAGACTCTCTATGGCCAGCGCCCGCCCTATGCTGATGCTCTTTTGAAAGACCACATAGGCCACCTTGAACTTGAAGGGTGTCTGTACATTCGAGAAGGGCACATCCGTTCCCTCGTACCACTTGGCTGTCTCATCGCGTCCAGGTTTCTCGGCAAACAAAACGCTCTCCACGTTCCCAGCTCGCTTGAAGAACGTTTGCAGGCTTTCCTCCGTTATATACGGCGGCACGTTGAGCAGAAATAGTGTGCGGCCTTTTGGTTTGTTGGGATCCATTAAGCGTATGAAATGCTCGCGCATGTAAATGCTGTGACAATGTTTTGCATCCGGCGTCATTCGCAGCGGCACAACTGTGTATGGTATTTAATTGATTAACATACATGAAATTGCAATTATTAGCGGCTTACCTCTATAGCCTTCTATTTCAGTCATGTTATATGTTTTAATTAATCAGGTACAAAACCTAGACTACTGTAAACACGTTTTGTTTAAACTGGCTAAACATTTGGCTGAACAGCTGTTTTCGGCAGTGCAGCCAACTTCACGTTCGACCAGTCAGCTGGCAGCGCCGTGCAAAGCCACATTCACTTTTCCGACTAAGTGGCAGCACTATACACAGAAGAGCGCGTTAATTTTAAATTTAACTTATGAGCATAAATGTTTGCAATCGACATAAAATGCTTTGGCTTGCGATATTAAATGCAGTTAAACAAATGTATTTTTTTTTTGACGGGTTTATATACAATATATTTTCAAATTAACACCTAACCCTCGTTAGTTTACATAACAAGTCCAACTATCTAGTGAATCGCGTAAGCTAGGACAATTCTGCTGCTAAATCCAAAGCTTAGCAAAACTTTTTCTCTTAGCTAAATGGCAAATAATTAAACAACCTCAGCAGGAGCTGCAACGGAAGCGGCATAGCCACAGCCAAATTGTTTTTTGTAAACTTTGCACGTATTTTTGTTTCGTACAAAATTTGTGTTCCGTTGGCTGTCCGGCTTCAGTGTACACTACTCCGGCTCGTATGTGCCCGTGAAATGGTCCGAAAACAAAACTGCACACACAGGCCACAAATGCACCAAACCGCCACCGTTGCCCTTCCCGCCCCCTAAAGCTGCTGTGCCAAGCCACGCCCATTGGCCGCAAACTGCGTTCATTTAACCGAACCGTAAAGCGGAAGTTTGTCATGCACGTTTGGCTCGTGTCGTGCCCTGTGTCCTGGGTTCTGGGTCCTGTGAATAGATGCTAATTAATTGAATGTCCAGTATTTTTGTTGTTGTTGTTGCTGTTATTAAAAGCAGCATCATTGTAATGCATGTTTTGGGCACATTTAAAGTCAGTTTTTATTGCTATAATAATTATATATTAGAACAGTTGTAATACGATAGTTTATCTGTGAATTTATAACCAAAGTTTCCTGGGACAACTCATGCATATGTTAGTATTCATTAATCAAAATTCCATGTCTCAAACTCTAACAAAATGGACCTAATTACACTGGCAATTGTGGCCTATGTTTTTGGACAAATACACACACACACACATGTACAGAGCCACACACATGTGTGTATGCATTCTCTCTCGGAGGGAGAAACTGGCTGATTGAATATTGCAATTTGAATGTGGTTTGATTTTGTGCAAGTCTCAAGTGTAATTAAATGTGCAAATGAATACGCATTGCCAATGCTGTGCCCAAAAGCATAGTTAATTCAATATATAATTTTCTTGATAAGCTTTAAGCCACACGCACACAACCTAAATATATATATGTATATTTCTATATATCTCGACCTCAAGGGATCCACTGACCAACTTTAAATCTTCAAGCCGATAAAACTCAGCGTAATAAACAAGAATTTGTGAAACTTTTTGCTGTACGTGCGCATAATTTGAAATTTTTACAAACAGCATTAATATTATGCGCTGGCAAAAAAAGAAATTATGTTTTGAATATTTTAAATACCGCCTGGCACGTGCTTTACATTTTATTTATCGAGGGTTGAGCATTTCGCAGCCAAATCCTTGACTAATTAGCGCTTGCCGCGCATCCAAAGTGGGACACACACAACCCCCTAAGCCGCATTAAAAACATTTTGATGAACTTTCAAGTATCTCACACATAAAAAAAAAACCAAATGTTGCGCACGTTGCATCTTCTTTTTCTATATTGTGAGTGCGTTGAAAAAAAATGTTTCAAGTTGGAAATTCATTAAAAATGTTCGCTTAGCTGACGCTTGGCTGTGATTTATTAATGTTAATTAAGATTTAAACACGTCATGTTGAAAGAATTTATTCTGCAAAAAGAAAGAGTGTGAACATCGCACTAATCAGCGGTAGGTCGCCGGTTCAAATCCAGGCTAGTTGCGTAAATTAAGAAAATTTGTCATTCTAATTGCTTTATCCTCATCTAGAAAGTAATTGTATATGTAAACCTGCTTTTCTTTTGAAAAACCCAGCTACCATGCAACAGTTTTGTTTTCTACTTTTCCGCTTTCTGATTTAAAGTATTTGAAATGTTCGCGCGGCAATTCAATCCTCAAAATTGCATATCAAAACTTTCAATGGACGTGTGAGTGCTTACCTGTGTCGGGTTCGCAGCTTTAGAATTTAGCCAATTGTGCGTTAAAAGTTGCCAAGCGATTTTTGTTTTTTGCACGCATGATTTATGTGCGTCCATTTGTGGCACGCAATTTGCGCCACAAGCGAATCAACAAATATATGTATATATATTGTGCAATTGGCCCGGTCAGAAGCCCGTGCTGGCAGCTTTCGGAAATCCATTGCTGTGGCCATTTAAGGCGTCACGTGCAGCAAATTTATTTTCCACCGTCGACGCTTGACAAAAATTTCCAAAAATTATTTCAAATGCGCAAAATTATTGTGCAATCAGCTTTGCTGAAATCGTGATCATGTCATAATTTGAAATTTCAGATTTCAGCGGGCAACAAATTTGCTGGCAGCAAATTTAATTGCGCAAAATTCAGTTGTAGGGAAGGTTAAATAAGAGTTTGATAAGGCCTGATAATAGGTAAATAGTTTAATAATTCTGTTGGCCTTACCTGAGATTATGAAAATCGCATAGAAAGGCGATGTAATCAGTCTGAGGGGAACAATGAAGGAGTAAGCGAGAAAGAGGGGGAAAAGAACAGCACGTGATTGAGTGAGAGCGAGCAAGAAAAAGAGAGCGGGGGAATGATCGAGGGAAAATATGAGAAAGAAGAGAGAAATAAAGCGAAAGATAGAAAGAAAACAAGATTATCCCAATCAATCAGCTTGGACGCTGCGTAAATCAATTGACACCAGTTTTGCCAGTTGTTTATTTATAGCTCATTCGATTTCCAGCAAATGTATAAACATATTTGTAGACCAAAGTATTTACCGAATGGCAACCATTCGAACGTGACCCACGTCCATGCGATTTTGCAGCTAACCACACTGCAGGCAAATAATAAGCCCACGTAGAGGGAAGGAGGGAAGAGGCAGGAGGGAGGGCGCGGCTTATGGCCAACATAGCTGATTAATCGGCCAAACGCTTTGACTAGCATTGCTTTCATTAATTATGCCACAATGAATAAGGCAAAGCCGAAAGCAAAAACTTTTTTTCGACTCTCATTAGTTGACATGCCACGCCCACTCAGATGGCGTTGCGGCGATAAGCAGTCAATATGGGGGGGGCCACACGATACTGTGGACAATACCTTCTGGCCCGGACTTGCAGCTGGACTCGCAAGGAAAACTTGCACAAAAGGTTAAAAACTTTTGCTCGTTAATTAGATGGCCAAAAAGTGGCCAAAAACGGAAATTTGTCAAGAGCGCGACGTCGTCAACTTTGTGAATTGGCTATTTGTAATTTATGCAGCATTAATTTTTATTTACCAATTTATTAAACTACGTGGGCCACGCACAACAGCAACAACAACAGCAACAACAACGGCAACAATAACAAAAAATTAGCTACAGATGCCATTAGCGATAACAATGACATTTCGGGCTTGGAAGCAGTAGCTAGGGGCGGGAAATCGGGACTTGGGGGCGGCAAAGTACGCCCTCGAGTCATTTATCACGGATATAAGCAGCGAATGCCGTAAAAACCAATTTAAAGTAAATTAGCGCAACGAACCTCGCCTGTCAAACTGTGCAGACAGTGCTGCTAAAACCGCAACGGAAACAGCCGGCAAGGAGTGCAGGAAGTGTGCTGTGTGTGTCCCTGTGTGCGTGTGTTTCTGTGTGTTTGTGTGTGTGCGTGTGCCTCTGTGTTCTCTGTGTGTGTGCGTGTGTGGCTTGGGCTCAAACGAATGCGACGCGATTTGGGCAAACTTACACATGTTTGTGCCGGCTTTAATTCCCTATCAGATCACGTACGCGGCGCGTGTTTAGCTGGGATTGGAACCCCTCGTGCCTCCACCTCCGCACTGCCACATGTGCCCAATCTCTGGCACAATTTAACCACCTTTGACCCAACGCCAAAGTCTTGAGGCTAACCACAAATAGTGCAGACATTGCGCCTTGGAATTTATTGCACGTGGTAAGTTGCTTGGATGGGTTCAGTTATTCAGTTGGGCTTGCGTTGCTGCACGGACTGCAGATTAGACGTCCTGATAGACACAAAATGGGATTCTTTTTTTTAATGCCCTGAATCCATTGAAACTGCCTAAAAAGGGGTATATGAGTTATGTGTATAGCTATGTAACGGCCAGAAGGCAGCTTCTTCGAGAACCTTAAGTATGTAAAGTCTGACATCAGATATGTATCTCGGAGCTTATATATATAGATAGATATAGACATCTATATGCAGCTATGCAAAGCTTCATGACGATAGCTTAATATTAAGGAGGCGAGTTCGCATTTTAACTCCGCGATGTCTCCTCCTATCTTGACAAAATTATAATAACCTCTACAAAGGTATGCACACGGAATCATTTTTGGAGTCATAGTCTTCTGCTTTGGTATGCACACACAGATGGCTGCCATATTTATGCCCTGAAAGTTTCATATAGATCGGACAACAAACACCGAAGTTATTTGAGCTAACATGATTCATATTTTGGGTTTATGTAAGCAAGAAGTGTCTGTGTCTATATTTAGGGTATCTGCCAGTCGTGCACTCTCAACTAGAGCACTCTACTTGTGTTTTTTCTCGTTGGTCCTCCAGTTAAACTTTAGACATGGACAAAAATTTATTGCTGCCTAACTGCAAGGATTTCGTTTGCGTTTTGTTTGAATGAAGTTGCCTGCTTTGAGGCGCCGTAACTTGATCTAAATGGGCTCAGGGTTCAGGGCTCAAAGTTTGTGTTTTGTGGCTGGCAAATGCCTGACAGCGATTTGAAAATTTGCCCAACTTTTGACTGATGAATGAATGAAACATTAGCCCACAGCACAAACAGTGGCAACAGAGAGTTTATTCAACAAATTTGCCAAGATAGAGATCGGCAGATTCGTTGACTTTCACATGGTGTTATTTAGTTCGCAAATCTATCAAAGAGAAATGCAAATACAAAGCAAAAGAAAAGGTAACGATAAATGTTCTAGGCAAGTAAAGCAATTAAAAAGGTCAATCTTTCAATAATATTTGCTTGCTTTGCTTATAAGTAAATTCATTTCATTATGTTAGAATATTTGGATATTATTTTACTTGACCTGCATCAGAATTGAGCCACACAGCCTGGAAGATGATTTGGATTGAGTTATGTGTATAGGGCTTTTAACTGATTTCAATTTTGTGGAGAATTTGAAATGTTGAAAGAAGCAGCAATGATCTAAATATACTATTCTAGAAGCTATATATCCTGAGATCCTATGTAGCCATTAAAACCAAAGAGAATATTTCGATATCGATTTGTATCGATTGCTTGGAAACTGAGAAAGTGAACGATAATCACAAACAATCTCGTACTGTGCGGACACTCGGACGATCTATGTTCAAGTCTCAATCAAACGTACAGTCGGACATATAGACGGACGGACGGACGGACGGACGGGCGGACCCAATCGACTCGGCTATTGATTCTCACCAAGAATGAGCTCGGAGATGCTTCCTTCTGCCTGTTACATACATTTGCACAAAACAATTATTCCTTTTCACCCAATAATGAAAGCTTTTAGAAAATTAAAAAAGGTTGTTTAACAATTCTTAGTTTAAATTTCTGTTCATGCAAAATAGACTAGGACTTGGATTAGAACGCAAATCAATATGCTGTTTACTCTATACATATTATAATACCCTAGAATATTAAAATATTGTAAATTTACATACAAGTCCAGCTGCACAATTCAAAATCTAGCCAAGTGAGTTTGCCAGTGTGTTAATAGTCAAACACAAAACTAAAACAATTGACTAAATTCAAATGGGAATTGGCCCAACTGAGCTGAGTTGAGCTGAGTTGAGCTCAAGTGAAACTTGCTCCAAGGAACACACAAGAGTTCCAAGAGGTTGGTCCCCAAACCGATTCACAAACTGTTTGCCAAATCGCCAAGGATTTTGTTGCACATTGTATGAGAGAAATCTTTTTAAACAATTTCTGTTCATGCTTCATTTCGTTTTTGGTTGTGCGGTGCATGGGTCTGGGTTGGGTTGGGTTGGCGTTTACTTAAATTTTGCTGTGGCTTAACTTTTTGATGTTTGGACTAAGATTAACGCCAAACCCAAGGCGAGTCAAACCAAGCCATGCTCCCTCCCGCCCATCCTCCGCAGCCCCAACTGGACCTTTACCGACGTGACATTGTGCGTGTTGCGTATAATCTACTTTCAAGTAGCCACAAGCAACACCCATGTCCATGTAATCTCCTCTCTCTATTTGCGCATGTGTCCTCGCCAGGGACAAACTGTAATTTTATGCAAAAGAAAATGCTGCATGAAACTCTCAAGATAATGTGCACAATTTTTGACATTTTCTTTGGAGTTTTCATTTTTATGTATTTCGTAGATTAAAGCCTCAAACTTTGACTTTGACAGCGGCAAAAGAGAAAAGACATCAACTGAGGGCAAACAAACAACAACAAGAAATCCAACTAAATCGAGCTTAAATCAACCAATTTTCGTAATCTGCATAAGACATAAAATCCAAGTTGTTTTTAACTATTTAAAGTTCTGTAGCTATCAAAATCGTTGACAAAATCAATACAAATATGTTGTATATTCAATTTGTTTTACGACTAAAAGAAGGGCTAACAACTTTTACTTTCCATTAAACGCTCATCAAAACGGCATTAAAAGAAAAGCGTCCAAAATTATTGTCCAGAAATAAAAGCGCAGCTTCAAAATGTTTGCTATAAAAAGCCCAAATGCATTTCAGAAGCGACCTCAGTTGATATTGTGAAAATGCAGTTGACAGTTGTGCTGGCGTTGGCTTGCTTCGGTAAGTAAAAAGAACGCAAAAGTTGTCCAAATCTTAAACGAGTAAGTGAGGATATCTTCGGCACACCGGAAAACTAATACTCTTATTGGCAGTTGTCAGATATGTGAGAATAGTTACGATAGACAAAATATTTTGCCCTATAAGAAACTAGTTTTGAGTAAAAGTTCTTATGACAGCTTTATGATGCAGCGCTCCGATTCGGCCAGAGAGAAGGACTTAGGCAAAGTTTCTAGATAGGCTTTTAACGGAAAAACTAGTTTGATATAAACAGACAGACGGACAGAAGGACATGGCTATATCAACTCGTCTGTTGATGCTGATCTAGAATATATATTCTTTATGTGATCAGAGATATCTCCTTCTATGCATTACACACTTCTTGACAAACACTTTATACCCTCAACAAGGGTATAAATAAGAAATCTAAATCTATCTAAATCTAAATCTAGTCCACGATACATCAAATCTCTTTTATGTGCGCTCCCAGAAGGCAATAAGTTAGTAGAGCGATCAAACTAACAAATTAGAAGGCAAATATCCTATATAACTGTTCGATATAGTCTATATCTGTAAAAGAAAGAAACTATTGATGCTAGCCAAATATTTTGAAAATATTTATCCGCGCAGTTCTCTCGCTGAGCACACTCTACGCCCTGCCCTGGAGTCCCAGCGATCCCATGCAACCGGCAATTTTCAGCTCTACAAGAATGAGAAACAACGCAATCTGGCCAAAATACAGCTGCTGCCGCGAAATGCGATCAGCTTTGTGGGACCACGGCAGGCGAGCTCCGTGGAAGAAGATGTGGATGATGGCTACTACGATGATGACTATGGCAACGATGAAAATGTGCCCGTAGACTATGCGGAGTCTGAGGAAGATGACTACGGCTGGCGTTGATTGGGAATATATATATATGTATGTGTATATAAATACATATATGTTTGTGTATTTGTACATACAAATGTCGCATTTATTTAACTGCAACTTGGTTGGTAATTAAATTTATTTGGAATTCAAGTTGTCGCATTGCCGGCATGCGGTGGCTGTTGCTGCTTCGTATTCATTGAAAAATCCGCAACTAATTAGGGCACGAAGCGGCAGGAAGTACACGTCCTCGTAGATGAGAATGTGTCTTCCTGTCCCAGCCTGGCACGTTGCCTCCTCTGCCACGCCATAGATAAGCAAGTCGAGTCGAGTGTCGCGTTCGCAGCCAGACGAGTGCAAATAAACCAGACCCAGACACAAAGTATGTGAAGAGTCTTTAAAGAGCTGAGGGACTTGAATATACCTTCACCTAAGCTGGTAGCCTTGCGCGTATCCTCTTTTGAATGTGAAACCTTTGAGCCGCAAAGCAAACATAAATAAATAAACTAATATATATTTATAAGAGATTTTCGCATTTACACAAGTCTTTCAAATATGTTCTGAAAACTTTGCTCAAATGATTTCCCAAAAATATGCCTCAAAATAATAATTATGGCAAATAAGTTGTCAGAGATAAGTTCTTTTAGAGAACTCTAAACTGCCAAGTTCATTTTTATACTCTTGTACTATAACTTTGTCATAAAATGTGTAACGCATTGAAGTAGACATATCCGACCCCGTATATATATAATGTAGATCAGCAGACAGTCGACTTTATATAGCCATGTCTGTCTGTTTCTCCAAAATATTCAAAGGTTCATATGTCTGTTGCAGGCAGTCCGGCCGGACCGGACCACTATATCATATAGCTGCAATAGGAAGAATCGGTTGAAATCACGTACTTGTCTGAAATACCCGATATCTGGTTATATGGCACTTTGCTTCCTACCTATAGCTGTCATAGGAAAGATCGGCTGAAAAGTATAGAAACACATCCAATTTTCCAAGATATTTTAATCAAACTCAGCATTATCGGACTTCATCACGTCTGCAAACCCGTAAGGCAAGGATTTGCCTGTCGTCATCCGACCCAATTTATAGCGATTACAGGGTATATAAACCTTCTCAAGCTGTTTTTGAGGGAATAATAAAAACAGCATGACCCAAATTGAATACGAATAGTTTTTCCCTATGTGCACCCCAAATATTGTTAGTCAATTGATGAGATTATCTTTGGGGCATGTCTTAAATTTGGCAGCTCGCCGAAACACGACTAAACTTTCACTAAGTCGGTGAATAATTGAAGTTAAACGAGAAAACAACCGCAGACAATTACAACTGTCAACGCGTCCAAATAAACTGACACATTGTTTTCACCTATTTAGTAAAGTCGTCCGAGTTGTCCCCAACTCCCACGGCGAAGGGGATACTTGCGAAAAGTATTGATTAGTATTTGAATAATAGATGCACTTTGGGGTACACGAGTCTGCATTGAAGTGTGTTGCATGCAACGCGGCGGGCGTGGCATTCAATGGGGCCCGCAATCTGTGCGGCATGGGCGGATAAATGAAGCGCATTGTTTGTTTATCGGCGAGTATCTCAAAGATGCATCCACCATTTGGTTCAGTTCAGTTGAGTTCAGTTCTGTTGGGGCAGCCAGCCAACCGCCGTCGGATAAACCACTCGAATAATGCAGTCGAGCGTAAACTGTTGATGCCCCTCATCAACGCCGTAGCCTAGCTGTCGTCCTCGTGCTGGTCCTTGCACAAATTTACATTTAATGAGGTTTAAGTAAGTGTAAGGTGCGAAAAAGTCATTCAAATTGCTTGGCCATGCTTTCAGCTTTAAGTGATACGGCGCTCGATGAGCTGGTGGTCTTCGAGTGCTACCAAATTGAAATCAAATGCAAATTTTGTGCCCAATGTGGCAGTTATTTCGCCTAAAACGAATAGAATAATTTAGAAAAAAAAGAAGCTAAAACAAACGATCATACAGTATAAAATTATAAGAACTTCTCTAATTTTCTCTAGACAGAAAACCTTTGAAAATTTAAAACATATTAAACTTGTTTTTTTGTTGAATATTTCTCATAAAAAACTGAGTAATATTAAGTTTGACGAAATAAATATCAACTTTTTTACATTTATTACTATATAATACAACTAATTTTTATCAAGATATCAAGCTGCAATTCTCTTTCTTATGCTTGAGACCAAATTTTGGTTACCTTTTTCAGGGATTTCACTTTAATGACATTTATTTTCACATTTCACTTTTAGATAAAGTCATTTTCTTGACTTCTGAATGGATGCCTTCTTTAGGATATTTAATCTGAAATAGAATGAAGGGTAAGTCAATTTATTAATATATTTATTAATTAGCGAATGTTGCCCGGCATTGCCCAGGCGAACTTTCAACAGTTACGGGTGGAAATTTCCGCACTTGTGGGTGGAATTCCCAAATCACTAAAACGAACGTATTGAGCGAATTTCCCAGGAAGTTTTATATATAGGGTTTACAGATCATAAAATGAAGCACTTTTATGAAACATTTTTCGTTTTCCATGATATCTTGGTATAAGTCGACATTTACGAGACAATTACTGCTAACTTATGGACAATTAGTTTTGTCAACATCGGACTACTATATTATATAGTATATATGAGATATATATATTTGGCAACAATCGCTTGAAAAGTCGATTTCCTATCTCCGCAAGGGTATTTTGTCGGCGGTGTCTTAAAAATAATTGTGCAGTGTTGCCTGGTAACTATCTAAAATATTAGATTCTTGGAACCTGGAGACCCTCCATAAAGTCTGCACCATTCTCGCGACTCGCAACCACATTTAAGCATTTCCACTAATTAAAGTGACACGAAAGCCACAAAACACAAACACACACACACACACACACATACACACACACACACACACACATACACACAACCCGAATGAACAAATCAGCGCTTGCCGCACACCTTTTTCCCACTCAAAACTTGCAAAGTTTTTCCGTGTAGAAAATGGAAAATTTGTGTGTGTGTGTGTGTGTGTGTGTGTGTTGGTGTGTGCTTGGCAGGCGCTTGATGGCTGCAGCGCTGGCTTCTGGCTGGAGTAGATTGAATATTTTGGACAGGCCACGGCTTTGTGGTGACAACATTTGTCCAACTGCCAGTGTCAGCGGCATTCGTTTGGATTTGTTGCTTTCTAAATGAGCTTTCGGTAATACTTTCGACCTGCCACTCACCTGATCTGAAATTAGAGGTCCAGATGATGCTTTGAGGTGCCGGCATCCAAGCCAACGCCCATATTGGCCAGTTGCAGCAGTCCGCGTCCGTTCAGCTGCAGAGGCGTGGCCAGCCGATCTTTGGCCGGACGGGACGCTTGACGCGCACTGCTGGCATTGGCCAAGGTGCCGCCCAGCCAGCGCGTGTACGTGTGCTCCGGCGATGTGTGCCAGTATTTGTGAAACGAAATGGGCGCATTTAGCTGCAGCAGCTCTGGCGCATAGTCCTGTGGCCGTGCCTGATGCAGGCCGGGCACATGCACGGCCGGCACTCCAAGTGCCTGCAGGCAGTAGCCCAATATCATGTCGTCCGGCGCGCTGGCCGCCGGGCAGCTGCAGTGCTCCACCATGAGCCGGACCAGCGGCACGCTGAGCACAATGCCAGCGCCACCCGTATGATAATTGAAGCCATCCGGCGCATACAGCCGATAGCCATAGCGTTCGCCCAGATATATGTGCGCCGTGTGGTTGTAGCAGCTCAGCAGGGCGCTCAGACGGGGCACGCTGCCAGCGATTTATGCCGCGTATTGATATCAATCAAAAATCCATATATAAATTGATATAAACAAGAAGAAGAATAACAATGATGATTTAAATTGAATGTGCTTTGAGGCGTGTAAGCCGCATAAAAAATCCTGGCTCACACAGACACCAAGGCTGCAAACATAACCAAAACAGTTTTAAGTGGTTCGGTTCACGGTTCAGAGGTTTAAACTTAGGTTCATGAACCTTCAATGAAGGCAAACTTAGCTTCGATCCTTGATTCATTAAATTGTACAGTACAATAAATGGTTCGCTTAAGATTGAACCTTCTCAAAGGGAAACAAAATACATAATTCCGTTTTGGATCAAAAAGCTGTTTGCAGTCTTGAAACACACCTACACACACACACACACACATATTTATACACACCTGAGAAGCGTATCGTCGTCGACTAGCATTAGCCAGCGTACGTCCGCCTGCTCGTTGATATCCTTGAGGGATAATTGCAAAATAGCCAATGTCTTGGCACAATGTCCTGTCGGCACATTGGCTTGGCCCGTGCTGATTGTTGGTATGCCGGCATCTGTTGCGGTTGCCAATGGTAAAGCAGTTGTTGTGTCCGCAGGTAGCATCAAGGTGAAAGATCATAAAGACAAATCAATGAATATTCAATATGGCAGCTGCTGCAATTGCAAACTGGTTGACTCCAGGTCTTTGCGAGTCACCCAGCTCGAGGCTATACGTGTGTGTGTGCTAAGGTGTGCTTGCATGTTTAGTTTGCCCCATGTAATACCCTGTACCATGTATTGATAAAGTGTGGATAAGTGTTATATAGCAGGAGCAGTCCAGTCAATCTAGCCTGGTCTTTATTTTCATAACATCGATAAGTATATGATTTTCTTCAGAATATCGATTAAACTCGCCTTGGAAAGGTGGATTTTCTTATGGGCAACAGACAATAAGTTTAGTAAGTGAACTCTGATTTAGTATACAAACTTCCAGAGTATTTCATTTTTGAAATCTGTTTCCAATTTCCCGAATAGTTTAATCCAAAATCATTTTAAAGGATCAGGCTATAAAACACGAAATCATAATGGGATATCTTTGCCATAAAACAAATCTTGGGGGAAGCAGCAGCAAAGTCCTAGTCTCTGTCAGCATGAAGGTTGCCGCTGGGTACAGGGCATCTAATAGTCGTGCACTGCCGCCTACCGCACTCTTACTTGTTTTTGTATGCAAGTGTGCGAGTGTTTGTCTATTTTCTACACACCACCCCGCACGTCCCGCCCAGCCCCGTTCTGTCCAAATTCAGAGTGAAGGCAGCAGCCACTCATTTGCTTTAATTGCGCTCATCGTTGTCGTGTTGTGTCGCTTTACCTGCCACATCGCTGTAGTATTTGCGCCGCATGGCATCGGGCGCCCAGGTGCGTTCGATGATTGGTATACGCTCCTTATGGAATTTTGCACAGGTCTTGATTGCAAAATAGATGTGTGCGCCAGTTGTGTGCACCTGTTGTGGGTGAGAATCGTTTGGGCTTGAGTTTCAGTTTGTGTTTGACCGTTGTCAGAGAATTTATGGTTATAGGTTTCCAATGCTAATTGCCTGAATGCCCCATTCGAGCTGCAGTCTGGACAAATGTTTGTCGTCCTTTAAATCGCAAAAACATTAAACTAAACATGTGACTTTGTAGCCATAGCAATGATATAGTTTATGTACGAGGAATTTCATTTAGTTAGTGTCTTGAAATTTAATATTAAATAAATTTTGCAGCTAAGAATTTAAAGTTAATTAAACATTCGTCGGGTTTTTAGTTGCATCGAGGCGCCACGGAGCGTATGCGCAATATTTTGTTATTTGTGAAAATAAATGATCTCATTTTTAAATCGAAGTTCACAAAATGCTCAACGAAAAATTGTTATAAAATTTATGGCATTGAAATTTCTATGCAAAATTTTCTTAAAAAATATAAAATATTTAAAATTTTCATCATTATTTAACATAAATTTTTATTATCGAACAATTGGCATAAATTAACTTAAATATTAAATAACTGAAACGTATTTTGAAAGTTCATTTTTTCGATCTATTAAATAATTTAAATTTGGATTTAATCTTTTTTATGATTCATGTGAAAATTCTTTAAAGTTGTATTTTACTGATTTTAACCGTTTCTTGCGAAATGGACTTATTTTCAAAGCTCTCTCATTAAGAGCTGGAGAGCGCGTAAAACAAAATGAATCCTTTAATGTGGGTACAGTAATAGAAGAGGCTAAAGAGCGTTCATTTAGAGAGTGAAAGCTGTGCTGTACTCTGAGCGTGTAAGAGAATTAATTATCTAGTGCCCACAGTTGGCACACACGCGCTTTTGATCTAGATGGCGTTGTGTTGGTACAAGTGAGAGAGTTTATTTGTGCATATGCCTACTGTATTCATTGACGCTGATCCCGTTATCTTAGCAACGTATCCAGCGAAGAGCGCTAGCAGTGTGAGAGGACTGAGCGCAGAAGTTGTACTAGTGTTAGTGTATTAGTGTGAATGCCTTTTAAGATGATTTAGTCTGTGCGCGTCTGCCCTTTAGATCGGTTGCACCATTCGCGCGTGCATATTACCCCATTTTTTTTTTTTTTTTGTCAATGCAATTGGTGCTAAGCGCGGTTAGCTCAAGTCTTGTGTGTTTTATTAAAGATTCTACAAAGTTTATTCTTCGTCAGTGTTTCAACCGTTTTTTGCCCGTAAAGAAACGTATATCTGCGTATATATGCAGTTATGTGTAAAATTTGTGCTACTAAATTTTTGGTGTTCATTTTTTTCACAAAAGCAAAATGGCGCGCAATAAAACGTAGAAAAATTTGCCATAGGAAGAGAGTGGAAAGGAAACATGACGAGAACGAGAGAGAGAGAGAGAGGATTCTAAAGCTTGAATGAATATAAGCTGCGGCTAATTATTCAGAGTTATGTATGTAAGTACATATATTGATATTTTTTCAAACTATTTTCTCTTTACATTTTGACACATAATGAAAAAGAGATTATATTTAATATAACCTTAAATATTTGCATGCCAAAAAAAGGTTGGGCTAATGTACTGATTATTTTGACCATGAGTGTGTGTGTAGTATGTAGGCTATGTAGGGAAGGGACACTGAGCTATTCAGGCAACAGCGAATGGACTTTACTTTAATCCCATCAAATTCTGCTGGCCATCAGCCATCAGGCTGTTCCTTATATGTTCAATCTGAAATGACCCCACCGCCCCATTATTCAACTCACACAATGTGCAGCATTCCCAGCGGCCGCTTCCGGCTTTGCATGCAAGAAACAGGGCAGAGGCTCCGGCGCTGGCGCTGGCTTCTTCGCCGTCGTCTCTGAGGATGCCAACGACCAGGCTGGCGACACTCTCGCCCAGGGACAAATGTAGTCAGCACTTTTCAAAATTATTTTGCGCTGCAGCATGTCGACAAAGTCTACGTCCCTTTTGCTGATGTTGATGTCGATGTCGATGTTGTTTCTGCTGCTGCTACTTTTGCCATCATCATCATCAACAGCATTTGGCGCGGCAGGTGCTAAATTATCGAAAATGAATCGGGCCAGCTCATGGGCCGCATCTATCGCAAATTCGCTGTGCCTTGTGGCATTCGGGGCATTAACAGCAACAAGTTCGACCAGGCTGAAAATGCATGTTCCATGATGAGTTATGGCCACACACGATGCGATGCGATGCTCAAACATTCTGTCCGTTCCGACTCACCTGCGCAGCAAAGCACCGGTGAAAACAACACCAGCGCTTAGCATGGGATATGGAAACCATGTTGGATCCTTGTAGTTTGCAAAATGATGCACAATGGTGGCCTCAGCATCGTACAAGGCATGTCCGTAGTAGGCCAACTTGAAAAACACGAAGAACAAAAACAGTAAACAGTTGCCAAGTTGAGCAGTTAATACAGTTATTAATTTGATAACCAACATCAAGTTAAGATGCCGATAATTTAACATTTTGGAACATTTAATTAAGAATGTTAACTCTTATGAGGTTGTAGACCCTGTGGCACAAATATATTCTTATGTCTTATATATTCGATCTGTTGCAACAGCTAAATCTTCGTCTAACTGTTTTAATCATGGACTATACTAGCTCTTATAGGAACAATCGCTTTTCTCTAGGTATAACTTTTAAATTTAATTTCTACTCTTTTGGGGATTACTTTGCATTTACATTTGCTTCTGATTATAGAAATTCGTTAAACTCTTCATCAGAAAATTTTTAGAATGCTTGGAGAACTTCTTTATATCATATTTGATCTGTTGTCTCTGATGCTCTTATATTTTCTGCCATCTAATTTGTAGAAAAATTGATTCTGCGATCCGTTGTAAAGTTTTTGAACTATAAGTATATTTATGGGAGCATTCCCGCATTCCAACACACATTTGTTGTTCAGCAAACCTGCTGTAAATTTGTAAAGATGTGTTTTCGCGACGGCAAACGAAATTCACCTCTTGCGCATCCTGACGATGCAGCTGCTCGAGCAGGCCACGCAGCGAGGAGACGTGCGTGTTGTGCTGGCACCAAATAATCCAATCGGTATTCGCGTTTAGCAAACGTGTCTTGCCTCGCAAATGGGGCAGCGCGTCCAGCAGGGTCCAATAATTGAATAGTTCTCGCAATATGTGCACCTTAATGGCGTAATCATAATCCGTTGGAATTGCCTCGTTTAGTTGTTGCTGCAGCAGGCTTTCGCGCAGAGCTCGACAGTTAATTTCAGCTTGTTGTGGACAGGAAATGAGCACAAGTATTTCTTTACCCACACAAACACGGCCAAGACACAATAAAAATGACAATACCAAGAAACTAGGCTTCAACTGCATTATTTGCACTTTTTTTTCAAATTTTTTTAATATGTTAACATTTTACAGTTAACAGGGGCTGATATTGCAACAGCAAGAGAACTTTAACACACTGTTACGACTGTGCGTCAAGTTTTTCAAATTTTATTAATATGTTAACATTTTACAGTTAACAGAGCTGATATTGCAACAGCAATAGAACTTTAACACACTGTTGCGACGACTGTGGGTCGCGTTGCCAATCACTTCGAAGTGGCGCCGTTCCCAAAATGCGACTGCATTAATGAACGTGCGAAAACGTACTGAAGCAACTGTGATTGTGTTTTGTAATTTTTGGCGCAAAAGGGCATTCAATTGCTGGGTGGCACTTGCTTATCGCAAATGCGCAGGCGCCAAAGTGCCGTAAAGTTTTATGAATGAAATTGGAATTGCGCGCAACAGTTGGCAACGCCTACTGGCAATGGCAATGAATTAACGTACAACTGTGTGGGTGTGTATGTCGGTGTGGGTGTGTGTGTGTATGATAAAAGTATATAGTGCGCCCTGTGATGTACAGCTACCTGGTAGGAGTATTTGCCCTTCAATCCTAAGTTTGTCAGGATCCTGCGATTGCGGAAATGAATACTTGTTGACTTGCCAATAAAGCTGGATTTTAATTGATTCTATGTCTCAGAAATTAGTTAAAGCATTTAAATTCTAATACAACTTTCAATTAAGTGAAAATAATTATGGACAAAGTAGATTATGTTTTGTACCAGAAGTTTTGTTAATTGCCAACGTGTTTTTATTTGGGGCCATAAAAGTAAAACACATTTTTATTTTCTGCAGTTGTTTCTCGTAACCGATATGAAAACAGAAAAGAACGTTTCATGAATATTTGTATATTAGTTATATTATGTATATATTTATTAGTATTGCCGCTTATGCACATAATTTTTGGATTAAACAATTCGTTAATAGTGTATGTCGTTATGTCGTTAATGCTGTTTAGGGGAACTAGTTGGAGCAGGAAAATAATAATTAAACCAAATACTATTCTTAGTGCATGGGCGAGGCCAATCGTGTGGTCGTCTGCATGTTGTTGCTGCGATTGTTTAGCTTCAGGCGCAGCTCATTGACATGCTTGAACAGCAGATCCTGCTTGGAGAGCAGCTCTCGAGTACGCTGGCAGCCGTGCTGGGGCGCGCACAAGCCCGGATTCCAGCGGCAGTAGAGACCCTTCCAGAGACGCACGGCCCGCACGCTGGCAATGGGACGCAGCACGGGCTCGGGGCCGTGCGTGAACGAGGGGAACAGCGGATTCAGATACTGATCCAGCGAGGAGTTTATGTGCGTCCACAGCGATATTGTTTTGTGCTTCAGATCTGGGCGGGACAGTATAGAAATGAGTTCTTGCACAAAGAAAAATATATATGTATATAATATAGCTTACCCTCTGCCACACGCTCCGCCTCGGTGTTGCACAGGAAGGTGCCAAACCGACACGAATACAGATGATCCGCAATTGTGATGAGAAAGTGCTCATTGAACTCGAATGCATTGGCAAACTGCTGACTCACTTGCCAGACGCTGTCGATAAACTGCAGAAAAACTGGCGAGCGATCCGCATCCGAATGCTTGTTATCGCCATGGCCAATGCGTTGCTGGAATTTGTGGCCAAAGGACAGCCATTCCTTTTCGATGAGCACCTCAAAGCCGCGCACGGTGCGATAGTGCGGATCCAGCAGCAGCATGGATAGCGCCGTCAGCTGTGCTGTGCGATCCCAGCCGTCGGAGCAGTGCACCACAACCGAAGTGCTCATCGTCTCCACCTTGTCCACAATGCGCACAGCCCCGGCCAAAATGCAGCGTATATGCTTCAGCCACAATGTGCTATCGATGGCCGTCTGCCACTTGGAGTCGTCGGTGGTCGGATAGCAGGCTTCCTTCACCTTGCGCAGACTCTCGCGCATAACATGTATGTTGTGTATGTCTAGGAAATTGATTTCCACATTTTTGTAAGCATCCTCCGACTCGTAACCGCCACCCTTTGCCTTGTTTGCAATGGCATTCGCGCTGGGCCGTGCATCCATAATGGTCAGCTTGTCCGACTGTGCATTCGCCTCCATAATATAGCTCAGATAGGTCTCATCATCGGCATTGCGTTTGCCGCTAACGCCCACCAGCGGCTGGGAGCAGCGCGTAATTGTTGCCTGTGTCCGGGGATTCATCCAGGACAAAACTGGCAAACGGCAACGCGAACGGAACTGCGCAACGCGACGCAGAAAATCATCAGATGCCGCCTTCGGCACGGCCCAAACAGCCGGATAGCTATCGCAAATGCCATACGATTCGTTCAGCTTTGTGGCACGCCACATATCATTGGGCACGCCCAGACGTCGTAGCTCCGCCAGCGGCTCATACACGGCCCAGCCATCCCAGCCGGCGTTCACGGCCGCAATGGCGGCGGGCGGCTGTGCCGCCGCAGCATGCGCGAAGGCGAACAGTTTGCCACTGTATGAGAGCGGAAATGCGTTCGCCTGCAGCTTCTCGAAGACGGTGCGACGCGAGTGATTCTGCTGCTTGTGGGCGAAGCGCAGGTTGCGCATATCCTTGCAGAATATCTCAATGCCGTAGCTATTCTCGCCGCGTGACGTGGCGCCACCGATTTTCTCCACTCGCGCAATCACACCCAACGGCACGTCGACGACAACGGGTGGCTCCTGGTCGCGCAGCGGCAGCGAACGAAAGTATAAGCGATAATTGGTGATGGTTAGGGCGCCGAAGACGGGTCCGCGATACGGGCAGACATAGGTGACATCGTTCTTTTGATCCTGATCCTCCTCGCCGTCCAAATAGGCAAAGGGCGTATCCCTGAGTACGCCATTCTCGGCGCCGTGCTTGGAGCCAAGCGAACTTGACTTCGAGCTGCTGTCCAGCGAATTGCTGCTGGCCGTTTTCGATGCCAGCTTGTCGGCTAAGCTTGTTGTGGCGTCCATGGCTGCGGAATGTTTAATTATCAACTTGTTCGGTTGACTTATTGGACACTGGGGCGTAAACAAACTCTGTGTCGAGTAAAATATTCTTTGTTTTTATTGTTCACAACCGAGTTGCTTATCGATTCGTTTCGGAACAAGTTCGATTGCACAACTCAGCAAACCGAATGAACGAACCAAGCTCCTGACTGTTGTTCGTTTAGTTAGCCACATATGAATTTTGATTTTCTTTTATTAATGACGTCCTAAGAAAATGTCGCTTTAAATTACGAAAGTAACAATATTATAGTCGAATGTAGGCTTTGAATTAATCAGCTGCTAACTGGCTAGCACATTTTAACAGCACTCAGCACAGCTGTTATTCAACAACATAACATCTCTCTGTTGTGTAACATTGAAATGTGTTTGGCGCCAGATTCAAACAATAGAACCAACCGCACTGAAGACGAAATATTTCGAAAGAAACTTGCATATTTTTTTTGTAATAAATTTTAATTTATATATATGGTACATATAAAAAACTCCTGAACGGAATTTTTGCCTTTACTAAATTGTTAGTTTTCCTTTTCACAATATTATATAAATATATGTACATATGCATGTGTTTTGTTTTGTTTTTCTCCTTGTATAATAATAGATTGTGTATCTTGTATTTAGTTTTACTATAGTAAAGTGTATTTCTCGTTTTTTGTTTTTTAAATATGTATTTTCAACAAAAGTTAACAATTAAACCAATATTTTTGTTTGTTCAAATTAACTTAATTTTTCAGTTAGTATTTTATAAATTTAGATTAGTTTTGTTTTATAGATTGGTTTTTAATGCTAAAGTTACGTACATTATCAAATACGCTAAGCATCAACAGAAATCATTCTAGGGACTAAAAAACGAAATGAGCTTTTTCAGTTTTAAAGAGTTGTATGAAAAAAAATTTGAAGAAATTAAGAAACCTATCACTTATTCTGGATTGTTTGTTACCTAAATAGCAGATAATGCTAGACTTGTATATATAATTTTGTAATTTTAGTTATCTTGCTTTGAATAAGTCATTTCATATAGTCAAATGTATCCTGTTGACGTTTAGGGTATTGTCTTAGCAGTTTCTTACGAACATGTTTTTCTTTAATTTTGCTAATACAGTGGAAAATGAAGTTATAGTTCTTAGTTGTTTATATATATATGTATATATGTGTGTGTGTGTGGTAAATTATATATATATATACTTAGAGACAAAGCGTTAGTTGCAGTTTTGGTTTTTTTTGTTCAAATTAATAAAACTTAATTATAATACCCCATTTTTGCATAAAACTAATAATATGTTAGCAAAACAGGCAGTTTGTGTGCTTTTAACATATTTGTTGTATGTTTGAATGGATATATAAGTACAGAAGAGCTTTACAAACATATATATATAGTGTGTGTGTGTGTAGAAATGTGGTTAGTATGATGGGAACAAAATTTTTAAGTAATATAATTTCATTTATTTGCTTGCCCTTGTCTTTGCAAATATGTATAAACTAAATCAACAACGTAAGAATTAATGGGAGTTTTGTTTTGAAAAACAATGGATATGCTTTGTGAATATATATATATATATCGTATTTATAAATTTATGCCAAGACATTGGGATTGCAATTCGAGCTTCGAGTTTTGCCAATTACAATTATTGCAAAATATTTAAATACAAAATTTGGTAGCATGCCTAAAGGTTTTCTTTTCGTTTTCGTTTCTTTTCCGTTTTGTTTTTATCATTAATGCAAAGGCTAAGTACTATGTAGACTTGTAGGGTTGTTTGCCTTTAAAGCTTTCTCTTTTCGCTATTTCGATTTTCCATATGTAAATAGTTGATAAATGGGCGCTTGCGACTTGCTTCAACTTCTCTCGACTCCATTCATTCTCCATTCCATTATTCTGCTTCTCCTCACGTTTTCACTTTTGTTCTATAATACTTTCTTGTTAGTTACACGTATGCTTGATAATGTTAATTATACATTTATTTATATATATATATATTTACTGTATATATAAGTGAGCTTTATATGTGTGTATATTAAACTAGGCGTATATATAAATTGTATATATATGCAGCTGTTTACTATATATGCCTGATTGTTGTGCATGTTGTTCTTCAGTTGAACTAAACTCGAATCGGAGCGCCTTGCCTAACTCTACCAACAGAAAGGTAAACTAATAAACATGCCATAATGTCATATGTGAAGCGTACTATGTTAGCTTGTATATATGTATATATATAAAAAAAACTGAATAGCGTTAAACAAAATAATAAACTGTACATAATGTCAATAACATATTATATAACAATCAAGTTTGGTTACTAATTTGGTTCGAAGCACGCATCTCTGTATATATATATATGTATATATATATATGTATATATATATATTCTGCAGCTAAAACAAAATACTGTTAGTCTATTGCAAGCCCAGTTAATGCTACAATCTAAATTATATATGTCACATTGTTAAAAAAAAATTACAAAAAAAGTATTAATTAAAATAAAACAATTACAAAATGATTAGCATCTAAAACTTGTACAATGCCTACAGCATTAGCAGCAGGGCGCCCGTGCAAATTGTTTACATACACGCTTCGTATGTATACGTACGTATTTCCTATATAGAGTATGTGCTATGTCTTGTATACATTGTCTTGTAATGGATTATATGACTATCTCTGTGTAGGCGTGTGTGTGTGTGTGTGTATTTATATAAATAGATTAGACGTGCATCATGCTGGGTAGGGGGAAGGGGTATGGTTATTGGGCCCAGTCAGTGTATATTCTGAGCCTGGGAGTCTCTTGCGTTGCGTCTTTCTTGTTAGAATTTTGTGGCTTAGTTGTTTGTCTGTTTGTTTCCATTTCCTCATTTCTCATATATATAAATATATATGCTCCATTATTAGTTGTCGTTCGCAGCGTTTAGGAAACGCTTTTCTCTTTCGCTTTCGACAGTTAGTTTAGATTGTTTTACTCATCCACCGATGTTGTGGGCGGACTATAACTGCATCAGGATGCGCTGCGCTGTTCGCTATCCGGCCTGCGATCTGTGGCAATTTGCAGCAAGTTTCTGAACTCCGTGTCGAGTATTTGGCGTGCCTACAAAATCATTTGATTTGATTATTAAATAATATATGTGTTAAATACAAATTTAAGCACTACTCACCTGTGCATTTTGCGTGGGTATTTGCAGTGCCAGGCCCATGGCATTGGCATCGAAGCCCTCATCCAGCGCCATCAGACCACCATGGACACCCGATTCGAGCAAGTTATTGGCATATTCCTGGGGAAAAGCAAAGTTTAGAGATCCATTTAAGTGTTGAAAAACTTTAAGCTCGTTAGCTTGCGGTTTTAATAACCAATAGGTATTAGATATAAACTATTATCAGAAGGTTTGAAGAGACTTTGTCCCTTCTTCGTAGCTTGAACTCATTGAGAGTTATAAGCAACGAAATGAAGAAAATCCAAGCAGAAGCAAAGTCTAATTTTGTGCTTATATACTAGATATTTCTCAACAAAAGCATAGCTAAAACTCAGCTTTCGACACCCACCTTCAGTCCTATGCTGCCCACCCAGCGTATGACACGCTCATTGCTCCACACGAGCACATCGCAGAGCCCGTTCTCGCTCATCTTGCGCCTATGCTCCAGCTCTGTGCGATCATAGTTTAAGCGTTTGAGCATTGAGATGCCATACTGCAGGCTGGTCCGATGAAAGCTGTCAACCATTTTCAATTGGCCGCGCAAATCCTTCTTGGTCAAATGATCCAACATGCGCGCATCGACTAGACACTCCATAAAGGTTGTGCGATATTGCGGCAATCCCAGCCCAGGTAGCCAGTAATTGCCAATCCACTCGTGATTCATATCCCCTGTAATATTAATAAAGGACGCATTTTAATTTGTGTTCCTCGTATTAAATTAGTTATATGAGCTTACCAAACGCTAACGTCGTACGCGATGTTTGCGGCGCTGAGGGTGAAGTTAGTGAAACCATTTCCTGTATGGCCAAACGTAGTTTGAGCCTATGTAGCGGATTACTAATGCCTATCAAGGAGAACAGGATGTTTAGCAATGGTCGAATATACACTTTACACACTTTGAATGTTACCTATTTCCCGCTGTATTTCTGTGTCGCTTAGTGCGCTCATAATTGCGCCGGATTTGACATTGGCGCGACAGGCGGCCACATACCAGGCGGGCATGCCCACCCACAGTTCCAGCCAGGCGACAATGGTGGGTCCGTTCCACAGGGCGAATGGCGTGCCCGCTTTCATCGCCTCGCCCAGCAGATCGTTGCGATAATCGTGATCCCTACAGTGAACATAAACAGTTAGTTAAGGGTATTCAAGTTAAATGGGATCCGCACTCACTTCTTTTGCCTGCCGTAGTCAACGCTGCTGATCTTGGAGCCCGGTGCGCTGGCAATGCGCGGCATCATGCCGCCTGTCATGCTCATGACATCATAGTTGGAATCCACTTCGCTTAGGCCAATCGATAGATTGCCAATGGACATCATGCTGGGCGAGCCATCCGGCAGTGTATCCTTAACGCCCTTGACCTTCTCCTTTTTGCTAAAGAACCGTCCCAGCGACGATTTGATGCCCTTCTTCTTCTGAACGGCAGCGGCGGCGGCCGCTTCCCTTGACACGCCCGACGTTGGCGTTTGCAGCATGGACATTGAACCCATCGTGTTGTAGTGACGCAGCGACTCCTGGCTGCCATACCGGGAGCTAAGCGGCGACAGGCCATAACTCTGCGTGTTCAGCGCAATGTAAGCGTTTACGTGTTGCGACGCAGCGGGCGCCATTGTGCGACGACGCAGTTCCTCCTGGCTATGAGCCAGCGCCTGGGCGACGCGCTCCAAACGCATTGAGCGTGCGGTCAATGGTGAAGCAGCGCCGCCGGAACTTGAATCGCCTGTGGTGGACATGCCGCCGTGCAGCTCCTCGCGGGACGCATCACTGGACAGCACGGGCAAGTTAAGCTGCAACAATCAAATAGTTAGATCACAGTTAAAATAAGCATAACACGAACCTAAATAGTTTTTAGGTAAATTAAAGCGGATCTGATATAATCGAAGTTCTTCGGGAAGGCTTTTTCTTAAGATTTTACCTAAACCGCTGAAATATGTATTAACTAATTTTTATGAGGCTTATTGAAACGCGAGTTTGAAGCCAATCGAACGTAAATTTGACAATAACACATAGAACCCGCCTGTTTTCCATCAGAGGGTGCATGTACTAAGGTCTTTTAAATACTTCTCTAATGATCTTAAAAACTTAAATTTCCACCCAATTTAGCTTTCACTTATTTTCCACTCATGGCCTTGAATTACTATACATTTTATATTTGGGAACTCTTATAGATTCCTCTTTCCTTCCTCATAACTAGTTTGTGGATTTTTAAAAAAATTCCTTAGCTATTATCGAATCCTTACCGTATGATATTTCTGCATGAAATCGCGCTGCGGACTGTTGGGCGTACTGCGCCCGCTCATGGGCGGACTTTGTCTGTCCATGGAACGGCCGCGTGCCAATAGATTCACATGCTCCAGACTGCCGACACGCGATTCCAGCTCCTCGGCGCGTGCCTCCGTCGATTGTTTCTCTTCCTGTATGAGTCGAATCTCATTGTTGATAGCATCCAGCTGCTCCTGCAGCATCATGGCCAGCGTTTGTGCATCCGTATGGCCCGATGGCGACATCATATCCGCCGTGGCAGCCGCATACAGCGCATCGCTATCATCGCAATCTGCCACTCTGTCAACCAAGTCGTACGCCTGCTGCTGGGCGTGTGCCACCTGCTGCATTTGCAGCTTCTCCCACTCCTGCTCAGCCATGGAGCGGGCCAGAGCGTTCTCCTCGGAAAGACGGGATTTGCTCTGGCGTCGCAGCGAATGCGTCTCGAAGCTGGCATGGGATGCGCTGCGGGTAAAGGCATTGCCGCCGCCGCCATCCACGACGCTGCTGGGCGATAGGCTGCGGGTGAGCGCCTCCGTCTGCTGTATATTGTAGGCGATCTCTTGCTGGAGCAGCTGGCGCTTGAAATTCTCGATTTCGAGGCGTGTCTTGGATAGCTCCTTCATAATTTCGCTCTTCTCGTGATGCAGCTCCTCGGCCACCTTGCGCGCCTTCTCCAGCTCCTGGGTCAGTGCATTTTTCTCATCCAGCGCACGCATACGCTCCTTTAGATGCACCTCCAGCCGTTCATTCGACTCGGACAGCAGTTTGTCCACCGTCGAGGACAAACGCAAATTGTGCTCTTCATTCATCTTGAGACGCTGATTCAGTCTTACCACCTCGGCGCTCTTCTCATCCAAATTCGTTTCCAAGGCCCGTATGCGATCCTCCGCCGAGCCATGACGTTCTTGAGCCTGCAAATGCGTTCAGCCCATATCGTTTAATAATGCATATTCAATCGAGTAATTTGGTCATAATAATAGATAGATAAGATAGTTAGTTGTAAATGTTAGTAATGAAAGCTAAGAGTGAGGAGAGTTTCTGTGAAGGTTTCTTTTGTTCAGTTGTCGGTGCGCTGAGTTCTTGTGCAGGACAGTTAAGAGATTGAGATTGAGTTGTTTATATATAGAATCATGAGTAGAATTGTTGTTGTTGTTGTTAGTAGTTGGATTTTGGAAAAAATATACGAGTTTGAAAGAACGTTACACAAATAAGAATCAAAAAATTTAGTTGAAGTAATTAATTTGAGTTTATACTTATGGAACCTGTCGGCGCGCATATTAGTTCGAGTGCATACCTTATTTCCTACCTTTGTCAATGCCTCCATGCGCGCCTTTAGCTGCTCCTCCATGTCCGGCTGCAGTTTGGCATGTTGGGCCAGCTTTTGCTCAGAGAGTTCGAGTTTCTCTTCGATTGCGCTGATTTTCTCTTCGTGCAGCTGTCAGAGTTTATGGTTTTTTGTTTTTTTGGTTTTGGTTTGGTGAGGGTAGTTCAATTAGTTTGGTTTTTGATATGCAAATGGATAGGGTATATATTATTCATTATTAGTCACAGTTTTAGCTTTTAAACAGGCATGGGCGAAAAACAAGTCCACTGACTATATCAAGTTTTTGCTTGCAACCAAAGTGTAGTATCAAAAAGTTAGAAACAAAATCTTCAAGAAAATTTAAACAAGTATAAAAGGCTATATTTCTAGTTTTGATCGAGTATCCTTTCAAATAGTTGTGCTGTGCTGTTAATAACATTTGACTGTTAACTTAAATAGTTGAGAGTTGTTAACATGATCAACTAACAGAGGCTGTTCAGAAACTACTTTACATCATGCTATGGCCTACAGTTCTTGGCCTAATTATTTAAAAATATAATTTTAAATCATTTTAAAAATAGTCAAAATAATAATACGGGCAATCACAGCAAAACTCATTAAAGCTTTCGAATGACACATGATATGTTATGTTTGCCTAATTAGTTCCTGACTTCAGAACGCTTTCCATAAATTTCCAAACTTGCTAAGATACACAATAATTAATAATGGAAATAAGACATTAACAACTTTCATATAGATACATATATATATATATATATAAAGGGTATTATGCTTGGCAGTGCAGTGCTTTGATTTGATTTGATGAAATTCGCCCATGCCTAGAAACCATAACCAATTCCATGTACATATTCTGCTTATGCATAGACGCACCTTTAGTTGTGCCTCCTTGTGCCGCAGCTCCTGCTCCAGTTTCTCGTTCAGATCATGCAGCGATGTGGACTCGCGTTGAGCATTCAAATAGCGCTTTTCCAGCGTAGTTATGCGCTCCTCCTACAAATGATTTTTATGTTTATACATACTTTTATTATATTTATATTATGGTTACGCACCTGATCTTCCTTTTGTGCCACATTTTCGCGCAGATCGCGCTGCAGCTTCGAGCACTGATCCTGCGCCTTGCAGTGCTCCTTTTGCACTCGCGACATATTCTCCTCCAGTTCATTGATCTTGCTGTTCAGATCGGAGACGCGACGCTGCCATTGAGACAATTCCGAGGTCTAAAAGTAGAAAAGGAGTTTAGATTTTCGTCAATTTGTGCAAATAGTGAAAAATATTTAATATTTAATCCATTTTTTGATAAACTTGAATCAACTTTTGCTTTCATACATATACATATATTAAAAGATCAATGAAAGTTGTTTAAGTAAATGGCGTAATTGCTTTACCTTGAGGCTCAATTAGTCAGACTTGTTTTGTCATCATATTTGGGTAAAATAAAGAACAATTACAAATTAAATTTACAATAGCCCGCTTTGACTAAAACAAAGCGGCAGCTACATTTGATCTCTACCGAAAATTGGGAACTCCCAAGTATGGTTAAGAGCAAGTTATTTAATCTTTTGGACAGAGCCTCGCTTAAAAGTTGTAATAGTAAAAAATTTGATCGGTTTATCGGCTTAGTTCCTGTGTCTAATTAAGACAGAGTTTATATAACGGCTAAAAATCTCAGCCAATTAGTTATTCGAACAACTAAAAACCTTATCTTTGGCAAATAGTTGTTTAGTTTTGTCAACAAAGAAATTTCGCATGGGAATATCGCGACGTGTGAGTCATAAATTGCTTTAAATGTATTGTCTATACAGGTAGTGCGACTTGTTGGCAATCATGTTGTGATAACCCTGCGATGCCCTCACCTGCTTCTCAATGATCGTTTGTAGCTCGTGTGTTTTGGCCGCATATTCATTTATTTCGCTGGCATCACCATTGACTCCGCCGCCGCCACCGCCGCCGCCGCCGCTTGCCAGCTGCAACAACAAAAGGTAGATAATGTAAAATACACGCTTGATTGGGTAAACAGACGCGCGCACACACACGCGCGCGCGCACACACACACACACACACACACCTTTTCTTTGATGCCATTTTCCCCGCTCGCATTGCTGGCCGAGTTGATGCCGCCGGCTGGCATAGCGCCCGTTTTATATTGGTTCAGCTCCTCTTTGGTTGTGTTCAGCTCTTCCTCCAGCATGTTGTTCTTCTCAATGGACAAACGCAGACGCTCGCGGACCTTCTCGTCGAGTGCCTTGTGATGTTCGAACAGGGATTTGAGCGCTTTGAGCACCTCCACCTCGCTGGAGACGCCGCTTTGGGCGGCCGCCTGCCGCTTAACGACGGTCATGCGCAGGGAACGCTCATGGCGCGACACCAAGCACTCCAAATGCTCCAGCAGTAGCTGTAATAATAATATCCAACTCATTTAGATTTATCGGATATTGTTGTAGCTTAGCTGTATCTTACCCGGGTATTGTTGCGTTCCGCCTTGAGCTCACCAATTTCCTCGTCCCGCTCCAGCAAGGTTTCGCGCGCTTGCGTCAGCTCCTTGGTGAGCGTGGCGAACTCCTGGCAAGATTAAACATTAGATGCAGTTTTCTAACATTTGGGTGTTTCTTTAAACTAACCTGCGGCAGATTGGCGTTGATCTGACGCTGGAGACTGTCGCGCTCCTTCTCGACATCTTGCAGCTTGTTCTCCGTTTCGACCAATCTCTCCTGTGCCTCGCGCAGGCTGTCCATAAGCTTGTCCCGCTCATCGAGCATGGAGACCATGAGCTGCTCAAAGTTGGCATCCTCGCCGCTGAACTGCGACGAGCGCTGCGATATGCTGTCTTCCGATATTGTGGGCATTACGTCGCACATCATGTTCCACATTATTTAGTTGGCCACCAGAGCACGGGCACGCATGCAAGACTGTAAGGAAATCAATTTTAATAAGATTTCGAATAGCTTCTCGTTTAAAAAGTTGATTCAGTAAATTGCGCTCAACACTCTGATACCAAGTTTGTTTAATAATACATCAATTGCCGTGTATCCACAGCATATTCTTGTTATGTAGATAGTTTAAGAACCAAGGACTCAGATCTAGATTTTGCAGCTATTCTAACTTGATTAATGCATCCAATTCTTGACCAAAAAACATTGGTTTCTAATTTCTATAGTAATTTTAAAACTTGGATTCATGTACACACCAAAATAAGTTACTAAATTTATATATATTTAATTTATTTATTTATACGGACATGTTTTACGGACTGATATATCGACTATAGGTATAAAGGATATATCGAAAATAATAATTTTAACCGGCATAAATCGGTATTTCCAATAACTGTTCTATAAACAATATTATTGAAACAGTTCTAAAAGCGTGAAATTTAATTTAAAATAACAATAACCGTTAATATATGTATAAAATTTGCCTTAAGTCGCTGGTCACGCAGCTAAAACGGTTAAAGGCCCACGCTTTGCCCACGCTCCGGAGTTTTGTCTTTTTTTATGATTATTTTTCTTGTTGATGCTGAGTTTTTCCCCTCTTGAGGCACGCCCGCGTAATGGGTTAATACATTCCAATTGGACCCACACACTGAACATGTCTAATAAGGCTTTTATCATAGGCGCCGCATTGATAACAAGTTTTCTACACCAACACATAGACGCACACACATATGTATATACACAAGCACACTTGCACACATACACACCACATGCATGTGTATATACATACAGGCATGCCAGTACGCACACATATGCACAGCTTTTTCTTTTTTATAATAATTTTTGTAATTTCAATTAATGTTTCTCACATGCATTTAACACAAATTATGGCAAACACATTATATTTAACAGTCGCAGGTTAACAGCTGCTGCACTCGGTGCGTTTTATGATTGGTAAAACGCCTTTTCTTGAGCACAAGAGGACGGCTTTTATGCAAAAAGAGCAAAAAACTCCCTTCCTCCCTGGCGCAAACACGTACCCCGTAGCCAACAAGGATCGATCGCCCGGCGACAGCGCAGCAGCAACAACAACAACTTTTGTTGCTGTTTAGCTTTTGCATATAAAGCTATTTAGTTGTTGCAATTGTAGCAAGTTTTATTTATTTCCGATTGATTTTTATGTGCGAAAAAACGCAGCTCGTTTCTTTTTTGGTTGCCACTTAGGTGAAAATCCAGTGCTGCCACCTAGATTTCATATTTTGTATATTTTAGACAATCTGGCTAGGTAGCTGGCTAACTACGATTAGACTTATCGATATTCGCTGGGCCCACTATTTTTTAAACATTTAAAAGCGAAGAACTTAATTTAAATGATTAGATAATGAAATAAAATGAGATCATAGAACTTAAATGTATAAAATATGTCGTGCTCATACATCGTTGCCGATTCGATGCTTTTTGAATATCACATCACCTATCGAGTATTACACGCGCATATCTTAAGATAACACGATATTGGCAACATTGCGCTGTTATTGTAACATTACTCGCATCTTTTTTTTTTAGCAACATCACTCACAGTTTTAGCCGCATTGCCTACAGTTTTTACACAGAGCAAGCGCCTCGTTTGTGTTTTATTTTTTAGTGTTATAATTAATAAAAATAAACAATTAGCATAGTGTTAACGTGTTGCCATACAAAACAATTGAGCGCTGCAGCAAACAAACGCAATGGGGTAAGTACGCAAATTATTCTAATGGGATTGCAAGTGCTACAAATTGTGTGAAAAATCGACGCCGACGTCTTCCTCCTTGCTGCTGATGCTTCCTCTTCTTGTTGTTGTTGCTGTTGTTGCTGCTACTCCTGTTGTCGTTGTCGATGTTGTTGCTGTTGTTGTTGTTGTTGTTATTGTTCTTCTAGGCTGAGGTGTAGCGAACGTCTTCGAAGGTGTAAATTTGAGCCATATATAGCATGTGTGAATTGATGCTATTCGTAAGTTGTAGGTGTAGGCTGACAAACGCCGCCCGTCGATTCCAATTATGTGAGTGTGTGTGTATGTGTGTGTGTGTCTGTCTGTCTGTTTGTGTAGTTGTAGGTGGCATGCGTTTGTGTGTGTGTATGTGTGCAGTAAACTTGAGCAAATCAAAACGAGGCTACAAAACACTTAAGCGCATAATGCAATTTAGTCGTCAAGGCAGCCCCTACCACCCCCTGCCCCCTCAAGCGGAACCGCCCCGTAACGCTACCACAAACAACACCAAGAACAACAATGCCAATGACATGGTGAAGACAATTTCAATAAGAACTACAACAACAACAACAAGAACAACAACGCATGACAATCTATTTTCACCGAAGCTCTTAAACCCCCAACAAATTTGTTGTTGCCATGACAGCCGCTTTTGTTATACTAAAGCTATACATATTTAACCCATACTAACTAAACAAACAGAACGTTATCTGAAACAGACAAATTAACAAATTATGCTATCTATCTACGGTAAAATGAAATGTTTAGCATTCGATTGAGAATTTGAAAAGTACAGTGAACTATGCTCGAATTGCACCGTTTTGTGTTTGCGCATATTTGAGATATTATTTTCATTTAAACAAAATAATATTTTATTGCTTATTTGACGTTCAGTCATTACAATTAATATATACAATATAATATACAAAAATTGCATAATTAAGTTTGTTGAACTTAAAGATCTTGATATGAATTGATTAGCGTCAATTGAAATTACAACTTGAACATCTTAACGAGCGTGCACTGTAGTCGAAATTAGGAGCTTGCGCAGCCTTATAAAGTTCAGCCTGTAGCATTACCAACTTGGTCACATATGTATGTATTTACTGTACAACCAACCCCCTCCTCCCTTCTGATGTTCCTTAGCAGGCGCGTTTTACGAATTAAATATTAAGCCGACGTGCAAGAATTTTAATGGAATTTTTAATTAATCACCTGTGGGTTCTGCTGCCGTGTGCTGCTCCTTTTCCCTGTGTTTATCTCGCACAAACAGCGAACAACCGATTTTCACTTGCCAGGCGCACGTGTTTCACATTGATCCCAAAACGAAACGGACATGGATCACGGCCAGCATGAAGGCGGTAAATGTGAGCTTCTTCTATGATATCTCACGGAATCTGTATCGGATCATCAGCGTGGAAGGCACCAAGGCGGTCATCAATTCAACAATAACGCCCAGCATGACGTTCACACAGACATCGCAAAAGTTTGGACAATGGAGCGATGTGCGCGCCAATACGGTCTATGGACTTGGTTTCTCCTCCGAGGCGGAGCTGACAAAGGTGCGTGAAGTTATATGGAGTTTTATTCTTTTCATTCAACACCTTTTCTATTGGCAGTTTGTGGAAAAATTCCAGGAGGTCAAGGAGGCCACCAAAAATGCCATGAAATCAGCGAATGGCTCCAATGCGGTTACGCCCACCACCTCGGCGAATACATCGCCAATTTCAGGACGTGCTGTGGGCGCCATTCAAAACGATAACACCAACATCGATCCACACACCGTGGAACCGCCGAATTTAAGTAATACCAATACACAGAATGCCAATCCCGATAGTCCCTCGCATAAGCTGTTAAACACTAGCGATGGCAAGCAGGATATTGGCTCGGCCACGCCTTCGCCTCAACCAACGCTGGGCATGGGTGCTGCCACAGTAACCGCTGGCGGCGGTGGCGGTGGTGGCGGCGGCGGTGGTGGCATTACAATCTCTTCTGGCGGCAGCATTGTGGGCATGCATACTGGACCCGGTGCGGGCGCCACGGCTGAGCAACAGCTCAAATATGAAAACGAGCGTCTGAAAATGGCACTGGCGCAGAGGTAGGCCAATATGATGATGATGTTCCTTCCTTTCGATATAATTTAACCACTTATGTGTTGACAGCTGCGCCAATGCCAAGAAGTGGGAAATTGAGTTGGCCACCTTGAAGAACAATAACATACGCCTGACCAGCGCTTTGCAGGTGCGTTTCATTTCCAATTTGTCTGCACTTAAAGCTAACGCCTACTCCCACAGGAATCGACGGCTAATGTGGACGAATGGAAGCGCCAGCTGCACACTTACAAGGAGGAGAACATACGCCTCAAGCGTGAAATGGAACTGATGCGTGTGAGCGGCGGTGTTGGGGGCGGCGGCTCCGCAGCTGGCGGCGCCACAGAGGATGAATTGCGTCGCGAGGTGGCTGCGCTCAAGGCGCGCACAGAGACGCTGCAGGCGGAACTGCTGCAGCATGAAATAGAGCTTAAAACGGCCAACATGAATTTACGCGAAAAGTGCAATGATCAAACAGTAATTCAATTATATACCCAAATCAACTAAGTACGTTAACTAATGTCAACACTTTCAGCTGGCCAAGTTGAGTGAACTGAATGTGCTGTTCGCCAAGAGTCTGTCGGAGCTATATGCGGTGCAAAAGGATATGGAGAATGTTATACATCCCGCCAAGTGCACTTGAGACGCCGAGTTGGGTGCACACAGAAAGGTTGCGAGCTTAACTTTTAATTGTCAAGCCACACACGTATAAATCAATTGGTTTCTATTTAGGTTTCAGCGCAGGAACAGACTACAATGGCAGGCACTACAACAACGACAACATCGACAACAACAACAACAACTAGCAAACGTTATTTAAGCAACTTTCTAACGGCTGAGGCGGAGAGCACGCTCTCCAATGTCACATCCATACACACACAGCTGCAATCGTCGCTCTACGAGACACAGAACACGGCACAGCTGAAGGCGTTGGATAAACACTCAGCGCTATTGCAGGAGCTGCATCAGCGACAGCTGCAGACTGCAACCAGCTCAGCTCTCACTGATGCAGCTGCCTCCAGTGGCGCTGCTGCTGGCACCAAAACTGCCACCATACTCGTTTCCAAATCAAAAACCAAAACTGGGCTGCCCCTGTTGCTGAAAAATTCCATTAACAATTAGGGAAACAAAAAAAAAAAAGGAAACCAATATTTCAGACGACTCATTGCATTTTTTTTGTAATCTTTCCATTTTGGTAGTTTGTATTCAGAAAAACAAAACGGAAACAACTGCAACTTACGCCCCCTCACACACACACACTCATTGTAGGTTTATATGTATATGTATTTAGTGTATCTTTCGGTATACCCATTAAGTCCAAAAAGTCCAGTATTTCATTTTCATTTCAAAATTGTACGCATTTGTCTGTGTCGTGGTAGCAATTAAGTCGAAAGCAAGTTTTAAATTCTCGTACGCATTCAAGTGCAATATATATATATATATAAAATACACAACAAAATAATTGATATTATGTGCTCTATATTTTGTAATTCTTTCTGCTAATTGTTAATTAATTTTTAATGAGAGCTTGACAATGAATCGAAATCCTCTGACGAACGAAATACAAATATTTATTTTATGAAAATGTGCTCGAAAGCATTCAAGTATTTATAAAACTTTAACCCTTGGTATTTCATAAACTTTCGTATAAACTATTTATATATATTTATGTACTATGTCTTATTAATTTGTATACACTATAATTATGTTTTTGCGATTTCATTATGCACTTTTTTTGTTTGTTTAAATGACTGCAAAGCTAATTAGCAAATTTATGTACGAATCCCCAATGCATTTTAATTTATTAACTGCAATTAAGCATTAACTAACAATGACTTAGACGACGAAGCATACTAAAAATCACATCAAGAATAATAATTTTATAAATGAAAATTAAGAAAATACGAAACTAGCAAAGTAAATTAAACGAATACCAAGTCAAGTATGTACGTGCATCAGTGGAAAACTAGTTTAATATATTAACAAATTATATATATATATACACATATATATTATATATGTATGTATATTATATATATGTATCTAATGAACAGCAGCAAATAATATCAATATGCAATCTCCCCTCCTCCACAACCGCAAACTCACACAGATACACACACACACTCTCTCACACACGTACACACGTTGTCGCCTTCCACAGGCGAAACGGTAATGGGAAAAAACGCTTAAACGGTTATCTTGAAGCCATATTGTTATGCAATTTGACCGGTTCGTTTTTTGCATGAATTACCCAGTTTAAAAAAAGTAAATCAAATCAAATAACAAACGAAGCAAATGTTGAACATACAAAATTTAGCAGTTAAAAGCCAACACAAGCATATGAAATAAATAAAAATAAAATTCGATATGATTCAAAAAACAAAAAACAAAGGCGCAATTCACTTGGGAAACCATAAACATCAATATGTTATGATAAATCATTAAATTGTTCTTAATATCTAGAAAATTAAAGCTAAATTAATAGTTTTCTCTTTGTTATTTTTCAGCAATTTTGGATTGATGTTCTCTGTTCTTTGCGTAAGTGTAAAATCGAATCTATATTGTACAAATTATAATATATTCTTTACCGATTTTAGTTGTGTCCAGAGGCATGTGGAATACCAGACTCTTATCCCAAAAAGGACTTAAGGTTCTCAAAGTACAGCTGCAGAAAACCCCTTTTTAAATCTCGCAAAATGAAACACAAATTGTTAGTTTCTTTTAAAAGATTTATAATTAAGAATTTGTTGCCTTAAACAACGCTTAATAACAGGCAATAATTTGCAATATGCATATTCGTAATTATTGTAATTTAAACAAATAAGGATCTAAAGAGTTCCGCCTTGGAGTCGTCCGTCCAGTCGCTGGCTTCGTTAGGTGCCATAAAGTTGATCAGCTTATTGTGCACCACATAGCTGCAAGTAGAGGAAATTTGGTAAGTTAAATGATTTGAAATAGTTTAAGTTGGACTGAGGGGCTTACCGCAATTTCCTGCCTTTGCTGGCCCTGGTGTCCACTTTCCGTTTCATTTTCTGGCGCAGCTTCTGCAGCTCCACAAACTGTTTGGCTATGTCGCTCATGCTGGACGTGCTGCTGGCCTTGTACTCGATGAGCTCGCGCAGCTGCTGATGATAGAAATCGCTGTCGTCGTAGATGTGCCGCTGCGTTTGGCCATTGGCAGTTGGTTCCGCCTCCTCTCCAGCATTCGGCTGCGGCTGCTGTTGATTGCTTTTAAGTATTTGGGATTTCTCGACGAGCGCCTCTCGATTGGCCAGTGCACTGTCAATTTTCTTGATTATATCGTAATCCTCCTGCAAGGTCTTGCGCTTAACGCCCGCACCGGGTGTCAACAGCTTGGTGCGATCATCCCACTTGAGCAGCACCTCGTTCCGATAGCTACGCATATTTTGGAAATTATTTTGCAGCGCATTCGCAAACCGTTTGCTGCTGGCGGTTGGCTCCGTGCTTGAATCCCCCGGCTGTTTGCGCTTGACGGACTGCCGCAGCTCGCTGTGCTGCTCCGTGAGCGCCGCTTGCAGCGCGAGCAGCTGTTCCAGCAGCTTGGCGCTGCGCTCCTGGGCTTCGCTTAGCACCAATTTGAGTTCCTCGTTGTTTTCACTGAGCGCTTTTAGTGTCTCCGGCGACGGCAGTTGATTCGCCTTGCTGGTCACTTTTTGTGTATTGATGCGCAGCTCCAGCAGGCGCTCCCAGATCCGGAGTTGATTTTGCACGCAGAGTCCTTTCTGTACCTCAGCTTGTTGATTGGTCTTGGGCATGATTTCGTTGACATCGTCGCCGGAGTCGGCATCTTCTGAGTCGTTCTCCTCGTCCTCGTCGTCGTCGTCGTCATCGTCATCATCCTCTTCGTCGTCTTCATCATCGCCCTCCTCCTGCTGTCCTTCATTCTCATAGTCATCCATGCTGCTATCATCATCTTCATCGCTTTGTTTACCATTTGTAGCCTGTAAAGTCGATGTTTCCTCCTCCTCGCTATCGCTCTTTTCGTACGCCAGCTCCTCGCCATCTTCATCATCAGTCTCCTCTTCCTCCTCCTCCGATTCTTGATCAAATTCTTTGCGACTACTTATTCTTCCCTTGTACCGTTCGCTCTGTTCCGACAGTAATTTTACATTGCGCTTGCGAAAATCTGTGCTCCGCGCATCTGGCAGATCGTATTCATCCTCAAAGTCCACAACGCGCGCTTTGGTGGTCACATCAATATCGGAATCATTGTCGCTGTCGCTATCGTTGGGATGTGCGAGCAGTTTGCTCACCTTCTCTGCCACAGTCGGTGCTTGTTTTTTCGATTTGCGCAGCATTCTTTAATTCAGTCTTTCATCTAGTTTTCATAAAAACAATAAAACCTGCGAACAGCCGCAACACGTGAAATGTATAGTTGAACGCTGAACTGATTCCAGCCTGCGTGTAATTGAACTGGTTCAAAGTACGTTCGTCGATAACCAAGAAACGTTGTGCTATCGATAAATTTGTGCATCAGCGTGCCGCCAACTAATTAAACAGTTGAAACTAATTTATAGTTGTTTTCTTTACATATTTTCTTGTTTAATACAGTTATAGAACACAAACAGCAGCTTGTAGGAAATTATTCAAATCTTGCATTCAAATAAGCTTTGATATATTTTAAATTGTTGTATTTTTCGTTCTGGGTGCCTTTTAGTAAGGTATTACGACTGTGCTCCCGTTTACGACTTGTATATTATAAGTCCGTAATATTCCTTTGCCTAGAATTTCCTGTCGTCCCCTTTTTATGTAATTTTTAACGCAATTATAAAACACATTTCAATGGGAGCCCAGGCCCAGTGTTTTTTGCTCTTGTGTTTAAATTCAGGCAATATTTTAAAGTCAGTCAGCTGTAAAAGAAGCAAAAAGTAGTAAAAATAATTGTTTAATAATAGTTAACTTGAAAGAACAAAGAAACTTAGCACTAATTGCTTTTCATTTCTTTATACAAATTAAAGCGGACAGGCTTGAGTTTTAAAGAAATGTGTTGCATACTTTTAAGCGGAAACTCTTAATATATGAGGATAGTTTCTTTTACGACTCAAAATAAACCATATTCTGAAGGGGTAGTTGCAGCCCATTTAATGTTTAAGCTTGTTATTTGAGATTGAATAACAAATTCACATCATTAACAAATCCGTGTAAATAATGTCCTTAACTTTGTTATGCTCATAAGTAGATTTGATTGTCAATTGCATTGCACTTTGCGTGCATTAAGTATGAAATCCAGGCTTGCGACACGCTCCCTCATTAGAATCAACAAAATGCCGACTTATCAGCACAGGTGCATCTTGATAACGAGTCGCGCACGCACATGTATGTACATATATGTATGTATAGGGTATATAGGAAAGCCAGCAGCAGCTGCACACACTCCCCCACATTCGTAGCATACAATAGCGGGCTGTGAACTGTCATGAATATGGACATGAACTTGAAATCCTTTATTGTTTGGATCAGCAATTTGTGCTCATTATATTAATGAAATGTTGACAAATTGCGACTCGGCAAAATGGGCAAAATGGACAAAATGGTTAACCTTGAAAATTGCAGAATTGCGATACAAAATAGACGCCAATGGGCGTTCATAGTTAACGCAAGTGTTGCCGGAAAAGGATAATTTACGCAGTATTTGCAAATTATTTGACTAACAAATCAAATTGAAATTTATTCGCATTAAGTTGGTGGAAAAGTCAAGACGTGCCGCCACCAGACACAGCCAGAGCGCAGATAACGACACAAGCTGCTGCTGCTGCTTCTTCTTAATATTATTAATTTTGTGTTTTTTTTTCACGGCTGGCATTTACGGTACCTCATTGATAAGCGCAGCGTTTCGGGAGTCAGACGAATAGACAGACTTGCGTTGAACTTTGAATAACACACACTGAGATACACACACAAACACACACGCACACACAGACAGAGAGCGGCATACGACGGCATTGATAAATGTGAAATTTTATGCGGGCGGGCTCCACGAACACATGTGCCAAATTTGGGGTCGTCCGCTGTTATCAATTGCCCGGCCGGTCGGACAGTGTTTGCCAACTATGTACATATATATGTACATATAGGAGCGCCAGCTGTGTCGCACACAGTTTTTTTTTTCATATAAGATTATCAGTTGTTGTCGAGATTTCGATTTCACGGCGGCAGCATCAGCTGCCCCAGCAGCCGCCCGGCCATTTCAGTCAGTTCCTGTACGCCGCACGGTGCAAATACGAGTCCGAGTACAGCTAATTACAGCGCCGGGAATCAGATGAAATATCGATAACATCACGCCTGTACGTGTACGTGTGGGTGTGTGCGTTTGGCTGGTTGGCTGCCAGTGTTGTAAACTACCGATCGCGTTCTGCTGGCCGTTTGGCTGGTGTTAGTGCGTGAGGTGTGCAAATAATCAGATCTTGCACACACACACACACACATACTTATACTTATTCATGCATATTTGTTTATATGTATTCTTGTACACGGTGCGCGCGCGTGTTTAGAAAACGCAAAACAAAACGGAAATAAAAAAACCTGAGCAGTTGAATTAATAGCATTAGACGTAATCAATGATTAAATAGGTGAATTGTTTGCTTGTTTAGCTAACAGTGTTGAATAACTGTTTTTTATAATTACCAAGAAAACTTCAATTGCATATTTGTTGTATAGAATTTATAGCTAGATTCTACACAAAACAAGATATTTTTCTTAATTAGTTTAACCATCCGGTTCATGATTCTTTTTTAATTGCACGATTTGGAGCGTCGAGCCCCCTGAATATGTCTACCTATTATTTATATCTGCCTTTAAAAAAAGAAAAAAACAACAAAACAGAAACTAAAAGTTCAAAAGCCAACGAAACATCTAGCGATTAAATAAATAAACAATTAATTTGTGTACTACAGCAAGTTTTTGATGAGCATGCTCAAGGATTACTGCACTGAGACGCATTGATTGTTGTTGTTGTCATTGTTGTTGTAGTTGTTGTTGTTGTTGTTGTTGTTGTACACTCATTATCTATAATGGTGTTATTGTTGTTGCCCCCTCGATTGAGTGAGTGTCTGCCCCATTGAGCGCGATTGATTAAAAGATTATTAAGTCGCAGCCTGAGAGAGGATTATTCATTATGAAAGACCCGCACGCAGCATGAGTGGAATTTTTATTATCACATCACAAAAATATTCCAGCAATAGTATTATTTTCGGAGAGTAAAAATTGGTTCAAGGTCAAAATTCTAAATGCAAACCAAAATCAAATCAAACAATAATAAAAATGTTCCTAAACGTATTAAAAAAGAAACGAAAACAAAAACAAAAACAAAAACAAACAAACAAACAACAAAATATACCCAGCACAGCGTACAAATGAGTGAGATTAATTAATGAAATTGAGCTGAGCTGAGCTGAACGTTTGTCCAGGACTTCCCAGGAGCTCCTTAGACCCATAGGGCGTAATACGACACAGCCGTACGGGCATCTTTTGAGTTTCAGTTTCTGTTTCAGTTGCTGTTTTTGTGATTATCACGCAAGGCTGGCGGTCGAGCGTGATGAAAAACACAGCTAATTTGCTGGAACGCAAAATAATAATAACAAATAATAACAACAAAACGATAATACAAATATTAAGTGCATTACCCATTAAACAATCGCGTTCAATCAAGTGTAAGAGTTTCATTAAGCCGTCCTTAATGACAGGCCCTCCAGCAAAATACGCTGCTCAAACAATGCCAAAATAAACGTCATTCCTTTCTATAATATATATTTGAAAAATATTTACACTTGGCTTTTACGCTAATTAACAAGAGTGCTCTAGTTGGGAATGACCTGCTAAGAGATACCCTCAACTGACGCGTTGCCATTACAAATAAACTTCCCTTCTTACATATATACACACCTTTACTTACCTCTCCACGCCAGCTTACCAAGCAGATATACTTCTCCTTTTCCAAGCCTCACACAATGCTTAATGCTTTCTCGAATAACCTCGGTGCTTGTTGTCCGATCTGTATGAAGTTTTAAGTGCATAAATATGGCATTCATATGTGTGTGCCTACTAAAGCCCTAGACTATGCCTCCACAAGTCCTTGTTTTTTCGACTACTTTTGATTCAACATGTAATATTTTGGATCTGTCTAAAACTATACGAGCGTTTACATATCAAATCTGATGTCTATAGCTCTTATATGCTTAGATATATGCTCGAAAGAAAGGACTTCGAAATCGATTTTGATCGATTTCACGAAAACGGGCTAAGCTATCGATAATTTGATAAATCGTTTAGGAATTCAAGTCTTGTCCTTTCATAGTCTCGACGCTTACATACATACAGGCAGATAAAGAATCGTGGCTAGATTGACTAGTACCAAGAATGTATATACATATTCCTGTTGGAGTTGAAGATGTTTTCGACTATAAGTCACAAATTTCTTGGGCAAATTGAAATATCCTCTAGAAGGGTATATACTATATATATGCTAACTTACTTTATAAAAGAGTTCAAACAATTCACAGAATACAATCTTAAAACGCGATGCTAAACATTTATTATTGACGTTCAGGCATTGAAAATGTGTTATTAATTATTTCCGTTTATGTTTTGCGCTTGGATACTGAAAATAAAAAGCCAGACATTTTTGTATTAAAAATGATTTTAGCCAGGCAGCCAAACAAAATAACAATTAGGGAGCTCTTTTAGCATTATACCAAAATGTTTAAAGTAGCTGGCAAAGCATAATAATATTAATTTATTTTATTGCTCACGAATCAATCGAATTAATAGGGTTTATCGCATAAGGTGAAATATCTGAAATCTGTTTATTTGGAATTATCACGTGCGATATTTCTCTGTTGAGGGAAGATTCGCAAGCGAATAGAGAAACGAGCTGGGAAAATGGCCCAGTCGGGGGAAGTGAACGAGGTTGTTTATGATCATCGTATATTGCGTGATTGGTCAAATGTGAATAATACGAATGGTACAATGCATTTGTCCAAGGATATGATATTCAATGATGGCCATCGTCTCTCCATCACGGTCTACAGGTGAGTGCGAGCAACACATGCATATACACATACATACATGCTGTATACATATGTATATACAGACTTGTGTATGGGTAAAGCGAGGCGACTTCCTACACTCACCCACACCATGTCGGATCACCCACACATTTCCCCAGCCAGCTTTGCTGCACTTTGCTATTCACATTCACAGTCACAGTTACGTTCACATTCACATTCACAGTCACAGTCACGCTGATAAGCAGCGACTTTTCTAAACTTATCAGTCGCTGTGTAGGTGTGAATGTGGTTATAAATAAGTATAAATCATGTCGTGCTCATGTCTATCTGTCTGAGATGTGTGTGTGTTATTTTTTTTTTTTTAATAATTTTCACTTGGAATTTGAACGCTGTGGTTCAGCGTAGGGTTCACTTTAATAGAGTGATTCGAAATTTACAGAGATCTTTGCAGCTGATTGACGGGCTCAAAACTGACTAAGAAGCCCGTAGAAAGTGCTCTGTAGTTTTCAAAAAAATTGATTTTATTTTATTTTTGTAATAATAAAATGTTTTTTAGTTGTTCAAATGTGTGTTTATCGTTGCGGGTGTTGAATTATTTAGATACACGATAAGCATCAAATATTATACACAATATAGATCAGAAATACAGGAAATCAGAAAGTTAACTTATTTAAATAGCAATAATATAATTTGTGATAAGCAAATCAATAAGATTTCTGAATGCAGCAACAATTATTTGCACCTTAATCAGACCGAAAAGGTGATTGATTAAAAGCCAACAAGTTTTTCTATGTATGTTCCAGCTTGTAGGTCTCATAAGCAACAATTAAGACTGTAAAATATAGGTCAAAAATTAAAGATGAATTTAATTTTAGTTAATGCAATGCAATTTATTGACATGTGATATTATGTACATTAATATCTATATGTATTTTATTCTACAAATATCTTGATATGTTCATAGATTTTCGCCAAATCTTGTATGTGTTTGTTTATGAGTATTAGTTTGAGTATGAGTATGAGTATGAGTATGAGTTTGAGTTTGAGTTTGAGTATGAGTATTAGTACGAGTACGAGTATGAGTATGAGTATGAGTATGACTATGAGAATGAGTATGAGTATGAGTATGAGTATTAGTTTGAGTACTTGTACAAGTATAAGCACAACAATGAGTACGAGTAAAACGAATTTGAGTATGAGTATATTCACATAACCTACAGTATATGTAGATACGCATGGAAATGAATGCCTTTTGACTCTCTTGCCTTCTGATAGAGGGTATCTATATTACGATATTCCAAAGTGCATTCGACTCTTTACTAGCTACTCTAAAACTTCCTCAACTGCAGCTCATTTCGCTGATCCGTTCAATCTCCCAATGACCCACTTATCAAACTGAATGCACCTACGCACCGTCACCCACTGCTGGCTGCCTTATCCAAGCGGATTAATCGGCACAACCTTTTTTCCATTTTGCAGCATACTCTTTGTGATCTCAACAATTGGGAATAGCACAGTACTCTATCTGCTGACCAAGCGTCGATTGCGAGGTCCCTTGCGTATTGACATCATGCTAATGCATTTGGCCATTGCCGATCTAATGGTGACGCTGCTGCTGATGCCGCTCGAGATTGCGTGGGCCTGGACGGTGCAGTGGCGCTCCACGGATCTGATGTGCCGTCTCATGAGCTTCTTTCGCGTCTTTGGACTGTACTTGTCGAGCTTTGTCATGGTGTGTATATCGCTGGACAGGTGAGTTGACGTCGTTGCTGACTGTCGCTAATGGACCAAATTGATAGCCAGACAAGGCGACACACACACACACACACACACAGAGACAAAGTGTCAATCGTTTGCCTAACATTTCGGTTTTCCTGCTCTCTCTCTTTCTCTCTTGCAGATATTATGCCATCCTGAAGCCGCTGCAACGCTCCTACAATCGTGGTCGCATCATGTTGGCCTGCGCCTGGCTGGGCTCCGTAATATGCAGCATTCCACAGGTGGGTCGTTCCCCTCACCTAACACAGTAGTCAGCCAATTAATGTCGCTCTTGTTGCAGGCCTTTCTCTTCCATCTGGAGGAGCATCCGATCGTTAAAGGCTACTTTCAATGCGTCACCTTTCATTCGTTTGTGAGCGAATTTGACAACTGGCTGTATCAGATCGCCACAATGTGTGCCATGTACGCGTTTCCTTTGATCGCTTTCATTTACTGCTATGGTGCCATCTATCTGGAGATCTATCGCAAGAATCAGCGCGTTCATAAGGATGTCATTGCGGAACGCTTTCGTCGCTCCAACGACGATGTCTTGAGTCGGGCCAAGAAACGTACACTCAAGATGACCATATCGATTGTGATTGTGTTCATCATCTGCTGGACTCCGTACTACTTTATATGCATGTGGTATTCATTGGATAAGACGTCGGTGGATAAAGTGAATTCCTTGGTGCGCAAAGCCCTGTTCATATTCGCCTCAACGAATTCCTGCATGAATCCCTTGGTCTATGGCTTGTACAATATTCGTGGCCGCATGAACAACAACAACAATGTGGTGAGTTAAAAGTTTGGCATATTATTTTAGATTATGAACACAAAGTCGCACATATACAGTTAATAGTTATTAAGCAGAGCTCTGTTTCGATTAATTAATTTCCACCAAATTCGGATACTCGATCTATTCAATAGAAATAACGATCTACTAAACCCAAAGATATTCACACAAACCAAGTTGTCTGCAACTCAAACAGCTTGAACCGAAAATTGTCGAGTCTGAGTCTTTTTCGAGTATCCGAAACGTTGACTTGATGCAGGGCTTTAATTTGAAGCAACTTGTTAAGATGTTCTAAACAATTTTAGTCGGTTAACAATCGCCACACCTCGCTATCGAATCGCCTGGACTCCTCCAATCAGCTGCTGCAGAAGCCCATCAACACGTTGCCCAATAACAACGGCAACGTGATGGCTGCTGCTGTGGCGGCCACCACAAAGCTGGCGCATGTGGTGCGCCTTAAGACAAATGGTGCTGCCGGCGACAGTCAGTCTCCGGTTGCCGCAGCTCCCCTCGCCGCCCCGCTGGATGTAAATGACGACGTCAGCGTCAGTGTTGTCACCATCAAGTGCCAGGAGCAGACGCCCAAACAGCCCAAGACGCCCATCATTTGCCTCAAGTAATGTCGTCTCGCTGCCGTTTTACCTTTTTGTGTCGTCCCCCCATCATCAACTTCACTTTTCATTTAGCTTTTCGCACAGTTGTCGCCATAAATTGTGGGGTTTTATGTTGCGGTCTAAATTCGCCGACCACGCTAGATGTTAGTTGCGTGGTGCGTTTAATTTTTAACCACAATGGGAAAGTGAATTTGTGGTCAGCCTCAAAGGCTGCCCAGGCATGGGGTTAATGGGTTATATGCGCTGCACACTACATGAATTCTTTTGCAACTATAAAGAAGAAAAGAACGCCGCAGTTGAAATACCCTTGCAGAAGCCTTATTTTCGATGTGTTGTTCCTACTATAGCGATAGCATAAAGTAGTCCGATTTCATACAGCCTTACAGATTTGTTAGGAGTCTAGTCAAGCTTGTAGCTGCTGAGTTTTGATCAGGATATCTTGATGAACTGAAAGTTTTTCCTAAAGAAAACTCATTTTCATTCTTTCTTGCCTCCTACATTGCTTTTTTCCGATTCAGTATTCTATAGCACTCCGATATAGTACTCCGAGATCTTCTTACGTGTAAGATGTTAAGATATTTTGGAAAATAAATACGTTATGGGCACAAGAAGCTTATTTTCTATGGCAACTATACGATAAAGTGGTCCACTTCGGTCGGTTCCGGCAAATGTACTGCCTGCAACAGAAACACAGATCTATGAAGATAACTTTCAAAACTGAGAGACTAGTTTCCATGGGAACATAAAGACAGACATAACCATAACTACTCCGTAATATATATCTACTTTATGGTGTCGGAGATGTTTTGTGTTTTTCGTAAGTTAGTACAATCGTCCAATCCTTTTATTGGAAATTGCAGGATCATTTTAAGTTGAAGTCCATTTTAGTTTCGTTTCTAAGTTATCAAAGCTTAAAGCATTTGGATTTTAGAGTCTGTCCGTTTTAAATTTGATATCCTAATTATCAAAATTAGCAAAATAAAGTTCAATAAAATGCTTATACTAAGCGTCATACCACAATTTGGGCTTAAGCTTGTAATCAAAATAAAATAAAATGCCCTTAAATTCGTTATTAACGATCAGCTTGACAATGTTAGCCCTTATGCATCTTATCAATATTGTAAAGACCAGAGAGTGGAAAATGAATACCTGAAGTTGATACGCATTAGGTGATAGGGATCTAGCCTTCATTATAGTAGGCCTCATTTAATCTTCATCTTCATGGCATCCATAAGGGAATCTCCATTTAATCGGGTATCTGTTTTATTTGCTGACCTTGGCTAGCCTCATCAACCCCACCCAAAGGTTCGCTTATGCTAATCCTCAACTGACACCTCGAAGGCACTTAAAACATCCATATATCATTCTGTGTGAATTCATCAACAACATTGCGTGTCATCCCGAAGACTAAATAATCAAATGTGTGTGTGTGTGCGTGTGTGTGTGTATTTGCAGTTGTGGCGACTCCATTGAAGTGGCTAGTGTGGAGAAGACATAAAGTACAGGGTATCTGCCAAGTAGATTCAATGACAACTCGAATCGACACCGGAAACGACTTAATTAAGAGTTGCTACCGTTTTATTTTTCTCGAAGCGGCTCGGAACAAAAGGCTTATTTAATTTGCTTGCGAGTTTTTTTCTTTGCATTTAAGTTACAGATTAAAATGTTAATCACAACAAATATGCCAGAGCAGATCAAAAATATATTTTGGTCTAGGCCGTTAAATGTTTGAAAAAAAAAAGAACTATCAAACAATACGCTTAAGATGTAATAGCGCGTAACATTAGATACTCTAGTTAGTTGGCTTATTGCTTAATTTAAATTAATTTATTCATAAAACAGAATATCAGATGTAAAACTATAGAAAATAACGAACAACAACAATTGACAACATGTGTAATTAATGACCAGATCTGGCTGCGCCCTAGTCATAACCATAGGCCCCTCGCTTTATTTGCATTGGGTCTTATTATTTTTATTTTTATAAAGACGGTGTTAATCATTTGCTTTATAGCCCGCGATGACGTTAATTATATAGTCGTGTGTGTTTAAATATTTATTAGCCATAGATATGCGATGAATAGAAAACTTGTTCCGTTTCAGGGCAGCTCTCCAGTTTGACCTTTAACTAGATTCGTGTTCGTTGGCCGGGCAAGTGTTTGGGGTGTTGTAAGTAAAAATAAAAAGGGTTCATATTCAAATGAATGTATTCATACACTTAAGGAGATGGCTTTTGAGAAGCGCTCCAACTGAAAGAATGTTTACAAAAAAGGTTCGGTTCGTGTACCTGGTTTGCAACAATTTGTGAAACCAGGCTACGGTTCGAAACATGGCTTCCATTTCAATAAATCTGTTTAATTTACTGTAAATTAGATTATTTAGAATATTCACTTATTACATGATATTGGTTCATTCCTTACATTCTTTACAATGTGAAAAGCTTTTAATATTTTCAAAGAACCAAAAAATTTCATTTTTTTAAATAGGGTTCGGCTCATCTTTTGACTAGTCTTTGTCCAACTAATTAAGGTGCGGTTCGTGGCCATAATAATGATAGAGTCTATATAGCTATCGTTTGTAGATTCATAGGACAATCCCAGACTGTTTTTCATTCTTTGTTTGTTTACACAATCAATTTTTGCAATTATAATTTGTCTAAACATAGTTGTTGCGTTACCCCCAACTAGTCGAGACCTTCTCTTTTCATTCATTTGATGATCGAAATATTTACAACTGTCATAACGCACTCGGCTTCTTGTTGGTCGGACGCCCACGCGCGATCCTCTGCGACATTTTTAACTGTTGCCACTGCGCGTGGATTGAGAGTGGCTCAATAAAAGACTGGGCAGTGTTAGAAAGTGGCTCACTTTCGTTACACTGCACAACAAAGTCACGCTCACAAGGTACACACTCCGCAGACTCGCACACAAACAATAAACGGTGGAATGCTTGTAATCGAAACTTGAAGATCGAAAAATAAACATGTTAATAATACAATTTTATGATTAATACGAAATGAACTGCAACAACAACAACAACAACAACAACCAGGGTAGTCAACATGCAAGCTGCGTTGTAGCGCCGCCAAAGTGCGTGGGTCGTTCCCGTTGATGATGATGCTGGGAACAGCAACAACAACAACAACAACAACAGCAACAACGGCAACCGACCTGAACGATCCGCTTATTTATAAATCACGCACATAATGAAATTTCAGCAAGTGGTCGTCGTGTCCAAAAATGCAGCAAACAAGCAGGCAAAATATGCAGCGACGACGATGATGATGATGTTGATGATGATGCGGACGACGCTGGGAATCCGCCGACTGGAACTGGGTGTGCGCTATATAGCGCCATGATATATGCATTATGACCAAGCCAGGCGAGGGCTTGACATGCTGGCGACATAATGATGAACTGGTCGCACATCGGAAGATCTGAAGATCTGGCTACTGACGTGTTACGCATCAGTTTGGTTGTCACTTTGATTGGGGGCGTCAGGAAGCGGAGGGGACAACAACACTTGTACTGCATAAGTAGCCATTAATAGGTGCCACATGCACATATCACATTTTTGTTTTTGGGGGGCTAGTCTTAACGAGTGTTTTGGTTGTTGTTTTTAATGATTGCAGAGTTCGTGCCAGTTTTATGAGCTCCATTTCTGGGCATTTTCAAAGTGCCCAGCCTTTAAAATTTCGTGCTCTGGCCGGGATATGTGTGGAATGTGGCAAGGCTGAACGCATAAAAAGGGTTCAGAGCGTGTTCAGTGTAAATGTGCTTTACGAGCAAGGGCAACATTGTTGTTTTGGCCCATGGTTTTGATTTCAAAATAAGAGTAAACTTTATTGGCCTAACTTGGTGCTTAATTGCGCAGTAAATGGTGGATAATGTAAACATCTACATAGCGTTGAAAATGCCAATAAATACTGCACTTAGCAATTTACAGGTCGTGGCCAGATCAGCATGCATATCCAGTAAAAATCTTCGTTATTCCGAAGAAAGCGTAAGTATTCGTTTGCTTGTAACATAACTGTTTGAATTTGAATCACAGTTGTGTTACACAAATTAGCTATCGATCAACTCATTATGTACGATTTATTTGCTTTTACTAACACACACATACATACGTTGAACCGCTCAAAACAAGTTATCAACGATCTGGCAACGCTAGTCTCGCTTTACGCAAATCTGCACGTGGGCGTCTTAGCTTACTCACGCGTCAAAAGAAAAACACAAACGAAGACAAAATGCTATCGACTGCGGCTGCTCTGCTGAACGCGTTTCTCCCAACAACAACATCTACACCACAACACAAACGGCAACAAGTTAACAACAACAGCAACATCATCAGCCAGCAACACCGCAGCAGCCAGCAGCAGCAGCAGCAACAACAAGCAGCTGAGAACAAAACAAACTGCAATCAGGCAGCGACGACGACTGCAACAACTGTTGCTGCTCACGCTGCTTACAGCGCTGCCGCTGCCGCTGTCGCTGCTTCTGGTGCTGGTGCTTTTGATGTCGCTGTCGCGACTGTTACCCTTCAGTGTGCGTTTGCACGTTGAACACGACGGTACATGTAGGTGAGGTAAACGGTAAACTGACGCGCGAGCATCAATAAAGACGCGTGCGTTTTCCTGTGATCGTGATCGTGATCTATGATGGCTTTTAGTGTGGCTCGTTTGTTGTTGTTATTGAAATAATTATTACACAAATAACAACAGAGGCGAACGCCTGTTTAATTGTCACCGCGTCGCATTTTGACAGACGCCGCGGCGTTGCCAGTCCCACCGAGCATCACTTCCATTTCGCCTTCGGTTCGCGTTCTTGTTGTTAATAGCATAAAAGTGTTTTAATTTTTATTAGCACGAACACCGGACGACCAGCCTCGGCGGACTGCCTACACGACGGCAGCAGCCACAGGTCCCCGTTCAGTTGTTCAGCCGTTGCCATCGCTGGAGGATCGTCCAACGCCATCGCCATCGCCAACGTCGCCGTCGTCGTCGTCGCGGTCGCGTGTGCCGTTCCGTTCTAATAAAATCAATCGGGGAGATCTTTTCTTTCGCGTGTGTTGTTCGTGTTTGTGCGTGTATTTTCTTGTTTATGTTTGTCGTCTCTTGAAAAGGGTTTTAAAGTTTTAGTGCATCCGTTTTATTATCGTTTCATATAGTGTGAGGAGCCTTCAATGCGATTTGTTTGATCTTGCAACAGTGCATAACTACAACAAAAAATTTAAACTAAATTAAATAATCCAAATAGTACATAAAAGAAGTTGGGAAAGTGTGGCAACATCCATAAAACTAACTTAAGTTGTTGTTATACTAAATACCGTGTTGACAGCCGCAAGTGGCAGAAGCTCAAGGAGCTGTTTGAAATAAGTGCGACCAAGAAGCTGGCTGCCACAGAGCTCTGTTGAAAGCCCTCTTGAAAGTGGCCAATCGCAAACAGCGGCAACAACGTTGGCGTCCAACGTCCTTGACATAGAGGTGAGTGTGAAGGCTACAAAAGCGCTGCCAAGTGGGTTAAATGGGGCATTCCCGAAGACAGCAGAAGCCTTGCCCCTGTCATATAGGAATGTAAAATGCAGGCGAAATTATATTGAAATGAAATAACGTTTTGGAGACGGCAATTAGAGTTGTTAAGAGCTTAGTTTTTCCACTAACTTAAATCCATTGATTAAATATCAAGATATATTATTTTTTGTCCTAAATTTCATCTTCTTTCACAAGAAGATCTTGCCTTCGTCCAACGCTTCGTATACATTATATAAGTTATGCATGCATATTATTTCTCTTTGTCTCTTTAATTAAATATTATTATAGCTTTTCGGGGCTCAGGAATTCCTGCAATTTAAGCCATATTTTATTGACCAATTTATGCATCACATGAAAACTCCATTTCACCGCCTTCATATCTTTTCTTTAATAAATCATGCTAATTGTTGTTGTAATTCAAATACCATCGATACATATTAATTAGACACACCCATTTTGGCCATAGGCTGCTGGCCACAACGTTTGCACATTAATCTAGAGATCTCTAGTCTTATCTTCATTGGCGCCATAAATACCAGCGTCTAGTCATAATCTATTAATTACCAGACTTTCCACACATATTAAAAGCAGGTTGAAGTTTATGAGTCGTATATTAAAGCATTATTAAAATGTTTTCAGCCTAGCTGAGAACGAATTAAACTCCGAAAGAAATAAATAATATAATTGTCAGCCATGTTAAAATATGTTAAAGCATTCGCAATTTGTTTGGCATTTCCTATTTTGGTAGCAATTCTTTTCCACTCTGTTTCGTTTGAATGCTGGACATAAGCTGACCATAATCGACCAAGCCTTTTCTGTTGTGCTAGGAGATACCCCGTGCTTACAGAAACACTTCATTAGAAGAACGAAGCGAGCGAATTGCAGTAAAATTAGAGAAAAGATAATAAATAGCAAATATTTTTTTTAAAGGCAGCACATTTGATAATTTAACATTAATAATCCAGATATAAAGTCCTTTGGGTCTTATTTGAATTCATGAGAATCGCATAGTAAGGCGATATTTAAATGTTATGTTAACCTGGCATGCGTTTGGTATCAGGAAAAATTCGCCGGCCTTGTTTATGTGTAAACTTAAAATGCCAACCATTTTCCGCTTGTCTAAGATTTAAATCTTTCTTTCTTAAAATATGTAAAAGTTAGCAATAAACAACTCGCTTTAACACTTAATTCTGAAAGTAATAACGAGCAGGTTTTTTTTAAATGAGTTTGAGAAATGATTAGTTCGAGTTAGTCATTCAGTTTATAATGTATTTAGATAATATATTTATTCGATTTCAACATTTTGTGGTTGTGTGTGCTGCCGCCAATTCAATTATAAAACGCCCACTGAAAACATTACCATAACAATTTATAACTGCCTCGACGATGTCTCAGTCTTTGGTTAGCTGCTCATTTGATTGCTTTGAATATATTACATTATTGTGGTTATACGGCAGCAGGGCCATATATGGCCTGGTAACTGTGGCATTATTAAAACATAAATAATATTATTGCTTTTAATGAAATTTCCGCTGGCCAGCATTTGTTGAAGTTATGAGTTTATAAACAAATGCAAATCAACTGGAAAATTGTGGCAACAAATTAGCGCATCAGCCGAGGAAAACGCTTCGTCGCATTATCTGCTGTTGTTGACCGAATCAGGCCTTAGTCCGAATTGGGTTTACAAATTTTTAATGCTTTGTATTGACTGCATTTCGGCACCAAATCAAATTTGCAATTCAAATCTCAACACACAGCACATTGAAAAAACCCCGAAACTTTTGCCTGGAACGGCGACGGCGTCAAATGTGTTTCAAGTTCGTCTGAAACGAAACTTCTTTTTAATGGTTCATCAAAGTTAAGTTAATAGCTTTTGGTTACTTTTTTTCTTTTTCGCTTTTGGCTTAATTACAGCTTAAACATATTCTAAACAGTTTTGACAGGTTTTCCAAAAACACATCTCTTAAGCCATCTATTCGTATTGTATTTGGATTTGGGTTTGGGAATTATGGCGCCAATTCGAATGCTTAAAATATAATTTATAACCAGTTGATGGGACTTGAAAAAAAACCTTTGGGCATCAAGTTTTGCGGTTTGCTGTTAACTGAATTGTAATTTTTGCGCAGAAATGCAAATCGAGAAACAGCCAAAAAAAAATTTTAATGGGTGTGGCTGAGATAAACACGTGATTATATGGCAGCCATATTAGCGACATTTTCTATTGTTATTTATGGCATAATAATTTGTTTTGGGTTTTGCTTATGGCTGCTGTGGACTTTAGAATGATATTTGATTGTTAAAATTTGTTAAATTCCATAGATGTAGGCATACGTTTTATACCCTTGTGTAGAGTATTATAGTTTTGTCGTGAAATAGGAGACATTTTCGACTTGAAAAGGATATATTTTCCATATCAGCAAGTTGATATAGCCAAGTCCGTCCGAAACGATCGGACGAACAGAATGGTTCTTGTATAGATAACTTTTTTGTTTACCAAGAAGATATCTTCTTTCCATCGGAAAGATCGATTGAAAAGCAGATCCTTATATGGCAAAATATTCTGCTTTCCAGGATATATTCATTAAACTCGACGAGCTTTAATTTTCACACATATTGCACAAGGAAAGTGCATCAAATCTTCGTCGTGCCAAAGATATGCTTACCTTGTTTTTTTATATCTATTTAATAGTAATGTAGCCCAAATCTCTTGATCGAAAGAATTGTTTTATCTTGGGAAGAAAGGTATATGAAGAAAAACTAGAGATGAAAATAGAGAGAAATTATATTTGGTATAATTTCAAAGTTCAAAGCACGTTGAAAGAAACTTTCTTCTTACAATTCCACTGAACACTGTTCAACATTTAACACTTTCTAGCGAATATTTCACAAATTGTTGGAAAAAATGATCATGGAAAGGATCTGTTGCAAATTGAACTATATTAAGGGCTCCTTTCTATTGTTGAAGATGTATAAGATTCATGATTATACTTGCCAATTCGCAGAAGAATTGATCTACAGATTCAAATGTCACGCATAGATAAGTAGATACTTTTATTACCAATCTGAAGAAGTCTTTGGCTAACCAACCTATTACAAGATGTCTTATAGATTTTAACAACTCTTGTAATATTCCAGCCACAACTCGTTTGTATTTCAAGCATAGAGCATATTTTTTTGCCTTTGTTTATAGTTGACACCTTCCGCCTCATTTCCAGTGACAAGCAGCGATCTTTGTGCTTTTGTTGGCTGTTTGATTGAGCCGCTTGGCAAGCGGCAATTACCATACCAGAAATCAGCCCCTACTCATATCTAGTGTATATAATTGACAGACCTTTCAATATTATGAAATGAGATTAAAGAAAAAAAAGAGCGTAAAATTCGTTTGTGTAATAGCTGAATGTTCAACTTTTCAGCTGTCAACTACTGCATTTTTCATGAAAAGCCGAATTTCAAATACATAAACACAGAAATGTCGAAGTCAAGTGCTATTGAGCTCGTCGGGATCTTTGTAACTTTTATATAAAGTCTATATGTATTTGAATGCCAGTCGATACGCGGCGGAAGTTCATACAAATATCTATTATGCGCGTGCCATAATGCAAGCAATTTATCAGGCGAAGGCGACTTGAAATGAGTTCAGTTTGGCTTTTTTTCAATTAAAAGCGAACGAGGCTTGGAAATAGAAATAAAAAATTGGTATATTAGACAAAAGCCAAAGAAAGTTTTTTGCAGCAAATGAAAATCCGTTGAAGAATTTCCCTAAGCGTCTTAGTTGGGTCTCTCTGGGGGCCGGGTCCACAGATGCGTAGGCGCCGACGTCGTTTCTTTCCGTGTCAAACCAGCAACTGACAGCAGGTTTGCCAGTGCTTCGAGCTGGAGCTGGAGTTGGAGTTGGAGTTGGACTTGGAGGCAGCAGCTGAAGTTGGGAGCCGCAGCTGAGTTTCAGTTTGAGTTTGAGTTTGAGTTTTCGGCTGAGCATTTAAACGCGGCTGATTTGATTTCAGTGACACGACGCCCGGGGCGACGACGATGACGACGACGACGCCGCGAAACTTGTCCTACCCACACGCGACAGCGCCAGAGTTGCAGAAGCAGCGGCGCATGCGCAGTAGCCAGCGATTGCTTTATTTTTGTTGTTTTCCTTTTTGTATTTTTTCGCGCGCGCTGTTTTCATCGCCCTGGGGGACAGGGTACATGATGTTGCATGCTAGCTGGCGATGCAACAGTCAAAATATTTGAATTTCTAATGCTATACGAGGGCTCTTCCAAGTTTTATTTAATGGCGATGGCTCATGCACATGCTGTTGTCTGTTGCACCCAAATAACCGTTTATAAATTTATATTGAAAATCATAAAAAAAAGTTCAAGATTTTAAATAACTCAGCTGAAAGTTCCGCAAGAGAACTCCAATTCTGATAGGAAAGTTTGTTCATTAACTGTTTGGGAATTATAGTTCATATAGCTCTCTATTAGTTTTGAGATGTGCTGTTTCATGGCTTAGTTTTGGGACTTTTATATACTTGTTAAGGCCATGTTCAACGATTTTTCGTTTATTTTAAAATTCTATTCTTAGCAAGTTAATAACTTGATGAGTTTTAGGAAAAGATGCTACATTTGAGAGTATGTATTAGAATCATTTATTGAAGTAGTTTTTATTTAAGTAGTTTTCCATTTTCTGAGAATGCATTCGTTGATTAGGCGTGTTTCTTACTTTATTCAAGTAAATAACTAAAAAACTCCTATGACAATTTCTACATATGAGAAATTATTACGAAACTTTGGCAGCAGCCCTCTAGCGTATGTCCAGCTCGGGTTCGGTTGGGGTGTCAGCCAGCTAACATTCAATCAGATAGAATATCTTTTGCGATAAGCATCAAATTTCCACTGTTGATAAACGGGCTACGCCTTTTGTCATGATGCCGACAAACTTGTTCGAGCGACTTAGAGCCGAAAGTTTTAACCCGGGCCCTAGTCGGTGACAGTTTGTGCTGTGCCCGTCATTTGCGGCTTCCGTGTGCATTTGACTCTGCTTAATGAAATGTCAATCAATGTATATATATGTGTATATATATATATCTTTAGTTGTGTGTATATAAACCGCAGCATCATTGTTTTTGATTTGTGCGCTTTATTAACCTGATGCGGCGGCGTCTCTCTGGCGACGCGCTGTCATTTATTGAAGACTTTTTGGACTTATGCTGACTGCGTGGGCGCTGGACAGAGATCTATGTTCGGAGCAGCTAGATCTATGCGAAGGCATTAAAAAGTATTTAATAAATTTTGGACCGAGGATTATGAGTTTACGGCTAGTTTCGAGTTGGTGTCGCATTTTTGATTTGACTGCCGTTGCTTGTAGATTGTGGGGAGGATTATTTCGTTGGACATTTGGTGGGAAATGTTCTTTGCGGATGCGGTCAAACAGTCGGTATCAACCTCGACTGTCTATTTATACGTTTCAATGAACACCTGAAGAGCTTTACGCCATGCGCATGACCTGAGTTCTAGGGAACCCGTCAAATCGCGGCCGTGAGCGACAGATCTAATCCTGATATCAAGCCCTGATACTAAGGAAATTCTTTGGGGCGAATGAGATGCTTAATCTTAAGAAATGCTAAAGAGCTTATTTTCCGAATGGTAAAGATAATTTATCTTGATATCATTCGCAACGAAATGGTTTAGAGCTCTTAGTTAAATGTTTGGTCAACTAACATATTTACTTTATAGAGATTTCATGATATATTTATGGTAATCTATCACAAATACTCATGGTAAACATTTCATTGACCTTTGCCCTTTTATTTGGCTAACTTTTATTCAGATTTCATTCAGATAGCTTTATGAATACTTTAAACTATTAATACCCAATTCAAATCCAATTAACCAAAGCAAAATATGCCTAAATAAGAAATATGTCTAAGATAAAGATTGATTGTTAATCAATGCTAAATCAATGCTATAAATGGCGAGATTCACTTCTAGATTCTAGATTCCAGAATTTGAATGAACGCTTCTGACATATTCCGCGTGTAATCTTTGTGTAAGCCACATCATAAATCTCATATTTAATGCCTTTGCCAAATTTGCCCTACATTTTGACTTCTTTTTTTTAATTCTAATTTATCTTATTGTACTTACAAGCTCCAGCTGAGTACTTCTGCCTGAGAAATATACGTACATAATGTCAAGTCTCAATAAACCCTGTCAAATGCCACATAAAAACCTTAGACTACTTTAAAAAGCTTTCAGTTAAAGTGGCAGCTACTTTTACTACACCTCGGCCAGTAAAGTCTGTTGTAGCTCTGGCAATTGCGATTTCGACCATAAATGGCACATGTTTTGCGCCTCTTGGGCTCCGACTCAGTGACATTGTAGCGAGCGTGTCGAAAACTGGGCAGAAAGAACTGGCCGCTAGAGAAGAGTGAGAGAAGAGAGAACATGCAGCCCAGAGATCGGCAGCGGAGTCACAACGCAACAGTCTAACTGCCACTATAAATCCATAACTGTCACTCACACGGGTTTGGACCCGTATTGGCAGAAGCGCTTCTCTTGTAAGGCCATAACGACATTTTCTGTTGACTCGACCGTTACCACATTCCTGGGACACCTTTGAGCCAAGTTAAGCGAGCCAAGATGCTGTCTAGATCGCTTAGCCAGCGACTTGCTCACATTTCTAATGTGTGTCTAAGCATGAATATTGTCTGCAGAAAGGAGACCAAGATTTATATCTATTTCGTTTCAATATGTTTAAACGGACTGTAGTTTATCACACTTCTAAATTGTCTTTAACTGCCTGATTATCCAGATTCTTTTTATACCCTGAACCCGTTGGAAGAGAGAAAAGGGGTATATAGTTTTTGTGCATTCGATATCATAGAGATTTTGTATAATTTACCAAAACATTGAGTTGAGACAAGCCATGCCCATCTGTGTGTCCACGTCGAGCTAGATCTAGCTCAAAAGCTAGAGACTTGAGTTTAAAATATATACATATATTCTCCAAATTTCATAATATCCATTTGGTCCTTGCTATGAAGTTTCATATATAGACATTAACAGCTTTTTCATCCCGAGGAGTATTTCATAAAGATCGAACTCTAAGCACCGAAGGTAAGGAAGAATGCATTTCCCATGCACGCAGCATGTTTTTGACTAAGTATGACTAGAAGGAAGCTAGAATATTTGTCTGGGCGCTGGGTATCTAGTAGTCGTGCACTCCCAGCTTGAGCATTCTATCTAGCTCCGATTGCCGCTAGTTTAATGCCAATTAATGCGTACTTATTTACACGAAATATATTTTTTTTAAACTCTTTCGTTGATCGTTAAATTTTATATGTGTTTTTCGGCAATTTATTGGTGAGGAAAATTGCTGCTCTTAGGAGTTATAGAGTTGTGCCACACGAGTCTTTGATCACTTGAAGATTTCAGCGGCCGATAACAAATTACTTCAATTGACGGTAGCACATGTCGGCATGGGGTTAATTTATGAAGCGCAGGAGCTGAAGTGTGTGGAGAAAGTGCCGGGAATGTGGTAATAGAGCAATAAGATAAACAGTTGGCAAGTTAGTAGCCGGATTTATGGCTTGTAATTGAAATTTGCTGGCTGCGCAGAGAGATTAACTAATACAGGGTTAGTCTGATCAAATGCCGATGTCCGCTTAGATGTATTAACCACAATATTGATGATAGAATTTCAAAGATTTCGTTAAAAGTATACCTCGTTTTGGACTATACAAGACGAAAACTTTATTCAATTTATTCGCAATTTTCATATTGAAATAATTCATAGAGCTGTAAAATATCTTGGTATAAATACATAATCCATTAACTATATTGACAAACATCAAAATTGATTGCTTCAAAACAATATTAATATATATATTTTCTTCAATTTTCTTTATAATTTATAAAATATATATACTAAAAGCATTTGCCATTGTCCCAATAACTAAAACTTTTCGATTAGCTCGCGTGATTATTTTTATGTGTTTATGTAGCAGCTGCTCAAAGTATTATTCTGGTATATTTCCGTATGCAGTATTATTCTGGTATATTTCATTGATATTAAAAGAGAAAATGAGAAATCCCACATAAGATTCGAATACAAATCTGCTTCGATAGTCTAAAAGTGCCACAAGACAAATCCCCACCTTGTTCCTAAACTTTTTTACCCAGCTTCCGCTGGGCGCACACACCTGAAAAAGCACACACACACACACACACACACGAGAAATAGAATAAAAGAAACAAAATGCCAAAAACACATCAACTAAACATTTATTTAACTAACACGAGCCGACGAAAGAATGATTGCAAAAATCCAACATAAATCTCGGCCAGCTCAAAACCAATAGAAGTGGCAAAGGAAAAGAAGAAAAATATAAAAACTCAAGCAGCAAATGCTTTATTATTACGCCCACAGATGGCCGCACAGATGAAAGATATATATAAAGATATATAGATACACACATGTGTGTGTGTGTGTGTGCCTAGGTGATACCGGAGCAACACTTCCGGCACGAAAGCAGAGCGGCGGGGCGTGGACATTTTTAACGATAAATGCTTGCTGAGAATCTTGAAAATGCCGCAAACATTTCATCAAAAAAAGAATTCCACTTTTTCACTTTTTCCTACACATTAAAACAATTTTAAATTTTAATTTGAATTTTATTTATTATTTTTATGCGCTTTAATGGGGCAGCCGCAATGCATTTTATGGGGCCTTTTATTTTTAAACGCAAATAAACAACCACCGACTGACTTCCATGCTTTCTTCTTCTTCTTCATCATCTTCTTCTTGATCTTCTTTTCCTGCAGCGGACGAACGCACAAATCAGCCCAAAGTGAAGTGGAAGACGACATCGTCGGACGATGAATTGGACACGCGTGTTGCTAATCGGCCTGGTGGCCGCCTTGGCGCTGGCTCTTGTGGAGGTTGCATCACTCTCACTGGATCCAGGTAGGTGCCGAGGTGCCGCTCGCTGCCCCGAGTTGGTTCATTATGTTTACCGTTGTATTTATGGGCAAACATGCGCGATAAAGGTAGGCAAATATTTGCCGAACAACTGTTCGGACATCGCCCAAAATGAACTCGCAAACAGCGATTTATGTAAATCGAGAAAACAACAAAATCAAATGCCCAACCAGGCATCAAAACGCTGTCAGTTGTTGCTGCAGTTGTTGTTGTTGCTGCAGTTGCACACATGCAGTCGACCTCAGTGCACCATAAATGGCGTTGGCGTTGCCCGATCACGAGCTGACCACGTTGCAATTGCAATTCCGATCGCCTTGTGGGGCGTCGAGTGTGGCACGATATCGTGAAGGTCACCTCGCCCGGGCTCTGTCAGAGCTCTGCTCTCCACAAGCTCCCACACATGACAAATCGCTGCACAAATGCGTGAAATTCTACGTCTGTGCCTGGTCTGGAGTCTCTTGATAAATTCCATTTGACGGCTTTACATATTTGGATTGTGCAAAGACACGGAGCTCTTTCCACTTTTCACTTTAGTTTTCTGCTTTTCATTTTGGGTTAACATGCGAACGGGATTATTATGACCAAAATAAACACCGCCAAGTGTTGTAATCTCTGCCAGGCGCGAAAACCGATTGCCGTTGTGTCAGCTGCCAGCAAACCGAGCAAGTGCCGCAACATTTGTGCGGAAGATTAGCCAACATGGTCAGAGGCATTGTTTGATTTAGTCTTCTGCTGTTTGTATGTGATATTGTGTTGATCTTGTAATCGATATGCGCTGGGACTATCACCAGCGAAACGGAAGTTTATCTAGGCTAGCAGTTCCACAAACTCATATTTACAAACTGTGAGAATTGATGCGGAAAAGATTAATAATAGATAAAAAGAATATACCAAAAATGCATGAAAAATATAGCCGATTATTTGCCCTTACTTATCAAAAAACTGAAAGTCTGAAGAGATTTCCCAAGTAAACAATAAATTATAACATGAATATGGTTAGCAAACGAATTCCATCTCATACTTTAGCAAGACCTACATTTATATTGTAAACTTGACCTCGGAATAAAAACCTATATTACTTAAACTGTACTCTTTTATTTTGTCACCCACAGTTGCCTCTGCTGAGCTGGAACAGTTTATCAGGAAAGGAGATGTGGTCATTTCCACGCGTCACATAAGGTAATTAAACAAACCTTGAAATGTTGAGCACATGCTCAAGCCGGTTGTGGCACATTTAAACGACATTCCCGTGTTTTACAGACCCCGACGCAAGCTGCATATATCCATTGAGGCGCTGTTCATGATCGACTTTCCCATGCTGAAGCATAAGATGTCCTTCTTCCTGGACCGCAAGCAGCAGCGCGTTACGCTGGACATAAGCGCCAACGGAGCGACAGAGTCACGCAACTTCGAGATACCCAACATAAATGAGACGAGCACCATACGATCGTTGGCCCTGCAGTTCTCGAAGAATCGCATTACACTCCATGTGGACTGCAAGCCGAGCACTTTCCACGAGATTGACTTGAGCCTGTCCAAGCTGTATACCCAAATGGATGATCCAGTGATTAAGCTGGTAAGTGTCGAATCAATCCGTTGCTGAGTCGATGGGTGGACAAATTTTTATTTAAATTTTCTACAGTTCAGAGAACGCAAATATCCGCTACACTTCGATGCAGACATGGAACACTCGCTGCAGCGTGCCAGCTGTCAAAAGGGTCTCCATCGTCGGGGCAATCGACGCATGCTGCGGAACAAGATCTCCGAGCGTGGTAAGTTATCGGTCAGACAGTCTGTGCCCAGTAGGATGTTCCATACAGCCCACTTTTCTCTGTTCTGCCAATCTTACAGAGAAGAACAAGAAACGCGATGTGCGCAGTAATTGGTACCATGAGCCAACCCTGGCCCGGGACGGCGTCGATCAGCGTCAGCAGGAAGTACCGACGGATGTCGAGCGTGGCGATATACCCATCATGCATGGCGATTGTGAAGGTAGGTAACAGCTCGCCATCTTTCTATTAATCATACTTATCGTTAAACAGTCGACGACATTTCTCGTTCGGGGCGTGCTTCGCGTTCTGACAAGATTTCAGTGGGTATTCTACGACATTTTTGGGTGGAACGGTGGGTTCTATAAGGCGTAGCCCTTAAACAATATTTGCATAGATGTTGTGCCTGATGAAATTATTAGCCTAAAACAGTTGGCGTTTATGTCAGTCAAGGTAAATAATTCAATTATGCTGAAATGGAAAACGCTTCTAGTTTGTCAGACAGAACTTCTGTAAGGTGGAAATAAGATAATTATATAACTGTTGGAGATGTCAATGCTAGGGTTATATGTATATTAGTAAGACAATATGGACTACTAGGAAATCATAATATATAGAGTAATTTACATTGCCAATGAAATTTTGCTTATCAAAGTATGAAACCTTGTAGGGCAAACTCATGAGAATCGCATAGTAAGGCAGAGCATTCGTTCAGTATTTGAAGTAATATAATGTAGATGCAGAATATGTGAAAATAATTATGATTATATTCATATATCATGCTAAAATCTATACGATTTTGTCAAAAAATATATATGATAAAAGCCATTTTGTAAATTGAAAAGCTAGACTAGCCTTAAGCTTTAACTTCCCAGTGTGAACATATTCATCAACCCAATTCAGTTAAGCTCATTAATATTATTCACTTTATGCCCTTGCTGCAAGTTGTAAACTCAGTTTCTTGCATACCCAGTGCAATAACTGTCTTAATGTGATAATGTCTTACAAATCTGCAGCCAATTAATTACAGTAGATATATACGTGTGTAAGTCTTATTTATGTAAGTACCCACATTCGGAACTGGCAATAAGTCGCCGCTAAGTGCCAGCGAAAAGCAGCGAGAAACAGCGCCCACAGCAAAAAGACAACACTAATGAACCCAAAGATATGCCAAAGCCGATCCAAAGCCCGTGCAAAACTAGTGCTGAGTGCTGTTTGGTCGATGTCGATCCAGCATAATTATTATTTATCTAGCTCAGCGCAAAACGCCAAATTGGTAGCACGCTCTGTACCCACACAGAGACAGGGAGACACACGCGGCAGGCAACTGGGCGGCATATAAATCGCAAAGGCAAACGTAATGAATGACGCCGACGTGGCTTATAGAAACGAAGGTTGCACACCAAAACCCAAACGTAACCAAAACAAGATCACAGATCGAGCGAACCAGCGATCCAACGTGCGAGCCCCGAACCCAACCCCTGCATTCATGGCCCGAACGGATGCGTTTGGGCGTTGAGGCGGTGGCGGCGTTTTCAATGTTGACAAAACTCACTCAAGCACAGAGACAGACAGACAATCGGACGGACGAAACCATCTACAGACAGTTGGAACCGATGGAACATTGGACTAGTTTAGTTGTTGCCATGTGTCTAACATGGCGTCATACAACATATGAGATTTAGAGATGAGCTGGGAGTTAGTTGGGTTGCTTTTCCAAGAGGATTAGATAAAAGTTTGACAAATAACAGTGCAGATTTTATTGTGATCAGCCTGTCACTGTGATTTCGAGTCACTCTTAAGCTCAAGTCGCAATATTTGAGTCAAAAGTGACGAAGAGATAGCCTTTTTTCTATATCAAAATTCAAATAATAAAAAGCTCTGTCAGTTAGTTTTGTTGATTTTCGGCTGACATTGTGATTCAGAATTTAAAAATAACTTTATCAATGCCTGCTGAAGAATAAACATTCCATAATTCAGAAGAAATTATAAACGATATACATAAAAATGCAAGGAGAATATATACAAAATAATGTTATTGAAAATTTACTTTCTATAAATATTTCTAATTAAGATATAGTTTAGTTTTTTTTTCAAGTATTATTTATGTATTGTCAATTATTTTATGTAGAACTTTACTTAATTCATTTGCATTTACATTTTAGTTAATGAGAATCACATAGAAAGGCGATATTTACAAATACATATGTCTATTGTGATGTGCCGTGCAGTTGGTTCAGGCGAGAGAGTAGCTGCATTACATGTGAACCCAAATTTAGAGACGTGACTGAAATAAGGTTGTGACTGTGACTCATTAATACTGTGACTGTGACTACATGTCTATGGAAGCATCTGTGAATGCGCTTAGATCGAATTGGGTGCTCAGCTCTGTTGTCGCATTGCATTAAACTGCGCTAAAACGCGCCGCATTAGCAGCTGGATATTGAGGCCCAGTCGCTGGGTCCGGGCTTAGAGCCGTCCAAGCGACAAAGCGGATTAGGTTGCAATCAGGGAAGCCGGGCAGAAACACACACATGTTTTACGGAGCAAGTGTGTGTGTGTGTGTGGTGGCAGAGTACGCTCAAAATGAGTGCGATTTTAGCATTGGTTAGGCCTTAATCTTGTCAGATGCCCGAACGCTTCCCACACACTGCACACACACACACACACACACACAGACCGGTGCGAGTACGCAGCGGCTCATGAATTATTGTTGCTTTATTTAAAGTCTTATTTTATATGGTTTTCTGCGCGTTTTGTGCCCATTGTTGCAGACGCCCTCGCACGATCGCTGAGCGATCTTCTGGCATTGGTTAAGCTGCTGCGCGAAGATGTCGCCCACCAGCGTCAGGAGATTGCCTACTTGCGCATGCTCTTGGAGAACTGTGCGGGCTGCAAGGAGCCCAGCGGAGACAATCATATACGCCTCGAGCCCAATTGCCGCACTGCGAATCCTTGTTATCCTGGTAAGTGACCCATGACTCATATTCATTGCGAACACACCCAACTCACATGCGAACCCAGCTCAAACTTCATCTCAATTCTCTTCATCTTGCTGCCCACAGGCGTTGATTGCCACGAGACCGCCTCGGGACCCAGGTGCGGCCGTTGTCCTGCTGGCTTCATTGGCGATGGCAAAGTCTGCAAGCCGGGCGTCAGCTGCGCGGACAGGCCCTGTTTTCTGTAAGTGCCTAGTGCGAAAAATTAACTTCAAGCTTATTTTTTGTTTTCAGCTTTTATGTTTTTATATATATATATGTATATACCTCAACGTTAATGGCGTCAGGGGCGTGGCCGCTGCATCCATGTTAATTGTATTTGTCATGCTGTTGCCTTGATGCAGTTGGACGCCCGACGCATGAAAGGCGCCGCTGCCTCACGCAAAATGTCGCTCAGCGCATTCGCCAAGGGTTTCTCTCACTGAGTCTGCAATTATTTGCATATGGCCTTAATGGCAATTTGATGTTGTTTATGGCTTAATGATGCAGTCAAGCGACTCTTCCCTGCCACTTTAGACAGCTGAAGCCTTTTCTATCTATGATTGATAAGTGTTGCCCATTCAGATTTCAATTCTGCAAGCCATGTCGATTGAAGGAGCATCAGCATGCTGATTAGTGAATGAAAAAGAGCATGGAGATTGTCATTGCCAGAACTAGATTCTCTTTTTATTGTACATAGTCCTAAGGCCATTAGTTATGTTCGGCCTCCATTCAGTCGGTTATCCTTGTGTGTCAAGTGCTTAGATCTCGGAGTCTCGATATGCCAATCCAAATGTGCAAAATGCCTAATCCCTTGTCGGCTTAAGATAAAATCTGGCTACTCCACTTAGCACTTAGTCATTCTAGTTTATTGCCTTAAGAATAAATCGGCTTTGCAGCTTTTTAAAAATCAGCTTTAACTGTGACATGAAAGAGCTTAGCCTAGCCAAGTTCATTATTCAAGTTCTTTGTAAAATGAAGATCTCTTCAAGCAATATTTATTACTATTATTTACTTGGTTAGTTTAAATCACAACATCTAGTTGAATCTTCTTCAAATTTAAGCAGTAAAATATGTTTTTTAACTAATTTTTTGATGGGATCCAAAACAAGAATAAACTGATTTATAAGAAAGGATGCGGTGGAATGATGGCGAGAGAGACAGGAAGAAAGCTTTAAAAGGACAAAACTTGAGAGAGAGAGAGAGAAAGAGAGAGAGAGAGAGAGAGAGAGAGAGAGAGAGAGAGAACGAGAGAGAGAGAGAGATATGGATAGTTGCAAATATAGATTGAGAAAGAGTCAAAAGCTATCAACAAAATTCAAGAAATAATGGACCCTTTTTCAAACTTAGAAGAACAAATCTCAGAGTTTGTCTCAAGTGAAAATTCTAATTGCCATAAACTTTGCCTATCAGCATATAATGAAACATAGTTTCTTTTAATGAAAACTACAGAGAGATATAATTAATATGTGAACAAAAAGTAGATTGAACAGAAGTTTCTAAGCCAAAGGTGGTTCCCATACCAAAGTGCGATATGGTTTCAAATAGATAAATGCACTTAAGTCACCTGCTGATAGCATAGATAGTTAAGAGCGCAGCTGGAATTAGCCCAGCTCAGCCTTAATGGCATCAAAAGTAGCCTACACATGTAGCATTTGGCAGAATCTAGTCGTTAAACCACCCACAGCCCTTATGGAGTTTTGTTAGTGTACCGGAAGAAAGGGCCACGGGTGAAAGGAGATCAAGTTCTGTCTTGGCTTTATAGCTGGGCCCATTTATGTCAGACTCGAGCAGCTAATTATGCATAAGACCCACAGCAATGTCACTGAATATTGGACTAATAAACACATAAATTCTAGAAGTCCGAAATTGAGAATAGACATGTCATAAATATGTTAAACAAAACGCATAACATGCCATAACGGAACGGGGGAATATTTTGTAGAAATTCCTAAACAAAATGCAACAAAACCTTTGCAATAATACAAAGGGAATAAAGTAGAAGATGGTAAGCTGTGAGGTCTGGACCACAAATGGCACTTGAAACTGCCGCATAAATTAGTTAAATGTTGTGCAGGCAACCCATTGAGACAGAGAAGCGAGAAACGAGCATCGAGAACCGAGATCTGAGAACTGAGAACTGAGAACTGACTGACTTCATTGTGTCAAAACACTTAAAGTGATTTCGGTCTCTGGGCTCGACTTGAAATGTGAGACCCCTAACTGTAGCAACCACCGACAAGTGAGCGCCTGGCCACGCGCGCCGAGGAAGCAGCTGAAGACCATAAATTTGTTTAAATTATTGGAAACGGGCCCGGACGGGCCACAATCTCTGCCGTCTTATTGTAGGTGTCTAGGCCAGAAGGGATCTCTCTCTCTCTCCCACTCTTGTTGGTAGGTGCGCCCTCGGTTGACCGTATTTTAATTTGCATAAAATTGTTTTAAATGTTGTCAGCATTGTCGGGCAACGCCGCCGACTCGTTACTGTCATCTTTCATTATCGATGAAATGTGGCCAATGTGTGTGGTAAGCACACACACTCACAAACACACACACACACACACTATCAGCCACAACTCTTGACCATGATTTTAATTTAGAACCCACGAAGGGTTTGTCGTACCGGCGTCAGAGTTAAACATGGCCAGCGCTTTGTTTGCTTGACTTTTGATCAGAGTTTCGTATGTTAAAATCATTTCTATTAAAAAGCCATAAAACTTGCGCTAATGACATGCACACCTGTTGATCCTTTGTTGTCCGCTGCTATCACGGCGTTATATAACTTCTTGGGCCATTGTGTTTGATTTGTTAATGAACTTTTTATTGTTGCTCATCTTTGGGGATGTTCTACATTGTTAATTTGTTGGGTAATGCATTAAAGATTGTATAGAGAATAAACTCAAAGAGCCAGTACCTAGTTGTATGTGATATAACAAATGAATTCCAATCTATAAGTTATATACTTCATTTGATAGCTCGAATTGTTAACCACTCTTGAAATATTTGCTGTGTTGTAATATTGGCGGCTTATGCTAGTTATATGGGAGGGAACAACGCGATACTAGGGAATCAACCATTGAGACTTTGACTGTGCCCTTTTTATACTATTGGATATATCAGATCTTTCCAAGCAAAAACCTTAACGCATATTAGACTTCATCCGTGCTTCGGGCTAGAACTAAGTGTTTTCTCTATGGAAAAGCGAGAGTGGAAGCGGTCTGTTTTGGTATCAAGGTGAATGATTAAAGGCTTACATAAGTATAATGTATCCAGTTAGATGTGATCCTGTGGATGGCACTTTCTCAGTATTCTCTTTCGTAGGTCCAAAACCCAAGCTAGTATTATGAGAAGACTAGTTGCTTTAATTGACTATAGATCGAGTAGCTTCATTCGTATTCTTCTTTATTGTTTATTTACTTTATTGAAAGATTGGCTTTTTGTTAAAAGCATTTGCTAATAACATTTTATAAAAAGTATTTTATCTCAATTATAGGGTTAAGCTCAGGGCTTATCAAAAAAGTGCATTCAGAATTTGCTGTATGAAAGGCACTTTCCATTTCCAACAGCAGAATGATCTACTAAAACTTATTGAGCAGACCCTAATTTGAAAACCCAATCATAGTTTAGCCTGCAGCCTCAAAAGTTTCACTGCCTTTCAACGCACAACTTTGTGTGGCTGTTGTTCAATTTAAATTATGCGTATGATGAAATAATCAGCAATGCAATCAAGCTGCAGTCGGGAGAGATTATGTTACCTAGCTTAGCTGCAGATTGAGATTTAGATAGAGATTCAGATTCCGAATCCGATTCCAGCTGCAACATGTGTTGTGAACAATTCCAAAACAGAATTCCATTTGATTATGGAAACAACTTTCCCACAGATTCTTTGGGGCCGGGTCGAAACAAAACGTTTACACAGTCCGACATTGACTGGTAAAAGCGGTGCGACAGAGTGAGCAATATTCAGTGAGAAAGAGATAGAGCGAGAGAGGGAGAGAAAGAGAGAGAGATGGAGAGGGAGAGGTGAGATGGGGCTGAGTTAGCTTGCGTTCACAGCAACATCAAAGTTCGGTGGAACGCATATCTCAGCCGCGAATCGAGTTCGCCTACGCACCAAAAAAGCAACAGCCGTGCCGCAAAAGTGGAGCCATTGATTCCAAGTTGACGTTGTCGTTGTTGTTGCTGTTGTTGTTGTTGCTGTTGTTGTTGCTGTTGACTGTGTCGCCGTGGACTGAGGCAGCGTTTGACTGCTTGAATTCAAATTAATAGCCAACTGGCTCTGGCTGTGGCTGCTCGCTTGGTTCGTTGCCCGTCCGCCGCAATGAAAACAAAAACAAGCCAAGTCAAGACCAAGTCGAGAGCCAGCCCCAGAGATCGAGTCGCAGCTAAAGCTGAAGCTGAAGCTGGAGCCGGCAGCCAACCTACTGCCAACCTCACAGATAAGTGGCCTGTGGCAAAATAAACGCCGCTTTATGGCAGTTAGTTGTAGTTTGTCCAAAGCGTGCGCCACATGCTGGTTGTTGTTGTTGTTGTTCCTCTTGCTGTTGTTGTTGTTGTTGTGGATGCATCTCACAACTGCAACTCCTTTAAGGGAGAGCCAAGTGTTGCCTGTTGTTGGGAGTAAGTGGTATGCATTTGCATGGCATGCGCTACCATTAGAAGCAATTTGGGTGGGATAAAAGCGGGCAGCCAGCGATCTCAGCTTTTCCAATAATAGATAAGTTTTGCTAACTTTGAAATGAGAAATGGTTTCATTACGCTTTTCAAATGGTTACCATATCAATCAGCATATGAAAAATTGTAGACGAAAAAGATTCGAATGAGCGGCGAAATGAGATTGTAAAGTGTTAAACAAATGTGTGGAGATTTATCACTGAATAAATTATTAGCTGTGCTTATGATTTTTCCATATTTCAGCTGTAGTTTTTCCAAATATCTATTAACTATCTAAAATGTTAAATATTTAGATTTAGCGCTTGATTCTCTTTCACTCGCCTTGAGACACATTTTCTTTTTTCATTGTATGGAAAGTTATATATAATAATAATTGATATCATGAATATCTAACCTAACCGAAGGGTTTGCTCAAATAAGGGTTTTTTTCTATTATGAATTGATGATCTTGGAACCTATTCACAGTAGTTATCTAAGAATCAATTCTAGGATATATTGCTTTTGAACCAGAATGTTGTTTCAAATCTCTGGCTGGAGTATGCATGTTTTCTTAATAGAAAATTAGGTTTATATTCTATGCTTGCCTACTTATATAATACTTGTATTTAAAAATTTCCCATTTGTTCATAGTTTTATAAAATAGTATTTGCAGTAGTCTAGCGCCTATGTCTCGTTTTGCTATGCCCTTTTTTTTAGCTGCGTGTCAGGCATTTTGTAGCTCATTTCGTGCTGCGACCAGAGCCTAAGAGCTTTTTTTTTGCCCGCTTCAAATCCATGTTCACACATTACTCAGAGTCCGCTGTTTGGGGTTCACGTCCGTGTCTAAAGGTTTTGTGTCTTTTTGGGTGGTGCCTGGCAAGTGTTTGAACTGGACTTGAGCAGAGGCAGCAGCAGCAGCAGCAGCAGATGAAGAGGAATGGGAAGAGGAAGAAGGCAACAGCAGCCGAACAACTAGCAGGCAGCCTTTAGGCTGAGTCCAGGCAGGGTCCAGGCAGCAAATTGGAATTATGAATTATGAATGCGTGGTTAAAAAAAGGAACAAGCAACAACAAGAAGGCAAACGGCAAGTGGGTTCGTCATGCTAACTGTGTGTATAGATGGTGGCTGGTGGACGTTGGTTTGTGGATGCGGCTGCCTTTGCAGCAGTGGGGCGGGCAGGGGCAGAAATGCTAATGCGTTCCCCGATGCGCTTGACTGGCTATTTTCCCAGCACTCAAACGACGCCGATGGACGACTCTCGCGGTGGTATCCAAGACAATATGGTCGACTGAACTGAAACAAAGCTGAAAAGCGCAAAGTGCCGGACGCCTGCGAACAACGCCAGAAAGCGAAAACCCCTACGCAACATTTTTCCTCTACTCGCTATTCCCCCCTTTCTCCCTCTCTCTCTCTCTCTCTCTCTCTCTCTGTCTTAGACATGGACGCGAACATGGCTTGAACCCCTTGCCACTTAAGTACTTAACACTTTTTGCTAATTGTGCGTTGTGCGCCGCCAAATGCTTCCACCAAAATATTGACGATCGCACACACACTCACACACACACTCACGTACACACACGCCCGACAAGTGTTGTTGCCCACCAGCAGCTGCGGCTGATGAATCCACCAAAACTGACAGCGCAAACTCTTAGCCACACTAAAGAAAACAACACTCGAATACTTTTTGCGCCTCAATTCAAGCCTGGCTGTCCACAACTCGGGGCATACACAATTTGACGTGGGCTATGACAAGCCGGAATTCCTATAGCTATCGGCCATATATAGGGCGTTACCTGTGCTTGAAGGCTTGTCATTTTTATATAGTGGGCTGCTCTACTGGTTAATTACTAAAAGCAATTCTTGATTAGACTTTGTATCAGCAAAAGCATTTTTAAATAACGCAATTCTTAGCATTAAGTGAAAAGGTGTTTAATATATTTGTGCAAATGTATGTAACTGGGAGAAGGAAGCATTTCCGAACGTATAAATTACATATATGTTTTTGATCAGGACGATGTCCGGGTGTCCGTCTGTGTGAACATGTCTCGACTTCAAATTAGAAATATATATGCTGGTATAACAAACGCAGCACGTGCTTATCACTTTATCAATATGTTCTCAAATATCGATAAAAATAGATTTTCAAACGTGAGGTCTTAAGCAAGACTCGAAAGTTATCAGAGCTAGATACATCAAACAGTGTGTTGTATAGTATAAATAATTAACAAATATTTGTACTTCTTAGATATCTTTTTCCATAAAAGTGAATAACTAATTGCATATCTTAATCATTGCTTGAGAACTGAAAGTCTGATAATGATAGGACTTTGAACGCCGAAGTTAGTCAAGATTACATTTTTCCAATACATTGTATGGATCAAAGCGAAGAAGAAGCACAGCCGCTGTGTATATTTCTGTACGAATGAATAGTAGGAAGCTTTAATGATTAGTTAAGCTAACTTGTAGCTGAGTTTAGGGTATCTCCTCGTCGGGCACTGCCGACCAGAGCAGTCTTAGCTGTTTTTAAACGATTTCCTACTTCTGCGTTACATTTCAAACAGAATTTGACTAGGCAGGGCTTTGGCTTTGTCTTCAAGTCTCTTGAGCTATTGAGTCTGCCCACATGATTGTGGAGTACGTCTTTTTCTTCTTGTTCTTTTTTTCAACTGACCGCTGTGTAGATTTTTGCCATAAAATATGGCAACGGATGGCTTGTGGGTCAGTTGGGCACAGTAGTTGGATGTCTGGCCGTGTGATGGACTTCCTGGGAAATGCGCGTTCAGCGATTGGAATGAGTTATGTCCTGAGAGAGTTTCGAACTGGGCAACGGCGTTACGCAGCTGTTGGAGCTGAGCCGAGCTCAAGCGTAACCTGGATAATAACTAATGTCCGTGTCATGATATGTAAATGTTATATGGAAGCCATAAGCAAATCCCACACTACTCGCCCAAACATAAAGAGAAATTTACATGCCATCCAGCTTGTAACTGCACTTTTTTGTGTTTTGTTGCTGCTGCTGTTGTTGTCTTTTTTGGCCATGGGCCATTTGGACTTGGACATCATCCTACGAGGCAACAACAGACATGCACACACACACACACACACACACACACACAATGCGCAGGCGCAGTGCCTTCTTTTATTTATTTTGCCTCAACGGTTTTTAATAACATTTTCATGTAATTGTAATTTGTTTTCTTTTCGTCTCACAACTTCCTCCCAAAACCCGAAACCCTGAACACCATCGACTCCCGAGTCCCGAGTCCCGCACAAGACACACACATGTGCCGTATGGCTGTCGGTGCTTTTGTGCCCAAGAGTAGGGTCCAAGGAGGGTCCCATTTGGTAACCTTTTTTGTCTGTCGTCTCCCTCTCGGCCTTTTGTGTTGTTGTATACCCCTCGTACCCAAGCGAAGCGCACATCATTAATAAATTTGACTTTGTATGGTGTTTTTGGTTTTCTACAATCTTTTGTTGTATATTTGTTCCTGGCTGTCAGTATTAATAATAATAAACAATATGTGGCCCCAAACAAAAGCACAGCCCATCAACATTTAACTCTCTATATATATCCATACTTGCAGAGGCGTTCAGTGTCACGATACGGTGAACGGTGCCCAGTGTGACTCCTGTCCGGCTGGCTATGAAGGTGATGGACGCACATGTTCGCTACGTAATCCTTGCCTGGACACACCATGCCCCTCAGGTAAGTCAATAAACATAACAACAACAACAACAACAACAACAGCAACAAATATGTGTGTTTATGCATTGGATTGTGTATTCCTCTTTGCGGTCTGTTTGACTCTTTGATTAGTTTAAGTCTCAAGTGGAGATTTGGGGCCACGTTTTGTTTTCAGCTCTTTTATGGCTAATTTGAGTTTGTCGTGCCCTGGGCCAAAGCCAGCCGTGTGGGCTGAGTAGCTAGTTTAGAGACTTGGTCAGATGAGTCAACAGCACATGAGATCTTCAATCTTAAAGCAGCTTCTTTAATTTGCAACATTTAAACAAAAGTTGAATAGCAGGAATCAGATTGAAGTCTTTAGACTTGTTAGAAGAAATCGGGTCAAAGTAGATATAGAAAAGCCATCTTTCAGTAGCCCGATTTCCTTATATCTTTCTGTTGTTTTAATTACGACTTCATGATATCAAAAATGTCAATTTTATATCAAAAGTGGAGTTGGGATATTGAATTGGAGTTGGAAAAAGAATAATAGCGAAAGTCCTACTATTTGGAGCTAGCTTTTGAGACTGAACAGGAATATATATTATTATTTTGAGCTGAGAATTATTTGATCTAATAATTGATCTCTAGGATTGAAATAGATTTATGCTTGGTATATCCACAAAAGTCTTGAGCATATATTTCCTTATATTCAGCCAACTTTTCTTTTTATATAAATTGACACGCCCGACCAATTGGCATGTAGGGTACACAGTTCACACGACTGTTTGATTTATTAATGCGCAGCTCGACAGAAAAAAATATGTTATAGAACGCAAGAGAAGCGCTGAACCCTTTTGATTGAAATCCCCTGAAAATTATAGGTTAGCAGGAGCAATTTTCAGTGAATGTGTGAAACAAGCTGGCTAATTAGAGCGCAGACGCAGTTGCCGACAAAAAGTTGGAGGCCAGGAACTTGAATCATATTTTAGTTATTTTTTGTGTTTTGCGTTTAAAGGCTTGTCGGAATGTCGTGCCTTATACGTCAAGTTGGCTAATTGAATTCGGCAAAAGTACAAAGTATCTGTTGGCAGTGGGGGTGGATTCGCTTAGCAAAAAGAATGACACAAATAACTGATATTTATTATTATACGATATTAATGCATAAACAATTCTCATTATTAGGCAACATTCTAATGCCCACACATAATGTGCAGCACTATCAGAGGCAGAGCCAGTACACAGCACGCAAATACTCGGTTGTAACGAACTGAATCAGATCAGAGTAGAATAATAATTTCGAGTAACTTACAGAGAGAGAGAGAGAGAGAGAGAGAGAGAGAGAGAGAGAGAGAGCACATAATTAATCACTTATATATAGTCATAAGTTGTAAGCTCTTTGAATGGCAATCGAAATAATTGAAAGTATTAGCAACGTTTCGCCCTTAAACAATAAATCACAAAAGTACTTACAAAAAATAATAATAATAAATACAATTAAATCAACTTTAAAAACAAAACAAATAGTAAATACTCTAATAATACTTGGAAAATGAAAACAACCAGAAAGTGGAGTTTATAAGCGTGTTACGAAATTTGTTTTCCCCTCTCTGTAATGCCTAAAATGAGATGTGAATAAAATTATGCAGTATATTTTTCAAAAACATATCAAATTACATTTGTTTTATTTAAACAAAACCAAAAAAACAAAAAAAAACCTTTGAAAAAGCTTCAAATAGCACAGTGCGTCTGCGTTTTGGATACATTTTTGGTAAATAAAAAAATTCAATTCCTCATTTATCTCAGCTATCTATCTATAAAATTCATCTATCATTCGACTATCTTATCTTTTTATTGAATTCCATTGCGCTTCATGTTTATTCACTATCATTTTCTGGTCATGCTTTATAGGATTAGTTTATGTTTAAGGATTTGATTTGTTTGCATAACCTCAAATTTAGCACATAACCTCACTTTGTGGAAAATATTGGATTAGGGCAACATTTTTATTTTAAAAGCGCGCTCACATAATGCACACTTCTAATCCTAACTAACTAATCTTTGTCCTGTCAAGCATAACTCCTTTTATTAACTTCAAACACAACCTTGCTTTCTCCTGACTTAACCTCACTTTTGCCACACTACCCAATGTACTCGCAATATTTAATAATTATTTGAATTTATTATTTATTTTGACAGGTGTCGAGTGCATTCAGTTGGGCTTCCCGCCCTACTTCCAGTGCATCTCCTGTCCACGAGGCCACAAAATCAATGGCACCACCTGCCACGACGTGGACGAGTGTGCGATCTATCAGCCCTGCGATGAAAGGGCCATTTGCAGCAATCTCAATCCGGGCTTTCGCTGTGGACCCTGTCCGCCCGGCTTCGATGGCATCCATGCACATGGTAAATATTGTCATTTTCTTATATTACAAAATTATAATTATATTGATTACTTGCAGGCTATTCGGCGGACTACTTGGCAGTGGGCTTTCAAAAGCAAACCTGCTTGGATATAGACGAGTGCAAAATGGGCTTCTTTAGATGTCCGGAACATGCTGTCTGCCATAATAGCATTGTAAGTAAGACCCTAAGAGATTCCAGATTCATACGTTTAGCTAATAATCGCTAAAAAAAATCTTCTAGGGCTCCTACAGATGTCAGTGTCAGGATGGCTATGTGGCCAATGGCACCTTCAGCTGTCTGTCTGCGGCTGATCTCTGTCCCGATGGCAGCATCTGCGCCAGAAATGCGGAATGCGTGCCCACGGATAATTATCATTACCAATGCCGCTGCAGCGTCGGCTGGGCGGGCAATGGGCGTGTCTGTGGCAGGGATCGCGACTTGGATGGCTGGCCGGATGAGTCGCTGAACTGTGCGGAGGTGCACTGCCGTCGCGATAACTGTCCAGATTTACCCAACTCTGGTCAGGAGGATGCCGATCTGGATGGCATGGGCGATGGCTGCGACGATGATGCCGACAGCGATCAGGTGTTAAACGGCAAGGATAACTGTCCGTTTGCCTACAATAGCGATCAGCTGGACTCGGACCATGATGGCGTGGGCGATGCCTGTGACAATTGTGTCTTTATTTCGAATCGCCGTCAGCTGGACACCGACGAGGATGGCCTGGGCAATGAGTGCGACGAGGATATGGACAACGATTCAGTGCTTAATCAGTATGACAATTGTCCTGTGCTGCGCAATCCGAATCAATCCGATGTGGACAACGATGGTGTGGGTGATGTGTGCGACAATTGTCCGACTATACCAAATCCGACGCAGGAGGATCGGGACATGGATCTAGTGGGCGATGCCTGCGACAGCGACATTGATGGCGATGACGATGGCATACAGGACTCCGAAGATAATTGCCCCATGGTCAGCAACTCAGATCAACTGGACACGGATGACGATGGCAAGGGTGATGCCTGTGACGATGACATGGACGGCGATGGCGTGCCCAACTACAGAGACAACTGTCCACTGGCCAAGAACCCGCAACAGTTGGACATTAATCACAATGGCAAGGGCGATGTCTGCGAGGATGACGAGGACGAGGACGGCACGCCCAATATTATCGATAACTGTCCAAACAATTCCATGATACAACGCACCGATTTCCGGACTATACGTTCGGTTATATTAGATCCCGAGGGCGATGCTCAGCTGGATCCTAACTGGGAGGTGCATGCAAATGGCTCGGAGATTACACAAACTCTCAATTCCGATCCGGGCCTGGTGGTTGGTAGCGATTCGTTTGGAGGTGTCGATTTTGAGGGCACCTTCTATGTCAACGACGATACGGACGATGACTATGTGGGCTTCATCTTTAGCTACCAGAGCAATCGCAAATTCTATGTGGTGCAGTGGAAGAAGGGCACCCAGACCTATTGGCACTCGTCGCCCTTCCGCGCCTCTGCCGAGCCGGGCGTCCAGATAAAGCTGATTGACAGCAACACAGGTCCCGGCTCCATGTTGCGTAACAGCTTGTGGCATGCCGGCGACACGCCTGGCCAGGCAAGACTGCTGTGGAAGGATCCACTGAATGCGGGCTGGAAGGAGAAGACCTCATATCGCTGGTCTCTGGTGCATCGACCTTCCATCGGGCTCATCAGACTGCGGTAATTTTGCCAAAATACAGTATTTTTGTTTTAGCTAATGCATCTTATTTCTCTCTAGCATATATGAGGGCGAACGTTTGATATTGGACTCGCACAATGTTTACGATGCCACACTCACCCTCAAGGGCGGACGACTGGGCGTTTTTTGTTTTTCCCAAGAAATGATTATATGGTCGGATCTGGTTTACAAATGCAACAGTGAGTAGAGGCCCTTTGGCACTTGCCTTGCCCTCACACAAGCTAATCAACATTTTCTCGACATAGCACGCGTACCGCCCCTCATCTACAACGAACTGCCCACACATCTCAAGCTCAAAGTGGAACTGGAGAACTAAGCAGAGCCCAGGCGCGGTGGTCATATCTGGTTTCTGGCCTAGCTTTCAAAGCAGCAAAAGGTAACAACCTCCTCAACTCAACTCTCAAGCATAAGCTCCAACTTAGTTGTCTGCTTGAACACGTCTTTGTTTATATCACGCAATAACATTGTAGTCCAGGATTCTTAGATGACCCCCTGATAATTTGATAGAGTGTGATGCAGTTAGTCCTTACGATCCTAACGCACAATGTCCTTTGAAAATCTGCAAGGATATGGCCGAGGTATGGCTATTTTTCTACAAAGGATTCTATTACAAAACTGGCTATTTCTTTGGAATTTCAAGGACTTTCGGGTTGTCCTTCGGCTACCAGAATGTCCTTGTCTTGCCCACTTAGAAAATATAATGAAAAGGAGGATAGTCCTTCAAACAGCCACGTTATGAGGACATTTATTTTGTACATTAAAATGGCTCTATCACAGCATTATCCTTGCAGATCCTGACAAATCATGTGTCAAACAACTTGTATTGACTAGGACTACCAACTGGCCAAAGGACATCCAAATCGTCCTTGTGGTTTCAGAGATCTGGCTACTTTTCTAAAAAGGACATTCTTATTAAAGCCATATCGCAGCCATATCCTTAAGGATTCCAGAAGGATATACCTTTCTGAACTCGTGGGGAGCAGGACTATCGATTGGCATTCAAGGATTTCCAGGATTCGACAAAAAATTTCACAAAAAATTTTCTCAGGGTTTAGTCAGAAAATGGCCAAAAATCGAAAAATTCGGGTCTAACTTTGCCATTTGAAGGACTATCGGGATGTCCTTTGGACAGTAGATAGTCCTTATCATCCCATTTACGAAAATACAACCCAAAGGACGAAAGTCCTTCGGACAAAAAAGTTTTAAGGACAAATTTATAAACCGAAAATAGCTTATAACTCGCCTATATCCCGGCATATCCTGACGAGTCCTGTGTCAAAAAAATTGTATTGACCAGGACTACAATCTGGCCAAAGGACATCACGATCGTCCTTATATTTTCAGAGTTATGGCGATTTAAGTGTAATTGTATGATTTCAGCCAATTTTTTTGCGGCCCGCGACTGAAAAATTACCAAGTCCAGGATTCTTAGATGACCCCATAATGTTTTAATGCAGTTTGATGCGGTTGGTCCCTACGATCCTAACGCACCATGTCCTTTGAAAATCTGCAAGGATATGGACGAGTTATGGCTATTTCTTTTCTCAAAATACCCTTATATCTCTCTTATGACATTTTTAATATAAATGTGTTTTTATCCTTTCAGATTGAAGGACTCAAGGATTCGAATCGATTCAAAGGACTATTACGAATCTAACGAGGCTATTCCTTCCAGGATCGGACATGTATTAAGCCAGATATAGTTATTTTAAGTTACAATCGAAAATACACGTAAAAAACAACAAATTTGTTAATTTTAACAAAAATAAATAATTAAAATTATTTTTAAACAAATACCCGTTTTTCTACTTCCAAGGGATATGGGATTCAAAAATCAACGGTCTTTATTACCTTGTTGCCGAGATTTTTCTTAAATTCTGCCAAAATACCAGGCGAACAGAAATGCCCAGAAGGTCGACAAAATAATTCAGCGGGAGACATTTTTGTTGCATACCCGAAAGGGGCGCCGTCTTCGGCGGCCGGGTCCCAAATTTGTACCAAAATCCAGCTGAAGTACCAGGCGAACAGAAATGCTCAGAAGGTCGACGAATATTTTTGAATAAAAATTTTCGTTGCATACGTGCAAGGGGCAAAAATGTAACTCATTTAAAATGAGTTATGTTAAGCAGCAGCCAATGTAAAAAGAGTGATGTAAGGTCGACTGTTAATTAGCAGCAGCTGCTGCTGCTCATTTACAGGGGCTTCTGAAATAAAGGGCATACATATTTTTGGACCATTTGCAAATTTTGCAGGGATCTGATCCTTTAGGTTGCCAAGGACTATATCGATGGCATGGCATAGCCAAGGATATGATAGTCAACTAGGAACCATTCAGGGGAAGCCATAAAAAATACATATTTTTGGACCATGCATTTTGCAAGAACTTGGTCCTTTAGGTTCGCTAGGACTGTATCCTTGGTATTGAATAACCAAAGATACATAAGTCAACTAGGAACCAACAACAGCAACTATTTGTTGATTGTCCATGGCCATGGCAAATGTGGCTGAAAAGAGCAAAATAAAAAATTCATTAGTTTAAATAACAATTATGAAGAATATCCGATTTTGGCAATACATAACTTATAGGATCCCTGTGAGTATCTAAAATCGACTTCCGAATGAGATTTTATAGATATCCACCCAATGTTTGAAACAAGCTAGAATATATAGGTCATCTAGATCCCAACGGTACTGTATATTTTGTTGTCGTGAGAGATTTGGCTGAAACATACAAAATAAAGAATTAGTTTTTGTAAACTAAAATATATCTGTTATATTACCTCTGATTTTGGAAAGATATACTATTTGGATTTCGTGAAAGCCGTTGAAAGTGCACGAGCAATCAAAATATTCATTTCATTTCCCGTTTTGGTCAAGCACATTTTGTAAACTGTTTTTCCATAGATAGAAACAGAGGCCATCTAAGTACCAACTGATTATTATCTTGTCAATGGGCTGGAAAAAAACAAAATGAAAAGTAAATTGGTGTTTTGATTGGCTTTATAGCGGTTAAATTATGACCAACTTCTGAAAGATATACTCGTTAAAAATCTTTTACTTGAACTCATCAGATATTGTATTCAGAACCGACTTGAATTTGGCTAGTTTGACTAGTTTTATGGAATCATTCCCATTTTGGTCAAACTTTAGAATGCAATTTCGTTAATTAATTATTGACAATTGATACTCATGATCCATACAAGCCCGAAATCGTATACCATTAAAGATACGGACGGACGGCATTACACGATAATTTTCAATCAAAACATTTTTAACAGCTTAGCAAGAATGACTAAAACAGATTTATGTTAAGCTTACGCAGAGTGGACAAATACTGGCACACATCAAATTGAGCGAGTAGAAGATTAGCTTGAGTGAGTACCATTCAGAAGTTGGCGAGCACAGGCAGATGATAAATCCATCATTGAAAGGAAAGCTGTAAAAAAAAAATGGTGTGAGCGCGATTCAAAGCTAGATAACGCATAAGCAACTACACACAATCGTATTAGATCTCACTCAAGAAAACACACATCCAAACATGCATATGCATGCTGAGATAATCGATGAGTGTATGCGTGCTAATGCGTTATCTTCTCATCCATCGAGCTCTCACCAAATGCAAAATTGATATTTTTTAGTAAATTTTGAACGCTTAGTTAAGTCTGATTTTGGCAAGATAACACTTTAAGGATTTGTGAAAATAATTTCAATCGACAGTACTGTAAAAATGCATATTCGCTTTCTATCCAATTTTGAAATACGATTTTTCAATGTCAATTGATACTCCCGATCACTAATAATAATTCACACAGCTTTGCTCAGCTGCTGGCGTTCGACTAAAGCAGACGAATTTTGTGCGCAACCGAAGTGGACGAAAAAGCAACGGAGAGCAAATTGAGCAAGCAAGGCACAAATTCGACTGAGCGCAATTCAAAGCTAGATAACGTACAATCAATCACACACATGCATAAATAGACAACATGCAGAGCGACTCTCCAAAATTATAAAAATGTATGTGTATATGCGCGCTTGTGCATTATCTGCATACATATGCGTTGTGCTCTCCCGAATTTTTGTGAGCAGCAACAAGAATTGTTCTCATTTCTGTGTGCCGCGTTTTTTTTAGCAATGCATAAATGGATACGTACAAGCACACACACACACAAGCAGTAGGCATCGCCGGACGCAGAAATTTTTGTTGAAAAATACTTATGCATGTGTGCATGGCATTCACATGAATTTGGGGTGTTGCTTTATTTTGACTTAATTTGACCCCAGTAGGAAATATGACACATTCCCAAAAACTTTGTTATGTGAGAATGTGATGTACATACATACATATGTTAAATGTGCAAAGCTGCTTCTCGCAAGTCCTTTTACAGCTGGTTAGATTTAGGCGAACCCAAGTCTTAAGCAAAAGTCTGGGACGTCGTGAACAGTGTTGGCCACAAGATAAATGACAGCCATGACTCTGTGCAACACTGAAGAGAAGTGGACAACGTTAATGAACAACACCTTAGTTCTGACGATTAAAATATTTTTGTACTGAACATAGGAGCAGTCAGAGCAGAGCATGTCTGGGTTCAAAACATTTTATTAACCGTAATTTTCGAAAAAATAACAATAAAAATAGTGTTGCTACCTAAACAGTCTGAAATTCTGTCAGTCTTGCAACAAATAGTTCAGGGTAAGTTAATCAACATTGTGAAGCTGACAGTAGACATGAGAACTGATCCATCAGATAGTAAATATGGCCAGTTGCGATGTGCAAGCCACTCCATCGGATGAAAATACAGAAGAGGATACAGCCGAAGCCGAAACACAGACCAAATCAGTCAATAAATTTGAAGCCCGTACTATCAAGAATGGGACCGTGCCGCAGCCAACCAAAATTCCGGGACCCGTACGCCTAGATAACACCGGTAGCTACATCCACACCAGTACTCGCAAGTACACCAGCCTGATCAAATCGCTGCAGACCAAGAGAGAACACGATGACAGCTTCAGCAGCACCAGCACCCTGGTGAATTCAGCCGAAGATTCCGGTATCCAAGCGGACTGCTCAGCCGTAGAGAACGATGCATTGAATGCAAGCTTCGACGATCTGTGTCAACCGAGCAGCTCTACGCCTCGTCTGCAGCGCAGCACCGATACAATTGCGACCAGTGGAGGTCTCCAGGAATTGGAGGAGGCCGAGCAGCAGACTCTCCGCGTGCTGCAGCGTGCCGTGGCCGAAATGGAGGCGGATGTGGCACTACACGCTGAGTTACTTGAGGAACAGATGAAGCTTGAGCTGGAGAACCAGCAGAAACTGCAAATAGAGGAGGACGTCCAACAGGAGTTTAAGAAAATGCTGTTGCCAATAACAGTGGAAGAGCAGAAACAGCAGCAGCAGCAGCAGCAGCAGCCAGGTCTCACGTCTGCCCAGCAGCTGGAGCTGCAGCCCGAGCAGCAGACACCGGAACAATCGCAAGAATCGCAGCCGTTGGATTTGTGTCCATCCATATGCGCCAGAGCTGGTTTCCGTGAGCGCAAGCATGTGCGAGTGGAGCAACTGCTTGAGGCGGAGCACGATATTGAATTGCTGCACAAACTGCTCCAGGTGGACGACGGCGAGCAGCTGCCCCATGGCGAGTTGAATAACGCTCTGGCGGAGCCCAGTGAGAAGCTTTGTTTGCCCGATCTGAACGCTGGCAAGGACATCGAGGATCTGGAAAGATACGCTACTGATTCAGCTGCAGCTGAGTTCAACCGGAAACACATGAGCTTCCTGCACTCGCTGCTGCATATTATCTGTGGAAAAGGCATCCGCAAACTGAGCTATCCCATACTATTTTGTGGCATGGCTGCTGGTTTGATTTATTACTTTCGTAAGGATTAGGGCATTGTAGGCGTAACACATTTTGGTATTCCCAAACACAAATTCACGAGCTTTGTACATGCGCGACGAACGCAACAAAATCAATTTCAAGTTGAGTTCCCACAAAATTACATTTATTTTATTTATAAAATAAATCGCCTACATATAGTCACAAACCCAACCAACCCTACGGCGCAACAAAAATGTCACTGTTTTCGGAACTGGATATTCAACGAGCAACAAATGTAATTAACTTTATATCAACAAACAATCAATAAATAATCATGCGTCATTTTAACACTCAATGTTTTTTTTTTGCATGCTTGCACGAGTATTCGGGAAATATAAAATGATATTGGGGACATCTTTTACAACTACTTAAAGAAATATTAAGTTATTTTAGCTTCAAGAGGGGAAACATCTGTCTCAAAGAGAAACGACTTGAACTTGATCTAGGAGATACCCTATGCACAGCGCAGAGTTGCCGTTACAATTATTCTAGCACAATGATCAAACTCGGTATTTATAGTCCGATCTCTCCTTTAGGGCTCAATTATGGCAATTTTGGGAGTGTAGAAGGTATACGAGGTCTCAAGACAAGTTGTGTTTACATATGCACTGCAGAAATTGTCAGTGTTAAGGAAAAGTTTGGAAATATTGTTAAATTTTAAAAATTGTAAATCGTTTTTTTTTTTTTTTTTTTATTGCTTGGACAGAAATGGCCGCCATAGAATCCGTTTGCCTTGCCGGCCTATTGCATCTCATATTTCGGTGTGCTTTATATATAACACCCCAGTCGAAGCTAAGAACTCCCGGTCCCGTATTGCCCACAGCCATCGTTTTCCTGGCACTATTGGATGTCATCTACGATAACCGCATACTTCCGCTGCGCTTCAATGATACGTCGCCGGGCTTTAAATACATTTTCGAAACGGTTATGTCCGTGTTACTGTTGGAGATGGGAATGCTGATCTGGCAGTCGATCGAGCACTCCATCTATTTGTTCGCCAAAGGCACACTCCTGGGTCTGGACGTAATCTCGAAGCAAACCTATTATAAGCAGGAGAACCTGATCATTGGAGCCTTCACCCTGCCACTGTCTCTGGCTATCTTAATCGCAGCTGCTCAGGCTACGGATCACTACCAAATGTTGTGCCGTAGAATTTCAAACTAGAGAAATATTGTGCTGGGAATGGACATTGTCGACGTTAAAGTGACATCAAAACCTAATTAAGATATACTTTGAGAGATGTATTAAAATCAAGAAGAGGGAAGAGTTGTGCTTTTTATGTTGATACAATAAAAACGGTTTATCATAATTTTAACAGAAAATATTCATGAATTCTAGTCTCCGATTGTGTGAATTGTGAAGTTTAAAGAGATTGGGCAGGGCATACAAGAGAAGGTCTAAAACAAAGCCCAAGAGTATGGGCTACATGCCTAGGCTATTGATGCTCTCTAAGAGTATTTTCTCTTTATAAACATACATACATATATTTGAATACAATTTGTTTAGCAATTTCGTTTATTTTTGGATTTCAACGCACGAAACTGTATTACTTAAAATGATTCTTTGGCAATAAAAATGTTTTTTTATCGGGCCAAAGTAGTTTTAAATAGTGAAAGACTGTAACTCGCCACAGAATAAAACGTAGGTATGTATGTATGTATATACATACAAAAGTAAGAATAAGAGCTAAAGCAACAACACTACCAAGCGGCTGAATAAAGAGAGCGAATAAAAGAGTACGCTGAAATTAAGCAAAAGAGCAATTGTGGGCAGGAGAGTATTTGTAGTTTACAGTTGCACACGAAAGTGCAAGATATAAAAAAAAATAACGGAGCTTTACCGACATCTGCTACTCCATGCAATTGAATGGCAGGCAAAGCACAAATTTTTAAACTGAATTACCAAAACTCGCGGAAAAGAGAACACTTCCCGAAACGCAAACGGATAAATTGCAATATTTGCAATAATTAAGTCTTAAGCGCTAGATGTTTAATTATAAATTACAGAATATACGGAGCGCACAAAACAAAACACGTCAATTCGCGTCAAAATGCCGCTAACATCTACTGATCATGAGTGTTTACACATGCACATACGGAATATTTCTGTGTGCCTCACTCTCACTCTCTCTTAAATACAACTCTGTTAAATAGCTTCATTTTTATATAATTAACATCACATTGGCCTTGGCTAACATTTTGAAATATGCAAGCAGTACTGGCAAATTTTTCAGTTATCCTCATAAGTTTTTATCGAACTTAACTTTTAAGCATTTTAAATATTCCAAATTGATTGTTTTTTTAATACAAGGTAAGCATGCAGTCTATATAGATATGGTTTAAGATATAGTCACCTGTTATCTCTGTTGTAGCCATGGCTTCTCTCGAATCCGTCCTTATTGCTGGCCTGGTGCATCTCTTCTTTCGCTTTGGCCTATATATTGATCCACAGTCCACGTTAATGTCGCCCGGCCCGGCATTGCCCACAATAATTGTCGGTGTGGCTATATTGGATCTGATCTATGATTACCGCATCGTTCCCTTGAGCATGTATAAGAGGTCACGGGGCATCAAATATATTTGCGAGTGTTTGGTGGCAATACTCTTCCTGGAGGTGGGCACGCTTATATTCTGGCAGATGATCGAGTATCTTGTTTATTTAGTTGTCAAGATGTTGTTGCTGGAAATGAATATTGTCACCCTCGGTTACTATTATGAACATGAAACTCTCCTAATTGGTGCGTTCACATTGCCGATATCTCTGGGGATTTTGGCCCTGGAAGCAAGGATGACCAACCATTTCAAGAAGCTTTCTTGTCGTTATATGTCGCCCCAGACGCATGTCTACCTCCGGTTGGACAATACGGTCCGCTTTCTAAAACACACCGATCGCTACAAGAATATTAGGTTCAGGGAGGCGCTCGAGAAATACAATTCGGCTAGCAATGACCCTCAACGTAGATCCGTATGGGTGAAATACTTTAAGAATTATACGTAGGTAAAATATGTACATGATTTGGCTTTCATTTAATTGTTTTGTACTTGTATACAAAAGATTTTTATTAAATTACATATTACTTGTCATATGTGAATACATATAATAATAATTAATTTTCTTTATTTAAATTACAAAATAACGACTATATTTGATTTGCTTTTTACAGCACTCGCGAATTTTTCAACAAGTTTGGAAAATATATATTGCAATTAAACGCTTTCATTTTACATACCTTTTAAAGCAAGGTAATTTAAAGTATTCATTTGTTTGCGTATAGGTAAATAATACTTAAAATTAAAACAATTTTATTTCTTTCATTTTACTCGTAGTATATGCATAAGTTCGACTTAATTTCTGTTTTAGTTTTCATAATTAAAGAGCACATGGATTTATTATTTTCTTAAGACTTCAATTTTCATAAAGCAGCTTTTCCTCATATTCCAAGCTTTGCATTAAGCCACGTAATTGCAGCTGATTTGAAAAGTTACAATAAAGTTCTAAGGTTTCTGTGAAGCCAGCCGATTACTGCGATTCAATGCAAAGCTTTAAAACACGCTTTTAATGAGTATTTCCTTTTGGGGGGGCAGTGTTAGAACTTTGCCTCTTTGCAGTGCTACATAGATTTATGACCACAATTTACATTAAAGCAGCTTTTTAAGATTATTCCATTTAAGTTATTTGTATATTTCGTTGATGGTTTACTGCACTTCGCTATCACTGTCACTCTTTTCTGTAAGATCCCAATGTAAGTCAGTTACTTGGCCTAAATTAAAAATATTTGCTTCAAAAACTTACCTTTCTTGCCCGTGTAAGCGTGACGTTTCAGTCGATCGTATAAGTCTTCTTTAGTTCCATAGAGCGACGCATTGGACCGAGCCAATGTGCTCATCTTGCCACCATGTAGACCTGCAAACAGCAAGACATTAAGATTAGCCTTGTCAGCAATGAGAAGTTACAAGAATCTCAGGGAAATAAGTTAAGAATCGACGCTTTAAACATTCATTAACATACTACCAGTCTAGGAGCTTACCGTCTTTCATGTAGGTTTCGTTGTAAAAGTTAGGCATCTCCCAGCCGTCCTCCTCGTCGTCGTAGTAATGCGCATATGTGCTGTGATGCGAGGGCGCAATGGACTCCGCATATGGCGTGTGCGCGCCATAGTAGAAGTTCACCTGCGAGCCAGTTTGGTCGATGGCTGGCGTCAGCATCTTCTTTGGATCCCTGCGCTTCGTGGAGCGCACACAAATCATCCAGATGAGCAGTACAATGATTATGATGAAGATGACAGCACCCGCAATGCCACCCGCTATGTAAGCGAACTCTGAACGCTCAGCGCAATGCGGTCCGGTAAAGGAGCCCACACAGCGGCAGGATGGCGTGCCCTTCAGGTCCTTGACACAGGTGCCAGAGTTCTCGCAGAAACCATCGCAAACATCTGTGCAGGCCATGCCAGTGCCATTGAAGCCAGGCTTGCACTCGCACTTGAAGTCGGACGTCTCAGGCACCATAATACAATAGGCGTTGACATCGCAATGAGGTTTGCCCTCAGCAATGTGCTCGCAAGGATTGGTGCACTCACTCTTGGAGGTGGCGCCAGTAATCTTGGTGCTGTGATTGGGCGGGCACTGAATGCAGGTTGTCTGCTGTGACTCGGATTGATAGAAGCCCTTGCGGCATTCGATGCACATGTTGAGAGTGGCATTAAGATAGGTGCCAGGCGAGCACACGGGCAGTGTGCACTCCTCCACGGAACTGGCGCCCACTTTGGGCGTGGTACGACCCAATGGGCAGGACGCGCATGAGGGTTGCACACCCTGTAGTCGATAGGTGCCACGTGGACAAGGCTCACAGCGTCCATCAGCACCCAGCTGCTGTCCAGAGCTGCATTCATCGCGGCACTCCTTGCGTGAGGTTGCCTCCGTGGAGCGTGTGGTCTGACCCAGACCGCACAGTTCGCAGGTGAAGGCACCCTCATTGGGCTGATAGAAGCCGTGGCCGCAGGAGCGGCACAATCCGGTCTCCGCGTCGAAATACTTGCCAGCCGGGCAGCGTTCCTTGCAGTCAGCGGCGGAGCGTGCTCCAGGACCAGCTGTCACACCGGGACGTCCTGCTATAGTCGGACACTTGCTGCACTGCTGCTGGCCCGCCTCGGATTGGTAGCTGCCGCGAGCGCATGGAATGCACGTCTTGTTGGCGCTATCGTAGAAGGTGCCAATGGCGCATGGCACACAATCGGGTATCATTACCACCTGGCCAGCGGGGCAGGCATATTCGGAACCCAGTTCCAGCGAAGCCGGGTCGGGCACGGTGTTGGGTAGAATCTCTTGTACCGCAAATTGGTCATCTTCTAGAATCAATTTCTCTAGCAATTGTTTCACATTGGAGCGCTCGCCCGTCGACGTATGCACCACAGGATCGCTAAGGATGAATGAAAACAAAATATGAGGTCATCATGTATTGATTAAATTTTAAAAATTGCAAACGTATTAACAGTTTGGTTAGCACGCAATACACATGTGACATAAGGGGTTAGCATGAAGCATTAGACAGAGTTGCATTGTGATTGATTGGTTGGTTGGTTGGTTGGATGTTTGGATTAGTCTGAGACAATTGATAGTACTGGGTGCAGAATGCTGGAGATCGGGTGCAATTGATCGTTATACTGAACGAATGAGATGCTTGACATACTTAACAGCCGGGAAGGCTATTTCCAGCGTATATGTGTCACCGCCAGTTTGTTGGCGTCCCTGGCGACCCGTCAGCGCTAAATCGTCCTCATCGCTAGAAATTGGGTTAACGAACACATACATATACATATAACACAGAGTACACATATATACATCAAGACAAAACATGCTAGACCGAAGTCCTATGTGCAATAAGGGTTAAGTGTTAACACCTTGCACTACTTACTTGACAACTGGCAGTTCCGCTTCCATCACATAGACGCCACCATCCTTGACCTGTCGGCGCACACGATTGTTTTGGGCGGCGCGATAGTGATCGCACTTGACATCGATTTGAATATCCTTGCACTCTCTGTAAGCACAGGCGTTAATTAAAGCCAATTGAAAAATATGCTAGTCCATATTTACCTGGTGCCTTCAATGGAATAGGAGCAGAAGTTCCAGTCCCTGTTCAAAGCATTCACAGAGTTGGTCACCTTCTGTCGCAGCACAGCCTGGCCTGCCTTGTTGCAGAGCACATCCGAGGGGAAGAGCATTTTTATGCGGAAAACGCGCTGAGCCGGTTTAGCCGGGGAGCAAGATGGGTAGACCAGTGGCATTGACGGTTCGCGTGTGGGGCGCCAGAAACCTTCAGCGCCGCAAGTGTAAAACTCGGGCACCTGCTCAGAGAACCGTAGCCCAGAATTACAAGCAATCTCACAGACCTTGAACTGACCGCCTGCGCCCCAGTCCTTGCAAACTTGAGATCCGCCTACGGGATCAGCCAAAGGTGGACAGAATTCAGCTGGAGCAGAGGAAGAGAAAAAGATTAGAAGTGATTTCAAGAATATGCCAGAAATTACTTACTTAATAGCGAGACCTTGAAGCTGCATGATGCCGTGTTACCAGCGGCATCGGATGCGATGTAGGTGATGTCATAGGTGCCCCAGAGCAGGGTTGTGCCCGAGCGATGTCCGTTGCGTTCGTAAATCTTTGTGACACCAATGTTATCGCTAAAGTGTGGCTCGTCCCAGGTAACCACGGCCGAGCCATTCTTGGCAATGACCCACAAATCTCCGGGACAATGCTCCACAACTGGCGGTTCCTTGTCCACAACCAATTGTTGACAGTTGGCGCCCGTGTAACCAACTTGGCACTTGCGTTGACCACACAGTGAGGGCACATTGCGCTCGACACCGCCCGTGGTCATCTCATAGCCGCCCCAGTTCAGGATAAGACCTGGGTAAAGCACTGGCTCGGAGCGACAATCGCGTACCTGCTTTTGTATTTCCGAGGTAATATCTAGAGCACGGGCCCAGACCTGCGCCTTGGTAACGGTGCCCTGGAATCCAGCTTCAGTATAGCCAAGGTCATGCTTGACGCTATCCGGTTGCGGACGACCCAGCACCGACCAGAGATAGCCGGGTAGAGCGCCACCAGCGCCATACTCCAACTTGCTAGCTATCAAGCCTTCGGTAATCAGCTGAAGCTGACCGCTGATGCCATCCCAGACGACAGCCACATGATGCCACTGTCCATCGTTGACGGACGTATATTCGCCAAAGCTGAGGAAAACATCGGGAAGGTCCTCAAAGAGCGAGACTTGAACGCCGCTGGAATGAGCCTGGAGCAGCAGTCGGCGATGTTGTGTCATGCGGGCAGAATCCACGCCGTACAGTGTAAAGAAGATGCCGGTGTCATCTTTCTGGGCGAACTGCACCCACATGGCCACGGTTAGACTGTTTGCCTCACCCGTGGGGAAGGGCACCACCTGTGCGGCCGTTGATCGTGACGGATCGCTAAAGTAGAGATCGTAATCCACCTGAATGGCCTTGCGACAATCATCGCCTGTCATATTGAAGGGACACTGGCAATAGAAGCCATTGGTCAGATCCACGCAGCTAGCGCCAGGGGGACAAGAGTTGTCCTTGCAATCCACAATGTCCTGTTCGCAGTTCTTTCCCGTGAATCCGGGCGGGCACTGGCAGCTGTAGCCGGCACCATTGTCCAGACAGGTAGCACCATTCTGACACACATGCTCCTCGCAGGCATCGTACTCATATTGGCAACCGATGCCGGCATAATCAGCTGGACAGCTGCAGTTGAGGCCCGAGCCAAAGTCCTGGCACTTGCCGCCATGCATGCAGGGATTTCCAATGCAGCGCTCGGGTGCAGTTTCACAGTTCTTGCCATCGGTACCGCTGGGGCACACGCAGAAATAGTCTTGGAACAGATCAATGCATTTGGCATCGTTCTGACAGGGAGCCTGCACATTGCATGTGGTCACCTGCTGCTCACAGCGCATGCCACTCCATCCGGGAGCACAGCCGCACTCGAAGCCACCGACACGATCGCGACAGATGCCATTATTGAGGCAGGGCTGCGGCTCGCAGTCATCGATGTCCGTCTCGCAGAGAGCACCCTTGAAGCCATCACGGCACACACACTCGTACTTGTTGTCAAGATCCAAGCAGCGCTCGGTGCCAACGGGATGGCAGGGGTCACTTAAGCATTCGTCGATTTCCGCCTCACAGCTGAGACCAACAAAGCCGGGACGACACTTGCAGCTGAAGCCATCGAGTTGATCCACGCAGGTGGCGCCATGCTGGCAGGGATTAGAGGCGCAATCATCAATTGTGTGCTGACAGTTTTTGCCCGTGTAACCCGGCTCGCAGTTGCAGCTGTAGCCATTGACCAGATCCACGCAGACGCCATCATTTGCACAGGGTCGATTCTCGCAGTCATCAATGTTGACATCGCAGGCGGCTCCTGTCCAGCCGGGATGGCAAACGCACTCGTGATCAAACAAACGATCCACACAGGCACCATGTTTGCATGGCTCGGATAGGCACAGGTCAATCTTCTGCTCGCAACGCTTGCCGGTGAACCCGGGCGGGCACGCGCACTGGAAATCGTTGACCAGATCTGTGCAGGCGGCGCCAAGTAGGCAGGGATTTTCCTCGCAATCGTTGATATTCTGCTCGCAGTGCATGCCCTCCCAGCCGGGTAGGCACTCGCACTTATAGCGACCCTGCTGCAGCGCCAAGCAGCTGGCACCATTGGTGCACGGATTGCCGTTGGCCGTGCAGGGATCTATGGTCACGTCGCACTGGTCGCCGGTGTAGCCGCTGCGGCAGAGGCAGGTTACATTTTTGTAGCCCGGCTCGTTCTTGCACATGGCTCGGGCAGGACAGGTGTCAGTGCCACAATCACTGGCCTCCTCCTGGCAATTGATGCCCGAATAGCCAGTGGGACACTCACAGCGATAGCCCTGTGGCAGGTCCTTGCACTGACCGCCATTGTAGCAGGGCTGCGAGGCGCACTCGTCTATATCCTGTTCACAACGACGTCCAGAGAAACCAGCAGGACAGAAGCACTGCACATCGTGACCCATGGGCACGCAGAGGCCTCCATGTTGGCAGGCACCCTCGCCGCAGACCACAGGCTTGCACTGTTCACGCCCCTTAGCGCCAGCAGTGTCGGTACGCATGTTGCTGGGGCATTCATTGCAGTTCTGTGAGCCTGCAGCGCTCTGGTAATGATGCAGTGGACAGGGTGAGCAGGGGGCCAGACCCGTAGCTGAGTAGGTGCCGGGCGCGCACTTGGCACGGCACAGAGCCTTGTTGGAAGCGGCTGGCTGATAGGTAAATGTCTGGGCTGGACAGGCTTGGCAATCCTTGAAGCCACCCGTGGGCGGTTCCGCACTGAAAGAGTTGCGTGGACATTCCAAACAGGGCACCAGACCAGTGGGCGAGTATGTGCCGTAGCCGCAAACGGGTATGCAGTCGGTTAGCGACTTGGAGCCCTCTTCCTTGGTATAAGTGCCGGCAGGACAACGCAAACATGTTCCCTGTCGATCACGATTCTGATAGTAACCACGTGGACAATAAGTGCAGCTATTCTGACCCTCCGACACGTAGGTGCCCGCCGGGCAGTGTAGGCAACGCGGCACATCACTCGTGTCCATGTTCAGTACTTCGCCCACATTGCAATTAAATCCGCGCGATATTTGCGATTTGAGGGCTCGTAACGGTGGGCACTGATTGCCAATGTTGGATATGTTCAGCAGGTCATCGATCACAGCACTGGCGTATGGCACGCTTAGATCAAAGATGAGATTCAGCGTGGAGCCGCAGAGATCGTAAAGCTGTGGCTGACGCACCGCTGGCAGTATGGAAAGTATAAAGTCCATTTTGACTACATTCTCCTCCAACAGGGACGGCACCGACTTGACAAATGTGACATTCATGTTCACATTTACCGCGGAGCAGCGCTGCGAGAGCAATTGATTGAGTCCCGCATAGTGCTGAGAGAGCACCTCCTGGTATTGTCCGAGACAGGATTGAGCCACGGCACCATTGGCGCGGTAAGTAATGGTGGCAGTCACATGGTAGGCAGCTTGTTCCGTATTCTCCGATACACAATCCGGTACCACAGATGTTGGACGCCAGAGGCGGGATGTTTCACAGGAGAAGGTCTTCAGAGGTTCCCCATCGGTAAAGCGGAAGCCCGGTTTGCAGGTGGCTATACATTCAATGCCACGATCTCCGGGCAGGCAATTGATGGCTCCGTTTGCCGGTGGCTGCAGCTCCCAGTCCACACAGGGTGAGGCCTGCACGGATACCTGGAAGTGGCAGCTGGCGCGATTGTTAAATTTATCGGTGGCGGTGACAGTCACATTCTCAAAGTTGCCAATCTTAATGGTCGCACGTTCGGGCGTAAACTGCAGACGCACCTCACCCGTCTCATCTGAGGTCTTGATGCGTTTGCGCGTGTCATTGAAGTTCACATTGTAGCTGTCCTGGCGATCAACCAGCTCAATCACATAGCTCTGGGGACACTGCAGCAATGGTGGGGTAACATCCGGCACAGTTATATTTATTTCACATATAGCCACATTACCATCGTAATCAAAGGCCACGTATTTGACCACCGTATCCTTAAATATATGGCTGGGTGTGCGGAAATTCTGTGGCTTGATTTCCAACCTGGCAATGGAACCGGAATTATCCACAGCGGTGGGTTCAGTAAAGTTAACGGGCAGCACACCACCATTTTCATCTCGACGCACCACAATTGGCTGCTGTGGGCAGTTTTGGAATATCGGCGGCTCATTGTCCACGCAGGGTGAATAGCCGTAGTCGTAGCCCAACAGCGGCTCTTGCTGGGGCTCCTCGCAGCCCATCAGCTCGAATTTCAGACAGGCATTATCCATATAACTAACGATGCCCAGGATCACAAAGCGTGCCTGCACGTACTTTGGCAGCGTTATCATGGCCAGTTCACCGTAGTTACCCGGATCGCGCATGGTTAGATTAAAGTTGGGGAAATAGACGACATAGTTCTCGTTCTCAGCCTGCTTGTAGAAAAAGCGTATCTCGGTGGGACGTCCAACAATGTCATTGGTCACAACACCCTTGACGAGTATGGCCTTGACGCGATAGATTTGTCCGAGATCCACGCTGACATAGGTGAAAGCTTCCTGCTTACCGCACCAGCCGGTTGCAGAGTTCAGGCGTATATTCTTGGCCTCATAGTTTGGTCGCTCTGAGGTGGCATTGATAGCCGAGTCGGGTATTCTGCCCGAGCCCAGACCCAATGGTCTGATCACCTTACATTCCGGTTCGCGTATGCATGTAATTGGCCTTGGATTGATAAGAATGTAGCCAGGACGATTGCAGCCAAAGTAAACCTCAGAGCTTTGCTCGTAGCTGCGCGCCAGCTGGCGTCCATCAGCTGGTCTGCCCGGATCCTCACACACAGGTCCCTCGCAGCGCAAATCACCAAAGTCCCAAATACCATCGGCACCACAGCGCACTACATTGTCGTGGCGCTGTGTTTGTCCAGCCAGCTTAAAGGTGTTCTGGCAGCCAAAGAAGAAGTTGCTCTGATAACGCGTGTCCACAAACTGTCCATACTCGGCACCAGGTGTTGGCATTGGCGCATAACAGTCAACACGTGGGCACGAAGGCTGCACGCCCGATAGCCAGTAGTCGGGCAGACCTGGCTTTGGATCGTAGACACACTGTCTGAAGCCAGCGGAGGCAGTGGAACGCAACTGACGTCCGGCCGAGCCGCAGCTAATAGTCACATTGTCACGGAACGGCACCAGCACGGACTCTGGATCGGGTCGTGCTACAGTCAAGCCCTCCAGCTTGTCGTCAGGCAAGGAAACGCACTTCGCATCTAAAGGAAATTAGTTAAGAATGAAGATCAATAAGAGGTTTTATGCGCTATCGTGTCTAATTAATACACTTACAATTGCATTCCGGTACGCTGGCATTCCATTGACCGCTGGACAGACAAAGCGCCACCGAGCTGCCGCTCATTATGTAGCCGAAATGGCACTGGAAACGCACCACATCGCCAAAATGATAATCGTTGCGTTCGCTGAGCAATTGGCCATTTTCTGGCGCCTGCAGCTCTGGGCACATCAATGGGACACAGGTCTTGTTGCGCTGATAGGTATCGCCGTCGCGTTCGCCAGACTCGGAGCGCTCAATGTGATAGCCAGCAGTGCCATTGGATGAATAGAGCTGGTAGCCTGTATTACAGGCGCAGGAATAGCTGCCGGGTGAGTTGATGCACTTTTGATCGCAGCCGCCGTTGTTCTTGCTGCACTCATTGATGTCCACGCAGTCCAAACGGGTGCAGCCCATTAGTTCCATGCGCAAACAAGGCGCACCCACATAGTCCTGTATGCGGAATCGTATATAACGCGCCTCAATTGGCAACGGCAAATTGAGAATGGACAGGGTGGGCTCCAGTATTCTGAATTCCACGGCTGTTCCATCGGGATTGGCATAATCCTTGAAGACATCTGTCAAATCGTTGGTATATTGCAGGCGGACGGCCGAGCTAAAGGCCACATTGCCATCAGGACGCTGCACAGACATGGTACGGAAACCGCGCAATATTGTGGGTGCCTTAAGATCAATCAGTATCCAGTTGGCACCGGGCTCCAATGAGGCACCGCACCATCCATTAGTATTGAGACGCAACAGAGCCTTACTGTAGCCGGGTTCACTGGCCGAGGTGCTTATGCTGTCATCTGGAATACCGCCATTGCCCAGACCCAAATCTCCAACGGGTCGGCACTCAGTGGTCGCGGTGAAGCCTGGCCTGCACTGGCAATGGAAGGAACCGTTGGTATTCATGCAATCGGTGGTGGTCAAATCGCATTGAGAGGAGCTGCACTCGTTGATGTCCTCGCAGCTGGGTGGCTGCTCAAAGCGCTGGGCCTCGCTGCAGCGCATGATATTGCTGCCAATCAGCTTGTAACCCTTGAAGCACTGCACCCTGGCCTCATCGCCAAACAGATAGGAACGTGCCGCATCCACCACGAAGCCATTTTCAATTTCGGGAAACTCGAAGCAGCGTTTACGCGTGCAGCGTGGCACATCGCCACTCCAGGTACCATTCGACATGCAGGTCAGCACGGGATGTCCGTTGCGTTCATAGCCAGGCTCACATTCATATTGGACTATGGTGCCATAACTGCGTCCGCCGCCATTCAGCAGGGTCATATTGGCGTGTGGCACCTCCGGCAGGGCGGCACACTGTGAGGCCATGCAATGGGGCTGACGCTCCCAGCGTCCATCAGGCAGGCAGGAAATCTTTTCGATCGGCTCGTTGGAGGCAAATGCAAAGCCAGCATAACACTGGTACATGGCAATGCCGCGATAAGTGACATTCGAGGAGCCAATGGAGAAGCCGTTATCGATTTGTGGCACAGGACCGCAGTAGACCTCTGTGGTTGAAATTTTGATTGGAGAGGCAGCATTGGAATGAAAGAAGCTAACGACTTACCCTGACACTTTGGTATGTAGGAGACACTCCAGTTGCCACCGGGCAAACATTCCGTAACCAGACGCGTCTTGCCGGTGGCAAACTCCTGTCCAATGGGACATGTAAAGCTGACCAGCGTGCCGAAGGCCGTGTCGCGACTGGAGGCCAAGGCCCCAATGCCGGGCTGCAGCTCAGGGCAGTCCGCAGAGAAAGTAGCTGACCAGCTGTACATGATAAATATAAATTTGTTTAGAAAAGCATAGTTATAGAAGGTTCCAGCGTCCGTTTGGGTTAACTGAAACTTCCTCAACTTACCCCGCTGCGTTATGAAGCGCATCCGAAGTAAATTTAATCAACATCTCGCCAGATGAGGCAGTCAGGGTCAGCTTAGGAGCTGCAGTGCCCGTAAAGCCATTACCCGAGTGGAGACGCAGTCCGGACGTTGAGGAACCATCGAAGACCTGCACATTGTCGCTCTTGTGCACGGTGAACTTGTCAAACTTGAGCGAAAGCGGAGCACGTGCACCATTCCGTATGGTGAAGAAGCACTCCTGATTCTTTGGATAGTCAGCCAAACCAAAAGCAGGCGAGGTAACTGTGCCATTGCGAGCTGTAATCGTCGCCTTGCAGCCTTGAATATAGCGCAGGCTGAAGCCCTTGCCCGCCTCGCCCAGGCTAGACTTAAAGTAGAGATAGAGCGCGTTGCCGGTGGAGATGATTACGCGCTCATTCTGCGAAGTTTTGCCCGTCAGCTGGGCAATGGTGCGACTCATGGGTGATTCGCCATCGCGTATGAGCAACTGATCACGACCCTCGGCAATATCCAAATCGTCGACTTCAATGGAGATAATGCGACCTGGCTGTGCCTTAATCACATACAGGCACTCCAGACCGCCTGGATATTGCTTGGGATAGTTGGGGCTGGTCAGTATCTGACGTTGTAGAGTCGCCTTTAGTGTGCCGCCACAATTCTTGGCCTCCGTTTTCCATGTGGCCCTGAAACCCTTGCGCTCCACACTACCGTCCGTTGTGAATTTGACAATCATGAAGTTGGAGGCGGATACAAATGGCTGTGTGGTCAGATCCTGTTTGCCACTAAGCGTAGCCAGCGATACGGATTTGTCTTCGGTGCGTCCACCGACCAGAACTTGGACCGTGTCAAAGGTTTTCTCAGTCTCAAAGTCCTGGAACTGAAGTATGATGTTGCTGCCCAGCGGTCCCTCCAAGGTCCACTTGCATTTGCTCAGCGCACCATACTTGTGCGGATAGTTGGGCGTTTCAATGACATCGCCGCCGGATTGCATGTGGAAATGGCATTGGGCGGGGCAGTCCAGCTCATCGGTGCCATCGCCGCAATCATCGCTGCCATCGCACTTGAAAGCCTGATTGATGCACTTACCATTGGCGCAATGCAGTGCACCCTGGGGACAAGCTGGGGCGCGGCACATGAAGGGCAACAGCGACTCGCAGGTGCCCAGATCCCAGCTCTGCGCCTTGCTGGCAAAACTGGCCGCCACGCACTCGCCGGACTCAGCATTGGGCTGCTGCAGAGACCAAAAGCCCGAGTACTGTGAGATCAATGCGCCCGATGCAGACTCTAGGGTATTCGTGCGTAAATCATCCAGCGATGCCAAGCCCAGCCAGTACTTGTCGGATGCACGCTGATTGGGATCGCTGGCGCGTGCTATCGCCAGCGTATCATTGTTCTCCGCATAGCTATCGATGGCCACCAGCTCGGCGCCGTATCTGAAAGCGGGAGAGTGGATGTCAGTGATTAGTGTGGTCTCTGTCTGTGCTTAGGTCTGGGAACTCGAGTTTCCGCTGCACACTTAACGCAATTTCAATTATGCAGCTGCATTTTTCAAATGCGCTTTACTTTCTATTTTGTTGCCGCTGACTTAATTATGCTGTTACCCAAAAATTAAGCACGTTCACTCGCAGCTAGATAAAAAAAACACACAAAAGAAAACTTTCGTTTCCAATCGAAAGACTTCTTTCGTTATTTCAAAAGCCTACAGATTGACTTTATGGGTTCTACGACAGCAACGCGTCAAGAGGCAGATGAAGTACAAAAACGAGTTTCCACCTTTGACTCTTTCAAATCTTGCATATTACACATACGCAGGGTGGGCGCTGTGGAAACTGACAGCTTTGAGCAACGCCTTTGTCATTTGTTGCAGCTGTGGGCTGATTGCATGCCAAAAATTATGCATGCTAAAGCCAGTGTTGCGAACTATTGCTTCAAAAAAATTAGCCATAAAAAAGCTACATTAGTTTTCTGAGCACAAGTTGGCAATAAAAAGTCTGCCTTTTACTCGGCATTGAGCTGCCGAAAAATGGCCAAATCTATTTGAAATTTCAGCTGTTTTAAAATTAAGCTAGAAAATAGTTGCATTTTCAGCGCTGTTTACGAATCACATCAACATGCTGCGTGGCTAATACCAAGTGAAAACTGAAAACCTGGCCGCATACATATTTAAGTGAGTGTGCTTTGTGCATAGTTAGGGAATTTGTTGCTTTATTTTTGTCTGGCACTTGGTTATTTTCACCGCAATACCAAATAAGTTGATGAACATTTTATATTATTGTGTTTTTGAATTGAAATATACAATTTAGCTAGAGCCCACTCGCTGAACAACATTCAGATTCACATTTCAACCCCATTCCACGTCTAAGGTTCTTTATTGCAAATACAAACGGGAATTCCGGCTTACATTTGGTTTAGCTCTAAAGCTTATTGCTTATTGATTGAAATGACCTATTTATTGTTTTATTTTATGAATATACCATTTATTTTTCTTTAGTTAAATATCCGGAAAAATGCTTTGGCTCAACAAAAGGTTGGCTACCTGTTTCCGCACCTAATGCCAAAATGCTAAGCAAATTATCTTGTTCAAATAAGCAACTGCCAAAACTTCATTCAAAAAGTTTTCAATGCGTTTTCACATTGGCTACGCCCAAAAAAAATACTTAAGCCAACAAGTCCAAAATACATGAATGCCTTTTTTTTTGGTCACAGCTCCGTTAACTTGAAATGTTAACGCCTTATCGGCACTTTCTTTCATTCTACCCATTTCGCATGCTGCACACGCAAAATCGTTAAGCAACAGGGAGAAAACAGATAAGAATTTTGCAGTCGGGTGTAACCGACTGCGTAATACTTGTTCACAGTCCAATAACAGCTTAAAAGAGACTTTTTGGCTAACTTATTGAAAGATATTAAGGAGCTGAACAGTCTTCGTATCGTATATAGATAGCCGTTATTTAACCTATATACTCTTTTTTTACTTCGTGAACAGAGTATGCACAAAAAAAGAAAATTTCACCCAGCAAATATTTCACATTTTGAGTGTTGAGTTCAACACAGACGACACCTGACAACGGACGACGATTTGTTACACATATTTATATACATAGTCTATATTTATTTATATTTATTTGTTTTCTTTTTGGCAAATCTATCGCTTAAACAATTTCGAGCTGTTTGTCGTTTGTTGAACTTGCGCTGAGGTAAAATACAATGAAACGCCAGCCGCATTTTAATTGCCATTGGACTGGGGCGAGGTCTTTGGCATGTAAATGACGTGTGCACATTAGAGAAGTAGCCACTGTTGTGGCTGCCAGTGTCAACTGGTGTAGCCTGTGCCGGGCATTTGTAATTGCCAGTTAACACTTGGCGGCGAAGAGAAATTGCGTAGGCCATTGACATTAGACTAGCCAAGCACACGGCCAGCCAATATGCTTATTAATGTGCACCTGAAAAAAGCTAAAATTCATTTCGGCTAACTTTCACCCCACATGCCCCGCGGTCAAGCCAAAACCGGCGATTCACACGCTCATTAAAAGCAAGCAGAAATGTTGAATCGATAAAAAAAGCTACGGCTTCAATCAAATCGAAACACTCTCAATTTTCAAGCCAAACCCAAAAGTATAAAAGCCCGAAAGCCGAAAGAAAAAAGGTTTACGCTGCACGAGCTCTCAACTCTTGGAGCAGGTGGCTGGGCACTGAACGGACCACTCGCAAGTATTTGGGTCAACAGTGGGTTAACACCCAGAAAACCGAATCAGGAATGTTTTGGGGCCGAACGCCGGAAGCTTGTCGACGACTTTCTTTTCGCTCGAACGAAGAAAAATATTATGAATCATCGGCCATCGAATTATGGCTTATCGATGGCCCGGCCAGTCGGGCCAGAAAAACAATTTCAAACTTGGCCAACACTGTTTGGGACGCAGCCCACTTTGGCATTGACAGTTAACTGTCAGCGGAAATGCAATGCGGTGCTGTAACGGCAACTGCTGCAAGTACAAGCACACACACACACACACACACACACCATACATATTGAACAGCCAGTCAGGTAACTAGTCGCTAACTATCTTAGTATCTATCTATCAAGAAGAACAAGTAGCTGTGCTTATTGAAGCGTAGCTGCTCTGAGACGCAGCGCAACAAGTTGTCTAAAACAGAAGTCCGAACCCACAACTTCCTCTATTTCTATATATGTACGTATATATATATTCAAATTAAGATCTGATTATGGTTATGCTATGGTTTTACTCACCTTCGACACAGTTCGGCGCTTTTCTCCCACGAATGTTTGATATTAAAATATTTATAACAATTTAAGCCGCGCAGTTCCCAGCCTGTAAATAACAAAAAGCAATAATTAATTCGCACTGGGCAAGGTCACAATTCATTTGGAAAACTGCAATACAAACGCAGTGCAAATTTGATTTTAAGAAATAATTAGAAACATTTTTTGAAAACCAGACAACAAACAACTGCTATAACAAGCTTTAGAATTCTTATTAAAACAAACTATAATCTGAATAGATTTGGTTTCTCTACGTAATATCTCCCGCTTATCGGCAAACCAGTTTTGAAGGCATATTCCTTTGAAAACCTCACCACTTGATACAACTCCTATCTGCGCTTGATAAAAGGAGAAATTACTTCCCATAACCAAACTCTTTGCATACCCCCCCCCATTCGACATTAAGTTCTACAACAACTTCTTCGGGCAGCTCTTGACATTTAATTCAGCTGCAGTTGGTTTCCCGCTGAGATCTCTAGCGTGACCCCAATCTAAGCGACTTGTTTTGCATAATTTAATTTCCACATCTCTGGCTGCGGCTTTCTATGCCATTGAGAGACATATGAGATCTTTAGATTTAATTGCCTGTTCTGGAGACACAAGCATTTAATTGAGTTATTTACTCGGCCAGACCGAATGCATGCATACTCCGTTAGAAGATAGCTGCTAAGACTAAGACTTAAGTATGCAATTTTAATTTATATTTTCTTAGCAAATTACAATTAATTATTTGGCTCGTGGCGCTTTCATTTTCCTCAATCTAAATGCGTTGCGTTTTCCTGGTAAAATGGGAAAGTTGCTGCGACATGTCGAGCCCGCCTTCTGTCGGCTTGATTGACAGCTTTCATTTAAAATCAAATCGACTGAAATATGCCACAAGGCGCGCGCAATGTTTATACGACGTTTCAAAACTGCAAAAAGCAAACAACAACAAAAAAAGCAAAAGTATTTAAACAATTTTGCTGTGTCTTTGAAAACAGTCAACAAAAGTTGTCGCCATCGTCAGTGCCGGCTTTGCCTTTGGTGCCTTTTGGTGAGGCTCCGGCGGACACCGAAAGCTGTTACAGTTTTTCTTGCAGACTGACATGGGCTGACATGGCTCAGTGTGTTAGTTAGTTACCATTTGGCATGGACTTTCACGATTTCCGTGTAGCTGTTGTTGAAAAACTACTGCGCAGAATCCAATCGATGTGCTTAGATTACGAGAAAAGGATGTTGAAACATGATAAGACGGATAAGATAATCATTATTTATTCTCTTAACATTTCTACAATTTCCTATTGCCACGGATCTCAACTCAAACTTGAATCAAATAGTTTTAAATCTTTAAAATTGTAAATACCCACAAATCTTAAGACTATAGAAAATAGTTTTATTTATACAAAATAAATGGCTATGGCTTACTGTCTCAAACCTTGATCTCAACCCGTTGCCTTTGACAGGGCGTAAATTTGAACATAATAACTAATTACGTTTGTTTTGTGCTCAATTTTTTGTGCATTTGGCCAACTGATCTGACATAATAATGTCAAGCTTGAATGCGTTAAGACTAATGTACACCTGAATCATTTTAAACATATTTTTTTAATTTATTTCTATTATTTTGTAGAGTATTATTACAAAGTTTGCATGCGTTTTTTGAGACATATCATGGAATTCGAAATGTTTATCAGAAGCCGAACCTTTTAGTTAACATTTGAACTGAGGAACCTGGGTTAATGAATGTGACAAATAAGGTTCACGAACCCAACCGAAAGTCAGGCCCTTCCATCGAGCTATAAGCCGAAACAGTTACAATAAAATTTGGTTTTTGCAGCCCTGTTAATTGCAGTACTTTTAGTTGATCTCAAAACCTTGCAAGCATCCAATTCAGTTAAAAGCCCCAATCAGATTATGTTAATTTCGTCTGTCATGTCGGCAAATTACTTCAAATTCTTTGCCAATTGTGCAGCTCTCATCTTTACTGGCCAGACAGCGTAAGTTCTACTTCTTATATGTATTTTTTTTTCGTTTATTTTTTATTTTGCTTATTTAAGTGTTTACCGCTATTTGCCACAATTCCAATTTATTTATTTGCTGCCCATTTACCGCAGCAATTTTTATTTAATTTTAGCTGCGCTCCGTACCAACAAACACCCAAACCGTATAACCGTACGCTGTGCCACTTAGCAAGCACACAAAAAAAAAAAAAAGTATATAAATAAAAAGTAGAACTGGAGAGGCGCAGACATTTGGATTCTTTGGTTCTTAGCACGCTTCAATTGAAATCAGTCGAACGGCAACGGAGACTTACGGAACGGTCAGCATAACAAACCTCATGTAATTGTTTTTAATGGCCAACTATTTGTCTCTCTCTCTACTCGACTCCCACTAAGTGTGTGTGTGTGTGTGTGTCAGCCTGTCCGTCAAGTAGCTGAAGTTTCTCTATAAGCAATTTAAGCCACGTAACCAGCCAATGGCTTCGAAAAATTCCTTTACTCTTGGGTGCAGCAACAGCTGGACAAGGTTAGCCAGTTTCTCAGTTCTTTTTCTTTGTCAAACGTGTGTGTCTTATACCCTTCTAGAGGGTATAATTACATACTAATGAAATATGTAACGCATAAAAGAAGACATTTATGAGCCCATGAAGTACGTATATTCTAGGTCAGCTTGAACAGGCGAGTCGATATAGCCATGTCTGTCTGTCCATTTCTATGAAACTATGCTGGAGTCGACCGGATCGGACATCATGCATCATATTCAATATTATAGTTCGATTTTAAACAAGCCCAGCTTTTATTGCTCCTATTCAGATATAACATTTCTATATATAAGAATTTGCCTGGGACTACTACAGCATATTGATCTATAGGAAAAACAACTTTTTCAAGTTGTCTTATTCTGTTCTATTCACTATTCTGCTCACATATTAACAGGCCCCTTAGCCAATTGAGAACAAGAGTATTCAATCTTCGGGCTGTCGTTCTTGTTGGTTTTTACTTGATTTTGCATGTGGCTGTTGACTGCTTTATTGAATTGTGCCACATATTTGAAATGCTTGCCAGGAAGTTTTGTAAGCCATTTGCTATGCAAATTTGCTGCGTGACTTGATGTTTCTTTCTATATATACATATATCTAGACGGCTTTTAAGCTCCGTATAGAAAATGTGTGCAGCTGCATTTTTTAGCCGTGCTCTAATTGCCAAAGCGGCAGCTGCTGAAAGAGCAGCCAGAGGCAAACATCTCTGCGCCTGCTGCTCTGATCATTGTCTATCATTTCAGGCTCAACACTCAGCGGAACGCTCTCTGACGAAATCTTGTGTGCACAATACAAATTAATAATGTGAGAATTTCTTACGTAAAACTCAAAGCTTATACATATAGGCAGGCAGGTAGGTATCTGGGAGCGCCACATACTCTGAAGAAAAATATATATATTTAACCAGAAATGACAAGTTTTTTTTTTGCCGAATCTTTGCACTTTATCAAATTAAAATTAACAAAGAGCTCTTTAAAAAGATCTGAGACAGCTGAGAAACTTGCACCAGTTTCTGAAATGCTTAAGCTGTGAGAACTTTGCTTGGATTGGCTTTTGGTATTTGGTTTAAAACAAAAAAAACAGTCGAATGGCCTTGCAAAAGTAGTTTAAGTAACTGGGAAAATATGCTTAGAACCCTTTTAGCAACATGAACTATGGTGTTTGTGCAAGCAAAGCCTAGCTCTCTATAAAAAATGCTGTGCAAACAATTTGTTCGCACTCTAAATCTATGAAGTCATAAGCAACAATATGTCAAATGAGAGCTTATGAATAGCAATAAAGGTCTTAATTCATCTTTTCAAGAAAAATAATCCAAGATAGTTAATAAATACCTATTTTTCAAGCTGAACTAAGCTAACTAAGTACTTAATCTTTCTACACTTCGACTCTAAAGTATAAAAAACATTTAGATTTAACCCATTTATTTAATTATGTGCTATTAACCCGAAAAAAATAGCTTTTTGATGTCCATGTCTGTTGTCCTATTTGGAAATTCACTTTGGCAATTTAATTACCAGCATAGTTTTTCATGTTTTATTATTGTTATTTTGTTGTTGTTGTTGGCAGTTCTTTTGTGTTGTTAGTCTGCCGAAACAAGAAAGTGAAAATCAAGTTGCGGGCACGCATAAGTTTCACAAGTGCAATAAATCTTCTTGTGCCCCTTTCATTAGCCTCATTTTTTATGCATTTCTTTGGCTCGGCAAAGCGAATTTATCTTTGCCACATTATCTACAAGAGATCTTTCATTGCGTAGAAAGCGGAATTGCAAGAACATCTGTATACATATATCTTGTAATTCTGTAATTCTAGCTGTATTATTTGGCTTTTTTGCAGCTGTGGATTACCAACAGGTAATACGAGTGTCTTAGCTTTGATTTTGCTAGCTGTCAATGGCCATTGCCCAAACGTTCATTAAACCTTCGGGTCTAACGTAAAGTTCATTTAACTTTTCGCACATTTTGTGCTCTGGCTAGGGCTCATCTTTAACTCGCTCCCTCGCTCTCTCTCTCACTCTCCCTCGCTCTCTCACTCACTCTCTCTCTCTCTCTCTTTCTCTCATTCTCTGTCTATCTTTCCCTCATGCTCTGACTAGCTTTACCTTTCGCACACAGTTCACACAGAAGTCAGTCAACTAGAAAAGTGTTGACTTCCATAAACCACCGACAAATTTGTTTAAGCACACGCGCATTTTACGCTTCATGATTTGCTAAAATGTTGAATTTTGAAAATCATAAATAATATCACCCCATCATGGCACACATATGTGTTATAAGACCCTAATAAGAGTCTCATATATCACTTGGATTGTGCGTGCTGACCCAGAAACATGTTAAAACTGCAGCATTTTTCAAGAAGCAGCTCACGAAAAGAACTTGATTTAATTAGCTTTTTCGAGCAGATAATGATGACGATGATGATGATGATGCTCTTGGCATTTACTCAAGCGTGTCCAAAAAATTGTGGAACTTAGAAGTCGTCGCATAGTTCTTGTTGTTGTTGTTGTTGTTGTTGTTGCCTACTTATGCGTTTCGTTACGTTTCTAGGTAAGATTGCGAGTTGTTTGCTTAACTCGTCTGTCTGTTTATCAATTTGAGGCATTTACAGTTAGACGTGAGATGGTTGAATGACGGTTAATGAACACAAACTTTGGTATGGCTCCAGTTAATATAACACCTGCCTTAAGTCTAAGCTAACTAAATGATAAATACCTATTCATTTGGGTTGTTTTATATATATATATATATTATATATTATATATAATGAGGTGTCACATTAGATTGCTTGCAACTAAGCACTGCATCTAATGTAATCGTTAAAAACGCCCATATGCTAATTTATATTATAGGCCACGCGAAAAGCCATCAATAAAAGTAATGCCTAAGCTAAATAACTGCAATAAAAACAACAACAACAACTGCATGAAACGCCAACAGTTTGGCCTATTTTTGCACAACTGCACCTAAAACAAGTCAAACTTACACATACATGTGCACAATCACGCATACAACTGCAGAGGTGCTGCCTGGCATATGAATCGAAAACACAGCCAACGTAACATGAAAATATCAAAAGACTTAGGCAACGAACTTGTTTTGGCCGCCGTGCAGTTGGCGGCTCCGTTGGCAGGTGCTTGCTTGTGTGTGTGTGTTTGTATGCATGTGTGAGTGCATATAAAAGTGTTAATAAGCACAGCAACTGCAGCTAGTTAATATGAGCCAGCTACAGCTATTCCAACAACAACAACAACAGCAGCTAAAAGCCGTGGCATGCTAGGTAGACTGGGACTGGGACTGGGACTGGAGTCGGGCAACAGGAGAAGGAGGCGGCGAACCGATCGCCAAGTTAGTCAGTCAGTCAGGCAAACTTGGCTTGGTATTAAACAACCGTTAAGAAATCTTGTTTCGAAGCGCGTTAACGTTTTTTCCTAGCTAGAAACTTGTCTCGCCTTCCATATGCGGCCATGGAGAATACTCATACGAGTATATACTTTTATATATATATATATATAATCTTTGTCAGAGTTCTTGCGCTGTAACTTTGTGCTGTCATAGCCATGGCATGGCGGGCATTCTTGGCATTATCGCCCAGTGGGGCAACAATAGCAACCAGTTTGGCATATGTTATAACCGTTATCATTGCCAGTTGTAGGTGGCCATCGAGTGAAAGGCAACAGCGCCAAGTGTTGACTGCTGATTGCAGGCCGCATAGAATGATTGATTAGCTAGTCCAACATTTCCGTCAGCTCGACTTTTTTTTCAAAGTTTTTCGCTTGTTCTGGCCAAAATGTAGCGGTTCAACCCGTTTGTCGGGTTTTTGGCTACTCTTGTGCCGATTTGCCATTAACGATAAAGTCGCACTAGCGTTTTAATGGCCAAAGTGTGCGTGATATTTATGAAAGGAGCTTAGAGCTGTGGCCTAATGATAGTCAAGAAAAACATTTCCTATCCTAGGGCCTAAAATAGCTTACCAACTGATCAAAATAATTATAAGCTGCTGAGCGAAAGAGAGGCTTCTTTTACCTGTTAACAAAGAATGATCGACAATTTTCTTGTGGAAGAAAACTGACTATCATTATTTTATTCATTTATTTTTCTAGTCCAGACAAAGAAATCATTTGCTTATAAAAAGCATTAAATTCCTATAAACGTGTGTAATTATTATGGAAAAACAAGCATTCAATTCTGTAATAGCCTCAAAAGAAGATTTCCTCTGGTTCAATCGGCTTAATTGATGAGTGATGATGAGGTAGAAAAAGAATGAAGGAAATCACCTAATGAAGTATGAATACCTATTGATAAACTCTTGGACTCAATGAGGATAGAAGAGGTAATAAATAAAGAGCTAAGCCCAACTCCTATAATCTATCAACGAAAGTATCTGTAACAAAACCTGTCTTAAAGCTTCTTATTAAAAATGCTTGATTCAAGTTGAATTAAATAAACTTTGCTGAATCTAGTTCTCGCTTGCAGCCTTGCTTAACAGCAAATAGTAAATGCTTAAAGAACTTTTAAATTAAATGCTTGTTTTAAATAAATGCTATGTTAGCAATTAAATGGTATATAATTAGAAGTTAGCTTAAAAATCAAAGTAACGCATTTAATTACAGTTTAACATAGATTTTAACTGCGGCTAAATGCGCGGCGGGCACACACACAAACACACAGCCAAAAGCCAATTAAGTCGACGGAAATCAAAGACAATTTGCCCGGCCCATTGGCAACAGCCAATTCCACATCCGTTTTGACTATATACGAATATATATACATATATATATATACATATATATATTTAATGCATGCACATCCATATAATTACGTTTATTTTCGCTTTGATTTATGCGCAAGTTTTTGGCCACACCTGCAGCGGCCACGCACGTGCCTTTTCGAATTGTTTAAGTGCAGCTTAAATTGGAAATTCAAGTTGAATGCGAAACTTACCATTTGGACACGAAAACGCCTCGTCCGCTGTGGCTGTGTGCAGCAGCACCGCCAGCAGCAACGACAGCAAAGCGGCCAGCCAATGCGAATTGGCTGCCGTCGACTTGATCATGTTGCCGATTTAATGCCAATTAAAGTTGAATGGGGCTGCCTGCAAGAAGAAGAATACCACAAACATATAGTTAAGTTTGAGAATTTATTTCTAAATACAATAAATAGCAAGAAATGAGTTTAAAAAGTAACACAAAAGTAATAATAACGAGGAAGAAAGGCTATCTTCGGCACGCCGAAGATCTAATACTCTTGCAACCTTTTAATGCCGAGAAAATGGTTAATGCCGAGTTTGGTGAAGGTATCTTGATAAACAAAAAACGCTTTTAATCAAAAACCTAGTTTTCGACCCGAGTTTGGTCAAGATATCTTGAAAAACAAAATGTTTTTTCATACAAAAACTTAATTTTCGACCGATCGTTCCTATGGCAGCTATATGATATAGTGGTCAGATCCAGCTGGTTTTGACATATGTGCTGCGTGCAACAGAAAAAGGGACTTCTGCAAAGTTTCATTAAGATAGCTTTAAAACTGAGAGACTAGTTCGCATAGAAACAGACAGACGGACAGACGGACAGACGGACATGGCTATATCGACTCGGCTGTTGCTGCTGATCAAGAATATATATACTTTATGGGGTCGGAAATGTCTCCTTCTATGCGTTGCACATTTCACGACAAAATTATAATACCCTCTGCAAGGGTATAAAAACTAAAACTGGTTAGTTTCGAACCCCAAAAAGAATCGCATATATATTATGAACTCAGATTCTTTTAACCATTTTTAAACGTTTAGCCGTTTTGCAATTTTATCGCATCTGTAAATTTGTGTGCAGCACGTGTTTTGTGGCTTTGAAAACTTTGCGAATGCGGTTTAGAAAGTTTCTGCGCCAAAAAACCACAGAATTCAACAAAAACAAGCTTTGCATATATTTCACTCAGTGACTAAGTCCCGAGGCCGCCGTCATGCAATAAATTTAACTAATGGGGGGTTAATCGCTTTCGGTCGCGTGAAATTGCGAATTGGTGTTTCTTCTTTTGCGAACTGAGCTATGTGGGTTTGAAAATAAAGCGACCAATGACCAAAGTTGAATATTTTAGCTGATGAAAGAGTATTAATAAAAGATAATTTATACGTATGCATATGTATATGTATATGCATGTATAGGTTATTTGCTTAAAATTAGAGAAGTGGATAAAGAACCTTTTACATCGATAGGATCCATTGCTTCCTTTTATATCCTTGTAGAGGGTATTAAAATTTTATCATTAATCGCTTAACGCATAGAAGAAGCCATCCACGACCCCATAAAGTATATATATTCTAGAATCCGTCTGTCTATGCGAACAAGTGTCTTACTTTGAAAGCTTTCGTCTTCAAACTTTGCGTATGTTCGTCCTTCCGTTGCAGGCAGTGCATATGTTGATGGATCGAACCAATCTATCAAACAACTGTCATAGGAAGAGTATTTTTTCATCAACCACAGCATTTACGAGCTTTACTATTGTCCCATATTTTTATAAGAAAGGGTATTGAGACTTCGTCCAACGCGATTTTGAAGATAAAACCTTATTTAATTTTATAAATAATCCACAAACAAAAGTTAGCTTCGCCAAAATCTTAACTTTTAAGCTTTGCTTTGATTACCCTTTCTCAAGCTGTTACGCACCCAAAAAAGAAAAAACTTGACTTAATAATACATACAATCATTTTTATATCTCCGCCTTTTACACTTCGCATATAAAGTTTAAGGCTCTTTGCATTGTTGTCATAAGTCCCAAGTGCTTGTCTGTCTGAACTTTGTAGTTCACTTTTGTCTCATTGTTAAATGCCCGGGCACACACAGTGTGTGCGTGTTTGTGTGTGTGTGTGTGTATGCCTTTTCATTCATACGCTATGCAAAGTAAGTCATACAGTCTGGCGTTTTGTGTTGCTCTGAAAGCCGAGATCGAGGCGCAAGGTTGCCGTTATTGTCAAGTAATTATAACTAACTAACACATTATGCATACATATTTGTTGTTTATATTATATTTTTAGTTTACTTTAGTTTAACTTGTTTGTGCTTGGGAAAGGTGCTCGTTAACTTAGCCGGTAAAAATTTGCTGAGCTGAAGCTGAGGATTTTAATTAAAGGGAATTTATCGGAATTTAAATATTAGTTGACAAATTTTTGTCAGTTTATTAAGTCTTAAAACACAATTATAATTTCACTTTAATTGCTTTTAAAACATAATTTTCGATTCGTAAAAATCACTTTTTATGAGCCTTCCCAAAACAAGTTTGTTGCCTAAGTCTTTTGTAATGATTTTTGTTTTGTTTTTTCGCTTTGGTTTGCTTACAATGATATTTTCGTTGCAGCTGTTAAACTTGACGTATCTGATACTCCCTAGACCAGCCCATTAACAACTTCCGCAAACAAAATCTCCACACACAAACACACGCACACACCCAGACACACAGACACTTGCTGCTGGCAATCTCGAATCTCAGCTTAAAATTTAGTCAAACGCGAAGGTTGTACAGCTTCGCAACTTGCACATGTTTCATTTGCGACTGGAGTGAGAGAGACACACACATTTACAATGCTTATTAGATAACTTTGTATAATGCACGCGAAAGGCTGAAACTTAAGCCAAGAGCCATACAAAGCGGCTTACGGTGTCGGTGGCGTCGGCGTCGGCGGCTTCTTTTATTGAAAGCCAAATTAATTTGCAAGTAAGCGCAGCAAACTCCACACGCACCACACGACATCAGCCAAGATTCAACAGCTTTCAAAGTTAATTAACGATAAAAAAATTAGTTTTTCCCGCACTTGTAGCGCAAATAATACAAGCAAAAGGGCGGCGGCCGTCTCTTAATTGCCTGCATTATGCAACGCGCATAATTTTTCATTTTATGCATATTTTAGCGCGCACTTTTTTCATACTTTTTTTGCTTAAATCTTTTATGCATTTTTAGAGTTGAGAGCGAAAAGTTTAAATATAAAGTTATATGTTACGATATAATATAAAATAATATCAGATAACATATAATATAATATCTAAATTACGATGTTTTCTATTGAGTTAACATGAAGGAGCTTTTGTATACTAAATAATATGCATTAATATATGCGTATACATAATATTTATTTTAATTTACGCAAGCATACTTTAGTTTTTTGTTCTGAAGTGCTAGCATGCCCTTTTATCTTTCATTAAGAGGGCATCAAAAGGCGAGAAAGAGAAGGTATGACAATTTATCAAATTGCAGAGCATGCAACGTCGTAGACATAAGTGCCAGCATACCCCGCTCAACTTTAAGCTGCAGGGCATGCGAAAATCATTTAAAATCCTATTTCGCTGCGGTGCAGCTGTGTAGCCACCCAAACCACATTTTTGTGAGCCAGCAGCCGGCAACTGTTGCCAATGTTGTTGCTGCAATTAGCTGGCTATGCGGTTTGGCCCAGAAAGCAACTTGCTGCCAAACATTAGTAAAGCCAGCAAACTGGCTGCAGCTGCTGCTGTTGTTGCTGTTTTTGTTGTTGTTGCTGCTGTCTATGTTGTATGTTGTTTATTTTGCTGAACAGCACAAATATTTGCGTGCGTGTGTGTATGTGTGAGTGTGGGTGATGGCTGCCATTGTTTAGTTTGCGGCAAGGCGCCAATAAGTGCAGACCGCGGCAACAGCTTGTTTATAAAAGACATGTGTATTTACTTTGCGACTGAATGAAGGCTTAGACAGTGTCAATTTGGGGGCGTGGGCCGATCGGGCATGGCCACAAAAACATGCATAGTCATTAGCTAAGCTGAGTATTGTGTATTAAATGAATGTTTTTTCAACACTGACATCAATTTGTGCTGATGAGTCAAAGTCACAGTAACTAAGTTTTTTTCTTTTTTGAAGTGGGATCATGTTTTGATAGAAGCTTTATTTAATCAGAAATGAAGTAATACGACATACCTGATAGCTTTGATTTCTTTATAATTCATCGCTAACTTTTGAATCAATTTTATAAATTCCATTCTCAGCACCTAAGAAGAAACGGCAACCAGCGCTAACTGTGCTTAACTGTGGTTTCCGCTCATTTAATACCAATTCGATGACTAATTGAATTACTTTATCATGTTCCGCAAGCTCTTCAGACTTTTCGCCTGCCCTGTGGCCATACAATTAGACGTCAGTTAGAAGTCAACACCCGGACAGAAATATTTTGCTTATATAATCATAGCTAATGAGCGCAACCCGTAAACATGAACCTATCACAAAGCACGAACTATGCCAACGGGCAATACAATGGCCAAAATATTGTCTGGATAGTGGTAAAACTCTCAAACTTCAGACTGAGGATCGCATCATCCAATCTCTGACTCAATGTGCATTTGTAAAAGGTGCTTAACCAACTGCAATATGCAATATGCAAATATCAGCTGTCGTATGCATACTAATAAATAATCGAAAAGCCAATACGTATTTAGCATGTTAATAAAGCGCCAGGCGAGAGTGAAAGGTTTGTACTGGTTGGCTTCGGTGTTCAGCTATTTGCCATAGCTTTGATTATGTATCTATAAAGTTGATTATGCGCCAATTGATTTGGCAATGTTCAGCAACATTTACATGAAAATGGACGCTATGGGAAATTTAACCTAAAATTATACAATATTAGCTGTTGCTTGTTCGTAATCAGCGTGCCCGACACCCATTTAAAGCTTTTAATAAAGGGGATTTGATCAACAAGCGAATAAAAGATATTATTAAATAGATGCTTATCACAAGACATTGCGACAGGTGATTCGATCAGGTCCTACTGAACGGTAAATATGTATATATAAGGTCGTTTTATAAACAAAATCAAACAGCTGCAAGTCCAACAGAAATTTTGGCTATTTGCAGCTTTTTCCCGTTCAAAGAACCAATAATATCCTCGATTCGAACACTTCTGAGCTGCTCAAAAACAAAAGACTTACGCAACGAACTTGATAGTTTCGACGCAGTAAGAAACTCAAACTGCGCACAACCTGTGGCAGCCAGCTGCAGAACATGCAGCTACAACAACAATAGCCACAGACCATCATCAAGGCAGAACAAAAAGACTTTGAGTGAGGCAATGGCAGCTGAATAAAACCTTTTTGGCAGACATGTCTGCAAAGCTGTTTCGCAATGCGCCGTGTCGAGGAAAACGTTGAGACTCATGGAGCGTCAATCAAAATTCAAATTTTCAAGCATATGCAAAGCGATCGAAATGAAAATCCAACAGCAAAAATGAATCAAAAGAGCAGCCGGAGCCGCAGCGGCAGTCGCAGAGAGACTGTAGCCAAACCGGTTGCGGGTTTACAGGTAAAATTATTGATGACACCTTCGACATTTAAGCGCAGCCAACAAAAAGGTTGACGATGACTAAATGCGGCCTGGCTGGCAAGCATACAGTAGTCCATGGCTATGGCTATGGCTGCAGCCGAGGCAAATGGTAAAAGTCAACTGGTAAATAATTTTTCGATCATTTTCTTCTCTGCCGACTGCACCGCCAGCTGCCGGCTTGCCATTTATGGGCTGCATTTAGTTTTCCATTTCACATTGGCAAACGCCGCGTGTGTGTATTTACCAGTTTTTCATTCAAACTGCAAACTGAACTTTCACTCACAGCAGCACTTGCCTGCCGCTTGATCCGCCAATATCGGCCACACAGCTCGAGATTTGTGGCAAACTCGTTTCGGTCAGCGTGTGCTTTTGCCCGCCCAACTAATGATCGAAACTTTATAGGTTTTAGCTTTGATTTTGTTATAATCTAACAGCAACTTTGTAAATCGGAATCGCTTGAAGGTCAATTGGTTTTATGACAGCGCGCATTTCACAAATTGGGTTTGTCGGGCGGGTTCAATTATAAATAGGAGCAGGTGAGCACGAAATCGTTGAGAGAAACTGGTCCGAAAAACAATCTATCGAAAAGACAGCTACTTATATGTCATGTTTTAGTCGTGGGGCATGGGTTTTGGGGTTCAAGTTTCGAGAAGTCGGGGTCAAGGCTTGCTTATCAAGAAACGCAGCCATATGAGCGGGCATAGCTAACGGGATGCTAGGAGCTTGCTTGGATTAGCTGTCGGACCGTTGAGCTCGCAAACGAGAAGACGCTGGCTCAAATCGGTCTGGTTTCATGAATACAGAAACCCGCTTCAGAAACTGAACCGTAAAACGAATTATTCGATTTGTCTTTATGTTATTATTCGCATAAGTAACCACAGAGCACACGCCTCAGACTCACTCTCATTTGCGTTTAATCCACAGGTATTTTTGATATCCGCTTTGGATCCGTTATGTGATCTGCTCTTGGCAGACTGAATGGCTGCAGCGCAACAAATCGAACTGTTTCGAGCAAAGGTTCTACAATCGAAAAACCAGATTTTTATGTAAATTTCTTCTTGTTGTTGCTGATCTCAGCGCGATTTCATTTCTGTTAGCGACTTTAGACTTATTGTGTATTTGTGTGTGTTATTGATCTTTTGCCTTAGCACAAATTTGTGTGTTTAATTTCGGCTCGCAGGTAGCAGCAGCATCGCTTGGAGCAGCTCTTGGCCTGGCTGGCTGTCGGTCTGCCTGCCGGGCACTGGCCAGCCTGCCAACAGCTTACAGCTTGCAAAGAAAACCAGCTGGGCAGCCCCATTGAACTAGTTTCCGTTTTTTTTTTTGTGGCATGTAGCATTTTGAATGCTTGGTATTTGGGTTGCCGCCACAAATAATGTGGCAAAAGCCTCAGACTTTGCTTTACTTATTGAGAGAGCGCTACTTGAAGGGTCTAATGAGCTGTGAAGGTTGTGGTGTGTGTGTGCATACAATTTGTGGTCAGTGTGGGCTGCTAATTACCAGCAAGGGTTGGACTAAAGGTTAATTGCCTTGCAATTTCAATTACCTTAATGATTGCCTACATATATATATACATTTTTTAACTTTCATCCAAGTCGATTTCATTGATAAATCTTCAAGAGCCACGATTGCTTATTTCTGGTTAGCCAAATAAAGCTTCAGCTTAAATGTTTACCAGCTTCAATTCACTTTTCACTCCGTATGTAACTTGCCACCGACGCGTCGCGCCGCCAGCAGCTGCTACAGCAGCTAACTACGACTATGTTTAGCTATGAAAAACAATGTTTGTTTTCATGTGCAAGCTGACGAAAGCTGAGCACACACACACACCAGTGGCATACACAAATGGTCAAATGATTTCTACTGTCCGAGCGCTTTCACAATGCAATCGCAGCCGCCGCACCAAGGCGACAACGAAGGCGTCTGGCGGGACGGGACGGGGCGTTGTCTGAGGAGGGGGCTAGTGCAATTAATGTTTAAGTTGTAAATAGACAAGAAAGAGTTTTGCTTTGCAATGAAAAGTGAAGTGAAAAACTTGTTCATAACCAAAAAAAAGTAAATATAAATAAACCAGAGAAGCAAATCAACAAAGCAACAAAAGCCTCGCAAAAGCGAACTTAAAAATGCTAAATATGCAATGGGCTGCACCTATGCAGACACACAGACACCCACACACCCACACACATCCACACACGCACACAAAACCGCACGCACACACCCGCATCTGGTGCGAGTGAAGTCAACGAGGCAAACGCAGCCGTGATATCATGCAGCTAAACACAGCCATAGTCATAAAAGAACGACACGCCGAAGACTTAATACGCTTCTCAGATGTGTTTTGCAGTTTTACAGAGTTGTGGAATAAGAATAATGAAATAATAAAACGTAATTGATAAGTTGCGAATAGATAACTGGAAAGACATAAATAAAGACATAGCTCATATATAAGGTGCACAGTGAAGCGAATAAGTGACAAGCCTGTCAAAATTTCTTAAAATCTGTAAAAGTGTTCCCATATATAAACTTAATTTTCCCCCAGTGCATCCAAGCTGTGCCAACCTATGTACTATTGCCTGTAGCTGAGATACTAGTTTAGCTTTATACACTGTTTGTTAATACTGATCATGAGTAGTATATATATATATACTATATATACATTATGCACATTTCCTTGACAAATTTATAATACCCCCTGCAAAGGCATAAAAAGGTAGCTATCATGATCAAACCGCGCACACGGTCGCAGCGCAGGCATCGGCATCAGTAACAGTTTTTAGTGACTTTTTGAAATTCAAGAAGCAGCAAAGCAGCAGATACTCCAAACTCGAAAATGGGCGCCAGAATGCAGCGGAAAGCCACACAACGCAAACAGGTTAAAGCCAAGTTGGAAATAAATATGCAGGCAGACAAGTCAAGAGTCAGCGCTGAGCGCTGAGGGAGTGTGTCTCTAACTGGGTGTGCGTGTGCGTGTGTGTGGTTGTATTTGTGCTTGTGCATGTGTTTGTATGTGGTGTGAAGCAGTCATGTGAATTTTATAGCTTTTTGCCAAGGTATTTGCTTGAAATTTCGGCTGTAAGCTGAAAGTGAGCGTTGTTCAAAGAATGCATAAGTTGCTCGCCTAAGTCTTTTGTATGCTAACTGTGTATCCAAAGAGAGAGAGAGAAGGTGAAGAAGGAAGATGGAGAATGTAAAGATATTTGAGTTGTAAAACCACGAAAGCAACTGAAACTCTCAAAAGGTTGCTAAATTAAACGAAGTATTGTTATTGATAGGTCAGGAGAATAGCTTGAACATTTTACGTCAAAGTTAATAGAATATGAAAATATTTGTTATTTTCTTCTAATAAGGAGATATATTTAACAATTATTTGTCCATTTGCTGCCACTTGCATTGTATATATTATTATATATATATATTTGATATAATTTGTACTTTTAAAATATTTAAACAAAAGAAATACTTTTACTATGCTCGGCAAGTATCATATCACGGCATGCTTAATCACTTTTTAACAATTGTCGACAATGACAGCGCCAAAACGTTTTGGCCGGACGCTCCACAGATCCACTTTCTTGTGGCATTATGTGCACGTAGCGCACAATTCTCACAATTAAAAAATAATATTAAAAAAATAATAAAGAAAGAGAAAAATTTTTCGTGTCAATTGTAACTAATCGACGACGGCGGCGCCGTGAAAGCGCCCACCGCAGCAGAGAGAAGCGGCTCGGAAAACTTATGAAACTTACTCGCGTAGAGTATTGTCAACTGTTTTTCAAGATGATTAAGCGCCTTTTTTTCTCTTTATTTATATTTCACTCGCACAAAAGATACTTAAGGGCGTCATTAATTCGCTTTTAGAATAGAGGCTTGAAGACTTTGAGCACTTTCACTGTCAACGAAGGCGGAAGTCAAGGAAAAGTTGTTGATTAGAAAATGAAATCCAATTCCGATCGAAATCCAAATAATTGGCGGACAACCTATAATTAGTTACTGATTGCTACACACATGAGATGCTGCTAAGGCATAATATATAGCTTGCATGTTTTTTCAAAACTAAAGACTTAAGACACGAACCTGGCCGGCAGAGGATCTAAAGATTCGAACTGGCATGCCAGCTCTAATCAGCTGAACAGATCTTCTTGTTGTCTGAGTCAGCAGGCCACGCCCCTTTAGCTTGCCCCTATTCTGTAGCCTAACTGACACTTGATGTATTGTGCGCTGTTTGTCAAATTTTCGAGCCACCGAGCGGCTTATTTATCGGCTCAGAGTTTTCTGCTTCAATAACAATCAAAATGTGTCTTGTTTCATCTTCCTTTAAAATGACTTCTTGCACCTTCAAGCAGGTAAACAAATCGTCAAGGTATTTTCCATTGTGTGCTACCATTTCATTACCTGCGGATGACAGGGGATTTGTGAATTGAATTTGATTTCTTTTAGGGTCGATCGCCCGCCGTCTAGGCTTCAGCTGTCATTTATAGAGAGAACAAATAATAGCTGGCTTATATCAGGGCATTTTAATGTTGACTTCTTTGGTGTATTTGTTTTATAATTCTTTTGGATTAGATTGAAATTCTAGGAAAAAGTTAAGACGAAGGAATGTGGATTAGATCATTGGAACGTATAAAGCAATCTTTGGATGGGTTCAAGCTAAAATGAAATTAAGAAAATTAAAAGGAAAACTTTTGCTTTTCCAATAACTACTTCATAATGTAATTAACGAAATAATCAAAATAAAATCAAACAAAAATAATATAAAATTGGTGCTGAATTTGCGCCAGAAACTAGTTCAACGTCTAAAAACTAAATACAACAAAATAAAATACTAATGCTGAATATGAACCGGCGACCTCACGATAGCTTGTCCGACGCTCAAAGTCTCTCACGCACCCTTACCACCCCTCTCCCTTGAATGAGCCAATATCAGCTTCTCAGTCAAGCAGAACCCAACCTTATTGAAATAATATCGGCTATCACACTTGTCTCTAGTCAGCATGTCACAACTTCCGTTTCATTCGCATGCCAATAGAAAAATTATGACTAATCATTGAAACCGCAGTACGTAAAACACGCGCTAAAACAAGTTACACAGGTTTCTTTGAGCAGCTGAAAAATTTTATCTAACTAAATTATTAAGCAGAACTCATCCCCATAAAATCCATAAGACGTTGTACTAAAGAAATCATGGCAAGCGAAACGAGTTTATTTGCCTGCGTCAAATACATATATGAACTAAGCAAATAAAAATGCTTGCCAAAAAGTATTTTCTGTTTACAGATCGCACCGATCGGTGGAGGCAGGGAGCGCGGGTGTTGCCGGAGGCAGCTAACACGTCATTTGTTCTGCATTTCACTTCCAGTTAGTGAAATTTTCTAAGCCCAAAAAAATAAACAATAACAACAAGACTACACCGTTTTATGTTATTGTTTTAGTTGTTGTTGTTGTGGTTGTTGTTGTTGGTGTTAAGCAACAACACGCGGCGAGTGCGTCTCGAAGAATTGAGGTTAACTCTTTGTGCCGCAGCGCTCTCGCTTTTTGACTCTCCACTTGGAAGTTGACTTGGCCTTTATTGAATAAATGTGACAAACGAATGCGAGACTGACGAATTGACGAACTGACAAACGGCCAAACTGACTAACGCACTTACAAGCCGGCCGCGGCAGACAGACGGCAGCTTTTGTTTTTCTGTTTTATAGAAAGTAAGAAGAAATTGTTCTTTCATGCTGATTGCTGTTGTGCTACTTATACGGCCAGCTCTTGGCATCTGGCTGCTGCCTAGTTATAGTCATATGGACCTCTCTTTCTGGCCGGATCGCATCGATCAATCAATTACTTAAACACAATCGAAACGCCACTTAATGCACAATCAAATTTGATTGCCAGTCGCTTGGCAAAATGAAAGCGTGCCATTTGTAAACGTATCCATTGTTTATCATTAATCGATTATAAATAATCGCATTTTTGCGCAATGAGTACATCTGCGTACAAGCCGAAAGGCGTGCCATGAAGTGTGTTTTTTTTTTTGCTACAGCAGCAACAAAACTTTACTCGCGTTTCTTGCATGATGTCAGCCAAGAGTTGAGCTAACCAATCAAAGGCCACAAAAGCTGTTCTTATGGGCTGATCATATCAATAATATACCAAAAATGTACAATAACATCTAAACTTAAGCAGGCAATATGGCAAGAATTTATATGACCATAAAATATACACAAATATTTTATTTTTAATGTGTTTTTCGTGTCTTTAAAAAGTGTACAAAATTTATATACAAGTTTTAAAGAATGCTTAAATGCTTAAGGAACTTCGTTGTTTATGGTTCCATATTTAAGATATTAGCTAAGCATTAATATCCCAGCCAAATCTGTGTAAATACCAAAGAGCAAGGATCTAGCTTGGAAAATGGTTTGTTAATTTTCGAGTTATAAGAGTCAAGTCTCAAAATCGACACTTATCGTTACTGTGAAAGTTGAAAAGTCATCGAATTTATATATATATATTGATATTCATAGATTGTATTCCATCTCGTTTGAAGCTCTACATAATTTATATCTGGAACACAACTTTAATAAACCTTAATACAAGAAACTTTTGCTCCTCTCTATCTAAATGAATCAATCGTTTATCTTAATTTATTTATACTCTCAATCCCCATTAAATATTTAAGTATGCAACTCACCTTTTATATATGAAAGCCTATATACTTAATATGTATTGGTTCGTTTATATATCGCGATTCGCCTTTTAATAATCCAATTTATGTGGCATGTCAGCTGGTTATCCTTGAAGTTTCCCGTTTCGTATGCAACACAGTCTCTTTACAACTGAGTATCTGTTTTTTTGTTGCTGTTGTTGTTGTTGTTTCCTCTTTCGATATTTATGGCAACTTTAAGTTAACTTTTTTGTTTATTTTAAAATTTAGTTTTTAATGCGCAAGGCCAAACGCTGTTGCACTATAGAGAGATTGAATTAAGTTAAGATGAGTTGATTTCAGTTTAAAGACGTTACAAAGTATACAAAAAAACAAGAAGAAACGCGACACAAGAATACAATTTATAAGGCGAACATGTTTATGCAGTGTTCTTTAATATTTTAATGTCTTAAGGCTTATTAATTATGCATGCACAGCGACAAGCGGCAAAGAGTTCTCCACAGCTCCCGAGCCGCTTGGGAAGTCTAAGCACGTTTCTAAATGCGTTTAGATGGCAATGGGAACACACATTTGTAAAAGAAATCTAAGAAAAATATTTATGTTAATTCAAAGAGAGATTGGTTTTAGAGTTGAGTTCGTTAAGTTCGAAATAAGATTTTCTGTTTTGCTCAGGAGTTGTTCACACAAAAGACTTAAGCCACAAACGTGCTCAATAAAAACTCTTATGGACACATTTCTAGCTCCTGTTTGGTCATTTCTACAAGAGATTTTCAGCTTTTCTCAGTTGTTCAAACAATAGACTTAAGCCACAAACTTGCTGAACATAAGCTCACACCCTCATGCATCCATTGACAGCTCCGTTTGGCCATTTCTACGAGGGTTTCAGCTTGGCTCAGGAGTTGCTGAAACAAAAGACTTAAGCCCCAAACTTGCTAAACATAAGCTCACACCCTCATGCACCCATTTATATCTCTGTTTGGCCATTTCTACGAGGGTTTCAGCTTTGCTCAGGAGTTGCTGAAACAAAAGACTTCAGGCCCAAACTTGCCCAATAAAAACTCAGAAAGACTTAAGCTACAAACTTGCTCTACAAAAACTCCCACCCTCATGGACACATTTCCAGCTCTGTTTCTACGAGGGTTTCAGCTTTGGTCAGGATTTACTCAAACAAAAGACTTTAGCCACAAACTTGCTCAAAAAAAACTCGCAACCCTTATGGACATATTGCTCTTGTTGGCTAATTTTTAAATTTGTTTTAAACTCCTTTTAGTAGGGTATCGTCTATGCAACAGCTGTAACCACAAACTGCAATTTTGCAGCGTTTTTAAGTATTTTTTTATGCGAGCTACTGTTTCAATTTTTTTTTTTCACTTCTTTACCTCAATTTCTTTGGTCATTGCGCAAAGCACTTGTTGCCCAGTTGTTGTTGTTGTTGTTGTTGTTATTTCCCCGTTTCCCGTACATGTGTGTGTATTTGTAATTTCTACCTGGTTAATGGGAGCGTAAATGCGCAGCTGGCATGCGAAGTTAGTCTGAAGTACGAGTTGTACTTGCACGAATTCTAATGTCAGTTAAAGTTAAGTGCAAAAGGCACAGACAAGTTAATGGAGTGGTACAAGAAGCACCGAGCAAACGGTTAGCTGTCTAGCCTAAGTTCAGCTAACTTGCATGGATAAGCGCGAACAAAGACCAATGGCTATGAACAGCTAGATTGAAGATTGATGTAGACACATAAACGATATCAGCCAGTCAAGAGCCTTTTCATACATTAACAATAGTGCACTATATGTATTTCCCGGGCATTAAAGAGAAACTCATTTAGATCAAAGCCCAAAACTTCAACCTCAAAGAAGAAAATACTTGCAAATGTTTTCATTGCTTGACTCTTGTAATTCTCAACAAGTTAAAGCTTCGACTTCGTTTGCAAGTCTCAGCTTCCAGCTTAATATATTTTATATTTATATTTATTTTTTTAAAATTTAATTAATTTAATAATTTAAACTAAAATTTCTCAGATTTCAAAAACAAATTTGTTACATTCCATTGCATTGCATTGCATTTTTTTGTATTATTTCATGAGTTTTTTAACTTTTTTGTAATAGATGAAAAACTATCAGAAAGTTTGGTTTAGCACTTTTTTGCACTTCACATTTATTTTTTCAGCAGTTCCTTTTCAATAATCGAAATATTTGAAGTTGGAGTTCAGCGAAATTGCGCTTAAAATTGATTGTTTGCTTTGGGGGCTTTTTTTTGCATTCGCGCACGCGCGTTTCTCGGCGAATAAAAAAACGTTATACACAAATCCTTTGGCACAAACACAACTGCACGCAGTGCATAAACAATTGTACAAAAATCCAGTTTGAGCCGCTTCTACACACACACACACACAAACACACATACAGAGACACATGCTCACACACACACATGCACAATCACTGGCACTTATTATTTTAGGGCCCTGCTCGAAGACTCTGCGACGGAGCCAATCCGTTTACTGTACCATGCCACACGAAGGCCAAACTCTGACTAAAACTTGTTCAAGAAATTCAATGCGACTGCACCTGAAGTTTCAGTCCACACCGCAACGCACGCACACACACACACACGCTCACGCACACGGCCAAAGGCAGACCACAAGACACGGCAGCAGAAAAGGCAAAGCGCAGGCCGAAAGAAGGTAGAGAGCCGCAGAGCGGCCAATACATGGATAGGTAGAAAAGTACGATGAAGAGATGAAAATAAAATAGCGCGACGTGCCCGTTTTACAGATTTTATTATTATTTTTTTCTGCTTCTTCTTCTACTTTAGTCTTGTCTCTGGCGGCTTTTGTTGCCTGCTCATGTTCGTTGGCTTACTCAGTGCTAGACTTCTTAACGGCTTTCACGCACACAAGCACACACACGCACACACACAGCGTTAGGGAGAGAAGCACATACACACTTGACAAGCTCTCGTGTCAGCCTCAACGTCCACAACGCGCTGCAGTCGAAAACAAACTGAAAGCTTCGCGAGGCTATCAGCAGCCGGCAAGCCGCAACGCCGTTGAATTGTATTGAAAAGTGCGGCTTCGTGAGGCCCAATCAAACTTGCGGCGAATTCAGAGATCAGAGTTGCGAATGCAGCTCTTTTCTAGCTAGGCTTAGCTGTTTTCATGGCTCGTCAGGCGCACACAATTGACATTTCAAGCTGTTTTTGGCATTTCTCTGACATAAAGCTAATTCATTATTTTAAGCTATTTTTAACATGAAAATCGGCGACAGTTGGCAACAATTTTATGGGCCTGGTCACTGCGTGAGCTTAGGCCAGGCAGCGAGATTAGCTGCTAGTTCATTGGAAAATCTTACTAATTACCTTGCTGTACGTACACATGTGCCTTTTATGTTGGGTTTTTTTTCCTTTTTGGTGGGCAACTGTTTTCAAATATTTAGCTGTCTGGGCCAGGACTTGGGCCTGAGCCATAAACAGTGTGTGAGAATCCTGTACGTGCGAAATGGCAAACGGAAGCGGTCTCTACTAATGCAGCGTATTTGTTGCCTCTTTTATTGTGGCAATTGAACACAGCCAAAGACTTGCCCAACGAGCTGTGCTATAAAGGTGCAAGCAAACAGAACCGAAAGAGGTTGCAACAGGAAATCGCACTAAAGTGCTTGCTCAACAAAATATAAGAGATTTATAATGGTCGGTACTTTAATTATAAAGGATTCACTGCTCTTGTTATATGGGATCTCGTAATGGGTTGTTCTTTAATGAACGTGAAGCATTAACGAGACAAGATAATGATGCAACAGGAAAGATATTACCGTATTTATATTATGAGGTAATTGAAATTGGAGCAGGTATACCGAATATTTGATTGATGTCCATTTCCCTTGATTTTGTTCGTATCGCTTGGTTTCCCTTTTTTGAAATACACTCAAGCCTGAACCAACTGGTCCAAAATGCATTGTTTTCATATCATTCAGTCATATTTGTGTGATATGTATATAAAAATATAAACATTTTCGCATACAATCATGTACATGTATACACATAAGTCCGACTTAGGTTTATGAGAATCGCATAGTAGAGCGATGTTTAAAAAGCTCTTGTTGTAAATATCAGAGTAGCTGGGGCTGTTAAAACAGTAAGCATTACCCGGCCTTGCCCTGCCCAAGTTGTTCAAAAATTGAAATCTTTCGGGTGTTACTCTGAACTCCACTTTGCAAACATTCAAGTAGATTTCCGTAGCAAATTACATTTCAAATAGCTATTTTTATGATATCTTATGTTAGCTAGACTTCAATTAATGGTAATTAAGATTCATTATATAGGAGTAGGGCAAGTGACAAACCCTTTTACGCATCGCTTAAAGCCGCACACGCAGACTGTCGCAAGTACAGGTCAAATGAATATTTTCGTTACAGACAAAATGCATTAGGCCGTAGCCTTGGAATGGAGAGAGCTCCGCCATAGACAAAGACAAGTGACACTTTGACAATTAGCCCGTTGAGGCGAACCGTCGGTTCGGCAAATATTGCAGAACAGAACGGAAGTGCCATATAAAGCAGGTTCGAGGCACACGCATGCGCAATGAGTTCTTGGCCGGAGTGCGTGTGTGTGTCTTGAACAACTTATATGTCTAGAGAAAGTTTTGACATTTGTGTTCAGTTCGGAATTGTAATTCGGCCCGGTAAAAACAAAAAAAAAAAAAACAGTCAAAATTTAAAAATTCAGAATATGCGAATGTTTGGCTGTTCTAAATGCAAATTAAACGAGAAATGTCCAAATCAGAAAAGAGTTATAGATTACTAAAGCAACCAAAACGACAAAGGTACTTTACATTAGCCCTCGGATTAACTATATTGCCTGGCATATATATTGGCAGCATGATAGCCAAGTATTTGGCACATTTTCTGGACACAACTGGCTTGTTTTCGCCTGAAGAGCTGGATGACTATGATGATTGAGAATTGCAGCCCGGTCTTGATTGCTCGCCCAACTAATCCATTTGTACATAGATTTCGTCCGTGATGTCCTCTTACTTTCAACATACAAAATTTCTGTGCAGATTACAATAGCATTTACGCCATATTATATGTAAACCAACCAGTTTTGCCTTGGAAGACTTCAGATATTAATGAACTACGAAAATTTCAGCATGATATATTGAAACAAATTTTCATTTAACCTTCTATTTTATTTCAACTGTAAATATTTTATTATATGACCCTCACTTGAAAATGCTTTGTCTCAATTCTTAACCATTCACTTGCAATTATGTTCAGCAAAAATATTTTTAAAGTCCATATTTATATGCTTACTTGTATTTTTGATGAAAAACAAAACAGCAAAACTGAAATTTGAGTAAAATCTCATGAGCATACAACAACTATATCAGGTAGTTTTTGCAGGAATAATAGAATTTGCTAAAACTGAAAACCATTCTGCTGCAAATCTTGAAAAGTATATGAACATATGTATATCAAAGATCTAACATTTAAGATATTTTAATAATATATGAAATTTTATTTAATGTGGGAGCTGTCTCTTTACTGTTTCCTTCCAAAAGCTTACTTACCGTTTAATTGTTTTTAAAAAGCAGAGATAATAAACCATTTCAAATTAAACATTTTTCAGCACTATACAACGGCTATTATGGCCGTTGTTGTTTTAAAATTGATCAACACTATTCAACAGTTTTTATAACAGTGCTGATGCGCACGCAGGCAATAGTAATCAGTGTGACCACAGTGTGAAATGTGTCAAATAATGTTATGTGCTGCAAAGCACGCAGGTTTAAATTTCACAACACTATTCAACAGTGCTGTTGCGCTCGCAAGCAATGGTAATCAGTGTGACCACAAATAAAATGTAAAGCGCGCAGCTTTTTTTGTTTTGAAAACTAAAAAGCTCACATATGCAACGAGCCACATTTATAAAGCTTTTCAGACGCACCCAGTTGGATACACATTTGGATAATAATATTTACTAATTAATGGTAGTAAAATCCATTAATTGACTTTTATGTTGCCGCCTCTCTTGAGTCGTAAACATTAATACATATATATTCATATACATTATGTAAGCATGTGTTAAATGAAACATAACCCACTGATAAAGCAGTTAAATTTGTCATATTTAAATGATAATTCTTGGCATAGATTAGATTTAAAAAATCTCTAAAAACCTGTTATATTGGCTGGCACTGTGAGCATATCGTTAAAGCCTACCTTAAAAAAACTTTGAGGTTTCGCAGTTGCTTTTCCTATGGCAATAATTGATTAATTAGACGAGCCAAAAATAGCCGAAAATGCCAGCCAATTCGGAGACGTGCGTTTTTTTGCGAATCTCGCTGATTATTTATTTGATTTTTGTTTTATGTGACGTCTTAAAGAGCTTCGTGTTTAAAACGGTTTTCAAAGAGACGCCCCTCATGCGTGGCCGCTTTTAGCCGCTGGCCAGGTCAACAGATTAGGGCTTTAAAGTAGGCTATGCAAATGTGTGAGTGAGTGTGAGTGTGTGTATGTGTGTGCGAGTGTGCGTCGCTTGATTTGATTTTGTTTCAAGTGAAACATGCCATCCGAATTGCATGTATTAAGCATTAACCAATATGCATTTTACCATAAATACAAGCAAATTAATCAGGTTTTGTCGGCCGACCGAAGGTCGCCCGAACAATACAAGACACATGCTCCTCTAAAAACCAGACGCCAAAGTAAAGCAAAAGGTGTTGAGCCCCAAACAAAAAAAAAACACATATGAAGAGAAAAGAAAGAGAAATAAAAACGCCAACTAATGCAACGATTGGTAAAAGTGGCCGCAGCGGAATATTCGCAAAGGCACACGAATTGAAACTTGTAAATAACTAAAAAAAAAACAATTAAAACACAAAGCCCTGGCAACAATGATGTCTACATGCGTGTACGGCAACGCGGTAGCCGGAGTCGAATTCAATTTAATAATGCTGCTTGGGCCGAGCATCTGATCTGCCTGGCATTGTTTATCCTTGAGCTGGACAAGCCAAGCATGCAGCTGCGCATCCATTAGCGCCGGGGTCTTGTATCAAACAAATTAGTGTCCAATAAACATTTAGTCATACTTAATGCATAAATGCATGAAATGGGCTAATCAACTTTGACATTTGCCCTTACAACTATTTGAGCCTGGGCTAGAGGGCCTCAGTTTGCCGTTTGATTAATAACATATGCAAATGCTTTGGCGTGTTTTCCGCTGTAGCTGTGGCCCTTTCAGCTGCTTTCTAGCTAAATGTGTCTTTTTTTAAAGCCGACAGTTTTTGATTAACATATGCAAATGGGTTGGCGTGTTTTCCGCTGCATCTATGGCCCTTTCAGCTGCTTTCTAGCTAAATCTGGCCAACAATTTTGCCATGTTAACGGATTTAGCTCTTTTTTTGGCATAGCAATGACAAGTGCTAGCTGCCTTGCTTGTTGCCAACTTGTGCATAGAAGCTAATTCAGATATTATATTTGTAGATATTTGTATATACATACATATATTTTGTTAAACTTGGCATTCAACTATTCGGCAGTTGGCAACACAGGCGCAGCGCCCTATTGGCATTGCAAAACCTAGAGTTGGCCACGCATTGGGCGGACCCAGCAGCTGATGCTGCGACAGAGACAGCGAACGAGAAAGAGAGAGAGCGAGAGTGAGAGAGCGGGAGATTTCAATCTGCGCGCGCGCTCACTTGGGCAACAGACGAAGAAGACTTTACCATTTAACCGTATTAAACCCTTTTCTTCGAGTGTATCGTCGGCGGCGTCTATGTGGTAAGTTTTGGGGTATAAAAACGCGGGCGCATCTGCTGCTGGCCATCATTCAGCGTCTGGTCTTTTGGTCAAAAGCGTCGAAAAGCTAAAATCCAACAAGCTTTACAAGCGTTGCAACAACAACAACAATAACAATGGTGAGCACAACAACAACAACAAATAGTGCACAATTTCCACACACACATCCATCAAGATGCTTGAAGCTGACCTTAAATCTAGTTTGCCTTTAACATTGGCCTGCCAATTAACTAGCCACACACACTAATCGCACGCGTATCAGCACAGCCCACGGATTTTTAATGTGTTTTTTAATTGCTTTTTTTTCGTGCTTTGCAGAAATTCTTCGTTTTGGCTGTGTGCGCCATTGCCGCGGTGACGGCCGATGTCTCGCACCTGAATCTGGGCGGCAATGGCAATGGCTACTCTTACGATAGGCCAAGTCAGTCCTTTGACATTGACATCCGTTCGTCAGCGGGCGCTTCCTACTCTGCGCCAGCTCCGGGTCCATCGTACTCGGCGCCAGCTCCGGGTCCATCGTACTCGGCGCCAGCTCCTGGTCCATCCTACTCGGCGCCAGCTCCGGGTCCATCTTACTCGGCGCCAGCACCTGAGTATCTGCCACCTGTGCAAGATTTTCCCGCTCCCGCGCCCGCTCCAGTCTACTCGGCTCCCGCTCCAGCTCCTGTCTACTCGGCTCCTGCTCCCGAATACAGTGCTCCAGCTCCAGTTCAGCCCGCACCCGAGTATCTGCCCCCTGCTCCAGCATACTCTGCTCCTGCTCCAGCTCCAGTCTACTCTGCTCCGGCACCTGAATACAGTGCTCCTGCTCCAGTTCAGCCTGCTCCCGAGTATCTGCCACCTGTGCACGATATTCCAGCTCCAGCGCCCGCTCCAGTCTACTCGGCTCCCGCTCCAGCTCCTGTCTACTCGGCTCCCGCTCCCGAATACAACGCCCCAGCTCCCTCCTATCCCGCACCTGAGTACCTGCCCCCTGTGCACGACATTCCCGCTCCAGCACCCGCGCCCGTTTACTCCGCACCCGCTCCCAGCTATTCAGCCCCTGCACCCGGACCTGTCTACTCCGCCCCAGGCGGCGAGTCCAATGGCTACGAGTACAATGTGCCAGCCAAACGCTTCCGTTTCTAAGTGCATCCACCATCCAGCATCGCCTCATCTATGGAGCGCCGCTTGTTAAATTAACAAGTGGCCTCCGTCTCCTTGTTGCTGATCATTTGTTGTTATTATTATGCAAAGTTTCTGTTGAGATTTTAAGCTAATAAATAAAATTAAATAATATATAAAATTAAATAACCAAATCCCACATCTCTCTTTCTCCTTTCCCAATTCGCGATTCGCTTCGGTCGTTGCGTGATTTCCACGATCGTAAAAGTCGAGTGTCCACAAAATCCCCATCATGTTATGCAAATCTTCCGCGCAAATGAGGACAATCAAAAGTAAAATAATAAAAAAACAGAAAACGAAACTTGTTCGAAATGATACACAAAATTAATGTCAACGATTTGCCTGTCAAAAGAGCTGCAAAAGACATTAAAAGCAAAACTTTGGCGAGACATTCGCACGTCCCTCAATTAAAGTCTTCCACATGTCTCATTAAATCCCAATTACCCTTTGGTAGGTTTTTCGTTGTTATTCCCACGTTAATTATAATTTGGTCGCATTTGCTTATAATCAAAGCATTTACAAATTAAATAACTTAATAAAGTTTCGCAAATATACAAATAAGCAAAAATGAAATGAATATAGCAAATTATTATAGCTATTCAATCAAAATTAGATCAAAGAAGGGAGAAACTTAAAATATTTTTTAAAATTTTTCATATTTTGATTAGAAAACGAGACGGAAAGCATGTCTTTATCCCCAAGATTTAATACCCTTGTAGACTTCTCCCTTTTGCAGATATGTGAAGAGAGTTAAGCACGTAAATGCTGAGTTTGATAAAAGTTAACTTGGAGAGAATCGTTCTTATGATAGCTTCCGACATATGTACTGCCTGCAACAGAGAGGCGAACCTATGCGAAGAGAAAGGCAAGTTTGCATAGAGACAGATGGATGAACAGAAGGACATGGCTATATCAACTCGGAAGCTGATCTAGAGTGTTTATACTTTATGGGTCCGGTGATGTTTCTTCCATGAGTTACATATTTTATTAGAATACCGTCTAAAACGTTATTAAATGAAGGCTTAATAACCATTAAAGTAAACATTTTCTTGTGATTGATTGTTTCTATATGAGCCATATGATAAAGTAGATCGATTTGATACGCGTTTTGATGTACGCATATAAAGAAAGAAGTGAAGCTCATAGTTATCTGAATATCTTGAGCAACAAAAAGCCTGTTCTAATACTGATACTCATATATATATATTATATATAGATATAAACAATCCGATGTTGATCATATTTTGACCGTATGTAAGCAGCATTAGAGGACTATAAAAAGCCAAGTTTTCTTTATATATCATGAAAATCATAAGATGTGCGAGAGCACAAAGTAGAAAATTTCTTGAGATGCTCTGCAACATTACTAAGGATACGTTTTTTACTAACGAATCCTTTACGTCTAAATAAACAAAAGAAAATTGTACATTAATTAAAATACTCTACATAAAATACCGCTCAAATAAATTATATAAAAAACTAAAACTCTTAAGTTTCTTTGATTTTAAATTATTGCATTTAAATTGAACAACTTTTGGGTGCGAGTTGTTAACAAAAGATCCAAAAACTGGAGCTAACCCGCTTGCATACATTTGATCAAACTTGAAAGCTGATGTTGGGCAAATGTTTAACGCCCGATTCCATTGTCTAAATGTTGTGCAGTTATTTAGTCCGTAACACGCGCTTATTAGCTTGCTTTTTGTTAGTATCAAAAAATGCATATGCATTAAGTAAATTAAGGTAGGTTTGTCAATGTCAACAAAACGCAAGCCAGAAATAAGCCATGTCTTATAAGACAAAACATGTTCAAGTCGAACTTAAAAATGTTTTTAAGTTTAGCGTACAATGTCATCAACTGTAGAACTCTGCAGTTAATGTCTCTTTAAAGAAGATAATTAACTTAATAAATTCAATTACAATGTTAAAAAAATTGCTTGATTGAAGTAAGAAGTTAAAATAAAATAAATAAATAAAATAAAACGTTTAAATATCCTTCTCTATCAGCTTTCGAAAAGAAGTTTGCGACTTTGAACAATTGCTCTTATAGGAACTATCTGATATAGTCGACCGATTTGATAGAAGTACAAATAGTCAGCTTGTAAGTGCAGAATTTCTTGGAGAACCGAAAAGTTCTTAATACAAATCAGTTTTTGAACGATTTTTCCTGCAGAGCTAAGTTCATGAGATTGTGCTCATTTGTGTGGAGCATAACAAAGCTCACAAACGGCAAGTTTGTTTCATTTCGAAAAACAAGTGAAAAAAGTTTTCCATATAAAAACTAATCTTTCAACGGATTATTCCTATGACAGCTATACAAGGAAGAGATATACAAGGAGCATAGAGAAATAATTAACTGACAAGTTTGGGCAAAAGATATTTTCATACAAGAACTTAATTTTCGACCAAATATTACAAGAGGCAGAAGGACATGACTAAATAGAATATATATATATACAATTTAGGAAGTGTCTCCTTCACATCATATGACAGCATAATAATACCCTCTAGAAGGGCATAGAAAGCTTGCAAAGATGCTTTTATGTTTTTATTCAACTAATATTAGATTTATTTGATGATTTGCTTCTCTTTAATTTCATTTGTAGTATACGTCATTTTATCCATAGCTGTTAAGTTAATTAACTTTGTATAATATGCACTGTTAGTTATTTTGTAGTTTAGTTTAGTTTACTATATATATACGCATATATCATATGGGGTAATGGTGTAGTAGGTATTTATATATATATATATAAATTATTATCATAATTGTTTTGCAATGCTTCTATAATTGATATCGCTCGATTAAATGATCGGGCATAGCCGCAGCCTAAACATTAACAAATCGAACTGGCATATATCGTACTATACAATTAAACTAAAATACTTAAGTTTTTGTAGCTGTTGTTGAAGCGACTCTAGGAGCACATAGAGCATGGGGTCAAGTAAATAGGAGCCTAAACTTAAAATAAATATATATTTAATTTAATTAAAAAAAAAAACCAACGAGTTGAAAAATTTCCCATAGTTTTTTGATGTTGTTGTAAAAGACTCTACGCTACTTTTATATATATATGCACTTTTTGATTGCGTGTGTGTGTGTGTGTTTGTGTGTGAGGATTGAAATTTTCAATAAGTCGCCTAATACGGGGGCTAGCCACATGCCCCCCTTTAGCATAGGACATTCGCATACTCTACACATTATACATTTCTATATAGATCAACTACATTATATACAAGCTTGGGCTTGGGTTGCCGGCGTTTGTTATGTATCATAATCATCCTGCTGGGAGCTGAAGTAGCTCACCAGGCCGCTAAACTCGCCGACACCACCGCCCACACTGTTCGCTGCGACGGCGGTGCTGCTGCTGCCGTGCGCCGAGCTGGAATCCTCCTCGGCCACGGCTGCTGGCGAATCCGCTGTTGTTGTTTCAGCTAGCGGCGATTTGGTATTTGAGTAGGCCTCCAGTGTGATCAGTTTCTTGCTGGTTATCACCGATGATGATTTGTGCAGCTCTGGCGTTACGGCGGCTGGCGGTGTGGGCGGTGGTGCTGTTGCGGTAGGAGGAGGCGGCGCAACAGCTGGCGCTGCTGTGGGTGCTGGCGATTTGCCGCGCGTCAGTGCGGATACTGAATGATTTGTGGGCGTGGCAGGCGGCGGTTGCGGCGGCGCACTGACAATCACGGAACTGGGCGCGGCTGCATGCGCGGGCGGTGTGCTCAGTGGTGGTGGATAGTAGCCATAGGGTGGATAGCCGCCTAAGTAAGATTAAAGATTGGTTTTGCAGTAATCTAGTATAAAATTTATTTTAATTTTTTGCTACTTACGCGCACCGGCTGCATAGTCCACAGGGCCGGGTCGCATATTGGCGCTGCCTGGCGGTGCCACGCGCGGCGGATAGTTGGGATTGCCATAAATGGGCGGTGCTCTATAAGCAAAAAATGTATATATTAGAAAGGAAATATACGCTCAGCTGACAGTCTTCAACCTACCTGTAGGGATTTAGATGCGGTGAAGCATGCCGCGCCGGTGGCGGACCGGCGCCATAGACGCTGGCCAGGGAGCCAGGCGGCGGTGGACCGCCATGATGCTCCGGGCCGTGCAGATAGGCTGGTGGGCGTGCATTGGGCCCACTGCCAGGCGGCGCCGATGCAGTTGACGTGGGTGGCGGTGCACCCCGTAATGGCGGCGGAGCGCCGTAGGTGGGCCGCAATGCAGAGCTCGGCGGCAGCGGCTGGCCATAGAAACGTGCAAGCTCCGCGCTGCTCGGATACATGCCAGCACCAGGCGGCGGCTGTGGTGGTCCACGTGCGTGCGCCGGTGGCAGCAACGAGGGCATGGACATGCGTGTAATGACGGAAGCCTGCGAGACGTTGACCGACGGCGGCGCATCCTCGTGTGGCTTGAAGAGCTGTGGCGGCGTTGGCAGCGACGACGGCGGCGGCTGCGGCGCCTTGCCGGAAGGTGCTGGCTTCTCATTGCCCACTGAGGATGTGGCGGCGGTGACAGCGGCAGCGGTTTGCTGCTTCTGCAGTTGATCCCGCAGTGGCGTCACCTTTTTTCGACGACCACGCGGCTTGGAATCAGGCGCTGGCCCAGGCGGACGCACATTAGCAGCCGCAGCGGCGGCCTGCATCAGATGCGCTGCTGCAGCAGCCGGCATAGACATGCCCAAAGGCAGACGCTGCATGGCCGACAACGGCTGCTGCTGCTGTGCAGGCGCATAGTTCGCGCGACTCAGCGGCTGACCCAGCGGCGCGGAGAGAGCATTCTGCAGCAGCTGCATGGCCTGCGGCGGTGGTGCCAAATGCCGCTGCAGCATTGGATGCATGCCTGGTGGCGGCTGCTGCTGTTGTTGTTGTTGGCCTGGTGGCGGCGGTAGCAGCGAGGCGGGCAGCCCACCTGGTGGACCATGCGGCGAGAACTGATGCCGCAGCAGCGGCGGATGCATTGTGGGCATGGGCAAGCGTTTGCGCAGCGGCTCCTGAAGTCCCGAGGCGCTGGGCAACGGCTCCGGAGGCGTCGTCGGCAGCTGTTTGTTTACCTTCGTTTTGGCTGGCGTAGCATGGCGCAACACCTCATCTGGTGGCGGCAGGTCACGTACAGATGACTCCGAACTAAATTGCTCGACCACCATGCGCGCAATGGCATCCTCCATATCCTCGGGCAAGTCGGGCAGCTCGGCATCATCCAGCTCCGAATCCACATCGTCAAGATCATCAATGGCCTCGCCCTTGCGATGCAGGTAATCAATGTCCAGCACCTTGGCCTGGCGTATCACAGACAACGGCACCGTAGATAGCGAATCACCTGCACCTGTACCTGATGGAGCGCCCACCTTGCTGGGCGTGCGCTGCTTTTGCTGCTGGGATGCGGCTGCCGCTGCTGCTGCGCCTGCTGCTGCTGTTGAGCCCTTGATTGGGGTTAGGCGTGGCGTTGCCGCTAGCTTGGCGCCCTCGGCGTTCTTTTCGGCAAGCATGCGCTTGATCTCCTCCTGCTTCTGTATGAACTTCTGACGCTCCTCGGGCGGTGTATCGGGTCGCTGTACACCCGGCTTGATGCCGCCATCGGAGCTGTCATCGTCAAAGTCCTCAATGTAGGCATAGCGACGGCCTCGTGTACGCGTACGCTCATCGGAGCCGCCACCGCCGCCGCCATCGTCCGAGGACGCCGCTTTCTTCTTCTTCTTGGTGCCCTTGCCTTTGCCCTTGCCCTTGCCGGACGACTGCGCCTGCGCCGACGTTGCTGTCGTTGTTGTCGTCTTCTTTAAAGGCTGCGAACGCGGCTGTTTGCCGGAACCTTTGCCCGACATGGGCGCACCATTGGCACCCATCTGGACCTCATCGTCGTCATCCTCTTCGTCCTCCTCCTCACTCTCGCTGATGTCATCGTCCGAATACTCGAGCTGTTTGGTCTTCTTGTTGGCGGGCTTCTTCAATTTGGGCGACTTGCGTGCGATGACCATGGAGGATTTCTTGGCGGCGGCTGCCTTCTTGCGCTTCGATGGATGCCAGGCGCCGTCCTCGCTTTCGCTGGTCGTGTCATCGCACAGATCAGCGCTGTCCATGTTCTCCGACAACTCGGAACCGTTGTCATCATCGTCGTCGGTTTCCGTTTCCGTGTAGTCGGAATCCTCTTTCTTTTTCTTCTTTTGTGATTTGTTGGACTTGGAGCGTTGCTGTCGCTGCTCCTCTTCGTCGCTTTCGTCGCTCTCCTCCACCACAAATTTGCGATCCTTGCGGCGCTCTCGTGCCGCACGTCGGGCTGCCTTACGCTGCTTTTTGCCACGTCCTGGCCGGCGATAAATCTCCAGACTGGAATCGGAATCATCCGAGGCAGATTGCGAGCTATCCTCGTCGGAAAAACTGGAAGTTTTAAAGTCTTCATCGCTGCCATGGTCCTCCTCAGAGCTAACATCCAGTGTGGTCAGTTTACGGGCCTTCTTTTTCACCGGCTGAGCCGCCTTGCTCTTGGACTTGCCAACCGTCTTCAGTGGCTGCTCATCCTCGTTGTCGTCGTTGCTGTCATCCTCGTTGCTAGATTTGTGCTGCGTCTCTGACGTGACCTTTGCCGCCTTGAGCTGTGCGTGAGCGTCCTCCTCGGGCTGATCGTCGCCCTCCTCTTCGCGTCGCGTCTTCTCCTTATCCGCCTCGATGATGGTGCTGATGTCCTTGCCCCTGCCCAGATTACCAGCCCCCGCCACCTCGTCCATCTCTTTCTTTAGCGCCGAATTGATCAGGTCGTCGTATTCATTGAGCCGATAGCTGACATTGATCTGCCGACGCTTGCGCAGCTTGTAGATGGGTTCATCGTCCGAGTCCGAGTAGCTGCTGCTGTTGCTGCTGCTGCTATCGCTGCTGCTAGAGCTGCCGCCCGAGCGTGCGCCTCCCACGCCGCCCGACTGTTGTTTGCCGCTCTTTGTGGCGCTGCTGCCGCTGTCCGATGCGTCGTCCTTGCCACCGCGCCGGCGTCGGGTGCCGCGTTTAGCTGCTCGCCGATTGCTTCGTCCGTCACCGCGTCGTCTCTTCGTTTTTTCCGGCTTGGAGCGTTTGTTGGCCTTGCTGGAACCATCGCCATCGTCATCGTCATCATCATCGTCGTCATCGTCATCCTCATCGTCTTCGCCATCATCTTTGTCATCCTTCTTCTTTGCATTGGATCGCTCCTCCAGCTCGCTGGCAGTGCGCGCAGCTGCTGCGGCTTCCGCTTGGCGCTAACAAGTTAGGATTGTATATCAGTCAAAGCAGTAAAGTGGAAGGGATTCCTAAAATTCCTAAGTCTCCTTTACGATTCCATTGAAAATGGGCGAGCCTCGAAAATATCCTGTTCCAGGCCTACATTACCTCAAGGTTCTTTCCTATTAACTTTTACGCATACAGGGAGCTATTTTTCCATATTTTGGTGTGCGATTCCGATGTGGACATATCCTGTCGTCATTACAAACACTCCAACATCCTTTCGCATGCATATAAACGCAAAACACACAAACACACACGCGCACACAATTCGCGAGCAATTTATGCTTTTTCCCTTAGGCTTCCCTTAATTTAAATTTTCAGAGCCCAATAATGGCATCCGAATGTGTGGATATACCAAAGCGAAAGAGTCTAGCTTTAGGAATTTGATTTTTTGGTGCCTCTATCTCCTATAGGCTCCGACATATGTTTGAAAAACCCCAAACTGATATCGATACTTATCGATTTGATGAAAATATAGAGATCTTTTTTTGCTTTAGTCCTTATCTGCCTGTGCAGTAGAAGGACAAATTTGGCGCCTGGCGTTCTTTTCACAATAGTTTTTAAGTGAGTTATGCTCATAAAACGGAATGTTGACATAGATTTTTATCGATTACGTGAATATGGGCGAGTTATCATCCATCTGCACTTGTCCTAGAAGTGAAAGTGTGTTTCGCAGTCTCTGCAATCTTAGACAGACGAACGGGCAGGCAGACGCACATGACTATTATGCAGATGAGTATATTATAGACTTTTTGGGATCGGAAAAGCTATCTTCTGATTGTAATATACTCTTTAATGATTTCTGGGTTTTACAGGCAAGAGTATTTATTTTCTCGGACAAACATATTGCTTTCTACTCTACCCCCATTGTGTTTATATAAAAAAGAATTGTCTATCGATCATTTTTATAGAAACTTAAGATGTTCTTCATGTGAAGATGAAAAAAAAAAAGACGGACAACCTATATCGATTCAGGTCTTCGTTGAGATCCCATGTTTCGTTGAATACGGTTAATAAATAAGTTTAAATTGATTTCGAAAAGGAATATTGACTTTTTGGGCAGGACAAAAGTAATCCTCATTTGGGATCCTAAACTTTCAAACAACCATAATAATGTAAGTGTGTACGTGAAGGATAATCTTACCACCGCCTCTTCTGCCAAAAGTTTTTCCTGGTGCTTGCGAGCAACCAGATCGTCGAACTGCTGCAGCTTTTGCTCGAGGGCAACGATGAGCTGCTCCTGCTGGCAGGGCGGACAGTGCCAATCACCCTCGGGTATGTAGAAGAGCACGGGACTGAGACAGGAGCAGTGATAGCCTTTGTTGCAGCCGGGCGTGTCGCACAAGAGAATCCATTCGGGATGATCCGATTTGCCGCACTTCTGGCACGCTTCGTCCGCATCTGCAGCGGCGGCGTAATCCTCATTATCATCGGCGTTCTCTTTGCGCAATGTGCGGGCCCGTTTCATGGGCACCACTTGGCTGTCGTCCTCCAGTTCCGATTCGGGTGAGAATTCGTGATCGGATTTAAAAAGTGGCGAACCGGGATCTGTTTCATAGTGTGGTGGCTCTTCCTCCTCCTCCTCGGTTTCGGCCTGCTCTTCGGAGTCCGAGGACCAGCCATCCTTGCCGGGACATTTTTTCTTGATCTTCTTTTTGGTCTCTTCGGCCTCGCTGGCCGACTCGAAGGACTCTGACTCTGCCGAGGGCTCTAGCACAGTGGGATCCGCTTCCTTCTCGGCCTTCTTTTTGTTCTTCAGCTGCTGCTTCATAGTGCGCAATGCCACTTCCTCCAATTTGCGTCGCTCCGCCTCTTCCTTGATCTTCTGCTGCGCTATGCGACGCGATTGACGCACCGGCGTCTCCGAGTCGTTGGTGTCAATTATGTTCGTGGTGTCCACCTCACGCTTTTTGCGAGGACCACGGCCACGCCCCACGCCAGCTGGCTTTGCAATCTCCTCCTTGGGCTCTAAACTCTTTGGTTTTTCCGCTGGCTCTTCAGATTCTTCCTTGGTTTTAGGCTCTTCCTTAATCGTTAGCTCCTCCTCAGCGAGTGGATCACTCTTGGAGTTATCCTTGGGTTCCTCCTTCGTTTTAACTGCCGATTTGACTGCTTTAACTGTTTGTGGCTCCTCCTCCTCCTCTTCCTTCTCCTCCTCACGAGGCACCTCTTCAGTTTTGAGTGGATCTTCTTTGATATGCTGCTTACTTTCAACGACCGGCTTTTCTTTGGGGCCACCCCTGGTGCGCTTGGGCTGCGGCAGTTCCGAATAGACAACTGCGGCCCCACCGCGCCTTCCAGAGCGTCGTCCCAAGGTTTCGGCTGGTGGTGGCGTATCCTCCTTAGCAGCTGGTGGTGTGGCCTGCTTGACCAGCGGCGCCTCCTTTTTAACAGATGGTGGTGTCGCTTGCTTACCAGGAGGAGTTGTTTCTTTTTTGACAGAAAGCGTTTCCTGCATGACAGGAGCAGCTGCTGCTGGCTTCACGGGAGGAGTTCCAACTTGCTTCACGGGAGCTGGTGCAGCCTGCTTGACGGGTGGAGGTGATACTTGCTTCACGGATGGAGGTGTTGCTTGCTTCACGGGAGGCGGTGTTGCCTGCTTCACGGGTGGAGGTGTTGCCTCCTTGACGGGAGGAGGTGTTGTTTGCTTCACGGGTGGAGGTGCCGCTTGCTTGACGGGTGGAGGTGTCGCTTGCTTGACGGGTGGAGGTGTCGCTTGCTTCACGGGAGGCGGTGTTGCCTGCTTGACGGGTGGAGGTGTCGCTTGCTTGACGGGTGGAGGTGTCGCTTGCTTAACCGGCGGCTGTGGTGTCGACTGTTTCACTGGCTGTGACTCCTGAGGTACTGATGTGGGCGGTTCCTCCTCTAGATATTGCTGATCATTGTTGCGCTTGAGTTTCTCGCTAGTTGCGGGCAACTCTTCGCCAGCGCTGGCCTCCTTGGACTCCTTGGCTTCCTCGCTGCTGCGCCGTTTGCGTTGCAGTGTGGACTCCAAGCCTGGGTTAGTAGGCGCCGGAGATACAACTGTTTCGCTGTTGGTGCGTTTTCTGGGTATGGCCTCCTCGTCGCTCTCCTCCTGACGGATTTGAGTAAGCAAATTCTTTTTCAGTGGCTTCGTAATCGGCGACTTTTTGGGCGGTGTAAAGGGCACTGGCTCGACTTTTGCTGCTGCCGGCGGCGTGACCTCACTGACTGGCCGCGTCGTCGTTGTCGTAGGCGCCGGATGAGGCGTTGGCGGCGCCTTCTGCTCGGGCAGCTCTTCTTTTGGCTTTTCTGGCGTCTTCTTCAATTTCTTCTCAATGATTTCGGCCAGCGTAGGCTTTTGCTTAATCGGATTGGGCTTCTCCAGATGACGTTTGGGCGCAATGATCTTGCGGCGACTGCGCGCATCTTCCTCGCCGCTCGAGGAGGTGGTCTCCTCGATTTGTGTTTTCTGCGCTTCCACCTTGCGTCGCACCTCAACGTTGGTAATCTTCGGGCGCATCTTAAAGCGCTTACCGCCAATATCCAAATCGTCGTCGTTGTCCAAGGCATCCAAGTGTTGTTGCTGCTCATCCTCCGGCTGAAGCTCGCCATGCACATCCAGTTCGCTCTCGGATGTGGACTGACGCGCTGCGGGCGCTGCAAACTCGGCCAGACGACGCTTACGATTGGGCAACAGCATTAATTTTCTGTCCTGGCTTACGGGCGGGGCACTTGAGACCATAATTTCTGGCCTGCTGTCCTTGGATTCCTTGGCTTCACAGCTCTGCTCCAGGGATTTGTTTTCTACAGGCTTTTCAGGCTTGACGTTTTGATTATCTGTTGGGTGTACGACCCTCGAGGTGCTAGGCAATTCATTTTGTACTGTCTGCGTTAACTTTTTGTTGTTGCCACTCTCAGCAACCGGCTCATTAGCAGGTATTAATATATCAGAAGCAGCAGCAGCATTTACGTCGTCTTCTACGATTTTTGCGCCATTTGCAGCTGGCTCAACAGATTCGCTGATAATTGCAACTGCTGTTGCCTGCAGTGGCTCATTTTGTTCGTTTGTTTTTGTTTCTTTAGCTGGTTCAGCTGCAGGTTCTGCGTGCTTTTCAGCTGCCGTTGCTTCCTTAATGGGTTTAGGGGCTTCTTCTTTGTCAGCTTTCGTTTTAATATCTTCATCAGTTTTTTCAGCTACAGTTTGAAGTTTCTTTCTGGACTCCAATTCATCTGCCTCGTTAGTTGTTTCAGTTTTAATGCTTTCCTTAACTATTTCCAGCGCTTCGTCTGGCGTTTCTATTAGCCGCACCTTGTACACTTGTTCGACGTTTTCTTCGGATTCAGGCTTTTCCTCATTTTGTTCATTTGAGATTTCTTGTGTTTCACTCGGCTTTTCAGTCGCAATTTCGACTGGCTTTTCCGTGGGTTCTGCTCCTGCATCCTTTTCTTCAGCTACACATTTATCACTTTCAGAGCTAGGCTGGGGCTTTGTTTCCAGCTCTTGCTGCTGTTCCGGTGACTCATTTCCATTGAGCAGTGGAGCCACGTTCTTTTCATTTTCTGCCGGCTTTAGGCTCTCTCCATTGGTTTTCTCGGGCTCTGTCTCTGGCTCTTGCTCTGGCTCGCCTATGCTATCGAATATGCTCCGTTTAGCTTCCTGCTTTGGCGTCTGTTTGATGGGACTTAGTTTAAGGCAGCCTGGCTCGCCGAAAAAGAAGGTCGCCTTTGGCTCGGTCTTTGATGCGGGCTCCTCCTCGGCATTGGCTTCCGTATTGCCATTGCCAACCAGGCATTCAGCGCCGCTGCCTGAGCCGAGCACGTGGTAGAGTGGTTCAACGATTGTCTCGCCCACAGGCGCATCCAATTCCTCATTAGCTGCAAAGTCGCTAAGAAACTGTACATCATCTGGCAATGCCTGACAGTCGCGACCGGCTCCCTGGCCGCGAACTATTAACGTGGGCTCTTCAATGGCTTCGCCGACTTCATCATCTTCGTCATCATCATCGTCGTCATCTTCATCATTTTCATCGTCTTCGTTAAATTTTCGCTCGTTCTCATCCTCGTCAGCAGCAGCACTATCAAGGGATTCTTCTTCCCCATCAAGCGATTCCTCCTCCTCCTCGCCCTCATCCAGCTCCGAGTCTTCCGAATCGACTTCGTTGTCATCTTCGGATTTAGTGCTCTCATAGCGACTGGGCTTCTTAATACGTTTTGTGTCCAACAGTGTGGGTCGCTGCTTCTTATGCTGTTCCTCCGACGCCAACGGTGGACTACCGTCCGAATCCTCCAACGGCCGTTTCTTAGCCGGCGCTGGCGAGCCACCCAGCTTGGCCTGTGTTATAAGCAGCGGCTGCAATGGATTGTTGGGTAATTAGAGTATTTTGGTAAATCTTAGCTTATATACTCACCTTGACCTTCTTGGGCTTCAGCTCCGGTTCCGATTGCTCCTGCTGCTGCTGTTCCTCGGGCGTGCGCAGCTTGATCTTCAAGTTGGGCACCTTTGCCTCGTGCGAATCATCATCCTGTTCAGACCGCTGTTCTCCGGTTGCAGCTGGCGGCGGTGCATTGTGACTGCTACTGCTGCTGCTTGTGGTATCCTCATCTGCCTCGCCGATATCCTTGGAGGGTAGCACCACCTCGTTGCCGCGCAGGCGTGCAATTAAATTCACAAATTCGTCTCGATTGGTGGCCACCACCTGCCATATCTCCTCGTCCAAATGCTCCTGATAAATGCGCAAATTGCAGTCGCCATCCTGTGTTAGCCAGTAGGCGTGGCCCAAACGATCACGCCCTATTGGTTGTGCACGCAATGTGCTCGCATTTTGCGTCAGAATATTCGCACGAAATTTGGCATTACGCTCGAATTGACTCTCGAGCAGTTCCTGAAACCGAAGAATTAAAGGATTAATATGAAACTTTTCAATTGAAAAAGAGAAATTAATTGGCCAAGTGCCTCTCCCGTCGTTATACTCACACGTAGGATACGCAGCTTGACCTTCAGGCTGGAGTTGCGATAGCCGAATCGCTCAATCTCCCAGGCATCCTGCAGGGAGTAGCCGAAACAGAATTTGCTCACCGATGATTCCCAACTTTTTTCGTGCACCGTTTTGCGTGTTTTACGCAACAGCTTAATGTGCAGATCGCGCAGTTCGGCCACTGAAAGAGAAAAACATTGTATGTGTGCGCAAAGTTAATCGAAATGTTTTGATTGTTGTTATTGTTTTTGTTTTCTTTTTCAGCTGCATTTTTTACGGTCTCCGCTTTGCTCCATACCAAACAATAATACAAACAAGCGAGCATTCCTCTCTCTCTCTCTCGCTATCATTCGCGCACACACACGCGCATACACTACTCGCACAGTTGCATACATATGCACGCACATACATACATACACACGTACCTTCATCGTTGTTTGTCAACCACTCCTGCAAATGCTTGAAATTTGGCAAAGCCAAGCCCAAATCTTTGGCAAATTTTTGCAAAAATGCACAAATTACCGCAAAATCTGGATCGTTTGCGCATGAATGTAGCGTTGTGGTTAATGCATCGTCATCTTTATCTTTACATTCTTCTTTACATTCAGCCGTAGCTGAAGACGCCGCCATTTTTCATGCGTCTGCTGAAAAAATGTGTAAGGCCCTCAAAATCTTGTAAACTACACTTGCAAAATAGCAACAATGGTACAAAGAACGCACAGCATTTGTTTAATCTTCAAGTACACTTAATGCACAGAGTTTTATTGCACGAATTAAGCATAATTTTAATTACTTTTATACTATTACTTTATTTTTCGACGCATGAGAACCGATAGGCGACCGATAAACTGTGGTGGTCGGACAATTTGCCCACTCTAGTGATGAGCAAACTTAACTCACTTAACGAAACTACTCGATTGGTGCTGGATAGCTCAATTATGCATTAGTATATTAACATTTGTTTGAAAATGTAACAGAAGCAAATAAGAAGAGCGTAGAAAAACAACAAAGACGGACAAAAACAAGGTTGAAAATCGAATTTGTAGCTTAACATTTAAAAAATCAACATACAGTGTTATCCCTTTGTGTATTTTTGCGTTTTTGAATGTGAAAAGAGCATTGAATAATTAAATTAAAGTCGAATTAAAGCAAACGAAAAAAAAAAACGCAAGTGAAAGTGTGTGAAATACGATATATAACATTGATAAAACAGCTGTAACAGATTGCTAAAATGGCAGCATATCAAATGAATTTTAACCAGGATTTTACGTAAGTTACAACAAATTAAATACCATATATCTGCCCCCAAGAACACCCATAGACATATTCAAAAGCATTCGTGGATACAATAAAGGTCATTGTGGCGAAAAAAATGCAGCAAAAAATCTCTCAGATACACCCAACGACAAACGAGACAAGTAAACAGCGTAACAGCTGCTGGGAGCGGGGGCGGTGAAGGGAGCGGAAACAATGGCAGCTAATAGCTGAACTGTAACAGAGCCTATCAGCATAAGTGTGTGTGTGTGTGTGTGTGTGTATGTGTGTGAATGTGTATGCGAGCGTGTATTCGCGTCGTTTTGCTTATTAGAACATGCAAACAACCAGTTCTAATAAGAATGACATGCATACATTTATTATGAAATATAGGTAATGGCAAACAAGTCAAGAACACTAGTCAACACAGTTAATCACCAAATTAGCTACTAGAAACTGCTTATGATTATTTGTTTATGTTTTTTTCTTATCGAATTGGGTCCATTTAAGCCAAAGTAAATCTGACATCATCTTAACATTTACAAAAAATGTTAAATCTCAAATTGTCTGTTTTTCTAGACAGTGTAATAAGCTTGAATGCACCAATACACCCACACAAGCATACACACATACTGTAAATGCGCAACAGCTGATGCTGTCTTCTTTTAATGTATTTTTTCATTTGTTTTGTTGCTGCTGCCTTTGTGACTTGCAAACTGAATAAACTTGTTTAATTAGTTAGAAATTTGTTGTTGTATTTTAAAGATTGTTTATTTTTGCTCAGCTGATGTCATATTGAGGTTAGCTTACTGGCAAAACCACCGTTACTTGCTGAAAACAAACTATTAGTCTTCTCTCCCGTTCTCTCTCTTTCTCACTCTCTCTATGCTCTGTCCCCGGGTAAAGTGCAAGTGACGCACACAGAAGCAGCAACAACAAAAACAATCAATATATTGCTGCTTATTGCGAAAATCCGAAAAAGAAAACACTTAAAGCATGTATGTATGTATGTGGATGGCACACATACACATATGCGTACATACATACATTAACGAACGCAATTATACGAGGCACACCAACAAACCTGATAGTCGCGCGTCATAAAGCGAGAACAAAGAGCTCAAGCAGTGCGAAAGAGATGGCATGCAAACGCTTTCTAATCAGAACAAATCAATTAGCTTTTAAAAGCGCGACGCGGGTGAATGCACCGTACAAAAAAAACCAATTAGACATTTCCCTTGCATTTGATTGTCAAGTTCAAGGGCAAAGGTGCAGGGGGGGTTGAGGCTGATAACGACTAGGCATAAAAATACGTGTTGCGAAGCTGCCATTGTCCACGGGCCACGAATAGTGCAGTTTAGCATTTCATAATATTTTCGTTTTCATATTTTTGTTTACACCAGCTGTTTACGCGGTTTGCCGTTTCGCTTTTTTTTGCATGTTTTTTATATACCCTGTTTATACTCTATCTGAAGTGTATTTAGGTTGTGAGACAGTTTGTAACTAAACTTAGATTTGATAAGTTAATGAATTTCTTTCTTACATAAGCAGAGTATTTAAGCTTCGGCATGCCAAAAAACAAATTTGCTTTCTTTTGCCTTTAATGCGAATGAACCTGCCCGTGCACTTTTGGCAGAGCTTTTAATTTATGAGTTGATTGTGTTTTTATCATGCATTTTGCGGCTGTGATTCGAGTGCGTCATTTCACAATTTTACACAAATATTATTGTTGATGATGTGTAATACCAAGCTTTAGTTAGTTGTTAGTAAACAACACACAAGAGACGCGCGCAAAAAATAAAAACAAACCGCAAACAAGGCCGTCGTGTTATCGGTTTTGCAAAAGGGGTCTGGGTCTCATTCAGCTGAGTGTGACCTTGAGCCCCTTTTGCGTCGACGCCTTTTGTCGAGAAACTAGTTTTGATTCCAAAAAACGATGCAAAAAAACTAAGAAACCTCGAGAACAGCATATCGTCTGAGCCGAAACACACACGTGTTGCGCTCAGCATGAGATTAGTTGCTCTCGTATAAAGAAACGTGCCTAAAATATAATTTGACATAAATATTAAGCGCAAATGTTTCCATGGCCAGCAACGGTTGTGCATAATATTAAGTGAAAAAAAAAACAATAAAACAAATCAAAAGCTTTTTGTATCTGAATTCAAAGTGAGCGCTCTTGCGAACGCTTTGCAACACTGTCGCCGCTGACTGAGTGTGGCAGTGTTAGACACAAAATAAATACCAAAAATATAAATACCAAATCGCAGCAAGCGCACGCAAAACATAAACAACAACAAAGCAAACTGCATTTGACATTGAAAACGCGGAAATTGGAAAATAATTGGATAATTAAATAGCTGAAGGGTGTGAAAAATCAATCACTACATGCAATGGAGCAGCGCGCCAATTTCCTAGCCCTCACGCTGCTGGATGCACTCGAGGACGAGAACGAATCGGATATATTCTCCATGCTGGACCGAAACCCCATCAATGCCGGAGTTGTGCCCTGCGAGCGGGGAATCGCCCCGCTGCACTATGTGTGCGGCATGCCGAACGAGCAGCTGGCCGTGCGCATACTGGAACGCTTCCTTGCCAGCGATCAGCTGGACGTGAATGTGCGCTGCGATGGCAACATGACGGCGCTGCACATAGCCGCGATCTATGGCCGTGTGGAGCTGGTGCGTCTGCTGCTGGAGCACGGCGCCCGGCCGGATCTCGAGGACGATGAGCACAAGCTGGCCGTGCACTATGCCATTGACGAGTGCCACTTCGAGGTGCTGCAGTTGATGCGCGACCACATCCTCAGGGAAAAGCAGGCGCAGAAGCTGAAACAGCAGCTTTCGACGCCCAAGTCGGGCATCAAGTACAACCATGACGTTACCTCGCCCTACTACATCAATATAACGCACAGGCGTGGCAGGCCGCAGCCCAAGTTTCCAGATATCGCGGACCCGGAGGAGTCGGTGAATCTGTTTACGCTCACACGCGATCATCTGGCGGAGCTGACGCACAGCCAGGAGGAGGCGTCCTGTGGGCGACGCACACTGATCGAAAGCTGGCGCGACAAGGTGGAGCGTTCACGTGCTCGCAAATCGCTGCTGCAGACGGAGCACGTTGAGACGCTGGTGGATCAGGCCATTGCCCAGCCTGACTTTAGCTTCGAGGAGCAGGTGCAGCAGGCGTTGCGCGAGGAAGATATGCAGCGGGCGCATCAGGAACAAGCGGCGACAGCTGAAGGCAGCAGCGCCGCCTTTGGTCAGCTTGTGGAGCAAGTGGCGCAGGCCTGCGTCCTGGAACAGAGCTTCCATACGGCGCCGGATGAGCCAGCGCCAGATAAGTCCTACTATCTGCAAATGACCGAAGCCTATGTGCACACGGACGACGAGAATGGACTCGTCTTCTATGAAACCAAGCTGCTGCAGAATGTGCCCAAAAAGTCGCCCACCAAATCCCAACAGCAGCAGCTCGCGCCGCCGCCAGCCAATGTGCAGCTGGACAGCAGCGCCAGCACAAATGTGAGCCTGCCGCTGGACTACGAGACGGACGCACTGCGTGCGGAACTGACACAGCTGGGCGCCCCGCCCGTTGGCCCCATCACGCACACCACCAAGCGGCTGTACATCAAGCAGTTGATCAAGTACAAGCGGAACACTGCCGCTTTGCTGGCGGCGCAGCGGCACGCGAAGGCGGCGCAGATCAAGTACTCCGTGGAGCTGCATCACACGCTGCGCTCGCGGGCAGACTTCGAGCATATCGAGCGGTATATGGCGCATGAGTGTGCTTCGGCGGCGCACTTTGCCACAGCTGCGGCAGGTGGCCGGCAGCTGCGCGAGGGTCATCTGAAGCAGAGCTTCATTTATATGTTAATTGATCCGCGCATCTCGAGGAATTTGCCGGGCGAGCGCAGCTTTCTTGATCCGCTCAGCATTTGGTCGCGTTTTCTGGATGCCATTTTCTATGTGGGCAAGGGCAAATCCTCCCGGCCATATGCCCATCTCTATGATGCAATGCGTCAGCATACGCGCGCCCACCTGCAGCAGCCGATGACGGGAAAGAAGCGCGGCGGACGCTGCCTGCTAATGCCGGAGATTTTCAAATCGCCGCCGCCGCCGGGCAAGGCTGGCAGCAAGAAGTTGCAGCGCATCCTGGACATCTGGCAGCATGGCAGCGGCGTCGTGTGCTTGCATGTTTTCCACAATATTCTGCCCACAGATGCGTACACGCGCGAGGCATCCATCATAGACGCCCTCGGTCTCACGCATTTGACGAACTTGAAGCGCGGGGATTACTATGGGCCGGCCCAGATCTGGACCATGAAGCAGAAGAAGCAGCTGGGAATCGCTTTGCTGCACAAGGCCATGCACATCTACTTGGCGGAGGGCGAATCCCAGTTGTCGCCCAGTGATTTAATTTAGGAATTTTTAGCAATAAGTACCAAGTACAAAGTGTAGAGGTGCGGCAAAGCAATCTTATAGAAGGGAGAGGAGGAAGAAGGGGGGAGGAGAGGGAGTGGGGAGGAAGATGGTGGTGAGAGAGATTGAAGGAGGGAGATAGAGGGGAAGATTAATAAAGAGAGGATTTTTATAGTTTTTTTATATGAAGTATGATAGTTAGTGGTGGGTTTTTAGATATATAAAGAGGGGCGTAGACGCGTGATTGAATTTTATTATTTATATATTAATTTGTGTGTGTGTGTGTGAGAGCGATATAAATAATTTTATTTGAAGGGACATAGTGGAAAGAAAGTATTTTATTTATATTGTGTGGTGATATGGAAGTAATTAATGATAAGAGGTCCCTAACGATTGAGAATGAGATTTTGAGTGGAATTTTGATTTTATTGAGAGAGATGTGAGATTGAGATTTAATTTGTGGGTATTTTTGTGTGGACTTAAGAAGTTAACGGTAATAGACAATATGAAGAAGAGAGTAGAGAGTGTAGTGTGAGGATAGGATGATTCTTTTTTTTTTATAAAGCAACTTCTTTTTTTCTTATACCCAGATCTCAGTTCAAAAATGTGAATAGCATAATTAAATAATAATCTCATTAGACAAATAAAGAAATTTCCTAAATAAGCACAACGCTGGTATTTACTTGTTTTTGGTATTTGGTATTTTTTGTCATGTATAGCTGTCACACTCTAGCACACGGCTGCTACTTGTTGCTGCTGCTTTTGTTGTAATTTTATTTTTATATTTAAGGTCAAACACTAATAAATAATGTGTTGTAAATGTTTACCTATTTGGCAACTTCAATTGCCTAATGCACAACTTTTTTTTGTATATACAATGAATGATTAATTGCTGCTTTACATGCTTTGCTGTGCTGCCAAACGATCATGTGCGAAGTTGTGCGAGTTCGAATGCCAATGCAGGCATATTGCTAAAATATTTTATTAAATATTTAAAAAATCAAATTCAATTTTTTCAATTTTATTTATTTAAAATGCCCAGTTTCACCCCTCATTTACATTCTGAAAAATGCATTTGAAGCAGCTGTCGCTGACCAACAACAACCCTCTCAAGTGCAATCTACCCTCCCCGCAGCGGTACCAACCCTTACTCTAAGCTTCAGGCATTAACAAAAACAACAAAGAGGGATGCAGTTGCCGGCAAAATACGCATAAGCAACAACAAAATGCAGCCCAAAAGCATGCTATACAGTTGGCAACAACAATACGATTCTCAGCTTGGTATATTTATGTGTACGTCACTTAGAATTCTCAACTGGTTGTAGCTGCGCGTGCATGGAGTAGTCGTTGCTTTGCAGTGTTAGGTTATCTTTGCGCAGAGGCGATATCGTAACCAATGAAGTTCTACTGAGGTGCGATTATTGCTAGTTGAAAACTTTAACCAATACCCCGCCATGGGGACGTGAAATACCGTCCACTACGGCAATTTTTGGAAGCCCGAGAGGGCTAATTAAATAATAAATACGAAGTTAGGTCGTAAAGCCACGTTTAACAGTAGACATCGATAGACATGATTCTTGATTTGGTTACACAAATGTCGAGATTGAATGTTGATAACCAAATTTGTTAATAAAATTAAGCTGCTCTTTAACATTCAGCTAGCTAAGCAACACTGTTTAGAACTTATATATATTATATTATATAACTTGAATGTTGAGTACTTTTTAAGAATTATAGTATTTTTTATATACTGAGTGTCCGTTTCTTACCGCCCGCAGTTCCCTGTCGGTGCTGAGCAGCGCTGGTCTGCGTTTGTACTCGATTGGAGGCCAGGACAAGGTCGAGGAGATCTTTGCCAAGGAGAACACAGAGCAAATACGGATTGTGGAACGGCTATTCAACAGTTCGCTGGTGGTGCTGGTCACTGCCCAGAAGCCCAACTGCCTGAAGATGCTGCACTTTAAGAAGAAACAGGACATTTGTAATTGCTTCTATCCGTCGGAGATACTGTGCGTCCGCATGAACCGCCAGCGTCTGATTGTCTGCCTGGCGGAGAGCATACACATACACGATATACGCGATATGAAGATCCTGCACTCGATTGAGAACATAGCGCCAAATGAACAGGGGCTGTGCGCGCTCTCGCTCAACTCCCATTTGGCGTTTCCCATCTGCCAGTCCAGCGGCGAGCTGCGCATCTTCAACGCCCACAAACTGCGCACGGGCATGACGATTAAGGCGCACGACACGCCCCTCTCGGCATTGACCTTCTCGCCCAGCGGCGCACTGCTGGCCACCGCATCCGAGCGCGGCACTGTGATACGCGTCTTCTGCGTGAAGAATGGCCAGCGGGTGCAAGAGTTCAGGCGCGGCGTTAAGCGCTGCGTGCGCATCGCATCTCTGGTATTTGCAGCGGGCGGTGACTATCTGTGCGCCTCCTCCAACACGGAGACGGTGCATGTCTTCAAGATCGATGCCCGGGCTGTGGAGGTGGCGGAGCTAAAGGCCATTGGTGAGTGTTAAGCCCTGAACAAAATCCATTCCAGAAAACTAACGGATTGGTTGTCTTACAGCTGAAGTGGCTGCCAAATCGGACAAGGAAGCGACGGCTACAACGACAGCGGCGACGACGTCGGCGACTACGACTCCGAGCGCGGCAGCTGCGGAGGCAGCAGCTGAGGAAGCGCCCGCAGCCACTGCAGCCAGCTGGGGCGGCATGTTCACCAAGGCGGTGTCTTCGCTGCTGCTGCCCGCCCAGGTGAGCGATGTGCTGGCCCAGGATCGCGCCTTTGCTACGGTCCAGCTGCCGCAGCCGGGTCTCAAGAACATCTGCGCGCTGACGCGTGTGCAAAAGGAGCTGCGTCTGCTGATTGCCTGCGAGGATGGATTCCTCTACATGCACGATTTCAATGCGGAGCGCGGTGGCGCCTGCAAGCTGCTGGCGGTGCACGATCTGCGCGGCATTCTGGAGGATGTCATTGAACTGCAGCTGAGCGAAAGCGTGCTGAAGACGCAATCAAAGACGCTGCCGGCCGCACTGCCTCAGCAATCGCTGACCATGCTGAAGAGCTGTGCGGCCAGTGTGCTCATCGAGAATCCAGATCCTGTGGCGGACAACAGCTATGCGGGCATATTGCGCGGCGAACAGGCGGATGCCATGTCCGGTGAGCTTAGAATATATCCAAACCTAGTCAAATGATCATATTTATTATATTTTCTAGATTCCGCCAAGTTTCGCAAGCTGTGCGATGCCATTGACACGCCCACAAAGCTGTACGATGAGCGCCAGTTCCCGCCCGTGGCCATTACGGCCAAGGATTGACGACCACGTCGGCACAGCCAAAAGGACATTGTGTTCCTGGACAAATCACAGTGTGATTAAAACCGCGCGCGCTCTCTGCATTTCTGAATATCCAAAAATATATTGAAAAATCTTCGAAAAAAACGTACCCAAAAAAATTTAGCAAAATATTTAAAGCAATTTAATTTAGTTATCACGAAATAATTTTAAACAAGCAAAAAAAAAACACAAAATACTCGAAAGAGAAAAATTACAAAAAAAAAGTATTTTAGTTATATGTAATTAATTTTTTATGCTCTGTAATATTTTTGTTTACGACAATTTGTATATAACTAAAACTCAAGTTTCTTCTTTTAAGAATTCCTCAGAATATCTCATTCCGTAAGTTCTGCTCTCTCCCTATCCCTTTCTATCTCTTTCTCTCACTTTTACTTTCCGTTTTCTCTTCATACTCAATTACGAAAACTTTGTATAATATAAATATTTATTAGTAGGCGACTTTTTTCTTTAAGTGTATAAGTTATAGTTCAAAAGAAGCTCAAAAATCCAAAAAAACGAAAAACAAAAAAAAGAAGTTGGAGAGAAAAATAATCAACTAAATGTACCTTAAACAATGAGCAACAAGAAACGTATTCAATTAGCTTTGCGAGTAAATATTATATGTGTAACAATAAATATTAATTAAATATTGAAAATATTTAAAAAAAAAAAGAGAAAAACTAAGTATTAAAAACAAATTTAAGTTTAAGAAGACGAAATATTCACAATATCGAAACAATTCGATTAGATCGATAAACAAGTACATATAACATGTTATACAATCTGAGATTCACAATCAATTAACTTCAAAGATGTTCGAAACCGAAAAACAAACAAACAAACAGCAAATTTCAATCAAGTCAATATGCCCAAAACGATCACAAATTAAAGACAAAACAAAAAAATATTTAAAATATTAAAAACTACAAAAAAACCGAATTCTGTACAAGTTATTTCAATGGGGGGCTATAATATAAACAATCATCATCATCAATTGGAAATTCATAATACTTTATAGGGTAGGTTTTTGACGGATTCCAAACAGTTTTTAGGCCATTTCGTTGTTTTGTTTATAAATCGTATGGAGTTTTTTAATAATTCAGAGTGATTTGTAAATGCATTTTTGGGTGTTTCTGATATTATGCAAGCTTAAATTTTCCCATTTGAGAAGCGAATTAAATTATATAAATATTGTATTTTACATTTATAGAGAAACTCCATTAACAAAATAACCAAATGGGCTAAAAACTCTTTGGCAAGGTTCAGTTGAGAACGGTTCAAACTTCATTGCTCAATTTGCTAGCTCGCTGGTTCAAAGTTGTCTCTTCTTCTTGGTTACGTTGATGATGATGGGGATGATGATGATGGTGATGATGATGATGATGGCGTCGTTCTGGTGGACGTTCCTCCTGCTCCTCCACCGGCGGTGTGTGTTCAATACTCATTTGTGTGGATTTATCAGATTTCCAACCGATTTCAATCGGAGGCGTTGAGGCCTTTTGAGATTTAAGCGAAAACATAGATCCAATCTTCTTAAGCCTACCCTGCACGGAGGAAGCCGCATCATGATCACCGGCGCTCTTTACACTCTTGCTGGATACGCCCAAAGACTTTGACGAACGCTTGGAACGCGTGGAATGCGACTTGGATTTTGATGAGGAGCTTGAAGACGTTGAGGATGAGCTGCTGGAGCCGACGCTGGCGTGCACCGGCTTGGTGGTAATCCAGATGCACAACGCAAACATCACCTCCGCCTTGAGTGCCTCCTTAAGCGAGATCTGTAACAGCAGCTTGGTCAATAGAAATGATTCATCAAGTGCACAAACAGCTTACCTTCTCTTCGATGGCCACCGTTTTGACGTTCCACAGAAACTCCGTGCAGCCCAGCACCATGGCTGCAAACAGACCCAAGCCCAACACCAGAAACACACCGCCGACATTCTCCAAGCCGAGCTCCGGCGTATCAGCGTTCCCTTCCTCGTCTCCCCCACAGCTGCCCCCACCGTGCATTTCCTTCCACCACTTTCTCTTCAGCTCAGACAGCACTCCCAGCTCACCCAGCTTTAAGACGGCGCCACTAATCTGCTTGCGATAGGGTGAATCTGTACAAGAATCGAAATTTTACCATTTGAACTCTGATAGGGCAAATTAACTTACTAAATGGCATCGCAATGCCATAACTCTTGTAGTCCAGCCAGCCGCCAATTTGCATTAGGTCACACTTACGCTCCACATTGTACTCCAGTGTGGTGGACTCCATTAGGAAAGCGTACCGATTTTTTCCTTTCTGCGATCAGAACAAGTTTATTATTTATTTTAAATGCTGAGATTACATACATACATAAATTACTTTAACTTTAACTTTAACAAAAAGTTCCACTTGTTTACTCTCTCAGAAAGCACGAGAGTTCAACATTCTGATGCTTTGTGTAATAAAATCAAATTTTTAAAGCAAACATACCAAGCCTTAGATACCCTTACCAAAATTAAAACCATGTGAAATACAATATTTCCAAAGCGTCGGGGCCAACCCCCTTAATAATTCATATTACTAATCAATCGAAAGGGAATTGCAGCTTGTGCATACACACATACACACATACACACGAGGATAAACTGTAAAATTCTCTTCTTCTGTCAGAATGTTAGCAAGTTGAGGACGCGCGCAAAACAGATTTGGCGGGACAAGCCGTGCACGCTTATTGTGTTTTTATAAATTCTAGCTATTTATTAATGTAGAACTGTGCCACATTTGTGATTTTAAGTTAAAAAAAAACGCCGTGCCCAAGTACGCATAAGAATGTGTTGCAAAGATCCCAATAAAAAAGTGTTGTGCGCGTTTTCGTAGCATGAAGTGTTTCATTTGCGTCTAACATACATACATATGTACACACATAGGTATATATGAATATACATATGTATGTATCTACCTAAATTTATTCTCGCTGGTAAGTGGTTTTATGGCTTAAACTTTGAAATATTAAAAAAATATTTATAAATCAATCAATTTTGAAAAAACACCTAATATTTGTATACTGAATATATTTACTAAGCATTACTTTAAGCAGATGCAATGTGACGTCACAGTCTATGATATTAAAGCGCTGAATTCCCATTCTGCGTGCAACCATTTTTATTCTCTTCATCTTTGCTTAACAATGGCTGACGATAGCGAGCTCGCAAATAAAGCAGCTGATATATTTGCCCCTTTCTTTTGCATGTAATCTCCTATGAGCCGCGCGCTCTTATCGCTTCGCTCTGTTTTGCTGTTTCTTTTTAACTTGACTTACTAGCTACGACTGGCAACGACAGAGAACGCGCTACTAAATCAGTATTTGTGTTCTTTTTATGCACGTATTTTATATATGGGCACGCATATATGAATAGGCTTAGCTTAGGCTAAGCCCTATAGCAAACGATCTTAACAGAAGGCGCAAGCAAAACCAGTTTCCATGTGCACAGTTGTTGTTGTTGCATGTTTTTTTTTTGTAAAGTGCCTTGTTGCTGACTTACCTGCACACGCTCCACCCCCTCGTCGTTGGTTTTAGTAAAAACTGATGGCCTCGCACTTTCCATGGCCGTCCACATGCGTTGATATGTGCTGAAATTGGAATCCCTGAAGAAGCCCATAGTGGAGCCGCCTAATAAGGCCCCATATTTGATCTTGTTCTGTGCAGCCAAATCTTCGGCATTGCTGATCGAGCTGGCTTGGCGGGAGTTGGTCAAGAAAGCAGCCAAGTTTGCTGTGTAGGAGTTCAACATCATGAGGGCAAAGAACCACCACATTCCGGTCACAAGGCGTGTTGATGCGGCCCTGTAAAAGTAGAGAAATTGTAGTTGTTTTCTTTGCAATTTATATTAAATGATATTTCTCACTTGGGCAATATATCGCAACCCTGACCCATAAGAGAGCCTATGGACAGCCACATTGTATTGCTCAAAAACCATATATTCTCTACCTCTTCCGGCTCCTTGCACGGATGTGGATTCTCCCAGTCATCCGGAGCCATGCGCGCCAACGCGAAGAGCAATAACGATATAAATAGATACGCAGATCCCATATAGATCCAAACATCCAGCGAGAAGGGCGATAGAAAAGAGAACAAATCTGTTGGTGGTATTGGTGGCTTTGAGAATAAAATACTTATGCCCAGATTCATGAAAGGCGGCGTAAAGTCTACCGCCTGGCGGCGGGATGAGGTCATGGTCAGATCACATATGCCCAGATCCGCGTTCTAGAAAGAGTTGAAAGTTAAGAAAGGAAAGGCGTCGTAGAATGCCCGTAAGTTTCTCATTAGATTCTCAGTTATATACTCACCCCGTCGATCAGCTGTCTCACGATGCCATCCCATGTTTGGGTGGCTTGGTTCAAGCTACCATATTTGCCGTCTGGCGACATCCGGAACTCATATTTGAAATTTAGCATGCGTGCAATATTGTCAATCAAATCCATGGAGTAGCCTTCGTAGCGGGCATTGCCCAGCAATATTTCGCCCTCTTCGGGCTCCCGCATGGTCAGGAAGGGCGCTCCAATGCGCGAGGAGACTATGAAGGTTTTGTTCGATAACTTTTGGCCCACACGCTTCTCGCTCTCTTCGTCATCGTTGAGCATATCCAAGCCATTGACCGGATCCCAGGTGGCCAGATCCAGGAAGCCGCCTGCATCGATCTCCATGAAGCGCAGACTAAAATAACTGCGATGTCCGTATTCGTTGAAATCTATGCGACCCGTAGCAACCTCCTCGGAGCGCTATAAGAACAGGTTATAGTTAAGTAGAGTTAGAGTTTTGATGGCTTCTTCTGGAGGTTCAATCGTACCGCTTTCATAAACTCTATGATGCGCCTGCCATGTGGCCAGGGCTTCTTGCGTTTGCATTCAACTTCCGGTGCAGTCAGCTCCTCCAATATGCCCAGCTCGGTGAGGCCTTTAGAGAAGAGCCAGACGGCATCGTTAACCAATATCATCTGCGTTTTCACCTGTGTGGGCAGCACTTTAAAATAGCGTCCTTCACGTTTCTCGCGCTCCTCCCAGTCATGAACGACGTTCTTGATGTGATAGTCTGTGGGATCCATCAGGCGAACTGTTGTAATGTTTGCCTCCACGTTCAAAATGTCACCCAGTTCCAATGTGTGCGTATCCAGCAGGGGTATAAAAACGCTCTGAAAAATAAAAAAAGCCTTTCTTCAAAGGAAAACTTATAGAGTTATCCTTACCTGATATTCGCCCAGCATTTTAAGCTCGTTGGCTTGCTCCAAAATTCTCAACAGATTTTCTGGTCCACAGTGCACTATGAGACAATTGTCGGTGGACAATTTAATTTCCTTTAGAAATGGCCTATGATCGTCGTCTGGGCCCAGTTGTCTAATCGTAGTCGGATTACTGCTCGGATCACCAATTTGTAGGACATCCTGCAGCTGTTGCAGCTCTGTGGAAAATCAATAGAAATAAACTTAGAAGGTTGAGTAACCGTTTTGACAACATATTCCACTTATTTTTCACTTAAATTCGTGGAATTGCCATTTAAGTGTCTTAGCTATACAACTACGTAGAGCTTTAAATTTGGGCTGTGGCTTGATCAGTTAGTGGGTTAGTTGGCTGCACTTACCCTTCTCCGATTCATAGATAATTGTATAGCTGCGCCAGCCGAAACTTTGAACGATTTCGGCAAATCCGCGCGCCAGTAGCAAATTATCGGGATGCACATTGAGCGTCATCGAGGAGAGTTCGTATTGCTGATTATGTGGCTCCCAGTCGTACACAATGTGCGGTATATCCAAAGTGTGGCAAATGGAGGCAATAATATCTAAAGAGATGCTGCAAGTGAGCCACGCGGAAGCACTTGAAGTCGCTGCATCGGATACTTGCCTGAACTGCCGCCCGTGCTGGGTCCAAATATGGCAATAACACCCTGCGAAATCAAATTACAAACTGCCAGCAAACAAGGTTAGGTATTTGGTTATTCACCTGACTATCTTGAGGCTTACCCGTTTTCTCGATTATAAAACTGTCCTCGGTATTGGCATAGACCACAATGGGCACCAGCTCTATATTGCGTTCCAGAATATTTGCCCGATCCACAGCTGTGCGAAAAGCTATTTCCGCCTCATCCTTATCCGATGTGAAAATGCTGCCTAGCAAAAAGTAGAAAATATTTGCGAACACTTTTAGCCAAATTCAACGCAAATGACCTAGTTTTCTATTTTTTTTTTACGAATTTCTTTTAGGAACTTACCCACCATAAACTGTTCCCTGGCTGTGGCCCAGTGCAGCAGCAGCAAGTATGAATAATATTTTAACCACATTTTATTGATATTTGGGCATTTCATTGGCGCATTTTAAGTTGATTTGTCTCTTACTGATGATGTAAAACTGGCTAAGAAAATGCAACAGAACGCAACTATGACGTTCGGAGGTCTGCAATACAATGAGCTACATTGCCCATACATATAGTATACAAAAAGCTGAAAATCTGAACTATGCTAATTTTAAAAGACGTCTAGCAGCATGAGACCATCCGAAATCTCTCAGAAGAATCGGGAGAAAGCGATCGAGAGAGCGCCCTCTGTTGTTTGTTGTGCTAAACATATTCTAAACAACAGGCGAGTGAAAAGAATATTCTTTGTTATAATATTTTTCTTGGGCTTTAGCCAGCGCATCGAGTACCTTTTACTAATCATCATAGGATTTTGTATACAATTGAATTTATAGTAGAAAATAATTCTATACCATCTTGCGCACAACATGATCGTAGAATATCATTGTGCCGTACTTTGGGGAGATTGCCATTGATCGGCGCATATTATTGGATAACGGATTGGGGGCCCCACCGACTGGTATAACTTTTTGATCTCCCTTATGCATAAACACCAGACCATAGCGTTGGTCGTGTAAGACCACAAAGTTATCGCTATTCGTATAGTTGAGCATATTAAACCGTGGATTACTGTAGCTCAGATGATGCGGCATCGGACGCAGGTAGTCGGTTCCATCATAAATGCCCGGCCAGTTCGAATGTGAGGTGGCATTGCGCGCCGCATTCATCCAGCTCATACCCAAGTCAATATAGCCCGATATTTCCGAACAATAGGAACTTGTATACATGGTAAAAACAATTGTCTGTTGGCATTTTGCATTAGTTTTTATAACATGCATGTATGCCTCCACTTACCGCCAACTTCTTGGAGAATATGGCCTCTTCGCGTCGCTTGAACTCAAGCAGCACTGGATCCTTATTGGTTGGCGACATAAATGTACTAAAGGGCTGAAGGCCCATTATTTTTGGTCTTGTCGCATGCATTGCCAAATTTTGACGCTTCCTGAATTCCAGTTCATCGTAAGGTATCTTCGTGGAGCGATATCCCAATTTGGCAAGGGAAGCGACCATTCTTGGATTGCCCAAATATCGAAAATCTTCTATGGTCGCAAACGAGTTTAGATAATCGAAATAGTTCTTAAAGTCCAGTACGCTAAAGTCAACTATTTTTTCGCCCATTTTTATGCTTTTCTACATGAACAGCTGTCAGCAGCATTCTGAAGAATTTTATGCGCAATGACTCACCTATTTTTTTTGCTTGGCTTTCGTGGTTTTATATTTTTTTTTATATTAAATATATATTTGTTGTAATGTTAAACAGAACGCGTAACATAACACCCCGAAGTTAATGATACTAAAATTCTAGTTAATTGAAATGCGAAACATCGAAGAAACATCGAAGCCTACTTTAACATACATAACTGAAAAGTAATCCCAACTCTGGGAGTATGTGAAGCTGCATATGGGGTAAAAATACCCAGAAGTACAACTAACATGGCAAAAAACATTTGGTGAAAAGATAAAATATACTTGGGGGAAAAAAATCACAAAAATTATCTGAATTAATCAAATAGTACGAATCGCGTATTAAAATATAAGGCAGTTGGGATTTATGCAGTTATGCATTCATATATGCATTAAAATATATATATATCTTTTGATTAACTAAATTCAAGAATATAATTATTTGTATACATGTATGTATGCATATACTGCACAAGTTGATCTTGAATATCTCGAGTTAATCTCTGCGTCTTCTCTCTGGCCTAGCAAGCCCTTTGGCGTATTCCCTTCTCAATCTAATATTGTTTGCTTCAATTTATAAACTAAAGGGCGTGTTCTTATTGCAAGTCCATTTAGTCTAAATAAAGAGTTTAACAAAAAGTTAGAGCCTGCTTTTAAAATATGCATAAAACATTTCTTACCAATGGGCAGCACGATAATGCTGGATTTCTTCAAGTCTTCGGGTCTTAACATATTCAGACCAGATAAACTTATTATGGACTCATCATATCGTCCAGTTTTTTTGTTTTACTGCTTAAATTGCATTTTGTATTATTGATCCTTCAGTTGGGAACGGTGCGTTCGGGGGGATTGGATTGGATTCGCCTACAATAAAATCAAAATGTCAAGCAAGTAGGTTGTTGGACTGTCATTGTATTTGAATGATATCGATACTTTGATGACCATTTTAAGTGTTTCGGTTATTGTGTTAATGTGTTCGATGTGTTTTGCTTGAAAAAGCAAGGCAATCTTATTGAATAATTTAAAGAGAAATTTGATTTACAGCTTTGTTGTCTTTTGAATTCGCCTTACGACCTCTCAACTGCTCAACCATGGAACTTTAAACGAATTTAAAACCGATAGCAAGCTTTTTTTTACTATTTCACGGCAGCGAGAAGAATAAAATAAATAACACAATAAGAGAATACGCTGTAGAGTTGCCAAATGAACGAAAAATTATCGAATTATTCGAGGGATGCGCAACTATCGGAAGCAAAAGTCAAAAGACCCAGCGGGTGGTAAAATGTGAGCAAAAGAATGCAAGAAAAATATAAAAAAATTATATACGTACATAGATGTTCAATAAAGTTAAAGGTCTGAAATCTCCGATTCTTTATTCAATGCACTTTAAACTTATTTTTAAAAAGATGTGCACACCAAGATGGGAATATTATAACTTTTCACTGACGTGTACTTAGTGGAAAGCCCAACATATTCCAGAAAAAAGTAGCCAGAGTTGAATATATAGCGGACTAGCTGCGGATGTAAAATTGCTACCAAGTCCAACGCCCTTCAAGCAGGTGGTCATATCCTGGTTGGGCATATAACCATGAATACAGGCGCACTTCATCGCCTGTGGTAGACAAATTGAAGCGCCAATATGTTCGCATTGCGTATTGTTGCTGCAGCTAGAATCTATACATGGATGTTGGACATTAGTTGGAGTACTTGAAGGATGCTTTTGTCGCAGATACTCACCCAGGAGCCCCAGGCAATTGCCCTGGTGGTGCTCAAACCCTTCTTTGCATACGCAGCGCTTTTGCGACAAGTCACAGACGGCAAACGGGTCCCGCTGACATTGGTCCGACAGCTCACAGTCTTCACCCACGTCCACCTGGTGCGGCGGAGATAAGCCATCTAAGCTCTTGAGCAGCAAACCAAATAATGCCAGCAAAAGTAGTTTTATTTGCATTATAAGCCTATCTTTTATTGTTAACCAAACAAAGAAGAGTCACATGCCAACAAGACTCGGATTACAGACCAACACGCACACAAACCCTTGAAGAAATACAACTTAGCGCGACAAGCGCTCTGATCTACTTATTGTTTTTTGTCTCTACCTTATATTTTGTAGGCAACTCTTTTTTTATCGATCTGGCCATATTCGTCTGTCCGTTAATAAACCAATTTCCCTATTGTGAATAATGTGCACTGTGAATAGTACCTTTGCATTGATGATGGTGTGGCTGTTGAGTAGGGGCGGTGGCAAATGAAGTGGCATATCGCGAGTTCGAGCCCTACCGAGGAAACAGTTCCTTTTATTTTTGATTTTTTTTTGGATGGTGTGGATATTGTGTAGGCACGGCGGCAAGTAGTGCCGTTAGTTGCGAGTTCGAACCCTGCCAAGGGAACTTCTTTTTTTTTTTATTTATCTTTATTACTAAAAACGAGCGCGTAGCGCGAGCTGCATTTGGTGTTGGATTAGGAGAGTTGGATTAGAGGAGTATCCCCTAGACGGGAGCTCCCGACTTGAACCTCTTACTTGATTCTTGTTATTTGTAAGGGGCATTCAAATGTATGGACGATACCCGCCTTAGTGATTATACTACAATATCTCCTTTATTATATATTTCTTATGCTATCCCATTTAAAGCAAATACCAACCTTGGGTGCTCATCTAAATAAGGATCTCATTTTGACCCCCTGTTTCCCACACACAAGCTTCATCTCTGTCTTGTGGCCATTTTGTTTGTATTAATTAATGGATATCCGTCAAAATTAAACTTGAAACATCAAATGCGCGATCTCAGACAAATTTCGAGATCAATAAAGGCTGCCAAGATCGAGCAACAGCAAGAGCATCACAATATTTGGCACACAATATGAAAAGCCGCTGACAAACATAATTATGGCTGTATACAAAAAAGAAAATCAACAAAAAATTACTAAACAAATAAATAAAATTGAGAGCCAAGTGAAACCGGCAAGGCATACCGGACTGGATGCCGCCTACGTCATCACGCTATAAATATATGGCACATGGCCCCATGACACACGGCAGTTCCCCAAGAGCAGCACACACTGAGAATTCTCGCAGAATACATAGACCAGAGGAGAATTCGAAAGATTGCCAGCGGAAGAGCAGACACAGTTGGGCCGAGCGGTCAGTGTGCGTGCTTAGCGCTCCACGACTGGATGCCTGCGGTCGCTTGGAGCAACATCTGAAAATATAATAAAACAATAAAACAACAATTTTAAATTTCTTGAAATTTTACGTAATTTTGTAGAGGTGTGTGCGTGAGTGTGTGTGTATATGTACTTACTACAAATGTACATATAGCTAAAAAGTGAACAACGAAATGGCCGCTGCATTTAGAAAATTCAATTAGAGCGCGTTTAAGCAGAACATTTTTTGTTGCTTTTATTTTGTTTTTTGTTGGAGAAAAATGCATTTGTATCCAGCTTACATTTACTTGGTGTTATTTTTAAAATATGCCCCCGCCATTGCCGCTGAGGGACACACTAAAATCACAGTGGGTACGTTTCAGTTAACATAGGAAAAACAAAAACAAGATAACAAACAACAAGATTTTCTTGTAGGTGCTATTTTCTATGAAAATGAAAAGGAAATCGAAATGAGTTTCGATCAGGCCTTTCGCGAGGTCAACAACTTAAAGTTCTCCGATCTTCAGTTTCTGACGATCAAACGTTATATGCCCACCAACGATAGTTTCCAGCTGCAACAGATCGGTAAGTGTAACCCCTTCATATACAATTTTACTCAGTACTCTGATCTAGGTCACATTTTCCGTATAGCTTGTGAGCTGATTTTCAATGGCGTCGCGGCCATTTTCGGACCAAGTTCAAAGGCATCTAGTGGTACGTAATGCTCGTGCTCTTTGTTCATTGATCAACTGTGCTGTGTTAATTGTATTTTGTAATCGCTTGTAACATTTCTTGTTTCGTTCAGATATTGTAGCGCAAATCGCAAACACGACCGGCATTCCACACATTGAATACGATTGGAAACTCGAGGCTACGCGTCAGGAGCATTTGAATCACCAAATGACGGTTAATGTGGCGCCCTCCTTATCCGCACTGTCGCGTGCCTATTTCGAGATAATCAAAACCAACTATGAGTGGCGCACATTTACCCTAATCTATGAAACGCCAGAGGGTAAGTTTGTCCAGAGACATTTCTGTTTTAGCTGCAACAGGTCTTGGACTATCAAGTAGGCTATAGTTTGGATCTAGTCTGTAGACATTATTTTCTTTGACCACAAAACTCACCGTTTGTTTAATTCCAGGACTCGCTCGCTTACAAGACCTTATGAACATACACGCCCTGAACACGGACTATCTTAAGTTGCGTAATCTAGCCGATTATGCAGAGGATTATCGCGTCTTATGGAAGGAGGCAGATGAAACATTTCATGAACATCGCATTATTTTGGACTGTGAACCAAAATCGTTGAAGGAACTGCTGAAAATCTCCGTAGATTTCAAGCTTCAAGGGCCTTTTCGAGTAAATATTTACAATTTGCTACTATTTCAGCGAGTCTAAAGAATCTTAACTTACAGAACTGGTTTCTCACCCATCTGGATACGCACAGTTCGGGCTTGAAGGATATTTATAATGAAGACTTCAAGGCGAACATAACATCGGTACGCTTGAAAATTGTCGATCCCAATCCCTATGAACGCAAGAAGACGCGCATCACCAAAGTGGATGTGAGTAGCGCCTATTAAAATGAAGATTTGCGTATCGCTTTACCAAATATTTTCCCAACTGTGTAGCAAATACTTGGCAGCCAAATGATGTTGCCCGTACTTATCTATGATGCGGTTGTCCTGTTCGCCAACTCGGCGCGCAATGTGATCGCTTCCATGGAACAGTTTTATCCACCCAACATCCACTGTGGCTTGGGCTACGGAAACACCTGGATAATGGGCGGCAATATAGTGCACGAAATGAAAACCATATCGGAGGATGATGTTGAGCCGCATTTCAAAACCGAGAACATGAAAATTAATGAGTATGGACAGCGTACACATTTCAATCTGGAGATCTATAAGCCCACGGTTAATGAACCCTTGATGGTCTGGACGCCAGATAATGGCATTAAAGTACGTCGTCTGAATCCGGAGCTGGAAAGCTCGGCAGCCACGCCGGATTTTTCGGTGCAGCGCAAGGTCTACACGGTGGTGACACACCATGAGGAGCCGTACTTTATGATGAAGTAGGTTTAACTGGCATATTATTTGACAAACATGTTCTATTTGGCCTTATTTGCAGGCAAGATCACGAGAACTATAGGGGACAGGAAAAATATGAGGGCTATGCCGTCGATCTGATTAGGAAGCTGTCCGAACTTATGGAGTTCGATTATGAGTTCATGATTGTCAATGGCAATGGAAAATATAATCCTGAGACCAAGCAATGGGATGGCATTATACGCAAGCTCATAGATCATGTGAGTTGTGCTTTTCTCAACCTGATTTTTATATATATATGTATATGTTTTAGCATGCACAAATTGGTGTCTGTGACCTGACGATTACCCAGCTGCGCCGTTCGGCAGTGGATTTTACGGTTCCCTTCATGCAGCTGGGCATTAGCATATTGCATTACAAGAGTCCGCCGGAACAGAAGAATCCATTTGCTTTCTTGGAGCCCTTTGCGCCAGAGGTCTGGATCTATATGATATTTGCGCAGCTCGTGATGACGTTGGCCTTTGTGCTGATTGCCAGGTGAGCTGCAATTGTTGTTGATTCTCTATCTGGTTTTAATTGAAAATAACTTTTACTCAGACTATCCTATCGCGAATGGATGCCCCCAAATCCGGCTATCGTCGATCCAGATGAGCTGGAGAATATATGGAATGTGAATAACAGCTGCTGGCTTATGGTGGGCTCTATTATGCAACAGGGCTGCGATATCTTGCCCAGGTTTGATATGCAGGAAAGGAATTCGACACAAATTTAAAACTCTTGTGTATTCTAGGGGTCCACACATGCGCATTTTAACTGGCATGTGGTGGTTCTTCGCATTAATGATGCTCAGCACTTACACAGCCAATTTGGCTGCCTTTTTGACCAGCAACAAGTGGCAGAGCACCATCAAGAGTTTGCAGGATCTGATTGAACAGGACGACGTCAAGTTTGGCAGCATGCGAGGCGGCAGCACCTCGTTATTCTTCTCGGAATCGAACGACACGGACTATCAGCGTGCCTGGAACCAAATGAAAGGCTTCAATCCCTCTGCATTTACCAGCAACAACAAGGAGGGCGTCGATCGTGTACGCAAGGAGAAGGGCAACTATGCCTTCCTCATGGAAACCACCAGCATGACCTACAACATTGAACGCCACTGCGATTTGCGACAGATTGGCGGACAGATTGGTGAAAAGCATTACGGCCTGGCTGTGCCATTGGGTAAGCTTAGAGTTTACAAGTTGTATTAGCTATAAGCGAATATGTTAGTTAGTTTTAAAACCCTGTTGCAAATGTAGGTAGGTATCTCCGACCGTATACATATATACTTGGTTAGCTTTAACAGACGAGACGATGTTTGAGCGTGTTATAGAGCTGGGGACTTGACAATTTGAGCATAGGTCCTTTTAGGACCCTCGTACATCGAAGATGTATCAAATCATCGATAACTTTTTCTTGAAACTGATAAGAATCTGTATTGAAATCATGTTCTTCTGAGCCTAACTCGAAGTTTATAGACGCTAAAGAAGCCAAATTCATTTTTATATTCTGTATAATATAATAATATATTCTGTTGTTATTCTCATCTATATAGTATGAATATATACTCTTTTTCAGGCGCCGATTATCGCACCAATTTGAGCGTTTCGATTCTACAGCTCAGCGAGAAGGGCGAGCTCTATAAGCTGAAGAACAAATGGTGGAAGAATCACAATGTCACCTGCGAATCATTTCACGAGGTAGATGGTGATGAGCTGTCCATTATAGAGCTGGGCGGTGTGTTTCTGGTACTGGTTGGTGGACTACTAACCGGCGTCATTTTGGGCATCTTTGAGTTTCTGTGGAATGTGCAGAATGTGGCTGTGGAAGAGCGTGTCACGCCCTGGCAGGCCTTAAAGGCCGAGCTGATGTTTGCCCTAAAGTTTTGGGTGCGCAAGAAGCCGATGCGCATCTCGAGCAGTAACAGCAGTGGCGGAGACAAATCCTCCAGACGCTCCTCGGCGTCCAGGCGCAGTTCCAAGGAAAAGACACGCAGCAAGACGGCCAGTTAGTGAATAAGTTGGAGAATTTAGTTCGTTTCTGGATTGCAATCGAGATGAATAAACCATTTTGTTTTCTTGAGAAATTCAGGCAAGATTGAGTAATGATTGTCTCGCGCACATCGCTTAGTATAAACATATATACACATATATATATATAGAATTTCTAGAGGGTGTTTTTTTTATTGGTCACCATATTTTTTTCATTTCTGATTTTTTACACACCCTACACAATTGGCTGCGTGGGCTTTTGGCACGCACTAATTGTGTTCACATTTGCTGCCATTTACTTGGCTCATTTCCAGCTGCAGCTCATGCCACAGTCCACATGGTCTAGAGTGTGAGGCGACTTGTCCATAAAACAAATGGCTCTTGGGCCTCCGCTGCGCCCCCCTTTTACGCCCAAGAGATGGCTGCTAAAATAAGCAGCACTCTCCCGGCGATCGCGGTGGTTGCTTCTTTCCAAAATAACACTTGCCTCAGTGCGTCGTGAGCAGCGCCCCCGACCAGGTCCCAGTTGGCATCAATAGGCTTCTCCTAGTGTTGTCGTCATCGCATGGAATCTTTTTTACGCATCATATTTTTCTGTCTTTCTTATATTTGATACTTATATATGGATAAAGTGAATTGTGAAGTGTTTTTTGTGCATCGCATTATATAAACGCCAAAAAGTAGTAACTATGAACGTATTTAGAGTTTGAAAACAAAACAAAACCATAAAGAATCATGCGAAATTGAGCTTAGCTTTTAAGACATGTTCCCACTAAAGTTCCTAGTTTTGGCCGCACTCGTCGCAGGCAGCGCCGCGAATACTGATAATGGATTGGTGATTAAAATAGGTAATATCAAAATGTTCATTTTCAAAATCTTAATAGTTTTGTATTCAAAATTCTCTGTTTGTATTTCCAAGGCGCCATTTTCTTTGATACCGAAATGGATCTGGCCGAGGCTTTTGATGCAGCCGTGGAAGAGGTAAATGCTTTGACAACAGACCTGAAACTGGAACCCATCAAGCACTATGTAACTGTCGATGATAGCATTGTGCTGCAGGATTTATGTGAGCATTATGAGCACACTTTATCAGATCATTGTGATATACTATACTATATTTTTGTCAGCTTGTGACTTGATTGGAAATGGTGTCGCTGCTATTTTGGGACCAAGTTCAAAGACAACCAGCGGTAAGTTTACTTTTGAGTTAAATTATTTTTAAACAAAAGCAGCGTCATAAAATTGTTGTTGTTGTTCTTGTCGTCTGATTGTCGTAATTCTCAAATACTAGACCGTAGCAGATTGCTCTTAAAACAAAAAAAGAAGAGAGAAACACAGAGAACGAGCGTGGGAGAGTGGGAGACACATTGAGAGTGATCGCGGGAGAGCAGTTTTTGGCAGAGCTGCTGCTATAGTTTCTCAGTATATGCCCTCTAGCCTCGTTAATGATTCTTGATGTTTCGCATTAAATTGGCCAAACAAACATTAGAGCCAAATATTTTTGCAGTAAATAAACGAAGGCATATACTATGCTCGATGCCAAATAGAACACTTACGAGTGTTTTTTTGGCCTGTTTCCAAATAAATATGTTCGTTTATTGCGTTTATTTTGCTCGGCACTTCATTGTGTGTTTTGTTAGTTCGCCTAGCTGTTCTATACAAAAATATACACAATGAGTCGTCAGTTGATATTTGTGTAGCAACAAACTATTGAATACCCTTTCTTTTGCACAAACTATTAGATATTGTTGAGGTGCTTTGCAACATGACGGGCATTCCACATCTCCAGTTCGACTGGCATCGACAACAATCCCCACGTGAGCGTCTCAATCATCAGTTGACCATCAATGTGGCGCCCTCGGAACTGATAATCTCCATGGCCCTATCTGATATATTGCGCAGCAAGGCCTTTGATTGGAAGTCCTTCACTATTGCCTATGAACGGGATGCGCGTAAGTAAATGAAATATTTTTGTTTGTTTTTAATATTATCATTACTATTATACAACATCATATTATCATTATCATTATCATCATCATCATTATCATTATTATTAATTATTACTATTATTGTTATCCTTAACCTTGTTATTATCATTATCATTATCATTAGGATCATCATTATCATTATCATTATAATTAGTATTAGCATTAGCATTAGCATTAGCATTATCATTAGCATTAGCATTAGCATCATCACTATCATTAGCATTAGCATTAGCATTCGCATTAGCATTAGCATTAGCATTAGCATTGCCATTCGCTTTAGCATTAGCATAATCATTATCATTTTCACATTAGCTTTTTAATACACTATTCTCGTATTCTTGGGGTTAATTTATACAATTCCTACTTTATGCGAATAGTATATTATAATTTAAATTGTTTTTTGTAATTGTTATTTTCATTAATATATCATATATTATTAAATCGAAAAAATCGTATAATAAATAAAGAAACCTTTATTCGGTTTTTGACTCTTTTAGATCTTGCCCGATTACAGCACATTTTCGCTTGGAAGCAGCTGCACAAAACTGGCATTAAGCTGCAGGAGTTTCAACGTGGCGATGATTATCGAATACTTTGGAAACGCATTAACAATGCGCGTGAGAAATTCGTGCTGCTTGACTGCCCCTCCGATATATTGTCGGATGTGATCAATGCCTCGATCAGTTTCAATATGACCGGCTCCTTTAATGTGAGTAATTATATTGTATTATATTGTATAAAAAAACAATTTTATTAAGTTTTCCTATTTGTATGCAGAATCTATTCCTAACCAATTTGGATACGCACGTCAGCGGTATTGATCGCTTCTACTCAAGTAAATTCACAGTTGCCGTTGCAGCTGTGAGGATTCGTTCCTATATTCCACCTCCAGTTCATGATGAGATTGATGTGTTTGACAATGAAGTCGACGATCGGGTGGGTTCATATTGACTAATCATTAATTAATAATAAAACTAACAACTTGTAACACAGTTTGCCTCGTTGAGCTCTCAGCTCGTATACGATGCGGTGGTTCTCTTCTACAATGCTGTGCTACAATTAAGTCAGCATACCGGGTTCTACACACCTCAGTTTAGCTGTGGGCGTGGCTTTTGGCAGCCCGGGCCGCATTTAGTGCAACAAATGAAGCAGGTATGATTTATGTTCATTTAAAAGAATTGTCAGTTAATACTCATATATAATTTCTTCTATATAACCTTTGTATCCTTTGCATCTGTGTTGAAGCTCACACCAAAGCAAATCAAGCCGCCATATAAGACACAGCGACTGCAATTAACCCCGGATGGCCAACGCGAGGACTTCAATTTGGAGGTCTACAATCCGATCATCGATCGTGTGACGCACATCTGGAACAAGGATTTTCAGCTGGTGGACATTGACAAGATCAGAGAGAACTCGACGCAGGCATTGAAACAGCGACGTCTTGAGAACAAGGAGGACTTTTCGCAAAAGCCCGTCCGATATACAGTGGCCACACGTGTGGGCAAACCCTATTTTAGCTGGCGGTTAGTACAACTATCATCCAGTTAAGCTGTAGCTAAACTAATCGATGCAATTAAAAGCGAGGAACCGGAGGGCGTGCATTACGAGGGCAATGAACGTTTCGAGGGCTATGCCGTAGACTTGATCTATAAGCTGGCCGAGGAATGCAAATTTGATTTCAATTTCGAGCCAGTGAGGGATAATAAATATGGCAGCTATGATGCGGCCACCGATGAATGGGACGGCATAATTAGGCAGTTAATTGACAATGTAAGTGTGTGTGAGTGCGTGTGTGTGTGTGTGCATTAAATTAAGATTTAAATCATTTCCTCTTCACCATGCAGAACGCACAGATTGGCATCTGTGACTTGACCATTACTCAGGCACGCCGTTCGGTTGTGGATTTCACGGTGCCATTTATGCAGCTGGGCATTAGTATCTTGTCGTACAAGCAGCCACCACCACAGGCGGATATTTATGGCTTTCTCAATCCCTACGGTGTGGATGTTTGGCTCTATGTAATGGTTGCGATGCTCATTACTGCGAAGGCATTGATTTTGGCTGGCCGCATGGACTCATACGAATGGGATTCACCGGTGCTGAATGAGAATAATGAACAGGAACGTGAAAATATCTGGCACCTGCACAATACCATGTGGCTTGTACTCGGTTCCATACTCAATCAGGGCTGTGATCTGTTGCCCAGGTGTGTAAATGTCTCAGGTCGAAGTCTCAGTTCATATTATAATCATTTTCTTTCTAGAGGTCTTCCCATGCGCCTACTGACTGCCTTCTGGTGGATTTTCGCGCTGCTTATTTCGCAAACTTACATTGCCAAGCTGGCTGCATTTATTACCTCTTCGAAGATGACGGGTAATATTGCCTCCTTGCACGATCTGGTCGATCAGAATAAAGTGCAGTTCGGCACAATACGAGGCGGTGCGACATCTGTTTATTTTTCGGAATCGAACGACACCGAAAATCGTATGGCCTGGAACAAGATGCTGTCGGTGAAACCGGATGCCTTCACCAAGAATAACGAGGAGGGCGTGGATCGTGTTAAGCTGAGTCGCGGCACCTACGCATTCCTCATGGAAACCACCAATCTTCAATACTATGTGCAACGCAATTGTGAGCTGACACAGATCGGAGAGAGTTTCGGAGAGAAGCATTACGGAATCGCGGTGCCACTGAGTAAGTAAACAATTTTGAGATTGATAAAGAGCTTGGGAAGTTCTTAATCCAAAAACCAAACCCATTGTGCACCTTATTTAGACGCCAACTTTCGGTCGAATCTAAGTGTGGGCATTCTTAAGTTGAGCGAGCGGGGCGTGCTCTATAATCTGCGCAACAAATGGTTTAATGCAAACGACACGGTTTGCGATAACAGCGGCTCGACCAACGATGATGGCCAGTTCGACATGGATGCTGTGGGCGGTCTTTTTGTGGTGCTAATTGTGGGCATATTTGTCTCTTTTCTGATCGGCCTGGCCGAGTTCTTGTGGCATGTGCATCGCACTGCGCTCAAAGAGAGGGTAAGGACTGTTGACTGATCTGTAAGTGTTTTTGTAAATGGAGTGCCTCTTGCAGGTGAAGCCCATGGTGGCTCTGAAGGGTGAGCTAAACTTTCTCATACGCGTCTGGCTGAGACGAAAGCCGTTGCGCACCTATCGTGAGAGCCGTGACTCCACATCGACGGGCTACTCATCTCTCGGACAAATGTCCAGCACATCGAGTGTGAAAAAGAAGAAAAAATCAAAGAAGAGATCGGAGTAGAGAGCACTGAAAACGCTTGCAACATTCATTCAAATAGCATTTCTTATTGATAAAATATAGTAAAATAATTTTAGGCAACACAAATCTTGGTTTCTATAAGCTATAATAAGCTATAAACTATAATAATAATTGGTTCGGTTTATGGCTAGAACCAAGTTCCTGTCTATTCACATTTCTATGCAACCTAGTCTCTTACAAGCTTCACTATGCTCACGTATCTGTAAGACCGTAAGGCAAGGGTATCAACTCTACAAGGGTATCAAGTCTTCAGCATGCCGAAGGTTAGCCTTCTTCATTATACCCTTGCAGAGGGTATTATAATTTTGTCGTGAAATGTGTAACGCATAGAAGGAGACATCTCCGACCCCATAAAGTATATATATTCTTGATCAGCATCAACAGCCGAGTCGATATAGCCATGTCCGTCTGTCCGTCTGTCCTTCTGTCCGTCTGTCTGTTTCTATGCGAACTAGTCTCTCAGTTTTAAAGCTATCTTAATGAAACTTTGCATATGTCAAAACCAGCTGGATCGGACAACTATATCATATAGCTGCCAGAGGAAAGCAAGGGTATTAGATCTTCGGCGTGCCGAAGATTTCCTTTTTTCATTTTTGTTTGAATTTATTTAAAAATCAGCTCTTTCGAGCCTAAAAAAATTGCCTCAACGTGAGCGTGGCTCACACAGGGCGAGTTATTGGTTAAAGTTTTCAACTAGCAATAATCGCAACTCGGTTTTGACCTCATTGTTTGCGATATTGCCACTGCACAAGGTTGTGCTTTGATCAGGAAAACGCTTAACAGATATGCACGGCGTTTGCTACAACCGTTTGGGAATTATTGCTGAAAATAAAAGAGCTTTAAGGGTTGCTTGGCAGTTAACTTTAACTAACCCGCTCCCATTCAAATGATCATAAAAGCCTAACCGGTTTATCAGACCAAGCCCTGACCAGTTCCTACTCGAACAAGCTGCATCAATCGCAGACAATGTCAGTGCAGCCGGGTCGCCGTTAAAGTTTAAAGCTCTATCAGGGTTTGCCGCACTCGGAACCCCCTTTGCTATTGAATTTTTATGACCTAACAAGCAATTGCTTGTCTTCTACGCAACTTGATGATGACCCTTGCCCGCATCAGACATTCAACTTTGATGGCCTTCAGGAACTTCAAAAAAAGAAAAGGGAGTGGCAAACGGGGAAGACTCAAGAGTCTGCAGTGCGTTGTGGCCAGATATTTGGATTATGCAAGTTAAGCGGCTTGCCGGCAGTACGTTCGAAATTGTAAGCTGCTTTAAGGCCAGACCCGGGGCCGACAATTTGCCTTAAAGCCAATGCTTGAAAGTCCCCGACGCTTTCACCTTTGCCAATTTGGCGCCTTTTATGGCCTGCTTTTAGCCATCTCTCGATGCCATCAACAAATTGGCCCGTGCTTACCAAACGGCCGAACTCTTTCTATTGTGTTTCGTAATTTAAATGGCCATTTTATGGTGCGGGCCATAAAATGCGCAAATAAGGGTTAATTATGTCGCGTACTTGACGTTCCAAGTGCCAACAAAAGATGCTCAAAGCGGCAATTGCCTAATAGGAATCTTAATGAGCAGCTACTAAATTTCGGTTCCGGCCGTGTAGAATGGGCAACAAATTCGACTTGTATGAGAATTCAAAATGAAATTAAGTAAGAAGTGAGCTCAGACCTATATAAACTACTACTCAAAGGTTTGATTAGAAGTAAAAGTGTGTTTACATGAAAGATAAACCCTTTAAATTTACAAAATTAATATAAATGCCATTTATACGGAAGTAGCATAGGGAAGTTTGGGGCCATGGGGGAAAAAACACATATGAAGCTGCATGAAATGCCATTTAATGGCCAATCTGACAAACGAAAACAAGTGTTTCGCAGACCTGTCAAAAATGACAGACCGAAACAAGCTTATTAGCCCATGTCAGAAACGCCCACAAAAAAAACTTTTGCCTCTAAACGGATGTAGGCAATATCAACACCATAAAACAACAACAACAACAACAACAACAGCAACAACAACAACAATAACAACAACCAAAACAACAACAAGGAAACACAAACCCAAAATCCAAACTCAAACCCAAACCCGAACCCAAACCCATAAAAACAGACGCAGTCGATTGCCTCATCGTCGAACCGGAAACAATTGACTCGATTACACAGCCCGGAAAAAAAATAACACAACCTGACAACATAAACATGAGGCACCAATAAAAAGAGGCAAAAAAAAGGAAAAGGAAGAAGGAATAGCAAAAAAAAAGGATACAAAAAAAACGCACACATTGTAGCCAGAGCAAAGAGTGCGTGTGCAGCGTTGAGGGAGAGAGAGAGAGAAAGAGTGAGAAAGAGAGAGAGAGAGAGGGAGAGAACGAGAGAGAATGAGAGAGAGAGAGCGGGAGTGGGAAAGCGAGAGCGAGCTGTTTCCGGTTAGCTTTAGTTGGGTTAACCTCAAACTCAGTCAACTTTTCACCTTGTTTTCATGCAACTTTGCAGGTTATATTAACTGTGTCATGAAATGTGCGACGCGCCATAATATATGGTATTGTTTATTGTTAAATGCATATAATATTCATTAATAATGCACTAATAATAATTAATCATTAGCTATATATTATATATATTGATGCTTGTGATCAATGCAATCTTAAAGTTCTTATAACAAAAAAGCAAATTGAAATCAAAATTAGGTACAAAAGCATTTCTCTGCCAATTGTCTGTTAGAGTGTTGAGGCTTCGGCGTGGGGTAGTTGGACATATTAGATAATATTTAATATAATCGAATATAATATATATAATATAATTATCTATAAATCGGTCCACTATATGGGATCTATTGGGGTCCATTAAATGCGCTGCGAACAAAACTATTTCTAAGCCAACTTCCTGTAAGGGTATTGAAGCTTCGGCGTTTTGATTGCGCCCACGTTTGAATATGAATGTGTGAAACTTTTGTTTTTGTTGTGTTTTTGATTTTACTGTTTAATTGCAGTTTTTTCTTTCTATTATTTATTTTTTTGTTGTTTTTGTCTTTTTGCATCTAACCACATTGTGAAATGCATTCGCTTTTTTCTTCTCGCCATCTGTTCGAGAGAGCGAAAAAAAACGACCGCAAATTGTTTTATTGTGTTTTGCATTTGTGGATGAAATTTTAATTGTTATTTATAGTCGGGCATGCAAGTTGCATAGACCATTTTTAGCTATTGTTTAGCTAATTGGTTGAAAGCTCGAGACGAGCTGTGAATGGAAAATATTCGTGACATTTCGCTGAAGGCAGGGAATTCAATTCAAGTTGGGCTGCAAATTGCAAGCAATATAAAATGTTCGATATATATACATATTCATATAATTATTACCTGTATATCAATTATAACTATTACAAGAAGAAAGTCAAGTAAAGTTTTCTTCTCATAGTAAGATTTGGCAGATTACTGGGTATCTGCCCGTCTGGTTGGACACTTTCTTTTGGTTATGTACACAAATGTAATGCAATTTGTTTGTTGAAATTCAATCAATGTCATAATTTAGATAATTTACTGCCGCAATATCACGTATACGACCCGCGCAACCCACAAACTACTTTTCGATGAACAGCTAACAATTCGCAGATTAACAAGGTGCAGTTGTCTGGCTCTAAGCTGAACAAGATGCGACTTAAAAATGCATTGGAATTAGCAAACGGCACCCAACGAGTTCACATCGAATGCATTTTAAACAACAAGTAGCCGAGCAACCAGAACTTGCCCCTGCAACAGCAACAGCAGCAGCTTGGCTGGAACAACAATAACTGAGGAGGCAGCGGCAATATGTTTGCTTGTATTTTCGTTGGCAACACGCGCGCCTTCTGCGAGCGGCTCCAGTTGGAAAATCAGCCAGCTAACCAGCAGAAAACAAGCAGGCAAATAAAAACAGAGCCCAGAACCGACTGAGAGCAGAGCCATGCCCCCCACCCCCCCAGAGAGCTCGCAGACTAGGCACCGGGGCACAAATTCAATATGGCGCCACAGAGGAAGTGCAACAGACGCAGCCTGTGTGTGCATGTGTGTGCATGTGTGTGCGTGTGTGTGTGCGTGTGTGCATGTGTGTGCGTGTGTGCGTGTGTGCTTGTGTGTATGCTCGCATTGAGCCAACAGCTTGTGGCGTCAATTTGTGGACATTATTGTTTCATGACTGCGACCGGTACGCAGAACGGGGCCTAAGCAAAGCCTGACAACTCGCCGCAATCACTGGCAACCATTTGGCCAAAGGGGACGCAGCAACCAACACGAGCAGTGGCAAGAGGGAGTGAGGGTGTGGGAAAGGGGGGGGGGAGTGGGAGAGAGGGGGATGCCGCACAGCATCACCAGCAGCTGTTGTGATCTAATTTTTGATTATTTACGCGATTTGCGCGTTAAATTTGCACGAAAAATTAATTGTGCGCCGCAGTTTTGTTGGCACTTGGTGGTTTTGTCCCGGTTCGAGTCGGTTCAGTTTTCTGATTTTCGGTTATCGAATAAAGAGCATTCTTTCGCATGGCAGCTTGGCAAATTAATTGCGTGCAATTTGCGCGCAAATATCGGCAAATCAATTAGATGATAAAGACTTGCGGGTCAGGACATTTGAATTGAAATACGAAAGGCACAAAGACATTGAAGATATGGCTGTAAAATGCTTGTGTTTAGAAAAGATAACAAATAAAGGATATCTTCAGCTAGTGCAGGATCTCCTTTTTACCATGCAGGAAACACCTATTCGAGCGATGGTTCCAATAGCTGCTATATGATTGACACGACATGTAGGGTATACAGACATATATAGAGCCTTAAAGAAGTGGGGTTCCTTTCGCGCTTGATGAGACATATATTTCGGCGATTGTCTTGGCTTCAGGGCTTGACCTGCTGCGCCTTAAAGCCTGTTTACAGCCCGGCTTGTAAGCCTCAAGCAATGGTAAATGCTAACTATTGGTATAATTATAAATAGTATAGGAATACTGGGTAACTGTTAGTCGGGCCCTCTCTTGCTGCTCACTATGGGCATCGCTCGCAAACTGGAACCTTTATGAGCTGAGCACAGGCAAAAAATGCCACACAGAGCCAATTCAATTAACTTTGGACTCAGAAACCAGTTGTTTGGGATTTGGTAGCCCTATCTGATTGTAGCATAAATCGAGCCGAACCGACTTCATATACATATATATGTGCATATATATATAGATATCTAAATATCTGTCGTTTTTTTGAGCAGAGCTTTAAGGGACTGTAAATCGTTTGGCCAAAGGAAATGTGGTTGCTCGGCTCTCTCTCTCTGATGACATTTACAAACGCATTAATTGAATTCAATTTACGGCTGCCGTCGACAGCCCAAGTGCTGGGGTGTCCTTGAGGCCTGGAGTCCATGGAGTCCTGCAGTTTTGTCGGAACTTTTGGCTCTTGCAAAATTGATTTGATTTTCAAGTCAATGTCAACGCGTTGCCCAGTTTCTAGTCGACAGTTGGAGAGGGGGAGAGGGAGAGGGGCAGACTGAGGCGGGGCAAACGCAACCTGGAATTTTAAGTGACACTCGAGAGAAGCGTTTACCCTCCCCAAGCCTTGCGCCCCTCCCCCAGGCTGTCCGACAGCTTGCTGCAATTTTTATTTTAATGAAAATTTCTTGTTGTCAACAACTGCAACTTTGAACTTGCCAAAATTTCAGCTTTTCCAGCTGCTGCTCGTCGTCGCTGTTGTTCTTGTTGTTGTTGTTGTGGCATTTCGTGTATAAGTAAAATAAGCATAATAATTGATTTGTAAATTCAATTGCAATTTAAGCTGCAAAAGCTGCAATGTAGTTTATATACTCTATCGAAGGGTATTTACGTTTTCGGAAATGAAATGTGCAAATGTATTCCTGATGGGATGTCATTCTTTTATCATCTCAATGAAGCTAGGCTCCAAATTTTTATTTATTTTATCATGCTCCTCTCCTCACCTCACCACACCACACCTCACCTCACCTCACCTCACCTCACCTCACCTAACCTCACCTAACCTCACCTCCTCACCTTACCAACAAAGTTGTCTGCATATAAAATATTTTATCTTAAATACAAATATTGTCGGCTAAAGTGCATTTAACTGTCGGCGCTTGAATTGAATTCTATTTCTTTTGTTTATTGATTTTTTTAATTGTTTTGGCATTTAAATTACTTGAAAAATTGCAACAACAATTGTTTATTTTGTCTGTCCGTAGCTGAACCTGTAATTGATAGGTAAATATTTCGCAAATTAAAGGTATTTCATTTCTGTAATTAAATTATTATTATTATTACTTATAATGAGATTTATGCATAAATTTGTCAGCTTGAAATATATTCGTAATTAATTAATTGATCTGAGTAGAAATTGTTTTTGGACAGCTTCGTTTGGTGTTCAATTATCAACTGAAACGATTTGAAGTCTGCAGCCAAACCTTTCACGCGTTTAGTTGAAAGGGACTTTTGTTTAATGCGAGGGAAATTTAAGAACTGTGGTGAATTTATATTCAAAGCCAAATAAATCTATAAGGACTGCGTTGCTAGGTGAATACGGTATCAATATACTTTATATATGACTAATATATATATATAAATTTATACTAGAAATATACTATAAAAATACCAAAACTATAAATAAGTATATATTAAAAGTGTATAAATACACTTTAAATCAACCATAAATAAACTATAAATTTACCAAAAATACCAAAAACCTTAAAAATATACTATTATATATACTATATATACTCTTTATATACACTTTTCAAATACCCTTAATATTCAATCTATATACTATACACGACTCGATAAGTATAAATTTACCTTTAATATGAAATATTTATACCATACTGATTATACACAATTATCATATACCATAATTATATACCATAATTTATCATCCATTTTTATGTCTCAATATTTTACACAATTCTTGAAAACTTATCGAAAGACACTCAATATATTTGTAGTCTATACCAGCTTAAATACCTGTCAGTTAGCTAAGTTGAAAGGGGAAATAAATTTTACAGATTTTCCGCATGAAAAGTTAGATTTTCCGTAAATTATGCAACAAAGGAAATTTTTTCAAAGATGTTGAGTTAGTTTGAAATAAGATTCATCAAAAATAATTTTGTATCAATTTCCCAAAGAAAAGCTTGCTACAATGATAAAGTTGGATCTTTTTGCTTATGATGTGTGTTGTTCAGTCAATCAGTCAGTCAGTCAGTCAGCCAATCAGTCAATCAATCAGTCAGTTAATAAGTTAGTCAATCAGTTAGTCAATCAATTAGTCAGCCAATCAGTTAGTCAATCAGTCAGTTAAAGGGAAATATGTCTTCTATATAAAGTGCATATCGAATTCGTGACACAGCTGCGCCTGTTCTCAAAGCCACAAAAATTAATAAAATAATAAAAATGAATAAAAATATGTTTATGCCAAAAAAAAAAGGAAAAGAACATATAATAAAGGAGACATAATAGATATTGCCTCACGCACACACACACACACACAGCTACGAGTCGAGCCGAAGCTCGAAATGGGCCGCCAATGCGAAGACATTGAAAATGGGGGAAAACTTGCGATAGGCTGTTGCCGTTAAATAATAAATAAATACGCGACACACACACACAAAAACACTTTATGTAATGCGCAGAGGGGCAATCGAAAATGTGGCTAAATCGATTAATTTACATTATCAAATATCTTAGAGCTCAATATACAATTTGCAATCTCAAGTTTCCATAAATCTGTATAGATATGTTCGTGTTATTTACCTAACATTTTTATATACAACGAGTTTTTGTTTCTTGGCGGCTGCGCATATTTTCCTCTCGCTCGAGTTTTTCTTTTTTCATTTTACCTTCTTTTTTTTTTTTTTTTTTTTTTTTGCCTCATAAACGTGTGTTCCCATGTTTTGGCATCTTGCGTGAATCCTCGCTATCTTTCAATTGGGGCGTGTGTTGGATTTGTTAGAAACTCACCTCAAGGCTGAGCAGCTAATTAAGTGTCAGCGCCGGAAAAATTCGTACTACTTGGCCTTCAATGCACACGGAAATTGTTAAAAAACTGCTTGTTTTTCTTACATTTAAAATTTTTTACACTCCAAGAAATAGAGTTGAATATGTCAAAAGACTGAAAAGGCCACCCAATTTATTTCAAAAGGTTCAATTTCATTCAATCTAATTCAAAATAGCAATTCATCAATTCAATTAAATCTAAATATCTAAATTTCATTCAAAATATAACTTCATCAATTTAATTAAAGTCATAAAATAAATAATAAAGCCGGGCTGCGTTAACATATGTTATACGCCTTAAGAGAACAGACTGCAGTTTTTGCTACAACATTGATCGCGATGCTGGCAGAGCGCGCGTTTAGTAAGAGAGTGGCTAATGCGGTTTGTTTGAGCGTGGAATATGACTCTTTAGCTCGACACGCCATTAACGCTAATGCTATTGATTCTGTTATGTTTCAGTTGTTGGAACAGGGGGCGCGGGGTTATTTGCATGACCACTTCTCTCGCGCCTTTGGCAGTAATGCTTTCAATTCCGTTATCTTAGTTCTTAATTCAGCCGTAAGCGCTTATGCATGGAGCGTGGTTGTTGTGTGAGGGGCGTGGGGGGAAGGGTTAAGTGCGCCGGCTTAGCATAGGCTGGGCTGAGTAAGATAATTTTAGTTTGTGCGCGTCTGCCTTTTTAATCGAACACAAACGCCGCGCGTGTGCAATAAATTGATTTAGTGCGTTATTATTAAGTGTAATCGGTGTTAAACGTTATAAGTTGGTGCCGCGTGCGTTTTTTAATTACAATAAATAAGTGCTTAGCTAAAATATCAATAAATAATCGCTAAAATTTGCGACGACAAAATTTTCTTGCAGAGCTTTTTTCCACACAGCTAAAAATGGCGTTCGTTTCTTGGCTGAGCGCGAAAAAGAGAGGGAGAGAAAGAAAGTAAGAGAGTGAGTATTCAACAGTTTCTTATATGTACAAAATAGGATGTAATTTGCTTGTTTTTTCTCTTAAGAATAATTATTTCTCTTATTAAACGCGAATGCTTTTCCCCATAATTTTGTTTGTGCAGATTATTTCGTTACGGTAAATGTTTTGCTTTGCTTTTGATATTCTTTCCTTATTCTTATTCATATTCACAATGACATCTTAGTAAAATATAAAATAAAAGAAGTATATATATAGATATTTAAGATATCAATTCAGTTTTTGAAAGATTGTGAAGACAAGATAAGTTTAAAAATGTCATATAATGTATTTTCAAATTTATGGGGTTTATTTGCGTGCACTTAAAAACAAAAAGAAACCATATTTCAAAAAGCCAACTAGTTTAAATACCCTGTATTCATTGAAAAATGGGTCAAAAGGGTAAATTAGTTTTGTGCAAGCGTAAGACAGGCAGAGAGTGTTGCTTTTATAGAGTATCTGCCAGTCGGTCACGCCCGATTAGAGCACACTTGTTTGTAGCCTTACATTTCCGATGGATCACGGATTTATTGATTAGATTGAAGGACCCTACACACACACATACGCGTATGTGTGTATGTGTATACTTATGCACATTCGGCTTAGCTTTTATAGCGTATCTGCCAGTCGGTCACTCCAGCTTAAAAAACACTTGTTTATAGCATTGCATTGCTGATGGATCACGGATTGAATGCCTGTTTATTGATTAGATTGAAGCACCCTCCACACACACACATATGCATGCATGCATGTATACTTATGCACATTCAGTGCGCACTTATTTAGCCCTTTGCTGGTTTTTGTGTTTAACACGCTCGTCATGCACATTGCGTTCCAAGTTGCCATTATGCTGGCATCTATGATTAACATGGCTATAATAGTCACTAAGTGCATGCTTTTGACTTTGCTGCATACCTATCAAAGTCATTAGACGGCGTGTGTGCCACTGTATGTGTGCGTATGTGTGTGTGTGTGTTTGTGTATAATACACCCGCTGACCACTCCAGGTGTATGCGAATAGTAACATATTCAGGGATTGCAGTCGCTGCCTTGGTCATTATGCGGTTGGTTATTTTCCATTTTCCATTTTCGTGGCTCAAGTGCTTATTTTGTATGGCGAGCGCCTTTAACTATGCAGCTCTTTCGAGTTGGGGCTTATTTCTGTTTTTCTATTTTTTTTCCATTTTTTTTCATTAGAAGCACTTAAAAATCGACACGGTATACAGTTATTTGCTATTTGCTATTTGTTATTTGTTATTTACCTTTTGGCAAATTGCTTACTTCAAGCCTCGTTCTGCTGCTTTTCAATCAGTCTAATGACAGAGCCATTGAGAACGCAATTTGCTTTTTTAATTAAAAGAAAATAAGTAGCCCAAAAGCAGACACTACACAAGCGAGAGAGAGAGAGAGAGAGTGGCTAAGCCCAAACAAAAAGATAAACAGAGCATAATAACAATAATAAACAAGTTGCCACTTCATTTCGAATGCTCCGACGAAGCTCTGATAGCTACTTAGTGCCAATATTAAAATCCACCACAAAGCAATGCCAACTGCTGTCCAAAAAGATACACAACAACAACCAAAACAAACTTTAGCCATTGCATCAGCAGACGCAAACTGAAGGAGATACATATAGATATATATATCTATGTAAAGAGAGAGAGAGAGAGAGAGCAAGCGAGTGCACTGCCCGGCAAGTTAATCAGCATTTATGGCAGACTTTGGGCAACTTTTTATATACATATACACAAGTATAACAAGTATCTGTACGTAACGTCGAGCACAATACTTTTGTTGGGGCATCTTGCAGGGTCTTGAAGAAGTCGGCGTTAATCTAATCAATCCAAGTACGAGCCTGCAAGTATTAATAGACCAGCGACAGGACAACAGCTCAAATTAAGCAGCAATTAAAAATGTATTATTATTTACAAAATAAAGCGAATAATAACAGAATAATACAAAATATAAAGAAGGAGCTAGTATTGTAACGTATAATCCTTCATATAGATCTGATCTGAAGACTGGAGGTGTACAATCCTTTGCTTGAGTTGAATCAATAGATGTATCTAAGAAGAATAAACTCGGAATAAAGAATATAAATATGCGGGGTAAAGCACGACACAAAGCACAACTATAGATTTTCGCTTTTTTGAGCTATCGACAAACTAAAGAGTAGGTTTTTAGCTGGTATTTAAGTTGGTATTTATTAGCTGGTATTAGTTGGTATTAGCAATAGCTTACTAATGAGCCCCTCTTGTCGCTTCTCATGACACCTACCTTAGCTGCATTCTTTCAACATTTTTTTCAAACTAAGCCGAATAAGCTTAAAAACATATTTAGATTCGATAAATTGCATAAAAATGATTCATTTTAATTACAACTAAATGAATTTCCTCTAATTAGAATGTGAATATGTTTTCTAACGTTCAATGTTTAAGCTAGTAGCTTAGGGTCTATTATTTGTTGCAGTTTTTTTTAATAGATGCTCACAGCTAGTATGGCGCTTAGCTCAGGGCAAGTAGAGTATTTCTAGGTCGTGATAAGTATTTTGGGCTTTCAGGGATTTTCTGTTTTCAAGCAAATAAATTCATATTTTTATGCTTAAGCGTTTATTTGCTTAGCTGCCGGCTGCGATGTAATCTGCCAAATGTAGTCGCAGTTCCGCTCTCAATGCTGCACTTGCTCCTCCACTCGAGCTAATGACACTTTATGTGGCCGAGCTGAAGTGGATCACCGTCGGGCGGGGCTCTGCGCTGCCCGGTAGCGGCTACTGCACTCGGTTGTCTGTGGGCAAGATTTCAAGCGAAAGGCGTAAGCACCGATGCCGCCAAGTAATGTAAGTGCCCAAAACTCAGTTGAGGAGTTTTCTTATATGTGTGTGCTTGTGTGTGTGTGTGTGGGTGTGTGTGTGTGCGTGTGTGTAGTGCCTACTTGGTCAAGTGATTTAGCTTGTGATTATATTGAGTGCTGCTGCTTGAGTTGACTCTCGGTCGCTGGTTCAATTGGCATGTCTTGTGCGGCGGTTTTGCGGTGTTTTCCTCAATGCTTCTCTAACAATTTGTAAACTTCAGAGCCAAGAAGCTGCTTAGACTTGCGTTTAATTGATAAGCCAAATAATAAAGTTACTTAAGATACATTTTGCTATAAGATAGTCTTCAAAGCCTTAAAAATGTAAGTATGCAAAACTTATCCTTAAACAACATAAATACTTAAACAAGTTACAAATCATTTTTAGTTGTATATTATATGTATATAATGTTGAAATCTTTTTTTTATAGATCAGACCTTTTTAATACTATTTTATATGTAAATAAAGATAAGGTAAGGAATATAAATATATTTTACGAATTATCTTTTTTTCTTATAAACATTCAATACATTAAAAACATTCATGGTTATTTAAACAGTTATGCTCATACATACCCTAGTAGAGGATATTACAATTTTGTCATGAAATGCGTAACGCATTAAAGCAGATATTTCCGATCTGATAAAAATATATGTATTCTTGATCAGCATCAACAGCCGAGTTGATAAATCCATGCCCGTCTGTTTCTATGCGAACTAGTCTCTCAGTTTTTAAGCTATTTTCTTGCCACTTTGCACAGGTGCGTCTTTCTGTTGCAGTTAGCACAAATGTCGAACCCCTATATCTTATAGCTGGCATAGTTCTTCGATCGATCGTGTGATTCGTTTTCCGAAATATTTTCGCCATTCCCCATTCGCACATATCTGTAAAACCCGACGTCAAATGTTTACCAGGGTATGAAATCTTCGGCGTATCGAGAATATTCTTACTTTCTCATTCAATCGTATATATATTTATTTTGTTTAACCTATTTCATATAAATAAATACTTTTTCACCTTGGTTTTTATGCGTGTTTATTCCATGAGCATGCAAATTGTACTCAATGCTAGCGCACAAATATTTACGTAATATTTTCTTGGGAATGTAGAGAATGCAAATAGGAAACTTATTGTGCCATGTTCGGATGGTTAGTTTATAAATAAAGTGGAAAAGCTGTAAACAAATTTAAAGTGCAATTAATTACACCAAAAGTGCTTTGAAGTGGGTGAGGCGTGGCCGCATTTACGATTTTAAACGCTTCCGCTGTGCAATTCAGCTGGAAAATAAATTAAAAAATTTACTAAGCCGTTTGCTGTTATTGTTATTGTTGTTGTTGCAGTTGTTGTTGTTGTTCTTGTTGTCTGTTGGCCGCACATAAAACTTGCTCGTTCTGTTGTCTGTCCATTGTCAGACTGCTGGGGCAATAAACAAAAAAATTTACGCGCTGCTAACATGCAACTTGTGGCGCTTGCAACTTGAGTCAAGGTTTTCTTCAAGCACTCTGGGCTCGTTACGGAGCGAAAGAGAGGTGGCGAGAGAGAGGGGGCAGGGCAGCTGAAGAGGGGTACTTGGTACTAATGCAATTTGCGGTGCGCATAAAACTTGCAGCTGGCATTTTCTATAGAGGTTATGCCTTTTGCTACCCCCAGCAATTTGATGTTATTGTTTCACCCGAGCAACTTTGTAATTGAAATCAAAGTGAGTAAACTGAGAGCAAAATCAAACCTAATGTAGCCGCACATGAGCACTTGAACAAGCGGCCCTGCCTGGTGCACGCCCGCCCCTAACCTGGCTGCAGCAGCCCCTTCATCTTGAGTGGAGCAGACAATGGCTTTAGAGTGGCGGCAGCTCCAAATAGGACACATATGCTCGTGTATGCTGGCCCTGCATAGAGCTGAACATATATTTTGATTCAAGCTCTTTCACAATTAAACAATCTGTAACTGGAAACTGTGTGTGTGTGTGTGTGTGAATTGTGGCAAAGTGTTGCAAGTGTGGCAAGTATTTGCCGGTGTTAATTTTACTTTGGCTTACATTTCACTTGATTGGATTGTCGTTTGTGTGTGTGTTTTGAGTGTGGATGTGAAAAGTTTTAGCGAAAAGTTTCGAGAGCAATTCATAGCCGACTAGGCGCAATAATTGGAAGACAATTATCTAAACGTGTAGAGTGTACCATAGACAGGAAATTGAAATGGATTATTTGATAAGTCTACGCATAAATGTGGACAAAAGTATGCTAAAGCAAACGAGTTCGTAGCGAGAGCTGCATTTGGGGTTGGTGGGAGAAGGTTCAGGGTATGTCTTAGTCGGGAACACTCCACTACAACTTGTTACTAAAATAATAAAATGTTTTGTTAGGAAATTAATATATATTTAAAATATTTTGTTAATAACTTATATTAAACAAGGGTCATTTATAAGTAGGAGGGGCGCAGAGTCTTAAAAATACACGTTAACAAAGATCAAAATAAGTACTCAGCGGTTTGAAAGCATTAGGAAGTCTTACTTCAATCCATGCAAATCGCGTAGAAGGGCACTTTTTAACAAGTACGTTATTTTATAATATCGCAGCGCGGCGGAAACTAGACTTGGAAGGCGTTTGGTATATGAGAACATACAAACACACATCCCTTTATACATATAAACAAAATCATTAGGGAAACTTGGTCTGAGACCTTGGGAAATATCGATTCTTATATCAAATATCTGTTGAGCTTGCTTCCAGCTCAGATTGTTAATATGTTGAATAGCTTTGAGTAATTAATAAATTAAGAATTTAAGAAGTTACGTTTTCATAGGTAGCATATAAGACGCAAGTCCTGTGATGTATAATTTAAAGTTAAGTCTGGCAAATGCCAGGAAAGCCGACAATCAGCTTTGCGTTGCCGCTGTTAATTTGCCACAATAGGCTTAGGGGAAGGCTAAGCCCCTTTGGCCTATTTCATTAGCTATATGTGCCGCAAGTTGTTGCCCAACTGAAGCAGCAGAATCAACGTCGCTTTCAAATCGAGAATTTATCAATCTGGCGGATATATATATATGCGGTAAGCCATCTAAGGCCTTCGACTGGGAGTTACTTGACGGTTTTCGGAGAGTTGGAAGTGCATTTTGTCACAATATTTGCTCTGGCGTCTGCGACTATGCAATCAAATTTCTGGCTGCACATTGCCAGAATACAAATTGATAAATTACAAAATTATTAATTAAAGCTTGAGTTTGAATGCAGGCGAGGCAGTCTCTCCCCACCCCCGCTTGCAATCTTTCTCCCTGTGAAAATTATGCCACAATATTAAGATATTCATAATTTCCATATACCGCATACAATAAATCTTTTGTGTGTGAGTTATTGTGTGTGTGCGTGTCTGGCTGTGTGTGTGCGTGTGTTGGGGCATACTTACTGGCCAGGCAGCAGCCGCTTAAGTTCATGTCATTTGTCATATTTGAATTTTACACTTCCTTCCGGTGCGTCTCTTGGAATTGCAATTTGCAGCACAGCAGTCGCCGCCAGCTATCATTGACCCCGCCCACCGCCTCTAATCGTTGGTCGCCTGCTGCAGCCGCAGCCGTTATAATTAACCAACTTGGCCCCTCAACCCCCAACTACGCATGACAAATGTCTTCAATTGCAGTTCCTGTGTATCTGCGGATTGCATCTGGACTGCATGCAGCTCAGGTTTAGATGCACAGATACAAAATGGCCACCAGAAGTTTATGTAAATGCCGTTGACATCGAACGTTGACGTTGACCTCCTGATTCTCGCTCTCCCCAAGCTACTTTAGATAAATTCCTGTGATTATATTTTGCTCAATTGCACATGCCTGCCTGCTCTGAGTGTGTGCGTGTGTGTGTGTGTGTGTGTGCGGGGCATTTGGGCAAATTGATTTGAGATTTACCATTAAGATGATTTCCATGCATTTTGAATTTTGTTGCGCAAATTATTTTCATATAAATTATAGATTTTGTAATGAATATAAAATTAATTAATGCCACAGACACAGGCCATCTGGTCAGCCAATTTGGAGCTACCAAATACACACACACACGCACACACACACGCATATATATAGATGTATCCATGCCAAGTTCCGATGAGGCATGCATTGAGCTATTTCAAGGTATCCCAAGCAATGCGCTTTGAATGTTTGTATTTAGGGCTTATTGCTGGCATAATATGAAATTTAAATGTATAACTAGATAAATTGATTAAATTATAATTAATATTTATTTGTATATGTAAAAATTGTGTGCTCAATTGTTGAAATTTTATATGCACATTGCGGTCATACGCTGTTATTTATCCAATTAATTTGATTGTGCTTATTAAAACAATGCACGCATTTTGATAAACTATGTTCGTTGAGGTGAAATGCTAACAATTAAATATTTTTAATATACTTACAGCTATTTGTGAGCCAAACATGAATAGATTCTATTATTACATTACATCTATATCTAATGGCAAATATCTATCTCTGTTTTATGCTCGCAGACATACGAAATTTAATTTGATTTTATTAATTAACAAAAATATTTTGAATTTTACTTTTAGTTATTGTAATCTTCTTTTGATGTATTTAAGGCGTCTTCTTCTTCAATAATTCAATTGTTTGGCAAACTTCTTTTCATACCCTAACATTGGGTCTTATAATTTTGTTGCAAAGTGTGAAATGTTGAGGTTTCCGATCGAAATTGTATATCCGATTCCCATCAACTTTACACGTAGCTTCGATCTTTTAACTTCCTGCTAAACTCAGTGAAGAATTGTGTGAATTCTAATTCTTGTATGGAAAAGTATTCAGTTTATAAGATGTCGAGGACTAGACTAAACAAGTCTATTAAGAGTTACTTAACCATTTTGTTTTGGCGGGGATTCGATCGCTAAACTTCTTGCTATTGGCTATATAATGACCTCTAGGGGTCAAAGGGGCCAAGTTACTTGTGGGCAAGGATATTTAATCTTTGACCTTTCTCTTTCACTCAAAATTTGAATGTGATTTATAAGAATTGATTAATCATGATTTGTCTGGTGAAATAAAACGCATATACTAAGCGCAACATGATTAAATTTCAATGCTGTTTCTCCGTAAAACGATGGCAAAGAGACCGCAAGCCTTTAATTGAGTTGGCCACCATTGGGCGGGCGCAGCGGCAGCTGCTTTTTGGCTCAAACGCAAGCAAAATGAGCACGTTTCGAGTTGCCTGTGTTTGGTTGCTTTGAACACATTGCGGTTTCACACATGTGTTCGTCAGTGTAATCCCAGGCGCGCCTAAAAGCTGGCAGCCGAACACATAGCGCAACACAAGCACAGATTACAAGCCAAAGGCAAAAGGCAAACTTGCAATAAAAAAAAAAAAAGGAAACACTGACAAAAAAATAGAAGACTAAGAAGGAAACTCGCAACAGCGCTAAAAAACAATTTGACATTTGGCCAGCAAAAAAACAATAACAAAAAAAACAAAAGCGTTGCGACCTCGTGACGTTAACCATAAAAAATTAGTGGGTCTGGCCAGGCGAGCAGCTCACGTTATCAACAACGCCATCAATGGACGACCTGGCGAAGTTGACAATCTGTCGGACGCTGTCAACGCCCAGCGCAGGGCAACACAAAAACAAAGAGCACAAAAACCGTTTGGGGTCAAATGCGCAACGCCTATAAGTTGGCAAACGAAATCAAATGAATGTCCTGCTGGCAACCGGACAACCAACGTGCTGGGTAATGCCAACCGATAATAATACGTGACCAGTCTGGCCTGCTCAGTGGCTAGCACTTCCAGCTGCCTCTTAAAGTAGTCTCTTGTTTAAACCTAACCAACAAAAAAAAGAAAAACCATAGTTGAAAATAGACCAAAAATACTTTATATACTGGCCCAGACACTCGTGAGCGCTTACAAATTGATGTGAATTTCTTCACATGTTCATATAACAGAGCTACAGCAACAACACACACAAACACACACATATACACACACACACAAGCAGACACACGCAAGCTGACCAAACGCCATTCATCATCATCGGCAGCTGAATATTTTATTTTCTCGTAGCTACTATTAGATACAAGTATCCATACATTTGTTGAGTATGCTAAGCGTTAAACGGGATAAAAGTTGGATTCTTCTTCTCTGTGTGTGCGTGTGTGTGTTTAGGTGTGTGTGTATGGGAAAATAAGTTTACAAGTTACAGCCTAAGGCTATTTGGCTGCAGCAACTTTGGGCCAGGCTAGCATACAAACTTGTGCACAGTGGAAAGTATTGGGTTTTTATAGCACTGTCAGAAATTTATGGGCATTAACTTCCTACTTTGTGAATATGAGCAGGGTATGAACATTTTTGCTGAGTTTGAACCAGTTACCTCACTTTTGCTGGTTCGACTAAGACAATTAAGCCATGCAGACTTATTAGATCACGTTCGATGACTTCTTTTTTGAGCCTTACATCTACTGTAAATATAGATCATAGCGTTAGATGGGCTTAGATTTGAAGAAATTTAAGCTTTACTCTCTGGGCTCTTGAATCAAATAAAACATTTAACAAACTAAAGCCTTTTTGGCATCTTAGTGCATTTTGGTGTCCTTCAAATGACTTTTGTTCCACTGTACCGAAGCACTCCAGTTAGCCAAGACTTATGGCGATTGTAATACGAAAAGCATAACAGTTTCTGTGTAAAAATATTGCCTAAGTGAAAAAAGTTTTCACATATGATTTATTTATTTGATTTGTATCCATACCCCAGGTACATATACAAATGTACCTCCAGCCCCCTCACTATCCCGCTCCAACCCATTTATTGCCTTTACCTTGGGCAAATCTGATGCATGCGAGTTGGTCAAGTTGTGCGGCATGTTAACGTTTCCAGTGTTGTGCAAGTTTATTAGTGATTAGTTTTTCAGTGGTTGGGCACTCTATTGGTTGATTGATTGATTGATTGACTGATTGATTGATTGATTGTTGTATATAGCGCTTGCGTGCGAGCATTGAATTTAATTAGGGAATGGATACGCTCTCTGGTGATACATCTTTGTGGATAGATAGCATATGGCATGCAATTAGATTATATAATGATATAATTCACAGAATCTCTGTAGAGCACACTCCCAGGAGCGTGTCACATTTCATAATGTTTGTGACTTATTTAAAGTCATGACATTAGCAAAAAGCTGACAAATTTTATTTCCGCCAGAGTCACGCACCGGGGAACAAGTCACTGAGCTGGCGACCCAGTTGCCTGCTCCTCAGCGGGCAGGGTGGAATGAAAACTTCGCCCAACAACAACAACAACAACAACAACAACCAGAACAACAAGAACAGCAACATTTATGCGAATTGTCTTTTGTGCGCTTCATTTCGCATAAACAAATCTCGGGCGTTGTATATTTATACCGGAAACGTGCAAATAACGCCCCAGGGACTAGGCAACGTACGTAGCTCTCCACATTCTACACGTTCTCGACGCTGTTGTCGCCATTGTTGTGGCCGTCGTCGCCGCCACCTGCGTCGCTCAGATTTTCTTCTTTTTTTTTTTTATGCCCATCAACTAACTACGTTGAGGAAAAAAAATTTACTTGACGTTTCCGTTGCAGTAAAAACACATGGCCGAAATACAAACAGGCAAACCAACTGGAATGTTAAAACAATAATTGCAAAGCCGACGCTTTGATGCACTTTTTTATATAGAGAAACAGTCAGATTAAGTTCAATTTGATTTTGAGAGATACAATTTCTAGCAGACGATAGACCTGGCATATCGCTTTTTCCTAGATTAAGCAGAATTTCATTTTATAAGGAATATGTATATATATATGTGCGAGAAGTTTTCTGGGATTTCTTATAGTTTTTTCTTTGATTACAATATTTGATTTTGGCATAAATATATATATATATTTATACATCCTCAGAAGTATCTTTTATAGCCTTTTGTTTTGTTCGTCGAAGACTTTTGAGTAAGCCTTCAGAGTAAACTACAAATTTTGATTACAGTTTTAAAAAGATGTAAGTCTTAATTTCTTTAGAAAATCTTTCACTTTTTATACATACATAAACATATAGATGTAAGTATCTGTTCGACTGGCTCCGAGGTCCATTTATAACATGGAAAAGTCTCCAAAACTTGTATTAAACATATTCATGTTATATTATAAATGTTATTTTTATATTATTATTATTTATATATACATTTAATGAATAAATGTCTGTAAATGTATACTTTTCATATATATTTACATAGCTATTTTTTACATGCGTTGCAAAGACATCTTCTTAGTTGCAGCGGCCTTGGCAAGTGTAGAACAAACTGTTGTCGTATTTGTGTTTTTTTCTATAGTCTACTTTTGGGCTTGCCTAGCTATTGTGTGCGTGTGTGTGTGTGTGTGGCAGCTCAGTGCGGCTGGTTGGTTTGGCTTTTGTGTGCGCCTATTGTCAAATTGAATTGTAATAGACACGTTTTTGCAATGCGAGTGTATGACTGTGTTTGAGTACGTATGTGTGTGTGTGTGTGTGTGCCTGACACTTTATATTTACAGCTGCGCTCGTCACGCTCGACCAGGCGACGTGTACTCCCCCTCCTTGCTGCTACCATGCCCCTTGATGTCATAGTCAGTCCGCAGCCGGCTTAATTTTATGCATACGAAACGTATGCGGCGTCTTTCGCGCGCATAAAAAATTTTATTGCATACATTTAGGCAGCTGCACAGCTACTGTCCTGGGCCAGGGATGGCGAGCGGGCGAGCGGGCGAGGGGCTTGCCAGTCAGGCAGCTCGGTCGCCTTCATATTTGCATTTTCTTATTTAAATGTCGACTTTTAAATGACGACAAATTGTTTTGACGTTGTGTCGCTTTTTGATTTAAAAACAAAAAAAAGAAATGCTAAGACACACAAGTTGAAAAGCCCAGCTGTGCGGGTGGGCGTGTGTGTACGTGTGTGTGACTTGTGTGCGTGTGTGTGTGTCTTTTGGTCTTACTGCATGTGTGTGTGTGTGTGTGTGTGACGAGTGGAAAATGGGTTTGCTTTGCTTAAAGGCTTAAAAGCTGTTTTGTCTGTCTCACAAAAATGTGTGCAAATGTGAATGTGAATGTGAATAACAAACTGCAAAACGAATATGAAATGTTCAAAATATGTAAAGAAAATAAATAAAACGAAATAGTTTTGTTTACCAGGTGAGAAGACCAGCTGCCATGCTGAAGGGCAAATAGAAAACCAAAAAACACCTTGAAAAGTAATTAAAACGAAATTTATACAAAAATTACCATCTAGCAAATATTCTGCTCCAAAAAAAGACTAAATAATCCAAATATTATGCTTGCCACAAATTCCAAATGTCAATATTTGACTTTATATAACACAACAAGAAATTACCCGACGTTATATGCATAGAATCAATGTTGAGAATGTAAGTGATAACGAAATTTACTGTGCATAAGTTGTACATTTTGCCGAATTTGAACCAACGACTTCGTTTTCGTTAACTCAACGCTCAGACACATTAGCAAGGCAAAGCCTTTCGTTGTTGTCTCCTCGTCGCCATCCCTCAGAGGTAGAATTTCCCACGTCCCACTTTCCAAACCAAGAGGATTCGTCAGCTTTCTGGCCCCCATTAATTAGTCAGTTTTGACAAATTCCTTTTTTCATCTGCATAGATAATGAGATAATGGGACATGTTATTGGCATCGTTAGCTTACATTAGACCAATTGCCCGATTTCCATAAATATCTGGCCAAAACCATCAAATTCCACACCCCACCCCCCTCAAATTATAGGCACCGTTATCCCCCAATTAAAACGAACAAAAATTCAAAAACCGTAAAAACAGTAAACAACATTGTCACTTAATTTAATCACATTTATAAAAACCACTAATTGACTTTTGAACGTTAATGCTCGAGCACCATTGAAAATGCCAGCATACGGACACACACGGACACAAGCCCCTACACACACACACACACACACACGCACACTTATATATATCATATCTACACACAGGCAGCACACACACTGTGAAATTATTGCATACGGTCCGGATCCGTAAAAGGCAGGACAACAAAATGTTGCCATAATTGGTATTTTTGATATGCATACAATTTTGCCGGGCCATAAGCTATGGCCGTTTTTCAAGTGTGTGTGTGCGTGTGTGCGAGTGTGTGTGTGTGTGTGTGTGTGTGTGTGTGTGTGTGTGCGTGTGTGTGTGTGTGGGTGATTATGTGGGGCTAATTAAATTATTATTTTCCACAAAATTGCGGTCCATGGTAGAAATAACTAAAGATACGAAACATAAATATGCCCAAATTTTTGCTTATTTATCTATGGGCGTTGCATAATTTTTGCCAATTTCTGAATTTCAGGTAAATGTGTCAAACAATCTGATTCGCATATACGTAATTTGCAGGAATTTGTTTAACTGCTGCCGTATATTCATCATCAATTAACTCAAATTTTTGCTTTTTTTAAGTATTCCGCACTCGCAACGGGTATTATACATTGTGTGTGAGTGTGTTATACATTGTGTGTGTGTGTGTGTAACTTTCCGTTCTTAAAACTTAGTAGGATATATCAAGATGTGTATAAAGCTGCTGAATCAAAGCACTTTGGAGTTATTTGCCAAAAAGGGTATTAGAACTTTGTTGTGCTGAACTATGTCAGTTCTTGCTTTTTATTTATTATATTTTTTACTCATATTTTGCAATTGCAAGTGATTTTAATTGCTTATTAATGAAATAATGAAAATTGATTTGATACATTTTAAAAGACGCTTCGTTGCGCTGCCTGCTGAGATTTGTAGTTCCCCGTATCTCCTCCTCTCGTCTTTCAATGTGCTCTACAATTGCAGTCTGGCACACTTAGACGAACGCAGCTGAAGCCAGCTGAAGTAGATGCCAATTTATTTTAATTAATGCTCGGCTCAGCTGCCGCAGCCTGTTAACAAATCGAATCGGTTTTTGTTTTCATTTATGTCACTGCAAATTGCCACTAGAAAATGCCATGCCACAAACTCTTTCTAAAGGATTTCAATAGACTTGATAGATATACGATATACACATTTTTGAGACCCGATGGCATATAATTCAATGTAATAGAGTTGATTTAGCTGCGCGTTGCGTGGGGTTGCATGAACTAAAACATTTCCATATATGTGCAATTATTATAAATAAAAAAAATAACCGTAAATGATAAGCCTAAAACAATAACATTTGAAATGAGTGCAATAATTAATATCTAGTCAATTTATGCATATGCTAGTCTGGGCTTTAATGATTTCAAATGGGCTTTTATTCAAATAATTATGCAACAAATTTTTAAATAAATAATTATTCAAAGTAAATGCAAACAAATTAAAGAGATGTTAGCTCTCTGTTTAATGAAATTAATTTGTTAGTTGTTGATTGATTTCTAAAGTTAACAATAGTTTTATATATATTACGATAGATCAATGCAATGTTAATCGATAATCGTTAATCGTTATCGATAGCGATATTGCTCACCATGTTCGTTCGAAAGTTGTTCAACACTAAACGAAATGTTAGCGATTGCTGCCAGTGCTGTAAAGCGCAACTTTATAGACATCACAGCTCAATCATTTGGTGCTTCATATTTTGTTTATCGTTATCGATAACGATATTGCTGACCGTGTTCATTCGAAAGTTGTTCAACACTAAACGAAATGTTGGCGATTGCTGCCAATGCTGTAAAGCGCAACTTTATAGACATCACAGCTCAATCATTTGGTGCTTCATATTTTGTTTTCAGATTGCGCATTTCGTTTATTTTTCACACGCTATCAGTTTTCAATGAATTTTCAGTTTTCCACACAAACTTGAAGTGCGCGTCGGTTATTCATCACAACTTTGCAGCGTAAGAGCTGTGTGTGTGTGCTTGTGTGTGTGTGTGTTGTGTGTGTGAATGGCACTGCGGCGGATCTTTATAATTGCATGTGTACATATTTACGTATGTATATATTTCTATGTGTGTGCGTGCGTGTGTGTGTGGGTGTGTCACGCTTTAGCTGGCCACGTCCTTTCGCCTGCAGTTGCAGCATTTTCCCTGCAATTGCCAATCAATGTTTGTGCAAAAATATTTGCTTCTCTTATTTTCCGCACTCTTAGGCCGTTGCGTGTTTATTTTGTGTGTGGCTGGTTTTTTGTTCATTCTTTTTTTTTTTTGTTTTTTGTGTTTATTGTTTTTTATTTTCAATAAATCGGCCCAAGCACGCCGTGCAGCTCAATTGCAGTGGATTAAATTATTAAAAAATGCTCGAGCGCACAAACAACAAAATCGAAATGTGCGCGTAGATACTTTAATTTGATTAAGATTTAAATTGGCGTTGAGTGGATGTGCATGGCACACAAGTGCCTGTGTCTGGCCGAGAAAATATGGGCCTATCCTTAATGCATTTTGTAGTCCTTAGTATACACCTCGACCGGAATAAGAAACTTGGGCATGTAAAGGTTAAACAAATTGAATTGAAATCAGCCTTGAGATGGATAGTGTGAGAGAGAGTTGATAAAAGTCGGCAAAGAGTTTTTGGAGAGCAGTTTACAAAATTTACCCGATTTCCTTAACCGAAATTGTAGGCTATATTAAAATTCGCCCTGCTATGAGCACCGTCCGTCAAATTCTGTATGAAATCATATTTAATTTCCATGTTTCTTCGGGCGAATAATGTAGCCCAAATATAAATCGCTTGGGGCCAACTGGCAGCCAGGCAAACCGAAGCTCAAATAAAATTTCAGCTGCACGCCATTTTCATATTAAATAACTTTGTGTATATTTCCTGTGCTCTTGCGATGAGCTACTTATTGCCAGTCTTTTTTTTTTTATTTTTGTTTTTTGCCTTTCGTTTCTTTTGAGTCGACAGGTGAACAAGTTCACAGCGTTTCAGCAGCACAGCTGGAGTCCAGGTTCGAAAAAGGAGCAGCCAAGAACTAAACAAAAACTTACATCAAGCCTGGTCATTAAATCAGTCAGAAGTGCCCAATTTCTGGCGATAGAAATTAGTTACACTTTAAGGAATTACGTGGACGGAACTGGGAATACTTTTCCCTCAAAGTTTTTGTTTCTGTCAATCACAAGCAACTGCAATCTCAACAGAAGGTTCGGTTGAAGGTTTGAACCAGCGCCTATTCTTTCAAATATGCTTTACATTTACTTATTAAGCCTGATTTTAGATCTTGATGCCATTCCGGCTTAAACTAGGCTTGGTTAAATTGTGGTTAGCAGCTCGCCTTTGAATAGAAATTCGCTCTTTAAATTAGCTGAATCAAAATGAATCTTCTGTACGTGGGACCACCTGTGTGAACGCGCCTCAAAGTTGGCTGCACAAAATCCTAAAGGCTGGCAAACAGACAACCAATGCAAACGCCCCGAAGGGTATTATCTTTTGCGGGGTGTTAACCTGTGAAAAGGATACACAACACAAATGCCAGCGAATGTTTTGATAGCAAGTGTTAGTGCGGAATATGAAGATTACACAAGTGTGTTGGGGCCAGGCCTCAAAGCCTAATCGCCCACCCTTTTAAGTCCACAAGAGTTGGCTTGCAAATGAAACCTGAATGTGTGGCCTGGCCTGTCTGTGAGCGTTTGTGTTTCCAAGAAAAGCCATTATGTGTGTGAAGTTGAGCTAATGAGTTTAAGCTGGACCCTATTAAAGCATTGCAAGCATTGCAATAAGCTAATTAGGCTGTGCCATATAACATATAATAGCTGACCAGAGCTGCACTCTGATATGGATATAAATTATAGAGCATAATGTTAGCGTATTAGGTACTTAGGTTTAATATAGCTATTCAATCTTCGGAAGGTAGAATTCGGCTTTGGCTCATTTTATCTTAGCTAAAGCAACAAGAAGCAATATTCTTGCGGATATTTTGTCAACAGGGTCAGAAATGTGTATCGCCTGGGAGATACCAAAGCGATAGCGAAATAGTGAAATATAATCCATACTTTCACTAAGTTCTCCATAGCTTGAGCCCTCCTCCTTTCAAGCCCATACGGGAAACTACCTTGGATTATTATTTTCGATTAGGAAGTTCCATCTATAGGAAAGTGGACTTTACCCCAAGCATTTATAATTAGAGCCGAATTTTTAAGAAAGTAAAAGTTTTAGTTTAATTTATTTTAATTATTGCTTACTGTTTATTTAGATCCTAGTTTTTTCGTTAACGTTCACCCACTGGTTAGGATTAATGTAGATATTGGAGACTGTGCCGCGTAGCGTATTTAGGCCTTGATTGAGTGGTACGGGCTTTGGGCGCTGCGCCACGCCCTTGATCCATTGCTGCCACGCCAGAGCCGCCTGCTGTTTGCGCTGTTGCTGTTCTCGCTGCTTTCGCAGCTGCTCGCGCCTCTCCAGCTGACGCCGTTGCTCCGCCTGTTGCAGCTTCTTCAACTCCCAGCTCTCGAGGCGCCGTTGCGCCATTGTCTCATCCATCAATTGTTGCCGAACTGGCCTAGCAGCAGCGTTTGATATGCGCTTGTTGGCGGAGTTGGAGTTGGTGCTGGTGCTGGTGCTGGTGCTGGTGCTGGTTCTGGCATTGGTGTTTGCGTTGCATTGGCGTGCCTTACGCTGACACCATTCCTGAACCCGCTGTTCGTTTAGCTGTTGACGCAGTGCCGCCTCTCGTTGTTTTAGCTCGCGCTGTTCCCGCGCAGCCTGCTGCTTGTATTGGTATTGCCGCTTCTTGCCCGAAAGCCAATTATCGTAGGCCTCGTTCGAGGGACGCATCAGCTTCAATTGATCCAATTGCACTTGCTGGTCGTAGTAGATGGAGGCTGTGTCTGAGCCAAGTTCGAGTAGGGGCACAACACAGCAGCTCCGAGTTTTGGGTTCGTCGATTGGTTGGCAATCCATGGACGTATACATGGAGACGGCCTCCTCCTCCTCCCAGCTGCACATGGATGTTGTAGAGCCCCTTTCCAGTTGCTGCTCCTCCACTTCGCATTGCTTAAGTAACATTTGTTGTCTTGACGGCTGCATCATTCTCTCAGGCGATACAGCGACTGGTCCACTATCATCGGACAAGGAGCTATATTCGGAGCTGTTTTCGGGTGTCAGTGTTGCAGTTTCCGTTTCCAAGGATCTCGGTGAGCTGCAGCGCAGTGTGGACATCTCCGTGTCATCCATCGAGTTGAGCTCGCAGGACGATTCGGAGCGGCCCACATAGCGCACCGTGCTACGATTAGAGAGCAAGTGGCGCGGCTCAAGGTCATACGACTTGATGTATGTACGCGAGCATTTTGTACGCCGAGTGCCCATTTCGCTGTCCTCATTCAACGATCCATTGGGTGTTGTATTCACCTTAGAGCGTCCTCCGCCGAACCTTTCACAATCAACAAACTTTCCACGACTGTTCATGTGACCCACGAATGCCATTTCTTAAGATCTGCAAGGATTGCAATTAAAGGCTGTTGCAGATGCAAGCTCTTATGCTGTGCCTTACCTTGAAAGTCTTTGATCCAACTTGGGGTATACGTTATTCAAACTCGAAAAACGGAGAGAAACTGTAAAGCAAATAAAACTGTATGTATATGTGTACACAACAATAATCGGAATGAGAGTGAAATAGGATGTAAATTGTTTCAACACTTTTGACAAAGGACACAAGGCCCCAACTGCTTCAGTTATTTACGATTCCATTTGCTTCCATATTGTACTTTTGAAATGATTAAAACTTTGTTTTTATTTTTATGTGAATTTGAGATGCATCAAATGGAAATGAGAGCTAAAACTGTTTATTGTATAATACCAAATTATGCATAAAAAACTTATTATTAATTGAAGAATATATTCTTGTTAAGTATGGCTGAAAAATGTCTAAAAAGATTATATGAATTTCCCAATTCAAAATTTATTTACCTTTAAATTAAGTTAATAGCTTAAATAATTTATTACTCTAATTGAATTCTAGTCAATGCCAAAGCCGAAATTAACATATGTGGCATACACAGGTATACCTCATGCATCCTGTCTGTGCCACAGAATTTATTGCTGGCCGATGCATTCAAGTAAAATCATTTTGACCGCAAAGACAACAGTTTTTCTATCGTTGCGCTTGTCGCGGTTGCAGTAAAAAAAAAGCATAGTTGTTTTCATTTTCTATTAATATACAATTTAGTCATTGTTGTACCCTAAACCCATTGCATATGGGTAGATGGGGTAGATTGATAAATATCTATTGTAAGACATGGTTTGTTAAGCATAGCTTGAAGATTTTGGAAGCTAGATTCATCAAACCTTTTATGTAGCTTTTTGTGTAGTATACATAAATGATAAATATTTCATATATTAGATGTCTTATGCTCCCTATAAATGAAACAAACACATTCTTGAAGATATAGTCTTGCGCTTTTCTATGCCACACTTAAGCCTTGCAAGCTGTGCACAGATCGGACTGTAAACTGATTCATTAACCAAAGAAAGTTGGTGTTGGTAGCTCGGGTAAGCTGGATGCAGGGTATCGCCTAGTCGGTCGCTTTTCTATGTCACGCTTAAGCCTTGCAAGCTGTGCACAGATCGGAGTGTAAGCTGATTCATTAACCATAGAAAGTTGGTGTTGGTAGCTCGGGTAAGCTGGGTGCAGGGTATCGCCTAGTCGGTCGCTTGCGACTTAAGCACTTTTACTTCTTTTTTTCTTGCTATTAGACATACGTCTCTCCCAGCATTGTGTGGCACACCCGCTCAGAATTTGATTGCCGTTGCAGTTGTGCGGCTGCCGCTTTTACATTCTAATCGAAATTTTTTATTGTTCAAAGTCACGAAACGTGAGCGACGCGACGCTGCGACGTCGGCAAGAGGTAATGTCAGTTATTTGACAGCGGCAACAGTCGAGTGCAGTGCCCGACTAGGCGGCGGGGTGGGAGGTCGTAGTATTTTATATGGATACGGTTAGACAGGCTATACGAAACACAGAGCTCTGCTTTGCGAGTCGCCACTGTAACCGCAGGCTCGGGCATTTCAGTGCCGCCGTCTGAAAGCTATGCCCAAAATGTGCCACTTAGCCGGGCGGGCATAAAAACTGCAGTCGATTGCCCTGTGCTACCAACACCATTGCCACGCCCCTTGCCCAGCTCCATGGCAAAAACAAAAAGCAGAACGCGTTGGCATTGCAACCAACATTATTTTATAATTTACAAGCAAGCCGCACGACGGCGTCTGCTACACGATTTGTCTTTATCGACAACACACGAACTTCTCTATATCCAGCATGAAATTCCATTAGTGAGGGGACGTTCATGTAGTGGAGGTGGCATGCATGGGTTGGGGGACGGCTGTGGGGGAGAGAGAACTGGTTTTCGATTTTAGACGTATTATGGAATGCCATTGATAGAAATCGAAATTATTGTTTGCAATGCGCGAGCGAAATGCTTCACTGCATAATTTTATAGCATACCATTAGGCGCCCGAGTGCCTGCTGAAGATGGTATCAGAGCAATCGGGGCTCGGCTTGGAGCAACTGAAAGTGATAGCATTCATTTGATAACCAACGAATATAGAATGATGTGAGACAGTTTTCTAGAGCATATAGAAAAGGATATTTCCAGCTGACATATAGTTTCCATAATTTTGGAAATGATCTTTCTATACAAAGATAAGCGAAGGCTTGAACCACAGTTGAAAGGCAAGAAAAGGTCTTGTCTAATATAACACCCCAAAAGAAAAAACAAATTAATATGAAAAGTAAGCTAAAAATGTTATTAGATGATTGTGGAATTATCTAATGGATAACAATGAACACAAATAATTATACTTAAATACAAGTTGTCGTTTCTAATGAAAGGTTTTAACCATTGGCCATTCTGTAATTAGATGTAAGTGAACACAATTAGCCACTCGAAATGATAGCCGCCCGCAATTGTAATGTCAATTAGGTAGCTGGATACAAAAAAAAAAAAACTGAAAAGCGGGAAAATAGATTGTCAGGTATAGGTGCATGTTGAACAAGCGCCATCAGCACGCAAAGAATTTAAAACAACAATTAATTAGGCACAAATTGAAATTCATGACTTGCGCTAATCAGAGCTTCATTTACATATGAAACCAATATCAGGGACCCAAACTCAGACGGGAACTGAGTCTGCAACTGGGAAATTGGACAGGCGGCGGACAGGTCGCTAGTTTCTGGACACGAAAAAACTATTAAAGTGTAAAATTATGTCAGCAATTAGGCTGGCTGCAAACTATGATACTTGATACTGGACGCACATGGCAGCAAATCGAGTTGTTTAGCGAATGTAAAAGGTAACTGGAATAGTGTGTAGCCATAGTCAGTGCCCCGTACCCTTGGCTGGCCGGGGCTGAGCTGGGCTGGCATCATTAAAAAGTCATTTACATGCAGGCTGGGCTTCGGCCGGGTCGCGATTGACAGACAGACTCGACTGACTGACTGAATGGTTGACTGGCTGCGCTTCAGTTTGTTAATTTTAGATTTGAAACACGTTTTCAACTCAATTTTATCGCATGTTACGCCTTGTTGCCTTTCGCTTTTATGGCAAACAGCCTGAGACTGAGACTTTGGCCCTGCCAGCCCCCCACCCGGTTTTGTTTCCTGCTTTCATGGACCTCGACTCCGATGCCATGAATTTTGATTTGAAGTGTTGTCGCCGTCATTTCTATGCAGGCTTTGCTCCAATTAGAGGCCAAGCGTAATTTATGCGCCTCAAGAAACTTGCCTACAAATTGGCCATTGTTGCATTTGCCATTGATAGACTTTATATAACCGCCGTCCCCCGCCTCGATTCGCCTCCGTCCATCAAACACACACAATGCCCGCCCACATGCGTGCCGCTCAGCAGGCAAAGTTGAACAAAAGCATCACTCAAAAAGTTTTAATATCATTTTGCATAATAATTTCTCAGGCAAAATAAAACGAAAAAAAAATAGAAGAATATAAAAGTTCAGCCTTAAACACCTGGATGACCGCACACATGGGAATTCCGGCAGGTGGTTTACCTGAAAACTCATAAAGCTAATTAAGAAATGTACCCAACCTGGCTACGGTTAGAGCAGACTTTTTGGATGTGATTTACTCAAATTTATTTAAAGCCGACAAGTGGCCAAGTGCGAAATGCATATTTATGCGCCGCAATGTAGGCAACACCTTTTGTCTCTCGAGAGCCGAGGCTAACTGGGCTGTAATTGAATTAAGTTTGAGTTTGTATAATTAGGCACAAGCCAAAAAGTTCACTATTTCAATATGCCCAAGTGAGTGTGTTCCGTCAATTGATATCGCCAGCATTATGTCGAATTTCCAAAATTTATCATTTTGTTTTCGTTTATTGAAGGAAGGTTTCTTGGTAAACTTTCCATTTGTTACATATTGTTACATTACATATTGGAACATATAATCATGGCGACTTTGGGGCTAAAATCGTGTGCGAAATGGCCTTCTATTTGGTCTCAGCTCATAAACAAATGCAATAAATGGATGCAAGTCATAGTTTTAGGCGCTTTGTGCTCGTGTGTCAACACTTTTTGATAAACATATTTGCATATTTACTTTTCAAGCGATTGCGTTGCTCGTTCCCGTTGACCAAGTTTTGTGCCAGAGAAAAATCTTTATTTAATCAGTGCATGCTCGTAGTTGGAAAGTTTTTGGGCCAAAAAAGTTTTGCTGGCAATTGTTTCTTGCATTGTTTTTGCGCAAATGTCTTTTGACATTTTGTTTTGCATACTTTCTGGCAGCCAAATATGGATGTGATCAAATAAAAACTTTTGTACGAAATTACAAAAAGGCAAGCTTTAACCTAGCAAATGGGTCGTTGCTTGTCGGGCTCTTGCACACACTTTTGGTTGGCTAAAGAAATCTAATAACTGTTAAATCACCTGCAAAATGTTCATTTCACAGCGCTATAAACACGCAGCAAACGTCTCGAATACTGCTTTGCCGCCTAGGCCACGCTTCGCTCGTCCTTGTTACGCAGCCCTAGTGCCTTGTCGACTTAAACACTTACAAGGACTTAACCACCTTTTGTGTTATTTTTGCGTAGCCTGGCTGTCACTTTAATCTGGCGCCCAGCACGCAGCAAAATATTCATGTGAAGGACACCACACAGCACACCTGCGAAAGGTAGCTCAATTTCTGGTAGAGCGCTTGCATGCCACGACTAAAAAGTTATTAACACGCGGCTCTGACTTAAGTAAGTCATAGACGTCTTTCAGCTCGACTGCTCGTAGGGCTTGCTCTACACATATTCATGGCTTTGGTGATTAGTGAAAGATTCGTCGCATATTGTAAGTCTCTTGATATGGATTAGTTACTATTTAGCTTGAGGGCTTTCGCAATCATGATTTAATTTATGCCTTCATCCTTAAGATGAAAATGGGACTTCTATATAAGACATCCGCATTTGTCAATCATGCCTAGCACTTATTAGTCAATTAATTAAGATTGCATAACTTTATAATAACTAAAGCTAAACAAAGAATATGAATCTAAAAGAAAATGTAAATTAGTATTAGTTTAAACGAAAGAATTGTTTAAGCTTATGTTTAATTAGAAAGATGCCAATAAGATATCTACATAATATATCCGAATCTATTGATAATGTATTATTTTATCCATCCCAAAGATGACAATGAGAATTCCCAGCGAATATCTGAACGAAGGATATCGGGCTCTTATCGCTTTCCTCTCGATAAATTATTGCTTTCCTATCGCCTTCCTATCGCCTTCCTATCACCTCCTTTATCGTTAGTAATGTATGCGGCGAAGTTCTATAAACAGTTGTTGTTGACGAATCAGAAATTCTTTAGCATTAGCATATGGGAAAATTTTATAATTTGTGAACTATAATGAAAAACTTTGATGCTATCGCCTGGGAGATACTTCAACGATAGTAAACAAAATTTGTGCTTAACATATAAGACAAAGCTTAATAAGTTTATATTTGGAAATTTCAATCGAGGCGCTTGTTGATGCAATGCAGATAAAATTAAAAGAAAAAAGATGAATTTTAATAAAAACTTGTAAAGCTGCTTTTTTTAATCCTCTGTTTTTGCTTACAGTCGGCGCATGTCGGAAGCTTGACTAAAAAAAAGATAATATAAATATAATTTAATTAAACGATTTGCTTTTTTAATGAATTTCATAAAATTCCAATAAAAGGCTTCTATTATGCCGAACAAACAATGGAAATCAGTTGGAAGTTTTTTTTTTTGTATTATAACTAACTCATTAAAGTTCGCGTAGCAAACAAATGCAACCAACTGAGCCATACTCTGTTCTGTGATTAATAAAAGCTGTAAAGAGGGGCCCGTCTCTAAAAGAGCTAGAAACAATTGGGGCTTAGGAGAAGTGTATGTTGCAAACAGTCTTTCACTTTTAGAAAAGTTATGTGAATTATTTCGAATGGACGCATTTAGTTTCTTTTGTCCCGAGCACACTCCAGCGTTTGTTCAATACATCAGTTATCCATATCTGCCATTTCGAGTTGCTGTCGCCGACAAACCATCGTCTTCACATTCTTGCCCCCGGGTTGCTCCCATTTCCATGGTTATTGATCAGTCGTCATCACTGTGATATATTTGGGTCCTTTGTGTGGGCATAAAGCCCGGTCGTCTCTCAAATGTTCAACTGTTCAACTGTTCACCTGACCACCTGGCAGGTGGCTTTGTCTTATGCTCAATTGTTGGATTTGGTTTGGTTTTTGCTCCTTTTGCTGAACGGCTGCCAATGCATTATTTATGTGCCCAGCATGCCGCAATTCTGTGAACAGGGCGTATTCATTGTTTTTACCATTAAACACGTGGCAATTTATCTTTTTTTTTTCTCTTTTATTCTGTTTTTCTCTCGGCAAATGTGTTTTATCGTTGGGCCTGCTTTTTCATAGCGGACGGCAGTGTAAGTTTTTCTTATGCAAAATGTTCACACGCGTGGCGGATTGAGATAAAGAGCAGACCATTTAGTTAAATGAACCATGGCGAGAGCTTTGTAAGCGATTCATTTTTAATCAGTAAATGTTTTGTTTACGACGTAGACGGGTTTCAATATTTCACAAATTATATAATTATAACCCATTCGTTATACAACTGAAGTAACAAGAAATATGTTGTGTTATTTTTAAATACCTCGCGTTTGGTTCAGCGTTTCCTTAGTCCAATGCAATTGTTTCTTAACCCAACCACAGACCAAATTACGCAACTTTAAAGCCACATTCAACGTGCAACATGCTAGTGTGCAACCAATGAAGCATGCAACTGTACACAAGTCGTGGCATACACAAAGATACTATATGCCTACACGCGCACACCCACACACACACACACATACACAGGCACCTACACACACATTCGAATGTGCTTGTGCGCACAATTTGGCCAGTGGACTGTTCGGTCTTCTTGGCCCGAAATGCCCACTACAATAATATCAAAGCGAAAGTGCGTAAACAATGCAAACAACATGAAAACGACTCTCGACTCTGCAAGCTCGGCTTGACTTACTGGACGGGGGCGTGGGGGTGCGGGCGTGGTTGCATTGCTTTGCTCTTGTTGCTCAGCTGCAACACGAAATCCCAACAATAACAACAAGGACACAGACAAGGATACAGCGGTAGCAACAGCAACTAGTTAGTGCAAACTACATTGATGACGAATAACATGCTTCAATACCTACCAAATTTAATCCTGCCAATGCTCACACACACACACACACACATATGTAGAGCATTCTAATGCACACAAATGTAAACATCGGCTTGACCAATGCGTGTGCGTGTGTGTGCCCGCGCGTGTGTGTGTGTGTGTATTTTGGCTGGTAGCAGGAAACCAAACTAGCGTTGACCTCATCAAAAGGATTTGCCAGCGTCTTTTTGGTCTTTTTGTTTGCCAAGCTTTGAACGGCCTTTGACTTTGTTCCGTGTAGTCGAGAGTGCGGCGGTGCGTGTGTGTGTGTGTGTGTGTGTGTTTATAGGAAAGGGGATGGTGCGGGGCGTAGGGCAAGCGCAAGCGGTTTGGAAATTGTGCAAATGAACTTTAGGCCTTTGGCTTATTTTGTTTGCATTTCGGTTTTGCTTTGGCAAAGAGCACTTCATATTACGGCAGCTATCTCTCTCTCTTTCTCTCCGTCTATCTCTCTCTCTCTCTCCTGTCTGCTGCTGCTTGTGTTTGCGCCTAAAAACATGCTTTATTTTATTTTTGACAATATAATTTTGTGACTTTACGAACAGTGTTGAAAATCTAATGAAAATGGCCCAAGCCTCGCCACGCCCCATCTACCGCCCACCTACTCCCCCTATGAAACATACATTGAGACTGAAAAGCTGACAACAATTGATATCCTATTTTGTGTGTCCTGTTCGGTTCTGTGCACACTCTCTCTCTCTCTCAGCTTGGCATTTTGTTTGCTTTTGTGTTTTGCTTGTTATTGCAAATTGTTTTTTGTTTTCATCTGTCACAGTTTTACAATTTTCCACAGACCGCCCCCACCAGCCCCTTGCCATCCTCTCTAACCCCTTTCTGAGACACTGCATTCACTTATCGTATTGGTTTACGAAATTGGTAAATCTCTGCTGACGCAATTGTTTAAATTGACTTCTGAAATGGTTGACGATAATGTTTGCCAGTTCAGTGATAACAACAAATAAGCACGAGTCGCAAAATGTTTCTTTTAAATACAAAATGGAAGGGCTACTGAAGCTAAACAAGGTTTGCTGCATGTTCAAGAAACCAACTACGAATTGTTCTGTTCGGGGCAAATGGGCTCTTAAAACATATTTGATTTTAAGCTTAGGCTTAAGTTACCAAATCTGCTGTGCAAACTGATTGATTGATTGACAGCTTGCTGATCAATGCAATATCTTAAGTGCTAGGCAGCTGCATTCCCAACTTGCCCAAGGCTCGATTTGTGGAATACGTTGGCAGAAAACCTCTTGGCTTTCACCAGAGAAACTGCCGGTTTATGATTATTATTATTATCATTATTATCATTATTACTATTATTAACACCATTATTATTATTATTATCATTATTATTTTCGTTATTGTTATTATCATTATCATTATCATTATCATTATCATTATCATTATCATTATCATTATCATTATTATTATCATTATCATTATCATTATCATTATAATTATCATTATCATTATAATTATCATTATCCATATAATTATAATTATCATTATAATTATAATTATCATTATCATTATTATTATTATTATCATTATTATTATCATTATTATTATCATTATTATTACTATTATTATTTTAATTATTATTATTATTGTTATTCATTTATTAATTTATTTAAAAATAACAAATTAAATATTATTTTAATTATTGTTGTTTTCTTTAGTTTTTCATTTTAATTAGTGCCCTTCTTTGTATATTTCCGGCTGTATGATGATACAAACTGAAACTACAACAATTCAATTACTACTCCATAGATTCACACATACAATGTCAACAGTTGACAGAATTAATTTATGCAATATTATAACTCATTCGGTGACTTCTTGATCGGCTGCCAGGGCACCGGGTTTAAATATATTTCGGAAACAGTGCCACGCAGCGAATCCATGCCCTGGTTCATGGGCACCGGTTTTGGTTTGCCATAGACATTGTTCATCCAATTTTGCCAGGCCTTCTCAGCCAACTGTTTGCGACGCTGCTCCTCTCGTGCTTTTTTAAGGAGATGATGCTGTTGCTCCTGACGCTGCCGCTGCTGTTGCTCCTGCTTCTTGAGCCACCAGCTCTGTACTACCTGTCTGATCTCGGCCTGGGGCACATTGCGCACCGGCTTTCTGCTCGCCTTGGCTCTGTTTGACACAGAGCTGTCTGCTGCCTGCAGGGCGGCACTCTGCATATGATTGTCCATTCGCCGTTCCGCCGCCTGCCGCGCCTTATCCCGCAGCCATTGATCGTAGGAAAGCTTGGCCAGCTGCTTGCGTAACTCGTGCTTCTCTATTTCATGTTCCCGTTCCTCCTTCTGGCGCTGCAGCTTTTGCTGGCGGAGCCTCTGCTTGGAGGCGTACCAGGTCTCGTAGGCCACCTGCGGCTGACGATCCAATTTAAGACCATCCAGCTCACGCATATAGTCGAACATGCTGCCCTTTGAACTCAGGCCCAGCGAAGGTACCCTATTGTTTGGTTTGTCCATCTGCTTGAGTGACATGAAGTCTGTGTAACTGTAGAGAGAATTGGTATCCGCCTTGCTATGGGTATACGTGCCGCCATTTGCTGGCGGCAATGAGAGCGGCGTTGACGATGATGATGAGGATTCCCCCTGATCTTTATATAACAAATTCGATGTACCTTCCATGTTGGAGGGCTCCCATCGTTGCGAAGACATATATTCCAGTGTATCTAATCCCGATTGCTCTGAGTTCTCCGAGTGGTCTGATGGCTCTGATGGCGTTGATATGCTGCAAATGCGAGTGTGTCCAGTATAAATTTCATCACTTAAAACGATTTCCCCATCGGAATTCATGTGTCCACTAAATGCCATTGCTGTTCGTGTGTTGTTGTTGTTGTGGTATGTGTAACTGCAAGGGCAAAAAAAATTATTGTATTTTAAATACAACAAATTTAAATTATGTGCCTAGCTACCTGTCAGACACAACTTTCATGTAGCTCTAATTATTTGAAACGGGCTGACGTTTGAGCGACGTTTGAAACTAAATATTTTGTCTATTTACCAAGTAAAACCCAATTCTATAAACGACACACTACTGCGTTCAGTCAGATAACATTTCCATTATATCATGAATTAGCCAGAATGTCATATCATCATCATATACTCATATTAACATATCATACCGCCTACAGAGACTGAACCCTGCGCCGCGCTATTGCTACAAATACTCGAACTATCTTTACACATATGAAAAACTAAGGTTTCGATCGATTCCTTAGTCAATCATTATGGTAGCAGGACCCAATGCTACAGCTCGAAAAACGGTGATGACGAGAATTTAAAGTACTTGCTTTAAAGCAAGGCTCATGTTAAATACGAAACTTGGGCTCAAAACTCCGTTTGCTGCCTTTGGTGCTTTACCCGTTGCAAGTGGAGTCTCTTTCAGCGTAATTTCAATTGCCTTGTATTTTCTGCTTCATTGCCAAGCTGTCAATGCATCAGCTACTCATATTAACCGCCTATCAATGCTGCACCATAAAATATTTGTCAGCACAAGACACACGCACACACACACACACACACTTACACTCACACTTGACATACACTCCCTCACACACGGACACATGGTATGCAATTAAGCCCACACGGCTGCCAATCGCTGCTGCATATGCAACGAAAAATGTTTAATTACAATACAGAAAACAACAACAATTACAACGGCGACAACAATAACAAGTGCCTAGTGTGGCTGACGAGAGTCGCGCGGAGGGGCTGGGGGTGGGGTCGGCAAAAAATATACTTTGTTGCTGGCTGGTGCGAGTGTGTAAACCTCAGCCGCCGACACATCAGCAAATGGCGGCGGCTCATTGACATTTCCGCTGATTACTTTATGGTCCCCCACACACACACGCACACACACACACAGCCATACGCACTTGCATATGCACACACACACAGAAGCCTGTCGCAACATGACATGACATTTCAGCGCCCAACACGAAGCGCCACCCAAACGCAAAACGTTCACAGAGCGCAGCACATGCAACTAGACCTTATACGCATACCCTTTATGCATGCATTTAGGGTATACACAACCAGTAGAAGAGGCATATCGCTTATACGAACACCTTTTTGTATACACATGAATGGAAAATGTTTTGTCCCAATAAAAGAATGTACTTAAGGGCCTGAAATGCTTTTCTGAATACTAGACCTAGAATATTTGACTTCAAGGTATTGAAAATGCTTTCTCTGGATACTGGATCAAGATGGGGATTGAATATAAGGGATTGAAAACGTAACATACACATTTCGTTAGGGTATGACCTCCAATGTACGCAAACTTATTTAAGTTATTTGCCTCTAAGAGAATTCACAAATCGGTTTAACCACGTCGGGAGAACTTTTTGTCACACATCTCAAAATTTAATGACAGTCTAATTATGCGTGCAAATGGTTTATAAATATTTTACAACGCCAGCCCGTGACCGTGACTTGGAACTGAAAGCTATGGCCACAATGCCGCATCCACTGCCCCCTGTCCTATCCACAATCGCTGCCCCTGTCCCAGCCTCAGTCCCTGCATCTGGTACTGCCCACAACCAGGCATATCTCTGCTCATGCTCTTTCTTTATTCGCTTTGCATTTTGGCTTTTCGACTGTCCACACTAGATGTGTGTAAGAGTGTGTGTGCGTGTGTGTTTTGCGCATCGCTGATTGCATTGCGGTTTTACGAGTTCATTATTGTTAATTATACGCCGTGTTGCCTGCCAAAGAGCGCCCTTTTTCATATAAACACCGTGCTGGCTGTCAGTTGCGAAAACATGACTTATTTATAACTAGCATAACTATATTGGACACCACTGTCATACTGCAGTTATCTTTAAGCGGTTTGCCGCCTGTCAATGGCCTGAAGCGGGGGCGGGTTTTGACAGGTTTGAGGTTTGCAAAGCCAAAAAGCGCCCATTAAATCCATTAGGAAGATTATGTACATTTGATAATCAAATTCAAGCATTTAAATCTTGAAAAAAGGGAAAGCTTAATCTGATTGTTGCCTCTGACGAAAAAGGACTACGATTAAGTTATTTTTAAAGCTCGAATTGAGACCTAATTGATTACGGCTGAATCAGAATAGAAATAAAAGTGACGCATTTTGTGACCTATTTCATATTTGAATTAAATATTTGGGCTTGTCGTGCACCAGATTCTGGCTTATGTGGGCTTTTCATGCAAAATATATTTCTGTGTGCTCCGAAATACTTTAAATCTTCGCAAGAATCGTACACTTGCTCAGCTGCGCGAATTTGAGTTATTTTATGACTGCAAAACATTCTGCTTAAGGCACAATATTTTGCTTTACATAAAGTGGACGCCAGAAAATTAGCTGAGCACGCGTGAAGAGCTGTGCGCTGATTGCAGGGAGCTGCTTTTGATGATCAAAATTGTTCCCATATATGATATATTTGGTGCTTCTGCTCAACAGCTTTCGATTCAGATATAATTAGCAGGGTTGGACAATTTGTTAAGCGTTTTACTTACTTGCAAATTTAACAATGAATCTGAGAACTTGAAAATTTCAAAATCGAAAGATTCTTTATACGATTATGCGGTTACCTGAAAGATACAAAATCAACAATTTTCAATAATTTAACAATATATTCGCACGTTTCTATATTTTTTTGCACAACACTAATTTTCGGACAATATATATATATATATATACATATATGTATATATATACATATATAAAAATATATATATATATATGTGTTTATAAATGTGTTATTTTTAAGTTTTTGATAACTTTATCTAGGCCTACTTTACATATTCGACCCGAAAACATTCGAATATATCAATTTAAGACTTCCAACTACAGAACTTTTTGTTAACTCTCAAATGGGGTTTATAATATAGACTGGGAAGATTTAGGTTTTGCAAGTATTTTACGATTTTAGCAAATATTTTTCTGTAGATCGGTTAATTGTGTAGAAACGATCCATCAAAATATGCACTTAAATCATTCCTATGCACAAATATCATATGAAAGTATTTTATATATGACTTATTTCGAATTACATGATGTTTCTGCCTTTGTTTGCTTACACAACTTTAGAGCAAATGTCAGCTGCATTCATTGGTCAAAGCAAACGCAATTGCAAGTCTGTTGTCAGCTTAAACTATTCGATATTCGCCAAAGAAATGCATTTAATTTCAAACAAAATTATGCGCCAAAGCATTTCATGGCCAATGAAAATTTGTGCTACATTTGGATAATGCGAAAATCTTATACGGCTTGTCTTCATGCAGCTGTGAATGTCTTAAGCCCCAAATTATAATGTAAGCATGTCTTAACGAATTTTACAGAATGCCTCACACACACACATACCTAAGTTACCACACCCCCTTCCCACCCCCTACCTGTCAACACCCTAGGTAAATTTCGTCGAGCCGAGACATCAAATTCATTTCACATGCATAGCAAAACGCCAGACAATGAATCCAGCCTCGCCCATAGACGGCGCTTAACTGTTCGCCCCGCCCCCTCTTATGTCGAGTATATGACCAAGATTTTGATTTGGAATTTGTAAATATGGTCACGTATGTTATTATAACAAATATCTCTCATGTTTATGTGGAATGTGCTCAGCTGAGCGTCTTACAGTAAATTGACTTTCGTATTCTCTCATTTGAAATTGTGGCGCACATGCAATTTCCACAGCTCCATGTATTTGTGTTTGTATTTATATTTATTTAAGAGTGTGCGTGTGTGTGAATTGAGAAATTTGAATATATATCGAATTTTTGCTATACTTTGGGCTTTTAATTAAATCAGTTTATGGCAATTGGCTTTGGCTAAGCAGAGAGCCTAGCTGCTTCTTGGTTTACAAGATTAGAGATAAATACATTTAGCTGGAAAATCTTTCAAATTAGCTTTCGCTTTAGCTAAGGTCGAGCATGAAATTATTGTCAATATCGATTTTATTTGAATGAACTGCCAACAGCTGATCTGTTAATCAACCCTTTTTATTTATTTCTCTCTCAACTGTTGCTTAACTTAACGCAACATTTTAAAGTCAGTTGAATGTGTGTATACAAATCAAGGCCCTCACCTTGGCCTCCAACCACTATGATGCAATAGCAGGAAGAGCAGGAACAAGAAAAAAGAGCCTATCACTGCGTCAAGGGAATGTTGTTGAAATGTATCTTTCACGCTCAATTTATTTGTAATGATGTCGACAGCATGTCAGAAGCAGCAACAGCCGTGCCGGAAGCTGTGGCAGCAGCCTACAAGCCTCCGAATGTGTTGCGATGGAAGCTTGTTGGTGAAAACCTGCGGGTGTACTAAGCAAAAAAATAAAATAAAAACGTAACATAGAGCATGGGCCAAGCTATGGCACATTAGTGCCCGCAAATCCCAATCATAAAGAGCGAGAGCTGGCAACTTTTCGCGAACGCATTTTTCATGTCGAAATCGTGGCAATCGGCACGGCAAATGATGTCCTGGGGGAGTACCCAGCATTTTTTTTTTGCTTTTCCACATTCGAAATGGACGCGTGTGTTGCGCTAATGAAATAAACATGTTTATTAGATACAAAGGTTGCCCCCGCCCCCCGCTAGCAGGCTTCTGCCACAAATGCGATAGCTTATATATATATATATATACAATTTTTCGTTTTGGTTTTCGCTGCGTATGATTAATATTAAGTGTTAGCTGCCTTGCACCTGTCGCCTTTGTAATTAATTGAATTATATTTCTCAGAACGTGCCAGCCAGCCAGGCAGCCAGCCAGCCGGGCAGCAGAGTCCACATTATAAATTCAAAGAGCATCAAAAATAGCGGAAATGCAATTAAAAATGTGCAAGGCACTGCCAACATCTCCATCTACATCTTCTCAGGCCTCGCCCCAACTGCTGTTCCGTCGGCGTGTTGGTCTGTAAAAGTGTGGCTAAGCGCAAATTACCGACAGCTACTTACAGCTTGGGTGAAAGAACTTAAATGGGAGAAAAAATGCAAGAAAATGATGTTGCATTGCATGCCGAGAGCTCAGCTCTATTATGCTTAATTAAGTTTTTCTGCCAGTGTTGGCAGTTAGTTCTCTTCAAGTGGCAAGTGGCTCCACTTGCTGATAAAGTGTTGAAAAGTGCCCTCAATACATTGTGTGCAGTGGCCAAGTGAGTGGCAGGCAGTGTTGGCAAAGCTCGAAAAGCAAACTTGTTAGTTGGCCATTGTTAACTGATAATCAGCAGCGATGAAGTATGGAAATTAGATTATACATTGTCAGCACGGTTTCATGCTCAAATTAAGGGGCAGATGTGCATTGGTCGAGAGCATTGCAAGTCTCGGTGGGTAGTTTTTTTTTTGGCTACTATCAATATCTCATTGGAATGTTCATTTACTTTACTTTTATTCATTCATTTATTGAATATTCAAATTGAGCATGAAATACCTTTGCATTAATCTAACTATGTTTGGTAAGTGCCAGTGTTAAATAACGTAATATAGCCTTCTATATGGAAATATATAAGATTTGCAATATTTCCTGTAAAATGGTTCTTAATAAAGTGTTAATTGAATTGATTTAAGTAAAACCTTGAAAATTTATATATAACGAATCTACGCATCACGCAAATTCTGACTTTTTACGTGTGAAAAGCCGTAACTCAAGAGAGGAAGCTGGTTCAAACCATGTTTTCTTTTTTTCTTTCTAGATGGAATTGACAAACTTTTCCATATTTCTTTGTTGTTTTGTTCAATTCTTTTGGATTGAGTATTATAGTTTTGTTATGAGATATGTGATGCACTATTGCCACAGAAATAGAACACAAAAATTACATTCAAAATAAGCTATCGATTTTATCGTTTATAGCCAATTAATAATGTTTATTTGCTTGATTTTATTATAATTTATAAAACTGTTTGGCATATATAATTTAAATAATTTATTCATTAGTTTCTTAAGAAGAAAATCGCATAAGCGAAAACCAGGTAAAAAAAATGCAATGGAAAATAAACAAATTGCCCTCTTAAATTTAATCCATTGGATTAAAGAGATTAACCAAAAACGGAAACTGGAGGCATGTGCTAGCTACTTAATATATATATTATATATATATATATTCTGATGTATATATATTCTGAGCGCCATTCAGAGTTGGATGCTAATGAGGTTAATGCTTGCATTGAACCCAAAGCGGCGAGGCCAAAAGATGGCCAACCCCACTTTCCATTCATGTTGCCTTTGCCATCATAAGCGCCGTGTTGGATTTTCAGATGTGTAGAAAAACGCTGAAAAGCCCGGCAAACAAACTGACTTTCAGATGCACACACACAAATACACACAAACACACACACACACAAGCAACACACACACACACACAGGGCAGACTTGAAGAGACCAACTAATCAAGGTAATGAAATCAGTTTTATTTCAGCTTTTTTTTTAAGCAGCATTTTTTTTTTGCGGACTTACAGAAATGCTGCGGGGTTGCAGAGATACGTTCGAGGACATGCAAATAGAGCAGAGAATGTTTGTCAGCAGTTTGTTCAAAGTGTTTGCTAAACAGCAGAGTGGGCCGGCACGTTGTTAGCGAACACTCGAACTGGCTGTTGTCTGGCATTTGGCTTGTGTGGCTTTAACCACGGGAGACGGCGACTCGTTCGTTTGCTTATTTGCGGCTGGTCTAATGAGAAGCTCTTTAGATATTAGAAATTAAATGTATTAAAAATGCGGCAACGCGAGTGTGAGCTTGCGTAGGCAGACAAGCACAACAGGGGAAGTCAGTTAAAGTGAATAATGTACAAAAAAGAGAAGAAGAACGTAAAAGAATATAAAAAAGATATGAAGTATAGTATAGCTTAAGTAAGGTTGAGAGTTCACACCTGGCCATGGTGAAGATGAATATTACATAGCCTACTTATTTTGGATCTTAAGGAATCTGGAATCTGGATCTTGGATCTGCAAAAACCTAACATTCTTTATATATATCTTACTTGTGCTTGAATAATTGACTATAACAAATTGCATTGATCAGTAACAGAAATGTACGAACAACTAGCTGGATTGCAAACGTTTTAGCCCAGATCTTTACTTTTAAATAACTCTAATGCAGTTTCTCGAATCGAATCGTGAGGCAGACATGTGTCGTAAAGCTTTTCGCTCAGCCGAAAAGTTCTCACTCCGTTCACGGTTGCGAAACTGTGCTCATGTCTTGGCAACAAGCTCTAAAAATCTGTGCATATCACTCGCAGCGGTAACTTGGCTAAATTCAATTAGTTGGCCAAGAGTCTTGGCTGGGTAATCTGTCATATTTAATTAAGAAACTTTTCAAACAATTGCTGATGAAATATTGCCGTCACCGTCGCGTCTCGCAACGCGTTGACGCCATATCAATGATGGCTACGCCATAAAGTATGCAACGCGCAGTCAATCAAATAAGAGCCTCAGCTAGGCGGCTAAAGAAGATGCGAGAAAGCGCACAAATACTACACGAGGCTCTGCTATATGCATGTGTGTGTTTGTGAGGGAGGGTCTGTGTGTGTGTGTGTGTGTGTTGGTTCGTTTTCATTGCCGCCTTTTGGGCGCATCGCATAAATTTCGTTTGACATAGTTTTTGAGCAGCGTTAAAACCAAAAATAGGTTTAGATGCAGACGAAGACGCAAGCACGTTAAGCTACCCACTGACACACGCACACACACACGCGTACACACACACGCACACACAAAAACGGTTGCAGTTACAGTTGCCCCCCAGGCCATAATTGGTTGCGTCAGTGCATAAGTCACGAGCTCATTCGAGTCCTTCGAGTCCTGCTCGAGTCGTTGCCATGACGACGCCACACATGCACACACACACACACACACACACACACACTAGCACACCTACTGCAGCTGCCTATGGCTGCCTGAGTGTGTGTGCACCTGAAAGTATGCAGCATTAAAATTGGATAAATGCAAGTAGCCCATTAATTGAATTGCCGACAAGCTTTGCCCCTCGCCCTACTACATCCCGCTCCACGCACGCTGCACGGCCCCCACGCTTAGGCAATGAAATTTTGGTAATTAATATATTCACGTAAGCGGAAATGTGCAACAAACATGTGAGCGACATTGGGCTCACAAAACAAGTTTATTTAACAAGCAACGGCAAAGTTATCGTTGCCTCTGTCTATGCCCAACTGTTCAGGTTGTCATCGGTTTCGGCTGGACGTCGGTTGTCGCTTTAAAGTTTTAGTGGCTGCAAGTTTGTTGAACCATTAAAAGTTCATAACGCATTTGACAACAATATTATATGTACTATATACACATATTTGATATAGTACACAGCATTATGAATGCCAGAGCACGTCGAGCTGTATGGCAATTGCCAACAATTAGGCACGCAAATGATGACTTGCGAACATTTGCTCGCTTTTAATTTGAGTTAATTAAGAGCTTAATGTTTCTATGCTAGCTGCATGCAATATGCTAGTTTAAGAATGCCTTAGTTAAGGCTTGAACACTATTAATGAAATTTTAAAGAAAAGTATGCTTCAGGAAAGTATAAGAAGCGATGCGAATCTCAAAGAAGAGTCGCTGATTGTGGTTTATCAATTACAATCTGTATAAAGATTATCCAGTTTTACATGTTTCTAGATTCAGTAAAAGGATTAGCAAAGCTTCGTGTGATTGTAATATTTCTTACACAATTTGTTTAGCTACCCAAATAACAAAGAAAAGCTCAAATTTCTGCGCTTAATTAAGTTGTATCTGCATTTAGCTTTGTATCTGCAACCCAATCGGTATCTTTAACTCGACAGACGGCATCAGCTGCGGCAAATTAAAATCAACCACTTGAGAGTTGCCCAGCAACAAGATGCAACTGTCAAACTTTGTGCGTGGCCATAAGTCAATTAGGCAAATTGACTTACCGCATTCCATGGCGTTTTTGGCCAAAGTTGTCGCGTCTTCCATTTCTTAGCTTCGCTTTTTTTTTATTTTCTGGGCACTTAACTGATTTGTTTGTGGCCTGACTGAAGTTGAGTTGTTGTCTTCAATTCGGTTTTGGCTGAGGTGCCAATGCGCAAAGATTTTTCTGTGCGGTCTGAGATGGCGTCTGCTGATTGAAAGACTTTTAAAGGACTTCTCGGGACTTTGGTACTTGAAGTTAGTTTGCTTAATTAACTGAATGATCTTAAACTTGATTGAAGCTTTAATCCAATTTGCAGCACTGGAAAACGAATCGAATTCACATGGCATATATTTCATATTGTTAATATCTTTAAGCAGGCCAGGCTTATTATTCAACTGACATTATCCACACGTAGTTGTAGACATTTTTATTTCCAACAAAAATATATATTTATATATATATATATATATATACATATATATATATAAAACGTAAACGTTTGTACACAATCGTTGTGCAACTGCGACACGAGAGTCTTCACAACGGGATAAACAATAACACAATTTTCGGTAAGTCCAAGATAAGTTTTATCATATCAATTTACACACATATCAAAATCATATACAAGAGCTAAAGTCGCCTAGTTGGCAATCGAAAGGTCTTAGCTCATTTCTTATTGTAAATAGATATTTGGCAAGCTTTTGATCCATCTAATCCTGTAAATACTCAGAAGTTATGCCTAGCTTCAATGGGACAAAGACTTGTTCGATAAGTTTATGTTTATATATGCACTTAGAGAAATTTTAAATGGACGCTTTATTCATCCAAAGTTGCAAGTGTGTGAGAGATATTTGTATCTGAAAACAATATTTGCATATTCATTGAAGGCGAAAGTAGTAATGAGTCCAGCATAAAGTTCAGATTTCTATCCTTCTTTTACAATGCGTTGAGGCATTGAGTCGCAATACTTTTGGGTTCATTCATATGATCTATCAGAGAGAGTTTCAGAGAAACAAGCTGGCAACTGCTTAAAGTCGAGCTGCGTCTCATATTCTCTATAAAATTTCAATAATATGATATATTAGTCAATAAACAGTCAGTCTTACGTGATCTTAGTAAAGAATACCGAGCTTCAATTTATATTTTCAAGCAACAGTTGAGCAAAGTTTCCGTTTAGTCTTGTCAAAGTTTCTTTTTCATGCGATTGCCCTGACATTTGATTGCAAATGTCAAACAACTGAGTTGCATATAATTGCGAAAAATAATGCTTTAATTCGCGGCCCATTCGGACAGATAATCCCAACAGTTGTGACATTTCGGCTTACAGTTCATTGATTTTAAAATGATGATGATGGGGCCCATATCATCGGGCCGGAATTTTATGAAAGTTAATTAAATTGGCGGGCAAGCGAAAGTGAATTGTAATGCAAACGAGTTGCGCATATTGTAAACAGGCTTTGAATTATATATTTAAATAAAAGGCCCGCGACCGCAAACTTGCTCTGGGCACACGCTCACACACACACACACACACACACACACACATGCACGCACACGCACACCCGGGCGTATGCGTGATGAAATATGTATCGCATTGGCCACAGGTAAAATTGTCACGTTTTTAATTAAACGCGCGCCCGGCCAAACAACGTAACGGCAATAATAATCAATGGCAATGCCAATACTCGAAACAATAACAAAAAAGAAAACAAAATAAAAATAATAATAATAATCAATTTTATGCGAAATGGAAATATAATTAAAAAAATGAAAAGTGATTTGAGTGCGTGCATGAAATATGTAATCGAAACGAAAAGAACAACCTGTTGGCCCCGTTGGGCTCCGCTCAGCCGGACTCTTAATGACTTTTTTTTTAACTTAGCCCAAGGCTGCAAAGGACCGCAAGCTGTTTGCAACAAATTTTGTTGCATTGCAGCCTTCGCTGCATGTGATCAAACAAATATTTTCGTTTAGCTGACAAAATTCAAGTTGTATTTTTCCAGCACTTCCTGCTGTCCATCGATTGAGCTTAAAGCTCGAGTCCTTCTGGACTCAACTATGTCATGTTGCCTTAATATTTAATTTATTTCGCACTCTTTGCCTGCACTCGGCTCTTGTTGCTGCTCTTAAGTTTACAACTCACGCTTACTGTTAGCTGACCTCAGCTGGCTTCGTTCTCAGACCTTGTAGCCGTGTGTTTGATTCAATTAGAAATGCTTAAAGCAAGAATTGTCAATTGTTCGCTTGCAACTAAATTACCTTTTCTTTTGATTCAGCTTTAATTGAACCGAATTTTGTTTCTCTCTCATTCTCAATTGAATGAATTGTGCCAACTGTCAGCAGTAGAGCTTACTGCGGCAAGTAACGCATGCTATACAGTTATTAGTTATTGTGAATTGTTTTAATTTGGCGGATTACCTTCTACTTTTTTTCTGCGTCCTGCTGTTGCAGTTTCCCTTTGTTAGCTGAAATAATTCATCGCAAAGCCTCTTTAAAAGAACAATAATTATATTATACAACATTTTTATATAAATTTTTGTACGAGCAGCTAACAATTAATATCGACTTAAATATGTTTTAGTTTATAATTTAGACGCAGCTTTAGATTAAACTAAATGCATAATAATATTAAATAATTATACACAAATTAAAAAATACTCTCATATAGCCCACGCATTGATAATTGTTGTTTGTTTGTTTCGATTGAATGCATTTAGGGAGATTAAATCAAGGTCTTTGCTAGATGTGCCTACGGTCTTCATATTAATGTTAAATTAAAATACAATTGAAATAGATTTTATGCATTCTTGAAATGTTCGGGGAACTTACGAAATTTAATAAGCAAATTCCTTGAGCCTATTGATTAGATTAGCTCGACACGCTTAACAACAAAAACTATTTTTATAATTTTTTTCGCGCGAATCCCAACTGCATCCCACCTTCTGCCCAACTAGCCGAGGGGCGCCTCGTGTAACGTACAAGACGAGTCGCAAAGTACCTAAACGAATACAAATTAAGACTATAGCCTAAGACTTTCTTCTTGCTAAATAGTTTATAATATATGACATTATACAAGGTAAAGAATTCTCTGTAATATTTGTTGTAATTATCACAGAGGACGCGGAACTGTTCTTGCATGGCATTGTTAACAGAACTACATTTAAGCGACTAAGGAGTATACTTAAGTGTTAGTCTAGCATTGATAGAGAAGTTGTAAGTGGCAAGTCAACCCAGAAGAGTTTATTTCACTCGTAAATACCTTGTGAATAAATATTACACCAAGCGTAGTTCTTTCCATAACTAAAGAGGGAAGATAAGTCATCTGAAGTCTACTGCAGTATGAGGATCCCTGCTTACTCCCCGTTTTTGTGTCTGTACAGATTCAATTCTTGTTTTCTTAATGAAATATTGTAGCGACCAGACAAATGAGGCATACCCAAGAAAAGGACATACCAGGGTACCAGGGTATATTAGTATATGGCTATCCATGGCCATGCATTGAATACCGGACTGAAATTCAAGCCTTGACTCCCAATTACTCGAACTAATTTCCAATTGTATGCCAGTAGAGAGTGTAGTTACATTTTCCACCCGCTTAGCTTTGCCAAGCTGGCTTTATGTTTCAGTTTTAAAACTGCCTGGCCCATCGCTCAGCCCAACCCAGTCGCAATCAACTGTCAAACAATAATATCAGACACACGCATGTGTATGTAATCTTTACCGAGAAAGCGGAAAATCCGACAAGCAGCCAGACATCGCCTGTCGCTCATTTGACAAGTCATTTGCAGGTCGTAGAAAAGGCCACTTAATTGTTTTTTGTTTTAATAAGGCCGATGTCGGTGCAAGATACAACAATTAAGCACATAAAAAATCATTTAATTATGTCTATCAAATGCCGCACATGGGCGCCTAAAAGCGAGCAGCGATAAGTTTTTTATTACACCTCACTACGGCTCGTCTGTGTGTGATATGTGCACATGCCTGTGTATGTGTGTGTGTGTGTGTGTGTGTGTGGGTGAGTCTCATTAAAAATGAAAGCGCTACTCATTAACTGTGCCAGGTAACAGACAACCTACAGACAACGACAACAACAACAACAGCCATTCGCACACAACAAACGATTTTTGAGTCGGCAACTTTTCGCTTGAACACCCACACAGGCGCGCACACACACACACACACTTCGAGCAGGGTGTAGTCCCATGTGTGTGTGTGTGGTGTAGTTTTAATTACCTTTTGCTGTCGTCGTGTGTGCCACTCGTTCGACTCGTTGTTTAAGTAATTGTTTGTCATTAGTTAAAATGTTTTCATTTTGCTTCAGAGAGAGCGAATTGGGCCGCGTTTTATGTAGCATGGTGTTTGCTTTTACACTACAAAAAATTAACGTCATATTGTTGAATATTTTATAAATTTATTATTGATATATTTATAATTGCTTGTATTATTAAAGTAGAGCAATAATAAGTACACTAAAAGAAAATTCGTGTCGTTGCGCGTTTCATATGCATGCGCTACAAATTTTTTGAAACATCGATTTGCCGCTTACTGGTTCGACGCTAAGCCACGAAGGCATAGGCTTTTTTCATACACTTTAAACTCTTGCTTCCCATTTGGGGCTTGAATCCATTCTGCAGCTTAATTTTGCTTAGTTGCCAAAAGTTCTTGGGGAACCATAATGGGCTTCTTAGATAGGTTCTTTTAATTTCGAACAAAGCAACCATAGCGTATTCTACTCGATTTCCCACTCTGCCCTCTGCGTCTAGTAGGCGTTGATCAGTTAAACACTTCAGAGTTTATGGGGCCCGTAACACAAATGACTGGAAACAATCAACAAACATAGACATTAACATAAAGAACATTAAAAAAAATATATAAAATCCTTGTACTAACCCAATTCTTCAGCTCTTCCACAGAACACGTTGCTGTCTTTGAAGAATGGCCTACGTAGCTCGTCGCAATACTGAGGGCAAGTTAGTCGATTGTCAGGTGATTTCTGCACTGGGCACTAGCTCAATGCCTATGTCTGATTTAAGTGACGATGATACTGATTCTGGTACAGTGCAAGGCTACAGTAATCGCTCCTATGTATCGCCCACTGTACGTTATGTGGCGTCTAAAGAGGAGGACGATGACCTCGAGAGCTGTTTCACATTTGACGGCGCTCGTGGTCGTGGTGCCAACAATTTGGACTCTGATCTCGATTCAGTGGCCAGCTTTGATGTAGAACAGTTTGACAATAGCAAAGGCAAGAATAAAGATAATGAGGACGATGCTGTTGGCGCTGAGAGTGATTATCAAATGGATGTCGCCAGCGATGAGGAGACCGTCATGATGACTTGCGATAATTCAGTTGAGCGCAGGGATCTGAATCAGTATTCGGGCAACGATGACAAATTTCAGTCAGATGATCTTGATTCGATTGATGGCATCACCGTTTGTAGCCCTCGAGATGATGAAAAGATGCAGTCAGATGCAATAAGTATGGATTCGTTTGATGGCCCCATTGCATGCCATTCGCGCTTGCCGGCTAATATGCAGCCAGAGGATGCACAGAGTGTGAGCTCCATCGAGAGCATCACACCTAGCCTTGGGCCCACTCTGCATCCCGAGGATGCACTCAGCCTGTGCTCTGTTGATAGCGCCACGGTTTGCCGTTTTATCGACCCGGCCAAGTCGCTGGAGAACGACAACGATAACGATAACGACAACGACCAAGCGGATACACAGAGCCAGATGACAAACCGAACATACAATTTGAAGTCTTCCACAGTACGTCGGGATGATTGTTCCTCGGCATCCACTTGCAGCTGGACTGATATGTACGAAGGTGCACTCAAGCCCACCGAGAGCCGCAGCAATATTGTGCCATCGCTGAGTCTGAATATGTCGGTCACCTCCTCGTCGGGATCGTCCACATACTTTCGCAATCTGGACGAGGAGAAGGAACGTCATGGCCAAGAGGCCTATCAGGAGTGGGTGAAGCGCAAAGAGCGTCAAAAGCAACAGAAGCAACAGGCTGCCAAACAGGAGCGCGAGAAGCGTGACGCAGAGACCGCAATGCGTCAGCGTTTGGCCAAGGAGCGCTATCAGGAATGGGTCAGGCAGAAGGAGCTGCAGCAGAAGAAGACTACAACTGGCAGTATCAAGAGTACTGCCAGCTACACCAGTTATTCGAGCACCGCCAGCTTCAGCAGCGCCATGGCGCCCAGCAATAGCTGCATCAAGCCGACACGCAAGGAAACCCCAGAGGCCACCAAGAAGCGCCTGGAGGAGTGGGAGCGCGTCAAGACACAGCAGCAGCAGCGCGAACGTGAACGTCAGCGCCAGAAGCAGCAGAGCAAGGAGCAGCTAGAGAAACAGCGCAAACAAAAGTCCGAGGGCGCCTGGCAGAATTGGATGAAATCGGTCGGCAACCGACCCAAGCCAGTGCCCCTGAATCAGGGCTTCGATACATTGCGTGGCACTATATCCAATATATATGTCAATCCCGTTCAATGGGTCTCCAATATCGATTCCAATGACTCACGCGGCAAATGAGCGTGGAGCTCTATTGGAGCTCTAGTCGTTTTCGTCGGCATATCAAGAAATCTCAAAAAAAAAAGTACAAAAACTGATCTATTAAAAGGTCCAATAATCTCCAACACACATTTGGCTCTTACGACCCCTCGGCGATGTTGGACCCCAAAAAAAAAACAAAAATAACAAAAAACATAAAAATAAGAAAGAAAAATGAAGAAAAGATCCTAATGCATATACATATATTTGTTTACTGGTATATTGGATGGCTTACTACAATTTGAGCGCCGATGTTTCAATAAACCATCAATTGCAAATACAACCGTTTTGGGCCGACAACTTTGCAGAATGGAAGAATTTTTTAGAGCTTAAACGATTACGAGGCTTATTGGCTATTAAATGCTTTAACTACCAATGTTTTGGATTGATGTGTAACTTTTGAACTTGTGGCTTTATTTTTTTTTCTTTATATATATTTATATGCGTATTTATATACATACGCATTTCGTGTATGTATATAAATACTTGTATATATGTATATGAATAGATATATATTTGTTCAAAAGAATCGAGTCACACAAGTTCAAAAGTTCTACACATTAGTCCTTCTAGGGGCTACAAGCAAGAGCCCTGCATCGGATAATTCACTTGCAATAAACTCGAATATTTTATTAATTTAAATAAAAGGAGCCCTTGATAATTGAACTTAGTTGAATAAATGATTCATCGAACCTAAAGTCTTTCATACCAACAAAGCTCGAGCTGCTCGATTCAGTCGAACATGTTCGAGCTAACCTGCGTCATGTTTTGTGTTGCGCTTGTGTGTGAAACTTAATGGATGTAGCTCGAACCCAAGCGAGATCATTGTATTTGATGCTAACTCGGTTACCTTTCTCTCTTTTGAGAGTTTCGCCTCGAACCATGAAACACTTCGAAACTTTTGCGCAGTGTACGTATCCCGGCCATAACAATTATAATCGTTTTAATTACAAACCTCGGACATTTCATATAAGTGGATATTTTCAACTCTGCCTCCCTGCTGCGCAGATTATTAATAGAAGCCTGAGTTTGCGACCCTTAAGAGGAGCACATACACACCACGCACACACCATTCACACACACGCGCACACACAAATACCTAAGCCCAGGCTGGGCCACTCTGACAATACGATAACCTTTAGCCTTGCCTTCTAATGGCTTTTTCTGCCCCCCACAACATTTCGCCGTCCGAGAGCTAGTTGCACTTCCTTGTTTAACAGTTTGTGCCTGTCTATTGTGAGCAGTTTGCTATATTTACCCCATTTTCCCGGTGCCCATTTGTGTGTCAATTTGTGTTTTTATTATTTATTTGTCAGCTCCATGGGGAGTTTAGGCTTGAGTCTGGGTTTGCATCTGGGCGGCGGCCTAATTAAGGTTTTTTTTCCTTCTTGCTGCCACACGTTAGACTTTTATTTATGCAATTAAGCAAAGCTGCGTGTAATAAAGTCCAGCTAGCAAGTAAAATCTTTGATTAATTGTAGTTTTGTTTACATGTTGAGAGACCGAAGTCCACGCCTGATTATATATGGGCTCAAAGCTAATTTATAACAAGTGTATGGTCGAGGCCCAGCACCTTCTACCCTAACAGGTGATTAGTGTATCGTCCTTGTTTGCCGTGTTTCGGCAATTTGTTTACATGTGCCGTGTGCTGTTAATCGCTTTCTATGCCTCATCATTATCATTATTGTGGCTCTTCCTTCTTTGAATAATTTCTTTTATGTTCTCAGTGAGCATATTTAAAATCTGCTTAGCGTTTATTTAAGCCTAGCATTTAACCACACTCCTGATAATAGCTAAGGTGGGATTTAAGAAATGTACTTTTTTTAAATATTTCTTTATTGTACCCTGTATTGAAACGTAAGTGGTAAAAGGGATATTGGTTTTTTTGAACGGCATGTACAAGCTGCATGCTTCTTCAGCCTATGAGGTGTATCTATTCTTGGTCTGCCTTAAAAGTCGAGTTTCTCTAGCCATGTCCGTCTGTTTATCTGTATGTCTATGTATCCGGATGAACAAACGTCTTTTGAATCGATATCGATATGGCTAACTCATTCAGGAATACCGTACGGGTTTGCTTTAGCTTTATCCGTCTGTATGTCTGCCTGTCTGTCTGTCGTTTGTCTATGCGACCAGCCGTAAAAAGTCTTCGATCTTGAGAACTATGAGAGACAGAGTTCTGAGTTTAAGGACTTGACTTTTACTATTTTGCGCGTGCATTAGAATTCATTAAAGTTATCGATAACTTGCTTAGTCACGACATCGATAAGAATCGATGTTTAAATCTCCTTTTCTATCTATATATCAATGCTTAAACAGCCAATGTGTGTGAAATAATCGATAAGTCAAATATTCGATAGTCAATACCCATTAATCTACCAGGTATAGGGTATCTTCTAGTCGTATAGTTGCTTAGCTAGTATCTTGTCAGCTTACTCGGCTTATTTTGCTTATGATATAAATGTAGTTTATTCTTATTCAATATTTTGCTTACCTTTTCAAATTTTCCACCTAATGCTTTTATATTCTCTTTCTGTGCCTTGCACTTTTTTGTTAATTCGGCTTTCCTTTGTCCAAATTAAGACAATTTTCATTTTCAATGGCTGCCTTTCGGCGCCTGCCCAATTACGATTTATTTACATTTTAGCATTTTGTTGTGTCGTGTTCCTGTTTGCATTCTCTTTTGCCTGGGTTATAAACTTTAATGTGCCATCGTAAAATGTAAGCACGACAGAGACCCAAGAACAAATAGCTAATGTGTGGGGGAGGGGAGGGCTTAGCTCATGTGTGCTCATATGAAGCCATAATCACAGCAATGACAATGCCAAAATGTTAATGTGTCTGCTGCGCCTCTAGAATGTGTGTGTGTGTGTATGTGTGTGTTGTTTTTTATGGGCGGCTATAAATTAAAAAACAATTTGCGAATGGCCGCAAACTAATGAAGGCTTTAAGAAACTCAACGTTTAGCCGGCGCATTTAAAATAATTTTCAAGCATTTAAATGGCAATTAAGGATATGAGTCCTGCATTTTGGCAAATATAATCAAAAACAATAAAAACAACATGTTGTTGAATTAACGCGAATTTGCGCTTTTTTAAATGCAAATCAGAAGCAGGCAACAACAATAACAACATTTACAAAAGGCGCACAACAATTATAATAAATAACCACAAAAAATGCGAAATGATTTGCCAGGCAGGCACAAAGAAAATTAATAATAAATCTCAAAATGCTCATTAACTTAATTACTGTGTTTATTTTCATTGCCCTTCCGTCCTAACGTCACGACGCTTTTCGATTTCACCACGAGTTTTGGCAGTTTTCACTTTGTATACCCTCTCGTCAGAGGGTATAACAACTTGGGCGCAAAGCGTGTAGCGGCAGATGAAGCAGATGTCTTCTTTCACATATTATATAGGTTTTTATACCGTTCACATATAATATATGTTTATATTCTTGAGCAGTATCAGCAACCGCGTCGATAGGAAAATCTTATTAGAATCGGATATCATATACTCTATCGTATAGCTACCCTAGAAACATCGGCAAGAAGCTAAGTTGTTTGAGAAACTTTTATGTTTTTGAAGATCTCTTCAGATTGATATTTGTCTTTGACATTGACAATGTCAAATACTGGGCTTCCAGATCTTCTAGTCCATATCTTCTAGTCCATAGAAAGAATAACTCAAAAACTGAGCTAAAGCTTGGTAAACTTATCTATTTTCAAGATATCTTCACCAAGGCTCCGTACGTTATAGATAGCTTCCAGATCTTCTAGTCCATAGAAAGAATAACTCAAAAACTGAGCTAAAGCTTGGTAAACTTATCTATTTTTATAATAGTTTAGTTAGCTGGCTTGAGGTCCGGGCTTATCTATTTTCAAGACATCTTCACCAAGGCTCCGTATGTTATAGATATCTTCCAGATCTTCTATTCCATAGAAAGAATAGCTTAAAAACTGAGCTAAAGCTTGGTAAACTTATCTATTTTCAAGATATCTTCACCCCGTTTCAAATCGGACTATTACAATTTCTCGCGCTTCTAAGTCAAGGGTATTTAATATTCGTCGTGCCGAAAAAGCCTTTCATTCATTTATTTTGTATTGTTTTTCTTTTGTTCTCCAGATTGTTCGAATGTTTTTGTTTGCCGCGTCACGCAATTTTTCGTGGTTCCCCTTCGGACTTGGCAGCCCCGAAATTTTGATAAACAAGTTGGCCAAGAAAAAATAGCCCCAGAACATGAAAAAATTGCGCGTCTTTAACCTTAATGTGTATTTAAGTAATGTTAATTGTGTGCAGAGCTGCCAGCTGTCGCCAGTTGCTTCCATTCCACGATTCCCTCTCTTTTTCCATTTGCCTTTTTCCTTTCGCCTTTCGTCTTTTTGCATTGTTGTTTTTACCTTTTGGCACATTTTTATGTAATTATGTTAATTTTTTTTTATACATACCTTGCAGCGTATCTAAAAATTGTGTTCTGTTCGGCAAATTTGTTATATAATTGCTAGCTGGCCGTTAATTGAATTTCAGGTGAGAAGCGCAGCACAGCTAGCAATTAATGCAAAGCGACCCGAGGTTAGGTTACATTTCTTATTAATTGAATATAGTTCGTGCTAACTTTTTGTTTTGTAAAATTATATTCTCTTAATTCTGAATTTGGGAATTAAAGGTTGGTTAAAGTGTCATTTAAGTGGATTTAGTCTAAGCAAAGCAAACATTTATGTCTTAAAATATTAATACATTGCCTTTTATAAATACTTTATTATTAACTAGCGGGTATAGCACGGCCTTGCCCGTGTTTTCAAAAAGCTTTGAAAATGATTTTGTAGCAAATCAGACAAGACTTAAAGCTTCACCAAAAAGGTCTTACAATCGCACTTTTACAGAGGTTGCTTGGACTCTCCGTAATATGTGAAACAGTTCTCAAATGATATTTCTTATTGATCCGCTTAAAAAAGCGCGTCACCCACCAAATCTTTGACCCCCATTTTCACCAAGGAGGGATGGATTTTCCACAATATGCGAACCACCCGTCAAATGAATTTGAGCAAAGTGTAATATATGTAATATATTATCATTTTGAAGCTCGAATGAAATAGACATTTGCACGTCAGTGCAGTTTGGCTTTGATGTTCGGAATCATTTATTCAAAATTAAGCTCATGAACCTAGCCTATGGATACATATAAGTTCCTATGCTGTTATTGGTTAACAGCTACAGAGAGAGAGAGAGAGAGAGAGAGAGAGAGAGAGAGAGAGAGAGAGAGAGAGAGTATGTACTCATATGTCAGATCAGCGGTTATCCGTGGTCAACGGTCTTACACTCTCTTGGCATGCCAAAGCGGCATCATATTACTTATGTGCCCAGCTCTGTATGTATGTATGTGCATGTGTATGTACATACATATAAACGATTACACATATGCTATGCGCTTGGGTCGTTTATACTTGTTTATACTTTCATCAAAGTTTTACAAGTTGAATTATGTATTATATGTATGAATACACTACAAAAGATCTATGAAAATGAGCTTGAGGCCGATCCGATGGAAATGAACGATGAAATAGTTGCATATCAAAGTTTTTCGCAAAATTAACCATTGTTGTGGCTGGAATTCCACAAATCGCTGAAACACGTATTCATTAAGTTCTTAAGCTTAAGCTAAGGCTTAAGTTCTAGAGCTTTGAGAATGAGCTTTAAGCAAGACGGACGCCACTTAAACGTTCGCCCAAAGATCCTTGAATCGCATTTCTACAAAGGGAGTTAGATTGTTAGTTAGTTTTAGTCAGTTAGTTAATTTTATTTAAAATCCAAAGGCCTTCAATATTATTATTATCATTGTTAAGAGTATTAGCATTAGAAATTTTGAGCTCACAATCTCAGCTTTTCAGTTAACAAAGATTCGCTTAGAATAGTTCTGGAACTGAACTGCAAATTGATTCGTGTTCATTACTCGAATGTGAAATTTAATTTCACTAAAAAAAAAAGAAAGTTGAGGTTTTCCCAAATGAAAAACCCAGCACGTAATTGCACATCAGAGTTAAATTTTTTATGCACTGCTTAAATCGCTTGATACCTCATGCGAAATACAAAAAATCGATCTCTTTGAGTATTTTCTGCTCTACTCAATTTGATTTTATTCATTTTCGCTTTTTGCACTTTGCAATCAGGAAACAAGGCTTAATGCCCCACGGTAGTTTGACATTATTAAAATGCACATTATTCGGGTCAGCCCGAGCCGCGGACGGGCATTCTGAGCTGGGAAAGCGCTTTAGTAAGCCATGCATGCATGCATCTATGATGCATATTTACTACATATTAACCTTGAGATTTATATGTATTGCATGCAATATCAACTGACAGATATTTGCACACAATATTATACATACATGGCTCGTAATACTCCACGCGTACACACACACACTCGCACACACTCGCGCACAGATACACATGGCCTCAAAAAATGCTCCATGAAAATGGACTAAAAACGCGTTGGCTCCGAAGGGTAAACAAAAACATTGCACGTAACCCGCTCAGGTGGTCCTGTTCAAGTTCCGAACAGGTTGGAGGGCAGGTTGCTGGTTTGTTGGGCATTTGGCGTCTACTGTGGTTGCAGCTGTTTTGGCATGTTTGAAAATTCCTGGAAACAAATGTAATAAAAACTACTCGTAATACACACACACACACGCGCGCACATACAACACGTATACACACTCAAAGTGCTCGAGTTTTTATTAGCTGCGGGCTTGAAGAGTTTTTTGACTCTGTTGGTTTTTTATACCCTTCCAGAGAGTATTATGACTTTCTCAGGAAATGTGTAACGCAGAGAAGGTGAAATCTGCGATCCAGTAAAGGTTATGTACCCCAGACCAGCCGAGTTGATAGAGCCATGTCCCTATGTCCTTCGTCCGCTCGTCCGTCCGTCGGTCCGTCCGTCCGTCGGTCCGTCCGTCGGTCCGTCCGTTTGTCGGTCCTTCTATCCCTTTCTATGCGAATTAGTCTCTCAGTTTAAAAGCTACCGACTTGAAACTTGGCATAGGTCTGTCTTTCAGTTTCAGGAACATGTCTGCCAGATCGAACAACTATATCATATAGCTACCATGGGAAGGATCGGTCCAACCCAAGATATTTACATCAAATTCAGCACTAAGGAGCTTATCGTCTCACACATCTGCAAAAGGAGCTTGTCTACAAGGGTATTAAGTCTACGGCGTGCCGAATGTGTCCTTACATTCACGTTTTTTTTTTTTTTTTTGGTATTTTTGCGTGCTGGCCAGCACTTAAAGCGTTCTTAATGAAAGAATTTTGGTTTTATTTCGCATTTGCTGCTTGTTTTAATTTGATTTTTTAGCACTCGCTGGGATATATATTTCAAATTTATGCGCCTGCTTGGCATTTTGATGGACTGCGAAAGCAAATCAAGCCAGCCGCCGTTCGTTTTGTATAACTAAGTATTTAGTTATTTTTTATGTATGTGATAAGTCCACATTCGCTGCCCAGAACAAAACCAAAGCTTAACTCTTTAAAGTTTATTTATTTTATAAATATTCCTGTCCATTTGCCATTTACATGTGTTGCTTACATTTACATATACAATGAGTAGCTATGCGTATATATATGTGTGTGTATATATATGTGTGTGTATATATATATGTGTGTGTATATATATGTGTGTGTATATATATGTGTGTGTATATATGTGTGTGTATATATATGTGTGTGTATATATATGTGTGTGTATATATGTGTGTGTATATATATGTGTGTGTATATATATGTGTGTGTATATATATGTGTGTGTATATATACGGGTGTGTATATATGTGTGTGTGTATATGTGTGTGTATATATATATGTGTGTATATATATGTGTGTGTATATATATGTGTGTGTATATATATATGTGTGTATATATATGTGTGTGTATATATATATGTGTGTATATATATGTGTGTGTATATATATGTGTGTGTATATATATATGTGTGTATATATATGTGTGTGTATATATATGTGTGTGTATATATATATGTGTGTATATATATGTGTGTATATATATATGTGTGTGCATATATATATGTGTATATATATATGTATGTGTGTGTATATATATTTAACTCAATTTGTTTGCTTTTTATATAACAATTTATTTAGGTTTTTCTTTTCATTAATCTTTAATATACATTTTTTTGCAAGCTTTAAATAAATATGCATTTTTTTCGCTTTGTTTATTAATTGTTTAAATACTCGCTTTAAATTCAAATACATTTAAGCTGCGTTGCGTCGGGTTTTTGTTTTATTTTATTAGTTTTCTATGATATTTATATTTTGTTTTTAATTTACTTTACATAAACTATTTGTTTTTTTTTTTTTAATATATATGTCAAGTGTATTTATATACGAAAATCTTAATTGTTTGCCAAACAAATAATTAACACGATATATACGTTTTTTTCTTCACGTGATTTTTATATTAAGTAAATGATATGTATGAAGTATTATTTATTTTTTTTTTTAATTTAATATTTAGTGTGTTTAATAATGTTTTGTGGAGTTGGAACGGATGTTGAGCTGGGAAGCTGAAGAGTAGAACCCAATGGAAACTAACGAAATTTTGACTTGAATAATTACCCAATATATCTTCTCGTTATATATATATGTATATATATTAACTAAATATATATTAAGCTTTTGCTAAATATATTTTAACTGTTGTTTATTTTCGTTATGTTTCGACTTACTTCGTATTCAGCTCGCAGACCGCTCCAGTTGTTATTGAATGTTGCCTTGCCTTAAAGTTAGTTGCCCTAATCGATTATAATAATAATTAATTAATAATTAAGCATTCAATTTAGCTGCAATTAAATGTTACTTTGCACACATACAGTCTCTTCAATTATGTCCACATGGCTTGATACAAATTTACACCTAAAACCTAAAAAAAAACGCTTTGCTGTACGTTTATGTACACGTGCCATACAATTTGCATAGATATATTTGCTTCTGATTTATATATATATATATGTGTATATTACATAATTCTCGGTTTAAGCTAAACTTATGCTAAGATTCAACAGCTTGAACATGCACGCGTAGGGATTAGGAAGCCTGGTTGACTTAATATTTAGTAGCTACTTATTTATGATATATGTTGTTTTTTTTTTTTATCGTTCAACTTTAACTAAGCCACGTGCCATAAATCAGCACCAGCTTTTGGCATTGACAAACTCAATCAAGCCCAAACACCATCATCGCATTGCCATCGCCTCCAACTCCAACTCCAGCTCCAACTCCAGCTCGAGTTCCGGCTCCAGCTCCATCTTCTGCTGCTGCTGCTGTCTAATCTCTGTTGGCGCCTCGCGTCTGTGTCAAACATGTGTCAGTGTTTGTGGCAACAATGCCAGTTGGGTTTTACCCAGTTGCCTCGTCAATGTCGTCCTCGTCATCCAAAGCAGCAGCAGCATGGTGGGCCACAGACAGCTGAGGGCGAGTCGTCCAGATTTTCTGGTTAGCCGCAGCGCAGCTGCCGATGATCCATATATGCTGTCAATGCTCTCCGCACTAAGACTCAAATCAGCTGCGGAAAATTTTGGAAGGGAAAATTGTGCAAAATGTTAATGGACTTGGCGGGTTGAACGGCGGAAATTGGCTAAACTGTGGGCGGGACACTTGTAGTGATTAGCTGGGCGTTGCTTACGTTAACTGGCGGCTGACAAGACTCTGCTCAGAGCTGACGCTAGAGAAAATTTATCACACGCTCAAGCAATCACGGCTTAAAATCAGAAGGTCAAACATGTTTGACTCCCTGCCAAAAACTAGCTGTAGTTGCTGCTAAGTCTGGATACTGACTCTTCTAGACTCTCCTCTGGCATGACTTCTGCAGAGATTGTTACAATGAGACGGAGATGGAGCCAGTGTCCAGCTCTGGGCAAAACTAGCTTTCGTTTTCCTGGAAGCCACAGAGTTCTTTTTAGCTATCTATCAAATTTATCCAAGCCAAGAGTTTATTCATGCCTCGGAGTAGAGCTAAATGGTTCTTATATTGTACCTTCTAACCATATGAATGGGCCTTGGTTAAAGCGAGTCGAGGGCAAGCTGGACTGAGCTCAACTTAACTATGCCAAAGTGCTGTCATGGTCAATTTTACGAATTTCCATTCTTTTTAAACCTAGTCCTCAGTCCATGCTGAGCAAACCCACAATTAATTTTATTTCTGAACTTGCATTCAAATACTCACAACTCAATTAGGCTATAAAAATAGAAAAGAACTTTCGAGCACTTTGCTGCCTCCCACTTTTGGCCACGTCTCCATTTTTGGGGGCCACAATAGAATTTATTTATGATTGTGGCCAAGTATTTACAAATCATTAAATTGCCCGGAAGCCAAGCCGAGCGTGTTTATTGATATACAATTATGTGGGTCTGAGCTAGCGAAAAAACTTTTACCTGCCCCCAAAAAGTATGCTATACTTTTTTCTCTTGCCTTATTTGCACAACCTTTTCCCTCTTCAAATATTCTTTTGGATTTCCTTTTTATTATTGGTCTTGCGGCTCGCAAATTAGTGTGAAAATCTGTTAAACATGCGGCGAAAAGCGTTCAGCTCGACAATGTCCCTAGTTTACTTTTTCTTTCTTTATCCCCGTCTCAAGTGGCCTGTTAAGCCCGTAACTGGGGGCGGGGGGCTGAGGGCTGGGTTCTGGCCCCTCGACCATAAATGCTTGAAATATGGCCCGTAACCCTAATCGGTGCGTTGCACACCCGGAACCGGAACCGAGTCAGAGAGTGAGAGAGAGTGAGAGAGGGGGAGAGAGAGGGGGAGAGATGAGCACATTGACTTGGCTTACCTTTTCGCTTACCGGGATTCTCGGTGTCCTCGCCGCTGTGCTCCTGCGCCCTCGACGAATGATACATTTCCGAGCTTTTCGTGCGCTTTTTACCTGGTTTTTTTTTTTTTGTTGTTGTGTGTGGGAAATGTTGAAAAGGTATTGCGATTAAGTTTTGGCGGCTTTCAAAAGTATTTGCCCTGCTGTTTCTAATACTAGTTTATGCCTAATGCATATTTATAAAAGACTTGTCGCAAGTTTGTTGCTTTTTCATTTTCATTTCCTTTGCCGAGCCACCCACCGCCGCCCCCCTAAGCTGCCGGGCTGACTGCTTCACCTGTTTCGTGGCGTTGACGATTCGAAACGGATTTGCATGCCAAATGAATTATTTATGCTTTTTCTCCCAGCTCGGTTTGTTTCCTACATTTTTTTCTCCTTCTTCTCCATTTCTGTTTTTTATGATGCCAGGGCCGGGCAAAGTGAAATATTTGCCGCTCATCTTAAATTTATGCCGAGTGGCTATTAAATCTCGCTTTTCTCGCGCCTGCTCCCACCCTCAACTCTCTTAGACTTTGGCTTTCCACAGATCTCAAGGGCTTGCTGCAATGTGCGATGTTTGGAGCTCAGGTTGGCTTTCTAATACTAAAAACGGGCTTTGCTGAGATCTGAATACCTAGAATACCTAGAATACCTAGAAACTAGTTAAATAGTACCTGAATTAAGTAAAGTAGAGACAAGATATTCTGGTGAAACTTAAACAAATTATGTATATTGTTTGCCGGCTTCACGCTTGCAATTATCAACAAGTTGAAGCTGCGTTAGAAGAATCTGCTGACAATGGAAAAGGCAGCTAGTCAAACGGGAAATAAGTCACATTCGCCGGCCAACTTTATATATTAGTATTTATGCCAAACAAGTTTCTTTTAGCCAAACTTTCGTACTATAAATATTATTCTATTGAAGACGCCTTCTTTTGAGATATGTCTCAAAACAACTGTTATGCCTGTAATTGGCAGCATATAACTTTCTTTAATCTTTGCCTTTCGCTTATCTGCTTTGCTTAGACTCACCTTTGTGTCGCGCCTCAAAGTTCTCCACATAGTTGACGGCATTTGGTGGTATTCCTATGAAGTGTCAGTTAGCATGTTAGCTATACCTAAAATGAATTTAGTCTTGGGCTCTACTCACTATATAGCTTGATGGTGCCATCTGTATCGCCCAGTGAGTTCTTGGCCACACAGCGATATGCGCCAAATTCCGCCTGCGACAGCGGATTAATGTGCAGCTTCATGGAGCTGCGATAGCCGGCGATTTCTGTAACATTTGCCGTGTATTGACCGCCTGCAAGAATAGTCAATTAAATTCAAATAGAAACAGTTTATTATTGCATTGAAATAATAAACTAATTAATGTTTAATTGAAATTTTGCGTTATTTAAATAATTAAAAGCATGTCACGCGCACGTTCCAAAACCGGGGTAAAGTGGACAGAATGTCGTTGACAGGCGAGCAGGCATAAAATTTATGCCACACTTCAGAGCTCTGGCTCCGCTGAGTCGAGGAAGGGAAAGGGGGGCGGGACTTACTAGTTGGAAAAGAGTGCAAATGATGTTTATTTATTTACATTTATAGCAAAATGTAACGACGACTCGTCTCTCAGTTAGAGCCGAGAATCCACGCAGCGCACAGAGAAACCGCCGAAGTGCGGCTGCCCCGAACCGCCCAACTGTGTGGCATAGACCGGGGGGACAAGGGATTCTCAAATTTAATTCGCGCTCGTATATACTAAATCAGCTAATTAAAAACTTTTTGTCGTGCGCGAACTGTGCACTCGACGGTCATCAGTCTGGTTAGTCTGTTCGGTTGGCTCAGACGGTCGGGCGGTATCCATTGGGAACCTGACTCTGTGCGGGGCCACACATGCGGCCTGTCGCCGTGGTAATGTGTTTGTCGCGGATAATGAATTGTTAAATGATCATTTTCATTTACACATTTGACAGTCAAATGTCAGGCTGGCAAGCTACTCGCATTTGCACACAACTTTTATATCATCTCAGAAATACGTCACTTTTAGTCAGTTACGTTTAGATTATTTCCATGAGATTGAATACTAACAATGTTTTAGCTAAAAACAGTTATATCAGCTTCCATTTTATGGTATATATATTCATTTTATAATATTTAACTAAGTTCTTGTTATTCGAGAACTTCTGCATATGCTTTGCAGGGTATTATGCATCTACTTAAATTCTCCATATATATTATGAAGATTTATTAAATTAAGTTTCAAACAACTTTTCATTGTGTTATTTTTTACTGCTCTCAGGGTATTCATGAGTGCATTCATAAATGTAATCACGAGTGCCTGAATGAGCTCATTTCAAAACTTTATCAAAGTATAAACTGTCATAAACATTATTTAGATTTATTTAATTTGATTTAGAATCAAATTTAGAAATAATATTCATGAGTGCATTCATAAATGTATTCATGAGTGTATAATTAATGAAATTAATGAAATTTATTGACTGATTATAAATGCTTTAAGGATTCATATACTGTCTCATGTATTACTTAGACTCTTTAGTTAGACTCTTGCATAACTTACCTGGTGGCACGATTTCGCCACGTTCACGTGTCCAATAGTTGATGGATTTGGGATATGCTTCCGATTGGCATTCCAATGTAACACCTTTGCCTTCCACGGCGCCAATTAGTTGATTCTGCACCGTGATCATGGGTGGAACTGAAATGAAAAGAAAAGATCATAAACTTAGTGAGAAAATGACCTTATTTAGCTTTTCTACTTTTCAAGACATATTCTAAGCTTAAACAATGGAAAATTTTAAGTTTATTTGTAATACTTACAATGCACCACAAGTGTTATCCGCTTGCTCACTGAGGGAGGGACTCCATTTGAAGCTATGCATAGATAGGCGCCCATGTGCTGACGTTTGACCTGAGGTATGATCAGATCCGTGCCCTCAATGCTGGGTACTGTAGAAGCAAAAAAGTATCACAAGTAATATAGTTAGTTGGTTAATCTAATCTAATCTTTGCTCTTATTCCTGTTAAACTGTTTAACAAGTAGTTGAAAGAGTCTGCTTAGTTAACATACACGCATTCACATCAAAAGTTCAACAATTACACAATCATAAATCTTTATTAATATCGTTTAACATTGAAAGCAGCGACTCGTTTGCCTTGTTAACGACCAAGCTCTTGTCAGAAATAATAATCCTTTCAAGCAAAGTATCTACGCAATTACCACAGCTGTAAATACAAATGTATCTACAAAATGTTTATCCATGTAATGATAGTTATTACATTTGCCTAAGCTCTTTCATGCATTTTGCTCGCCCAACTAGTCGGCAGTTGGGCTTATATTTCGTACAACAAAAGTTGCATAGAAAAGCGAAAAACTTTTAGCGACTTTTATGTTGATGCTGTGTGCACCATGCGGGGGGGACTGTTTGTTAGCTGGCAGGTCCACGCAAATATCCTGTTTTGATAGTCGAACTCGGTTTTGAGAGGGTATATTCAGGGGTATATTCATTGTATGCAGATGTCTCTTACAGATAGATAGAGAATCTCTTGGTCGGCGACGACTAGCGATGTGCTGTAGTTATGTCTGTCAGTGGGGGAACTATAAGAGTACGTTCTTTCTTGGTATTTGAAAGTTGTTTGTCGCTCGATTCAGGGCATCTCCTAGTCGTGCACACCCGACTGAAGCACTCTTGCTATTATATAAATTGCATAGTTGTAGAGTAGTTGTTCGGTAAGCCGGCAGCAGCACAGACTGCAAGTGCAACATCATGATGATATGGATATGTCCTCTATCTATGTAGCTGTGTGTGTGTGTGTGTGTTTGGGTGCACCGGAAGCGGAAGTGCTGGCTAGTTTGCGCTTGATATTGTTACGTATGCAACGGCAGCGGAATATATACACAGCTAATAAGCTGATTTTTCGTTTATTGATTCGCCCAGGTCACAGTTCACAGTTCCCAGTTCCCAGTTCCCAGGTCCCAGTTCCCAGTTACCAGTCCATAGCCCCCAGTCCGACTTTAATGCGAGGAATAGCCGCATTGCTTATTAGCCGCACATTTTTTGTGCGGTCATTAAACGTAATAGCCACGAAAAACGTGTAATTTGCTTGAAATGAACAGAAAACAGTCGCGCCACGCTAAAATGGCATAAAAACTTTACTCTGGCGCCATGATTTCATTTGAGCAACCAAACCAAATAATCAAATTTCAAATGAAAAACAAAAAAAAAAACAAAACGAAGAAAAACTTTTACCCCACCAAACGTTGCTGGTAATTTTAAAAACAAAGAAAACTTCACGAATGCCCTCAAAAATGCGCTAACAATTTTCGTGAGATTTCCGCTTTGATTATCAGCAGAAAGTGCCATGTTATCGATATGCATTGATTATTATAATAAATAAATTAAGACATTTATTTGTCATTTCAAAAACATGAAAATTAATATTTGAATTTATTTAGTACAGAATAGTTCCTAATAGTTGCAAGCAAGCTAATGAAAAGCTGTTGTCTCTCGCCTGCACTAAACGAATTTCTTGATTATGTTACAAACACAATGATAAAGTCGTTAAGCTCATGAACTACCCAACACACATATCGCGTATTAAAAAGCATTGCGGGCGCCTCAGTTGTCCAACTGGACAGCCCTCCATAGGGTAGCAGACATTTAAGCCCCAGTGAAAAGGTCATTTTGCCAACTTTTGTACTATTAATTCGGTTTTTTTTTGTTTTTTTTTTTGTTTTTGACTGGTTCGTTTTTTCTCTTTCGTTTCGGGGTCTCCATTTTTTGCTAGGCCACCTTTGATTTTGGCCTTTCGTGTGGACTTTGATGGGGCTCGACCTGTTTATGCAGCATAACTCATGCAATGGACTACACTGAGCGAAAAAAAAACAAATGAATAATCCAACATTATTTCTTTGAATAGCTGAGTTGCAGCTTAAGAGCTTTGTGAATGCTTCTGTGAGCTAATTAAAATTGAAAATGCGTTTCAAGTGTGGAAAGAGATGCAATATGAATACCCGAGAAGTTAAACGTGTCTATTCAGGTAAGATATGTGAATAAAATGAATAGGAAGAAACTCTGCGATCGTTATAAAGACTTCTTTACAAAAGATAAATATATGCATATGGATAGATTGACAGACAGACAGAAAGGGTTTGTGATATTCAAATAGGTCTCTGTATTAGAGTATTCATGAGTGTGTCACATTTCGAGAGCATTAAAAAGAGATATTCGTGAGTGCACTCATACATGTATTAATGCGCTTGTATACAAATATGCGGAAGTTTCAAAAGTTTGAGTGTTATTTTAAGCTTATATCCAATACATTCAATACAAAGAGAGAAGTATTCGTGAGTGCATTCATAAATATGATATTCTAAAAGTAAATTAATCTTGATATCCATGAGAGCATTTGTAAATTAGGTACAATCAAAGAAATAAGAAGTTTGGGTGTCACTTATAGCTTATAATAAGTACATTTATAAGACGTACTCGTGAGTGCATTTATGATTCTATTCATGAGTGCATTCATTAGCATAAGAATACTTTAATAAGCGATATACTGCATATTGAACACTTGAAAGCATTTCTAAAGGGTATTCATGAGTGCATTCATGAGTGTTTGCTCAAAACTGATTAGTTTCAGTTTTAAATTTGATTCGCAACGCACACTTGGGCTTATAGTCCCCGCTCGCAGACCTTGCCATGCCAATTGGAAGTGCAATAGTTGGCACATTTGGCCACCTGCTGACCATTCGCTAACTAACCACTCGCTAATTCTGTCAGTGCAGCCATCAAACGTCATCATCAGTCTGAGAGGGTGTTTGTGAGGGAAGGGTTTTGGAATGGGGTTTGGTGGATTGCATCGACACACTCGCAAAAATATGCAGGTTGAAAGCTGGTTGGAACACAGGTGCGCTCCTCAGGTGCTTTGGCCACGTAGCACGTACCCGCTGCTGGCTGTGCACTTGTCTGGCGAGGCCATAACCCAGTCGTTGGCTGGTCCGCTGCTGGCGTACGCTAGCTTTTTGTGTAAAAGTACTCCAAAAATGTTGGCTGGCAAACCTCATGCAGCAGGCGGTGGCAGCAACAGCACAACAGCAAAAAGTACTTACCACTCACTCACACACACACACATACAGAGTGAGAGAGAGCGGGAGAGAGAGTCATGCATGCATATGACCATGGTGATACTCCAAACCGAAACTTACCCTCCTCGCCGTTGGCCAACTCGATGGGCACTCCACTTTCACGTCGCCATGTAATTGTCGGCTCTGGTGAACCGGTAGCAGCGCATTTGAGCGTCACGTTACTGCCCTCCCGTACGACCATGTCCGTGCTTGTAGGATAATCTAGGATATCCGGCGGTACTGCAGCGGCAACAGCAGCAGCAGCAGCAGCAGCAGCAATCGGGTTGCCATTCCAATCGAGGCCGCCAGACGGTCGTCGTCGTCGTCGTCGTTGTTGTTGTTGTTGGCAGATAATGTTTATAACAAATATATGCAAAAAGAATAAAAACAAAAGAGAAAGAGATGGAGAGAGAGAGGAGAGAGAGAGAGCGAATATGAGCTGCATTGTCATGTTGTATTTTTTAAAATACGTATTTAAAATTTGTACTTTATATTGCATTTAAATAATTTGCGCTCATTTTTCACTCAGCTGGCAATCTGATTCATATTCATGCGTCCCCGAAGATATCCTTGCAAATGAGCGCTTGTCGCCGCCTTTGTTTAAAGGACAAACTTTTCATTTGTCCCGGCGCCGCAACAGCCAAAAAAAAAAATATAAATAAATAAAAAAAAATGAAGATTAAATAAAAGTTGGAAAAAAAAAGGTAAATTATACATGCACGTAATATGACCACGACCACAGCGGCGAATGTTTGCGCCCTCAGCGGAAAACCTATGAGCCAGAGGAAAACGTAATAATGCCGAGAGGATGGGGCGCCTGTTGTACGTGTATAATACACACATATACATATATATATGTGTGTGCATATAATATGCCGCAATTATGTGGTCGGTAAATGACCAAAAAATGTGCTGGTGTTGACAAACAGCTTGTTATACGGGGGGCAGGGAGAGAGAGAGAGAGAGAGAGAGAGAGAGAGAGCGGGAGAGAGACGGAGCTCGGACGTATCCAACTGTGTGCTGAACTGCGATGACCACTGAACGGTCATTAAGTGGCCAAGGTTAGGACTGAAAGGGGCAGCCAGTATGACAAAGGGATAGAATTTGACGGTGCTTGCAACGAGCTGTAGGTAAGGGCGAAATTTGCAGGGGGGAGCAGGGCAAGGCAAATAAAGGGACTATGATTGCATGGGGTTGAAGAGTATATTAGACATATTGTCAGGCAATAAGCCACGAACATTTTATTCTGCAACACTCGAAGAAAAAGTCTGCAAATTCTGTAATCAAAGACAGCCAGGCTGAGGTCGTGGTAAATAATATAGCTAGTTTATAAACGAAATCAAATGTATAATTAATAGTATTATAAAGAATTAGCATTTCATTGTAATGAAATAAATAAAGTCTGATATATTTTTTTTCCCATTTGCAGATATTTATTGCCCAATTTTAAATTGGAATAGGTCTGATATGAGAGAACCATTTTTGGTATGTTTTTGTATATTTAAATTTTATTCAATTTATGTTCTTCTTTCTTTCCATTTCGAATGTCAAATTTGATGTTTTGTTTAAAGATTTTGCTTTCAAAAACGTGAAAGAATATTGTGTGCAAAAATCAGTGCTCTATGCAAATCTCATCAGCTTAAATGCTGGTCAGAGCCAAAATCCGTTGTATGGGTGCGCGTGTATCATACACATTTTGTCATTTGGTATATGTGTGTGTGTGAGTGTGTGTGTGTGTGTGTGTGTGCGTGTGTGGGAAACGGCATTCAAACGGACGGAGCTGCCAACTGTGCGCCCGCTGCCGTTTGTCGTCGGCTGTTTAACTGCACTTGGTCACGAAAATCATCAGCGCCCGCGAAGGCGACCCAGCTCTACCCCCTGCCTGGACCCGCACAACCCCCTCAGCCAGCAACAAATGCTGCTCGTTCCTTTTCCTGTTGCGCTGTGGTGCTGTGGTTGGCTGATTATCCACTGCAAATACACACAGTTGATTATACTTTTTCGTGTTTGGCGCCAAGCCCCGACTGCATGGTGGCTAAAATATTTAGCGCGTTGATTTAGATTTGCCAGCAAAAGGTATTTAGGCAGCTGTGAGTCGAATGGGCGGAGTGTTAGCCGGGAATGCGCAGTGGGTGGGTTCAGTTTGAAGACCGCAAATGGACAACTAGTTCGTATTCGCAGTTGCAGCCGCGGCCACGGGCCGCCAGGCCGGACGCATTTCTTACGTCTGCATCGCTCTGTGCGCCGTTTTAATTCAAAATCAACAATTTCTGCGGTTCAGCGGACGGTTAAACATGTTTAAGCAGTCGCCATAGCGGTGCCACGTGGGTTACCAAGGGGTGTTGATGATGAGTGGCAAGGTGGAAGGTGGAAGGTGGAAGGGGAAGGGGTGCACACTCGATGTTTCGCTGGCCCCATGGTCCTGTGCATTAGCCAGCGAAATTTCATAAGCCATGAAACGAACTTAATTCTGTTCTCGCACTGCCGCGAAGCGGAAACGTTTTGTTGGCACCGCGGGCGGATTTATATGTATTTATTCATTTATTTCGAATACCTATTTTAAATTGAATGAAAAGGGTATATTGGTTGGCTGTTGTAAGTAACAGGCAATGGGAGGCTATTCGGAGTGAGGGCTCTTCCATAGCAGAGGCATATATAGTCCTACAAATCTATCTCTATTCTTAATATATCTTAGATAATTTAAGCGCTGAAGACCCGAATTTTGGTTAAGACTCTCGAGTCCCGAATCCATAAAGATCGGACAGTAAGGACCGAAGTTATTCAAGAACGATTCGTCGTTTGTGCATGTATGCATTGAAGGAAGCTAGAATGTTTTGCAGGAGCAGCTGTGTTTGAGTAACAGGGTATCTGTTAGTCGTTTACAGCCGATTCGGAGCACGCCGATTAAGTTTTCATTCGTGGAGAACCAAGTGCGAATACCGGCTCGCACAATGCAACCGGCGCTGTGGCAACGAGCCGTATGATTGTTTGACAAACGAAATGGAAAAGGCAAAAGTTTTTTTTATTGCATTCTATTTTTATTGCCGTGTTGCCTGATTTTTGTCTTCTTCTGCACACTTACCCACAACGTCCAGGTAGCCCATTTGACTTTTCATTGGATCCGTATTTATTTGGCACATATACCTGCGAATATGTGATAAAACAGGTGCATATTTAAGGCGCAATCGGATCGCTTTCAACTTACCAGCCCCTATCCGACTCCTTGATGTCCCTGATGCGCATTGTCCAGGTCTTGTGCTCCGAGTTGGCAATGCCGATCCGCTGATTTTTGGTTATAACATGATTCTGTATGGTCAAAATTGTTTGCGTATCGACTCGCAGCCACGCAACCTGTTTGGGAAAGTTAACAAACAGCCGTGGGCGTGTCAGTGGGAGTCTAATTAGCAGTTACTTATTTTTAGGGCACATTCTCGTCTATTTGTGTCGCAGGGCAGAGTTCTGTCTAAACGAAACTCATGAAATTTATAGCAGACAACAGCTGCTGTCCGAACAAAGCCTTCCGTTCATTTATTTATATTGATTTTGTTTTCAACTAAATTGTAAGTTTTCCTTTTAACTTATTGGCTTACGGATGCAATAAATGATTTTGTTTTAATCTAAGAAAAACTCATAGTTAGTCTTTGTTGTCTTTTCTATATCTGCATTTTAGTCTTTTGTTGAAATTATTGTATTCAAATTCGGCTATTAAAGTTGAAGAACTTTGTTCTTTTGTTTTCTCGACTTCGACTCCATCTCGACTGCTTAAAACAATTCAACTTTCTGACTACCCTGTTTTAGAGATATTCTTTGGGCATATACTTATGCGAATTACATCTTGCGTTAGGATTTAAAAGTCCCTGAAAAAAACTGCAACCAGCTTATGAACCGAAACGGTTTTTTATATACTCTGAATTGAAGCTTTCTCAAATTTTGAATATATATTGGGTCGATTAGCTTACACACACTTAAAGTATTCTTCATGGTATTATACAAGTATTTCCTAGCTAATTATTAAATATATATTACATAGTTATGCATTAGCCTAGCATTAGAGAATCCTGAGCATGCACTTCGGCACAATTATCCAGAAAATCTATTCCAAGAACTATTTCAAAATATTTTGCCTATGAAGCTTAAGTAGCTGGTTGGTTTGTCACGCACACACACACACACTTAGGCACACTCACACACACACACACACGCACACACTTGTCAGTAATTGTACAATTACGCGGTTAAATTATTATGCGATAAAGCACGCAGCATGCAATCTGAGCCTGCCTGAGGTATATGTATATATAATAGTTAGTCGCCCAGTTGCCGAGTTCCCAGAAATTCCACAACCCTTTCGCACAACACTTTGCATGTGTAAATGTGACGGACGTTGGGAAACAATTTGAGGACTCAGCTGAGCGGACATGTTAACACGTGAACCTATTTAGGCAATGTCGATTTCAGCTGACAGATATATATATACATATATATATATATATTATGGGATGGCATATCGATGGCTAATGAATTATTTAAGCGGACATTACATTGCATTTAACTTTTGGGTCTAGGTAAACCGAAAATACTGTCAGCATAAAATAAGTAATTACACCCAAGTGCCTGCTTAATTATCCTTGAGCAGCATATCGCTTAATTGTCTGACTTGGGGTTGGATTCGAGGGGTTTGGCTTAACTGGGGGCTGGGGGCTGGGGGCTGTTGATAGAACAAAGCTTTGCGCTTTGAGGCGCACACCTGGCCCACAGCCCAGCCCAGCCCAGCCAACCCACAGACAGACATTAACTGAAACGATGATGAAGCATGTCCCCCCGACCCCTAAATGCCAACCCCAAGCGAGGCAACCCCCGGCCTGAGAGCTACCTTCCCCCGTGTCTGACACATTCGCATTCATATTTCAATTACTTTTTATGTGATTTTAGCTTTTGTTATTGCTAAGCTCCTGCATATTTCTGTTTCTGTTTATGTTTTTATTTTCACTTTCATTTCCATTCAATTCGTATTTGTTGTCGTCGTTTTGGGTGTCGAGATTTGCTCTTTGAGATTACGATTCCAGCCGTCTGGCTGGAGGTAAACTGCTAATGAATATTAATGCGACCGGTTGGGTTTTTGCTCTGGCTGCTTATTGAGTGTGTAATTGAGCTGGCTGGTGAGGCGTTGAGGCTAGCAGGACACGGCTCTTGGTTCTGTTTGTATTTGGCAGGCGGGGGAGGAAGGGAGTATCTCTCGTACCTTATATGGGCCCAGATCCTGCACGACGCATGTGAGGAAAGCATCACGTCCCACTGGCGCTGTCACATTTGCGATTGGATAGCTGAATTTGGGATCAACTGTAATCAAAATAGAGCATTCATTTTGTCACATTAATAATCTGCCCGAATCTGTATGTTAATTGGCCTATAATGGAAAGAACACAAATATATGCGATAACAATTGAGTGCGCATCATGTGAAGCCAATTATAATGAATTGTGTTGGAATCTTTTTATATTTTATTTTATTAAGCGTTTGTATTAATCGGCAATGGAAACAGTTCCCATCAGATATTTATTGTGGTATTAATTGCTGCTTATTATTGAAAGATGAAATCAATTTTCCTTTCTGCGAAACTTTTCTGTGATGTGTTAAGGGAACAACTTTGATTCAAATTATATGAATAAATACAATCCAAATTATTCCAGAGTTTAGTCTAACATAATACAATTAACAAAATAAGGTTGTTTATATAAACCAATCGGAGAGATGGATTGAATGAGACCTCCGCATGCTCCTCCACTAGCCATAGAATTCTTACTCTGACTAACAGATTGATTGATCTGATCTGATTGACAGTCTGATTGACTGACTGATTGACCGACTGATTGACAGTCTGATTGATCTGATCTGATTGATCTGATTTGATTGATCTGTTCTGATTGACCTGATCTGATTGACCGACTGATTGACATTCCGATTGATCTGATCTGATTGATCTGATCTGATTGATCTGATCTGATTGATCTGTTCTGATTGACTGACTGATAAACATGTTGCCTCAAGCGCAGGAGGCTTGGTTCAGTTTCTTAAGATCTAAAAGAAATGGATTAATTTTGCTCATAAGATTCATTTTCTTCCATCAGATTTCAAAAGATAATTTTCAAATGGTTTTCAACTTTTAATCTCTGCTTCTTACAAGCTTTTAAATGATATTTTGTCACTATTTCTATTGTTTTCAATTTCATTATAATTGAGCATTAACTTACCAATTACTTCGGCTGGCACGTCGACTCTTTGCAGGCTGCATTTCTGGCACATGAATGTGAGCAGCACGAGAATATTCACTGCATACGCCCAGGCGCCACTCGGCCCGAATCGTTGAGTATGTTTTATGGACATTTCGCAGGTCAGTTAAACACTTTCTTCTTAACAGTTTTATTTAAATATATACTTTATATTGAAATACATTTCACATAATGCATTTCAATGTCAAGCGCAGCTGTTGAAGCTAGTTAAAGGTAGAATCGGGTAGAGGAAAAGAAAACTAGATACAATCTGGCATAAGCCCGATTTTGATAACTTATTTAAAACAGATTTGCCTTTCTCTCTCTTTGTGTTGAAATGTTGATTTCGTTGTTGATCAAAAGCTCAGAAATATCAGAATATATTTCGGGTACGTGCTCTTCCCAATCCACCCATCGCCTAGCTTATGCCAATGCATGCTTAACTATTTCAACTAATTCAACTGAGAATATGGTAAACTTGAACTCCAGCAGGAGTGCAGCTGCAATAGGCAGGGGATCAGTGACCCAGGCCCCCGGCCATTGTAAACAGCAGCTGTTGGCTTGGGTCATGTTAATTGGCAGTCATTAGCGCGCCTCTCTCTCCATTGGCATAAACTTGGACCGGTTGCCGTTTCCGTTGCCTTTGTTGCTGTTGTTGTTGTTATTTATGCGTAAAGTTCAACAAAAGTACTTGAAAATCGTATCGAAAGTACAAAACAATGGCGTAGCCGGGCAGGCCGGCAAGTCAAACAATAATCATGACGTCGAAAATACGCTAAATAACAAAAACAAAAACAACAACAACAACAACAACAAGAGCAGCAAAAAAGAAAAGTTTCAAGTTTAAAGCGCCCATTGGGCCCGGATTCCCGCTACCGGTTGCAATCCAGCTCCAGGCTGTAGTCCGCATTGAGTTTTGCGTGTTTGGGCTCTGTAAATTGTATAGGCGAGCAGCTGCTAGAAATTAACTGCGACCTGCAACTATCTGGCGAAGGTGTTGCATGTTGCCTGCGGGCGGTAGGGGGACAGCAATTCCCCTCTTCACACTCTCCACGAGGCCTGCTGCCTCTGCTCATTTCAGTTTGCCTTTGCTTATAGCATTTAAACATAGCCCGGGGCCAAAACTGTTTATGGAACGGAAATGAAATGTTTCGTTTGCTGCCGCATCGTGCATATGTGTGTGTCTGACTGTGTCTGAGTGTGTGTCTGAGTGTGTGTGTGTGCGGCTCGTAAATAAAGCATAAAATCGTGCAGCACTCCATATGAAGTTGGAGTTCGTCTGAGCTGAGTCTGAAATAGTTGCGCTTTATAGTTGCAGTCGCCAATTCTATTGGCCATTGCCATTAGGCCGAGTGCATGTCACATGTTTGCCTGATATAGCCCAGCTCTGGCGCAATGCAGTTGCAATTGGTTTTGGCTAACCTGAGAGAAATTCACTTTATGACTTTTATAAAATTACAATCTCCAAAGGAAATTTTAGCCCAAAATGTTAATTTGATTTACTTCGCCTTGATAACGTTTGCAGCAGCAAACAAAGCGATTGACTCATTAGAGCGAACTTCAAGAGGGTAGAGTATGAATTAGTCATGAGTCATATGTCTTATAAGAGTATAAAAAGTGGGTTCTATTACATCATAGAACATCTGAACTACTTGACTATGGCAGCAGCAAGCAAAGCGATTGACTCATTAGAGCGAACTTCAAGAGGGTAGAGTATGAATTAGTCAGGTGTCGTATGTCTTAGAAGAGTATCAAAAGTGGGTTCTATGACTAAGAATCTTAGCTTGACTATGGCTGTACTTAGATTAGAGTTAAGTCGAAATTGGAATAGGTTTTCAATATTGTTCAGAATCTTAGCTAAAATAATTTCTATCTCTATAGCTATAATAAGTTCGAAAAGCTCACATACTAACAAAACTCTTGAGTAGATACTTTATATATTTATATATATTATATATTTATATATAGTATTCTTTAGGCAATACTTGATTGACTAGCTTTAAGTCCACCTCAGATAATACTTAGCTGATATTCGCTTGCTATGGCTAAGGCCTTGGTCTTTGCATGCGAGTCAGTTACGAAAACTCTCAATTGGCATTTAAAGTCGAGTTTCCGTAGGCCGCAACTGACAGAAACAATTTTAAAATGACATTTCATTAAAATACTTTCTGTTGTTTTCTATTTTTTTTCTTCTGCTTTGTTTTTGTTTTTCCTTGTGTATTTATTGATTTTCACCTGCAATTGACGGGAAAGTTTCTCGTGTGTGTCCTTTGTTCACACTGCACGTCCTGGCCTGGCCTAGCCTGGCCTGGCCTAGCCTGGCCTGAGGTCGTGCCAGCTGCCCTGAAAACTCGACTTCGCAAGGCAACAACAGACAACAGACTACACTAAAAATGCCTACTAAATAGGCCCAGCAATATTATTAATAATTTAGAACATGCCGCCCATGTCAGTTTAGACGTACCCTCCGACAGGCAGACAGAGGGACAGACGGACAGACGGACGGACGGACGGACTGCCGCTTGGCTCATGCTAATACCCTGGTCTATTTTTCTCAGAAGTATTGCCCATGTAAATCCTATTTACCAGCCGAAGCCGTAGCAAGTGTTTGTTCAGCTAATTGCTGTTGGTTTTTATGCATGCGCGTAACCAGAAATCAAACATAATTTGAGCCTGATGAGTCTTGAGTATCAAATTTACAAAGTGAGCTTGATTTCTCTTAAAGACAGCCTTGTTGCAATTGCTCTACACACACACAAACACACACACCTGGCAAATTTATGGCTCATAATAATAGCTACTCGTGGAATTTTGTATATTGCATTGTTGAGGTTCGCCTGGTCGTATATTTTGTTTATCGTTTCGGACATGCAAAGTCGAAAGGCCAGCTCGGACCGGGTCTGCAGAGAGGGGCCACAATTTGTATAATCAGCTGTTAAATTATGTGCAAATTGTGTGCAGTTGGTGTCCACAAGTATTGCGATTGTCACAAAAAGAAGCAGCAGCGCCCAACGTGCCCCAACGGTTGTGGCAAAGCCGCACAAGGTCAAACGGACGCATGTTGTTATTTACATACGCTGCGCGTGTGCTCGTGTGCCTGGGGCTATGCAGCAGGAAAACTAAAAATGATGCAGATGCTGCTGCAACAAGCCACACCACGCACTCTCCCACTGGCACTTGCCACATGCTCATGCCCCATTTCGATGTACGCATTCGAGTGCAACATTTTCAATTTTCAACACACACATTAATTAGCACGTGATATATTTCGTTTTTATCGCGATGCAACTTCGACATTTTTCAAACAAAATTATTTGCCTTAGCCCAGCTCTTAGCCCGGCCAGAAAATTAGCATACTCTATATATCAAAATGTATATGGCAAAAATATTGCTTCAACTATGCGGAGTTTTGCTCAGTTTTTCTGCTAGCCTACAACCAGGCACACTTCCTCCAGCTCCCTTCGGCACGGAAGTTGATTATTATCGCTTGTTATTAACAACGCCAACAGCAACAACAACGACAACAACAGCAACAACAACAGCAACAACAACAACAAACACGGGCTGGGCATAATAAGCCAAGAGCCGGCCTGCATTTCTTGCCACATCATGCCAAAGCGTGTGGGAGGGCAGCGGGCGGGGCGGGGCAGTTCTTTACCATTATGTCAAAGTACTTGCTCGAAATTTTCCGATTCTCATTGCGACTTGGCAAACTTGCTGCGTTCCTGCCACTGAAATAGAGCCTGTGTAATTTGCCATTGATATGAATTTGTGTGTGTGTGAGTATGTGTGTGTGCGTGTGGGTGTGAGTGTGTGTGTGCACTCAAAGAGTTGCCTTTTGCGCTGAGTGTGTGTCGCAATCGAAAGCAAAAGTCTGCACAAAGTAGACAGGCAAGTACAATTTATTGCAAAAGAAACATTAAGATTTTCAATCAAAAATAAATGTACAATTTCATTTTGAATATTAGATAATATATATAATTTATCAAATTAATACAAGAAATCAAAAACATGAATTGAATTAATAAATTTTCATATTAAGATCAGATTAATAAAAACAAAAAAGTTATAGGTATATGTATATACATAAAAAGGATCAAATTGGGCAAGAGTTTTCTATTCGGGAACCACCGACTAGGGGATACCCTGAACACTCTTCTTCCAACACCAAATGCAGATATATATACTATTCTAGAAGCTCCTATTTACCAAAATTGCTCAAAAAACAGGATGTCGATATCGATATTTATCGATTGTATGGAAACGGCGCAAGTTATCAAATATCGGAAACAAACTCGAGCTGCGCGGGCATTAGGAGGAACTACAGCTAAATTCCTTGCGTTCATACATACGGACGGACGGACAGACGGACGGACGGACAGATGGACGGACGGACGGACGGACAGACGGACATTGCTATATCGACTCGGCTATAGATGTTGATCGAGAATATATATTCTCTATGGGGTCGGAGATGCTTCCTTCTGCCTGTTACATACATTTGCACAAATACAATATACTCTCTTTACTCATTTCCAATGGGGCAGGGTATTCAAACAAAAATAAGTAAATTTGATTGCACTTAAAGAAGCTTCATGCAATTATCTTAAGATAAAATATTTTATGTTTTCACACACTGAAATTATTTTACGCGAAATACAAGACAATTGAAGTTTATTTAATAGTTCAAGCAGTAAAAAAAATGCATTTTGTATTGTTATATGCTTTTATTATTATTTGTGGATTAAGAATTTGCGGCTAATCTTTGCTTCAACGCGTAAATATATAAAGTTGATCCTGTCCAAGCGAATTATAGACTATAAAACCTTTTGGCTAGCACTTAACTATGTTGTGTTTATCATTTTATTTATTTCTATCTCACTTGAACATTTGTTACTGCTTTACATCAAGTTTGCCAACCTGGCCACAGAGTATATTTAACTTTGGGCCTTACAATTTATCCAGCTCCGAAATTGAATAGACGGCAATTGTGGGATAAGGCACAAATCTAAGCGTCTGGCAATGTTTTCAGCCCAATGTAAATTAAAAATACAATTTTATGAAGCGAATATGAATTTCACGCACTAAACTTTAAGGCAGGAAGCTGGCTCGAAGCGTGAATCGAACTGTGGAGAATTTTGTTTGGCTTTGCAAACATGAATATTATGATATTATGCCATAGTTTGTGTATAGCAAACGGCACATATACCCTGTTATTATGAAGCTGATTGCGTATCCGGAATGGGTTTGTTTTCTGTAATTGAATTATGCATGGTTCATGTTGGTCTGAACGATGCGATTATTTCAAATCGCATTTCCTTTGCAGAGGGCAGGCAGCCAGAGGTGAGTGGCACCTGGCTGCACGCCCCCACGCCCCTCTCGAGACACGCCACAAAATCCAATACGATCGCAATCAACTCGATAGCGAGTGGCAACAATAAAATGCAGACAAAGTTTTATGTAAAATGCAAATGACACGAAAAGTGGCAGAGGCCAAAAACAAAAAAAAAACACATGTGCTCCCAAAAGTCCAAAGTTGGTGCCAAAACAAGAATCTATCATGAGCTGGGCAGCCGAAAAGTGTGCTTGCAACAAATGTTGTAATAGTGTGGCAAGCACATTTAGCTATAAATGTGTCTGTTATTAAACTGTTTGTGTGTAGTCTAGTGTAGATATGTTGTTAGCCATTTGCCGGCTTCGTTAGCGAGTGCGGTTTATGGATATCAATGAACTTTAAATTGCAGTCAACATAAAATATGCAATTGCAATTGTGCACGCCTAAAACCATGCAACACGCGTGGCATGAGGCATGCGGCATGGGGCATGCGGCATGGGGCAAGGGGCAAGAGGCACTGGCAATAAACAGCAGAGCGCCAGACACATTTATAGGCAAATTTCATATTTCATATATAAGCACACACACACACACACACACACATTATATAAACATCAAAAACACGCGCGAATGTGACTATTGACCGTCTCCAGTCATTTGCGTGTGTGTGTGTGTGTCTGTGAGTGTGTGAGTGGGAGGGTGGGTGTGGCAGGCGGCACTGTAAGCACTGGCATAAATAACATGGCTTTAGTTTTTCATCTTGCTTTTCTTTTTAAATATAATTACAGTTAACACGCAGCCGAAACATTCGCTAACTAAATTGCCAACAAGCGGCGAAAAACGCGCGCGTTTTCAGCTGATGCGCGTCTAAACACGCGAGCGAAACGCTTGTTAGTAGCGTGTTTCAACTGGCGCTTGTTTCTCGTTATTTTTCTTTCTATTCTTGTTGTGATGCATTTATGCAACTTGTTGTTAATTACTTATTAATTATTGCAGCGATTTGCACATTTTCATTGCGAATTTTCTTTGAGAGCGCTTTTCGTACATTGATTTCGAGCGTTTTGTTAGCGTTTTATTAGGCGCATTCTGACGAAATTTCATAACACATTCTTCTTTTGCTTGTCTTGATCAGCAGCAACAGTTTGGGCAAAACTCGAGTTAACACGATTTTTGGCAGCTTCTCGCGTCTGCAGCAAAAAACACAACCGCTCGCCACGAACGTTGTCGTTAGACTGAAACTGGCGGCCACAGCGAATGGCGCACGAAGCAGCGCGCCAGCGAGCCGAAGACATGTGCATGGGACACAGCAAATCGTTGTCCTCCGTTGCTGGCGCTGCTTGGCTGTCGGGTTGCTTGATGGTCGGGTGTTGGTGGGTGGGGTGGGCATGGCATTTACCGGTGGCAGTTGCGTCGCGAACGAATCAGACAACTGTGATTTTTGTTGTTGCTGGCTACATTTTATTTGGCTTTTTGTTGGTGGGCGCTCGTTTCACGTCTTCTTTTTTCTAACTTTTCGTTTTATTTGTAATACGAGAGTGTGTACGTGCGCGCGTGTGTGTGTGTGTGTGTATGAGACTATGCTGGCACGCTGCCCAATGGGGGGTGGCTGCTGAAACTCACCACAGTTGAACGGAAATTGAATTGAATGCCGCTCTAGTGGGAAATTTGCTCTGCATACTTTAGGTGAGCGCGGCTTTTCGTGAATTTATGAATGAATTTCTGTTTGTATGCGGCTTGTAAAACAGTTACATGTGAGTATTGTAATGTTGTTGCTGTTGTTGTTGCTGTTTTTGTTGTTGCTGTTGTTGGCGAGTGCGTGTTAAGCAGAAATTGATTGTCATTGGTCATGGCATTGGCTGGCGGCACAGCTGCTAGAACTAGCAACAAGAGTTGCAAATGTGATAAATAAGACCCACTGTTGTTTATAAATATATGGTATATAAAGTTGAATCCTTCAAACTAACTATATTACTTAAGCAAAAAATCAAAGCTTAACAACGGCACACCGAAGCCTGAAAACCCTTTAAATAGACTAATTTTTTAATTGATCTTTTCTGAAGCACATATTAATTATAAAAGTTCAATTTGATAATGCTCTTTAGATATATTAGGCGCCAGGTGAGTCTCATAATACCTGAGCTTGTAGCAGAACTACAAAAAAAGGATTTCTATTTGGTTGTATAAAGCAATTAATTTGTTATTATATTTAATCGTCGTCAAAAACCTCAATTGAAACTTTTCATCATATGAAACGAGGTCTTTACTTTCCTACATACATAATAAAAATTATTAAAAAATTACAGAAATAAATGTGATAACAATTGATATTGCATTGGTTACCCTGTATATTTATAAATCAAACCAAGCAAATAAATTATTTTACTCTAAGAACAATTTAAAAATAATTTAGTTGCATTCTTAACCATAGAAAATTTAGCCTTTAAACCTTGTTAAACAATTTTCAATATGGGCGCCAATAAGTATGCTATAATTTTTTGTAGTTCGCACTTTTAATTAATTTCATGCCCAGCTGAAGGCATTCACGACATAAAAAACAAACTTTGAGCGTTACGTTGGCCACACACAAACACACAAGCCGCACACACACACACATTCGCACTTGGTAGACGCTTTTCAATAACGGTATCAGATTGTGTCAGGCACCGCTTGGCTGAGTTGGAGTTACCTGTATACCCCGCCCTCCACCCACCTAGCTCGGCGCCTCATTTGCCAACTTAATTGCGCACATATATCAGTTTTAGTTGCTTGAGGCGGGCGGCTAATCAAACCGCCCACGCCGCCCTCTCGCTACCCTCTCGCCCCCTCGCACCACCTCGCTGCTGGGCATGGTTAGCCTATCATTTTCACACAACACACGCACAGGGCCAATAAATAATGGAAAACAAAAATCCAAAAAGAAAAACAAGTAGGAAAAACAAAAAAAAACGACTGCAGCGTAAAAATTATTGTTATGAAGCGAAAATGTTGAAAAGGATATCCGCGTCCGGCGACGCCGTCGTCGTCGTCTTCGTCGTCATCGTCCTCATCATGGGAACTGCTTCTGTCCTGCTACTACCCTGCCCCGCCCTGCCCCACCTGCTGCTCCACAGCTCCATTCAACTTTGCATTGCGTGCCAATGCACTTGCGCCACAAATCATTTTGGGCTGCAAGTTCTGGGGGCAAAGGGTTAGCCTGGCTGGCAGGACACCGACGCCGGCTACCCCGCCCCCGACCTAGCCCCGCACAGCACTTGTTTTCAAGTTTCTTTCGCTTCCTTGGCAACTTTTTGTGTTGCTTCCCAGTTTTGGTTGTTGTTTTGGTCCCGTTTTCGGGTAGACTAATATAAATTTTGACACCTGATAATTGCTTTTCACTCGCTTCCGCGTTCTGCGACGACGACAGCTGCAGCACCCGTTCCGCACCCCTCGAGTCTATACACCACCCTATTTACCGCCTTGTAATTGTGGATGAACATGCAAAGTTCTCGGCCTGATCCGGGATCCGGGATGTGTGCAGAATAGTTGGGCGAGCTACTGCTCCAATAAATTATAACTAAATTTTCATTTTGTGCATTTTTACGATGCGACGCGTTTAATAGACAAAGTTAGCCGGAGAATTATAGGCGCAACCTTGATGGCATTTGGCCCACAAAAGGGAAATTGGCAATTAAAAGTGCATAAAACAAGATAATTATACGAAATGATGTCAGCTAAGCGAAACCCATTAGCCCAAGTGAAATGTCCTGAAATGCCAACGGGACAATTAACTAACAAGAAATAATGCCCGACCCGAAAGCATTTATTCGCAAAGAAACTTGTGCTTGATTATGGTGTCTGCACAGGATCTAATAGATATTCCATCATTCTGTCTAACCCAAGAGAAATTTTTCTTTATAATCTTTTATGGGCTATCGAATATCGATTAAACAAATATATTAAAGACAATCTCTGCAGGCTTATAAAGTATGTCTCTTTTCTTAAGCTGCATTTGTGTGGTCACACTGGCAGCATAAGAGCTCAGCTCCCTCGCTCTCCCTCGCTCTCACTCTCTCTCAGATCGAGCTAATTGAGCTTGAGCTTTGATCAGCTATAAAATTGTCATCTCTCACGGCTCAAGCTATATTTGTGTGTAATATATGGGCACACTGGTAGCTTAAGAGTTCGGCTTAGCGCGCACTCCTTCTCTCTCTCTCTCCCTCTCTCTTTCAGAGGCAAGCTGCTGTTTATTTAGCTCTCTCACTGCAGCCCAAAGACTCAGCCCCGCCGATTCGTCAAATCGAGCTGAATTAGTTGCAGTTTCGATCAGTTATGAAATTATCATCTCTCTCGGCATTCGGCTCCGTTAATCGTAAGAGTTCGGCTTATCTCGGGCTCTCTCCAAAGCGAGCTCTCCCACTACAAAAATACTCAGCCTCGAATCGACAAATCGAGCTGTCTCAATTGCAACTTTGATCAGTTATAAAATTGTCGCCTTGCGAAACGGTTGCTTCAAGAATGGATTTGTTTCTGTCGAGTTGCATTTTGATTTTTGTATCTCTGCACATATTCGTCAAACTGTTAAAATGGATCGGTCATGATTTACATTTTATTTATGGCCTGCTCATGTTCTGCTGCAGTCCATTTCTCTGGCTTTGCAAGAAACTGTGCCAAACGCTGCGGCATTTATTTGACTTAGTTCTACAGTAAATCGTGCGAGTTTTCAATATACAAAAGCAATTCGTTTAAATGTGCAAAATGTTTCAAATTATTGTTCCTACATTTATTTTTAATATGTTTTTAATGAATTACAATAAAAGTTAAGATTATTGTGAAATTTACGATTTCTTTTTAATTATGTAAGTATGTCATCAACTTTGTCTGTCAACAATACAAATTTTCTAATTTGACTTCTATTAAGTATTTATCGAAAAAGTATTTTGACCTGACTTTAATTTGGTTCAATTAGTTTAAGAATCGCTCTACGCATTCCAATTTCTCGAGAACTCTTTGAAAGCGCCCGAATCCAATTAGCTTGAGCAAGAAGGATTTCTCACAGTTTCTCAGTTTTGGTTCACAAAGTCGTCTCAAAATACGATCAAAATTTCTGTTTTCGTTTGAGTAAATAAATAAGAAATAAAATATGTTTCAAGGAGTATTATTATCTATTATAGTCTTATCTATTCTAGTCTATATTACCCGGCTTAGTTCGGCTCGAGATTTGTACTTAATTTAATTTTTCAAGAATTAGTTAAAAGTCCTTAGGTTGAAAAACCCTATATCATAAACTTTATGCTCCTGCGATGAACTTTCCAAAATTATTATTTATGTTAATAGTATGCAATATTTTGGGATTCTCTACAATCGTGCAAGGCTTGAGGCCATACGTTCAAAACTTAAACATTTACCTACATACACTTTGATATAGATTTGTTTATTTAACAAACAGTTTCAACATGATGTATTCCATCAATTTTCCACGCTTGTGGGTGGAATGCTCTTCAACTGTTTCACAGCACAAAGCGTAACTAGAGTAGAAATTTCCGCTTTCAGCTCTTACGATTTGAGTGGGGCGTATATCATCAATCAGTCAGTCAGTCAGTCAGTCATTCAATCAGTATAAATATTATTATTCATCTGCCTATCAATCCCCAATTGAGATTTTATTTCATCGCACAAGCTCAGCAGCAGAGACCTTTCTGCCTTGCCTGCTCCTGATTAATGTCACCCACACATTATTCCAGGCTGCCTGCGAATGTGCAACAGTATCGTTGTGTCCCTCTCTCTCTCTCTCTCTCTCTTTCTCTCTTTGTCTCTCTTTCTCTCTGCCCTCGCACTTGCCCAATCGACACCCTGTTTCACCGTTTCCGTAACTAATCGCTAAAATCAGCAAATGCGAAGCACAAGCTTGCAGCTTGCAGCCAGCCTTTGTTGCCAGCCTGAACACGCAGTCATAAATTTAATATGACACCTACAAGAGTTTCCATGCATCAAAGCTCTCTCATTTTCCAGCTCCCCCTCTCTCTCTCTCTCTCTCTCTCTCTTGTGAGCTGCGTGACGCAGTGTTGTCAACTGTCGCTTTAGAAAAGTAGCCAAATCCAATGTGCTTGCGATGAACAAAAAGTAGCTAAATCAGTTTTAAATTTCCGTTGTTTTTGACAGACGAACTTCGTCTAATTTTGCTAGAATCTGTCGGAATGGGTACTACGGGTTGGTAGGGCAGGCTTTCCGGCTGCAAAAAATAGCTAAATTTAATAGAAAATTTTGTTTGGGCAACATTGAAGACATCAGAATAGCAGGAAATAGACAAGTTTAACAAGTACAAAAACGCCAGAAAAAAGATAAATATTTCTCAATTGCGGTTGTTTCCGTCTGACAAACTGTGAGTAGATACATATATTAGACAGTTAACACTGGCGGCGAGTATTCCATAAAATACCATAAAAATACTTAATTATTATAAGATTACAAAGCTAGAAAATAGCTTAATGGGCATCACTGGTGCTCAGTAACTGCCATTTACAAACCATTAAGCAGCTAAATTAGTTATAATTTTAGCTCCAAAAAAATAACAGAATGGTCGGGAGAACCCATCCTTGACTGGCCGCAAGATTGCTAAGATATTATAACATTTTAACTAGCCATATAAAGCTTTAAAAGAACAGATTGGGCAACACTTGTGGCTGGCAGAAAAGAGCTTCATTTGCTTACATTTATAGCTAGCCAGATTGAGCTAGAAAATAGCTAAACGCGCAACACTGTCTGCATCAGATCAAGTGCATTCATTATTCACACATATTCTGCTAATTAGCAAAATATTGTAAATGTTTGGATTTATGTGAGCGACACACACACATGCACGCAGACAAGCACTCACACACACACACACTCACTCACACACAAAGGCACACGCACACAGGCACACGCACACACGCATCGTGGTACCAATAGCTGCAGGTAGAAGCAGTGCATCAAGTGTGTTGCCGCACGGGTTTTTGGTCAGCTCACATGCTCATGTGTCGGTGCGTGTGTGTGTGTGTGTGTGTGTGTATGTGTGTGTGGGTGTCATTTGTGTGATTTAGTGCCCGGAGGTGTCAGTGTCGGTTGACGCTGACTGAACAGCAGCTGCAGCTGCTGCTGCTTCTGCTGCTGGGGCAGCTGCTTTGCGGCGTCTATAAATTTTGGTTTGCCTTTCAATCGACCGCCAAACGGCTTCGATTTGATTGAATTTTCTGCTCACATTTCGCGACGCCAGTTTTTAGTTTCAATTTCTCCCGCACTCGACTCGTACGCAGTATTTGTTTATGCAGCATTATTTTGCTTGAGTTATGTTATTGTTTTTATTGAATTTATTTACATTCGTCGCGACAGTTAGTCTGAAGTCGATCCACACGCAGTCGGACACCCTCGCCGGGCACCAGCAGAAAGTTCTTGTTGCTAATGGGCAGCTCCTGGGGCCCCTCGGGCGGCAGGCTGAAGCGGTAGGCGCTCAGCAATGTGATCAGGCCCACCTTCACCTGCATGCGCCCAAAGCGCAGTCCGATGCAGTTGCGCGGCCCATCGCCAAAGCCGAGGAAGGCCAACGGATGACGCAGCTGGCAGGCGGCCGCCTCGAAACGTTCCGGTCGAAATTCATGGGGTTCCGGATAGATCTCCGGATCGTAGTGTATGGCACGCACCGGTATATGCACTTTTATGCCGCGCTCCAGCACAATGTGCCCGTCCGACTCGTACCCCTCATCGCTGGGCAGCTTGTAGTCCTCGGAGGGAACGCGTGTCAGCGAGGCCAGAGCCGGATATTTACGCAGAGTCTCTGAAAGAGTTTAATATTGATTAAAGTTCTTACTGGAAAGCAAAAGGACTTGATATCCAAAGTAAGAAGTAGAAATTCTCAAATCTTCGGGCGCCAACGTATTCCCCGGCCTTGCCCGTGTCAAGTTTTGTGCCCACATCTAATATATAACTTTTCACCCAATGTCCGGCTATTGAAAGTTCTAATCTAATCGTCATATCTCATAAGAGAAAACCTTCTTAAAATCAGTAAAAACTTTAGTTTGATTTCTCAATCACTCAATCAGTCAGTTGGTCAGTCAGGACAAACAGTTGTACGTAAAGAGGTATAGATATAGCCGATCCGACCAACTCTTGCTAAGAAATGGGAAGTGAAGGCAGACTGAGGCTCGAGAGGCACACAGACTTGTCCATATCCACTCGGCCCCTGATACTGATAAAGAGGATATATATAGTATAGATTCAGATTAGTCTGCTTTTTCTAAATGCTTTCAGACTTTGAGTCTAATAATTGTCTCAGCTTGTCGGCCCTTCAGCAAATATTTTTAGTGCGAACTTTGCTTGTCTCTAAATAATCCGCTTTGTTTTGTTTACTTGGCGAGATTATTTTGTTTGCTTTCAGCGCCGACAGACTTGTTCTGAGGCCGAGTTCAACAGTTTGTTAAGCAAATATTTTTTGGCTGATTCAAACTTTTGCTTTCAGTCCAGATGTATCTAGAATGTTTGCTATCTCAGCCCTTATCAGCTTGCCAGTCAAGCGACTTTTGCCGCCTATCTATTGCCTCAGTTTCGAGTTAAATTTGTGTACGAACCGCTTATCACTTGATCCAAGTACGGCATCTCCATCATGGCCTCGTAGGTTAGTTTTCCATGTGCTTGCAGCACGGTGCGAATTTCTTCTCTGAGCTTTTGCTGTATTGATTGATTTTTGGCCAGCTCGAAGAGCGCGTAGCTCATGTTGCTGGAGCTGGTTTCAAAGCCGGCGACAAAGAAAACGAAAACCTGTGCGGCCAGCTGCTCCACGGACAAGCCCATCTTTTGATCCGTGCGGCGCAGATCGAGCAGCAGATCCATGAAATCATTGCGCCTAATTTTCTCACGTTCCCGCAGCTCAACTGTGTCGCGGATCAGGCGCAGAAAGAAGTCCGTGTACTCCTGGTCGATGGTGCGCGTCTTGATGTGCAGCTTCAGCAGCTGCTTCATGTAGTTCACCTTGAACAGATTCCAGCGCACATTGCGTTTCTGATTGGCAAACAGCTTGCGGGCGAGCACCCGAAACTGAGCCTGCGGATCCTTGAGGCTGTTGCACTCAATGCCAAACGCGCAGCTGCCAATGACATCCACCGTGTAGCGGCCCAGCAGATCGTGCAGCTCCAAGGTGCTGCCTGTCTGCGACACCTCCTGCTCGAAGGTCTCCTCCAGCTGCTGGGCCACGCCGGTTATTGTGCTGAACATGTACTTGATCTTGCCGCTGGTAAATGTGGGCGACAGCTTTGTGCGCAGCGCCCGCCACTCCTCGCCGTGCAGATTGAACAGATGCCCGGCCAGCGGATTCTCTGGCAGATTCAGCGGCGTATTCGAGCGATCCACGAATTTATTAAAGTCCTTGATGAGTATGGCCTTCACCAGATCCAGGTCGGTCACCACGGCCATGGGCCGTAAAAATAGATAGGTGCCAGCCACGCGGCTTTTACCCTTGAACGCATCGTAGGTCTCCTGCAGCAGCTCGCTGAGATGCACGGACTTCAGCTTGAAGAAGTGGCCAAACAGAAAATGTGGCCGCAGCTGCCGCACGCCCTGCAGCTCCCAATAGTTGTAGCAATGCCGCAAATAGCCCAGCACAATAACGAGCAGCGAGCTCAACAATATCATCGTAAAGTCCATTGTTTAATGCCAGCTGAAACTGAAACTGAAACTTTAACTGAAACTGAAACTGAAACTGCAGATGCTGCTGCAGATCAACGACTGACTGACTGACTGGCCGCCCTCTGATATACTTATACGCGCTGATAAGAAGTAGACTCTAGACTCTAGACCCAGTCTCGTCTTTATACTTTATCATTTGCTTGACTAAATGACAATGCTTTTTGGGCTTCGAAAGAGGGTAGCATTTGCTTGTTCTGGCAATTTGTCACGCTTGACACATCTGCGTATTCGTAAGTCAAGTGATTGAACCGGAGCTAAATTCATTTATGAAGTAAAAGCCTTGTGTTTTTGTATGCCATGTAAAAAAGATCTGCAAATTGCATTAAAATCGAAGTGTAAATAGCGAAGTTATTCAAAAATACATTTCCCTTAAATAGTTTGGTGGGGAAAGGGAAGGAGAAGCATAAGGAAAAAGCCAGCGGCGTGCTCTACCTTATATTTTGTGATTTTTAGATAACAACTATTATCTTTTAGCATATTTATGTTCTGGCACTATCCGAAAGTCTGACGAAGTGTTAAAAGGTACTTGATCTGAGTCAGTGCACAATAAAAACCATTTGAGCTTCAGCAAATAAACTGCAAGCATTTGTTTGGTAAACATTGATCTTAACGCTGATTACTGCGAAATGAAATGTTAGAAATGTTAAAGATTATGCAAATGTATTTCTAAAGGTCTATTTTATTCAATTTGTATAAGTACGTGATTATGTTTTCTTGTGATCTGCCCAATATAGCTTCTGTATTATCAAAGCCTTGGAAAGGGTATTCTACTTTTGAAGGAGGCATCTCCGATTCCATAGAAAACATATGTATTATAGATCATCATTAACAGCTGCATCATTTATATAGCTATGTCCATCTGTCTGTCTGTCTTCCTGTCTGTTTCTATGCGAACTAGTCTCTCAGTTTGAAATACGAAATATTTTGAATCGAATAGAACTCTTAAAACTTAATCAGAATTCGAATCCTTAGTCTATATTCAAACGTAAATAATAAATAAGTGTTTAGCTAGATGAATACGTCGTTCGGAGACTAGATATTCCACGCATAACTCTGGAAATGTGCTTATTGTCAGTTTCAAACTCATTTTCAATGATTTTTGTAAGAATTGATTTGATACGTTGCTCCAAAAATTTACCATTCTTGGTTGAAATATGAGGGTCACAAGTTTAATGAACGAAAGTTTACTTTTCGGTTTCAAGCTTCTCACCACAAGACTAACATGGGCGGATACCGTTATTTCAAACAGTTTTTTCTTAAATCTACCTTAAACATGTTTTCAAATATAAGTACATATATTAATTTCCTTAGTTTAATTCCCTTATATTGCATCTTCTTCTTATATTTACGTTGATTTTAAGTTGTTTTTCACCATTTGAATATTTAAATTCGTTTCTTCTTCTTGACCAAATTTAACATTACCGTTAACTGTTATGTTTAACAGTTACAAAAAAGCTTAGAAGCTTTCAATGCGCGAAAGCTTACTTAGTCTAAGCTAAGGCCGTGGTGAAGTGCGTGCTAAAAGCTCTGGGAAATTTTCAAAGCTTTCGTAATACTCACCACACTGTCATCTATTCTATTGGAAATTTCCTTTATTTACATTTGGTTTTATAACTGAAAATATATTTCAAATTATAAACTCTTATTTTCTTTGGTCAAAATTTGTGAGGGAGCCAAAAGCAAAATAACAATTTTTCCAGATTAAAATGCAACAAATTAATTATTAAAGATAAATAAAATATAGTTCATAAACCAGGAAAATCTATAGAAATGGCCTCTGCCAGAGCTGACATGTATATTGTGTGCTTATTGAAATTTCTTTCAACAAATTAAAATGCCAGACAAACAATTAATTAACATAATAATTTGGGTTGAACATCATTAAACGGATCGGTGACAGGCAAATATTTATATGCATTTATATATATTTGATTACAATGCAAATTGACTTTCTCGATTGCACGATTAAATAACAAACATTTTGTCATAAATCGACAGGTGTGCAGCGAACAGCCGAGAGGAGAGCTCACCTGAGTTGACACCTCAATAAATTGTAAATTAATTGTGCATGTTGTTTGGCATGAAGTAAGCCTCAAAAAGTGCTGCCTACCTTTTGAGCCCAATATCGAAACTTTGCCAAATGCTTTTCACACACACACACACACACACGCACACCCAGTTTTCGCCCAAACGGTTGTCAGCGCTTTTACCTTTGTGTGTGTGCGTGCGTGTGTGTGTGTGTGTGTGTGTGTGTGTGTGCGTGTGTGTGTCTGTCTGTGGCTGTGTGGTCTTTGTCGGCGCTTGGTTAGGTGCCGAGAATTTCGCTCTCCATTCTGGCCATGCGGCACATGCTCTTATTAACTTGCCTTTTGTGTGTGGACTGTCGCGGGAAAGGTTAAAAGGGGGCAATGGGTTAAAGGCACAGGCGATTGCATAATCCCACACATGCCAATTTTTTCTTCTTCTCTGTTTTCTTTTTTTGCCATTTGCGGGGCAACGCGTGTGAAAATGCAACCAAATTGCCGCGGTAGCGATTTTTACGATCCGCAGCGCAGCGCTCTCCCAAAACGGGTATATTGACTAAGGGGTCAGCATGCGACAAACTGCAGCAGCTGAATTTCACTTTCACAGCCCGCTTTGAGCTTTCTTTAGCTTTAATTTATTTCGTTTAAGAATCTCAATAGGCAAGAAACCGAAGTTTATCTTGCTCTGATATTAGTTTCCTTGAAATTCTTTAGGGAAAAGTTAAATTATTTTCTGAGTAACGAAAACTCATTTGAATTTAGTAAGAATATATTCGGTGGAGGAATTGACTATTCGAAATGCATTAAAAAATGCAAACTTAATATTTCTTTAAGTCAAAGTCCAATATATATCTCGCTTTGCAGCCGTCAGCATCATGAATTGTTTCCATTATGCGACAAAGCTCTTAATTTCTCTTTAGTTTACAGGGTAACCTCTAGTTGAGTGTCATTTTGACTAGCTTATTTGGGTTTTGGGTCCTCGTATACCCTTGAGCAAAAACTAGCCGCGTCGGACGTGCTTTTAATTGGCCGCTCGTGAGTTTATGAGGGCAGCAGCAGACATTTAATTTATTTTAATAATTATGTACTCTTTTTTTTTTGTTATTTAACTTTGTAGTAGTTAGCTCTGCGTTTTTTAAATTAAATTATAAACTCGCTGGCGCTACGCATTTTTTTGTTTGTTGTGTTTGCCACCGACTTCATAATGAAACATTTTGCCATGTGGGCCGATGGCGTAAAAAATTGATGGCAAACGTAAACAAACTTTTGGCGTGGGCAAGCGGCAAGAGGGCAAAGGGCAAAGGGTAACGGGTTCCGGAATTCTGCAGTTGGGCACACATTTTGTGGTTCATAACATTTTGTTCACTAGCGGGCATATCTAAAAGGCGGATTTAAAAACAGGTGTAGTCCATGGGCGGCGTTAGCACAAATTGTGCTGGGGGTGAAATAGATATGGGTAGATGCATAGATAGATGAATGGTGTGAAAGATAGCATTGTTTATACATATGTCTAGGTAGATGCATAGTATATAGATAAATAGACTGAAAGATAGATAGATAGATCAATAGATATATCTATAGATAGATCCATGTAAGGTTGTTCGATAGATTGATAGAGCAATAGATTGATAGATCGATAAATCAAAAAATCAATAGATAGATAGAAGATAGATAGATGGATCGTCAGATAGACCGATAGATAGATCAATAGATTGATAGATTAATAGATTGATAGATAGAAAGATTGATTGACAGATAAATAGATAGATAGATAGATAGATAGATAGATAGGTAGATAGATAGATAGATAGATTGATAGAATTATACATAGATAAACAGATAGACAGATAGATATGTAGATGGATGGATAGATAGATAGAGGGACATAAAGATAGATAGATATATAGATAGATAGATCCGTAGATAGACAGATAGATAGATGGATATATAGATAGATAGATAGCTAAATAGATAGGTAGATACATACATAGATAGACAGATAGATAGATTAACAGATAGAAATAGATTTTCACTTACTTCTCATTAATCGATACTTGTGAATTCTCGATTCTTGATCTGTTATTTAGTTCGATTGTGCCTTAAAGCAACAACAACTTTATTTATAAATGATTTAAATTGCCCAGCAAATGAAATAAATTTTGTTTATAATATACAATTCTGAGTTAACATCAACAATTAAAAAGTCAAATTGTATTCTTTACTGCTCCTCGACAAACTATGCTTAGCTTCCTTTTGGCCTTTGTGAATCCGATTGAATTGTGACCCTTGTGTGTCGCTTAAAGCTCAAAGCGGGTTGCTGGTTCGAACTGTCAATTACTTTACCAATTTGTAGTCCTTGACTAGTCCTTGTTACTGCAACCATTATTTGTGAGCATGAATTGAAAGCTGGCAACTAAAAAATGAATTCCTTTCTCGTTTTATTCAAAATTCGGTTTAAATTATTTAAGACGGCATTTTTATTTGTTTCTTTTTAAATCAAAATTACAATATATATACGTATATTTATATATTTATATATATAAACAATGTTGCGGTGCACGTAAAAGAAGCTTAAATGAGTCTTAAATAAAATGGGCTCTGGCGACATTTCATTGACAGTTGGTTGACTTTGTTTTACCACTCGACTTAGCCTAGATTTAAATGTAGCTTTAGTTTCGGTTCTAGTTTTAGTTTTAGTTTAAGTTTTAAGTTGTGGTTTGTTAGCTGCTGTACCTATTTCATATACACAAACCGTAGTCAATGCTAAGCTTACAGACGTCTATGTAATTTGCAAATTGCGATTCGCATCCAATTTTACATGCTAATACTTTGTATTTCCGTTCTGATAGATACCTGTGTCTTTGTGTGCGTGTGTGTGTGTGTGTGTGTGTGTGCGCGGACAGCATTCGAAAACCCTTTTCAACTTACGCTCTAAACAACAACAACTTTTTACATTTATTTCAATTTCGAATTAAGCACTAAATAAAAATGTCAACTAACATTTTCCGTGTGGCCACATCGACGTGTGACACTTTTCGCTTACAAACTATTCGCTTAGGATAACGACATTTTCCTTATGTTCTTTTTGTACAAATTACACTTAAAGTTTGCTACACATTATTAGGCCTGCCACGCCCCCAGGTAGACAGCGATGACTAAAGTTAATAATTTGGTGGATCTGTAACTGTTGCAGTTAGGCCCAGCGGCCCAGCTCTTGAGGTCCTGCATGCGATCCATTTCGTCGGTCAGCGATTTGGCATCGTGCTTCAGCGGGTTGTTCTTGCCATCCGCTCGATAGGTGGCGCTGTTATCGGGCACTGTATATATGAGAGAGAGAAAAAAGCATATCGTTTAAGTTGAAAGATGTATAGATAGACTAGAGACAACTAACTAAGGGTCAAGATATCTGTTACGAAAGTAAGAAACCCTTCCCTTGCTGATCCAGGGTCTGATTCGGGCTCAGCATAAGCTGTCAGTCAGTTATATATAGAATTGCAGCTTAATTTGAGCCAGCGATCTTTCTCTTGTTAGTTCAATGCTCAGAAACATTAGCCATGTGGACTTGTGACGTCACGTTTGCCTTCAATTCAGTCAGCCATTCAGTCGGGACAAACTCACTTATATATATTGATTGACTGATAGATATAAAGATAGATATGATTGTCTTGTTCGGGGTCTGGGTCTGGGGGTCTGTGTCTGCTGCTTAATCAAAAGCCGTATGCCTTTATTTTACGTGCCTGGTTTTTATGATGTGTCCTTTCATAACTCTGGCCGCCATATTGCCGGCAGTTGGGCTGCCAATCGAATGTCCTTTTTCAATTATGCGCTTGCCACACGCCAGCGAGCATAAACAATAGACAGGATGCGTTTATGGCCAGTCATTTGTAGCAAGCGGGCAATGCGAAAGGATAAAATACACACACACACACACATATACACACAGAGGCAGGATGCAGGGTACAGCCAGGCGCACACAAAACCAAACTGTTTGTTTGTCAAGGCGGACCCCAATGGAAACGAATTGCATATAAAAAGGACAGAAGTTTGACTGTATTGCCGACTGCTCCACTTATTTATAACATTCGCACTTATACAGTTTTCCATTTTGGTTCGAAAATCGAAAGTATTTCCCCCACTGGCGCACATTTTGTTTCAATTTCACTTGGCAGCTCCGAAAATTGTTTCGATTTTTATTGCTTAAGTGCGTTAAACCCTTGCGCCAGGACATGCACTCCACAAAAAAAGCAAGAATGGAGCTTGGTTTGGGGGCATCTGTATTGTTTTTGCCATCAATTTATCCTGCAGCTTTTTGGGTTTTTTCTTCTGCTCTCTTTGTTTTTTTTACATATCTGTTTTGATGCCGTTTTTGTTTTATTTTTTTGCCTGGTTGTTTGTTTTCCTGGCAATCTGTTTCATGGACAGCACAGGCAGCTCCTGCGGGCGGATTCTTGAATATTTTATTTGTTTGACTTGCTGCAGGCAGCAATTGGTCATTAGGAGCCTTGTTCGGAGCCGTGCGGTTGCGGCTTGTGGTTGCCAACTCAGCTGCCATTTACAATTTACGCAAATTGGCGACAAATTTTAGAGTAAATAAAAGTCAATATCTAACGATTATTTGAAGCACGTGAAGCGGCAATTACACTTGGCCTAGCAAAAAGACATCAACAATTAAGTGCAAATTATTTATTTATAACTATATTTCAGATATATGCAGGCGACTGCGGACCCTTGGAAGTTAGGTCCATCCGCTTGTGACAATAATCTACGCAAAGATAATCGGAAAAAATGGATCCAAGATTCGCAACTCTCATATTTTTCATGGTGAGCGATGTTTAACTGGTTTCTAGTTTTAAAAATTTATTTGTTTTAGTTTTGTTTTCAATGTGTGCATCAATTATAATGCACTAAAGTATAAAGAGAGAAGTGCTCTTGATGGGAAGTGCTCGACTAGGCAATACCCTGAACCTTCTTCTGTCAACCCCAAATACAGTTCTGTCTGCTAGAGAATATATATATATTTTCAAAAAGTCAACAGAAGGACAGACAAACGGACATCCTAGATCGGGGCGGTTTTTGATGCTGATCAAGAATATATATGCTGCATTGGGTCCGAGAAGCTTTCCTCTGCCTGATACACACAAAGATTATACGCTTTTTATTATCAATGGGATCAAGTTATGGAAAGGGGCGCGAATAGAAGTAGATGGGAATACACAATAATAATTAAATGTTAAAAAAATCACATGAAATAGATAGAGTAGAGGCTTAGTGAAAAGACCTGTCCGAAAAGCAACGATTTGATTAGGGGAAAAGAAAGTTAACTGAAGGAATATGAAGCAGAGAATTGAGGAAGAGTTAACAGGAAGAAAAAGAATCTCTGTCGCCGACAATCGAATGTTGTACGAAGAAAATGTTTCCTTTGTTGATTAAACTACAAAACTTCGTTTCAATTTGAACGAAGTGAAAGAACTGAGTTCAATGTTGCGAGAAATTGTAAAATATTTCGAGTCAGAAATGATTTTAGATTTAAATAATATATTTATTTTACATAATTCCTTTCGCAGGCTCTTCCCATAAGCCATGAGACAAGTCTGAGGTTGTAAGCAAGTCGAACTTCATTGCATTGAACTAAGTTTGTCATAAATGTGAAATATCGCATGGAGTGTCCTTTTTATACATATATATATATATATATTTCTTGCTATTTCTAAGCAGAGTTTGGTTCGTTTTGTTTTTAACGAGGAACCCTTTTATTTTTGTAACGGAAGTGAGCAAATTGCTTTGCACCGGGTCGCAAAATTTATTTGTATGTCTTTTGGCTTTTATTTTTCTATAAGCAGCTTTTCCCCCCTTCACTACCACCAACCCCTTTGACAGACCGCCTGCTGCTTGGCTGTGGGTTGTTTTGCTGGCGTCTGCAAACATTTCCATGTGTGAAAGAACGAGCTTCGTCCTGGTCCTGCAACGTGTTTGTTCTGCTCCTGTCCTGCGACGTCCTCGATGTCCGTGCCGGTCTGCATGTGCGGGGGTGTGTTAGATGTGTGTGTGTGTTACTGTGTGTGTGTGTGTGTGTGTGTCTGGCTGATTTTTATTGACGCTTGAGCATGTGTTTATGTCCGTCTGTGTGTGTGTGTGTGTGTGAAAATCCCAGCGGTGTCTTTAAAGCGCTTAACCATAAAGAAAAACGAAGCGAAACGCTGCCGGGTCGAATGTTGTTTTTCTTTATTTTTTTCTCACACAGCTTTTATAGGCTGGCAACTACTTGAAACGAAACTTTAAGTAATTTCTGCATAATTCTGTGCATGCCACCGCCCCAGGGGTGCAATCGAGCCAAGCTGTGGCAAGTTCAGCTAACAGATATAAATGCAATACTCGAAAGTATTATTGAAAGAATTAGTTATTAAGTACTGAGTATTGAGTATTGAGTATTGAGTAATGAGTATCGAGTATTGAGTATTGAGTATTGAGTATTGGGTATTGAGTATTGAGTATCGAGAATTGAGTATTGAGTATTGAGTATTGAGTATTGAGTATTGAGTATTGAGTATTGAGTATTGGGTATTGAGTATAATTCCCTATGTATCTGCTTTTTATTCCTACGATTTGAAGTAGGATTCTGCATATTTGGGCAAATGATCTAACGAGCCTGTTCTCTTTTAAATTGTGCCCTTTGAATGAGTCGTGGATGAGATTTCGTTAACAGAAATCGCTGCATACTTTCAGGGACACGCCCCCAAGCCTTTGACGCGCTCCATTAGCGCCCTTCAAATTGACACCCTTTCGGGCAAATGCAACCATCCGGACCCGATTCACACCTCAATTGTTGCGCCTGTTGCACTAAATAACAGAAAAAATAAAAAACACAGAGCAGAGGCCCTGCAGCAGCCGGCACTTGAGACTCACTTGAGTGGCGAACGGGGCGTATGCGTTACATTTCGGTTTTTATTGTTTTTCTCTTACGCTTTTTTTATATTTTTTGTGCGGCAATGCATTTAACGCCATGTGGCAGAAACAGTTGCACATTTGGTGGCTTGCAGCTGCAAAAAAAAAAAATAAAACGAAAGCTGAAGGCACGCGATGCCACTTCCCATCGCTTGCCACAACGCACGCATGCTGCAGCATGCCCCCGCTGCTGTCTGTTGCATTTCATTTACTTTATCATTTCTCACTCTGCTGCGGCAAATTATAAGCAAATTATTGCGGCTCGCTGAATGCAAGTAATCATCCTGGAGTCGCAGTAGTCAGTCGCAGTCTGGAGTCGGAGTCGGAGTCGGAGTCCAAGTCGGGGCAGGAGCTGGAGTCGCAGCTGGAGCCGTCTTCCAGTCGCATTTGCGGCGCGTGTTGCACTTGGTTTTCGTTTCGTTTCGTTTTTTTATCTGTTTTTTATGGCATTTCCTTGTAATTTGTGTCATATTGTTGCCCGTTGGCCGTTGGCAAATTAAAAATGAAAGCGACAGCGACCACTGCAGCGGCAGCTTTTGTGGTTGATTGCAACAGTTTTTAATGACTCTTTAAGTGCGCGTCCAAAATGCAATTGCAGCATTTCAATTTCGGTTGCAAAGATCTGCAGAAGTGGCATCTACAACATTTTGGGCAGCGTGTAATTAAACTTAATTGTTGCGCTCTCTAAATTGAATTGTATTTAACTTAATTTGTGACAAATTCTCTTAACAGATTTTCAATTCATCCATTAAATTCGCTTTGAATGTTTAGTGGAAATCTAAGAAATTTTTGAAAGACAAAGGAGTTTTGTTTAAAGCAAAAAAGTTGCTTTGTTCATTTTGTAAATGAAAATGGAAGCGATCTATAAATAGATGCCAAGCCCAATATAAATGGGAATCCTTTATAGACAGCGTAAGGAAATGTTTTCCTATAAGAATATATATATCAAATTTAATCAAAATTGTGCTGAATATACATAATTTAAATATTTAGTGCCCATTGAAATCCACTTAAAAACTTATTTTAAATGCAAATTTGATCAAAACTAATTGAAAACATAATTTGCATACTAAATTTCCATATTCAAGCAAATATGGGCGCGCAGCCTTATAAGGCATCTCCTCCGTGTTCTCTTATTCTCCCATTTGCCGCGCAAAACTTGTTCCGCCTTAAAGTTGGCGAGTCCAGAGAAAAAAAACAACAAAAATGAACAAGTCGCGACATATGCAAAGCTCAGCAGCGATAAATGCACGCCCATTGCGCCCACTTCGCTCTTCCTCACCCTCTATCCAGCTCTCTCTCTCTCCCTCTCTCTCTCTTTTGGTACTCTTCTTCGCTCGGGCGCGATATGTGCAACATCTAGCAGGTAATAAATCTAACTGTAAACGCAGCGCTTACGACTTTGCACGCCAGGCTTGAAAGTTGTCGTCATTGCAGCACCACCCCTCCTCCTCCTCCTTCTTCTCCTCCACCCATTACCAGGCATAACAGCGCCTCAATCTTGCGCTCCTCCCCCACCCCCTTGCGCCATGCTGCCTTCAGCGTAAAACGCAACATTTTCGCTGTCGTTTGCCAAAAATTGTTGTAGCCAGAGGCGTAGCACGAAGTTGGAAGGGGGCTTGGGCTTAGTTAGGGCTTGGGCTAGCCCTTCGCCTTGACGCCTTGTGTGCAATTTGTCTGCAATTTTTATGGTGCGTCCCCCGCCCCTTTGCCGACATTACTGTCTATCGTGCTCGTCCTCTCATATTCAATTTGTTCGATTTGATTTTTCTTTCGCTCTATCGAGTGCATTTTATTTTAGTCAAACGCGTATGCAGAAATTTTCCCACTACAACTCGGCGCCTGTAAAGTTTTATGCATTGCCATGCTGCCCCCCCGACACCTCTCCTTGCCTATCTCACCCGTACAGGATATGGATATTGTCGTCGATTGTAAGCAGGGCCAGAGTAGAAGCTGACGGTTGGGTGGAAATTGGTATCCTGCTTGGAGTTGGGGCTAGGGCTGGGGCTGGGGCTGGGCGTTGTGTAAAATTTTATGTTTATTGATTGGCAGGCACTGCGACTAACCAACGAGGCGACACTTTGACTTTAACATAATGCAACTGAAGCATCTGCAGCGTTGCCAGACCGACTTCTAAGTATTTCGCTTATCCAAGTTGCAAACTCTCTCATAAAAAGTCACATCTTTTAAGAGTAAAACAAACAACAAATAGAGTTAAAATCAAAATTATATATTTGCAAAATTCAAAATATATTATGCTTCGTCTTTGCGTCGTCTTGAACCCTTCTCTATAGCTACAAAAAAAGAAGCTTAAAAAAGTTTCTCACTTTAATCGCCGAGCTGGGTTGGGTGTGATACTGTGTGTTTGAACACCTCAAGGATCTCATATATATATCGAGATATGTGCCCGTTTATATTTATGATGATTGTACATTATGATGAGCCGCATTAGCAGCACATTACACAAGAAACTTTGGCAAGCGCTGAGCCGGAGAATTGTTGGCAGCAGGGTTCGAGACTTATTTCCGCCCCAGGATACCGAATTGCATGTTAGAAAGTCATATTTTCATTGGCAGTCGGACAGTCGGACAAAATGCCAGAGGCACAGTGATAAAGAGAGAGATAGAGAGAGAGAGAGAGAGGGGGGGGGGGGGGAGAGTGGGTGCAGGACATATGCCTGGGCAAAATATTTTTCATGAGTTGAGCCAAAGTATCTGTATCTAACAAGTGTTGACGGGCGGGACTGAGCCCTTAAGCCCGGCTGAAGTCGTTATGATTTGTCATAAACATAAAATAAATGGCCAAATATTTATGGTCTGTGCTGTGTCATGAGAAGCTCAAACACACAAACACTCTCGCACACACACACACTCGCACACTCACACTCGCACACTCACAGTTAGCCAATAAAAGATATTGGCCCAAGGGTAGGAAACAACTTGAAGTGTCCTTCGGTGCGTTGACTTTCTACCAAGCTGTCAAGGGGTTTGGTTAGTAACCCCCTCACCCCCCTCGCTTCTTCTCCCTGCCACCCCTTCCACTCACCAAGATGCTGCTGCTGCTGATGATGATCTCTGCCACGCGATGTGCCCGGCGAGTGATGATCCTGTGTGTTCCACAAGCTCGACGTAGCGCCCATATAAACATTGTTCAGTGTGGCAGGCGGCGGCTGATCCAAAGACTTGGCCTTGGTCCGCTGCGATTTGTTGTTGCCCAGCTGATTGTTGTGATTGTAGGGATTATTGCTGTTCGCATTGCTGTTGCTGCTATATCGTTGCTCTGTGGATCGAGGAGGATTAGTTCAAGGCTTGAAAAACTGCTGCAAAGCTATCTGAAAGTCCTGTCTATTCGATAGTCTTTACATATTTCACAGGGCACGCTTCACGCTTCGGGGATATATTGGTAGAAAACGGCTTCATGAAACGGTTGCCAGCAAAATATTTTATAGCTTGTTTGTAAATAAGTTATTATTTTGGATATCCCATTCAATTTGTTACACAATATGCTACTTTATTATACAATATTCTTCCTAACTATTGAGAAAAAACCTATAAATGATCTAAATCTTCGATTAAATTGTAAAATCTAAACAATTGAAGTGAGATTGTTAAATACAGGACACGCGACATGATAAACATTTTATATTCTTTAGCCGTTCAATATATATTTGATTTTATTTGAGAGCTTGTCTTTGCTAGCAATAGACCATCAAAACTATCGAATGTTAGCACTATCGATAAATTTGCAGCAATATTAATTACACTAATTAAATATAAACATACCCTTGTTGTACTTGACGATAACAACGGGCACCGTGTTAATCGAAACAGTTGGGGCCATTGTTGTTATTGTTGTTGTTTGCGGAATGTCTGCGAAAGTAGAAAGAAATTAATTGAGTTCAGAAATATGTGGAAATCGGGATCCATAATGGCTATAGTTTGATTAGAGATTAAGGTAAATAGTTAGATAGGCATAACTTATCGAGTTTTTTGATGAAGAACCCAAACTTTAATAGTATTACTCGAATAGAAATGAATTCTTTTGATTGAAAAGGGTTTCTTAACTTCTTTAAAATATTATATCAAACATTTCAGAGTTTCAGGCATTGCCAAAGTCTGAGTCCTTAAACTATATATCAGTATAAAAATACTGATAATATAAATTGACTTTGAATGTTTAGCTAGAAAATTGTTGAAAATGAGATTTCATAAGAATGAGAAAAACACCTCATCGTATTGCGCCGAGTTATTGGCTCTAACCATAAGCGGAAGCAGCAAACGTTGTTTTACTAACTTGTCGAAGGTCCTCGAATTGAACCGAGACATTGGTTCAACCGAGAACCTTTCTTGTTGGCTTCGCTGCTTTGATTGGCAGTGTGTTTGTAAGCTAAGCTTGCCTAAATATTATCTTAGGCAAATTTTGGTATTAACCAAGCCGATTTGGCCCACTCAGTAGCCCGAAATATTGTGAATAAATGATAAATCGTTCATTGTGCTTAACCCATCATGAACAAATAAGTATTTATTAACCAGGCAGCTGGCTAACACGGAAATGTGCTACAGCGCGAAGTCTGAGACGAGGTGTCTGTGGCAGCTATGCCAGCTCATAAATCAATCACTGACAATGCGAACGGGCTTGACCTGGGTCAAAGGGCAGCGAAAGTTTCGGCCCAATAACCGGGTATTTATTATGCACACATTGTTTTTGGTGCCAGCAGTCATTGGCCTAAATTAATTAAATACTACAGTCGGGGGCAAATAGTTGGGACCTAATTGCCGTTGGCCGTCTGACTTATGCCCATTGTTAGACACAGTTTGGCAATAACATTTACATTTACGTTTATGGCCATGGTAATGGATGTAGTTGTTTATCTTGCTGCTGCTGCTGCTGCTGCTGCTGTTGTTGTTGGCCTATAGAAATACTTACGATACAGTTTGATCGCACCATCTGTGTCGCCCAGCGAGTTCTTGGCCACACAGCGATAGGCTCCAAAGTCTGTAATGTCAACGTCGTAGATGGTTAGACGCATTGTTATTTTATAGCCCGATTCAAAGGTTTCCGGCACAAAGCGTTCACCTGCGAAGCACAGAAAGAGAGAGAGAGAGAGAGTGAGAGAGAATGGCAGATAAATACGTTCAGTAATTGCTTCAGGTACATGATGTGTGTGGGCGGCGCAACAAACTCATATATAACCGCAATGAAATTTAACCCGTTTTGGCCACAGCTGCAGTCAGTCAGTCAGTCAGTCCGTCATTTGGTCCTTTTGTCCCTGCCGAGTCAAGAGTCTGGTAAACTGACACACACACTTCCGTTTTCAGCTCGAAATACGTGTGTTTGTCCAGCTCGTTTGTCCTTTGTCTGGCCTTGTGCCTGGCTAAAGTAATTTGGCTTACGAAAAAGAAAATAAAGAAAAAGCAACTTTTACCTGGACTTGTTGTCATCTTGGGTAACCTTGCCTTGGCCCAGCCCCCCCACTGTCAAATGGTTCATTTTAATTTATACAAAAACAACTCTGCCCCCTTAGCCCCCCGCTACATCCTCTCGAGACACCCTACGGAGTTGCTTTGCCAGGTTTTGATTTACGTTTGATGTCGGTTAGATTTAGTAGTTGGCACTAAGCCCGGCATTTCACTTTGTCTAACAGTTTTCGGGCTAGTAACTGGCAAATCCGTAGCTAATTGTTATGCATGGCAGCTAAGCAACTGATTAGTTTAGTAAAATCCTTTCCAAATGGTTTAAACACACAGATTTTTTGCTCATGTTCTTGTTGATTAAAAGCAAAATTGGTTTGCCGATCTAATGTTAAAGATACTCGAAATTGAATTCAGGCCAAGATACAAATTTGTTTAAGAAACTAAGGAATAAGGCATTCATGTGACTTTCCTTTGCGTCGGACTAACAAGCGGAAAGGTCGCTGGTTCAACTTTACGCTCAGAGCTATTAAATCTGAGGGGACATGAACTTGTTTAATATTATTCCTACAACATACAAATTTGTTTAAGAAACTAAAGAATAGGGAATCGTGTGACTGTCCTTTGCGCAGTACTAACAAGCGGAAAGATCGCTGGTTCAACGCACATGAATGGTTTTAATGTTACATTTACTCTATTCTAACATTTTAAGCAGATAACATTTTATTTCAATTCAATTCGTTCGCTTTGCTTGAGTTGAAAACTTTTGTTGACAGATCTGCTATCGCATATATATTTTCGCCCTGGAAGCCTATTCTCATAAGCTTCTTAAAGTTAGCACTCCGGCTGCCGCGAACTGCCAAAAGCAACCCTTTTATGTGCTTATGAAATCCAACGCACTTCGAAAAAGAAAATGAAAATGAAAAAAACGCCATTAAAAACTCACGACTGGTGGACAGTTGCTGGCTACTGAAACTGCTTTTGACTTGAGGTCATTTTCAATCACTTTTTCCATTTTGTGTCACGGCGCAACTTGAAAACAACACGAGTAAAAAAAAAAGAAGGAAAAAATAATGAAAAAGAGAAGAAAAGCTGAGTAAAACAGGAAAAACTGTCTGTATATTTGTGACTTTTTCACTGAGCTCTTAGCTCCAGCTCCAGCGCAAGCTCCAGCCAAAGGTCTGCTGGAACGCCAGGGCAGGCCGGCCAAGGGGCGAGGGGCGAGGGCAAGTGCAGGCTGCGGTTACGAGTGGTGCGTCCCTTGTTGGTTTTTTTGTCCATCAGCTTTTTGTCATGCACTTCATTTGCCGTGCAAGATGAGTGGGCGTTTGAGTGAATGGATGAATGAATGGTTGGTTCGTTGGTTGGTTGGTTGGTTGGATCGTTGGATGGTCAGTTTTTTAATGGCCGCAGGAAATTAAGTTGAAATTGTGCCTAAGGGTCTGAGAGCAATCATAGCAGCTGCAGGCGCTGCATTAAATTAATTACATTTAGTTGGATAAGGTCGGGCTCATTCTCTCGAAGCAACTTATGAGGGTTCTAGGCGAGTTTGAACCAAGAAGCCGAAGCTTAGCAAAATAAACCTTTGGAGCTGAGCCTAAGATTGAGAATCTTTCTTGAAGCTCAGTCTAATCTAAGAATTACCTAAAAAGTTATAATATCAATATTAACAGAAAGTTTGAAAGCTTTAAGACTTGACCCTTGTTGTGGCTCATCTTCAAAATGATTGAAGCTTTCTTATTAGATAGAAGTTTGAGATCTTTGGTTTACTTACCCGGCACGATAATTGTGTCATTCTTCATCCAATAGTTAATGGACTTGGGATACGCTTCCGATTGACATTCCAGAGAAATATTTTGCGACAAAGCAGCGCCAACTAATTGATTCTGTATCCAAATCATGGGCGGAACTGAAATACCCAATAAATGCAGGGATGTGAGTGGAACAGAGATTAATGGAGGAGAGAGAGAGGGGGAGAGGGGAAGTGGAAGCGACTGTTAAGTGTAATAAGGGAATGTAATTGTAATGGCAGCTCAGGTATGTGGCTTAAATGAATGCCATGGCATATCCACATGGATAGTTGCTGTCGCTGGGGAGTGCGAAAAAAAGCATTCGCATTTATATAAAATTCCGTTTGTTATTGTTTTGCGCTCGCAATTTGTTGCGGTTGCCCTTTATTTATCCAGCTAATTGCTTTTTAATTTTTATTAGAAGCCGCAGCGAGCGGGCGAGCGGTAGAGAGAGATAGAGCTTGGATAAGTTAAGTAGCTTGCCAAGAGGATAAATGGTTAACCCCAAATCTCTGGCAAGCTTAGCTTTGTGCGCGCCAGTGCTGCCACCCAGTTGGAATTTACGTTGCAGCCAGGCAGGCGCTAATATGCAGCACACTTTACAGCGCAGCTAACAGTAAAGTTGCCCGTCAAATTGTTGAGCAACTTAAATTTTTATTTAATTAGCAGCCGCTGCAGCAAGAGCAGCAGCAGCAGGTGAAGGGCGCGGATCGGGGCGGGGCAATGCAAAAGTGCGCTAAAAATGCTAACTAGCTGGGGCGCACTTAATTATTTACTTTATGCATGGCACCTAAAAGTATGCGGCAGACAGACAAAGTGCCAAGGGGCGAGGCAGACAGAGCTAGAAAGGGTAGCAGAGCGGAGTTTGCCCTGCGCTCGGGCCATATTAAAATGCACAGCATATTTTGCTATGGTGAGATTTTTGAAGTGGCGCTTTGTGTGGCCCACTGTCTGTTCCGGCTGCTGCTCCAGTAGTCTGGAGCACATTGCTCATACGCCACCGACACAGACAGAGACGCAGCAGCGGGAGCAGGAGGAGCAGCAGCAGCAGACGCCATGCGGTGCTCTAGCGCAAAACTATAAATATTTAAATATGCAAAATTGATATGCCCCCAGTCAAGAGTACGCAATCCCCCATGTCCCACCCCACCCATTTCCCACATACTTACAATGCACAATGAGCATGACACGTTTGCTGACTGTTGGCGGGATGCCATTGGAGGCAATGCAGAGATAGGCGCCCATATTCAAGCGATTTACTTTGCCAATGGTCAGAAACGAGCCGTTGTATGCGATGGCTGTAAGTCCAGGCAGAGTAAGCAAACAGAGAGAAAGAGAGAGAGAGAGGGAGAAACATAAGTCGGTTAATTCTGTTATTAAACAAATTTGTTGAGCAAACAATTGCGGCACACACACATTCACACATTCACAGCTAATTGTATGCAGCTGCCTGTCCATATTCAACTTTCAACAATACTTTGCAAAAGCTGACTTTACTTATAATTACTTATTAATTAATAGAAGAAAGAGTTTATTCACAGCACACTCAGACTATTCAAATTGATTCATATACATTCGTTCTTGGTCACAGTAACTGTGCATAATGAGCTCAGTTCATTGGTTATGCAATTTAAAACCCCATTTTGTTGTTGTCAAATTCTGCAGGTGCAGCATTATGTGGCAGCATGCCAATGACAAATTCTCATGCAGCTGTGTTTGCTGCAACAGGAGCAAAGCCAAGCTAATTCACAGTGTCATTGCCTCGAGTTCCCGAGTTGTTGATCCTCTCACCTAACTCCAGTTGCTCATATGCGTGTGTCCTGTCTCTGCTGCACATTGGCATTTTCTTTCCATCTTGTTTGTGACGAAGTCAAATTCGTGCCACCCAGCGGGCCGATTTATCGATTTGCCAAGTGGCCAAGCTGTAATGAATGTTGCATTTGGCCAGCCAACTGACAGTGTACCCAAAGCCACAGTCGTTGTGGTTCTCAATTTGTGGATTTGCGTTTTCGCCTCGGAATTCCTTGCCTCACACCACCCACCCACCCGATTCAAGTAATGCACCTGTCATACGTTGGCAAACATTATCACTGCCACATTGTTGGCTGGCCTCAATAAAGTCAATGGACTATGTGATCAACAACTTGGCGCTTGATAAACATCAATAGAGTAGATGTAGACTGTATTTCAACTACACTGTCCAACACAACAGCCACACTACACAAAGGTCTTGGTTTTAATTAATGCAGCATTTGACACTGAATTACATATGAAAATTCATTATATTGCAAGGACATTTCAATGCAATACATTGAATAAAAGCAAGGAATAGTCAAGTACAGTCAAGTTAAAGTAAAGCTTACATTTATTTAGATTTTTAAATGGACTAAGACTTAATTTCCTTTAATAATAGTCCTTGGCTACATACCTTATGCTGGGATTCAAAGCCCCCATTCTCGTTGTTAACTAAACTAGGAATTAAACTTTTTATTCGTAGTATCTGCACTTGCAAACAGTTAACACTGTAACTGTAATCACGAACAGGCCACTTATGTGTAGTTATGTTAAGCCTTTCACTTTTCTTTAAGCTCCGAAACACATCCATCTACAAATCCCCATTTTCCTAGCACAATCGCCACACTTTGCTCTGAGCGCACGTCACGAATATTGCGTTAATTATGCTGAGGCGTTGGTTATTATTGAGTGTGCATGAGAGAGTTCGCTTAACTGGCGCTTCAGGCTAATTAAACGAACTTAAGTTAACTTTAAAACGCGCTCTCATGCAACTCAAACATGCAGATATTGTCGGCATCTTTGCTCAACTTCGACATTGTGGCAAATAATTTACATGCTGACCCGCAGAATCCGCGCCAGAGTCCATTTGTCATGCATGCAGCGTGCAAATGCAAACACACAAATTCACACACACTTACAGCACACACACACACACGCTGGCAGCACACTCACATTTGCATACACTTACCCTCGGCTCCATTGGGCAGGGGTATCAGTTCGCCACCCTCGCGTCGCCAGGTTATCGTCGGCGTTGGCGAACCGGTTGCAGCACATTTTAGGGTTACGTTTGAGCCCTCGCGTATGACCATATCGGTGCTGGTGGGATAGTCCAGTATGTCTGGCGGCACTGTGCGGACAAAGAGACAGACACACACACACGCACACACACACCAGACACACACGCCCGCAGGCACATAGTTATGGCAACAGTTACAGGCGACATATTATTCATACGCCGCGTGGGCCGTGCAACGATGCGAAGCGGCAATAAAATGGGCATGAGCAGGTACGCGAATTGTTCGCCAGGTGTCAGCAGTTGGCAGCACAAGTTGTTATTGTTGTTGTTGACATTGTTGGTTGGTTGGTTAGTTGGTTGGTTTACAGTTGTTGTCATTGTTGTTGTTGTTGTTGTCGTCAGCGGGACATGTGTGTGTGGGAATAAAAGCAATAAAGAAATTTTTGTTGAGTGGCTTTATTTCCAGCAGGCTTTTAAACAAATTTGTTGCTGCTGACTATTTAGTTAGCATTATAATTGATTTTGGTAAATTTTTAAATATGCAAATATTTAGTTTGTTGAATTATAAAAAGATTTTCGTATGAATGTAGAGCCCAAATAAATGTTTAATAAATATATTTCACATTTAATGGGTAAGTTTTTGTATAGAAATTGATTTGAATTGTTTGAGGTAATTAGCACAATTTTAATCAGCAGATCGTATTAGAGTTTTGTCACAATTTGCACTGAGAAAGAATGTAAAATATATACTATATATTCTTCCAATTATATTATAGGGCCCATTTGCAATTGCCATTTCGTGTACTTATGTTCCATACATTCCGTTCCTATGCAAATTTGCCTGTTAGTCAATTAAAGTTTTCTCCAGCAGGCATCGCTTAATTTACTTGCATGGCCACTTAATTGGCCACTTCATTTTGTAGCTGTTTATTCAACAAAAGAAAAGCCTAGAACTAAAATAAACACCAGCAAATAGGTATTTCTGCAATTAAATTCCCGTGCGGCTGCTTCAACAAGTTTTTATGCACTTAAAGCCCTCAAATAAGGTCTACGGGGCTGAGGGCTCATGCATATCTTACAAGGACACGTCGCTTGTGCCCATTTTTTGACATTTACATGCAGCGAGAGCTATCTGCCAGCTTACAGAGACTGGACCCGGACCCGGACCCGGACCTGGACCCGGACCCGGACCTGGACCTGTCGCCTGTTGTGCGTGCCAGTCTCTGGTGTTGCTTGGCAATTAATTATAATTTCACGCTTGACAATTTTTCACTTGTCCAACAGACAGAGAGGGAGGAGAGGGTCCTAAGGTAGACAAAAGGGAAAGAGTCTGTTCTACTGACCACTTAATGAGGTCCCCCTACAGCCTCCCCCCACACGCCTCTGCGTAGCCAAACAAAATGTGCATTTAATAAGTGGAGCATTCAAAACCAGCTTGTAAAATGTACGTAAAACTGCAGCAATATCAAGAGACGTAGGGCAATTTGCTAGTATATATTGCAAAGACAGCTTTCAAGAAATTATTGCCGGCTTTCATTGTGGTTATTGCCTTGCCCCCAACACCCTCCCTTCCCCTACCTTGGCAAAGCCAAAAGCAAACAGAGCTGGAAGTATGACGCACAACATGCACACATTGAAACTTAAAAGTCTTCGTGTAAACAATGATGGGCATGTTTAACAAAATGTACTTTTTTCTCTGTTTTCACTGCACAAGCACACATTACGTATACGTCATGTTGTACAAGTCAAGTAGGCACAGTGCCTGTTGACTTGGCCGTAATGGGCTCAGCCATGACGCCCGCCTCAAATCACAAAGAGCAATGGGAAAAGAGTGCGGCAAGGTGTGGGAGAAACGCTTTTATCGCTGTGCTCAGTGGTTCGATGAGTTAAGAAATGTACTGAAACGTGATGAAAGATAAAAATTAACTTCAAGTGCGCTGAAATTAAGCGTTAATGCATTGAACGCATTGATCTAGCTCTGATAAGGAATATATAATACTTTTTAAAATAAGGAAGCCTGTCAAAAAAAAAGAAAAGAAGTAGGCAAGACAGGAAGCATTAACTTAACTCTGAAGAAATATAATAAAAAAACTGAGCCTGGCTGTAAAAAAGAAGATATAGGTAAGAGAAATTTGTAAGTAAAAGTAAAAGGTGAGGAAAGGCACAAAATATTTATATAAAATTTGAGTAGAGAAATTATTATTAAATCATACTTTGAATACTTGAATATACTTTGCATAAATGAGAACATTATATATATCATTTATTACTAGAACAAACTTTAAACAAATATATCTAAAATAAGTTTGCCCTAAGATACTTTCTTCTTAGATACGAGCACAGCGTGAAGAGCATTAAGAAAAGGTTCTGTCTGCAAGGGTATTAAATCTTTGGTGTGTCGAACATAGAACTTCCTTCTCATATGTTTTATGTAAATATTTTATATTCATGTATCTTATGTTTCACTGATTGATAATTTAAGCAGATAAACCTTAAAGGAATACGCCTCTTTAAGTAATTATTTTTTGAAATAAGCCCGTCTCAACTGGACATTTCATGGAGCTTAGATTGTTGGGGGGGTTGCACGAAGAGCGCGAACATCTTTTGCTTTTCAGTTGTAAATTCTGTGCATTAAAATGCCATTTTTCAAAACATTTTCCACTATGCACTGAGTCAACAAATCCAGTTTCGACGCCACCCAACGTCGTTTTGACACTTTTCCCAGCTTTTCCAACAGAATGCGCCCACTTGGCTGCCCCGCACGCTGCCCCGCACGCTGCCCCGCACACTGCCCCGCACGCTGCCCCACTTTGGGGCACAATCAGGCAATGGCCAACGCCCGCCTGCCACTGTCATGCATCAAAGCTGAAACCGAAAATGGACAACAAATTTCTCGTCCATAAAAATTGTGGACACATTTTCCTTTGCATTCGCGTCCTTTTCATTTTATTTGAACATTTTTTTTGCATCTTCTTCTGCCCGCGTTTATTTGTCAATGCAGTTAGCTTTTTTATTCCATTTACTTTTGGCTTTTTGTTGCCGCTGATTGTTTTTATATGAAAGCCAGCCAGGCATTGAATTATTTATTCGAAACAATATATTTTGCCCCAATTGATGTTTTGCTTATGGTGTTAAAGGCATTGTCCGAACTAAGCCGTATGCTCCATGCTTCATGCCTCTGTGGCTGGCTCTCAGCTATTTTTGTGCGCGAGATTCTTTTAGTTATGCATTTTATTTGATTTGCATCCCATTTGCGAGGCTAATAATACACGACTCTATACATATTGCAGTATGTATATTTGTTTGGCAGCCAGAAAATATGAAAAATTCACACGCAGAATACATTTTCCGTAGCTGTTTTTATAGCTAACTCGTTTGAGGTAAATTGCGAAATTTGAGAGAGAACAATAAGCTTTTGACAATTTTTCAATTAATATGTTTAGATTTGTATAGATTGTTGTGCTTGATTTTCGACTAGTTGCGGAAATTTCCAATCGGTTTTATAAACTATGATGATGCTGATGACAACACTTTATGCCCGAAGACAGTTGAGTGTGTGTGAGGCAAGCTGAAAAGTATGCAACATAAAGTGGAGCACTTTGTCAGTGGCAGGAAAAGCCGTGCAACGGCTTTAAAGGGACTTTCCGTTTTGCTTTTAGACTTAGTTCATTTGGCTGTAAAGCGTTTTTGCACTGCACGAAAGTGCTTGTAGGCGACTTGCGCATATTGCTGAGCAGGCAGGCATGCACGTTTGGCGCAGTGTAGGCGGCCGTAATGAATTTCGACATCAATGAAAACACAATCAACCAAAGTGGTTACTTACGACCGTAGTAAAATGCCGCGGTTTTGGGGCTGAAAATGAGAGAGCCGGCGAGCGGGCCAACTTGTAGCCGGAACCGAGCCAAACCAAAAACCGGACCAAGCCTTGGGGGCGGCATATTCATTTAAAATCCGTCTGGGATACGACGCTGGGCTTGTCTCCTCTGAGGTTTTTATACGCCAGCTGAATAATTAACGTGGGCGCACGGACATGGAAATGAACACACATAGCGGCAGCTGCGGGGCGGGACGCGCGGGGGCGTATGCAGCGAGGCGAACGTAGCATGTAAATTGTTTCATTACCTTACACTTTGGCTGACCAGGTGCTCTCTAACTGTTCATTGTCTCAATGCAGCTAAAAAACAAAATGGAGAGAGCGAGAAACTAATGTGCTGGCTAAGTGAAAAGTAAGCCAGCTTTAAAAACGCCCCCATGCTCAGCTTAAAGAGCTGGCTAACTCAATTAGCCAATAGTTTTCAACGAGCAGATGGAAAGGGAAAGAGAGAGGGAGGGGAAGCTCGCAAACAAACGCCCCTCGAAACACAGTTGCCAGCCGCAGCAATTAGACTCAATCGCCAGTTGTTAGAGAAGTTGTGCACAACTTTTCCGGCCCGATTGAAACACCTAAATAGACCATTTGCCACTTGCCACTTGCCACCTACCACTCGCCACTTGGCTGAGCAATTAGCGCAATTTGTAAAAAACAACAAAATGCAGTACAAGTCGTGGGCGTCAATTGATCGACTCGCTGACCGCCCAGCCGCAGCCAAGACAAATTACAATGCATTTCACTCTCACACTCGCTTATAAAAGTTAATTTACGCGTAATTGTGCTGCAATTGCAAAAGCTATTATATGGGTTTTTGAGAAGAAACAGAGTACAATAAACAAACGTTTACATACACAAGAAAAAGCCAGCACAGACGAGTGAATACCCTTGCGGACATGTGGCTTTTCTTTGAACAGATTGTTGAAATTGAGGTCAAATTTTCATTTTACTGCAAGAAGTTGTGCGAGTCAAAAGCCCATCAAATTTCCCCCTCACGCTCATACAGATTTATCACAAGTTTAATACACAATTTAGTGCTGAATTTGAACCAGCCACTTTTCGCTTGCTAGTCCGCATTGTTTTTAGCACTTTTTATACAAGCTTCGACAGATTTTCCCCTACATTGAGGTTGACTTCTCCAAGTACCTTCTCGTTGTCCACTTTCGACCCAAAAGAGAGCTTCAGTAGAAATTTAAAACTTGACTAATATGGAGCTCAAATCTTACGGCTGAGTACTGAGCAATATGTCTACTTAATGAGGCCCCTTCTATGCGTTACACATTTCGTGACAAAACTGTAATACTCTGCGCAAAGGGTATGAAAACAACTTAACTAGCTGCTTGGGGCTGGAGTGGAAAAACGTAAATTACACAGAGAAATTTATTTTATTTTGTTTACCCACCGACAACATCCAAATAGCCGACTTGACTTTTCATCGGATCCGTGTTTATTTGGCACATGTACCTGCGGGTTGTAAATACTTTCATGTTAGACGATTTTCCTTATCTGGGGCTTATGTTGTAAAACGAAACAAGAACTAAGACCGAGAAGAGCAATAGGAAAGCATGCGTGATAGCGTTTTATGGCAAAAGGCCAGCATAAATATGAAATAAACATAATCGTAAAGAAAATTCTGCTGTGAAAATAAAAACTAGGAAATTCCAAGGGAAAGTTAAAGAAAAAAACCATTTTAAATTTGTAGATTGTGTTTATATAATACCTAAAACAAAACCTCTTAAAAATTATAATTACTTTCTTAAATCTTTTAATATGAAACAACAAATAGTTGTGACTATCAATATTAAAGCATAGCCATATAAGTTGATAGGTTTTTATACAGTACCATCCTTTGTCGGACTCCTTGACATCACGTATACGCAATATCCAAGCACGTTTCTCGGCATGAGTAATGCTCATGCGATGATTTTTGGTTATGACGTGATTTTGTATCGTTAAAATCGTTTGTGTATCGACACGTAGCCACGCAATCTGCACAAAGGAAATATTGTTGAAAAAGTAGAAAAAATAATAGAGAGAGAAAGGAAAATACATTTAGTTTACTTTGGGCTTACTTATGTGTGTACAAATTATAAAACTAAAGCGCTCGACAATTTGGGCACAATGTTAATGTGGAGCTAGCGTGGCCCGAGCTCATTTATTAGCCCAAAGACACAAAAAATGTCGCCAAAAGGCGGCCAACGTTTTGGCTAATGTGTAAAAGTTTAGACCCTGATGTAACAACTGCATACAGACCTTAGAGTGTGTCGAGCTAAGGGGGGTGTAAGGGCTTTTAGTTATGCTTTACGCTGCATTAAGTACTTTTAAGAAGTTGCAAGTTCCTTTGTGATCATACCTTATTGCATAGCTTATACATATTGAGTACCGAAAATCACTTTAATGCTAAATAACACTTATTTATTGTTTCATTTTCCAGTGAATCAACCAATTAAAGTTACACACACTCACACACACACACACACACACATACCTAAAATGGAGCGCCTCAAATTATAAGGTAGAGAAATTGTTGTCTACTTTACATATGGTCAGACATCAATTCACTAGCTTTCAATTTGTACGCTCAAATGCAACGGACCATTGTGTAGGAACATCATATTTAGAATACACAACATGATGATAGGCAGCACATTTAGCATTTGAATGGAAGGAAGGCTGCTCAACGATATCATCAAGACGGCGAAGGGAGATTATCAATTTGTTGCGTGCGCTTTCACCGGGTCCATTTACCTTGCCATTTACCAAAACTGGGCCTAAAAGCTGACTAACACAAATTTGTGGCCGACCGTTTGCCATTTTCGTTTCGGCAATTCATTGGGCAGCTTTTTTTTTTTTGTTTTGTGGCCCTCACCCAGCGGGTCACGAAATCAAAGTGGCGCCCAAGGGGCTTGAAACGTGCCCAGTTGTCGACGCGGGAGCGTAACTGGAACCATAAGCAAAAAAAAATCCCTTACATAAAGGGTCAACACAAATGGCGCACGCATTATGCGTTTAACGAGAGGACACGCACACAGACACGCACACGCACACGCACAAAGAGTTTTTGAGGCGTGGCACCTGAAACTATGCCACGTTTTATTTGATGAAGTGTAAACTGTTTGAAATGACAGCGCCGCCAGCAATTTCCATTAGGCGCAACACCTGCCGATGGGTGCCGCTCTTCTAATTGTGCCCGCTTTTGCCAAACTAACAACAGACACGCCCACTGCCCAGACATATTGAAAGATATTCGAGTGGGGCATGGATTTACCTTATACGTTTGCAGATTGTCGACAACACATTGGAGCACAGCCTCTCGACCGACTGGGACGGTTACATTCTGCAGGAGTTCTCCAAACTTGGGCAGATCTGAAATGTGAACAATGAAATTGGAGTTAATGTATGGATTGGCATAGCAACAATCTAATCTGAAACAAGGTACATATCAGAGTGTTTCTTAAATTTGATTATTGAAACCTCTGTATATACCTTTCATTGGATTAAACTGATAAGCACACGTTTCAAAAGTTTTCATATTGAAAATACATTAAGTTTAACTTATCTTAGAATAGGGGAGCTTAACTTTGTATTAACATTTAAGCTAAGAGCCTCAATTCTTAGATAATGCGACTAACAACTGCATTAAAAAAAAAACAAGAAATAGTGAGAGCAACATACACACACGCACCCCGCTGCAGATGCCGCCTTGCCCACAGGTAAGATCGAACTAAACCAACAGCCGCTTTGAGCTGCTTAATCTTGATCTTAACATGAAATGTTATGTTGGCGCTCCTTACAGCTGCTTAACAGCAACAAAGCTGCACTTAACCACTGTTAGTAATAAGAGCGCGTCATACAATAAGTTAAGCGGGACAGGTATACATATGCATGCGTGTGTATGTGTGTGCGTTTGCACAGCTCGCTCTCAGTTCTGCTAAATCAGACACCGTTGAGTGTCTCTCATTATTATTTGCTTTGCCGAGTTTTTTCTTCATCCGCTTTGCGATCACACACACACACACACAAACATACATGCTCCCACTGCATGCGCATGCGTATAAGCATGCTTGTGAGTTATCTACTGCTTATCGATCCGTCTCTCTTCCTCTGCTACTCGATGGCCGCTCAATTTTTTGTCTGCTTTGCGCACTCGCAAGTGAATGTTTATAAAGACCCAGTAGTAAATTGCAATATTGAAGAGGCTGCAATTTTTGAGCACCTTTTATAGTCTTTAGTTAATGACAGCTTTTAAATGAAGTAAATGAAAATGAAAAAATCAACCAAAGAGCAGTCAATTAAGAAATAGTTTTCAGATTTATACAATTTTATATTTTGTTTAAATCGATCATATTTAAACGTCTTTAAGCTTACATCTGTGCAAAAACTCCAGGCTACAGTTCAATTGGCTACTGGGTTTAATCTCGCAGTGAATCATGTTGAGAGTGTGCAAAGCGGACAAAAGAAATGGGCGCACAGAAAGTTAGCTATCGAGCACAAGACGATTTCTTGTATGAGATTCAAAGGTAGATAACCCATGAGCAAATGCACGCGAGCATAAGTAGATAACGCATAAGTACACACACACACACAAACAAGTCTATGCAGAGGGTAACGCAAGATATGTGCATACATTTGTGTATTTTCTACCTTTACGGCGCGCTCACACCAATCTTTGTTGTTGCATATGTAGGAATTCATCTGGCGAGAATTTGCTGATTTTTTTTCTGTGCGCTATTTGTTCCGTCCGCTATACGAGTTAGTTTGACTCTGGCAGTCATCGAGACATGTTGTTATTCAGCAAAATGCCGTCTCAAAATTATACAATTAGAATTTCTCGGCATAATACTGTCCGGATCGTATCCATTGTAAAATTCAAATTAATTATACTGGCATTAAAAGATTCGCGTTACAAAAGTTCAACGAATTTCATAACATTTGCTAGTTCATAAATAATAATAATAAAATATAAAATAATAAAAATAATATATAATAAATACACCCTTCAAAGATGAATTGCTTACAGAAAGTTTTAGATTCCCGTCCCCCGTCTCAAATTGTAACTTTTCATTAAAAAGAGCGACTAATTTTTGACGGATTTAGTATTATGCAGCCAAGTCTATCACGCAAATTCACGCTAACCAGACATCTCTATCAGGCAGCTCATCTCTTGCTCAACTTTTAGAAGCAACAACAAGGTAAACCAAGAGATATATATGTATGTATAGAGATGTGTGAGAGACATGGCGTATACTCATATGTATGTATGTAATAGGCACAGCGCGAAACATGCCTACATGAGTGCGCAACTGCGTCTCTGCGCATAAGCTGTATTTCTACGTTTGCTTGTCACCTATGCACATTCGTGCATACATATTGACCGACTGTTCTGAGCGCCTGATAATGAGAGATGGAACTTACGTTTGATTGACTTACGTGCTGATATCGTTAAAGTAAAGACAACTTTTATTGAAGTTTGAGTACAACAACCAAATAAACTAAGTATAATAAATATAATAGATTTTAATGGGTTTCTGCGAGTCAGTAGCCCCAACTGAAAATTTATTCTTAGAACTGAATATTGAGACTAGCTGGCGTTTAAATGAAGGTTGTCATTAAAATTCACTATACAACTTAATAGCTTTTATTATGTTTAGTTATCTTATGACATCCTTTCGATATATGTATGGTGAAGCAATAATGTAGTCTTAATAAGTAAAGACTTGGCCTTAGTTATAACGATACCATCGCCATTGCAAGTAAACGTAAAGTGCCATCTCTAGTTACCAGGCGCACATCATCGGCAGCCGTTGATTGTTTTGATCTTCAAATAAGCTGGCGACATGCATATATAAACGAATATGCGGAGATGCCAAAGCAAAGTAAACTTTACAGTTTTGTGTATGTATGTATGTAAAGAGCCAGGCGAAGATAAAAACAGATGTCTACTTACATATATTCTCTTCCCTGCAACAACAACTTAGACGCAAGCGCGCGATATGTATGCACGAATGTGCGTGGGTACCAAAATAGGAGGAGAATTACAGTAATTGCACATTAGCCAAGGCGAACATGCGCGAGACAGAGACAAACATATGCGTAGGTGACACAGGGAGATCAAAATCGAACTTTAACTCTGTGCGCATCATATTGTGTTTGAGCACTTTTTGTCTACCTGCTCGACACTGCTATTCGCCTGGTATTTCAGTCGAATTTGTATTCAATCTGGAAAAGCCCCAAAACCCAGCTGCCAGTCAATGGAATTTGGCGGCCGTTAAATTTAAATATCAATTGATAGGGAACGTATAAGGGCGAAGTACTCAAATTTCTTGCTATCCCCGAACTTGGCCGTATCGTTGAAGTTCCGGTCGTGTCCTGTTTCAAAACACATCCATAGACAAGAACTTTAAGCTGGCCCAAGGACATTGAAGTTGTGCTTTGGAATCCGAGATGTCAAGGAGTTTGTGTTACCTTAAGCAGGTTGACTAAAATTTTACAAGTACTCGATTCTTAGATGACCCCCTAATATTTTGATGCACATCGATTTGCTTGATCCCTACGATCCTAACGCAACATTTCCTTTAAAAATCCGCAAGGATATGGTCGAGTTATACTCAATCAAAAATGAAAATTTTACTTGAGCTGCCACGGTGCCCCTTTCGGGTATGCAATATTTTATTTTTCGGCAGGTCAATTGAAATTTTCATTTTTGATTACGTATAACTCGGCCATATCCTTGCGGATTTTTGCAGGAAACGTTGCGTTAGGATTGTAAGGACGAAGCGCATCGACCTGCATCAAAATATTAGGGGGTCATCTAAGGATCCAGGACTTGGTAATTTTGTCAGTCGCGGGTCGCAAGAAAATGAGCGTGATACACAAATCATCAGTATATTGGAAATTTTGGTGTCCTTTGGCAAGTTGGTAGACCTAGTCAATACTAATTTTCTGACACAGGAATCGTCAGGATATTTAAGGATATAGTCGGGTTATAACCTATTTGTTTACAAAATGTTTCATTTTTTTCAGTTGTTTGAAGGACTATCGTCCCTTTAGTCGAATATTCTTAAGAATGAGGATGAGGACTATCTACTGGCCAAGGGCCATCCCGATAGTCCTTCAATTGGCGAAGATAGCCCTGAAAATATCGTTTTTCCGGCTAACCCTGGTCGACTCCTGGAAATCGTTGAATGCCAATCGATGATTCTGCTTCCCAAGAGATTCCGATGTCCTTTGGTAAGCTGATAGTCCTCATATTCCAAATAACAATTGTAATGTAAGGACGAAGTAACAAAAAATCTGAGAAATAAGCACCAAATAAGTACAAGTCCAGGATTCTTAGATGACCACATAATATTTTAATGCAGATCGATGTAGTTTGATCCTACGATCCTAACACACCATGTCTTTTGAAAATCTGCAAGGATATGACCGAGTTATGGGTATTTTTCTAAAAAGGATACGTTTACAAAACTGGCCATAACTTAGGCAGTTCAAAAATTTACGACATGTCCTTTGGCCCAAAGCCTGTCCTTGTTTGGCTAATTCGGAAAATATAATAAAAAGGACGAAGGTCCTACAAACAGTGAGGACAAAGGGATGCTTGTTTTGGACATTAAAATGACTATATCTCAGCTGTATCCTTGCGGATCCTAACAAGCCCTATGTCAAACAAATTGTTTTGACTAAGACTAGCAACTGGCCAAAGGACAGCCAAATCGTCCTTGTGGTTTCACAGATATGGCTATTTTTCTAAAAAGGACATTCTTATTAAAGCCATATCGCGGCCATATCCTTAAGGATACCAGAAGGATATACCTTTCTGAACTCGTGGGGAGCAGGACTATCAAGGATTTCCAGAATTCGACAAAAAATTTCACTAAAAATTTTCACAGGGGTTTAGTCAGAAAATGTCAAAAAATCGAAAAATTCGGGGCTAACTTTGCCATTTGAAGGACTATCGGGATGTCCTTTGGACAGTAGATAGTCCTCATCCTCCCATTGACGAAAATACAACCCAAAGGACGAAAGTCCTTCGGACAAAAAAGTTTTAAGGACAAATTTGCTAACCGAAAATAGCTTATAACTCGGCGTATCCTGGCAAGTCCTGGGTCAAAAAAATTGTATTGACCAGGACTATGATCTGGCCAAAGGACATCCAGATCGTCCTTGTAGATTCGGAGTTATCGCGATTTTACTGCAATTGTGTGATTTCAGTCAACTTTCCTTGCGGCCCGCGACTGAATAATAACCAAGTCCAGGATTCTTAGATGACCCCATAATGTTTTGATGCAGTTCGATGCAGATGGTCCCTACGATCCTAACGCGCCATGTCCTTTGAAAGTCTGTAAGGACATGGCCGAGTTATGGCCATTTATTTTCTCAAAATACCCGTTTGACCAAGCATTTACATTTTTATTTCAAATGTGTTATCTTTTCAGATTGAAGGATTTAAAGGCTCTTATCGATTTTAAGGACTTTTACGAATCTAACGAAGCTACTCCTTCCAGGATCGGATATATATTGAGTCATATTTATAATGTTTTAGTTATTATCGAAAATTCATGTAATAATGAACAAATTAGCTAATTATAACACAAATAAAAAAAACAATTAACTTTAAATTATTATAAATTCCTGTTTTTACTTCCAAGGGATATGGGAAATTCAAAAATCAAAGATCGCAAAAAATCTGTCCGTTAAGGTCCGAGGTTTTTCTGAAATTCTGCTAAAATACCAGGCAAACAGAAATGCCCAGAAGGTCGACAAAATTTTTCAGCGTCCAAACATTTTCTGTTGCATATCCGAAAGGGGCGCCCTCGTCGACGGCCGGGCCCCAAATTTTTACCAAAATCCAGCTGAAGTACCAGGCGAACAGAAATGCTCAGAAGGTCGACGAATATTTTCGAATAAAAATTTTTGTTGCATACGCGTAAGGGCAAAAATGTAACTCATTTTAAAAGAGTGATGTTAAGCTACAGGTAATGTTAAATGAGTGATGTTAAGCTACAGATAATGTTAAATGAGTGCTGTTAAGCAACAGATAATGTTAATTGAGTGCTTTAAAGCGGCTGTTAATTAGCAGCTGCAGCTGCTGTTTATTTAAAGTGGCTTTTGAAATTAAAAGCATGATTGTTTTTGGAACATTTCGATGCAAATTTTGCAGGGATCTGATCCTTTAGGTTCTTAAGGACTATATCGATGGTATGATATAACCAAGGATATGCAAGTCAACTCAGTACCATTAGGGGCGGGGCTGAAAGAAAAAACATGCATGGCTTTGGACCATTTCAATGCAACTTTGCAGAAATTGATCCTTTAGGTTCATCAGGACTATATCAATGGCAGGGAGCTACCAAGGATATGGGGGTCAACTAAAAACCATGACTTGGACGTGGGTGAAAAATGCATACATATTTCTCAAGCATGTTCTTGCGTATTTCGCAAATATATAACCTTCAGGATCGTGAGGACTATATCTATAGTCTGGTACAACCAAGGATTTCTGGGTTGCATAGGGAAAACATAAATCATGTTTTTCTCCGTGTTTTGGCTGAAAAATAAAGCACAAAAAATATTAGTACAATTGTCCAATTTTAACTGTTCTATCTCGGCTGAATTAAGTCCGATATTGGAAAAATGAACTTTATTAGACTCGCAAAAGTCTATATAGAATCTAATTAAATTCAACAATTAGTATTCGCGTTTGCATAATAAAATAAAATAATATTTAAAATTATAACGTGCTATTAACAGCTAACAGCTGTGCAGAATAACATCCGTGTTTTACAGTGGATTTTAACTAACAGAAAACAAAGTTGCGCGGGCGCAAAGCGGACAGAACTTTGTGAGTTTTTTCTCTTGAGTGAAATCCCAAAAGAGCAGGAGAGCGTGGTTTAGAGGTAGATAATGCATTAATGTGTACTCAATTTACGATTCCCTCTGCATACACTTGTTTGTGTGTGTGTGTTTACAAATGCGTTATCTACTCATGCTCGCGTGTGCTTGCTCGTGAGTTATCTGCCTTTTAATCGATTTTCTCTCACAAGAATCCCTCTTGTGCTCGGCAGCTTACTTTCTGGGCGCCCATTTTTTCGTCTGCTTTGCGCACTCGCAACTTTAACCCCAGTAGTCAATCGCACAGCTTAAGCAGGCTCAAGTTACTGCGCAGCCCCACAAGCTTTTAATAGCAGGTGGTGTGAGCATGGGATGCATGCTAAATGGGCAGAGCTTTATTTCACACGTGCAATATATTTAACAATGAATAGCGTGATAAATCGATTGGTATGCAATTATATGGAAAATAGCACCACTTATAAACAGTTTTTGTTAATTAAGTGTTGTTTTATTTAAGAAGTAATCGCGCCCAGCAAGGATAGTTATAATTATAACAAATAATCTTTCCATACAACAAAGAACTTGCGGCTGTGTGTATTCTTCAACCTGCTTTAATCATCAATATTATCAATTGGCTACTGGGGCTTAACTAACAGAGAATTACAATAAGAGAGCACAAAGATGACAAAAAAATTGGCGCACAGAAACTTAAATAGGCTGTCGATCCAAAGAAAAATTCTGGTTGAGAGAGCGTGATATAATGGTAGATAACACGTAGGCAAATTCACTCTTTCTTAAGTAGATAAAGCCACAAGCGAACACACGCATCAACAAAGCTATGCAGAAAACTCGCGAAGCATGTACACATATATATATATATACATACATATGTCTATACCAATGCTTGTGCATTATCTATTTCGGCATTGCACTCACACGTCTTGCTACATTTTATGGGCGCCGTTTTTTGTCTACTTATTGCGCACTTACAGTTTCATTCTGTGTGAGTTTGACTCCAGTTGCCAATGTAAACACATTTAAACCGAGCTATGAACGTTCTAGCATTTAATAGATAGCACATTAGGATTTCATCTAATCACTTTAATGTTCACTATCTTTGAACATTAACATTTAGCATTAAGCAAATTGGCGAACGACCCGATATTAATGAAGCGCGGCTGAACACTAACTTCGCATTTACAACTGAGGTGAAACTTACTCAAAGCGCAAGAAAAACCCGCACACAAAAATTTGACCAGGCAAACGATCAACAGAGAAATTTGACCAATTAGAATTGAGCAATAGCAAAAATTCAAATGAGTGTCATGCATAAGTTAACATCACAAACAGACACACATATGCATACGAAGATAAAGCACAGCCATACACACTCACACATCCAATTATATATATCTGCAGAGAGAGGCGTCAGATAAAGAGATAACTCGTGCAATGCGCTCACACGTAATTTTGCTTATCGCTCCACGCAATTATCGTTGGTGTACGAATTCATCTTGAGAGCGTCTGTTTTCTTCTTCTTCGGTGTGCCGCTTTTATTTTCGCTTTGCCTAATGCATGCTTCGCATAAGCCAGTATGCATGTATGCACATTCGTCAATATATATGTGTATATATGTCCCTCTTTGCTTGCGTTGTTGCTGTTACAGTAAATTGAATAGGAGATAAGCTGGCAAATAGTGATGCGCGAATAGCGGGAATTGACGGGGCAAATTTGGCAGAAAAATGCCAAAATACTTCGAAACTCAGCCAGTTCCTTAGAAAAAAAACTGCTCCATTTTAGGTAATTGGTACCAACGATCGGAGATATACTTTTTGGACTCAAGCAAGTTTCGAATGAGATCCCAAAATTGTGGTTTCTAATACAAATCAATATGATGATGTTAACTTTCTAGCTATATCTAACGTATAAAATGTTCGAATAAGACTTTTTTTATAATATTTGTTTTATTTAATTCATAAGTGCCATTTAATTAATGTGTTTAAAGAATTATGTACTTTAAGCGCAGTAAATTTTGGCTTTATTTTGTTGAACAACAGCTCCGCCATGCATTCAAGCAAACGTAAATGCCACCTCTGATTACCAGGCGCACATAGTCGGCAGTTGGTAAATGTTTTCATCTTCAAATACTTTTAGCTTCGACTTAAAATGAGTGTGCACCCGGAGAGTGTAAACTTGAGAGAGCAAAAAAAGCAATTTTATCTTTAATATGCTCCCAGCTCTCTTATAAGAACAGCGCTCAGTTTATCTCTCAACGTCGTTTCGATCTCATAATAAAGGCAAAGACATAAATGTGAGACAGTGTGTATGAGTATGAGTACTTTTAAGCTCTGCTCTCAGCAAAGTACTCAGCCACGACTGAATAGCTCTCTGCTAAAACAACAACAGCAGAGACTGATCTTGCTATCTCTGTCTAGCGTTTAAGTTTAGTGCCTGCGTCGTTTGTTTTCGATTTGCTAATATATACAGACATAAAAACTTACATACATATCTATACATATATGTCCAAGGCGGCGGCTGCCCAAAAAACTGTAAATCTGTACTCTGTACACATTGAAAATGGGAGGGTATGGCGGTTTGGTGCAATATCGAAATAGATATATATGTATATTCTGAAACCGGACGGTCGTCATTGCAGAAAATATGTATGAATCCGCAGATGTATTATTATTTCATATATATATATATATATGTGCATTTAAAATGCATATATGTAAAGAAGCCACAGGGTATCTCCCTGTTGATCTCTCCCAGTTAAAGAAATTTAACGTGTTTTTTTCTTCTGTCGCGGTGCTGCGTTTATCTACTCTGCCCGCCCGCTTTGACGCTGTTTTTGCAAAAAAATATAAAAGAAATATGGCCAAACGCTGATGCGTGGACAGCGTCGAATTTAGTTGGGCTTTGATAGTCAAAGCGCACAGTTGTGAAGGCGGATATGCAAAAATGATGCCTGAAAAAAGAACCTCAAAATCCAACGCGTAATTACACAAAAAAGGAATTATTTAAAATATTTTCATTTATATCAAAATAAAAAGATTCACAGAACTTTGAGCCTTTTCTTTTACATTTTATTTTCCTGCATTAAACTATTTACTTCTGAGAAATTAGAGAACCAAAAGGTGTACCCAAAAGTATGCATATATTTAAATAAATTTCGAGTACTTCTGTCTTGTTCACATTGTTCTGCAAAAGCTCAAGCAAGCTGAACATTCATTGACAACCACCGAAGGAACAGCTTTAAAACCTATTGAGAATAACAAGTGCTATTCAGTACACAGATAAGGCCACATTCTTGTTTATTTCCCAGAAAACAGTTCCCAGTCCCGCGAGTCGGTCTCTCTTCTAGCTAGACGCCGTTGTCAGCCCGTCCGCGGAGGCAGTCAGTCAATCAATGCTTCGGCGCTCGAATGCCCAGCGATGCGGACAATGCGCGGGTTGACTTTAAATGCGCGCCCGCAAGTATGCAACAGATTTGTGGCTTTCAGTGCGAGCCTTTAAAAGTTTGCCTATGCACACGCACACACACCTGCACATACACTTATGTGTGTGTCGCTGACATGCCAAGGAGACCTCAACAAAGTTGGCGTTACGCATACGCCCCGTGAATGTTATGAAAACACAAAAAAAAAAATAAAGCAAATAAACAAACAAACAAAAAGGAGCCGTCGGCTGGGGATGCTTTCTTATATGCGGGGCACGCGTCAGTTAAAGCAAATCAACACATAACAATCTTGTACTCAAAATGCGTAAACAATGTGATAAGCAAAGAGAGGGAGAGAGAGTGGCGCGACGGGAGGAGAGGCGGGCGAAGCGAGTATTCGCGACGAGCATGCTTTTTGATGTGTATTGATGTGGTCTTAAATCTCACTTGCAAGGGGTAAAGAGCGCAAAAGTATGGCATTGCTCAACACTGACAATAAATAGGTTTGTGTGTTATTCACTTGTTTCTTTGCATGTGTGCGTGTGTGTGTGGATGTTTTAGTGTTCAGAGTGCTGTCATGTTGCGGATTGTCGTCTAATCTCTGTCTAAACATTACGTTCTGCGCCGCTTATTATACACTGTACACTAAGCTCTGAAGGGGTATATAGAATGCAATGAGTATCAACTGAAAGCTTATTAACAATGCATTTGTAATATGATAAGGATAAGGGTTTGAGGCCCCATCTATGTAATTAAAGCGCTGAAATCTATGTAAATTATTATAAGCTATCGATAAGATGAATTCTTTATCGATAAGAATAAAGAGGCTGCCAATGTCGAGTGTGGGTCAAGTTTGTCGATAGTGCGTAAAGACGTTTATTTAACGTACTTTGACATCCGTTTAGCTTTATAGTTAAATTATTATACTTTTGTGGGTAAATATTAAAAATTTGTGGAACAAAGCTGTCACTAAATTCGAAGCATCATTTGCAGTTGGGAAGAGTATTTAACAGATAAAAGCTAGTCAAATCGGGCCTCATTTGACTTAACATTATTTTGCTCAAACAAAAAATTCTGCTCCCTTTCCAAAGAGCATCTAAGCTTCGGCTCCTATTTACTAATCGTTTCCGTTCGTGCGCCCTGAAGTATGCTCCACTAGATAATAATAATGGCTAAAGGGGGGAGTCTAAGTGTGCTTAAGTGCTGGGCACACGACAATTTCGCCGCTTTCAGCCGTAGCTGCTGTGCCTGTTAATAAGCTCGATTACCCAGCTCCTGTCGCGTCAATAAAAATTTGCCACAGACTGTCCTGAGCACCCCTGGCGAGCCCCCGCGCGCGCGGCTTGCTCTCGCTCGCTTTTTGCTGTCTCCTTTGCGCCGCCCTTCGTGTAACGGCATTCTGTGTTGCCTTTTGCCAACTCATTTGATTTGGCTCCGTTTATATTGATATGTGCCTGCCTGCCTGCCTGCCTGCCAGCGTGCCTGCCTAGTTGCCTTCCCCCGCCCTCCTCTCAATCGTTATATATCGACCCTCACCCCTGCGCGTTGCGTGTATTTTTATGGCATACTTTTCGGCGCGTTCGTGTGTAAATATGTGCAAATTCGCAAATTCGTTACATATTTTGTTTTGTGGCACATCATTCCGGGCAGGCTTGGGTGTGATTGTTTAGTGGATTTATGGGCACATGAAATTAGGATTTAATGTGCATATGTCTTCTGCCTTGAGTGGATTTATTGCACATCCTCAACGCATATCCCTCGCGTCTCTGTACTTAAACATAATGCTTATGATATATGCGAATAAAGCAAATCGTTTTTGAGCCACCTCACCCCCAAGGACTGGCTATTTGTTGTGGTTCTTTTGTGTTTGTGCTTGTGTTTGTGTTCGTTTGGGGTTTGAACTGGCTTAGCTGCTCGGAGTTTTTGGAAAGTAAGTAGCTCGGCATTTGGTTAAGCTATATGTAAGGCCTGGGCTTTGGCCACATTTGTAATTGTAATCTTGCTTGGTGAAAAGTGCATTTTATAGGGATTTATGCGTGTTGGGCTTCAAGTAATATACCACATAAAAGCCTTTAAGCAATACACATTGTATATCTATATAAGGATTTAATTAAATTTACTTGCCCATTAAAACCAAATGTATTTAATTTGTATGAGGATAATACATAGAGGTTTTAACGTGTACTCGATTAAGATCAGAAGAAGCTTAAGCATTTTAAGTTAGAAATTGATGAATATTAAGATATGCTCAAGGATTGTAAGCTAGATATAAGTTAATTATGATAAGTTGTTAATGATTTTGGTTTACAGAAACTAGATCTGATCTTGGTTTCGATACGAAAAACTGCAATCGGTAGAGGAATCCATCCCTAACTCAGATTGCATTTCATTATGAATATCTTAATAAATGCACTTAGAAAAAATGAAATATTTTAGCCCTAATTATATATAAATTATTCCTATTTTAATTGAGATAATCTCAAGACTTACTGATATAACAAATTTGTTCAAGGACGAACGAAATATAATCTCAATTCATCTTCAATTTTGCCTTAACATTTCTGGGAGCTCCAATTATATACTACAGAGCATTAAAGATATGTAAACAAAACTTTAATGATTTGTTGAAGTAAAGCACAGTTTGGGCTGCTTTTGATATGAAATAAAAAAGGACTTCCCTCACTTACTTTATCATAAATTATTGATGGCAAATGTATATTTTTTCATCTACCATTTATATCGTTTAAATTTGTTTTCATTCAGCTGCTCGTATCACATCAGTTTTTATTCTTGTTATTATATAATACAATTATGCAACCACTTTGGCTTATCGCTGAGTGGTTTTTAGGCCGCATTCTCAAGACGTTCATTCAGAGGCATACTCTAGGCGCATTTCCGACTCACTTTCTCCTTCCGCTCAATTCAACTTTAAGCCTACTTTATTAAGTCAACTCGACGCGGCATTTCAACTTAATAAGCGCTACAACAACAACAACAACAATAGCCGGCAAATGGCGCTATTTAAATGCTAAACAACTCTATTAAGTTGCACGACACTCACACACACACACACACACACTCGCACGCACACACACACATGGCACACACACACATTTGCCAGCCAAGGGCAGATTTAGCTTGAGCATTTTTGGTCCTTGGCCAGGGGGGGTGGGGTGGCAGCGTCAGGCAGAAATGGAACCTCAGCACGTTTCAAATACAATTTACAATAAATAAAATTTAAAAGCGAGAAAAAATGCTGCGACAACAGCGACTAAAGACACGACACCGACTCACGACCGAACGACTGACTTAATGGCGCCTCGCGCTGGGGTCAGGGGGAATGCGGGGAAGGGCTTGCCAGAAGTGAGCGGAGCACGTGATGCTCAAGATAACGTAACACGATACGGGCTGCACGCAGCAAAAGTTGTGCACAAGATCACCGCGAAGAGGGAATGCCCTAACAAAACATTCAAAATAGGGAATTGCCGAAATGAATCTACATATAATAAATACTATATAAAAGTGGGCTCCTTTTCTTGCTTTCTGCTTGTGATTAATTATCAATTATTAATCGTTTAACTATCAATTATTTAATTATTTCACATAATTATTTATTTCATTTTTGCAATAGTCAATAATTGATAAACTTGTGTCTTAAATAAAGCACAAGTCGAAAACGTAAATAAATCTATGTATATATATAAATCTAATCGTATATACGTGTTTACTCACAATTAGATTTATTTATGTATTTTATTCAAGATGGTTGACCTGTCTGGAGCTAGGTCTTCGTCTATACATGTATGTATATATATGTATACATATATGTATTTATGTATATATATGTATAAAACGGACCAAAATACCAAGAACTAAATATTTTGTTTTCTTTGTAAGTCCATCAAGTATTTGTTTTGACTAGGAAACACTTTTATATCTTAACAATTCAAAAAGTAGAATTAAGAAAGAAAAACTGAGTAAGATAAGAGAAAGCAAATTTTGACTTTCTCATAGAACCATCTATAAAATAAATATATTTTATTAGTTATAAGTAATAAGATGCAAATTTCCGCAGGATATATAAAAAATCAAGAAAGTTTTGCATAAAATAAAAGAACTTGATTTGTAATCGACTTTTCGTATGGAATCCTATAAGACTCCTGAGATTGATTATACATATTTCAATGAAATACTAACATTTATAAAACTTTTTTTATGTTTTAAATTCTATTTCAACTGTATTTGTAAAGTTTATATAGCTATAATTTAAGAACTGAATGTATTTAATTTATTTACGCTACATAAATAATTAATTGTATATTTTTCAATTGTTTTGAAGTCATCCCATGCAAACATTTGCAAGTATTTGCAAGGGTCTACATATACATACATATAGTGAGAAGGAGAATATATATGTATATGAGGGGAAATGTGGGAGGTGGGCGTGACAGTGTAAATTGTAAATCGTCTTACCTTTCTCTGGTATTACATTGACGACCGTGTCCTCGCGTATGTCTTCCAGCAGCTCCTCGTGGTTTTGCATTTCCGCTTTGGGTACGAGAAAGAGAGAGAGAGAGAGAGAGAGAGAGAGAGAGAGAGGGAGAGAGAGAGGGGGTGTGTGTTAAAAAGTAACATTTACAGGTAATACGTAGTTAATTTTAGCTCGCTTGGCTCTGGTGGAAATTCAATTTGCGGTTAGAGCATTGAGCAGGTCACATCAATATAAACAGATAAACAGGTTGCACAGCAACCGCCCGAAAACCAAAAACCACACACGCACACGCACACACACACACACACACACACAAGCTCAAGCACATACCTTAACACAGCCAAAATGGCTGTACCTGCAGAGGTAGGTGCGGGGTTTGGACCGGGTTATATTGGGGAGCTTGGGGAGCTTGGGGCTTCTGGCTCAACTGTTCGTTTCGTGCATTTTTCCAATATTTTTTTAGTCGGAGCGCATTTATTTGGCGCCTTCTTTACGAGCAGCTTGTAATTTTCGCGACCGCAAAATGAAGTTGCACAAAATGCGCAATTTGACTTTTGTGCAGCAGCTGCAAATAAAGCTGCCAGCTATATGAAATCAATAAACCGTAGCGGCCGAGGGGTGCAAGAGGGTGTGTGGGGGAGGGGGGGTGCTTGGGCGCTCGTATATTGCCCAGACAGGTGAAATGCAATGCAGTGCACGCATCATCAAATATTTAGTAAATGCTGCCAAATGGATAAATGTGCAAATGGATTTACGTTTATGCGTTACTTGTTTAGAATATGCCAATTGACCAGGTTGTTGGAGGCAGGATGGGAGGGGGGTTGGCTGTTAAGGGGGCAGCACTTCAAGGTTGGCTGCGCTTTAAAACGCTTTGTGATTAGCACTTTTCTATTGGTTACAAGGGGATTAGCTGGTTTATAAAAGCTAACTGATTTCCCATTAAACAACAATTTATGTTATATCATAATCAAGCTTGATATATCTATGATATTTGATCTTTAACTTCCCTGATTTGCCTCTGTGCTCATACAGGATTCGTTATAGAGCTGTGATTGTCTTATCGTCGATATTTGTCAGTTCGCGTGGCTGTGGCTAAGCTCAACTTTTGCCGAGTAACGCGGCATCTTCATGATGGTGAATACGATAATAAAATGCAGCCCAACTACTTTTATATAAGCCTCTTCTTGTCTAGCTCGACGTTAAGACCGGCCGTGCAGCATCTCTCAATTGCCGGCCGGTTAGCTGCAGCACGAAGTGAGGTTTTCTTTTTTATGATGGGCTGCCCCATTTTCACGGTCACGTCGAGCTTGGCTGCTAAATCACGTCACGGCAGGCCAAGGAAAAGAATGTGAAAGGAACAAAAAAAATGAGTATAGAAAATTGGGCGAAAAATTTCACAGCTCTTTCGGTAGTCGGCGGAGGAGCTGTGTGTGGAGAGCTGGCTGTCTGGTTGAGGTGGCACGTAGCATTCGCTGGCAACATTTGTGGCCCTTTTGAATGCATTTTCTATGCCTGCACATGAGCCAGCAGGCAGCTCCGTTACATGACAATGTATATGGAGGGCGGCAGGGAGGCTCGCAGTGGGTTGTTGCAACTATGCAACACAAAATATTACAAAGCGGCTGCACTGTGGCAAGTCGAGCGCAAAGTTGTTGCCCAACTTGAACATCAGCTAAAGATTTTGCTGCTGCTGTATTTGATGTTTGCCAGCGTACCCCCGTGGAAAAAGCCAAGCCGAGCCCCTGCTCTGTGCTCGTTTGCAACCCTTGCTGGAATCGAATTTATTGCATACTTTTGTGCGTTGTTGCTGGAACCGCAAAATGTATTTGCCTTGCCAGGCAGCTGTGACATTTGCACAAAGTCATTTCACTCGTTTCACTGCAAGTGCAAGTCCCTCCCGTCCCCCTCCCGTCCGCTCCCCCCTCCCATCTGCCTAACCTACTGGCAGTTAGCATGTGTTTGGCGTTTATTAAAATACAAACAGTGCCGAATTGTTGAGCATGAAAATTAATTGAAAATTTGTTTCATTTCACTTGGCTTTGGCTTTGGCTTTGGCTTTGGCCCGAGCTCGCATTGCTTTGCCATTTGGCCATTCATTTGGCTGTCATCTGGTACGCATTTCGTATTTCTTACTTTTTCTTATGACAATGTTGCTATTTGCCATTCAATTCCAACTTCCTCAACTGGCAACTGGCAACTGGCAATTGCCAACTGCCAAATTCCAATTCATTTGGTCTATTGACACTGTCTCAGCACGCACCCGTTTAGAGTCCAAGGCCTTTGCGCCTTATAAATAACTTCATTTTTTCTCCTTTATTTTTTGCTGTCAGCGTGTCGAAAAACTAGGCAAAATATATGCCAAGGTGGCCGAGTAAATGGCACTGAAAATCAATAGCAAGCTCTAGGATAGACACGGGCAGAGCAAGGGCGTCGGGTGAGAGAGTTGGAGGAGGCAGGGTTGTGCGAAGGGGCATGGAAATTGAAATGTGAATGTGACAAAGTAAACTTTGGCAGGCACTTCTTCTTCTGCCTTTGAAATACTCAATTACCTTCGGGATATTTGACTGCAAATAATACAAATACATTTGAGCTACAATACGTCCAAAAGGCAACATATCTTTTGTATGAGGAGAACGAGTATTAAGGAATATAAATAAAACAGAATATAAATAAAACATTTCACATTGTTGGTCAATTGTAGGCAATTGCAGACAAATACATTCTTGATTAAGTTGGGTATTTACAGTCCGATCTATATGTCATTTACGGGGTTAAAGTATGGCATTGAAAAGATGCGAGACGCTCAATACAGTTTTTTATCATTGTTGGGGGATATATTATACACTTTGTAGGGTCTGAACCAAGTCAATCGAAAGTTATCGATATAAGTAAAATGAGCGGAGAAATCCAAACAAGCTTCAAAATGTAAGATACTTATTTAATCGACTATCGATAGCTTCCCAAAGAATTTCAGCTATGCTTTGGAAGCCATGTCAACGATAGTTATCGTTACAAGTTAAGCGATGATATCGAAAGAGAAATCAGAAGCAAGGGTCTAATTTGAGCTTGGGAGGGTATTTACAAGAACTGTTGAGTTATGCTTAGAAAAATATCTCTATCTATACTTATCGATATTAAGAAAGTTAGTAAAATGAGCAGAAATATTGCCTCGTCCCATAAATTTTTAGACATTTTATGTAATCATTGTACATAATAATTTGTATAGTAATAAGATAATATTGCAGTCGAGGGTAATAAGAAAATACTACTTGATCAAGCAGACAAATGCTTGGGCATTAAATTGAATTGCAAGCTACTTGAATTTGTTTCATTAGAAATGAAAATTAAAAGCTCTTATGCCTACATTTGCAGGCAGGGCTGGGCGCACACCCAAGAACGTCTGGCAATAAACATTTTTCATTTACCTACCATTAAGTCCACAAAAGCTTAGGAACATGCGTCAAATTGAGCTATTTCTGTTTACCACTTGATTGCGCTCACCTTTTCGGGACAGGACACTCGACTGGAGATTGTCGCTGGGCCAAACCTCAAAACTTCATTAGCCAAAAAGCACGCGCCGAAATTGAGGGAGCAGCAACAACAACAACAACAGCGAGGAGGAGAGGAAAATCGGTAGAAAAAGAAAATCTTTGAAACGTTGAACGCCATAAATTGCACGGCGGCAAAAATAAATGTTAAGTAAATGGCGCTAATTCAAAGTAGATTTATTTATTATGCCATTTTTCTAGCGGCAATGCGCCAAGAAATATGCCTTGAATTTCTTTCTTCCGCGCCGAAAATGGAAATGGAAAACTTTAAGACATTGAAAAATACTGAGAAACGCGGGCAAGCAAATGAAAATATACGAGTACGCACTGAAATTATGCAACAAAAACAATAAAGATGCCTTGGAAAAAAAAACACCGTTGGGCGCCTCATTTGGGGGCAGTTGTGAGCTGTGAGTTTCTCTCTACTAAGTACACGAGCATATTAATTTACGCATCCTGTGGCTCCGCCTTTGAGAAGCGACACACCTGCTGCGACAGACGCACATCTCCTCATCTCATCTCATCTCATCTCATTTGAGGCCGCAGGCGCTTACTTAGTCGCAGCCGCCTGGACGTCGGCTGTTGATTTTGGCCATAATGCTAACGCATTTAAGCCAATTTTCGTGTCAAGTCTCAATGATTTATTAGCCGGCATTGCAGACAGAGCCTGCCGGCCCCAATCCAAGCAGCACCAGCTTAACGCCCGGATACGACAGAGCCTTAACGAGAGGAGGTGTCAACAACTGCCTTAAAGTTGCACAAATTTGTCGACAATTTGTAAATGCCTTCTTTTTGTTGGCCTGATGATAACAATTAGGCTGGAATTCGACAAATGGTGTAGGTAGAGCTGAGTTATTGTTGTTACAAACAGCTTAATAACTTACTAGTTCGATCGTTTGACAGCATTTGCGATCATGAGAATTGCATAGAGAGGCGTTTGTCATAGCAGTTCCCAGTTGAATCACATGTGTGCAACTGACTCAAATGCCTTTTACTTAACTTTTGAACGAGTTAGGCTTTAATATACTTAAAGAAACAGTTTAGGATTCAACTAAGAAGTAATTGTGAGAATCGAATAGAGAGGCACTCTTCAAACTTAGCGAGTACTTGTATATCAATTTGCTAATCAGCATTTCATAATTTTTCAGTTTGTTTCAATTCAGCTTTGAACATCTCTTTCTTCTGAACGCATTACATGTCCAAATTGCACGTTCTCTCACTCAGCTCACGTACACCACGCACACAGGTGCTTTTTCACACTCTAAGCGAGCAGGCGTGGCTTAGAATCTTTCAGTTTTAAGTTCACATACGTTTAGTAATGCTGTGTTAGTATCTCTTTAGGATTAATGGCAATAAATATTAGTTTGCACGGTCGCATAAATGAAAGCACATAAAATAGTAAAAGATTTTGTCACTGCACTGAGAAAGCCCTGAGTATATATTGGCAGATATTCACATTATTTAAAGTTGGAATTGAATAGAATTTATGTTGACTTAATGAGCTTAATATGTAAAGGGTTCAATTATAAAAGTAAGTGAAGTATACGTATGTTGGCTGCCTGATTAAACGTTTTGATCAGTAAATAGATTTCAAGCACTTGTTAAAAATGTTATTAGTTGCCTTGGTAACGAAAGTAAATCCGTAAATACGTCCATTGACATTTCTTTTGTATTTAACTCTATAACAATAAACATAAACCAATTTATTTATCGCAACGGACAAGTTTTGCAATAGTTTTGGAATAAAGCGATTGATAATTGATTTTAGCTTTTAGCTCGCAAGCTCTTTGATGCGGATTTTCATTCGCTTAATCTGGCTGCAAGCAATATTTTTACTTTTAAGTACATTGCAGCACTTGCTACTATGTACCTGGCCCTGCATTTTGGCCAACTTTCGGAGAGAGAGAGGGAGAAAGGGGGAAAGGCAACTTGGTCAGCAAACTTGGCAGATGATTATAAAACTTGAAGTTGCGTACGTGAGCTCAGATTGTGCGGGGCATGCGGTGTAAGGAGGAATGAGAAGCTACTGATGCGTGTGGCTCTCGGAGAGTCTCCGACTTTGTTGTGCAGCTCTCTCGAGTGGCAAACCAAAGTTGCCAGTTATTGGCCAGTCAACTTTTATGCATTTAGCCTGGCCGTAAATGTAACTTTCAAATCAGAGAGGGAGGGAGGGAGAGAGGGGGAAGAAAGCCAAATTTAGTGTTAAAATTCTGTGCGCAGTTCTCGTGCATTTAGCATTCCCATTGCGGCGGTGTCATGTGTCAGGGCAAGCGAAACATTTGGACAACTTTATCATATTGCATTTAAGTGCGAGCCCAACTGCAGCTGCCTTGGCCAGCAACTTTTGCTAATTGAGTTTCGTTGCGTTGCGTCACATCTTTGATATTTGCCAAAGATAATTTGCACGATTTTTTACGACAACATTTTCGAAGCGGCTGCCTGCGGCCCTGGACCCAGGTCAATTGCAAAGTGCCAGGCTGTTAAATTAAATTTTGAGAAGAGCTACAAAGGCGACTTCAAACGAAATACGAACAAACGAAGCTAACCTGAAATGTTGTTGAAAACAAACATTTGCCAAGAGGCAATAGCCGAAAAGCGCAGCAAAGCACAGCAACAAGGCAAAATATAAGAAACGAGCAAATAAAGCACGCCGAATATTTAATGCCCTTTCAGCTATACTCCTTTTGCAGATATGTGATAAAAGGGAGCTTGAACTTGATAAAAATACTTTGGAGATAAGATATTTTGCCATATAAGAAACCACTTTTCGGCCGATTGTACATTTGACAGCTAGATGATAAAGTGGTCCTGATTTGATCTAGAATATATATGCTCTATAGGGTCGGGAATGTTCCCTCCGAAAGGGCATGAAAAAGTGATTTTGCTCTGCTGATTTGCAGCTCAAATACCCTAGCGTATTATGTACATTTACATGTACATTTAATTTCTACTTTTTGTTTATATTGAGATTCAGTTTTGATCGAAAGAAATAATATACTATATATATATATATATATATATACTATACTATATTAGAAGTCTAACGTAGGTCGCAGCTTCCGCAAAGCTTCAACTTGTTGGGAGAGAGAGAGGAAGAGAGAGGATAAGAGCGAAAATGCTATATATACATATATATATACATAGAATCTGTTAATCCCTCTGATTCACACTATGCACATATTACTACTTATTCATTATGAGATCATTTTTGCTGGTAAAGTTTGCATGGAAGATGAATTTTGATGTATAAAATCTGTTCATCTTTCTGATCTACAGAACATCATGTACATATCTCTACTTCAACATTTTGGGCTCCAAATTTAAACATGCTTTCGGAGTGTACAAAAGCGAGAACAAAACCGGAGGATACAAAATAAAATACAAATTACAGCAACAAAAGCTAAAAAAAAGAGCAACAACAAGAGCGCGCACACACACACACACACACACACAGGCATATATAAAGCAGCAACACAACGCCTCAAAGGCCAACAACAGCCGTGATTGTCGTTGCCTTCTTCTTCTTCTTCTCATTTTTTGCTGCTGCTGCTGCTGCTCCTGTTATCCTGCTCGTTGCTCATCCGCCCCGTCGGCCGAGCGACGGGCTAAACAATGTGGAGCGCAAAAAAGTGTTGCATACTTTCAGCAGCAACGCAAAAGCGTGTGAAAGATGCACCAACACACACACACACACACTCACACACACTCTCACACGCGTGCACACACAAACACTGTAAAAGAATGACGTAAATGGCAATGGGAGGGCTGCAAGAGGCAGAGCGTCAATTTTGCAGTCAGTTGGGAAATTGTTGAAAAATTGTCAAACAATTGCAGCAAAAGGGGTAGGAGGCCTGCCGGGCATGGCTGCCTCTACACTGCAAAGTGGGCGTGGCAAGCTCAACAGAAAAAACAGCAAACATTACGAAATGCACATGAGAAACAGCTAAATGAAATCATAGCAAGAAATTTAAACTGACAAAGTCAGCGCCAACACACGAAACGTGCGTTGAGAAATGCCAAAAGATCTGCGTGAGCGAAAGGGCGAGGGGTGGTGGAGCAGAGGGTGGGGGAGGGGTTGGAGTGAAAAAATTAATATAGCGCCAAAGTTTGACTACGTGATTAAAATGCTATTAAAAAACAAGCTGGCAGACTATCTGGCATGCCTGACTGAGGCGAAAAGTTTTTGATAGCTGAATGGTAAACTTTTTAAGTTTATACATTAATAAATATATGGCGCATTAAATAGAATTCTGAGCTGTAGCTATTTAATTATTTCTGCGCTTTGATTCGCTAAAAAAAAAACTTTTAGCTACACGAGCTGAAAAGCCGAAACGAAGCTTAAGTTTTAGGCATAGAGACATTCAGATAATCTCGATCTTTACAGTCACTTTTCACATGTTAAATTTTAGTTATTGTTTAAGATTTATACTTATATTTCGAATCGAATTCAAATAAATGAGATAATATTATCATGCTTTGTAAAATAACCTGTTTATAAGCAATATATTGATAACAAAAATCTCATTCTCCTAGAAAGCCTTTAGATAATCATTGCCTTTGTACTCCTCAAGGTTATTCTCTTTGTGCCTATAACAAAAACTAAACTCGCCAAATAAATGAATAATATAAAAGTTGTTGCGTTTTTCTCATGGGAAAAGTTAAGCACAGACCACAGACTATTCAAATATTCATTATGCATCGTAAATGGCTTACAGATCTTGTGGCCAGCCGTTAGCTCGGAGCATTTGCTTTAAATTCAGTGCATTCACAGACGTAAAAACTTGGTCAACATGTCAAGTCATAAACCCAAAACTGGCCAACGACCCAAAGCGCCATCAATCAGAGTGTCAATCACTTTTTGTGTCCCACATGCCAGTCGCCTAAGTAGATGCTTTCATGTTAAGCACACACAGCCACAAGCACACACACACACACTCAGAACGCACATAGATACATATACACGGATTTTGAGCGGTTCAACATTGTACAACAATGTCAACTGTTGTCCACTTGTTGAGCACCCACAGGAGCAACGGCAGCAGCAGTCCACAAGTCATGGACAAAGAAAACTTAAGTGGCCGCAAACACGGCTCTGGGCTTCCCTCGGCTGGCCTGCGGCTGTAATCGTATGAGTGTGTGTGTGTGTGTGTGTCTGTGGGCACATTTGGGCACAGACACAGACGTCACAGTGTATGCTCGGCCACGGCAGCCACAATTCGAATGCGAATGCGAATGCGAATACGCATACGCCATGTGGGCGCTTTAATTATTCTGGGAACGGCTTAAGTCTTGGGGCCAACTTAAACAGCCACTAAACCCGGCCAAGCACGTGCTCCAAACTGTCCTCCAACAGTGTGCAATGAGCCAAACTGGTCATCCACACCCCCTTAACCCACTCAACCCATTCACTGGCCGTCAGTCACATAATTCCGCTCAAGTGACACACAGCTGGGCCGGGGCGGGCGGTCGGGCGCAGAGGCAACTGAAAAGTTTGTTTGGCACTTGGCAGCCGCGCCAAGTTGACCTTGTGCTAAGCAAAAGCAAACGCAAATAGAGCGTGATAACTCCGCCCAGCGCCCAGCGCCCAGGCTGTTTCCGCCCCTGTCTCCGACTCAGTGTCAGCCAGAGTAAGGCGGCAAAAATCGAACCAACGTGACGTGGCTGGAATTTATCTGTGAAACATAAGAAACTCGCGCTCTCAGACGCTTAAATTTGTCAAAGGACTTGCACGAGTAGATCGTATTATTGAACTTCTTTGGGAATTTCCACTCAACACTATGAGAAAGTCGGTAAGATACTAAGCCAGATTATCCACAAAGTTCTACTTGACTTGGCTTTGCTTGCAATCGACACACTTCTCAAGTATCTTTTATTCCAGGCTTAAAAGCACTTTCTCTTAAATGACATTCATTTTGTATGATTATATGATATGATATGATTCATATACATAGTCAAGATTATATTTGAGAATTTTCTTAAGTTTTATTCGATTTTAATCGAAACTATTTGGAAGTTCCTTTCATTAATATTTGTTTTCTTTTGAAACTATGTACTTTTTGTTGGATTGTTTTGAGAACTACGAGTGGAATACGGGTGGAATTGCGGAATGGATCTGGATCTGGATCTTTGGCGGAATGGATCTGCAAATGAATATGCAAAAGGACTCCCGAGACTTTGTCTATATGACTCACTTCTCAAGTATCTTTTATTCCAGGCTAAAAAGCACTTTCTCTTAAATGACATTCATTTTGTATGATATTGTGATATGATATGATTCATATACATAGTCTAGATTATATTTGAGAGTTTTCTTAAGTTTTATTCGATTTTAATCGAAACTATTTGGAAGTTCCTTTCATTAATATTTGTTTTCCTTTGAAACTATGTACTTTTTGTTGGATTGTTTTGAGAACTATACGGGTGGAATACGGGTGGAATTGCGGAATGGATCTGGATCTGGATCTTTGGCGGAATGGATCTGCAAATGAATATGCAAAGGACTCCCGAAACTTTGTCTATATGAAACTTATCACAGCGGAATCCCTATTACTCAGCTTTAATCTTTCATTCAATTTTGCGACTTACCCAAATGATGTGCTATGTGATCCCGTTCCTCGGACTCGCCAATTATGAAATCCGAGTGCTGTTGCTGATGGTGCAACAGATCCATGTGATGCTGATGCATTTCGCTGTCGTCGTCATCCTGGGCGGCGGCCAGGGACCGGGAGAGGGTCAGCCAAGTGGCCGAGGCGGCGGCAGCGGCAACAATTAGCCATGAGCATATTTCCGGCATTTTATGTTTCCGCTGCAGTTTCATTACGCGGCGCCGGCGCTGCGCCAACGTTGCATCCGCTGTCAGCGGAAATATTTTAATTTTCATTTTTATTTGCTTATGCGTTTTTTGTTGTTGTTTTTTCTCTTTTTGTATCTTTTTTTTTTTTTTGTAATATTTTTTTATGCTTTTTTGTTTGTCTGGGCTTTGTCAATGTTGGCGCGTTTCATAGTTTGTTTGCTCGACTCGCATATTTCTTTATCAGTGCGAAAATGTGTTCTTTAGCTTTAGCACGCTCTTACTTTCAATTGCTGCAAATGCAATTCATTGCGACTGTTAAATATTTACGCGCAACAATTCAACGTTCAGCCCTTGGCTGAGTGGCAAAATACATTTTCCCATTGCATAGCTGCAAGCGCTGCGCAGCGTACATTCCCTTTGGACTCCGCGTTGTCCTCCGCTGCAAATGAAAGAAGAAGAAGAAAAAAACGAAAATATATTAAAAAATGATTTCAAAATGCATGGCATGTTTTAATTCTCTACTCTGCCCCACGCGTATTCATTATTGCTATTATAACACATTTTTCTGTTTGTCGTATTATTTATTTAACTGCTTTGTGCACTTCTGTTAGTTCTCATCATGGCATTATTAAATATCATTGCATTATTTATTCATTTGCATAAAAATAAACCCCCCCCCCCTGCGTCGGCGTCCATGAGTGCTTATAAATTATGTGCCAACAGCGAATATATAGCCGGTATTAATAGTTCGCAACTTTGTGGCTTAATTATGGTTGCATGAGCAGCGGCTATCATGGAGGAAGAGCGAGAGGGAGGGAGGGGAAGACAGCCACAGAATCCATTTAATATTCTTTTAGAAATAGTGTAAAACTCGATTTCAGTTGAGCTACTTAAAAACCGTTTCAAGTTCGTTTAGTGCAAAGCAAGGCGCACTTGCTTAAAACACACTTAGCCCCAAAGGGAGATCATATTCAGCAGCAATTGCAAATTAAGTTAAGCAATTATTTCATATTGAAAAGAAAGTTGGAAGTCTTTAGTAAATGAAAGATGAGATAGAAATCTTAAAAAGAGTTTCGATTGTAAACAAGTTAAATATAATATATATTGATACAAAGATATCTTGACTTGAAATGATTGTAAAGAACATAAATCGATAACATTTAGATATAAATTGCTTAAAATATAAATATTTTAAAATATAATAAAGAATTCTTGACGAAAAGAACGAATAAATATAGGTTAAATGATAAAAACATCCGCTAAGCCGAATGCTGTAGAAAGTTTTAGATCAAATATAGATTCTAGTTGATAATTGAACACATTCAAAATAGGCTCTTTTAAAGGAAGAGAGAAACTGTTTAAGGAAATGTTAAATGCCTGAAGTAGGAAATTCTAAACCCTTTTTAACTAGACAAGCCCATTCATTTAGCTAGAGCTACTAGAGTGGCATATGAATTAAAACAAGGTTATAGTCGAGGCTCTTCACATGACAAACTTGAGCCAGGTTAGCGCAATTTGCTGTTTTTTGAAGCGGGATAACGAGGCGTATGAGTAACTTGACATGCTTCATTTGTTGCATAAGCTGCTTATGCTGCAAATGGATCAACCGCAAGCGTAGCGGACTGCACCAGGGGGGGGGAGGGGAAGGAGGAGTAGCTTGCTCCGCAGCTAAGTATCAAAACGGATGCCTCGTTTAATTGCTTGCAGCGCGCAAATTAGAAAACTCGCCGAGTGAGCACACACAATAAATGTACCAAGATGGAAACTACTGCTATGTGGAAGAGAGAGCCTTGGCCAGGCGGCGGGTGGCCGTGTGTAGAGGCAGAAGAGGAGGGAACGGGGGGTATAGCAATGGCAACTTGAGAACAAAAGTCAAGCGAAACACAACGGAAAGCGGCAGAAAGGCATTTAAACTTTTGGACAAGTTTAATTTCCGTCGAGAGCGTTGGCCAAAATGAGCCAGAGGCGGGGAGTGTAGTGAAGGGGAGGGATGACAGCCGCACGGACAGCTATGAAATTGAAAGCACTTACAATCTTTGATGGAGTTGAGCCTCGGCAATCAACTAATTGCGGTGCGCCATAAGGACTCTATGCGGCATTGTCTTTCGGCTCTCGACTTGTTTCAAGTCCTGACAACGTCCACAATCTGTCTTTAGACGTAACAGAAAATAAAAAAAAAAACAAAACAAAAACGAAATGATATAATATAAAAATGAAAAGGTTGCTTGTCATTGTTATTATCTGGTTATTACATATTACTTTTATGATCATCTACAGCGACTGTCGTCGTTTGGCTTTTTATCAGTCGACCAGGTGAAATTAATGAAGAAAAATGTCAGCCTGACCTTTTGTCCAGCTCGTTTGCTCATCGCCCTTTGTGCTCTTTTGGCCAGCTTTACCAACTGTTGTTTCCCCCCCCCCTTAATATATATTTTTTTTGCTTTATGGCTTTTGGGGTTTCGGTTTCATTGGCCGCTGGAAATGTCATAAAGATAGCACGCACACAAAAAGCCGGCGTTGAAAACTTGAATAAAATGTGTGACAAATGGTTTTTTATTTAATAAATTGGCTTAACCGGTTGTCGTGTTGCGGCCCATAACCTCCGTCTACCTCTCTCTTTCTACCTCTCTCTCTCTCTCCTGTTTCCTCTTTCTGCTAGCCCAAACAGGGCCGGGATCTGACATTTATGGGCGTAATTGAGTAAATGTGAAATGATTATCAGCCAGGGCTTACGCATCGATGACAGATTCTTTGTACCTTAATGTCAGCCCACAAATAGTGCATATAAACTTGTATATGCGTTTCAATGCTGATTTTGGTGACCTTTCCGTTTCCATGTACTACTATGTGGGTCTATGGAAGGGTCGACCTTAAGCCTCGAGCTAGCTGACTGCACTTTCTTTTGATTCCCGGTATACTTTTTAAACTACTTGGAAAAGTTCAGTTTGGCTTATAAATAACCTGTATATTTCACATTTCATGCTGTAATTCAATAAATTAACTAGAAGAGCTTTTAGGTAAACTAAATATACTGGAACTGGAATTGGAACTGTAACTCTGAATGAAATTCGTATTAGAGGAATTTGGCTTTTATCAATCAAAAGGATAAAAAGCTGCCGTAACCTTGAAACCAAATCGAAATCAATAAAACTAGTTTCAAATCTTATGCCTGGAGAAACAAACAAAGGCTACTTGAATATTTAGTCTGTTGTTTCGTGGAGAGACCTGAGGCATCAAAGAAAATGAACAAACATATATTTTTATGTTTTAAGCGTTCTCCCATTGAAAAGGAAGTTTGAAAACGGATTCAAAATTTAACATTCGATAAACTAAACTTTTTCTTCCGATAAACTAAGCTTTTTTCGATAGCTTAGTGTAAAACATATTTATATATTTATGAGACTAGCATTAAGTCTATTGCAAATAATTAAAAGAATTTCAAATTCAATTTTAAAATAAATTATCAGAAAGTAAAGCTTAATTAGTTAATCAAACATTTTCAGTCTCTATTGCAGCCTTTTCGAAAGTGTTGCGCCTTTTCTTAAGATGTTTGGCGTGTTAAGAGTTGCAGTCATATTTGATCCAAATATTCCCAAGTTGAATGTTCGCTCGCAACTTTGTGTTGGCTTTGATTAACAGCTTGGAGACCCAAGCGACCCAGATGGCGCTCCCCAGTCAAATCAGCCCGAAAGCCAAACAATGTCATAATGATAAATAGCCCAAAAAGACACAGAGACGCACAGACGGACACACACAGACATAAACGAACACACACACACACACACACACACACAAACACACACAAGCGCACACAGTAAAAAGAAAATCTTGAGCCAAGAAGCAATTTTGGCTAAGCAGTTGACACCTTTTGGCGGCGCATCATTAACATTTACATTTCGATTGTCAACACTGGCAGCTGGAGGTGCTGTTATTGCTGCTGTTATTGTTACGCTGTTGTTGTTGCTGTTATTGTTAAACTGTTGTTGTTGTTGTTGTTGCTGCTGTTTCATTTGTGCTTTGCTTATTGTTTGGCTTTTGTGCTGGGCTTTGTTTTTGGCTCGCCTTACGTTTTGTTTCATTTCGTTTCGCTTTCGTTTTTATCACCAACTGTCAATCGTTAAATGACAAACAATGAAATGTGGCAACGGCGCACGCGGCTTGTCCAAACAAAATGGCGGCCAATGATTTCAACTGTCATTTCGGGCGGCTAATCCTGCATTCTTTTGCTTATTTCGGCTACAAAATAACAAATGCTTGCACCCTCACTCCCAATCTCACCTTATCCCCACCTTATCAGCCACAATTCCTCCCCCCTTTTGCAGACATCGTTTATATTTCACTTCGCTCACGCGATGTTTTCGTGCCGCATTCCTTTGCATTTCCCTACCTTACAGCCGTCAGCCTTGCGTGTCTGCGACTGCTGCAACAGCAGCTTGTCACATAACGGGCTTGTTTTATGTCACCTGCTGGCATCGTTTTGGGCGGACTCACAAAGGCGTTGCTGGCATCCAGCTGTCGGCTACGTAGCTGTCGCTCATAATATGCATAAAAGCGTTCCAAATTAAGCCAAATATCGTAAAAAATTGTCTGGCAAATTCGTGTTTGGTAACCAAGTACTATGTTTGTATCAACTGTTGGCACACAACTGTTCTGTGGCATTGCCAAAACAGTTGACTTCAAACGGAAGCCGCTGTCCAAAGTGAAGCCCTTCTTGCAAATATTGACATCAGCTTTCACATTTTACAATTGTTCAAGCATACAAATTGATTTTAAAGTATTAAGTTTTAACTTTTAACTAAATACATGAACCCATTCTCGAACCGAGTCTAGAAGACGACTTTTCATATTATTTAAGAAGTGCCCAGCTTTTTCTCTGCATATCAATAAAGTACATTACACCGCCAAATTGGCTTTGTTTGGTTCTCTTTGCTGGTTTTCCTTATCTAACTCTTATAATTCTCAACAGGTTAAAGCAAACAAAGGTTAACTACAGGTTAAAGCAAAGAGTGGCAAGCTGCTCGGTTCTTCAAATTGTTGTCTTGTGTTTTTCTAAGCTATCAAGTTTCCCAAAACTAACAGTTGATTAAGGTGATAAAGATTTAATACCTGCTACTTCTATCTACTTGAAGACCAAGAAATGACTTGCTGACAAATAGTTTAAAGCATATGAGCAGAAGTTCTTTGTCCATTCGGACAATCTTGAGATAACATATCTGAAGGGTCTGTAAACAGTGAACATAAATGTTAGCTTTTGAAAGCCAACAGCCACAACAGCTAGTGTTGAAAATCAATCGAAGTTAAAGCTATAAATAAGTATTTTGTGAACAAGTCCATTGGGCACTCTAAGAAAAGATAAAGAGAACGCGATGTGAAGCAGACTGATGAAATACCGAAACACGAGGAATTAGAAATAGAGATCAGATCTTTAAGAAATTTAAAGGAATTTGGACCAGTCTGTCAATCTGTCAATCTGTCAGTCAGTCAGTCAGTCAGTCAATCTGTCAGGCAGTCAGTCAGTTAGTCAATCGGTGAGTCAGGACAAATAGTTATACAGTATCTGATATATGTATATCCTTCCTTTTAGACTCAAAGTTTATCAAATTTGCTTGCTCGCACTTAGATGAAATTTGAAGGTTTAAGCCCGTTAATCAATTGGTTTATCTGTGTATCGTAAATGCACGTTCAGTGTATATATATTTGAACGATTTAAGCATTCACTTGAATAGTTAATTTGAGTTAGTCTAGCAGGATAGACGTGCAATTCACGCTGTGACTGCAGCTCTTCGGATATCGAGTAAAATGAATCAAGTCCGTGTCCTTTCCGCCATATCTGCACGTCCACGTCCACGTCCACATCCATGTCCCAGTGTCCCAGTGTCCACGTCTCCGCGTCAGCTGTCAGTTTTCTTTTGTATTCAGCAGCTGTTGCTGCTGCTGCTGTTGGTGCTGCTGCTGCTGCTGTTGGTCTCCTCTTCTCTCGGCTGGAAAATTTTTTAATATAACACGCACAAAGCGACGCCAACGAGCTCTGACACCCGCGCACACTAACTAGCCTGGCCGTAAGCTCCAGAACCCAGCCCCCCGTCTCCCCAGCTGCACAGAGCCGCGTATTGCAATTTTTTTTCGCCTTGCATTTGATTAACCTACTCTGGAATGATGGGCGTGGCAATGTTGTTGTTGCCCTGCTGCATTTTCTCCTCCGACAATTTTAATACGAAGTCGGACGCGAGTCAAGAATGGACAAGCAACGGGAGGAGGGAGTGCAGCGGGGGATGTTGCTATAAGAGGAAGAAATGCATAAATACATAAAAAATTGGCCAGCTTACAAGCCGGTTTACATATGCAATGAGGGTAAGGGATGTCTGTGCGAGGGTGTGTGTGTGCGTGCGTCGAGGGGTGTGTGTGTGTGCGTGTGTACGTGTGTGGGGGTGTGTATTTGAAGGCGAGTGTTTACATTGTTGCAGCAAAGATTTTCCCCAACACGTGTTTGCCTTCGCTCACATCCGTTTCCTGTTGGTTTTCCGTGCGAGCCATCTGCAAAGTTTTGACTTTAAGTTACCTACGTGACGGACCGGAAAGACTTTCAGACACATATTAAATAAAATCAAAACTTAAATAACTGTAGCGTGCGCATCTGTCGCAGCATGAACAGGAACTACAAGTTTATCAAAAAAAAATGTATATATATAGATATATTTATATATGTATATATATATACAGATAAAGGAATCTTTAAGATGTAACAAATATTTGGAGCTATTTCTGAAACCCTTCAAAATTCGTTTTTAAAAGTATAAAAAGCACAGAGGAAGACAATATCGAACCTTAAAATGCAAAGTTATATAAAGAAGATATATATTTATATATATATATATATAAAAGGAGATTCAGTTAGATCTATAAGATTTATATATATATTTATATAACTCTCTAACTCTATATATATAAATCTTATAGATCTAACTGATTCTCCTTTTTGAGAGGCCAATTGAGATTATTTGTGAACATATTGAATCTATATCTACAACCGAGTCCGTCTGTGCGTCAATCCGTTTGTCTGTCTGTCTGTCTGCTTCTATGCGAACAAGTCTCTTTACACACTTTTCATAGCTTGTCAAAAGATATTATCATTGAAATCAGCATTTGCGTACTTCACTATGCACACAGATCTGCAAAAGGGAAATGTCTAGAAGGGTATTCAAATTTCGGCATTCTAATCATTAGAGATGTTCGATTTGTTTTAATTGGGTATATATAGCTTGTAAAGACTTGCCCAAACGCCTATGATGTAAGCTTTGTGGAAAGTTTAAGAAAAATGTGCTGAAATAAGGAAAATATATCTATCAATACTATATAATAACAATATTTAATAGCTTTTATATACACGTTTTCATATTCCCAACATCAACTATTCTTTTCTCCTTAAGTAAACCGAAACTTTTTGCTTTTGGCTATTCCACGAGAAGAGTATCTGGCAGTCGGATAGTTCTCGTTCTGACATGTTTAAACAATAAAATTTATTTTCAAAATACCAAAACCGAAATGAACAACAGCTCCAACTGATTTCAGAGCTACCAAAATTATTGGCGGCTTTTAATTGTTGCTCGAATTGCGATCGTCGCCATTTAAGCGAAATATTTTGCAATGCCTGAAACTATGCTATGAAAATGTTATGAGTGTGTGTGTGTGTATGTGTGTGTGCGTGGTAGTCATGCATTTGCTGGGCTTAATGCTTATAACAGAATCGAGTGCATATTGCCTAATTAGCGGACAGCATCGCCCGAATCCAAAATGCCATGCAAGCCGCACAAAGAGCATAAAACGCATATTTGCAGCGCACGCACACGAGGCCGACGGCACAGGGCAGTCGCATGTGTGTGTGTGTGTAGTTGTGTGTGTGTGTGTGTGTGTGTGTGTGTGCGAGTGTGTGTATGTATTGTGTGTGTATATTGTGTGTGTGTGTGTGTGTGTGCGAGTGTGTGTGTGTGTGTGACAGTGGCTTGCTGAGGAATTCGCGGAGGGCTGGTTTTTAAACTAATCTTTTTATCTACTTCTTTTTTTGTTCTTTGTTATTTTAATATATTAATTATTATTAATTTTAAATAAAATTTATTTAAGTCCAACTTTACCTTAGAGTATCGAATCGAAAACTCAATTCTTAAGATTGACTTTAAATTTTTGAACGTGAATATTTACTTTGAGCAAGTAAATTAGTTTGTGGATTGTGAAGCTTAGAAGAAATTTTAATAAATTGTAATTTATTTGTAGTAGAAGGCCTTTGGAACGGATATTCAGGGGAAAGGATAATCAGGATGTAAATATATACATATATTTATTAAAAGACTTGGAAGTGGACGTCCAAGCATAAGACTTGTATGAATTGGCGTACATAAGAAAGGATATGCAGGATACATTTATATTTATTTAATTGGCAAACTTTTCTAAAGAAACGAAATATATATTTTTGGATGGAAGTCAGGGAGAAGGACGACTCAGGATATAAACATATTTACTTTAAGCAGAAGGCTCTGAGAAATGAGAGTCCTGAACAAGGGATATTATGCTATATTTTCCTTTACCAGAAGACGACTCTTAAAAACGGGTATCCAAGGCAAAGGATACCCAGTATTCATGCATTTTATCTTGTAAATATATGCAATTATTTGAATTCGAATTGAATTTATATTAGAAATCAAATATAAAAATATAATATATATAATATAAGTTGTGTTCCTCATACGTTTATTAAGCTTTTAGTATATTATATTAAAAACTACCTAAATAGACTATAGACCAGCTTATACTCTTTTGGTAAATAAAAGGGCTCTTAGCTGCCTCAATACCAACCCCCCCTGTGGACGCCTCTGGTGTGCGCATATTTCAGCTTGGTTATTGAATGGCCGGCCACAAGCGAGGGTCGTTCAGTGGATGCACCAAATTTCATGTTGGTTTTATGGCGTAAGTGCGTAAGTGTGTGCGTGTGTGTGTGCGAGTGTGTGCGAGTGTGTGCGAGTGTGTGTGAGTGTGTGTGAGTGTGTGCGAGTGTGTGTGAGTGTGTGCGAGTGTGTGTGAGTGTGTGTGAGTGTGTGTGAGTGTGTGAGTGTGAGTGTGTATGTGTGTATGTGTGTATGAGTGTGGGCGTGTGTGTCCGAGTGTGCTGCTTTGGGCGCTGCATTGTGTGTGGTGTGTGCGTGCGTGTGTGCGTGTGTGTGTGGCTAGCAATATGGCCAAACGTAAACTAGCGCTATTTGTTAGTTTTAGTTAAAGCCTCTTCGACTTTTCATTAGCCATGTTTACAGTGCGACACAGAATTAAATGTCGCAACTGACAATCAATGCAAGTGAAATTCTTATGATTTCTAATGTGATGAGATATAATATTAATAAGGCATATCAAGCGACTGCTAGATATTGAATATATTTAGTCTTTCGTCTAATTAAAATATATATTAGGCATGACAATGTAATGTTAACTATGAACCGATTCGGCTGACATCGACATATTTACTGTTAATGTTCGCAGCAAGGATTCAGACAAATTCATCTGGAAGAAGATCACATAAGATGTTGAATGGAAGTATATTGTTAAACTAAAAAATAGATATGTACGCCTATATGTCGAAGTACGCAAAATTCGTGAACAGAAAAGAAGAATGAATGAATGAATAGAGAAACCTTCAAGGGATTACCACTCGTCATCCGCAATGGGCGGTACCAGGTTGAGAAGCTCGTTCTCCAAGAAAATCCTCTCCCAGCGGCGCTTGGGTATGTCTGGTGGAAAACGTGCCGGCTTGGCAACAAACTTGAGCTCGGCATTATCCAGCAGTTGGCGGCTCAGCCATAGGAAAGGCAGCTCACAGTTGAGCGTCTTCTTAACAGATATATCAAAATACTCAAACTTTCCGCCGCTCTCCAAGAACAGCTGATATGACTTGGAGGAGCGCGTGCCCAGATCCATCTTGTTGCCGCAGAGCGCAATTGGAATGTCGCCGAAGTGCGCCCGCAGCTCGGTCTGATAGTTGGGCACACGGATAAATGATTTACTGACATTCGCCTCGGCCATTATAATCGCACACTGGACATTCAGGAAGTACAAATCTTTCAGTTGCACCGCGCTCCAGACCCTGAACTGAATATCGCCCATGGTCGTATGGAATTCGAGCCGAGAATTGTTATAGAGTAAACTGGGCCGATATTTCTGGACAAATTCGCCCGTCTGGTGGCGCAATGTGAAACTCGTCTTTCCGGTTCCTCGTTCGCCGATCAGGGCGCAATAAAAGAAGGGTACATCGGCAGCCATATTATTCAGAGACTATATAAATATAAAATAGTATATGTTTGAAGACTGACTTGAAAATGTGTAAAGTGCCTACGATAGTTAGTTAGTTACAACAGCATACTGTATATTCAATCACATATTCAAAGCTATTTTGATTGACCGCAAATGTGGAACTGCGCTTTGTCTCTGCTCTAAAAAAAATACAACTACAAAACTGCGATTAATATTTAGTGGCAAAATATTATTGCATGACTTGATTATAGAAAAACAAACGCAATGCGGTCTGTTGTGGTTTTTGTTCATTTAAAACATATATAATACAACATTTTGTTTGAGCTCAACAGAAAAATAAAAACACAGCTATATTTCAATCAAAACAAATGCTGAAAAAACATCGGTATTTAATTGCATAAGAGCTATTCCATGCTATGCCCCAAAAGCATGGCGATGGTTATTGTCATTGCTTTAACTCTATTTTATTTTTTTTGTTATATTGCAACAGGCTGCACGCCGAATACTGTCAGCCATAATGAAGCACGCTCGAGTGGACGCACAGAGAATGCAATCAAGGCCCAAACCCAGCTCGGAATTGCAGTCGAAAAGTAAACAGGACAGCGGAGCAGAGTCTAAGTTAACAGCGGGCAAAAGACACAGGGAAGTCCTTTCTTACCAAAGGAGCCGACGCGGCAAATGGAGTCAATTTGCATGAAACTTCGTGGGAAATGATGAAGTTGCAAATTATTAAACAAACGCGACTTTTACTTATTTTGTAGTTTATTTCTTTTAATATTCTTACGTACAGTATTGAATTTCTTGCTGCATGCTTTCAGGCGCGTGCCGTTAAATGCCCCGGCCGCACTTATTGGCCACACATATGATATTGAATCGAAGTACCGTTACGCTTAACACTCTCACTAACACACAAAGACGAGATAAAAAGACACGAGCGCGTTGTCGTTGTCGTCGTTGCAATGCTGCTTAGCGAATTGCCGCGCGGCGCGTCCGTCAACGTTGCGCACTAAAATCATACTAAACTAATTTACTTAGCAGCACGCACTGATTACACCAAGTGGCCAGACGCTGCGCTTCGTTGCTTCTCGTTTAATGGCCATCGGCTTTGCCGAACCAGAGAGTCGCGAAGTTCGTGCCGTTTTGAAGTGAACAACGAAGTTGCCGACTAACACAGCAACGAAGTTGCTCGAGTTGTGCCTGTGTGTGTGTATGTGTGCAGGCATTGCAAGAGAGCACAGCGTACGCTTAAGAGTTACACTTGCACAGAGCGCGGCCATGTTAAACTTAACAGCGCGCTGTTAACCAGCTGCTTTTGCGGTCTTGTAAACAACGCAGCGGCCCGCTGAATGCATAATTTGAGGTTTACCAATTGAAAATTTATTGTTTTACTTTGGTTTTATTCGTGGCCTTAATCATTTGGTTTTTAGACAAATAACGCAAATAATTAGCTGGTCAAAAATTCAATAATTGCTTTGTTATGACAATAAATGTTGATTCAAAGTTAGAAATCGATAAAGAGCTTAATAATGCATTTAATTATTTTCCTATGCTAGGATGTGTGGAAGGTATTTGGTAAAATAGTTCACACTTCCTTTGTAACCTAATAAGGGTCATCAAATATTATATATATATATATATTAAAATAAGTTTTGTCTGAGATTTTTACTGATTTACTGACCAAATTCATTCCAATATATTGACAGAATCTGTAGAAAAATCGGTTGAAAATAAACGTTATATATAAATTTCGTCTTTCTGTTCTTCCTTTCAGTCAATTATTATCTCAATCTAATATTATTATAATTGACAATTTATATTATAGTTCTTAACGAGGTAACTTGTATTGATCTAATGTAAAAGCTTTACAAATTTACACTTAAATTAAATTTCTCCATTTATCGAAATAATTGAGTCCATCTACCCAGCTGGCTAACTAAACATTCCTTCACAAGGCAAAGCCATTCAATCATTTAAAATGCAGCAACACACAACCACACGCACACTAACCACACACACACACACACACACATACACGCATACACACAGACAAACACAGCCAAACACAGAGAGGGCGGACGCCATCGATGCAAAAATCAAGCATTATTTATGCAAATTACAAACCATTATTATTAGAGCCAATGACCAACAACAACAACAACAGCAACAACAAGAAAAGCAAAAGCAACAGTAATAACAACAACAACAACAACAGCAGCAACACCAACAACGTAAACAGAGCCAAGTCGGCAGCTGAACAGAAACCCAACCATATCCGTCATAGTCATAAGGACGGCGCGTTTGGGGAACCAATTTGGCAGCCGGCACAAATAAATTTCCGCTTAATGTAGGTCAGTGATGTGTTTTGCGCGCACATTTCGCTCTCTTCGCGTTGTCGCTCTTTAATCGGTTCTCTTAAGCCGCCGCAAGGCGTGCGAATAAAGCGTATAAGGTTAGCTGTTGAAGTCTTTTATTTTGTTTTTGGTTTTTTGACAGTTACTTCACAACTGTCGAACAGTTGTTGCAGCCTTAGCAGTTCCCAGCGGACGCTTGCATAATATGAAAGCTGTTATGTTGGTAATTGCTGCATTTCGGGATAGTCGACCCAAAGGAAGGGAGGGAGAGTGAGAGGGAGAGGGATAGGGAGAGGGAGAGTGATAGCGCGAGTTTCACTTTGCAGCTATCTATTTTTGTTGTTATTTATGCAGTTAACTTCAGATCATTTCTTGAATTTAGAGAAACATAAAGCGAGAAGAATGCATTTTACTAAATACTAAAATTGATCAAGTACTTGAAAGTTGCCTAAATTGATTTAAATAAGCCGTGAAATGCCCGAAGCTTACAGTTAAACATATGTGGAATTTTGTTTCCCTTTTTGGTTTTGTAGTTATAGCCTTTGGAACGCCTGCGGCCATATAAATAAAACTGCAAATGCAAACGAAACCAAAAACCGAAACCGAAACCGAAACTGAAACTGAAACTGAGCTAACCCAAACACACTCGAATACATTTTGAGTATTTTTGTAAACACACAAACACACACAGACATAGAGCCACCGCCGCCCCCTTTCGCCACCCACAGCTGCAGCTCAAGTTGGAATATTTATGTACAAACTCACTTAAGCAAGAATGTTTATGCGTTTTGTACGTGTTGGTTGCTGTCGCTCATGTGGCTCCCCCACACCCCCTTCCCTTCCCTCGTCCATCTATTCAACCGCACGCCCTCTCATGTTGCTTACCCAGCCACCTTCTGCATTCATTTTGTCATTTTCTTCTCTTTTTTTCTCGCTCTCGCTCTCCCTTCTTCGTTTTTTTTTGATATTTTGAATGGTGTTCTTCTCGGGCACACGCACGACAAAGTGTAATGAAATTTTTCGGGTGCTAATGACTTAAATGCAAAGGAATTTATGCAAATGGGCTTTGGCTAATTGCAGCGACATTTGATTAAAAGTAAAAAGCTTACACAATAAATTGTCAGCCAAATGCAAGCGGGCTGCGCGGGTTACGGACTTGGCATTAATCGGGTTACGGACTTGGCTTTATTCGGGGCTGCGGGTTACGGACTTGGGATTAATCGGGGCTGCTAAGCAAATCGGTTCCGTTCCAAAGCGGAATCCCGTAAACTGAAATAAAGCGCAATCTAAGACTAATATAAACCCTACTCTCCCGCATTTCCTATTATTATTTAAACTATGAAAATCAGCCAATTTCTGTAACTAATACTTGTTAATTTATGATAACTACAACTCTGGGACAATTATTTTCTACAAACTATTTTGGATATTCCATACGAGCATAAAAGAAGGGTTACAATCCTTAAAGGCAAGGCATTGGCTTGGGCTTTCAATAGTGTAATTGTACTTAAATGGTCGAATCCCACTAACAACAATTACGAATATTACATAATATAATTGAATAGGTTTATAATAATACATGAACTAATATGTTAAAGTATTACCTGATGATTTCTATGTAATTCTTTCCATTTCACTAAAACCTTAGTTGACTTTCCAGTTTGCGCAGTTGAAATAATTTCTTACCATTCGGGAAATTATTACATTATTTCCCTTTCTCGTTTTTTGTCTTTACAGTTACTCGAGTCAGTTGTCATCTTCCGTCGCGAACGCGGTGTCCAATTATCTCGTACCTTAAGCATCCGTCGCGTTAGATCTATTTACATATAATTAGCGCTTAACTGAAATACCGCAGAGGAGGCGACGTTTCGTTCAGTTTCCTTTGGTGCTATTTGCTCAACGCACGGGGCTGCAATTTTTGTGGAATTCTCTTCCACTTGCGCGACTCTCACGACTTGCACAACTTTGACAATGAAGTTGCAACGATGACGATGCGAAACGGCGCGGCAAAAGAAAAGAAAAAAGGCAAAGAAATGTTGAAAAAAAAAAACACGAAGAAGAAAAATGAGTTGTATAAAAGTATCATTGGCATGCACAAAGTTGGTCCGAGAGGGGCAGGTTTCAGTTGCCGTCGAGGCGCCAACTTAATAAGGCAACCAAAATGCCCAGCGGGTGACGAAATAGAGAGCGAGAGGAGGCGAGCGAGAGAGAGAGAGAGAGAGAGAGAGAGAGAGAGAGGGTGAGTGTCAGGTAGCAGGCAAAGACAAGAAGTAGATGATATTCTCTGCATGCTTTAAGATACACTGCGGACATGCCAGAGAAATTGCTTAGAAATTTTAAAGGAAACTGAAACTGAATATCAAAAAATATTTATAGGTAAATGTAAGGTAAACAGCGGGGCGCTGTTGGGGCGTTCTTATCATTTGTTCATACTGTAAGAAATATTTATAAATAAACTATTATAAGGCTAAAATTTAAGTTGAGTTTCCGTTTCATTTATGAACCATGAGATACCCCACTGTAAGGTCAATCGGGTTAACCCTAAAGCAGGAGAAATATACAAGAAACCTGGGCTAAGCCTTTTGATAAGCCCTTTACCTTCGCCAGTCACATTAAAGGGACTGTCTTGCTCTGCCGGAATAGACAGGGCAAGCTGATATGGCTCCTTATTCATCCAATCGGAATGCAATCCCTCCAAGGAACGACTCGGATATGCAGCTAAGTTTACAGAGAGTTTACAACAGAGACTTGAAGATCCCCTAGGGACAAGACCAAATCCAAGCCTACAGCGGATATACAAGGATATACAAGACACGCGCTAGTAACCATCAAGGAACCCATCCCAACAGGACGCCAAGGAGGCAAACATTAAGATACTATATCATCCATTGCTGATAGGATTTTGCATATATAAGAGGAGCGTAGTTAAAGTTTTATAGACCAGTTTGGTCGAGACAAACATATCTTGATAAACAGGAAAGGTTTCAGTACATAAGCCGACTTTACTCTATCTTATGGCAGTTATATGATTTACTAGCTCTTACAGTTTGTGCTGTGCGTTGATCACCAATCAGTCAGTCAATAAGTCAGTCAGTCAATAAGTCAGTCAGTCAACAAGTCAGTCAGTCAATCAGTCAATAAGTCAATCAGTCAGTCATGACAAATAGTTTTATATATAGAGATTGATTAGATTCGTGCGGTTCCGACATATGAACTGCCTGCTACAGGAAGACGAACCTATGGAAAGTTGCCAGATGATAACCTTTAAAGATCACATAGAAACAGGCAGACGAACAGTCGGAAATCTAGAATCTCCTTCTATGCTTTACACATCTTATGGCAAAATTGTAATACCCTCTACATATTCTTACACAATCTCTTTGCTTAACTTTGATTCCTAAAAAGTATTCCCCAATTGAATGCAGCTCATTTGCCTGTATTTCATACAGCTTCAACTGTCAATTGAAATGAAATTCAATATTTTCAGAAATTTCTCGTCGCATATATATCCATGCGATGCAACTATCTGACGACTCTCTGATAGACGAGACGCAATCATGTTGGGCAAACACTTCTGAGCTGCTGTTTGACTTTGTGGGGCATTTATTAACCAGTTGGCTTGTCAGGCATTTCCATTAGCCTGGTTTTAGGGGCAAAGTGCGCTGGCCAATGGAATGTGCGCAATTTTGATTAAGCAAGCCAGGTGGTGGCGGCATTAGCTGCCACACGTTTGGCTGTGGGGCACGTTGCGTGGAAATGCAGTCAAACTAATTATAACAGCCAGTGTGCCGACCAGGGCTAAGCTGTGTATCTGCGCTTCGGGCGGCAGTCAAAAGTCAGAGCCGTGAAATTGTGCAAATTGATGGTGCCGCATGTGGCAAGCAGCGTGTGGCAAGTCGATTTCGCACGCATGAAAGTGTGCAAAGAGAAGCTCCCAAATTTTATGAATTGCATGTGTAAACAATTATTCGAATGATTTCTGTTTCTAGTTAAATAAACCAACAACTATTGCAATTTTATTCGAACTACATTTAAATTACAAAATTAATTAATTAACTGAACCGAAAAGCAAACAAAACAATTGGCAAACATTTCAAGCACCTTTGCTTTGATTGCTAAGCCGCAAATGTGTACAAAAATTGACGAACTAATTAAATTTCACACAACAGTGCCTCAAATTTGTATGCACTCGAAAATATTTTTCACACATTGCAAATGTTCGAAAGTTTTGACTGTTGCAACGAAATAAATGCACGCCCAGGCAAATATTTGCCTAACGTTATTTTGTGTCCACATATAAATAAATATTTGCTGTGATATTTAGTTTATTGTTTTATATTTTAACACGTTGAGTGCCATTTAGTGCATTAATCCGCGAAGCGCAATAATCCCATAGATATGCCAATAAATCTCGTACCGAGCAAATAGAGTTAGTTTCGCATTGAAAGCGATTTGCGTGGAGCTTAAATATGAGCTCGAGTGGCAAATAAATGTGGCACATAACCAACGCAGCTGCATATATGTATATATAAATGTATATGTATGTATATCAGGGCATAATCAAGGGATAATATAATTAAGCGCTTAGATTTGTGCACTTTAAATACTTATTATTGGCCAAAGTGCATGCTATTTGCAGAAAATATCAACTTTTCAATAGAGTAAGAGTGGGAAAACTTTTTGGTTTCATTCAAGAGCTTGTTTGAGTAAGAATTCTGAGCTATCTGGTAGAAAGTCGCTGGCTCTAATTTGTTATTGTATCTATTATCTTTTACTGGCTGATCGGCAGGCAGTACAAATTGAAGCCTGCCTGGACTTACGGCAACCATCTTTGGGGTATCACCAGCAAGTGCAAGCTGAGCATTATCAAGCGTTTTCAAAGTAAAACTCTGCGTAACTTATCTAATGCGCATACCAATCATGAACATAAGGTAATTCACAGTCAGCTAAAAGAGTTTGTTGCCAAGCTGAGTGATCGCCAGACTAGGCAACCAGCCAAATAATCTTGCCATCAGCCTAATAGATAACAGCTCAACAACAAGACGGCTCAAACCCGCTTGACCTCCCCCCAAAGAGTCCAACTCCACACATTCCTCTTCTCCCCACTTAGATATTCAATTTTAATATAATTTGAATAGTTTTCTACTGCATCTAAGTGTCTTTTAAGTTCCCATCTCTTGTGCTTAGGCCATATTCTTCATATGCTCCAAACTTTTTCAAAACCCAGTTAACTGAAAACTAACGCCCGAAAATTTGTCCCTGCAAGCCACATCTGAGAACGTCCCTTCAGCAAACGTATTTCTTGTCATTTCTGTTGGTTTGTGCATTTATTTTATGATTAAGGAAGCCAGTTTTGTGGAGGCCATAAAGCCGTGCGCGCTCAGACATGTATGTGCTGCGATTTGGCACGATTTGCCGGGTGCTAAATGAAAATTAATTGCAATTACATTTGAAGACTTTGTTTTATTTCGAGTTGGCCATAAAAATAAAATGCCGCAAATGTAGGGCGCTCGACACGTGCCCGCCATCAAGCAATCAATCCATCAATCAATCAATCAAACAATCAATCAAGCCATTTCTATTGCCACGTTATGAGCGAGCCAACATTTCAGGTGAATTCAATCAAAAGCGCCACAAAACGCACATGCGAAATGTTTTTTTTCTATTAAATACATTTATATATATATTTCAATTAAACGCAGCTGTGTGATTTGTTGCAACATTTTGAGGCAAGCAAAAATTGTGTGGCACAAAAAGCAACAAATTGCTGGCGATGCATTTTCAACTGAAACCAATTAAATTGCAACACTTTTTTTGGGTTCAATATGGTTATTATTGTTATTATTATGTCTTTTTTTGTGAAGTTCTCTTCAATACACACACACACACACTCACACACACACACAGACAGGCACACACTCACACAGTCACACACACACGCACACACACTCGCACACACACTCACAGACAGTCACACGAGTTGAGAAACATGTGAAAAACGCCCGTCTACAAGCAAAACGTGCTGTCAATAAAAGATTTGCATCGTGCAAAATTTTGTTGTAACATTTTGTAAGCATTTGCCGAACGTGATTTGAGTTAGTTATTGAGCATAAATCCAGCTACGATTGGCCGCGTTTGCAATAGGTAAATGCCAAAGGCTTCTACCGATTTGTAGTCCTTGCTCGCAACATGTTTGCTGTCCTCTGCACATTTTGCTGCAACCGAGTTCCTTGCACCCCCTGCAAGCCCAGCAAACCCTGCATCCCTTGCAAGGCCTGCTCTTACATTTGCAACCTACGCTCGGTGCTTGTCATGGGGCAAATCTGGTGCATTTCTTGAAAGAATATACTTTATATGTAATAAACATGTTTGCAGGCAATGTGCAGAGGCAATTCTTAAAGATATATTCATCCATTTGACCGTGATTTTGAATCCATAATGCATCTCCGACCCCATAAAGTATATATATTCATGATCAGCATCAATAGCCGAGTCGATCAAGCAATGTCCGTCTGTCCGTCTGCCTGTCTGTCCATCCGGGTTCTGGGTATTCCCTAGTCGGGAGCTCCCGACTAGAACATCTTACTTGTTTCTTATTTCAAATGTGTTTTTAAAGTCTTCGCAAATGCTCGAGTGTTGCATTTAGCAAAAACTGCAGCTGGCTCAGAGAATAATATTTCATTATTTTTGACTTTTACTTAAAGTTGTTTTCATTTTATTTAAAAACTAAAATTCTCTCTTAAACTTTTGTTGAACTTTAAAAAAATATGTTGTTCTTACAAGGATTTGATCCCGAAACTATGGAAAAAAGTCTGCCTGCTGCCAATATTGTGTTATTTTTGCTCAGAGAATAACTTTATTAGTTTTGTACAATTTAATCTAAGATTTGTTGAAAAACTTTTGTTTTAAGTTTAAGAGAGATATCTTATATAAAAGACCTTTAAGCCCTTAAACTTTCCTAACTTCTTTTTCGATGGTTCGGTCCCGCAGCTTCGCAAAAATGAAAATGTTGCAGGTCAGTTTGAACTGCTGACTTTTCGTTTGTTAGTTCAACGCGCAAACAGTTGAGCCACGCATGCAAATAACAAAATCAGCTTACGAATTGTTTAAGCCCTATTAACCTTTGATTTGCCCACATATCGGTAAGTTGTGCTTTATGAACTTTGCAGCTCTTTTGGACTTTAATTTAGCTTTTGCCATAACGCACTTTGCCCTTTGGCCACGCTGAAGGGCAAATCGTCTGCATCCGCTGCAGCTGCCAATTTACTGAGGCACATTGATTGAAGTCTCGACATTTGCAATTGCTGTGCACTTTATTTACTCTAGGCAACGCCGCACCCTTCACCCCTCTCCCCTCACCCATGACCCCGTCGGGTCGGTCATCATCAATGTTAATTACCCAGTCGATGCCTTTAAATTGCGTTTAAAATTGTTGGCCCGATTCAGAAATTTACTGCAATTGCATCAACACCCACAAATTTGTATTTTTTCATGATTTTAATATCTTCTTTTATTCATTTATATTTTTGTTTCTTTTTTTTCAGTTTAAATATCTTCTTTTATTCATTTATTACGTCTGCTGACAAATTGAATTTTCATGCAACGAGAAAAAAAACAGTAGAGAATAATTTTTGGCATCGGCTTTCGAGCATTTGACCCGACGCGATCTATCAAATGGCTGGCGCAGCTCTTTTCCGGAATTGCCTGCCTTCAATTAGCTGCACAAAGTTCAAGTTTCAGTTTCAATTTATGCATTTTCATATTGCTTCAGAGTGAAAAAAAAAAAAACAAATATTATTCATAATCGCCGAAATGGCTTCCGCCAAGCGCCAACTGCTTGGCCAGCAGCCAATGCCAATGGATTATGGCCTCTAAAGGGCGCATAAAAAAGAACGGACTACGGACTTAAATAGACCGAGTTGATGGACTTGTTGCCCCGCACACAGAGGCGACTTTATGCAGCGCTTGATATTCTTATGAACAACATTTATTGTAAATATGCTAATACTAGACAGTTTCGCATATGAAAAAGATGATTAACATGAAGCCAAGAGAGTGCGTCGAACTAGCAAGTGAGAAGTCGCCGGTACAACTTCAAGACTCAATGATAAATAGATGAAAAATGTTACTAAACAGTCTCTAATATAAAAACAGTTATGAAAATAAAGCCAAGAGAGTGCATAACTTCGATGTTTTTAAGCCGAACCAGCAAGCGGTAAGTTACAGGTTCAACTTGAGCAGCAGTTATGAAATCTCAGTGGGGAGAGTTATAAGATACTAGAAAGTTTCATATATGCTAAAATTATTACAAAGAAGTAAAGAGAGTGAAGAGTTGCTTTGGGCTGTGCGCGTCGGACCAGCCAGCGAGAAGTCGCCGGTTCAACCCAAACAAATATAGTTGCTGTATCAATGGACAACTCGAAGCAGTTGGCAGATAAAACATTTATAATACAGTAATAACAATTATGTACAGTGTTGACTGAGTGCGGCCACAAAGACAATGCATAGACAAAGAAAAAGGCGGAGCCAAGAATGAATCCAATTGTTGCAATTATGTCAGCCGACAGCTCGACTTGTACGCACATAAGGCGACTCCTTTTGGGAGCCACGTTGCATATGTGGCATGTGAGATGCAGGCAGCCAGGCTGGCAGGCAGGCAGGCAGGCAGGCAGGCAGTCAGACAAATAGACATGCAGCTCTTGCAATTATGCCAGGGCACAAGGACCTATATCCTGGCCAGGACCAGGACAAGCCCAACCAGAGCAGAGCAGAGCAGAGCCAAGTCAGGGGAAGCCAAGCCGTGTCGAGCCGAGTTAATGTTGTCGTTGTCTGCCAGTTGTTTCTTTTGTCTCAGTCCACAGCGCGCTCTGCACATTTCTTGTTTATTGTGCCCGAGCATAACTTGTACATTTGCGTATTATAATTTGCATAAATTTCCCAGCTGGAGTTGCGGTCGAAGGGTATGCCAGGGTAGGAGCGGCCAGGGTGCTGAGTGAGTGTGGCAAGGTTAAGAGTGGCTGCACAAAACAATTTAATAACGAGCAGATACAAGTGACAAAATGAATTATGCTGTTATTCGAGCCGTGCCACACAAACATACGAGTGTGAATGGCGCCCAAAGGGGTTTGCCAAAGGGGGAGATGTGGCATTCAAGACGAGTGCATGCAAAAGGAAAGGGTAACAGACATGTGCGCTTGTGGCTCTCACGTCAAGCACGAGACGCCGAACCAAGCTCCAAGTTCTAATACTAAGAAACGTAACTGAGCTTCGTTTATTATTCAAGTTTAAACTAAAGCCAAGTTGGAATGCACAAATCGCATCGGTTCGAACTGCAAATCGAAACACCTGCAATATCTTGGTGTTGAAATTCCCTCATTCATTACATGAAACCCAATAAAATAGTATATAGAAAAGTATTTGGAATTAAATATAGAATAAAATGCATTTCTATTATTTATCTATTAGTTAAAGCAAATCTTAACTTCGCAGCAAGGAAATATAATTCCTTTTGAAGTATTATCTTAATTGATATATTTTATTATTAATAATGAATTGAAATTGTATTATAAAGAACAAAAATGTCAAATTTTTACTAGATTTGAACCAGCGATCATTCATTTGGCAGTTCAACGCTCACACATCCAACTGAGGCTGGCCATTAAATTTGTGACATTAACAGAAGCACACATAACGTATACGCCCCATGGCACCGATGATGTTGTCATTGTTCAAAATTGAAAAGAGAAATGTTGCTGTGAGCACAGCAATGACAAGTTGTTGTGATTTAATGTACATATCAGTATTTGTGCGTTTATATTGCTTTTTACAGGGACAACACACACACACCCACACACACCCACACACACACACACCCACACGCACACCCATGCCGGTTGGCTGCCCTTTTCTCGGCTGTGGCGTGGCTGTTATATCAGCATCGATTATGCTTTGGCCTGTGTGGAGGGCAGCCAGGCGGACAATTTGTTAGACGCCACAATGAACATTGATGCGATTGATTGAAAGTCAGCTGAAGAGATTAAATGCCATTGGTCTATATTGTTAGCAAGCGCTTTCCACAGCGGCACAGTGCAGCAGTTCTCCCTCCGCCCAGCCCGCACCCGCCTCTATTTCTATGTCAACAAGTTGAGGGCAAACAATTTAAATTACAAAGCAAACTCAATAAAAATGTAAAAACTTTTGCCGTAGAAGCCTTCTGCTAAAGCTGATTTGTTTAGTTTGGCCCTTGACATGCATAAGATATGGCATTATAGAAAAGTTGCCGCATTCCCCACACCAAAACAGGAAGCGAAAGTTTTTCTGCTTGCCCAGTTTTTGTTTATAAGCATAAAACAAATCGTTAACACCAACAACAGGGCGATGGCCAGAGACTGTGGCTGCTGCTTGGACATTGCTTATTTATAAGCCTGTAAACAGATTTTATGAGCCTGCACAAACAACGCAAGACACAAAAACAGATAAAAAAAAAAACACAAAAGAAAAATAAATAAAACTTTTCGCCGGCGCGTCCTTATCGATATGCCATTTTTCGCACATTTTCCACTTTTCAATTTATTAAAATGACCGTCAGAAAGCGTTTGGCGTAAAGTTTGCGCTTAACCTAAAACACTTTTTGGACACTCGTCGAGTGGGTTACTGAAAAAAAACTTTACCGAAAGGGCCAACAAAACTTTTCGAAGCGTGTGTATTGACTTTGCCTCCAACTGTCTGTGACGCTGTGTGCGTGTGCGTGTGTGTGTGTGTGTTTTAGATTGCATCTGAAAGTTAGAACTTGTTTTTTATTTGTGTACACAAACAAACACACACACACACACGCGGACACAATCAGAGAGAGCTTAATTTTGATTGGACAAAGTTTGATCCACTTGAGATCCTCCGGCTCATATTTTATGCGCGCGTACCACACGTCGTATGCGCATTGTCTCAACTATAAGCGCAGGCATTTGCCGTGAAGTACAGTAAAAACTGACTTAAGCGAAAAGCGAGCCTCGCGATAATAAAGATAAAGAACATTTGCAATCAATAGTTAAGATCTTAAAATGTGTTCGTTTATAAGGTGATTAAGGTAAGTTTTCACAAAGAAAAGCAAAATATTTAGTATAATCAAGTTTATTTACCTTATATCATAAATAATAAACAATAAATTAACTTAGTTTAGTAATATTAATGATAGTTAATAGACTGTGCGAGTTCGTTTAAAAATTGTTAAAAGAGCTTTCACTGTATAAGCACGAATCGCAGCGACTACACGAGCACGTGAGCCCAAAACAACACAATCTAAATACCGGAAATGCCCTTTATAATGCGCTTCCGGCTTATATGAGTCGGCCAGACAGTAGCGCAGGCAGCGGTGTGTGTGTGTTAGTGTGTGTATGCGTGTGTGCGTCCGTGTAGGTGTGCGCTCTCTGGTGTGTTTAAAACCTGGCGGCAAATGCTAAAAAGCAAACCACAGCAAGCCCAGCCGAGGCCGAGGGCTAATCAAAAAGTGCAGCCAGCTGCAAAAAGCATCGCGGCGTCGGGCCACGATGTGGGCTTAAAAGGTGCCACACTGTTGGCTTCTGAATTGAGGGCTCACTGTGGTTGTTGCGTTTTCGGTTATGGCCCTGCACCAAGCCGCAGCAAACAGCCGCGCTGTGGCTTGTAGCTGTGTGTGGGGTAAAGCTCGCCCAGCCGAAAAAACAGTTGCATGACCAAAAATTGTTTGCATGCCGCCCAGAGGCCAACAAAGGAGAAAGAAATAAATGATATGCCAAGTAGTGAGCATTTTGTCAGATACTTTGTAGACTCCGCAACGGCTTATAAGATTTAATTACAATTTTTGCTACTAAACATTCGTGTAGATATACTTAAGATTGAGTATCAAATGACAAACAACCAAGAGCTTTAAATGTTTTCTAGTAAATAGAGGCTGGTTAGCGAATTATTGCAATTTGATTGCCTTTAACAAACATATTTGAAATTTTCGACTGGATTTGAACCAGCGACCTTTAAAAAGCTCAAATACACAACAGCTGATTAGATTAGTCTATATATATATTATATTATTCGACATAAAAACGTTTGCTTTAAAGAAACATATAAATTGCAATTTGTTGCTGGAGTTGAACCAGCGACTTCAAACTTGCTAGTTCGACGCTCAGAGTCACGCACGCTCTTGAAAGCCCTCTTTTGCTGCTCCAAAACTATTTGATGGCTTTTCTTGATTTCAAAAGGATTGTGGCACATTATTAAGCACTTTTACATGAATAAATACTCTTTTGTTGAGCCTGGCCTGGCTTATGGAAAATCTCTTGGCTACCTGTTCATATTGATGACTTTAACTAATCTATGAATTTCCTGTGAGCCTTTCGTTAAAAGCTAGCCCCAAATCGAAAATGCTTTTATAATTTCGCACAAAGCCGCTTAGAGTTGGCCCAGAATTTTGAAAGGGCAATTTACTTGCGCTTTCAATTTCACTTTAAATAAAAGTAACGACGCATTTTTAATTAAATTTCGTGCCCAGCCATTAAGCCCTCAACTTACAGCCGCCCTTTGTGCCCACATTCCGCCCCCCTGATGATGGCTTTGTTTGCCAAGTTTCTGTGGTTAATTATCGATGAGCATGCGGAGACGACCTCGAAGAAGATATCTTAGTTGGCCGCCGCCCCGTTGGCCAGCTGTGCGGCTGCTCAGTTAAAGTCAAGAAGTTTAATGAAGTGCAAAGTGTTTGCTGGCAACTTTTGTATAAAGCTATTAAAATCTGGCTGGCCATCAATGGGTTAATAAGCAGCCATTGAAATTTCGGGTTATTTTCTTTTCTTGGTCACAATTAAAGCTCCATTTAACAAGCCCTCCATTGTCTCTGTGTACGCCACCTGGCAGCACACTTCTTTGAAGGCTTTCAGAACTTCAAGGACTTGAGTTATATATATATTTTGTGCGTCATATGCGTGGCATCCAAAACTAATGATTGCCCATGGCCCATTGTCAGTTGTCCTAATTTATTAGATTTCTTTTGTCGGACACGCAAGCAGCCACCCAAAGAGCTTGGCTGGGGCCAAAGAGCTATTGGCCTGCCCTTTGGCCCGGTCGGCCGGACAGGGTCATTTATTAATTGCGGCTCGTATGCGTGCTAATCTCTTCATTATGCGATTTCATAATGGATTACATTCAAATAAATGCGCCTCATTTACCGACCGCCTGGTAATTTCTATAATTTCGCCGCCATTTTCCTAATGATGCGTGGCTATTGTTCTTCTTCTGTTCTTTTACTCCCACAATTCTCACGAGGAGCGACCGTTGCTTATGTTAATGCCTGCTAATTTGGAGCCCTTGTAATTGAATAAGATGCATCAGCTGGACAAACGCTCGGGTTGGGAAAAGCCTTGTAATTGATAGAGGCAGGCAGAAGATGGCAGCTTTGGATGCGAACGCGACGCCGAGTGATAATTAAAGACCTGTCTTGGCTATTTTTTACGTTTGAATTCCAATTCCAATGAAAGTCAAGGAGTACCTGAACTGAAAACAATGTGTTTGGCAATTCTACACAAGCACAAAGAAGCTAATCGGCTAGTCACAGAAGCTATGAGAATCGTAAAGAGAGGCGATAAACAAAAATGATACAAAATTGAATATGTATAACTGCTTTGTACCCAGCTTTTAAAGAGCTTTGGTTTTCACAAAATATGGATTAGAATAATGCAGCTTGAGAGCTTTATCCCCATTGCCTGCTGGCTACCTAAAGCTAAGCGTCTGAAGTACTATATCTTAGGAGTGCACACTAGAGTGCTTAGTACTAGGATTCAATCTGTAATGCACTTCTGCACTTACACAAGTTGGCAGCTAGTTGCTATCTTGCCGAGACTTGCCATATCTGAGCCACTTCTAACCCACCTGCAGATCTGGTGCTCTCTCGATTGCTTTTGTCGTGACAAATTTGTTACCGAAAAGGCGAAAACCATTTAAATGCTCGTAAAAATGTTCGCCGACAAGCGGCTAAAATACAATGAAAGGCGAATCGCGAAGATCCCCAACCCCGCCTGGAGCAAACCCCTTGGCATTACTTGATAACTGGCTGGCTGAAATGTTCTTGTGCTCGAGTCGCTGTCAGCTGCGCTTACAAGCGGCCAGGCAAATTGAAAACTGTTAAGGATGGTGCAATGCCATGGGGCAGAAGCGCCAAGCACCACGTAGGAAGCAGCAAGCATCAGCCAGGAGCTGGGGCAAAGGCAGCGCCAGGGACAACGACAACGACAAGGACAACGACAGCGACAAATGGCGGAGCTTGTTCATGAAAATTTAAATTGCAAAATGGGCTCAGTGTGGGTGTTAACAATCAGGTACCCGTGCCGCGTACCCCGTGCTTTGTTCCAAATTCGCTGTCCCCACCTGTTAGAAAACCCTTTGCCAATATTTGTCTTTTAATTACCTGCAAAGTGTCGGGCAGCTGTTGAGCAAAATTTGTTGCCATAAGGCACAGAGCACAATGAATTCCAGCCTTGACATTTAATTATTCGATTTCAAAATTTAATAATCGCACGAAAATAGACTTTCTATGCGTATCTATGCATGTATATTTTCCATAACATGTTCCTGATTCTGTTGTCAAACGATATACTGTTAAGCCAACCAGTGTTATATAACACTAGAAGTCAGCCAACCAATGAACCTACAATTATCGAAAGAAAATATCGATGACTAAGAAATATTCGAACCTTCATTTAAGCGAAAACCATATATTACTCGAATGGTGTTCTTTTATCAAGTGCACGACACAGTTTGAAGTCAACCAAAGCTATAATTTCTAGCCAAGAGCCAACTGATGTGATAATAAAGCTTAAAAAGTTTTGAATTAAGCTTGCAATATAAGTTTTCATTACATTAATAATAAATATACTTAAAAGAAAGGCAATTTCAACAAATTAAACTAAGCTCGAACCAAAATAAATGTAGTACACCAGGTTAACGAAGCGAATCTTAAGGCATGTCGAACCGAACCATGGGCAAAGTTTTGTTGGGCTTGCAGCCCGGCTTACATTGTGTAAAGATCATTGTAAATACTTAAGTATTAGATTCAAGCGATGGACTTGTCAACGTCAATACTAGGAGCTTGGATGCTGAATTAACTGCAATCAAACAGCCCAAGTAGGCTTTCATCAAAACAATATACGATTCTGCAGCCCTGGTTATGCTTTTTGTTTTTAGCTATAAGGCAACCCTTGCCCGCATAGAGCAGGCTGTGAGATTTGGCAGATATCAGAGGAACTTTTGTATTGAACAGAACTTCATTTCATTTACTGCTTTCACAGCGTCAACAACGCCAAGAGTCCTACAAATTATTGAAATATATAATCTACCAACAATTCACAAATATTTCAGGCCACAGTTAAGGTACGCTTTAAATAAACAAATATTACACTCGCATAGCTGGATACGATTTTTGTGTCGCTCATAAATTCCATTTAGTGCTCAGAATGTTGCGCATGCTAACAAACTCGAATCTGCAGCGTGGTTCGCGGATCGCGTGCCAGCTGGCAGGGCGCGAGTTGTGGCGCGGCTATGCCAAGGATGTCAAGTTCGGGCCCGAGGTGCGAGCGATGATGCTGCAGGGCGTTGACGTGCTGGCAGATGCCGTGGCCGTGACAATGGGCCCCAAGGGTCGCAACGTGATCATCGAGCAGAGCTGGGGATCGCCGAAGATAACCAAGGACGGCGTGACTGTGGCCAAATCCATTGCATTAAAGGACAAGTTCATGAACATTGGCGCCAAGCTGGTACAGGATGTGGCCAACAATACGAACGAGGAGGCGGGCGATGGCACCACAACGGCCACGGTGCTGGCACGCGCCATTGCCAAGGAGGGCTTCGAGAAGATCTCGCGTGGCGCGAATCCCGTGGAGATACGACGCGGCGTCATGATGGCCATCGACTCGGTTAAGGTGAATCTGCGCAAGATGTCGCGGCCGGTCAATACTCCCGAAGAGATTGCCCAAGTGGCCACCATTTCGGCGAACGGCGACAAATCTGTCGGCAATCTGATCAGCGAGGCCATCAAGAAGGTGGGACGCGACGGCGTCATTACGGTCAAGGATGGCAAGACCATGAACGACGAGCTGGAGGTCATCGAAGGCATGAAGTTTGATCGCGGCTACATTTCTCCCTACTTCATTAACAGCTCCAAAGGCGCCAAGGTGGAGTTCCAGGATGCGCTGCTGCTCTTCTGCGAAAAAAAGATCAAGACGGCGGCCAGTATTGTGCCTGCCCTTGAGATGGCAAATGCACAGCGCAAGCCTCTGGTCATCATAGCCGAGGATGTCGAGGGCGAGGCATTGAGCACCATGGTCGTAAATCGCCTGAAGGTGGGTCTGCAGGTGTGCGCCGTCAAGGCGCCCGGTTTCGGTGAAAATCGCAAGGAGACGCTTGCCGACATGGCCATTGCCACGGGTGGCCTCGTCTTCGGGGACGACGCAAACATGGTTCGCTTGGAGGATATTAAGGCTAGTGATTTTGGGCGTGTCGGTGAGATTGTCGTTACGAAGGAGGACACCATGCTGCTGAAGGGTCATGGCCAGCGTACGATGGTCGAGAAACGGTTGGAGAATCTGCGCGAAGCTATCAAGGACAGCACCTCCAACTATGAGAAGGAAAAGATGCAGGAGCGTCTGGCCAAGCTATCCTCGGGCGTAGCAATGTTGCGCGTCGGCGGCTCCAGCGATGTGGAGGTGGGCGAGAAAAAGGACCGGGTGAATGATGCACTGAACGCCACCCGTGCGGCCATCGAGGAAGGCATTGTGCCCGGCGGCGGCACTGCTCTACTGCGCTGTATTACTAAGCTGAACGATCTGAAGGGCGCCAATGACGATCAGAACATGGGCATTGAGATAATAAGACGTGCCCTGCGTATGCCCTGCCTGACAATTGCCAAGAATGCGGGCGTCGATGGCGCCATGGTCGTCGCCAAGGTGGAGATCCTGGACGGCGATTATGGTTACGATGCGCTCAAGGGCGAGTACGGCAACATGATTGAGCGCGGCATCATTGATCCCACCAAGGTGGTGCGCACGGCGATTATCGATGCCGCCGGCGTTGCCTCGCTGCTGACCACCGCCGAGGCGGTTGTCACCGAGCTGCCACTGGAGGATGCCAATCCAATTGGCATGGGCGGCATGGGTGGCATGGGCGGCATGGGAGGCATGGGTGGCATGGGCGGCTTGGGCGGCCTGGGCATGTAAGCCTCGTCCATTGCACACACTTATCGGACACATCTTCCCAAAGCACAATATCTTATTGGCAGCCAACAGAGGCTCCGTTTGGCAGTTCATTCATAAATTAATCGTGGCTCTAGGCATCGATTTCGGCGCTCGACAACACTTCTATACAGATAAAAAACACACCCCCTTTCGGAAATGGCAATTTATATATTCGATCACACCGAACTCCTATTGGCAGGCAACAAGGGCAGTTTGTTAACAGTTGACAGTTAAACTATTGATGCGTATTGACCTACTTTGATTACTGGACTGCAGAACTGAACCTCAACCCGTTTAAAACACTCAAACAATATGAATCGATACACACACACACACATATGCTCAACATTTTCGCCATTTTAATTGATAGATTTCACTCATTTACACAAGCACACTTTTCAACTCTTTTATAAATGAAGCCAAGTTCTAAATTATGAAATGTTTTAACGTAAAATAAAAGCACTACAAAATGTGCTTCCTGCGGGAAAAATAATCAAAAGTTTGACAATGTTATGGTATAAAGGTTGGATGGATTTTGGTGTTAGAAAACGTTTTATTTGGGTATAAATCTGGTTTTGGTAAACCGTTTTGCAACACTGTCGAATTTGGTGTCTCTTGTAATCTGCGACTTGCAAGATATGTATGTAGTTTTTATAGTAGATACTTTCATACAGATGAGCGTACAGACGGGTGAGACATACTTTTAGCGGTTAAGTATGTCGAGTTGATCAAGCCATAAACCTTGTGAAGTTGGAGAAGACTCCTCCCATTTGCATTCACTTTCACAGAAGAAGAATACCAAGAATACCTTCATAGGCATTTTTATTTAGTAAAAGTCACAAAAAAAAGAAATTCCAGAAACTACTGCATGAGCTGTTCGTAATTTATTTCCCTGTCTAAAAACGAGCTGTACGGAATACCACTTGATTGTTTCATTTCACATCATGTTGTCCGGGGTTTTCATTGTTTACGCTCGCCGGAGGAAGCGGACACACATGTCCATTGTCACAGTTGCCAGAGTTAACCACTTGTTGTTGGTTTATGCTATTTTCTTTTCTGTTTAGTGTAAAATATGAGCCAAACAAACTAAGCAATGCATTGCACTGGACTCTAATTGTGGTCAACTGTGGCAGATTCGTCTGCACTTGACTTTTATTCAGTTGCTGTTTAACTTTTTGACATTTATGTTGGACCGTGTTTACGTGCGTTGGGGATTGTGGGTTTTTTTATTTTGTGCGGTCCACTCGAATGGCCTCGCCTCTAAGCGTATGCAACAAACACTTGACGCCTGAACTGGGCCGCTGCCTTGGCGAAACACAAGCATCTTCTCCTTAACGAGCTGTGCTCATCATCAGGGCTTAAACATTTGCGCAACGGTGTGAAAAAACTTGCAAGCCGCAAGCCAAACTGGGTAGCAGCCCCCTGCCCCGCCACTTCAGAGGCAGCTGCATGCCAGCGGCTTATCCTGCTGCCACTGGCATCTTTAGCGCGATTTTGTCGCGCAAATTGCATGCAAATTCGTGTGATGTTCAAGTGGCTGTTAAGAAGATGATCCCCAGCCACGTGTCTTAATGATGCTACAGTGTCGGCTCAGAGAATGCAACAGCGGCAGGCGACACTTAATTATGAGAAAAGGCTGCCTCGAGTGTCACTCGCGCGTTGCCCCCACGATATATATATATATATTTTTTGTAGTACTTTTTTAATGGTAAATTTACGAGTCTGGCTAATCCCGCACGCTTAGCGCATTAAATCAGCTCCAAAATGGCCATAAAATTGCTCGTTAGCCATGAGAAAACATTTCAAAAATTGACAATTTATTGCCAGCGAAGAGAAAGGGCAGCAAAAAACTGTTATAAAAACAAAAGATGAAAATTATTGGCTAAGCCCAACGAATCTCTAATACTCTACGTTGCTGTTGGAAACTTAAAAACTTTCCCGATATCTTAATAAAAGTTTAATAACTTATAAAGTTTAATGAAAATCTTATCAATATTATGCATATTAATAACCATAACTTATATGCTTGGAGATATTATAATATTCTATAAACATTATACAAAATATATATTTATATTAATATTAAATTGAGTAAAATACAATGAATGTACTTTAATAATAATCACAATTATAATGCACTGTGAACAGTGAAATACCCTGTAATTTGTTGCGCACGATCACAAGCTGTGGCACAAAGCTTTGGAGCACTCGGAAAGTTGTTCGAGTACCAGAACGTATGCCCCGAAATGGTCTGAGAGTCGGCGGGTAGCTGGCTAGATTTATTTGGCGTTAGATTTTGATTTTGGGTTTTTGTTTGTTGTGGCATCTGCAACATGCGCTACACTCGTATGCTGCATGCAACAAACATGCGCTTTTACATATGGCCATTGTTATGATTTATGTGGCAAAAATATTTCAGGCGCGCTTCCTGTAAATGTTGTTTTTTTTCTCTCTTATATTTCCTTTATGCCACACACTTTTGTGTTTATGCCGTGGCCTGTGCGGAGTGCATTGTGAAGAGTGTGCGTAGCGGTGCAGGGGGGGAGGGAGGGAGAGGGGCCTTTGTGTATGCGCGGCTGCTGAGCCGGGCCAAATTCAATTTCAATTTGCACCCCATCAAAAGACAAACAAAGCGCGAGAAAAGTCTTTGAACTTTTCTGGCATAAACATATTGCTTTTTGGCAATGCGCCCCAGTCTCGAATTGCGGCTAGAGCAGGGACAACATGTGGAGCGCGACTGCGTCTTCAATCTGCAGCCGCATCAAGGAGCAAATTCTTTCCCAGCTTTTTTATATTTTTTGTGTTCTGTACTGCCTACTGTCTGGGACTCATGCTGCTAGGCCTGGCGCCCCATTGTCGATGTATTGCTTGACTCCGCTTTGGCTGGTAATTGAATTTCATATATTTTATTGCCTGGTTCGCGTTGATGTACTTTGGCTAGAATTGTGCTCAAAGGTGCCCCGCGACACTGCCGCACTTCACACGTCAATCAACAAATGAATGAGCAGAGCCAGGCAACAGTATGGCTAGAATTGTGCTCAAAGGTGCCCGGCGATGTTGTCGCACTTCACACTTCCATTAACTCATGAACTGGTTCAAAAGAGCTGGCCAATAGTAAGCTTATCAATCTACAAATGAACTGGTTGAATAGAACCAACCCAGCACAATATCAGCTTAGCTTGCAGCTAAACAGAGCTGGGCAATAGTAAGGTTAAAGTTGTGATTAAGGTTGCCCGGCGTTGTTGCCGCACTTCACACATCAATCAACAAATGAATGAACAGAGCCGGGCAACAGTATGGTTAGAATTGTGCTCAAAGGTGCCCCGCGATGTTGTAGCACTTCACACTCCATTAACTTCCATGAACTGGTTCAAAAGAGCCAACAGAATATTTGCGGATCCGATATCTAACTAGAGCTGGCCAATAGTATAAATGAACTGGTTGAATAGAACCAACCCAGCACAATATCAGCTAAGCTTGCAGCTAAACAGAGCTGGGAAATAGTAAGGTTAAAGTTGTGATTAAGGTTGCCCGGCGTTGTTGCCGCACTTCACACATCAATCAACAAATGAATGAACAGAGCCGGGCAACAGTATGGTTAGAATTGTGCTCAAAGGTGCCCGGCGATGTTGTCGCACTTCACACTTCCATCAAATCATGAACTGGTTCAAAAGAGCTGGCCAATAGTAAGCTCATCAATCTACAAATGAACTGGTTCAATAGAACCAACCCTTCACAGTATCAGCTAAGCCTGCAGCTAAACAGACCTCGGCAATAGTAAGGTTAAAGTTGTGATTAAGGTTGCCCGGCGTTGTTGCCGCACTTCACACATCAATCAACTGTTGAACTAGTTCAAAAGAACCAACTGGCAGAATATCAGCTTAACCTGCAGCTAAACAGAGCCAAGCAATTCATAAGCGGAAACGGTAGTCAAACGTGTTTGCCAATTCCAAACAAACTGCATTCGGATAGATTTCATTTAACATGGAGCTCGGACACATATGGCACCATAACAGACACCCAGCCAGGAACCAGCTAGGAACCCAGCCAGGAAATGCAAGCCATTGCATTGATTCGGTTTACATTGCAGCAGCTGCTGCTGCTGCTGCTCCTGCTTCTGCTGTCTTTTTTGGGGTATGGCCATCAAGTGGCCGTTTCTAATTTCCTGCCCAGTTGCCGTCGTGCTGTTGTGTCTGGCAATTGGAAGCTGCAACTCGCACACAATTTATAAAACGATTTTGGGCCTACTTGTTTTTAATTTGTGTGTGACGTTACGTGAGTGTGAGTTTTGAAGTGTGTGTGTCTCTCTCTCGGCTGGATATTTCGATTAATTGAATTTGCAATTGCATTTCCAGTTGCCAAGTTGTCAACTGGCTGTTGATTAACTATGTTCAAAGCGCACGGTTGCCAAACTGCATTGATTCTTTTTGATGGAACCTTTATGCTTTGTGGTCTAATGCAAGCTTGTATGAAAAATGACCGCTCTGATGAAATTAACTAACTATAAGTTCTTGATCCACATCAACATCTTTCTGTGCAAGCCGTCTTTTGTGAATCGTTGGTGAATATTGATATATTATTGGCATTTAATCCTTAAATATAACAAAGCGCTTTGTTAACAAAATGCATTTACGCCTTTTGTAGACATTTTACATAAATAATTACATCAAATTTATTTTAAAGAGAGGTCAATAGTTTGTTGTAGAGCTAGCCTCTGTTACATAACACTATTGAAAAGAATTTTGAGAATTAGATCTGACTTTTATTTCGTTCATTTCGGAACTGATTGAAAGGAAGGAGAATGCAAATTAAGAAGAGAAAGACGAAGGCGATGAAATGGGCATCTGATATAGAATCCCTTACAGTTGTGGACTGTACTTGGTTGCAACTTAGGCAACATAATGCTGCATTTGTCTGTGGCAGCAGCTGGTGAGCTGTTGTGCCACACGTCTCGTCTAAGCCCCCTACACACACAAACACACACACATACGCGCTCACACAGAGTACACATGTAGCTGTTGTCTCATTGTGCATGCTCCGAACGCATTAAGTGGCGACATGTGTTACACAAGACAGACAAGAAGCGGGGGGGCACAGCAACAGAAAAAAAGGGGCAGATTGTTGCGACAAGCCTGTCAGGCGAGGGGAGTGTGGTGGATGGAGGATTTGGTTTGGGTGAGGCAGAGACAGGCAGTTTGCGGCCTTGCTGCTGGAGTGTTAATAGAATCCAGCAACGAGTGTGCTGCATTCTAATGCAGCTCTGACCCGATACGAGAACCTCACACAACATGCCACAAAACGTGGCCAGAACGAACTCGGGCCAGTTGCCATTTCCTTGGCTTTGTTGTTGGACATTAATCAAATTTTAATGCCAGCTGCCAAATGGCAGCCAGTCGAAGCGGCCCGAATGACAAATGCTAATGAAATCAAAATTTCATATTCAATTTATGCCCTCACCCACACTCACACACGCACGCACACAATGACAGACTGAGTAACTGAGCGACTGACTGAGTGCCATATTTTGTTTTGGCCAGCTTTTTGGTAGCTCCTGTTTCCTGCTAATTAAGTTGAGTTGAGTCGTCATGGCAACTCCAGGTGCTTTGTACCAATTCTTGATATTCTGTATTGTGTTGTCAGCAGGTGGTAAAACCAGCTAAATGAAATTTCCTTCAAAATGGCCGACACACACACACACACAGTCACAAGTGTGTCTCTCTGTATATGTGTGTGTGCTCATTGTTATGTCAAGCTGTGAAAGTCTGGCACATGAACACACAGTCTGTCGCTTGAAAAGTATTGGCAAACTAAAATTATAGGTTTATTATTGGCAAATGTGAGTATGGATTTCGCAATTGTTTGCAATCGGAGCTCTTGTATCAATTTAGTTGCTCTGCAAACTCTCCATTGCAACTGAAATCGAGCATAATTATTTATAATTATCATATCATATATGGCTAATACTTATGTGTTTCCATACAACATGTTATGCTTTATTTTATGTTTTACTCAGACTAACTGAGTCGCTGATGGACAGAAAAACAGACTGACTGACTGATTGATTGATTGACAAACAGACTGATTGACTAAATGACTAACTTACTGATTGATAGGCATTTTGACTGACTGACTGACAAACAGACTGATTGACTGAATGACTAACTTACTGATTGATAGGCATTTTGACTGACTGATTGACAGAGTAAAAGATTAACTGTCTAATTGACTTAGAGATTGGCTGGCTCATTGACTGACTGTTTGACAGAATAACAGACTGACTGACTGATTGATTGACTGACTAAAAGACAGATTGACTGAATGGCTAACTTACAGATAGATGGGCAATTTGACTGACTGATTGACAGAGTAAAAGGTTAATTGGCTAATTTACTTAGAGATTGACTGACTCATTGATTGACTGATTGGCAGAGTATGAAATTGACTGATTAACAGACTGATTGACTAACTAATTGACCAGTGTCTAGCCCAAGACGCACGAGTAAGGATGCTTAATTTGCTTATCAATCGACTTCAGGTTGATTTAAGACTCTTGTAAAAAGGGCGAAAGAACAATTTTCGACTGAATTAAGTCGACTGTTGATTAAAACTTTTTCCTTATCAAACGACTTTTAAATGCCTTTGTAAATTATTTATTTGAATATGATTCACGACTTATGGTAAGTTGACTACACTGCAAGGAAACGGGGGTTGTTGGTAGTAGGGTGACAAGAGGGAGTTGGACATTAAAGGAAAATTACCTGATCCGAGCTAAGCAATATCCTAGGACTTACAGAAACTATAATAGACGTGTACTTATCTGCAAAAAAATGCGTCCTAGGCATAAAGTTAGAGTTGGGCACAACCTAGTCCATATAATTTATTTATTAAACACTTGGCCAAAACAATTTGGCCAACGCAGCGAGCACGTAGCAAATGCATAAAAATTCTGTAAAAGTCGCAAAAGGCACCCAAAAAAAAAAAAGGGAAAAAAACAACGGGAATGGCAAAATACTTGCCATGCATTTATGCAAAACGAGCAACAACAAGAAGAACAACTTGAAAGTTGGGCGAAATTTGAGTGTTGTGCGTGTCGCACTAATTTGCGCCGGAGTCGTCACCGTCGGCACGCACAGCTTATAAAAATTTCAATGCGCAAGAGCATCAGCAGTCGAAACAGTTGCATGTCCAGAATAGTTGCGACAGCCATTTGGCCCGTTTGCATAATTCAGAATGGTCTGAATGGGAATGCCTCAGCCCTTAGCTACGTGTCCACTGGGTGGCAAGTGGCATGTGGCAACTGGTGTCTCCAGTGCCAGTGACATGTCCCAGGACCGCATCCATCTTGGCCAGTAAGTGTGCATTAGCAGTGCAATTATGACACAGCAACTTTTCAGCCAAATTACCAAAAACACATTTGAGCCAATGATAAGCTAAAAGATGCCCAAATCAAATTCCATTTGCATACAAACTCTCAGTTCGGTTGCTGTGGCTTTTGCGGCTAGGCAAATACATAAACATTGTTCAGGTATGTATTTATATCTTTCTATTATATCCATTCCTAGCCCTAAGATGCATATATTTGTGTGCTTATTAGCGTCTTTCTCTAGCTGCAGCTTTTCAGGTTTCGAACATTTGGTTAACCGCAAAACTTGTGTGTTTGTGTCTGTGAGTCGCTTACAGACACTGCAGATAACATAATTAAATCGCAACTGAAATTAAGTTATATTAAATTTTAAGAAGTATCTACTCCGGGCTAAGACATAGAAATCGATAGATAGAGCTTTATTTCATAGCTAACATAAAAACTATTGCTTGAAGATGGAGTTTATCTGCTTTTAACAGAAGAAAGCAATGTCAACAACAGCGCACAGCTAATTACAATCAATTGACAAGTCAATTTGAAAAACTAATTATTTATGTAAAAATAATAGGGCAACATGTTACTAATTGCTAAAAGTCAGTTGTTTATGCGTGACGCTCTTTGAGTTTATTCAAAATGTAAAATCAAATGAAATGATTGCAGAAAATTTCATTAACTTTACTTTACGACAGCGTAGCTCGTATAATTTGAACAGCATTCACATTCAGAAGAGACTCGCATGCTTGCCGCACGGAGATGGACACCCAGACCCCAAACACTGGCAGCGAAATTAATGTTCTGAAACAGACAAACCATTTAACCCAACAAAATGCTGGGGTTTCCTAGTACACAAACAAACCGCAAGCTGCACTCATCACTTGCAGCTAACAACGTCGCCAATTCGCCAGCTAGAACAGCACAAAACTCTCTCTCTCTCTCTCTCTCTCCCTCTCTCTGTCGCTAGAACTTACCGCAGTTAATTTGTTGTACAAACCCGCACACAAATAAAGCAGTCAGCACACAAAACAGCTGCAGAAATCGTTTGCTTTGAGCCAACATGCAACTCTTTATCCCAGCCACTGGGTCTGGGTCTGTTTTCAAATTTACAGCACGTCAACAGGCAGCACAGAGGCAACTGCACAACCAATCCCAATGCCTAGACCCTTTCATTCATTACAACATACATACAACATCCAGTTAGATTCTACCACATCACATTAACCATAAACTTCAAAAGTGGATATGAGTTGGCTTTCCGTTTCGACCATATATGCACATATTACGCATACGCCCTGTTGCTGCTGATGGAAAAATGCCCTTAGATAGCACAGAAAAATATATAGCATGCGAAAATTGAGTATGTGAGACTTGATCTAGACAGAACTCATCCGAGCAAAACCCAAATCTACAACGGGCTGGACTTACTGACTGACCTCAGTGCAATGGGGCTATGGAAATATCGAAGTCGTCTCCGCTACACTAAACTGGCAGGGCATTTGGACTAACCAATCCGTAACACGTCAGGTCATGTGCCTGAGATAATACCACATCCAACGCAGCCTGAGAGTTGAGATTGAATTTATTAAATGGAATATATCTAGCTTGCCGAGTAAGTGCAAAAGTTGTGTCCGTTTTGTATAAAGCCATCCGACACTCATTGAATTCAGATTTTATGCAAGCACTTGATTCTATCAAATTTTGAAGTGTCTTCAAGCAGTGCTTAAGAGGCAAATGCTGAGTTCCGAATGCAAAATGCAAAATGCGAAATGCGAAACGCTGTTGCATCCACAGCAACTCACGTACTTCAAAAATGTCGTCCCGGCTCCCCCCATTAAACTATAGCCATAAAATCAGAGCGAAGCTGCAAAATCTACAGAATGAAAACTTGCCCAGACGGCCACAAGGCAGGCAAACACGTTTCGCATTGAATGTTTGGTGGAATTGTTGCCTTTTTTATTTTTTATGGTCAACTTCGATTCCATTCTCAATATACAAATACATATGTGTATATACATATACCACATACATATTTCATCTGCGCCTTTTATTGTGTACGAGAAAATTTAAAATTTCGCATTTACTTGTCAAATTAAAGCGCTCAAGTGTTTATTGCATTGAGGCTGCCGACACACAGACACTTTCCGAGATGGAAAACACTTAAGAACTGCATAACTCGAGCGTGGGTAACAAAGGTTTCTTTACATATATGTATGTATATATAGGTATTGGGCAATCGACTCAGTTTGTCGGACCAGGTCCAAGCATTTGCGGCTATTTGCGTGCTCATTGTTAATTTGATTGCCAACTCGCGATAGGGCCAAACACCTCGACTGCTGCTGGGGCCGTACCTGGGCGCATAATTGAACAATAAATTAAATAAAGCTACCTGCTTGGGGGCAGCCCATGTAAATGGACAGAAAAACAAAAAATAAACCGAAATGCACTCAACCAGCGGCCATTTCGGCATTTCGATTTGCGGGCCAATTGAACTGTTCGCACTGATTTCTCTAGGGCTCGCATCAATAATGCACGCCTCAATGCGTTTCGCCCACCAAAAGCAGCAAATAGTTGTCGAAAAAGTATATATACACACATACATATATATATATATATATATATATATATATATTGCACTTCTAATAGTTGACTTCATCGTTCTATACAAATTTGATATAGTTTATGTTTTTATTTCAGATACATTGATGACAGCTAACGAAAAGCTGTCTATAATAGCAGGTATTTATTAATATTAACATTTATTATTATTGAATTTATTTATTATTAGCATTATTTTGACTGGATTTAGCTAATAACTGTGCTCATATGCTGAATATGGTGTTAATATATGCTCTCGACAGCCGACCATTATTTATTATGCAAGCTAGTATATTCATCAAATATTTATTGGCCAAATTCGCCAACTAAATATTCCAGCATATACATTTTAAATTGGGCCCAAACACAACAACAACAAAGAAGGTTTGCACAAAAGCTACAAAAATGGATTACATAATCGCATATTTAACGAGTCGCGAGTCGAGTTATATGTAACAGAATTTTAGCTAGTTGTGCTTCGCATATTGCATATAAGTTCTATTAACTATATTAATTAAACACAATCAGTTGGATATGGTTCTCAATTCGCTAGAAATATGTTTGTTTTTAATGAAGTTTATAATAATTGCCTAACCCATTGCAAATAAAAACAATTGAAAACGAGAAAGTAAGAATATCTCCTTCTATGCATTACGCATTTCATGACAAAACTATAACAGTCTCTGCAAGGGCATAAGAAGAGAAGAAAAATATGTATAAAATTGAGTATTTCTGCAAAGTTTGAACCAGCAAACTGCTTATTGGTTCGACGCATAGGCAGCTAAGCACATTTATAAGAATGTACTGTTCATACATACTTCGACCATCTTTTAAGCCAACATAAGCCAACTTTCTATCCTACAAAAGGCCTCCCTGTATCAAACTATTGTCAGAATTGGAACCAGCGCCTTCTCGCTTGTTGGTTCGACGCTTAGAAACGTAAGTGCATTTGTATAGCTGCAATGTTGTTTATATTTTCATACGAACTTTGACCAGCAATTTCTACATAAACAAGTTTCTGTACAAATGTGAACTTCATATCCTTCCAATCCCTCCCCGACCCTCATCATTTGGTCATTCATTGAGTCAGTCAATCCACATTCTTGTACATTTATAAACAAAATGTAGCAAATGTATTAAAACAAATGCCAGTTGATTTGATTTAGTGGTAATTTGTTAACCTAATTGAAATGCTGCAAAGAACATACAGAAATATTTGCCATTTTTGAGCACGTGCCGAATATTATAACATAAAGTTGATGGCCAATAGAATAGAAAGATTAAATCAGATTTAATTTAATTACAGCTAATATTTAAGTCTTGTAAACAGCCGACACATAAAATAATGTTTGTATAGAGGCAAACGTTGGCAAATTAACTTTGATGTTCGGACGCAGAACTTAAAACGATTTTACAGTCTGGCGCACCTTGTGTGGCATCTGTTTTGGAGTGTGAGAAACTGGCATGGGGTTTACTTTCAATAGACATTAAAATTTCAAAACCAAATCTGAATATAGAATATAGTTCCGAATGACAAATCGAATGCAGTAGCGAAACAATGAGCCAGCTATCCGTGAAATCTGTTGAATCTGTTAAATCAAGTACGTAAAGGGAATTTAACTGAACAGAATGCCAATCATGTCCGTTCCGGCCACAGCTTTAAACCAGTTGGACAACAATTCGGCCTATGTACAAATTGCAGTGAGCGCTGGCGGTGGCTTTGTAGCAGGATTCGTTTTCTTCCGAATAAGCAAACTGCTGGCCATTTGCGTTGGCGGCGCAATTCTGACCATAGAACTGGCCGTTCAGTCCGGCATTGTCACCATCGACTGGAACAAAGTGCTGCGGCAGCAGGAGCAGGCGCGAAATCGAGCGGATTCGAGCGCCAATGCTCGTGCACTCGCCCGCAATCCATATGCACCCAACGACCGTGTTCTTGATCCGGAATTGATTGAAAAGGCTAAGCAATTGGTATTGTCCAGCGCCCGATTGTCTGTTGCCTTTTTGGGCGGCTTTTTGCTGGGCTTTGGATTTGCCTGACGTTCTTCATTTAATATTTTCTTTGTACAAAAGTCCTTGCAATAAAGTCCTTGAAATATGTATTTGCAATGCGCTCGTCAAATAAGTATAACTACAGCCAAATGTACACTAACTAGCCCTTTATTTACCTTCTCTTTCCCCTCTCTCTCTCTCGCTCTCTTTCTCTGTGACGTACTTTACACATATTAAAAGTTGCGCTGGCAAAAACTTGAAAGTTTTAACAACATTTTCATGCGCTTTTAAACATTTCAATTTGCAACCAACGCAGCCCACATAAATTTATGCATAAGCAAAGTTTTTGATATCCAAGGCTAGGCTGAGGCTAATGCAAGTCGTGTGCACAGTTGGCGTTGGCCGGGACGGGGGCCAGGGTGAAGGCAGGTTACTTTGTGTCGCATATGCTTACAAAATGTCACATTTATCGTCATCAACGCTGCGTCTAGGTATTAAAGTTTGCAAAATGTGAGATCTATATGTATATGTCATCTAGATGCTACGAATAGAGGGCAACAACTTTACGAAAATTCAGTGAGCCTTTTTGTTATGTCTACAATGGCATCTGATCTGCGAAATATAGATATATATATATTTCGAATAAGCTAAAAAAACGTTGAAATAATAAAGTGCTTCACGTTGGAAACTACTCAGATTTGCATTGGCTGTCAACCCAAATCTCTGATTAGTTAGGTATCAGACCTCTCAGATAATCATATATACAACTTATGCATATAGGATTTTAGCTTATTTAATTGGCGATAATTTGTAGAGAGAATATTAAGATTTATCAATATATTAATCAATTTAAGGTTTATAGACAATGTATGTTGAGGGAATTACTGACTTTCTGGACTAAGGAGGAAATCGTGTAAGGAAATCGGCTTAATAGAAAACTAATATAGATCATATAGAGGGAAGCAAAGTATAGAAGCAGATTTATAGTTGGAAGAGTTGTGAATCAATTCACGTCTCCAAATTACAAAGATGGATATATGTTGGAAGCATGAATTGCAATTTGAAATATTACCCCAGTTGGCTTTAAGTTAATGTATATATAGATCTAGTCTCTTTAGGTAAATTAACTTTACATTTATGTCCATATTTTTATCACAGTTTATCTGATAATGAATATGAATATGAATATGCTCTCAAAGTAAAAACAAATCTGACTTACCTTTACAATTATCAGGTAATATTCTCAGTGTTCTTAATATCCAAAAGAAAGACGAGCGATTATAGTTAAGAAAGGGGCTAAATCTGCAATAAAGTAAGCAAATTCTATTACATGTCATATAATTATAATCGAATTTATGTTATTTAGATACATTTAGATACTTCTTTTGTTCCTGAGTTACATTTATTTAAAAAAAAAGTCCTGTGCATTCAATTTATTCTTTTACAATTATCGAATTCTTAAATTCTTTCGATTTCGTTATATAACTTGTTCTCTAGTCCTGTATATTTATTAAAATCAAGTCTTATGCACAAACTTTTAAATCTCCTGCGATTTGTTTCTATTCAAACTCCAAAACTTCTCTAAGAGCACAGTAACTTTTTATTTATTATTTAACTTGAACATTTTTTTCATTCTTTTTTTTGCACTTTATACATTTTTTTGCATTTTTGCTTAAATAGTTTTATTTTGTTCACTTTGCCGTCGCCGCCGGTCACCCCTGTGGTGAATGGTTTGGCTGGTTGGCTGGCTCTTCGCTTTGCTTCAATTTTTTTACACCCTCTACCCATTGAAAATAGTTAAGGAAAAGAAGGGTATAATGATTGCGCGCAAATGTATGTAACAGGCAAAAGAGCCCATAAAGCTTATATTTGCTTTACCTGCTCAACCAGATGACCCGATCCGGACCTGTACTTTTTTCCATCTGTCCGTCCGTCTTTAGAAGCGCGTCAAGCTCAGAAACTACAATATATTGAGACTTAATGATTCCACTCTGTATATAAGAACTTTAACGATTATAAGATAAGATTATAAGAGCTAAAGACCAAAATGTCGGCTTGTGTATTACAGGCAAAGAAAATGTGTGAAGTTATGGAAAATATCAGCTTAAGAATTCGTTTCCTTGTCTTGATAACATTGTGATAGATATTGTGGGAAAGAAATTGAAAAAGAAGAGGCCCGTGCATAAATGTAAGGAAAAACTCTCAAAGTTTTTTAACAATAGTTCGGCAGAGGGCATCTCCTAGTCGAGCACAGCCCTTTAGTTAACTTTTACTTGTTTTTACTGGTACCTTTTCTTTCATGTTTAATACAAAAGCGGCCACAGCAAATGAAGAGGCTGCGGAGACTGAAGCAGAAGTTGAGGTTGAGGCTGGAGCAAGAGCCGGAGCTGGAGTTGAGGCCGAGTCCCGGCCAAAGGGCATTGTGCGATGCGATCCGATGCAATTCTCTGGGGATTCTTATAAGTATTTTAGCCCGAACTGCAGGCAAGCATGAGAATTTAATGAGCAGCATTGAGGCTTTGAAATTGCAGTTGTTGTGTTGGAGTTTTGTGCAGTTTAACTTTTAATCGAGTTATTGGCAGCGGGATGAGCCCGCATATTATGTCTGCATGCAATTAAATGTGTACTCGTTGTGGGGGTAGGGGCAAGGGCTAAACAATTTATTAAATTACAAAATAATAATAATGCAACGGCAACGGCAACGAATTGAAGTGCAAAGCGTTTTGGCAATTATTTTCATTTGGTATTTGCGGCTTTGGCCAAATTTAGTTTTGGTCAAACAGGCAAACAGGCAAACAGGCAAACACACACATATTACGCAATTGTTATCGCACATCGCAATGCCTCGAAATTAGAATTGGTTTTGTTTGGTTTACTTTGGCTCGGTTTGGTGGTGTTTGGATTCGGTTCGATTCGGTTTCATTTGCTTTGTTCGATAAGCAATTATGTTCATGTTTGGTTATTGAAATTTGATTTTGCACAGCACAAACGAGCTCTGCCTACACATATACATATATATACGTTTATATTTACATAAGATATTCGTATTAGTAGGTCTAACAAATTTGCGGTTAATTTTGAGCAATTATTAAGCGATCAATTTATGGCGAAAATGGCAAACATGCCAAGAAAACAAGCTCTGAGCTGGTCTATTTATACACCACTTGGCAGAAGCCACCAATTAGCAAGTCGCATTCAATTGTCTGATTAACTTTAAAGATTCTGCATTCGAGGCACACATTTAAGGCAAATCCGCACTGAGCTAATCACAGAGCAGAACTTCAGCTCGCCACCTTTTTGTTGCACTCTCACTCGCACGGGTTCAATTCATTTGCGCCAGGACGAAAGTTTTCGGCTCTGCATGCTAATTGGACTTATCTATTATTTGGCTATGGGGCATTTGCATAGTTAAACTGTCGAAATTCAATTGGCTTTCAAATTTTATTTGAACCGACCGCAAAGGAAAATAATTACGCTCAAGCAATTGCAATGAGCAGATCAACTCGTTACTCATACGACGTGTTTGCCACAAATAATGCATTTCCTCTGCTCGAACGTGTGCTTGGACTCAATTTTTGAATGTAAATATGCTTTCACTTTGCAGGCGAACAGTCGTAATACACTTCAGACTCAAAGTGGTTGGAAATCTTAAAACTATTTAAATATTCTATTGTTGGTAATTAAATCTAGTTGACACTTCTGAGAGTCTTGACTTTTCGCACTTGAACGGCAATTGATTGAAGCAGCATACGTTAAATAAACTATCAGTTATTGAAGATTAAAACAGATCAGTTTGAGCCAGCTTCCTTTCCTTTGCTAGCTTCGTCAAGCGGGATTTGCGAAGATCTTAATTCACGTCTTGGCTCAAAGCTGAGTTTGTTTCATATTTTTACATTTTTAAGGTAACACTTGAAGATTTTCTTAACAAATGCGAGTCTTACTGAAAACTGCTGTGCACTAAATATAATCTCGATTTGAAAACTCAAACCCTCAAAAGTTTGAAGAAAAATATGTTTAAGCTACAGTTTCGTTTAGGCAAATAGTTGGGCTCAGGGTCCGAATCGTCAGGAAAACTTAATTTCCAGCTATAAAACGGTTGGCTTCGAGGTAAATACTTGAATATATGTACTTTAATAGTCCTAAAAGTCCTAAATGAATATTGTTAGTTCATATTTGATTCAATCAAGCTAAAACGCACAGCCACAACTGTCAGGCAACTAACTGTGGCCATTGGAAATTCATTTTTACAGCACGCTGCACATGAATAGAAACCGCGTAGCTAACCATGCCAAAGATTGACAATAACAAATAGCCAAAATTGATTGTTAGTTGATGGCGAGTTTAAGTGGCAGCTACTATGACAACTGCTGCGACTAGCTGACGCGTCGAGGCGCATGAATTTGATGAACTTCTATAAAATGCTGTATGCCATTTGGCAATGATTTAAGAAGCTGCCAAGACGACAACACACACACACACACACACACACACACACACACACACACACACACACACATACACACAAGTTGCGAATGCTCAATTAAAGTTTGTTTTAAAGTATTCGACTCTAAAGAGACTCTGGCCAAATGTCTGGTTTAGGTTTTGGCCGGGCACAGCGGATGTAATTTCCAGCTGAAGTTGCCAGGCACATGTTTGACTGTCTGAGGGCGTCCATAAATCTAACGGAGTGGGCGTTAACTGGGCCGCCATCCAGCCGACTATCTAACTATCTAACCATCTAACCATCTACATAGTTGCCCGTTTTTCCGGTGTGTCTGTGTGGCCGACTCGTCTGGCATTACGTGCAAATAGTTACGTGAAATTATTTCCGGCATCGCTTACTAATATCATTCTGTTTGAGTTTCTTTCGGATAGACTTGCAAGGAAGTTGCATTCAAGCTTTCAACTTGAAGCCTCAAAGGCAAACACTAAGGCTAGACTTGGCTGCACGCAATGAACTTTCATTTCAGTTTTTGCCAAGAGACTGAAAAGAATTACAAGATTTTAATAATAATCATTTCTATTTAAAACGAGAGAACATTTAACTTAAATGAATTTTAAGCCAAATATCGCTTTCACTTAATTGCATTTAATAAAGTAAGCTGCAAAAGTGTTAAATTTAAAGTCCATAATCCTGAGCTGCTTCCACAAAGCGTGCTGATATGCATGTTAAATATTGGAAAAATAATTATTGCAACATTTTACACCTGTCAATAATATTATATTGCATTCTTCTACGCTATCAAATGAAGTAATTGCTGCTTTTTTGACAAAGCATACTTTTGGGCATATGGAAACAAAGACAATTATTCATACAAATTACATTGCATATTAATGCATATTTTTGAACGCGTTTAAAAACTATTGCGTATGCATATTCCTCCATGTTTGGCAGCTGAATTTCAATTGAGCAGCACCTATTTATATAAGTATATCATATTTTTAGCTGAATCTAATAAAAAATAATAGCTAAGAGTCAAGGCTGCTGGAGTTGCTCTCACACAGTTAAAATAATCTTTGTTTGTTTGTGAGCAGATAAGTTAAGATTATGAGAAGCTCATAGAGAGGCGATGACTACCTAATACGGAGATCAAGCGAGCGAGAGATTGTGGAGAAAATCTAGTATTTGTAGAATGAGACAGAAGGCTAGATTTTGATATAGATATAAGAGAAAATCTAGTATATGTAGAATGACACAGAAGGCTAGATTTGGTTATAGATATTATATATCTATATCTTTCTTTCTACTATACACAATACCTTTATATAGTAAATTAGAAGGTTTCAATAATTAAAGCAAATTGTTTGCTTGTCTTATCTTATATATCTTACATAAATTAAAAGTATATTTTGTTGTTTGAGACTCAATCCCTCGACTCCGTTAACACATTTGTATATAGTCCCTCAGAAATTATGTTTCGCAGGTGTTGCCTCTAACCTGGAATATGCTATTTTCTAACTTGATTAGCCTGAATATTGTTTCAAGTCAAATCCATATTAGGTATTCTTCTCTCTCATATATTCTGATTTAAATGTGATAAGAATTTCACTTTACGTGGATTAGATTCCCAATTTTCCTATATAGTTCTCCAGCTGTCAGCTCTAACTTAAGCAATGCAATTCTCCAACTTGATTAGACCAATTATTTTTTCAATTCAAATCCAAATTCGGTATTCGCCCCGGCCTGGTAACTTCATCATCTGAGCGCCCCTCGGACTGTGCATAACCTAATTCAGAGCGCAACAACTTTGTCTTCAATGTGCAGACAGCTTCGAGTTATCGCACATTTTCATGGCTGCCAACGCACAAATTGTCGTCATAAATGTTAATTAAATTAAAATGCTAATAGGCGTGAAATATGATAACACACACACACACTCGCAGAGAAAGAGGGACACGCACAGGTGGGCTACAATGCCAAAGACAGGTGGCAAGGACAGAAAAAGTGTAACAGCTGCCATTGTCTGACAGCCAGCCCCGCCCACTATTGAAAAGGGCCGCACAATTGAAACTGAGCGCTCGCCCAATGTTGCCGCGCGCTTGATTTTCAGAATAATACTCGTAATAATTAAAATGAAAATTAGAAATGGGCAGAAAAAACTTGTGCGCTGTTAGCAAAAGCAGCTGCCAACTGCAAAGCAAATAGTCAAAGGGGCAGAGAGACAATGTGAGAGGGAGGGAGAGGGAGGGAGGGGGCGAGGGTGTTGGTTAGGGATAGGTGGAAAAGATGACTCGCAGCTTGAGCTCGGAATTTGCCTTTTGGCGGCATCTAATTAAAAGGGATAAGACCTGAGACGGTGCCCAGAAAGGTGTGAACATTTAAGGCCCGTAGATGGGGTAGCCATAATTGCTAATTGCTGTGATTATGAGCAAGCGGGACAGGGAGGGGGCCAGTAGGAGGCAGGGCGGGTGGAATCGGTTGAGTTAAAAATACTTCACGCATTATATAAAGGAATGTTCTGTTCACTTGGAGAATTATTATCTGCGCTGGGGAAGAGCTTTTATTAAATTCAAAATAATTGAAACAGGTTTCAGAACCATGAAAACTATTGAATGTTCGCTAGAAATACTTTTAACTAATTTAAAGACGAGATATACATGGGCTACGCAATTGAAATATTTTAAATAAATTAACTAAATTTTAGAAAACAATTTAAATTAGTTGTTTTACTGCTCAAGGATTGTTCCAGGGCCCTGCCTTATGGCTTGTTTTCCACGCGTGTTTTCCACGCCCTTTCTTCAATTCTTAGTACGCTTTAGTATATTTAGATGGAATTTTCTTTATTTAAGTTACTAAGAAAAACGTTTTATCTTAATATATATTCTATATAGTATATCTCATCCAATGCTGTCTAGAAACAATGTGCATTTAAGGCTCAGGTGTTTTATGGTCTGAATTCTAGATCGAATCAAACTTGGTTTAAAGTAAGCTACAGTTGGAAAGGAAACTACAGTTGGAAGTAGATCGTGAACTGAAAATTCGCTTTGTAGTTGCAATAACAAATAGTTAACTTTATATATCGAGTGGCTAGCCTGCAAAATGTATGCTTGCGGCATAGATGATAGGTTTAATGCTCGCCAAGTCAGTGTGACAGCAAATACAAACACACTTGAAGTATCTGACTCGTCTGCCAAGCCGAGCCAAACACCTGAGGTCCCAATTTGGATGAGTTGCTTTCGCAACGCCAACCGACTCTGTCTTAACACTTATAGACGAGTGCTTATGTCACACTGAGAAGCATCTTTGCCGGGACACGCAGCCCGAGTTGAGTGTGGTCCAGTTCGAAGTGGACCGACCCATTAAGATGATGAAATGTCCCCTGATGATGTCCTGAAGCAGCAGCAGGACATCAACCCCACACTGCCCGAAACTTGTTGCCTATTAATTGATATTAATATTTCACTATGTGTCCTTTGTGTCCTTGCAGCAGTTGTTAATGCCGTCTGCTTGGCAACACGAAAACTTGATAATGCTTAATTTGCTGTTTAATTATGCATGGAATATTTGTGTGGCCGCACTTCTTTCTAATTACTCTTGTTTGTTATCGGGCACTGCAGAAGCCGGCTTTAAAGCGGCTTAACCCAGCTCATTTCCAGGGTCCTCACATAATTTTTCAGACACACAGCATGACAATTTAGCATAGGCAACATCTTAATTTGGGCTGCATTCCAGTCCTGCTCATAGATACATATTAACTTTTACACATGTATGAATTTATGTGTCTCTGCCTGTGTGTGTGCATGTGTGTGTGTGTGTGTGTGCATGTGTATGTGTTTATGGGTAGGTTACAAATGGACGAGCTGCGTGTTACGGCAAATGTCATGGCAGCCAAACACGTTCCAAACACATAAAAAGCTTTTGCTACTGTTTGTTTCTTTCCTTATTTGTTTTTTTTTTTTTTACTTTTCGCCTGACCAAGTTAAGTGAGCTGCCTCATAAATTGCGAATTTTCCTCCTAAGGGTTCGGCGCTGTGTATTTGCTTTCAATGTGTGGAAAGGTATTATTGCGGATGGGCTTAACTAATGTAAACTTAAGCTAGAACTAGGCAAACATTCCTGAACTGACCCAACGAAAGCCATTTGAAATTTGAAGTCTCTCTTCAATTAGTTTACAACATGTTTTGATCTCGTTTAAAGACAATAAATTAACTATTTATGATGACTTTCAGCAACTGCTGCAACTGAGTTGACTTTTCATTTGAAGCATATTTTAATGAGTTCATACGATCTTAAAGGTCTTTTCCAGTGCACGAACCGTTTACCGAATCGGAATTTCTTTAAAAAGTTCTTCTTCACATCTTGAAATGGCGCATAATTCGCAAGGCCGCCGTCAGGACGACGCCGGGCAGATGCATAAATCTGCCCGGCTATAGAAAATACTCATTGTGCATGGTTCCTGGCGCTTAAAAGCCGTTTAATAAGCCTGACCACAACACATGACAAATGTGCCGCCCAAGTGCTGCATTGTGTGTGGCAACGCAGAGACTCCCCAGCCAAAAAATGAAGAAGCAAAAAGCAAAAAGCAAAAAGAAGCCAGACGATTGCGTCTGCTGCTGCATTGGCCATAAATATTATTGCTATTTTGCTATTGAAAGCTTGACATGGCACAGATATTTTGTCGCATAATTTTCAATAAATGGCTGTAAATAATGCACACTGTGCCAGAAGATAGACCAAAACATCAAAGTGCGCCGATTTTTGGCGAAAAAGCGTCTTCAGCTACTTTGTACAAATTCGCAATTACAAGTCTTCTATTTAGGTTGAATAAATAAAATAAAAAGGAATTATAATAAATTGTTGTCAGCATTGCATTCAATACTTAAGCAGTGCTTTTTATACCCTAAACCCATTAAAAATGGGCAAAAGGGGTATATTGTATTTGTGCAAAATGTAAATGTATGTAACAGGCAGAAGGAAGCATCTCCGACCCCATAAAGTATATATATTCTTGATCAGCATCAATAGCCGAGTCGATCTAGCCATGTCCGTCTGTCTGTCAGTCCGTCTGTCCGTCCGTATGTCCGTCCGTTCGTCCGTCTGTCCGTATGTATAAACGCAAGGATCTCAGAACTTATAAGAGCTATAAATATGGTAGAAATATGGTAGTGTGTAGTTCCTCCTAGTGCCTACGCAGATCGAGTTTGTCACCGATATTCTATAACTTGCCCCGTTTCCAAGAAATCGATAAATATCGATATCGACATCCTGTTATTTCAGCAATTTTGGTAAATAATAAGAGCTAGAGACACCAAACTTGTTATTTAGCTTCTAGAATGGTATATATATCTGCATTTAGTTTTGGAAGAAGAGGGTTCAGGGTATCGCCTAGTTGGGAATTTGAGTGCATATACTCGCATACATTGGTTACACGAGCATATCTATTCATATGACCGATCAAAATAGGCATACATATATACATATATCCAAATACCTTATACATCTTATTAGAAATATTTAATTTAATAACATGAATTGTTATAATATGGAATGTCTAAAAAAGTGCAGCATTAAGCGCAAAAGTCTTATGTAAATTATGAATAAAATAGCTTTATTTATATACTATATTATTTTAACTTTAAGGTAACAATATATGGCACTCAGAATTTATTTAAATAAGTAATAAAAACTTTAGAGCTTCGCATATTTTAATAGCTAAATTTATTAAATAATTACTCATATCATTTGCGTAGCTGTAAATTGATTTATATTTATATTTAATGAACGCAACTTTAATCGATGCTTTTAACATCGTCATCGGATAATTTGTTTTTCAGCTTGAACTTAATATAATATTTTTCCTCTTATCGTTGTTATCTATATTCTCTCTACAGATGAAAACAGCTCAAGCGCAACGTTCTATTGTCTATAGTCTATATTCCACAGGCATCTCATTTCCACTCTCATTCTCTCGCGCGCATCGTTTGCGCGTTTTCAAGCGTGAATTAAGCGTTGCTTTGATTCAATTGAAAACTTGGAACAAGTGAATGCCCTCTACAAACCAATGACAAATCGGGTAGATACGTTGCGCAAATAACACGTGAATATGCGCAGCTTAAAGCTTTATATTTTACAAAAAAAGCTTCATAGAAAAGCTTTAAAACAGTTAAGTTAAAAAGAAGATAATAATCGCAAGATAAATAACAATAATAAAAAGAATTATATTGATAATAATAATAATAATAAATAAAAGTTGAATATTAATAAATAAATAATCCAATAATATATGTTGGGTATCTGCAAGTTGATCAAGTTCAAGTTTACAAATTATTCAAATGCTAAACGTGTGCCTCTCGCAAGCTTTTTTTTTTTGCTGACCATAAACAAAGTTGAATTAGTGAAAGTGCTCTAAGTGTGGGTATCCGACTAGGCGATACCCTGTGCCCAGCACACAGCTTTCTTTGATACATCTACAAAATGTGTGCTGCTTCTTGCCGCTTTATAAGAAATGTATTTTAAGCTAACTTTGGTTTTAATGGGTCTATCTTAATGAAATACTCATGGCATTTATATGGCAGCTAAATGTGCTTAATTACCAGAGCCTATGGCTGCACCTCTACGATTTTTTATCTCTTTAATCTAGCTACCTTTCTATCTAGTTTTAAAGTCGATAACTATCGAAAAGATAAGTGACCTTTCTAGATTTCAAATAAATCTTATCTACGAGCAATGGAAGCCCCGCGTATCATATTTGAAGCGTCTAACTCTTATAATCTCTGAGATCTACGCATTCGTCCAGACGAGTAAGCAGAGCCAAGAAAAATTGAAATGGTACCCAAACAAATAGAGAACATTTACTTTATAAGTGTTAAAAATACACAAGAAAGTATTGTAAACAAATAAAATGTGTATCAAGTTGCCGCTTGGCGATGATAAGCCTTATCAGTGTCTATAATATTTATATAGTCGATGTAAGTGTATGTTTGATGCTTAAAAGATAGATGCATATGGAGGCAATTGAGCAAATCTAATCAGAGAAATGCTCTCCGAAAGCTCGTGGCCCTGCCTGGTGGGGGCCTGGTACAAGTAGTCGAGGAATTGCCGAGCTACAGTCAGTTTTTGAATGGTTACTCGAGCGACATCATCAACGCGTAAACATGCTTGAAATTACTTTGACCTTGCTGCTGATACTTGCAGTGCTCTTTTATGTATTCATGACATGGAATTTTGGATACTGGCGCAAGCGTAAGGTACCGGGTCCGGAGCCGCGTATCTTCATTGGCAACTATCCGCACATGTACAATATGAAGCGACATGCGATCTACGATCTTAATGAAATCTATCGGTATATTGCCTGCCCATATCGAGCCGCAGTCAGATAATTCTCTTAATAACCCAACTAAAGGCAATTCAAGCAGCAATACGATGCGGTCGGGATCTATGGGGCACGCAGTCCGCAGCTTTTGGTGATCAACCCGCAGCTGGCACGACGCGTCTTTGTCTCGGATTTCAAGCACTTCCATGATAACGAGATATCCCTAATGGTGGATGAGAAGTCCGATTTTATATTTGCCAACAATCCGTTCGCCCTGGTCGGCGAGGAGTGGAAACAGCGACGCGCGGACATTACGCCCGGATTGACCATGAGTCGAGTAAGGGATATATCATAATATATATTGGATTGCATTTATATTATCACATTCCGCTTCTGCCTGCCAATTCTAGATCAAAACTGTCTACCCGGTGACCATAGAAGTGTGCCAGAAGATGACCGAGTGGCTGCGCAAGCAAATCCGTCTGGCTGAGCCAGGTGGCATCGATGCCAAGGATGTAAGTAATATGCGAAATAAAAGCGAATATCTAAACATTGCGTTGTCTTGTCAGATGAGCCTGCGTTTCACCTCCGAAATGGTCACCGACTGCGTGCTTGGCCTGAAGGCCGAGAGCTTCACGGACAAGCCCACGCCAATTTTGGCCTACATTAAGGAACTGTTCGCTCAGCCCTGGACCTTTGTTGTGTACTTTGTGCTGGTCAGCACTTTGCCAGCTCTGCGACATATCTTCAAGCTGCGCTTTGTGTCGCGGCGCATTGAGAACTTCTTTGTCGATCTAATGCAGACCGCAATAGATGCCCGACGTGGCCAGCTGGCGGCCGGCAAGCAATTCGAGCGTGTCGACTTCCTCGACTATATACTGCAGTTGGGCACTAAAAGAAATCTGGGCACACGTCAGTTGACCGCCAACACAATGACCTTCCTGCTGGACGGCTTCGAGACGACGGCCACAGTCATAAGCCACATGCTGCTGCTGCTGGCACGGGATGAGCAGGTGCAGCAGCGTTTGCGGACCGAGCTGGAGGCCCATCTCAATGCCCAGGGCGTCATCGACTTTGACAAGCTAAATGAGCTGCCCTTCCTGGATGCCTGTGTGCAGGGTGAGTTGCGAGCTTGAGCCAATTTAAAATTATGTCTAAATCCTCAGTGCTGCATTCGCAGAGGCCCTACGCATCTTTCCGCCCGCCTTCATGTCCAACAAATTGTGCACTGAGCCGCTGGAGTTGACCAACAAGAATGGGAAGAATTTCATCGTGGAGCGCGGCACCACGGTGATTGTGCCTCATTACTGCTTCATGCTGGACGAGGAACACTTCCCCAATCCCCAGGCCTACCAGCCCGATCGGTTTATGCAGCCCGATGCCGCCAAAAAGTATCGCGAGCAGGGCGTCTTCATGGGCTTCGGCGATGGCCCGCGCATTTGCATAGGTGAGACGTTCAGCCGTACATAAAACATAATCTACTTGCTTTATATTTATATCATATTTTGAATTATACCAGGCATGCGCTTTGCCATGACACAGATCAAGGGCTCCATTGTCGAGGTGCTGACCAAGTTCAATGTTCGTGTCAATCCCAAGACCCGCAAGGACAACATTTATGAGCCCACAGCCTTTATAACCACTTTGCAGGGCGGCATTTGGCTGGACTTTGAGCCGCGTCAATGAAGCTTTAACTTCTGATTTTATTGTTTTTCTCAGCGCTGATTCATACTCAACAATAAACACTTTCAATAACCCCTCCGCATATCAATTGGCAGTTCATTTTATATGCAAACAGGGGGCACACCTTTGATTCAATTGAATGCAGTACGCGATTACACTGCAATAAACCTTTAATTTGTTATGCATTTCGGTTAGAAGGAAAAGTAAGATTCTAAATTTGCATAGAACAGATATATCTTGATCAGGCCGTCAGGCAGATGTGCTTCAACTATTCGTGGTTGAATTCAAAACTCTTTCATATAACTAATTTCTCTTGTCCTCTATTATAAATTAAAAGCTTCAAAAGTTTCATAAGAAATGTTTTTAGCCATTATCATAACTCATATCATATCAAAATAACTAAATTTTGTTGCTTTTATCAAAAACTCAACTCAATTCAAACTTTACCCAACCTTAGTCTAGCAGTTAGATTTAATAAAGTTAACCACAACCACACAGTTCACAATTAATTAAATACTCAAATGTACTCAAAGTTATTGTGAATGCGTCTGCATTACAATGTCTGTCGGGCTGAAATACACTCAGACATGCAAATTGGACGACTCGTAAGATGCAAAACTAATTACATTTGGCAATTGCATGCGAAAATGTTTGCATTGAAGTTATATGCTATATGCTCATGTCTGTCTGGCTGCGTCTTCAACAGAGCTTTTTAAGGTGCAAAAACAGTTTGTTTTTCTTTTCGCTTTTCATCAGCGAAAAGTTGCTCCTTGGCAGCAGCTGCCGTCAGTTAGATGTTGTTCCGAACGAGCCAAAGTATTGGCAAGTAAAAGTTGATTGAACCGAAAGTATGAGGCGTCAGCAGCAGCTGAATATGGCCATATATAGTTATATGGCCGTAACAAGCGCCAGTTTATTAGCCAGGCAGACAACGCAGACCCCGCGACAGCTCCACAAGTTGACGCTGCATAATTTTTGGGCGTCGTGCCTCGTGCCCCGTGCCTGGCAACGGGCAACGTCAACAACTAAAAATATAATATTATATGCATACAAATTTATGGTATTTATTTAGTAATTTATTCATGTCTGGCAACGCCTGGCACATGTTACACTTGTCACTGCGCCTCGCCTGACTGCACCGAGTTGTTTTGCCTGTCATTCAGAGTGTGGCAGTTGTTTAAATCAGATTTCGGGGCCATCAATGGGCCCAAATTGTTGGCAGCTATGCAGACAGCTTTACATAGGCGTCGAACATAAGTCAAAGTCAAAAATGAAATACAACAAATAGGCGTGCGCTAATCGGGCATGCCTGACTAGGTAATATCGTGGTAATTCTGGGACTTTCTCTTATACGAGCGAAATTTGTGTATAAATTGAATGAATGACATGCCTGCTGTCTGTGCTTCTTCTTTTCTTTACTCCCGACTTTGAAAACTATGTCCTTAAGTCACTTTGTTACTAATGAATCCATATTAATGTAAATACACAAATCGAAGGCCTTATCTAGAAAAGCGCGTTTCTATACAATTTCGGGCGGAACGGGGGAGTTATCCTAAAGGTAAATTATTCTGTATAAGTGAATACTTCTCTCTCTACATGCCACATTCGGCGTACCTATATCATATAGTCCCCGAGATATTGAAATATTTAAATCGATATTAATCGATGTTATGTATAACAGGTCAGCTCTTCCTGCGCAGGATTCTAGATCTGTGTATACTTTACGAGAGTCTAGTATATGCCAAATTTGGTGTACTTTTCTCTTACCACTCCCGAGTTATGAAATATGCAAATCGATATTTATTAAGCCTGTTCTGCACACAACATTAAAATTAGAAAGGAAACAATATACCCTTTATGGTCACATTGAAAGAGTATACCAACTCCTTCAAGAGGGTTGTTCAATGCCTAAATTCAATTCAATTAATACCTTTTACTTTTATCAAGTCGAATGCGAGTGGCTCAATTTGAACTCGAAGCGCCTGTGAATTATGTGGCAAATCCAATTGGGAAATCAAAAGCGCACATAAAATTGCATTAACTCTAGTGCTCGTGAAGGGGCTTTACCTGGCAGGGGTGTAGTTGCAGCTGACTTGGCCAAAAGTTATGCATATGCATTTCTTTCTGCCAGCTTTGAGTCGAAGTTCAATCTGCAATTTGCTGCGGCTGTGATTTGCCAAATTGTTTGTAGGAAAAACAAAAGGCGAAGACAATCCAGCTTAGACTAACAACCCATAGCATCCGCCTCCCTTAGCCCATCTTTAGCCACCTTTAGCTGTGGCAATTTATATTGGCTGGCACTCTTGGCACCCCGCCGTCCCCAACTTCGGCAATTGTCTGGCTGGAACATCGTTTGCTCGCGTTGTTTGCAGTTCAAAGGTTGAGCGTAGTTCAAATTGTTTGCCAGGTGTTTTCCCCAGCAGCACTTTTTCTTGGCTATTTGATCTGTGATTGAGCTGAATGAGCAAATAAACTTGCGGCTGTGGCTGTGGCTCTTGCTCTGGCTCTGGCTGCAGTCTCTCGAGCGCTGAAACCCAGCTGAAAGCTGATTGAGCTCAATGGGTTGCCACTTTTCACCTGTTAGGTGTCTGGACTTATTATCTGTTGCTCTTAGTTCTTAGCAATTGCTGTTGATTCAGCTCAAGGTGATGCGTAAATCCTCAATGTATCCGAAGCTCAGGCAATTGCAATTCGATATGTCTGAACGATATGAACATCTTTTGCATTGAAGTTCTTTGTGTATAAAATGCAAATAGAAATTCTTGCGAAAATTGCTTTTCATTAGTCTATAGTTTATTGACCAAGTTCATCAATATGCAACGTATGTTATTATTCACGTATTTAACTGGTTTAATATTTAACTCTTTAATTTGTTGACTCAAATTAAAGCTTTTGCACAAAGTAGGACAAAGGTTTTTACATAACTTTTCACATGAGTTTTCGCATGAGAATTTAAATTTAAATATCTTATTCAAATTATCTATCTTTGCAAGCTAGCCCACATTGAACAAATAAGTTCTTTCTTTAATAAACTTTTCATTTAAATTTTAAACGGAATTCGGGTTCGAACAAATATCTAATGTAAGGATTTAAAATTGTGCTAGCCAAAGGCAGTTTATATTGTTAGTCGATAGTCAACATTTTCATTATAATAACAATAATATTTTCTTTTTTCAATCTGGAGAACATATTGTATTTAATGGAATATATTGCACATACATTTCTACTCTCTTTCTTGGTAATATTAAAGTTTCGTAATATATGTTTTCTATAGTTAAACTCAAATATATTTAAAGCTTTAATTGTAATCAGATGTACATGAGTGGGCGGTGACATTTGCACTTTCGGTTTGACCTTGCGTTAGCATAAACAAATTAAATCCAGTAAAAACATTTTGTTTAGTGAATTTATATTGTAAGCGACCTTGTCAACAGGATGATGAACACGTTTTACAAATATTTGCGCACAAATTCCATGTAAATGTGTGTGCGTGTGTGTGTGTGTGCGTGTGTGTGTGTTTACTTGCATGAGTTACACACATTCAATGTTGACTTTGGCTACTGTCGGTCCTGCCAAAAAATGACTGACCATGATATAAATTTAATTCAATTAAGAGATTCGGTTGGCTTGCTTTAAAAGTGATTGGTTTAGGGGGCCGCTTGAAGCTGGTAGCGAAGCAAGGGCGGAGGTTGAAGGAGGCGGGGGAGGAGGGTTGGTGTACAATAACTACAAAACCCCATTAACATTTTCATGGCAAAACTTTGTGCTAATTGCATTTATGGCATAAAACCTCAAAGTTCAAAATCAGTACCAAAAAACACAGCAGAAAATGCAATTAGCACTCGAAACGTCGGAGCGTCGGTGCAGAGGGCAGGCCCGAGCTGCCACGCCCCCAATTTACTGGCATGACAATGATGATGACAATGGCAGCAAGTGGAAATGTCAAGAAAATGTGCGGCAGCTAATTAAAAAACTTGCGGCTGCTATAAAATTTCCCTACAGCTGGGGGAAAACTCAAGAGCAACACGAGCAACAGTCAAATGATAGAAGGCGGCGTCTGAAGGGGCAGATGCCCGGAAGTCAACTAGCATTTGAGGTGGCAAATGGGAAAATTGCATGATTTTCTCTGCCACTTGAAAACTGTCAATTTGTGATGCAATAATTTGCCGTGCAAGCGACCACAGCAAAAGCCAACAACAACAAGGCTGAAGCCCAACAAAGGTGAAGACCGCGTTGCGGCCACAGTCTTGGCCACAAAATTATAAACAAGCTGGCCAATAAGAAGACGTAAAGTGCTTGACTACCCAGCCAAAAGAGACGAAATTATATGGGCTAACACAGTTGTGTGTTTTGCTATTCACTGTCATTTGCCAATTTGTAAAGTTTGTTAGACGTGCGCATTTATATATTTGGTTATTATGTCTTCTCGGGGCTTCGAATGTTAAAACTCAACTCAAAGTTGACATTAGTTTGTGCACTGCAATATAATCAAGTTAACAAAATGCGACAAATTGCCGAAAATGCCATTTTCCTGCTTATTAGCTAATTTATATTCATTTTCGATTCAATTTTGTTAAGCATACCTCATTTAACATAAGAGTTATTTAAGTCTCTTTAACGACAGCGTGGGCTTGCCAAAGACTTAAACGAAAATAATATTTAATTTGTATTTGTTTTTTTAATGAGGGTTTCTTTTTAATTGAGTGCGTGAATGGTTTCTTTAGCAGCTTTCGCCAATTGGCAAACATTTAACAAGCGGACCAATTAATTTGCACGTTCAATAGGTCCTGTAAACGACTCTTGTTAATTGAGAGAGAGTTGCATATTTTGCAGGACACTTGCGACACGACGCTGATAAAACATGAACAGCAATAAAGGTGAAGTGCGTGCTTGTGTGTGTGCGTATGGCAGTGTATGTGTGTGTGGGGTGAGTATGCATATTGAGCTGCATTATTGCCACATTTAATTAGCCACTGCCAAAGGGGAAATGCCAATGCGTTGACACAGGCGATTATGTTAATAAGCCCAAGATGATATGAAGAGGACTGCAATTGGGCATGGGTCTGGAGCTGGGGCTGGAGTTCTGGGCTTAAAAGTGGGCTTAACATGGGAAGCTGCTTGTATAATGCGCCATGTTATTTAATTGTTCATTGATGTTCAGCACAGCGTGTGCATTTTGCGGGCTCAGTGACTTCTGCAGCAGCCGCCCACGAACCCCTAGCCATCGGTTTGTTGGAGGCTTATTTGGCATTGATATGTCAATTTAAGTGCATTTATTTAATTGCACAACATTTCGCATTTAATGCGTATTAATGAGACATGACATTTTAATTGGATTAATTGCGCTAATTAAGTGCCAGCCGCGCCGAGAGCTGAAAGCCAAAAGCCAAAAGCTGAAAGCCTGAAACCCTGAAACCCTGAAAGCTGAAATCTGATTGAGTTCGCTCGCTCGGTCAGCAAAAATCATGAACTGTCTATCCCCTTCAACTTACAACCGCGACCAGTCACGAGCGAAGCTTGGCAAGCTATTTGCCATTGAATGGGAACTGCAAGTAGATACGATTCGATTGAATGCTGAGTATGCTTCGTAGGTGTCTGTCCAGCTATTAATGCGAACTTAATTGAAGTGCATATAAAGACAAGGCGACGGTGATTTCATCTGCAAGATAATTTGTCTTGGAAACTCAAACGAAAAATCAACTAACGGTTGCAAGTCCGAATCAAGACTTAAATTAAGACAAATCTTCTTAGCTTGTTAACTTCAAATAACTATTTGCACTCTTTAGAGTAGAGAGAACTTCTGCCCATTCTCCCCCATTATCAAGTGTCACATCAAGCCAAAGTAGCATAAATATAGTTAAGCCCTTCGGGCCAAGAACATATATCAAAAAAATCCAGAAGCAGCCACAACTCGGCCCCCACCCCCTTCACTTTAGTTAACTAATGTTGTAGCTATGCCCAAGTTAATAATATATAAATAAGCATAAATCACGCACACAAACAACACATGAACATGAACATGAACATGATTAACAAGCTCATTTAACGGCACTTGTTTGGCTCCTTGTCCGATTCGGTCAACAAAAACAAAAAGTGGGCGTGCTCCATAAAAATATTAGCCCCCCTCACACACACACACACATACACACACAAAGGCTTGAGAAGTTGCCCTCCTAGGAGAATATTCGATTATTGTGTTAAACGCTGCAACGCCCCGAGGGCAGAAGGGGTCGGGCCGAGGGCAAAAACGCCTCTCATTCCCTTTGAACTGTTGTGTTTTGTATGGCCACAGATACATATATATATATATATTACTCGAGGGAGACATTTGATAATAACTTGCGGCCAATGTTGGCTATAATCAGCATATAAGTTAGCCAACTTTCCTTCATGTGGCCCCATTTTGCACTGGGCACTAGCCATCAGCCACGCCCCCTGCCAGCCCGGCCATCTATCCGACAATGGCTGTGCAGACAACGCACATATTTTGGGCTGACGTAGCACACATTAATCATTTGTATTGGTTTTTATTTTCCAGAGCCTGCCCCCTGCTTTCCCAGCAAAGCATTTCACAGCCATATGTCTATCAGGGCACCGGTGTGCGGTGCTTTATTGTTTATATGTTGGTTTGTTCGGATAAACAAGTCAATTTCTGTGGAACGTAAGCCGCTTAGAGAGCATGAGAAAATGCTGCACGTGAAAAAGAAAACAATTGATTATTGTTTTATTGCGAGCTTCAAATGGGAAGCACTAGAGGTCGATTTATGGAGCATCAAATCGAAGGTGCAACAGATATAAAAACATATAAATCACAAGAGCTGAGATGTCGTTTTGAAGACTTCCACCCGTATCTGTGAAAAGTAAGCGGAAAACGGTTCTATCAAGCTTTTTGTTTACCGTTCCAATCGCTTTAAGCTTAAATTGAAAGCCGCTTGTAAAAATTTCTTTAAGACGTCTTTCACACTTTTCAGAAAATCCACCGCCTCGGGTGGAAAAGGGGCAGAAGGCTTTAGATTAGTTAAAAGATAATATGAATACGTGTAGAAAATCCAATTTAAAGGGCGAGAAAAAGTTGGAAAATAGGATGATGATAATATAAATTGAAGTAGTCAATCTGGCACGGGCAAGGCCGGGTAATACGCTCTTTACAATACATATTATGCTCGAGCGTAGTTAAAAGTTTACTTGGATTCAATAAAAAATCTAATGGACCACAGAGCAAAGAAATGTCGAAGTAAATGAAATCCTTTAAAAAACGTTAATCTATAAAAAGGTTTAATTAAGATAGCATATCTTGTTTCTTTACAACTATTTATTTCATTTAATTTGAATGCTTGCTTTTAATATTTGCTCCTGCTTAAATGTATTCAAAACAAGAGAAAAGTAAAGCCAAGCCAGCCTAGTTGGAGTCTGGCAACAGACTTAAATGTCTACATCCTAATGAATGAACCTTAAGCTCCCAGTTTACCCAAAAACTATTCATAACTTTGCAGATATTTCGACAGTACTTAAAAAACACTTTTTCGCCATTGGAGCATTCGATTGAAAGCTGCTTTTGACCAGCTTCAGAGCAAAACCTAAAGAAATCTTTGTATGTTTGCCGTGATTGTCTGTGGTGCAAGAACAAAACACGCTCCATAGCAAATGGAAAGGCAAAAGGAAAAAATAAAAACATTGAACATATACGAATCCTTATAGATGCGTTGTGCAGCTCCAGCTTGAGAAATTGTCTGCGGCGGGTCAATTGTTTGTGGCTTTTGCGCACATTGCTGCCACATCATGGCCAACATTCAGGCCAACTCCCGAGCTCACAGACACACAGACAAGCGCTTATCCATTAGCTGGAATTTGATTTGCACTGCGAAGCATTTCTGACATTTCCACTTCGAAATGCATACATTCAATTGCAGAGATTTTCGCATTGTAATCTGCTTAAAGTTGCATTAAAAATCTTCTGAAGTGAAAACCTGTGTGCACCAGCACCAGATCCTGAATAAACAACAAAAGGCTGAATCCATGCTGAGTAGCCTGCGTTGCTGTCTGCTTTAGACAAATAAAAAATTATGTTCCGTACCACATGGTGTGTCTCAGGCCTGGCTGTGAGCCCGAACCGTGTGCAGCAAATAAAATTTAATTTAATACACGGGCTATTCAAAATAAAAGACCAAAGACGAAGCTAAAATGCCCTATCAGCAAAGAAAAGGGTCGTATTTAGTCGAAGATTTCTCAATCAAACAGAATAATAGCTTCGAACCAGCTAACTCAAGCTTGTTAGTTCAACGCTCGATATGATAACAAATTAAAGCTATTCTTATTTATTCAAAATAACTCAATTTAATGAGGAAAGTTAATGCTACAGATTAAAATAGAGAAATGCAGCTCGAGTTGAACCAGCAACCTCACTCTTGTTAGTCAGACAATCAGCCTCTGTTTCTACATTATTCAAAATGTATATGAGAATAAACGAAAGCTGTTGTAAAAAATTAATTAACAAACATGAAAAGAGATAATTTCTACAAGATTTGAACCAGCAACCTCACGCTTGTTAGTCCGATCCTCAGCTTATTCTCATGCATTAATGTATTGAAAATTTATATGTAAGCAAATTAATACAAACGTATATGAAGCTTTATTTCTTGAGACACAAGTAAGTCTTTAAGTCTATCACAAGAATAAATTTATGCCAAGTTGGCAGACTTCAACATGAACATATTCCAATGCTCTGCTTCAACAGATTGTAGGGAAGTAACATTGCGACGCCTGAGCAGATGCGTAAATTGCAAAAGGTTTTCTCAGCAAATTTATGGGCAAGGCCTGCTGAAGGCAGGAAGGAAATCATTTCCATCTTTTCCTTCTTAGAACGCAGACTCGTAGTTGGTTCTGTGCTGATGATGTGTTCCGTCAGTTTACACGGTTAATATATCAAAATTTATACGACTATCAAAAAATATAAAATTTATTACGCGTTAGGCACATAACAAAAAGAAGGCAGCGATTTTATTAAGACACGCGGCGCCTGCAAGTAGGCAGTATTAAATTTAAAGCGCTAACAGGTGCGCCTCTCAGTGTGTGCGTGTGTGTGTGTGCGTGTGTGTGTTTGTGTGTGTGTGTGTGTGCGAGCTGCTATTAGCTGAGCAAATAAACAACGTTTGTCCATTTTTCATTTGAGAAGGCGCACAGAAAGAGTAAATAGAAAAGTGAAAGCAGTTTAAGCAAACGAAATCAAATGCCGAGTGTGTAGGTGGCCGGGTGACTGTGAGTGTGTGTGTGTGTGTGTGTGTGTGTGTGTGTGTGTGTGTGTGTGTGTGTGTGTGTGTGTGTGTGTGTGTGTGTGTGTGTGTGTGTGTGTGTGAGTGTGTGCGTGCGTGTATCCATGTGTGGCAGCTGCACAGTGGCTTGTTGCACTTGTTGCAGGCGCAAAGCCAAGCTGCGGCAGCCTGCCCACATCGGCTCCCCTCTCGCCCACACCCCTCTCTCTCACTCTCTTTCACCCTGTTTGCAGCTAGAAAATGAATTAACAAATTAAAAGCGTAAAATATTGGCCTGGGGCAAAGGCAAGTGGATGTTGCATGTTGCATGCTGCATGCCGCATGCCACACAACGCCTGTCGGCATTGGCTGCCGCGGGCTGCTTTAAGTTGATTTTAATTAAATTAGCCAGCGCACACATAGCACATGTCAGCTATATGGATGAGGCCAGCACATGGTCCAGACAACTCACTTCTGGTAGGGGTTGCAACTTGCCACCCCTTCACGCCGCCCCCCTCCTGAGCGAGTTGCAAGTTGGCTGTCATTATAAACGACAGCGTTTATCGCCCTGTGGCGCTAGCAACTCCTAAAACTGTTGCTTAACTGCACTTTCAACTAAATAGCGACTGCCAATGGTTAGAACATTAAGCGCGGAGCTCTTTGGGCCAAAAACGTGTGCCGCATGTTAACCAGAATTTATTTTATGCGACTGTCAGCTGGACAAGGCAGACATATGTGGAGCTTGGCTATCTAGCTGATGAAAGAGAAGGCCAAGAGGGAGTTATTCACAGGATCTATACTACATTTATGACAAGCTTGAGCAGGATAGCATTCATATACGACTAGCATAAACTTACTATACAATAATATATAAATAAAGAAAACCTTTGACAATAAAAGCGCAGTTTAAACTTAAAGCTAGTGTTGGAAAGCGTGCCAATAAGTTGGTTGATAACAAAATAAATTGCATTTGCCTGCAAGAATTGGTCTCAATTAACATTTGTTTATGCAATAATATTTAATAACTTTTGATAGTTAATAATGATAATAAACTTTTTATAGTCAAATGCAAATCTGCGACACGTCGGAGCTTTAATATTCTGGACCTTTCATTATGGCAAAAGCTTGGAATCAACTTTACAAACTAATTAACTAAAACGCTTGAGCTTTAAAAGTTTTTCGTGTCATATCCCGTCATACTCATGATTACATTTGGGCATTCCATTATAAAGCCACTAACATATTCCACTTTCTCTGCCTTGGCTCATTCTCTCTTTGTCTGGTGAAACCCTTCAGCGAAACACTTTAGATAAACGGGGCGCATGCATACGGACCCTAGAAAAGCGAACTCAACTGAGTGATTACAATACACAGCGGGCACATTTGTAACCCTGTCCCCCTGTCCCTCTGCCCGCCCTGTACCCACTGTTCCACCCTGCTCCACTCCGCCTGTGCGCAACCATCTAAAACGCCATCAGACGACGCCGTCGAAATTTTATTGCATTTTTATCTCCATGGCGTACGGTGGGGCACACTTCTGGCTTTTTCTATTCTCGTTTCTCATGTCTCCGCTGTTTGTCTGCACAGATAGATAATTTTATGGAGTCAAGTCTGCGCAGGCTGAGAAATGTGCTATATTTTTTGGAGGAATTTCCTTCTGTTACCAACACTTTCCAAATGAGTTAAGCGCAATAAAAAATGACGTCGAATTTTCGGCTAGTAGATTACGCCGTCTAAAATTCTCGTCTTCAGATAAATAAATATGCAGCGGTATATGTTTATGGACTTTTACCAAATACACGCCACAAGGAATTCTTTAACATTTTCTAGTCCATTTTCCAGTCGCTTTTAACTAGGATTTGAACCAGCGACCACTTGGTAAAAGAAAAACATGTCACAAGCAATTCATTAACTTTTCCTAAGAAGTAAACCTCAGTCGTAAATGAATGAAATACATTTCTTAACTTCCCTTCTGGCTTCAAATAGGATTTGAACCAGCAACCCTCAACCAGCTTGACAGGGCTTCAGCATAGGCACATACCATACATACATACAAGGGTATGTGTAAGTGTAAGTGCAAGTGTAATGTGAGGAACCCTTGCGAGGAATACTTCTGACTTCTTCGAACTTTTCTCAAATAGGATTCGAGCCAGCAACCAGCAGCTTGAATAAAACATATTTCAGGCAGGCATATTATTCTTCGCTCCGTTTCGGGAATTGAACCTGTGGCACATTTTACAATTAGGATTTGAACTGGCAACCAGCAGCTGCACTATGCAAATTGCAGATTTGTTGAGCTATAAACAGACAAAAACATTGGATGGGCTAAATATACAGAGGAGAATTCTATTATTCAGCTTGCATATCATGAAATATGAATTGCAATGAAAATTCCTTTCGCTGAACCGAAAGGAAACTTCTCTGCGTCCGGTTTGATTTCTTAATTGCAACTTTAATCCGTTTTGTTTTGTTTTTTTTTTTTTCTCAAATTCAACGTTAAGCTAATTTAACTAAAGTCGAATCACAAAGAAAATATCAACATTTTTGTATATGCGCCCGCACATTCAATTTTTTGGCTATAAATGTGCACGAATCTACGGTACGTATGGAAATGCAAGGCAAACATTTGACTGCAGCTGGCCACATAATAAATCCATTTCGTTGGATATCGCGAAAAAGAATGGGTTTTCATTCGATTTTCTCGCGTGGCTGGCACTCATCAGTCGCTGCCCAATCACAGTCGCCGTCGCACTCGCAGGAGTCCCCACTCACGACTCGGAGCGCGGACAATCATTTGTTATTTGATTTGGCCACCAGAAGGCGCAGGCGGCAGACGGGCAACGGACAACGGGCAATGGACAGCGGATAGCGGATAGCGGACAACGGACAACGGACGTTCCAATTTGCCAGTCGATTGCCGGTTATCGCTGACGTTGGCCCCGGGCACAGTTGGACATCCGCGGGCTGCCAGCTCAAAGCCCCACTCTACGATTACAATTCAGGCAACGTATTGTCAATTTTGGAAGCGCAATTTTACTGCTCCGTCACTTGAGGACGCCGACAGGGCCATCACCCGATCGGCCCGTAAACAAACAAAGCTTGTCCTCAGCTGACTCTCATGACCCCCCCGCGCTGGGTCTGAAGTGTCGCTGATGAGGTGTTGATGCGAGTGGTCAACTAAGCAAAGCAGGCAACTCATTTCAAAGTTCGCAACACTTTCATTCTCAAATTCTCAATCTATCTCTCTCTCGCTCTCTAAATACGATTAACTGACTATTTCAGATTAGGCCGAAGCTAAGAATGAAACATTTGTTAATTTACTTCCATTTATCGATAACTTTCTCTGTAATCGATGCGAATCAACATTGAGATACAGTTCTTTGAGAATAGTAGATTCTTAAGTTAAGTAAGTTCTGGAGTAGTTTTTGAGTACATCGAGTACTTCCCAGAAATCCAGCTATTTACGTGTAACTCATATCCTGTTTTTGCCTTAATGCTAATAATATATTATATAATATAAAGTACATTTCCTTAATCCCTTCAGATATTGAGAAATTTCCGCAAATATGAAAAGAAACTTTCAGTATTTCACGCTTACTTGCATTTAAGCGTCTAGGCTGGCGAAAGAAAACTCTTGTTTTACTAAAATGGCGGTCAAAAAGAAAGTGAAATTGAAGTTGAAAACTTTTCTAATTAAAATTAAATAGAAACTTGGCTTGCCGTGAAGTTTTGATTACTATTTGCATTTATATATACATTTTTTGTGTTCTATACAAATTCTATTGTTTTTTCTATTTTGTTTCCCAAGTCATATTCAAAAATGTCGCCGGGGCATTGTGGCTGCGATTGAAAATAGAAGAGCGCAAAAAAAAGAGCTGACCAAAGAAAGTTGACCGAAAACTTAAACGGGGTCAAGTGGGCGACAGACTTGAAGGTCAACTGGTTGCCCGCTCAAGAGTAAAAGTTTCAATTGAGTCTTTTTCGCTCTGTCTTACCGAAAGTCTTTAGAAAAGTTTCAAATAGGAAATATTCATACATATTTTTACAAATACACAAATTTGTGTCAATTAATTTGGAGTCAGGTCACTTTTTAAAGTAAATAATCATATGAAATGGCATATAAATGGATAAAGCTAGTACAAAGAAAGTCGAAGACAACTTTCGATCTTGCTTATGGCTCCTTTTGTATATCAGAAATTGGGAATTGGAATGTAAGATATTCGTATTTCGTCTCAAGTGAGTCCAGCAAAAAATAGGAGAAAACGAAGTAGAAGAGAATGAAGCCAAGCAACAGATCCACTTGCTGTTGAGTATTTTAATAATGAATGTTAATTTGCATTTAATTTAATCATTTGAGGAGGCAGTCATAACTGCGTTGACTTGACTTCCGCTTGGGCTTAAGACACTTGCCAGGCCATTAGCGCCCCGTCTGAGCAGTTCCTTGCATAAATTTCCATTTGCCAGAAAGAGACAGAGCGAGAGGGAGATAGAGAGAGTGAGGTAGACAGAGTGAGAGAGATGGCAGACGAGATTGTTGCGCCTACAATTTACATAATTTATTAACGAGAGTTTGAGCGCCAGCTTCCGTTGGGTAAACTAAGGGCCGACGCCGGCCCTGGGCCGTCGGATCAGGCGCCAAAATGGGACCCAACTGGGGGCCGTTTGGGCCCTTGGTTGGGGTGTGAGCGTTGCTCATGCATAATTAAACACGTAATTAACCATTATTAACAACGTCTGATTTCTGTAAGATCTGGCAGGCAGTTACCTAATGAGTTTGCGTCCAAGAGATTTCACTTGGCAAACTTTTTATGCCCAGCCTGAGTTTGAGTCCTGTCCGTCGTCTTGTTGTTTGCGGCCAATCGGAGAGGACGCACGCGTTTGCCGTTTGATTTGTGTCCAAAGTAACAGTTACAGCTACAGCTACAGTTGCAGTTACAGTTACGGTTACGGTTACAGTTGTTAATGAGGCACATTAATTAATTAGGCGCGTCTGGGGCATTGCCTACGTGTCGAGCAGGTGAAACTTTTACGCTTGGACAGCTTACAGGCCAATTATGTCTGCTTTGCTTTCCCGCCGTCCCGTCGCCCCTTCGTCTCCTCGTCTCATTGTTGTTCTGGTTGTTTCTGTGGTCTTTGGCTTTACATAAAGGATTTCGCTAAGTGTAATTGTTTACAATTGCTTGTGAATGTCCCCCAAAAAACAACAAATTAAGCAAGAGTGCGCGCTTCGGGCGTGCCCGACTAGGAGATACCCTGACTCCAACGCCAAGCTGGCATTCTCGTCCATAAACTTCACACATGCACGCTTGTTGCGCCTGTGCTTCTTCTTTCCTTAACCCTTAATACTTTGTACTGAAAATTCAGAGACTGTTAAAGCCAAATCGCCTCAGCTAGTCGTCATGACTTGCCTTCTTCCTGTTACATATGCATGCACATAAGCATGATACCCCTTTGACACACAATCAATAAAGGATCAGGGAATAACAATTACCAGCTGAACGAGCTTGAATAATGGAGCTTGTGTTTGCACACACACACACACACACAACAATGTGTAGAATTATGCTTATGAGTTGCATAAAATGTATGCAAATTTTTGTGCAATATTTAACAAAACAATTTTCGGCCTGCGGCATTTATTGAATTGTTTTGCGAGCGAACGGACATTTTGTGGAGCAAATGCGTTTGGCTTAGTTCATTATGGACATTTACGGCCATAAAGAGGAAACCAATTTGTGCATGATAAAAGCCATTTGGCTGGCCATTAATTAGACCAACTAACTAATGTCAGCTGCCTAAACAAATGCGACAATTGCAGAGGCCATAATTAAATGCACATTAAGCCAATAAAATTGTGATTGTTTCGTGAAAATTATTTCAAGCTTTTCCAACTATTTGCTAGTTATGTTATAATTCGCTTGCGCTCTTCCATTTCTAAGCAGACATTGTTGTTGCCTAGCTTTACATTTTAGGCATTTTATGAATTTATCATTTTCCCCTCACTATTTTTCACACGGCTTTTCCCAGCTTGCTGCGAGGCATCTGAATTCTTTCTGCCACCACCCGCAGCACCCCCCCCTCGCACCCTGTGAAAGTCGGCTCATAACTTTCACAATTAGCTGACGCAAAGTTGGCAACAGCTCGGAAATTCTTTGTGTGAACTGCGGGCGAAAATGTTAATTTTCAGCAATTTCTGTGCAAATAAATTTACCAGACGCCTTCGTCTCGCATTGTATAAATACGTTAAGAACATACAAGAAAATTATTCTGAGAACTATGTGAATACGTGAATATGCGAATATGTTTATTAAATAGAGGAACATTAAAGTTAAATGTATTTAAATTAATTTGTTGAAACAAGAGTTTGATAAATAAAGAATTCGTTTATGTTTAGAAAGATTTGTTTTCCTCGGGAGAACTCGGGAAATGTTTCAAACTCTAATGGAAAACCTCTCAATTTATTTACAATATGTTAGCCTGTTTAAGAACATATAAACAAAAGGTTCATATTACAGCTTACCCTTTGATGTATGAGATTTTTGAGTCTTTGGATTCTCTCTGGCACAAATTTGCTCTTTTCATTAACTCAAAAATAACTACATATTAAATTCAGCCATTTTCTATTATTGTTTGCTTAGTAAAAGACATTGAAAGCAGATTACATTTCAATACTATTTCAAACTTTTCCATTGCTATTTGTCAAATTTAACCTTGGTTTAGTCTTTGCCTTCTTTGTAGGAACCCGCCAGGCACCTGCTTGTCATGCAAAAGGCAATAACCAGCTGCCAAGCGATGGTAACTGCGAAATAGGCTCATAAATTCTCAGCAAATTTATAATTTCACACCTACATCCATAACGAGCTAAGGAAAAAATGAGCAGAAAAAAAAATAGGCAAACTATTTGCCGATGTGCATGGCTCGGCTTGTCAGTGGCAGAAATGACAAATGTTCGCCAGACAGGCAGCCGGAAAATTGTGTGGAAAGCCCTTCAGCAACCTCCATCCCCCCATCCCACCACCCTATCCAGAAGCAGGCGGGGTAGCAGCCCTAATGACAGCGAGCATTGCATGTTTGCCCAGTGTTAATCATAAATGGTCTCCAAGCTGCACAGAAAGCCCGAGCTCCGAGCTCCGAGTTCCGAGCTGAATACCTACCGAATTCCTAGGCCAAATTTATGCGACCATCTCATATTGGTCTAATTAAAAAGATGCCAATGTCGACACCGATGGCAAGTGCAACGAAAAGAATTTTGGCCTGAATCTAAAAAGGAAGCCGCGAAAAATGGCAATTACCGCGTACACAAAATGTCGCGAGCGACTTAAATAAAATGTGACAGCCATTCGTGGGCTCAAGCGACGGCTTGGCTAATGGAAAGATTGTAAGTGCTTGATTAATGGCCAACTATTATGACACAGAGGCATGCAATGCGTAACCAGGCTATGCAAGAAGTCAAGACATTGAACATGCTTGAGAACATCGGAGTGCAAGGCTCACAACTATCGAACATATTTCTGTTAAATTGAATAAGATTTATCGGTAAAATATGTATATCAAACGATCATCAAATGTTGAAATAATGAGTAAAATTCGTTTCGCAGCACAGTGCGGTAAAATAATGAATAAAATTGATTTAACAACTCTGTGAAATACACACATAAACTCATACATACAAAAGCTACCAACGAGCTTTCATTTAAAACAAAAATGTGTCGACAATCAAAATTAGATAAAAAGGAAGCTCACCCATAAGAAAAGCTTGCAATACACGCTCTCTTTGTATTTTCTCTTTCTCTCTCATTCTTAGAATGAATTGTACGCCATTTTTTTTTTCATCAAACACGCATTTTTAAACGATTAGCACATATTCTTGTATGATCACAGATAAAGGAATAGCTTATATAGATATTTTACTTGCATATGCCACACTTTTTTATCACATTTAACACTTGGCAATTACATAATATAATTTACAAGCAAACGCGTTAACATAGCCACACGCACAAAAATCGATCGATCAACACGGCAGACGCGCACAGACTAAATCGTCTTATTGAGCGCGCGCCTAGGCTAAGCCGGCACTTGCACCCATACACCAACAACAACTGAGAGCGCACAACTAGTGTAGCAGCCGCGCTCACAGTATGCACAGTGCTCGCTCTCAGCATCTCGCTCTCTGCATTCAGCCGCAGCCCGCAGTCCAGATATACATATGTACATATGTACATACATAAATATAACAGGATCAAAAGCGCCAGCTTCAGCAGCGTGCATTGAGCCATACGAATGATATTACAAATTTATGCGTGTATTTTAAAGCGTGTGCGGGGCTAAGTGTGTCAGTGTGTGAAATAAGAAGATTGCAATTTTGTGAGCGGAGCATGACGTCACAACTAAAGCCTGTTAGCGTATATGGCAAAAAGTATATGAGTATATATATATATATTCTTGAGCAGGACGATGAGCTGAGCAGATAAAATAAAAATGTTAAAAAGTATGCTATTTAATAAAGAAGATACTCTTCTTTGTGGTACCTACTGTCATATCGATTATATCGATTCGATTTTGAAACAGAAGTAGATAAAAAACGTCATTGTTAAAGACAATTTAAAGCTTTGCTTTGAAAATGATTGACAGAAATATCGAAAATTCCAAAAATTGTCTACATATCGAAACTGAAACGAAAAATCTTAGCAAATATATAAATATAATATGCTACCTGCTACCATTCGTCGGATATTCACGCAGAAACTTCTGTTAATGCCTCTGCTGCTGCTGGGCGGTTGCTACCTTATATACTTGCAGCTTGGAAAATCGCAGCGAACCAACATAAACGTTCAAAGCACCTACTACAGACGTCCTCGCATGCAGCTCGAGCAGAATGGCGATTATTGGATCTGTAATAATTTTATGCATTCCTCCCGAGCCCACGGCAATGCGAGCATCACACTGACCACACACGGCACCTACCGCGACTTCAGGCACATGGACTGGCTGCTGGTGCGCTGGAATGGTCCGATTAGCATGGCCGTCTATGTGCATCCGGGTGATTGGCTGAAGACGCTGTACCAGCTGTATTATATCAAATACTGCGCTCCGGGCAGCCACAGCTGGTCGCGTTATGTGTCCCTGCAGCTGGTCTTCACGGACAAGCAAATGCCACGCCTCTTTCAGCAAATGGTCTGGAAACGTATGGCGGCGATGCGTTGCACGCAGCTTATCCAAAAAACTCCCAGCTCCAGTGTGCTGACAGATCCGTACAACTCCAGCTACCCGCTGCATTTGCTGAGAAACGTGGCCCGTATGAATGCGGAGACCTTCTATGTGTTCCCTCTGGAGCCGGGCATGTTGCCCACAAAGCATTTCATCCGAAATTTCTTTGGGTTCCTACATCGGTATCATCCCCAAAAACCGCTTAGAAGGTGCCTTTTTCTTAATATTTTCTTATATAGTCGTAATATATCTAGACTCCATATCCAGCGTTTACTGTATACCCATATTTCCACAAGTCGTCGAAGATCTGCAGCTGCCCAAATACAAATCTCAGCTCCTGAAACAATATAAGACCCATCTCCATGGGAACCGCACGCTGTCTAGGTTTGCGCTGCAGGAATTGGACAAATGGCACTCTTGGCTGGCAAATCCGATACGAGATGGCGACATCCGCGTTTATATGGTCACCAAATCGCCCAACAATTGTGCCGCCTACGTCAGCAGCAATGCCCACGAGCCCTTCTACGATCAGCGCTATGCAGAGTCCATTTATGACACGAACTCCAGCAAGGTATGTCAGTTAAAGAAGGGTTGCTTGGGATCGGAGCTTAAGCAAGGAAAAGTAATATATAGAACCCATTGTTCCTATAGAAACCAAATGATAAGCTAGTACGATTTGCTACAGATATGTCCAAGAATCTAGAAAGTCCTTCTGTTGTAGGCAGTACATATGTATGTATGTCGAGCTGGATTATTCTCACATATCTGCAAATCGGAAATATCTACAAAAGCTTAAAGCTTTCAGTGCGCCGAAGATCTCATTCGGCCTATAATGATATCTTTGGCTATGAAAAAGCTTTAAAAAATAGAATTTTGATATTATTCCTAATGTCTAAGACATTAGCATTTATTTGAAAAGTTTTCCGTTCATAGATAATTCAGTCAAAGGAACCACTTAAACTCTATATGGCTCAAATATTGCAAAGCTGATTAGTGTTGTGCAACTTGCAGGACTTGAGTAACTGTGCAACACTGTTATACTCAGATAACAGCTGAGTTTGATGTCTGTACCTCAGTTGAGTTGATTTGACAGAAGTTTATTTAAAAAGCAAAGTTTATAACATATAGGAAATCAAACATAGACTGTGTTACATACAAATATACTTGACATATTTATTCTGATGCCACAGCATTTAAATGCTTTTCTAATTGCAGCTACAAGTTCTGGTTGGACTTGGCTTTGACTTTATTGTCTTGGATGGCACCTTTCTAATAAACCGAAACTCCGGCTCGCAGTTGGAGCATTCCAGAGAGGCGCAGCACCAGGCGAACTCCCACCAAAAACAGAAACACATACGCGACCTAATCAAATTGAATACGTTTGCGCTGGACAACAGGAGCGAATAAGCCATGAGACTTGGCATTCCATCTATGCCGGCCTCGGAATACGAATCTCCGACTCCAGCTCGGACCCTGACTTGGAGTCGAACGCGTGCTCGGAGCCTGTGGCAGGGCACTTAATCAAATTGTCTGGCTGCTTCTTGACGCCTCTCGTTTTTGGCATTGCATTTTATATACTACTCTTTGGGTTATTTTACTTTTCTTGCTGCTTTTTAATGCCATTAGCGGCGTGGAATTTTATTTCTCATTTGGCGTCATTTTTCATTTTCTTTGGCAGCGAATTGCACGCAGATAAGCGGCCAGAGCTTACTTATAAATAGATCTCAAAACGACACGTCCTTTTCGAGTTGTAAAAGCGGACCGAATGCCGTTCCATCATCAAACGCATTAAACAATTTGTTAGTAGGGTAATCAACTGGCGATGGGACTTGTAGATTTTAGTTACGAGGAAAAAATTTCAATACAGATTATAAACAAATATTTTCAGTTCGCTTCAATATAAAATTGCAGTTCTTATTTAAATAAATGTTTCTGTTTTCATTTATTTAGATTATTTTTATTGCCAAAATTCACACACAACAGTGGAAAATTGGCGGAAAATAATACAAGCCAGAAATTCGCTTCCAAGTATATTGATCTTTAATTATTTTCGTTATTTCATTTCCAAATTAGCACAAAAATTAAAATATGCAAATATTTACGTTTCGCTTTCATTGAAATTGTTCCGATTCAATAAATATTCACTCAAAGAATTTCATCCGATCCGAATTTCACCCGCAAAGCTTACGGAAAACAAATGCAAGTGAGAAACAAGAATTAACCAATATTTTCCGTTTGCTTCAATTTAATTTCATTACCTTTTTTGAACTTTCACAACTGTGGAAATAAGCAAATACTGAACTAATGTATTTGTGCAAAATGTGTGTAACAGACAGAAGGAAGCATCTCCGACCCCATAAAGTATATATTCCTGATCAGCATCTATAGCCGAGTCGATCTAACCATGTCCGTTTGTCGGCCTGTCCGTCAGTCCGTCCGTATGTATAAGTGCAAGGATCTCAGAACCTACAAGAGCTAGAGACTAGAAATTGTAGCTGTAGTTCCTCCTAGTGCCTGCGCAGCTCGAGTTTGTTTCCGATACTCGATAACTTACTCCTTTTCCAAGCAATCGATAAGAATCGATATCGAACTCCTGTTTTATGAGCAATGTTGGTAGATACTAGAAGCTGCTTGACATGTTGCTTCTATATATCTGCATTCGGTGTTGGAAGAAGAGGGTACAGGGTATTCCCTAGTCAGGAGCTCCCGACTAGAATCTCTTACTTGTTTTTAATTACTTTTATTGGCTTTATTTCGTGTTCTAGTTCAAGTTAGAGGTTATTGACAAAAATAAACAAATATTTACAGTTGGGTTTAAATAAACTCGTTCTAATTGAATTATTTTCATTGTTTTTACCTTAATTTCCAAATTCATTCAGTGTGTAAATTTGACTGAAATTTAATTGAAATATTTACAACGATTTATTGTGATTTTAATTTAATGCATTTTCCTTGTATTTATTTCATTTCCTGATTTCACCCACAAATGAAACTAAACACAAGTTCGCTTGATATGATTATTTTCGCTCTAACTTGACTAATTTTGATTGTTTTTATTTCAATTTCAAAATTAACACGCAGCTGTTGGAAATTGGCGAGAACTAAGAACTTGAAACTCATTTTGAGAGGTCTTTGAATATCTCATCTCATCGTCTCATCTCATCTCTTCCGTAAATCCACCTCAGCTGGGTGAAAAGTGGGTCACAATTGAATAAAAGGAATTTTTCGTATTCAAGTTCATATTCAAAGCTCTTCTCTTCTTGACTTTCAACGACTTTTGAAGTTTATCTGCACGAGTTGGGATTTCCAAGTGAATTTAAATGTTCGACGGGCGGAAAATGCGTGGAAAACTGTTGTGAGGTCAAATATTTGACTCAGCAAAGGCCGCTTAATGCCAGCTAGTTATAAAGTGTTTGCCCATTTCCTTCTTGCCTTAGATTAAGTCGTAACGTTTATCTTTGCCATGCAGTTAATCCCTGCAATTAACTAGCTGTTGAGTAAATAATGCGTATCTTAATCAACCAACAAAAAAGGCGGACGGACTTAAGCTGCTTTAATTATTTTCCACTTTTGTGTTTCATATTGTTATTATTATTATGATTATTGGCAAAAGCTTTTGCGCCTCTTTATGAAAATACCACAAAATTCCATTAATTTATTTGCGGTTGCAAACAGAAGAAGAACAAGAAGAGGAGAAAAACGCGACTGTGCCACACGGCAACGAAATGAGCTCTGTGTGTGTGGGTGTGTGTGTCTGTGTGTGTGTGTGTGTGTGTGTGGGTGTGTGTGTGTGGCTGAGTCTGTCTGTGTGTGTGTGTGTGTGCGAAAATGGGGTCCGGGGCACTTTGCAACTAATAATTTAATATTTTATGCATGACCTGCAAAATAAACAGCAACAGGAAAATTGGTAAGAGCGCAAAAAGGAAAACATTTGCCCATTTATAAGCGCATTGTCTCTTCACACATTTCTTCTTCTTTTTTTAGGTGCTGAGCGGGGGGAGAGGGGGGGCGCATGCAAAGCATAAAAAATGGGCGGCGCGTAACTTTTGGCGAAAGTTTTCAGCGAAAGGAAACTGAGCAGAAAAGTTAATATTAACGCTGAGCGACGCATTTTGCCTTAATTTTTCGACCCCCCCCCCTCCCTCAAGTCGCTGCTGCTTTACCAACACCTACCCCTCCTCCTCCCCCTGCCCTCCCCCCCTAGTTGTTTTTCGGCCATTTTGACGCCAAACACGTAGCCTTCGCGTTCTTGGTTTGCCCTTTTGCTTTGTTGGACGTCAAAATCTTGTTAGGGTTCCTTTTTTCTCACAGCGCTTTATTTGCATGAAGCTCTTCAAAATCATTTATTTTCATTTTTTTTTCTTTTTTTTTGCCAATTTTTTTCTTTTATGGAAATTTTGTTGTGCAAATTTGGAATGCTGCGCTGCGCATACAAAAGCAATCGGCACACGTTAAACAACAAAAGGATTCGCAATGCGCGCAAAATTCATGCAAACAATTAGATGAGTTCGCCAAAAGGTGAGCAAATGCCATTCTTTTACCTATTCGCAATAGATTTTAATATTATTATTATTTATATTATATATATTGTATTATAGCATATCTTTTGGCGCAAATTCCATAAATGTTAAGGTAAATGTTTTTCTTTTTTTGGCTTTTTTCAAATAAAGGACATGATATTTGACTGCGCTTTATACATTTATGGTCTTATACCCTTTTCTGTTATAATTTATTCATGAAATGCGCATATATAAAGTATCTTTATTCTAGATCTAGATCTAGATCTAGCCTTTTCCATCTATTCATGGAACTGTTTCTATGCAAATAAGTCTCTCAGTTTTGAAGATATCCTCTTGAAACCTTCCATAGCTCCGTCTTTCTGTAAGGGAAAGTACATATTTCTGAACTGGTCAGATCTGATAACTATTTCATATAGCTACCACAGGAAAGCTTGGTCGAAACATTGGTTTTTGTATGGAAAACTTTCGATTGACCCAAAAGTGACATATATAGCTGCCATAGGAACGATCCGAGAAAGTTCTGTTCTGTTTCACAAATTATGTTTCTTATACTATGGAATACTTCGTCAAAACGTTGGTTCTTGTATGGAAAACTTTAGATTGACCCAAAAGCGTCATATGTATATAGCTGCCATAGGAACGATCCGAGAAAGTTCTGTTCTGTTTTCCAAACTATGTTTCTTATATTACAGCTACCACAGTAAAGCTTCGTCGAAACGTTAGTTCTTGTATGGAAAACCTTAGATTGAACCAAGCTCGACATATATAGCTGCCATAGGAACGTTTCGTCCAAGTTCTGCTCTGTTTTCCAAACTCTGTTTCTTCTACTAAGGAAAACTTCGTCGAAACGTTGGTTTTTTATGGAAAACTCTAGATTGACCCAAACTCAGCATATATAGCTGCCATATGAACAGTATTAGATCTCGTTTAAAGTGAAAGTGAATTCAATGTTCCCTTATGAACATCGAGCAGGTCCAGGTCCCACTGTGCTACAAAAGAGCCCCACATATACATCTATTTATTGTAACTCAAACTTTTGAAAGTTCTGATAGACAATATTTTCATGATGAACTTGGGCCAAAAAAGTTTGTCAACTTGAAAAAAATGAAAATAATAATAAATATATGCCGCTAATTGGACGCGGCTGGCAAAATAAGACAAAAAATGTGAAAAATGTTTGTCAGCATCAATAGGAATATTTTTTCTTTTATTGTGGCTTTAAGTATTAACGGAAATCTGAACTGGCTGCTGACACAGGGCTCAATAGGAGCGGGAATAAAATAATAATACGAGGCCGCAGTCATTAAATATATGTTGAAATTACCAAAAGGCTGCATCCTTTTGTATGGAAGGAGCGAAGCGGCAGCGGCAAATGAGAAATGCAAATGATGAAATAATGAAAAAGCCTCTCACCAAAAACCAAACAAAGCCCGCAGGCGGAAAGGCATTAAAACAAAAAGTAGTTGAGCATAAAAACAAAGTGCTCGACCGGAGTCTCTGTGTGTGCGTGTGTGTGCGGGTGTGGGGGGTGTGTGTGTGGGGGGTGTGTGCATATGAGAGCGCATATTTAATTATTCATACGCCCTGTCTGCCCGCAAAGTGCAAAAATGCATGAAGGCGCAGAAGTGAGCGAAGACAACGAGACGGCAGGCAAAAGTTTTCACCAGCCCGACTTCAATTTGTTGTAAACAAGACGTTGCCGGCTTCTTCTTGGGGCTGTGTGGAAATTGTTTGGGCAGAAATGGGGAAAAGTGCATGGATAATAAAATTAAGTTTTGTTTTGCCATTTGCTTTATGCCAAAGTGTCAGGCCAATAATTGAAAATCAAATTGCTAAAATATTCTGATTGCGGCTTAAATTGTCTTCCAAAAACAAAATAAATAAGTCGATTTAATTCCTGAGTGCTGCACAACACAAATATCTACTTTCTATCGCACATTCTGGCTCAGTGGCATTTTGTGTTTTAATAAAATCCATTTAATGCCCATTGATAAAGTTTGTTAAATAAATATTCTCGCTTGCCTGCAACTCAAAGTGTCATAAAATGCCCTGCAAAAGTCAAAAATCCAAAAAAAAAAAGAATACAAGATTTCCTCTTTCCATACAAGGGAAATGAACTCTTGCTTCGGTATCAAGAGTCCAATATTAATTGAATATTCAGGGCTTAAATATGGCATGCAAATGTGTCGCAATAGATGAGTATAGACTGTGGCTTCATATGCTAATCGAGAGGCTTGAGAGCATGTTTGTTTGTGTCCTGCTCGGATAAGCTGCTAGATCGAGCAAATGGCGAAATCGATTCTAATCGAGTTTGTAAATGCCTAGGCAAGTTATCGGACTGTTATCGATAAGCTGCCAGCGAATCAAACCAGATACTAACCAAACCAAACTCATTACAGCTCTCCTGCTCTTAATTCTCTCTTTGTACCCTTGTATAGGGTATTATAATCTTGTCATGGCAAGGAGATATCGCCGACCCTATAAAGTATATATATCAATTCAAGTTAATATAGTCATATTGACATTTAAGGATATCGTATTAAAACCTATACGGTTTCGTCTTTCTTTAGCAGATGAGCGAATCGGACCAACAGATCATATGGCTGCCATAACAATAGGAACAACTTGTTTGTTTCTCAGGATATATTGACCAAAACTCGGGTCTTTCATATGATTTCAGTCTGCCCTTCATATATATACACAATCTGCTTAGCATCAGAGTAGCATCTTCCAAGCATCTTAGCATCTTCCAAGTATTGTGGAAGAATGTTCTGTTTTCCAAGCTTCACTCTTATCACATATCTGCAAAACGGAAATGTCTACAAAGCTATCTAAGCTTCGACGTGTCGATGATATCCTTACTCTCTTGTTAATTCATTAAAATAAGCACATGTTTGCTTAATAAAAGTTATCGATACTTTACACTAAGTTCGATATTTCGAGGGGAACTAGTTTCAAATTCCTATATGGGCTCGCATTGACATTTACTTAATAATTTATAGAGAGTCACGAATAGTAAATGGATTTGGCAAAGAGTTGTTTGAGCTTCCGATTCTGCGAAACTTTCACTTGACTTCTCTCTTAGCTAAACTTATGCTTTAAGCTCCCTCTTAAAAAGTCTCATTATTTTGTAGTCCCTCAATTACTTGCCTTATCAAATGCAACTGCTCTACACGTAGTTGAAGTAGTCTTCAGTTCTTTTGCTGCTCTCTGAATGGATTTTAAATTTGTAGAAATTTGTAGAAATCTCTTAAGCATTCCCACGACACCAATCAGCATTTTGGCTGTCAATGTGAATGTCTTTTAAGTATCAAGCATCAACACGTTTATCAAAGGCGTCTCGCTGACTATTTCTTGTCGCCCGCACCTCCCCCATCCCCTCTACCCTCTTAAAAGCCGAACCATTGTCTAGTTTATCAGCAGCTCCCCATTGCCATGAACATCAGAGTCCTTTTCCCCTCGATGCATGCTGAGCATTTTTATGTCCTTCACACATCATTCAGCAACAAATTGCTGCGGGCGTTTCAAGGCGATGCCATTGCACACATTGCTGCGAAATCTATTTGGAAGACAAAAAAGAAGAAGTAGAAGAAGGAATGTCAACTGCCAACACCTAAAGAATACCAACTCCCAGCCAGTGTTGCCAACTATCGCTGCAAAAAGGTAGCCAAGTTTCATGTTGATAACAAGCTAAAAATAGCCAAATTTTAAATATTATTTTGAGGCACATTTCCCTATGCAAGGCACAATTACTTGTTTGAAGCGCGCAACCAAAAAGTTACCTTAATTTAAGTAAATAATTTTGATTTTTTCTAACCTAAACCTTTTATGTGAAATCAATAAAATAACATGTAAAATTAGGTGAAAGCCCTTACCTTGATAAGCTGAAGATGCCAACATTTGCCATCTTCCCTCGCCTAAACATATCAAAAGTCCAAATAGTTAGCGAAAATGTCAAGAAATAGCTAAATTAGTTGCTAACTGTGTTTAAATGAAGGGATTTAAGATAAATAGCTAAAAATAGCAGATAACGCAGCGTAAAACTAGCCAAAATTGAAGGAACTTTACTTAACTTAACTTAACTTAACTTAACTGGACTTAACTTTTCTTGACTTTACTTATAGCTAAAAATATGAACTAAATCAATTTGAAAACTAGCCAATATTGCAGACATCTGCATATGTCAATCTTTGCCGGCTGACAGACAAGTTTTAGCTAGAAAAAAGCTGAATGGGCAGCACTGTTGCCGCGTCGGGGGTTCGTGTCCAGGCTGCGTGTCCATTTCAGGCAGCACGTGCCACGAGCATTGTACGTTTTATTATCATGAGCTGCGGCAACTTTTTATTATCTTTCTGGTTCTTGGCGGTTCTTTTGGCGTTCTCTTGGCTAGCTTTAACACTTTTTGACGCTATCCTTTGAAAGTTGTGCCGTAAATATGACTTAATGGACTTTAAAGTAGACGCCACTCGCGTCGCTTTAACGAGCTTGGCCCAGCATTCACTTGACCCATGTCAAGTTTTTGCACATTATCGTAAAAATCATCTTTCAATATCCCACACACACCCGTGTGTATGTGTGTGTGTGTGTGCGTGTGTATTTATAGAAAGTGTATCATAAAAAGGGACTGCTCTTAGCACAAATTGCAACACGTTTTGAGAAGTGCATCGAGCTGACAAACCGAAGTGCGGCCTGCACTGCGTGTCCCGGCCAAGTTACAGATACTCAGATACTCGAGCCAAGGCTGGGCATACGCGAGCGTGTGTTTAGTTTTATGTCTTGCTGAGCTGGCCATAATAAAAATCGTGTAAATTGCTCAAATAAGTAGATAACTCCAGTAAATATTTCACGGCAAATTGCACAAGAACACTAAACAAGTCGCTTGCCAAAGTCAGGTTCTCAGCCAAACTAAAAGCAAATAGCTTAAAAACAAAGAGTTTGAAACGGGTTGAGCTAGATAAACCAACCGAAATTGTTTGATTTAATCGCTTAGCCAGCTGAATTCAACTGGACTTTTGCTTTCATATAAAATTTATATCAAAAGTGGCCTTAAACGATTGGGCCCAAGCTGCATTGAACCAGGAAAATCGCAGAGAAAGGCGCATTTAAGCATCTTGATCGCGAAAAAGTAAGATAATGAGAGGATAAGAAAGAGAGTGCAAGACAGCTTAGTCGAGAGACGTAAGAAAAGATTGGACGTTTAAATAATAAGCATAGAAAATAGTAAGTAAAGAGAACAATTTAAAACCATGTAAACGTTATCTCATGAAAATCGCAGAGAGAGGCGATCGGCAATTGAATGAGTTACACACATCACGCTGAAAAAAGCCTGCTTCCAAGGCAATGCTCAACTTAACAAGCAGGCAACAAAAGCCTACGCCTATTAACATACAATTTTCCATTATACTTACATGTAAGCTTTCTTTGAGTTTTCCGCCTCTTCAGAGTTTCAAAACATTGAAATCAATTTCGCTCAGTTAAAATTCTTATGCAGCTTCCCGCGAAGGCAACACTTGGCCATTCCTTTGTTGATTCAAGGTACATTATGTTTATAAATATTATTTGACTTTATTTTTGCTGTTGTTGTTGTTGTTGTTGTTGTGATTTTGGCATGCGTAGAGCTAAAAATAAATGTACAAAACAAAATTCAATTACCAAATGCAAATCCAAGGCGCCTCAGCCATCATTTCTTCACCCAATCCATTTCCCCTTGTAGGCCACGACACACATGTCCGTGTGTGTGTGTGTGTGTGTGTGTGTGTGTGTGTGTGTGTGTGTGTGTGTGTGCGTGTGTGTGTCAAAAGAGCCGCAACCAAAAAGCATTTGCCATTTGCTTACCATATTTTATATTGTATGCCGTTTATATTGGGGCCAAGTGTGGGGCGCCGCGCCCCGTTTATTTATGTATTTATATTTATTTCTTGAGCGCTTCGCAAAATTATTGAAAACAGTTCGAGAGCCCTTTGTGCGTTGTCGTCTTCTACTGAGCACTTGCCAAACTTGGCAAACGCTGGCGGAAATTTGTTTTGGAAGCGCAACAAAACAAGCAAAACAAAGAAGAACAAGACAAGCGCCCAAAACTTGGCAAGCTTGTCGCAAGACATGCTGATAATAAAATGCATAAATTTATATTAAAAATCAACTATTCAAGAGGTTTTTTTCATAATCGCTTAAAACTGCCCTGGCGCAAAAAAACACACGGCATTTACGGTACTTTTAATGGCTCTTTCAATTCGAACTGACCGCAAAATGCAAAAAGTAATAGACGAACATTAATAAATAAAATAATAGCTGCGCATCTGTTATGCAAAATGGGTTCAAGCGAAAACAAATGCGAAGTGTGCAAAAAAAAACGAGAAAATAGAGAAAACTAAATACTCTTATGTGTGTTGCATACCCTTTAACCATTGAAAATGGGTTGAAGGGCATTATTTATTTGTGGTAATGTATGTAACAGGCAGAAGGAAGCATCTCCTATCCCATGAAGCATATACATATATATAGCCCTGATCAGCATCAATAGCCGAGTCGATCTAGCCATGTCCGTCTGAATGTTCGTCCGTCCGTCCGTCCGTCCGTCTGTCCGTGTATATAAACGCGTCGATCTCAGAACCTATTAGAGCTAGAGACTAGTAGTTATCGATAACTAACTTAAATCGATAAGAATCGCTATCGAAATCCTGCTGTTTGAGCAAATCTCTTAGGTCTTAAGAGCTAGATTGGAAGAAGGGATACTTGAGAAGTAGGCTCTCGAATTGCATACATATACATCAAATATCTTTCATTCTGCTTTCACGCTATAGCTATAAGTCAAATAAATAGTTTTAGTTTTCTTTTGAGAATATTGGAAATTTCAAAGGGGTCGGTTACGAAACGCAGAAGTACTTAAGAAAACGTGTGGTCATATTGGCAAGTCACGTGGCTGCAAGCACAAAGCGCAGGAAATCTGTGTGCAGGTACACACACATACATTCATATGCATTGCAATTCTGAGTCCATATTTATTAATATTTATCTTATATAAAATGCAATTCTGAAATGTAACTTTGTAATGAGATATGATATGTGTGCATTAAAAAGCACACTTCATAGAAATTCACGATGCGAATTAACATTATATTCTTAACTATTTCCAGCTAAGGGTATTCGGGTAATAAGCTTTGACTTTTCATTCAACTCATTAATTTCATTTTCTAAACAATTTTCGTACTCATGTCACAGGCAATGCCTGGTTTTTGAGCTTTTTCTGCTGCTTTTCCTGCTGCTTTTGCTGCTGCTTTTGCTGTGTTGACCGCATATAAACAACTCGAACGCCAACTTCAACGCCAGCAACAAACAACAACCAACATTTAACAAACACCAGCGCTGCTTAAAACTTTTCCCAGCCAGTTAAATAAAAATAAAACAAAAAAATAAATATATACCCCTCAAAAAACAAAACGAAACTGAAAACGCAGCTAGTTGAGTTTGAGTTCTTTTTATTTTTCCCTCCGACAGGCTGCGGCCTCAATGCGCATTTCAATTGCTTTGGTGTACTGCGAATTGTTTTTATTTTGTTTTTTCCATTTCAGAAGTTAATCAAGTGCTAAATTAACTAAATTGCACTTAGTCTGCGGCACAAATTGCTTGCAGTCCGTTTGCATTTTAATGCGGTGGCGTATGCGCAATGTGTTGGGCATATATCAAGTATACGCCACGTGCAGCGAAGCCGAATTGATGAAAAGTCTGCTGCAAATTGTTTGCCACAAAAAAAAAACAGCATTTTTTATTAATGCACAGCAGAATGTTTGTTGATTAATAATATTAATTGCTCTTTAATGATATTAGCAAACATTTTTATCTTGATAAATCTCATATAATTTTAAACAATGTAATAATTGATGGCTTAGCTTTTAATTTGTAATGTTAATGCAATTGCCGAGGGTATTTGAATCTTCTCATGATATGTGAAACGGGGGAGATCTTCGACCCCATAAGATATATATATGCCAGATCAGCATCAGCAGCCGAGCTGATATACCCATGTCCGTCTGTCTTAGAACTTTACAAAGGTCCGCTTTTCTGTTGCAGGCAGTACATATATCAGAACAGGCCCGATCGGACCAGTATATTATATAAAAGCCGTAAGAAAGACCGCTCGAAAAGTAGGTTCTTGTATGAACAACTCTTCAAGTTATCTTGACTCAGCTCGACATCCATAGGTTCACGATGCTCCGCGGATATATGCAAAAGTCTATTAACAGCGACCATAGGAAGGATCACCCGAAGATTAGGTTCTGATAAGGCAAACAGAAGTTTACCAGGATATTTTAATCAAAGTCAGCATTCGGGAGCTTTTCTACTCGCTCATATCTGCAGAACGAATGTGTCTAGAAGTGTATAAAATCGTCGGCATGTTGAAGATATTTTCACATAATCGCTGTTTACATTTCTACTAAAACATCTGTTAATAGTTTGAGCGCATTTGGCGAATGAATATTTCAATAGCTATTAATTAACTTCAGCTGCAACCAATAACAACTTTTTATTAACTGCCAATAGAACGCAAAATATATTGTTTATATTGAAAAACATATAATATTTAGTTGATTTTGACACAAGAATATGTTTATATTTGTATATATGAATAGGTTTGGATTTGAAGACACATATTTGGAGCGTGAATACGTCCGTGCCAGAATACTAGCTTAACAGGTATTAAGGGTTTTTTGGGCAGAACCTCAAGGGCTTCCAAATTTACTTAAAGTGTGGAAAACTTGCAGATTCCAAGCTTAACTAAAAGATATCTCTAGAAACAAAAGGTATTTCCATACAAAAACTCGTTTATCAAATGTTTCTCTTACAAATAAGATATTACTTAAACTAATTAATGCCGAGCTTAAACAACCTATACTGAATATTATATAAATGAAATGTTTTTAATACAAGTTTTCAGCGATCATTCTAAGATTATAGTTCTCCCATTATAGTCTTCCAGCTGACATGAAGATAAAGTCTGAGCCCCAACGCCCCAAAGTTTCAAGACGAAATCTTTAAAGCTTAGCAACAAACTTGGGTATATCATATTGATGCTGCTTGGCTAACTTTTGCTAACAAAACTATAATACCCTCTGCCAAGCCATAAATATATGTAAGGTATTTGTCCAGAAGATTCGCCTAGTTTGCAGAGCTCATCAATTTTCCTGCCGAATGCCACCTTGGAAATCAACGGAGCGCATAGGGAAAACAGCAATTGTCATAATTACACGCTCGAACGACTGCGAATGACCAGCAATAACAACAACAACAACAACAACAACAACAACAACAGCAACAACAACAACAACATCAATAAAAGTGGCCATAATGAAGGTCTAAACGAGCAAAGCCTTGACACGGTCTTTGGCAGCCCCTGCAGGTTTTTTCTTCTGTACTTTTTTTTACTCCCTCGAAAGTTGTTTACATTATTAGCTGCTTTTACGCTTGCCTGGCAGAGATTTTCCGGGAAACGCCCAACGCCAAGTGCTTACAACTTGATGCGAGCAGCTTACGAGCATTTGGCAGCAGTTGAGCCAGTTGGGGCGACACTCGTCGTGGCGTGTCTCTGAGCTCTCAGTGGACTTTTGTGGCTTAGTGCGTGCTAATTATGGCATAATGATTATGTTTCATTAGCGATGAGCAAAAGTTTTCTATTGCATATCTCATTCGAGTTTCGCTTGGGCAGCTTCGAGCAGCTTTAAGCGAAAAAGTGCAAGTAATTCGCGTAGTTAGCAGCCGCACGACCCGAACTTAGCCGTGCGCCAGCGCACTTACGGGTCTGACACATTTTAATAAAAACCTGTAAAATTTTATGCGACATCACAGGACACACAGAGCGCGGCGCCGCGAACTTGGCAGTCGCATAAAAATGAAGCCAGCGCGAAAATGGCCAAGGCATACGAGAATATCCGATAGAGATGGAGCAAAGTGCAAGGCACATATCGATGCACAGACACAAATTGCACAGTCGAAACGTAATGCCACGCCAAAGATGCCTTTTATATAAAAAGCGAGAAGTAGCTGGTTCAAACTCAACCAATTTCAATCATTGTTAGGGTTTTTAAGCAAATTCTTATCATTCATAAAGGAAAAAAGGCAAAAACGATAAATTTTGTACATTTTGTAAGAGGGAGAGATAGTTGGCTTTCATCTGCCTTAGAATCGAGAAGTTCCCGGTTCAAACCCAGCATAAATTTCAATTTGAATCATTTTTTAAACGAACTCTTATGATTCATACTGAAAAGGGCAATAATAATATATGTTTCTTTCAATACAAATTGCAGAGGCGTAAGGAAATATCCTGTCAGAGATGGATTTATCTGCCTGGAAAACGAGAAGTCGCTGGTTCAACCCCAGCACACACTTATATGGTTATTATTCTATTGAAACAACTTCTTGTCGTTCAAAGAGAAAAGGCAATTATCATGTATGTTGTACACTCTGAAAATAGTCGTCTATTTCTTTCAGTGTATTTTGCATATAAAAACCAAGAACAAGTGCAACTCATGGCACACTTCGTAAGCAATTTTTGCTGTGCATTGAGCTGCAAATAAAACGCCATGCTGCACATAAATGTCACTAAATGCGCTAGAAACATAAACACACATCCCACACACACACATCCCACACACACACACACATCCCGCACACACACACACTCGTGCACACTCACAAATACCTAGAAAGGAAAAAAAACAGGTGTCACATTGTTGTCACTGGCTGTTGCTCTGTTTTTATGTCATTTTAACATTTCCTAATGTGTGTGGCATGTTATGAAGCCGCAACCACAATATAACAACAACAGCAACAACAGCAACAACAACAAGAACATCTTCGGTTTGCAGACACAAGTTTTGTGCAAAAAGATTGAGGCATATTCCTAGTTACGACCCTGACAGCAGTCGGCAAACACTGCAAAGCACTCTCACATAAGGTTCTTAACTAAGTTTTCGCTTGATGCTTGGAGTGGTTCTTCGCAACAAATTTAATGCTCTTTACGAGCTACGCAAGAATATGATAAGATTTGGAATTTCAATGACTTAAGTCCTTTTTGTGGCAACGAATATGCAGAAGGAAGCTTGTTCGACTCCATAAAGTAAATTCTGTTGAACTGCCTCGAATACGGCATGTTTCCTCTGTCTGTTCTTCAATTCCTTCTTTCAAGTTTACAACATCGATAAATATCGCTCAAGCTGTGTTTAGCAGAAAAAACATTTAATATTGTTGAGTGACAAGCAAATATTGATAAACTAATTCATATTGCCAACAATTAAAGCTTCAATTTTGTGATCGACAAATCAAATGAACGGAGGGGAGGGTTTCGGGCAATTGAATACACAAAACACAGCGTTCTCAATTAGTCCAATAAATAATCAAAGGGTTTTTCGGCAACTCAATTCGGTTTGTTTTCTTGGCCAATTGTGAATTGTGGGGCAACAAGTGGGCGGGGCAGAGGCGAATGTGAAATGTGTATTTCAGTTAGCTGGTTGCTCGTGCAGCAACATGCAACAAAATCCAATTTCAAACAATAAGAATTGTACAAGCCCTAAAACGATGCTGCACACACACACACACACAGAGGCACACACGGGTATGTGTGTGTGTGCATACACACTTAATGCAATTTAAGTCAAATTTAATCAATGCATAGCATAAGCGACCCACCAAAGAAGAACTCAACGAACCAACTTTCAGCATGTTTGAGCCCAATCGAGCTGCAGACATGAAGGACAGCAGCTGGCGGCATGGGTAGGGGCAGGGGCAGGGACAGGACCTGTGGCAAGGACTTGGTCGGGGGGCAGGGTGTGCAGTCAATAGAGTAAAAGTTATGCTTGACTGCCTGCTGCCTAACAGAGGCTGCCAGCAATGAGTGGAGTTTCGCTAGCAGTTGCAGTTGCAGTTGCAGTAGCTGTATTGTAGCTGCGGCAGTAATCAAAAGTAGTTTCGAGCACAGTCCAATCCCGGGCTGAGCGAGGCGCAGAGGGGTGAGAGCAGGGGGCATGGCTGTGGCGTTAAGCAATTTGTAAAACTAAAAAGCGGAGCACAGTTTTTGGCTTAGGCATTGTTTGAACAGTGGCTGTTGAAACTTTTGGCGCAAATACTCCAACAAAATGCGGCATATGTGTAGAAAATGATTTGGCAAAATGTATTAAGCGGGGCAGGGGCAGGGGCAGGGGCAAGCGGCGCCTAAGGCTGGGCAAAAATGTTGAGAACTAAAGAGCTTAATTGAGATTGAATTGTTGTTGGCCAAAACATGAATATATTGAATTACGTAAATGTTTCGCATTCAGCAAGAAGAGTCATCGAATATTATACGAGTCCTCGAGACTCATCACTTATATTGAGCGAAGAAGCCTAATGAAAGTCTTACTGATGCTTTAATTGTTCCTTGACTTTGTTCCTTGACTTAACTTTTATATACCTTAACTTAAATACTTAATTTCAATCATAGTTTAGTTAGTATAATGCCACAAATATGAACAGCAGCTAGTTTACCAATTGATGAACTGCATTCAAGCTGGGGCTTAAGTTGTCAAGCTCATTACCCTCAGTCGAGCAACAGTTCAAGTTGCATTGTTGCACTTGAACAGTATCTGGCCATGGGCCTGGGCTGACACACACAATTTGATTGTGAATGTGAATCTGCGCCAGCCTTTGTTTATGGGCGGAAATTACATGGCTATCAAAACATAAGCGCCAGTTGAATGCTGTTGCAGCCCGGCTCTTTGGCAATGCCTATGCAATTGTCTGGCGAGTCGGCCCACCTCCCACGGCCCTTAAGCATTTTCCTAAATACCACAGGCAGCCGGTCGTATACGCAATGCCGCTGCGACTATCGGGCGTATGCTGCATTTTGCATTAATTGCCCAGACCAGCAGCCCGGCAACCGTGGCCAGAGTCAAGTGTGTGTTACGGCTTATGAGCATATTCCTAAGGATGTTGTTGTTAATGCCGTTGCCCAACACTGTCGACTGTGCGAGTGTGAAGCATGTGTGTTAAACAATCACATTAGCAGCTTCTGTTAGCTAAAGCCCGAAATATGCAAATTATTTGAAATTTAATAGTTATTTAATTTTAATTTAAAGTTTAAAAACTGCATGGCTAATATGCAAAAAAAAAAGCCTTTACTTCAACTAACGAGCTTTCGGCGTACAGTAAAGGCCAAAGTAAATAAGCTGCTCAGCAGCTTTGAAGGAAGAGTTTTGTTAACTTTAACGGAACAAAATTCTGCCAAAATAGTTGCCTAAGCAACAACAACTAAACATTTAACAAGCTTTCGTTTGTTACCAAACAAAAAAGCTCCACTTTGCGCTTACCAATTCTGCAAAGCTTTAAGCTTAACATGCAGTTAATTGCCAAGACAGTGCTAGCTTGTTAACAAGTGTTGTAAAGCTCACAAAGCTCCAGCCAGTGTGTACACAATAAATTTAGCGGCAAACAAACGCAAATCATTTCAGCAATGTGCAACTTTGGCGGCAAAGCAAAATACTCAAGCATAACCAATAATTTATATACAATATTTACAGCGCTATCAATGCCATTATCAACAAGCATAACTTGAGGTGCACACACACACACACACACACACACACAGACACAACAAAAAGTTATTAACATAAATTCTTATGCCAACATCGCGCATTGAGTTAAGAAGTTGGCCCAGCGGCAACGAGGCTAAAAAGTTCGCCACCACAAAAGTCAAAAGTGTTGCCAACCCCCCCGCACCGAAACCCGCTCATTTCCAGCTTCCAAAGTTGAGTATTTTTTATTTTTTTCTATGTATATATATTTTTTTTTCTCCTTTAAACTTTGCCTCGTTTACCTGCGATCGTCTGAGTGCGCGCGCCTCGAGTCGAGTATTTAGAAATTTATTTAAAACTTGCACCGACAACGCTGCCTTTTTATACCCTTTGAGAGGGTATTGATGTTTTGTCGGGAAGTATGCAACGCAGTGCAAAATTATATATATTCTTGATCAGTATGAAGAGTAAAGTCTTCCGACAGTCCAGAGGCGTCCATCTCGGGTTAGAGAGAAAGAGAGAGAGAGAGAGAGAGAGAGAGAGAGAGAGAGAGAGAGAGAGAGAGAGAGCGCGAGAGAAAGAGAGAGTAAGAGAGAGAGAGAGAGAGAGGCATCTCCATTTCGGAGGAATATACGTGATATTCAATTTTCAAGAAACTTTGCCTAGGCTCAGCTGTTTGTTCCAGGCGGGATTAGAAACGCCTTCCTTCCTTACATTCCTTATATATTAGTTGCAATTAGCATATTTGGAACTACAGTTCTTTTATAAGTTCTTTTATAAGCATTTGTTTGTTTCATAAACATATCTTGGCCATACTTGGCATTCACGAGCTTTACCATGACCAAAATGTTATATATAACCTATATATCCTATAGCTGTGTAGGAATAATCGGGTTCAAAATACATTTGTATATCATATAGCTCTAAACAGCAAAATCGGGTTTCTTTTCCTTAATTTAAGCTCCTGTTCCTTCCAGATATCTTGGTCTTTTAACCCATCGAATCACTATATCTTATGGATCCTGTAGGAAAAATCGATCAGATATAGTCTGTAAAATTGTATCCAATCGGACGACTTTACTACACAACTCCTTAAGAAACTTTCATTCGAATATAAAGCTTTCGACTTAAAGCTTTCCGAAGCGAAATATCTTGAAGAGTATTTCGTCTTCGGCTTGTCGTGAACAGCCTTTCATTCTAGCTTGTTTGTTGTTATTATAGCCATTGTTGCTGTTATTGTTGTGCTGGTTGTTGCTTGTTGCGGTTGTTGTTGTTGCTGTTGCTGTTGCTAGCATTTTCATACGCCCAGTTACACGCATAAATTTTGTTATGGAACTTTTTGCAAGGTTGTGCGTTGTTGTATGCACAAGGACTATAAGAGTACGTATATTGGCAGTAGTGAAAGTTTTGACGCCATTTTTGTTGTTGTTGTTGTTGCTGCTGCTGTTGTTGTTGTTGCTGTTGTTTTTGTTGTTCAACAACGTTCCGTTGGTTTTCTTTAGTTGCTTGCGGTGTTATTGTTGAGGTGGTACAATGAAGGCATGTTAACTTCAGTTAGATTATGTTACCTGCGCCCCGGTCTAAAGTCATCGATTGTGAGCCGAGAGCAGCGTCAAGGATATTTACACACACACACACACACAGACATATTTAAGTTGCGATATTATTGAATTAAGCTTTTGTAGTCTGTAAGCTTTTTCTTTATCTAATACGAAAATATTTAAAATTAGTGTCTATTCAACGAATGAAAAGGTGAAGATTGTTATATTGTAAAAACCTAATATAAACCCAAGCTTATAAATGCCAAATTTGGGTAGAGATAGTTTAGATCCAAGCAAATAAAGACAAAGTTTTTTTTTGTTTGATTTTCTGAAAATTATATGATTCGATTCGGTGCAAGAGATTATCTCTTGAATAAATAATATATGTTAGTTAACTTAACGACCTTTCTAATTTCTTTTGGTGTAGTTCTTGTATATTTATAATCAAATACAACGTCCATCTTTGCCGTGCTTTTTATTGCATTTCATCTTGCTTGGGTTTTTCGGTTTATTCAACTGCCAAGTTATGTATAGCTCGCTTTTCCGCTCAATGCTTTTCGTTTTCCATTTTTTGGTAAGGCCTTTTCTGGGCCGAGGCAAACTGAGCTCAAATAGGAGAAGGCCAAGCAGCTCTTAACTCTTTGTAAGCCCGGGTGTATGTGTTATATTTTAAGATGTGCAATTCCCACGACATGTTGCACTCAAGTGTTGTCTTCTTTCTTCCTCTTCTTTCTATTTGGAATATTAGACTGCCAGCTTTAATGCAAATGAAATGCAGCGAGTGCTGTGGGTTGCATGCTAAGCCACGCTTAAACTTAACGTGCACTTTCCTTTTTCGCATTATCTCCATGACATTATTTTCACTTAAGCCCCCCAAGCCAAATGGTTGGCACCCGCTTAACCCCGTCCCGCGTGCCCGCAAGTTTTGGAAAACGCAGAATTGTGCACGCAAAAACCTTGTAAACAAATACAATAAATTTCGGTCTTGGAAATTTAACGTAGAAATTCTCAGCAGCCAGCACAAACAGGTGTTAATCCTGCTTGGCCAAAAACATTGGCAAAGGGGTGGGAGCGGGCGACACCGCAAGCTATGGAGCAGCAAAAGGAAAAGTTTAAGCTGCTTGCGGCTGGCGAAACAGAGAGCAAGAGAGCGAGAGAGAGAGAGAGCGAGTGAGCGCCAAAAGATAATCATAAAAAATTTGTTGCACATGAAAACAATTGCGCTCATTTGTAGCGTAAGCGAGACAGTCAAAAAGAGCAGAGAGTAGAAGCTAGCGGAGTGAGAGAGAGAGAGCGAGAGGGAGAGAGCGCGTCCGCAATTTGCATTTGTTTTGGTTACAAGTTGTCGCCGTTTGTCAGTTGCCCAGGCAACCACTTGCTACACGCAGTCAGAGCGAGATAGCAGTAGCTGCTGCTGTTGTTGTTGCTGTCTAAGCAACTTGAATTGCCATGCACACACACACACACACATACACAGGCACATGTATGCATGTGTGCAGCTGCTGCAGTTCCTTTCCTGCTTGTCATTATTTAGTTTTAGCATACGAGCAGCTTTTAAAGGTTATCTCACATTGCCCATTTTTCGCCCCAAAATAAAAGTGCTAAAATAACAAAAGCAAAAACGAAACTCGCCGCAAATGGAGCAAAGCATAAACTGAAGCAAAGGCAGAGCCAAAAAGTGCGCAAGCAAAAAAAAACGGCAGCGAAATAAACGGCAAACGGCTAAGGCGAAAAGTAAAATGTTTGTGGTGCTGTTGTTGTTGTTGCTGGTCATGTGAAGGTTGAATGCATCTTTTTTTTCTTATTTTGCATATGCTGACGCCGGCATTTTCTCTAAGTGCTTTAGTGCAAATGCAGATGTGCGTGTGTATATGCATGTGTGTAACTGTTTGTTTATCTGCCGGTGTGTTGGTGCCACATGCTTAAGCCGGTAAACTTACGCGTTGCCATTAGCATTAACAGCGCTGTTAACGGCACTGCCAGGCTTTAGAAAAATGTTAAGCGCCAGTTACCGTCGAAAACTATCGCTGTTAATCGATGATGGCGCCTTCATAGCACTCGGCAGGGCCAAAGAATTTTTGAAAAGCAATTTCCATTTGTTTAACAAAGTAAATGGGTGCATCAATACAAATATAAATATATGAAATTGTACACTTACATTTAACGTTGTTGTCGGACCCATTCAAAAACTCTGTTAATGAAATTTAAGCTCTAACATAGCCACTAACAGAATTCAAAAAGGCTCGAGTGAGATTAGAAGAAGGTCTGTTAAATGAATAAATACTTTAACCATGTTTAATATAAGAACTTATCGTTAGTATAGGACTTAGGACTTAGATGATATTTTAAGTCTAAGATGCAATGCTCAATGATTGTTTTAACAGAATATGTGATCATAGCATCAAATTTATTTATTTATAGACCTTAGTTCCGCAATCCGATCTAGTATATCCCATATTTTCAGCAATATCTTGACTGAATATAACAAATATGTCTAATGGCAAATAGGTAAAAACTGTATTAAAGATATAAACTAACGATTAACTTCTTTGACAATGTTTAACATTGAATTCATCGAACTACTGCGGGTAAGCATGAACTTTAACTAAACTTGTGCTAATTGATTTGGCCTTGAATATAACATTATTTAAAAGTAATTTTATTCGACCTTGCCGATTACATTTGGGAAACGTAACAACAGCTTTGAATAATAGATAATATTAGCCGGGCCAAATGTACCCAATGCCTGAAAACAATCTGTTTGGCTCAAAACGAAATCGAACAGGCGGCAAAATAATGTTGTAATGAAAAGATAATCCAAATCGACGCCCATTTAAAGCGCATTAAAACAATATATGAATGTCGCCCATTTCTATGGCAATATACGCACTTTCTCACCCAGCTGTGGGTCATAAAATTATTATGAATATTCGAAAAACGAAATAAGGAAAATAATTTGCTGGGCAACGGCAAATCAAGGCATCAACTTTCTGTGCACATGTTCGGAAATGTTTTGTTTGTTTTTAATGACAATGGATTGACAACGCAAAACACAAACAACAACAAAATCTACAGCTATAACAACACTATTAATAACTAAAATACAGCAAAAGCAACAGCTACAATAAAATCTACAACAACAGCAACAACAACAACAGCAACAACAACAGCAGGAGCCCGCCCCAAAGGGCGAGGCGTTGCCAATGTCAACCATCGCTGACACCCCAACAAACCCCAGCCCCCGCATCGTTGTTTTTCTCGTAGGCATTTTCAATGCCGCACCAAAGTTCCGGCTACATTTACGGCTCCGGCGTACTATAAACAAAAGTTTGTTAACATTTCGCAGTGAGCCAACGAACAGATTTGCCGCCTAATTGCCAAACACGCGTGTGCAAAGAGAGAACAAAAACCCAATTCAAATAAATTCATAAAAAATGTGAAACTTGTTCAAAGTGTGCTAAGAACTAATTGCGAATTATAAGCACAATTCAACAGTTACTTTAAACGATAATTCAACCGCTCTTTGTGGGTCTATGGACAAATGGTTCGGAGAGAAACGTCTATGGCTGTTTGGTAATCATCTTCCACTTCTGCCCAGAAGGTGAGTCGCTTATCAATGCAAGAATTTACAGCTATAATATTGATAAGACACACAATTGTGTGAGGTTTAAGATTCGGTTCGGTTCGGAACTGATTGATCGCTTGGCTCGGTATGACAATTTGTTATCCGGCTTAGGGCTCGGATCACAGCTTGAGAAACTGGACTTGAATGGGCTTGAACTTGAAGTCATGGCGCCACGCTTAAGATCGGACTGCAAATATTGGCATTACGACCAAATTGTCCCTGATTTTGTTTAGCTTTAACCTTAGAGAGTTGCCTTGCCTAACAAGTTGCTTGAAACTACAAATTAAAGCGTGTTGAAGTCCAAGTTTTCACATATTTTATTCTTTCTTTTAAGAGTTCTAGCACATCCTTATAATTTTAATGCCTAATTGTAACTTTTTGCCTATTGAATATTTCAAAAAAATATAAGGAATAGAAATAAAAGATATTTCAACAAATTAACAAGAATTTTGGCTAAGCACAAATCGCAATTGAAATATGCTTGCGATTATGCCGAGAGTAAATATTTCTTAGATAGCCAAAAATGACAGCAAATATTTGCCGCTTGGCATTCAACAGACTCGTTAAGCAGAATGCTTAAAATGATGTCAATGGTGCTTTAGGCGGCAATGCACGACTAGGAGATACCCTGAGGTGAGCTGCCTTAAGTCGAATGTTCTAGAAACTTTATATGTGCTTCTTCCTCTATGTCCTCCTTGATCCTAACTTTGCGGGAAATGGGTTTTTGTGACAAGCTTCGGTACTTATTGTCCGATCTTTTTGAACTTTCGGAGACTAGTATACCAAAGTGCAAGGTTCTATTACAACTATCGATAAACTCTTTAAAATCGATATTTATTGCTATAATGAACCTGGCGTATGCAATCTAATAGCTCGGAGAAACCCATTTACCCTTTGAACCCATTTCACTCTACTAGCTCCAAGATGCATAGAAACAATATACCCTTTCTGAACATTTGCAATGGGCACGCGGTATAAAAACGAAGTTGCGGCATGGAGCACATTTCTTTCTATATTTTCGCCCGCAGTTTCCATGCAGACGCGCAAATGGCGTTGACATGTGCGCAAAAGGTTTCAGCCCGGATGTCGGCTGCCTGGCGAAAGGGAAGACACATTAAAAACCGCTAAATCATCCGCTGCCGCTGCCAATAAGTATGCAATATTCCTTTTGAGCTGTTTGTCTGGCTGTCAGTCGTTGGCGGGTCCACATTTCGAGTCTGTTCCCCGGCTCGATATGACGGATCCAGCTACGGATGGGCGCTAGAGAAACCAAACAAAAAAGTCAAACAAAGCGATGGACGCATATCAATGCAATTTGATGTCTGTGTAGTTTTTCCCATTCTTTTTCTATTTTTTTGCACATATTCCTTTTGATTGAATTTCAATTTGATTGCAGTTTTTTGCGGGTTCGTTGAGGGGGGTTCGTTGAGCGGGTTCTCGCTGGTTAATATTCGAATTTGTTGGTTTTCATGCGGCTCATTTTGTTGTCAGCATTTGGCAGCTAGTTGAATAGTTGGAAATTAGTTTTGTCACGAAATTTTTTTTTTTTGCCTTGCAAATTGATGAATTAGTCTAATGGAAAGTTAATTGCTTGCATATTATTGCATTTTATTATTATTGTCATTAAATTTATTATTACTATTGTGAGCCCATCAAAATTTAAAAGTTTTGTATTCAATTTAAGCTAGACAATCGATTAAAAACCTGTTGAAATAAGATCTTGGTCTATAGAAATCTTTAATAAAAATAACTTAAAAAACGTTTAGAAGAAGTTTGCGGGCTATGCTTTTACGATATGTTGAAAAGCAATCAACGGAAACTAATATTTATAATTTTAGACCCAATTTCGTTGTCAACGTTACAGAATTCTCTAGAATATAACAGAAGCATTTTGTTTAGTTGATGTCTCACAACTAAATGAAATAAATAAAAAAATGTTACTGCATGCTAAATGAACAAAAACTAATAGTTAGAGCTGACCAGCTCGTCATAGCGAGGCTCGACTGTGCATTAATTGTATTCTGTCTCAGCATATAAGTAGTTGTTTTCCCATTCCGTTCACGCCATGTTTTTTTTTTCACATTCAGTCGCGCGGCCTTTTCCTTTTCAAATTGGCCCCTGCACATCCCAGTTATATTGGCTGCTTCGTCGCGTCACTTCCCCTCACCCCTTGCCCCCGCCTAGGGCAACTGCATGAGCTGCCTTTGCTTTGGACTTTCATGAGCTTCATTTTGCATGCGCCGTGTTTTCCCTTGAATCTTTTTGACTGCCATCACAACTCTCGCTCTCAGCTCCAGCTCGGGCTGACTCGGCAGGTGCAGCTACATTAGCTGCCTGCTTCATTTGCATGCGCCCCTTTTCCGATTGGCCCCATGCAGCCAAGCAGCTGTCTGCTGACCCCAAAAACAAGAAGAAAAAAAAGCACAGAATAACAAGTAAGATTGCTCGAGTCGAAAGTGTCTGACTGTGGGATACCCTAAAATCATTGCCCAGCGGCTGTTTTAGTTAGCTTCAATAAACACACACATACACACACACACACACTCACATACTTTGTGCTGTGGAGAAGAGCTTCTCCTACTTCCTTAAGCTCATGGTATGAGGAATAAGTCTTGGGTTGCTTCGGCGTTTATTGTCCGATCTCTATGAAATCCACAGGGCTTTATTATAGCATACAAAAGTGCGCATAAATCAAGGAGCAGAGTATGCGGAAGAGCTATCAAACAAATGGAATATGCTTAATCTATGTATATTATACATTGTTTACATACATGGATTGCTTATATACATGGATCTGCATATGAAATTTGTTACATATAGCACTTTTCAGCTCTAAGACAATCGATACTTATCGAATTCGTGCAAACAGAGAGACCTATCGATTATTTCCAATAAGCCTGATCCTTTGGGGGCATTATAAGCATTTACCATTTGATATTAGTTAGTTAGTTTTTATAGCCCCTGAGATCGAAGCGAACAATGTTAGACTTGAAAGATGTTTTCTACTGCCTGTTACATACTCGTTGCGCAGACACATAATACCCTTATTCACACAATCTTAATGGGTACAGGTCATAGAGGTAGAAATATGGCGACGCTGCCAGCACGAAACACGTCACATTCAAAGCATCAAACACCTGGGGCCGTTGTCAGCGTGGCTACCAGAAACGCTGCCAGGCAGAAACAGGAAAGGGGAGTGCGGGCTTCTGAAATGGCAAATCGTGCATTAAATATGCAACATGTCCAATGCATTTTAAAACACACACACACACCTGTATAAAGATCTATATGTATATATTTATCGATAAAATAGATAGGATAAAAAGTGTAGTCTACATTTTGCGCTGCCGCGGTGCAAACGTGTTTTCGCCGTGTGAAATGTTTCAGAATTATTATTGGCCGCAAGCGTTTCAGGACTCATTCCTCTATCGGCTCATACAAAAGATACAGGTGTGCAATGAGCCAGGCATAAACCCAGCCAGACAGCCCAGGTAGGTCGAAGTTCACAAAAAGCGAATCGAGTCAAAACTTCGTAATTAGCTTCGTTAAAGTTTCTGCTGCCAGCAACTGAAAGTGAAAAATTGGTGCAAAAGCAAAAACTTTACGGCAACAAACAAACGCGCCCAATGACATTTAAGCCCTACCTCCACATCCCGTAAACCCTTCCCGTACACAACACGTAGTCCTGTGCATCGGCCTTGGCCTTTGCTACGCATGCCACATTGTCTGCAGCCCGTAAGTATGCAATGGATATTTATTTTTTTATTTGTATTTGCTGCGTGTATATGCGCTGCACATTTGGCATTAATAGCTTGTTATTTATGGCCCTCGCAGGCTGTGTATTTTTGCCCGCAAGGCCAAACTTCAATGCTGGCCCTAAGCGCAACCAACAGCTATTTCAGTTGGCATAAGTTCGCATTATTCGCTCAGTGTACGCAACGTTGCCACACTTCAGCGGTGTCCGCGTTGCCAGCCGTTTTGCCGTGTGCAAAACTTTTCGCCAGGCATATTTATTTCTATTTTTACAACAGCCACTTGAGCAAAAGTTGTTCGTTGCGCTGATTATTTTAAGCCTTCCTTTTTGAGAACAACTCGAACTTGTAGAGACCACAACTCTCTCTCTCTCTCTCTCTCTCTCTCTCTCTCTCTCTGTGATAAAGGTCAGTTCGCTGTCCCAACTGCAAAGGTTACGCGGCACACCTTGAAGATGACATGCATATTGTTTGCCACAGGAAATATATGTCCTCAATCGTTGTCATAAATTCTAAGTGCTTAAATGCAACAGAATTTATATTAACCCAATCAAAAGAGTTCATTTTACTAAATGAATTTTAATCTAGATTAAGTAGAAAATATTTGTTCTTTCATGCCTTCGATACATTTTATATGGTTTCCAATTTTGGTTTTTCATTTAAGCTAATTTCAAGTAAGTTATGTAAAAAGATCCCTCTCTTAATCAAAGGAAGTTCTTTGAAGTAATCCTTCAAATCTTACCAAGGATATATCAAGATATATCACAAGTTAAATACATTGCAGAGTGGCAACTCTGGTTGATGTTCCTTTATTGAAATCGCTATCGTGGCAACTCTGCCTTTTCTATTTACAAGTAAAGAAAAAGAAGTGGCAAATGCAAAGATTCCAATTCTCCATTCTTTGACTCAATTGCAAAGGTTCAAAGCTGCCTTTCTTATTATAAATCAGAATTCGAATTATACTCAGATTCACATTCAGCTAAGAGATATTTTTAAAAACCTTTAACCTTTAACCTCAATGACAAGTGATATAATGTTAAATAATGCCCTCTTATAATTATTACCACCTAATTTAATAACAGAAGCTTAACAAACTTCTTGGCTCAGCAGACTATTAATTCATTTGGCAGACTTCGCACTCGAACTGCCACAATTCTCTCTCTCACTCTCTCTCTCTCTCACACACTCTTCTCACTTTTTCTCTCGCTCTCTCGCAGTTCGTGATACACAATCGATATTATAACAATGGGTTTTTGGCTACCCACTTGACCAAGAGTTGAATAGCCGCCGGCAATTGTCGACTATTGAACTCGAAAGGGAACAATATGCCCAAAAGCCTCAGTAGAGTTAATAATAAAATAGTAGTTATTGAGTTAATATAAGCCGTGAAGAGTATAATTAAGAGGCATGAAAACGAGTACAATTCAACGTGAGAAATCAAAGCAAATGCTGTGTAACACCAAAAGAGACGATCCACTCAACGGCTGGCAGTATAATTATGCAAATTGAATTGCGCGAATCATTTGTATACAAATGCCCCGGCACTTGGCCAGCAACAGAAAAGGTCAAAAGCCGTCAGCGTATTGGCGAAATTAGTGAGGGCAATTAGAGGGTTTGGCAAAACAGAAATTAACAAGTAAGTGTGCTGCAGTGGGGAGTAGCCGACTAGCCGACACCCTGTAACCATCCAACTGCAGTTACGAGCAGCTTCAGACTTCGTCCTCACCTAGTCCTACACTATGGGCAATTCATACTTAATTAACTTCTGTAACTTCATTATTCTTCTTCAGTATACTATGATTAAGGCCTACTTGATTAACTTCGGCGCTTAAAGTCCGATCTTTATAAGACATTCAGTGCTTAATGGGCTCAGCTCGACGAATCAAGTATACCCTTATTGCTCATTTTTAGTGGGTTCAGGGTATGGCAAGGTGTTGCGACAGAATTTTCATTGTTCTAAGAATGTCTCCCTCCCTCTCCCCATCCCCTTCCCTCTCCCTTTCTTTTCCTGTGCTACAACACGGCATATGCGTGACAATGTTTAGTAATTCATTTCTGAAACGCTGCTTAGTACGGATTTCAATGCATTTTTGAGTATATTTAATGTATGTTTAATGCAACACGCAACAAAGCCAAACGAAACAAAGGCGGAAGCGCCAATGTCCAACGTGGCGTATGTGCAATGTCCGCAAATGCAATCGACTTTTGTTGGCCCGGTGTTGGCCCATGGTTGGCGTGTTGGCCACTTTCTTTGGCACTGCTCAAGCTCTGGCCAGCACAAAACTTCAGTCCTTTGCCGGCTCTTGACGTTTCGACATCGTCTCGTGCTCCATTTGATTTTCAATCGACGTCCTCGTCGGGCGACGCTTATGTCGCTGTCGCTGTCGTTGTCGTTGTCGTTGTCATTGTCGCTGTCTTTGTTGTTATTACTGTTGTTTCGAAGGTGATAAAGCAATAAAAAATAATATTATATATAACGACGTTCACCATGAAAATGTTTGAGATATCCAAGCTGTTTTCACTGCGAAGGTAAGCCTCAATACAAGAAAATATGTAAAAGACTAGAACATTCCAGCATTAAGTTTATGTGGAGTTTTGTGCATAAAATCTATCATTTAATCCCATCGGGCTGTGTTTTATGATGTTAAACATTTTACTTTTATAAGGTGGCGAGAGAGAGAGAGAGAGAGAGACAGAGAGAGAGAAAGAGAGACAGATAGACTCAGTTGTTGGCATGCAAATAAGAATAATTGCAGCCTAAAGTAAATAAAGTGTTAAGTGAACAAGAGCTCACATATAAAATATCATTTTTCATTCATATTTTCAATTTCTTTGAAGAAAAATGTGATTTATACTTTAAAACTCTCAAAGCTTTTCATAACAGAAAATTATCTGGAGTGTTCCTTAAATTATAAGTTATTTTGATCAGGACATGAATTTGCAATCGAAACAAGCAAATGTTATCGATAACAGATTATCAATGCCGTCTCTAACTGTGCCAGTTAAACATTATTTCCTATCTATCCTATCAAATATGTATATATACGAGTACTTCTTATTCTTTATAATTGTCTTTCATTAAATATTTATCTATCAATTTGGAACGAGCAGACAAACTTGTGAAGCACACTCTGTAAGACTTATTGCAATTTGCAACGAGCAAATGTTATCGATAACAGATAATCAATGCCGTCTCTAACTGTGCCAAATATGTATATATACGAGTACTTCTCATTCTTTATAATTGCCTTTCATTAAATATTTAACTATCAATTACACACTCTGTAAGACTTATTTCAATTTACAATCGAAACAAGCAAATGTTATCGATAACAGATTATCAATGCCGTCTCTAACTGTGCCAGTTAACATTATTTCCGGCTATCAAATATGTACATATTCGAGTACATCTCATTCTTTATAATTGTCTTTCATTAAATATTTAACTATCAATTAGGCATGAGCAGACAAACTTGTGAAGCACACTTCGTAAGACTCATTGCCTAGTCGTAATATCCTGGCTATGCCTTAATTGCACTCCCAAATGCCAGACATTAATAACTCATAATGCCTTGGATAACCCACCCGAGCCCCGCTCAGTCTCAGTCTCAGTCTCAAGCCGATTGCACTGCTGCACCAGTTTAATAGTCTTGCCGTAGTTCTTTTTTGTTCGCCGGCTGACCCAAGAAACTCTCTGGGGGCGACGCCCACAGTTCCCGTTTAGCCAGAAACTACCAGGTAACCTCAAAAGGCAAGACTGAAAAGAAAAACTACGCCTCAAATGCTTTCCGGCAATCGTCGGTCGACGAAGGCAAACACAACAAGCCATAGAGCGGGCCTCACAAGGGGGTTAGGCAGGGGCCTGGACTGGGCTTGGGGGTAGCCACAACATGAGGAAAACATGAAACTTCTTGAAAAACTTTGGAGCAGTGCGCATGGTTTTTGCTTTTGTTGTGGTTTTTTTCAGCTTTGTTAACTTTGGTCGCATTGCTATGACATTGGCTGCGCGCGGGTGGCCATCCGACCCGGAGCCCGAACCGGGCCCCCAAAAGTCCGGGCAATCAGTCGCTGGTTGTCAGTCAAACAAAACGGCTTTCGAACTGTTTCGCACGCGCCTGACGACCTTAGAGAGCAAACGTCAAAATCATATTGATCGCCCGACTATTTAGCGCATGGTGTGTATTATCAGAGAGAGCTGCATCCATGCTAGATTCTAATCCAAATAATTGTGCATTTCACACAATCATTTCGCATGGCATGTATAAATTTCATTAAACATACCCATTCGAAAAACTTATCACAAACAAAAACTAGTGGCAAATACGTAAAATTATAGCCAGATGGATACCAGCTAGGTAAGTGCTCAGTTCGACAGCGGCTAAGTGTTAATTTTCTGTCTGTTCTCTGCGCTTTTTACTGGCTTCACTTTTTTTGTTACATTCAATTCCGTTCCTTGGCCCTGGACACATGAATATTTCATTTAATTGCATTTTTCTATGTTTACGAGCTGCACACATGTTTAATGGTACCCCTCCACCCTACCCCTCCCCCTGGCACCGCAAGGTTCAGTTACCTCGCCTCGACCCGACATTGAAACGCCAGCAAATGTTGGCTTTTTAGCTTATCAGGCAATATTATGAAGTATGCATCAGCTAAAATCCTCGAGTTTCTGGCATAAAACGCCATTTTGACGGAAAAGGACACGCATTTGACTTGTAGCTGGGGAAATCGATTTTAGCTCCAATTTTGTTCTGCGAGTGAGAAATTATTAGCTGGGTGTCACTTAACTACCATTTAAGCATATTATTATTAATATTGATTTTTGTCGGACGTAATTATAGTTGCATTTCACTATCTAACTATAATTAACTAGCGGATGTAAGCTATAACTATATAAAGGTTTAGTTTAGTTTAGTTTAGTTTTCTTGAAATTTTATTTTTAATACTTTTTCATTACTATTTGTACTATTATCTGTAATTTTATGATTATAATTATTTTAAATCATCAGCATTAATCAATTAATGAGATAGTTCTTTGAGCATTTGAGCCGAAGGGAAATATATGGGGTATACGAAGATGCAGTTCTTCAAAGTCAACAAGGCGCTAACAAATGGGTAATATTCTTAGAAGTTCGAGAAACTGATTAAATCTTAAAAGACCGATAATTATTCAAATAGATTGGCAGCCCATAAATATACATATATTTATGCTAAAGAGAAAGATTTGGAACTTGCGAAAATGAAGTTTCTCCAAAGTCATACGACAAGCTGCAAGCCAACTTCAATACTTTTAAATATAATACATATATCAGAGTTTCAACAAGCTGAGAAGTTCAAATCTTAGCAATAATTTTATATTATTGGCATAAAACATAATTCATTTTATTTGCTTAACAAACAAAGTAAATATATATAAAAAAAACGACTTCTCTTAAGAGAAAACTCTTAAGATATAGTGTATAAGAGAATAGGGTATAAGAGAATAGGATATAAGAAGTTGATAAAAATAAATAAAGGTTATTCTTAAAGGTCAATTAATGCAGAATTTAAATAATTTATTAATAATTTTATATGTTGAAAATCCAACGCACTTTTATTTCTGGTATAAAGTTTATCAGTTTATTTGCTTAACTAATTGCCAGTCATTTATATAACTCAATATATTTTTTCTAATCTCATTCGTTTTCACTCCTTAAACAAATTCATTAAAAACCACAAAAGCAATCAGATTCGCAATTGAAACATCAACTTTTCGGACAGCAACAACAAAATTAATACTCAAAATCGATATGTAAAGTGCAAAGAACATCAATCGATCTCACCGCTCACTTTTTTACATATATATGTATATGCCACATTGTCATATGTAGTCCTCGATTCCATGTGCACATATGTGACTGTGTTCTCTCTCTCTCATGTGTTCGTGTCAAAGAAATAACATCACAAACATTCTTTGTGCTCAATGCAAGGCAATGCGTCGTGCAAACATCAAACGTGGTCAATGTTTGAGTCTAAGGTAAACCAAAGTAACCAGAACTTAATGCCTAACTAAATATCAAATTGAATATTTCATTAACATATACTCCACATATAACTTAATATACAAATATACTTTTGTGATCTATTTGCAACACTTTCAGACCACAAGGTAGCAGCAAAATGGATCGTTATGAGAAGCTCAGTCGCCTGGGCGAGGGCTCCTACGGCGTTGTCTACAAATGCAGAGATCGAGAAACAGGCGCTCTCGTCGCGGTCAAGAGATTTGTCGAGTCCGAGGACGATCCAGCCATACGCAAAATAGCACTGCGAGAAATAAGGCTGCTGAAGGTAATTGCAAGAACTCAAACTGAGCAAAATATAAATATTTGTGTGCATATATGAATTTTTCTTAAATATTATATTGTTGCATTTATGTTCTTTTGAAAGCATGAAGCTAGACAATTCCGATTCTACGAAGTAAACTTTGCTAGAGACTCTAGACAGCAAGCCACTTTCTTCTGTTCTAAGCTATAACAACTTGAGAATTATAAGCAACGAAAAGGCGAAAAAGCTTTTCATGTGTGCTTAACACTTCGTTTGTCAAAAATCAGCACATTTTATACCCTTGTAGAGGGTATTTTAAGTTTGTCATGATTGTGAAACGCATAAAAGGAGACATCTACGACTGCATAAAGTATATATAATCTTAATCAGTATCAAAAGCTGATTTGATGTTTTCGTCTGTCCGTCTGTCTGTTTCCACGCGAACTTGTCTCCAAATCTTGAAACTCTCCTTCTAAGCCCAATACTTGTAGATCTATAATCGAAGAATCTTGCAATTTTGAGAAAAGAAGTATTCAAAGGAAATTATTGAACTTTGTATGTGTGTGTGAGTTCTGTTGATCGAGATATTCTCACCAAACATTCTCACAATTGCGAGCTTCACTTGATTCCTAACATATCTGCAAGAACAAAAACCATCAATCTCCTTAATAAAAACTTAACTAATCTCGATTTCTATCTCTTTTAGAATCTTAAGCATCCGAATCTGGTTTCCTTATTGGAAGTGTTTCGTCGCAAGCGTCGCCTGCATCTGGTCTTTGAGTTCTGCGAGCTGACGGTGCTGCACGAACTGGAGAGGCATCCGCAGGGCTGCCCGGAGCCGCTGACCAAACAGATCTGTTATCAGACGCTATTGGGCGTGGCATATTGTCACAAGCAGGGCTGCCTGCACCGCGACATCAAGCCAGAGAACATATTGCTGACGGCCCAGGGCCAGGTGAAGCTGTGCGACTTTGGCTTCGCCCGCATGCTCAGTCCGGGCGAGAACTACACAGACTATGTGGCCACACGCTGGTACCGGGCGCCGGAGCTGCTCGTGGGCGACACACAATACGGCACGCCGGTGGACGTCTGGGCGATCGGCTGCCTCTTCGCGGAGCTGGTGCGCGGCGAGGCGCTGTGGCCGGGTCGCAGCGATGTGGATCAGCTGTATTTGATACGAAAGACGCTGGGCGACTTGCTGCCGCGGCACATACAGATCTTCGGGCAGAACGAGTACTTCAAGGGCATAACGCTGCCGGTGCCGCCGACGCTGGAGCCGCTGGAGGACAAGATGCCGGCGAAGGCGCTGCAGAATCCGCTCACCATCGATGTGCTCAAGAAGTGCCTCGACAAGGATCCGGCCAAACGCTGGTCCTGCGACAAGCTGATCAAGCACTCCTACTTCGACGACTACATAGCCAAACAGCGCGAGCTGGACCACATCAACAGCCTGGAGGCGGCCACCCTGCGCCAGCAGCAGCTGGCCTCGCAGCAGTTCATGCTGGCCACGGCCGCCCAGCAGCTGCAGACGGGCGCGGCGCAGGCGGCGGCCATTGCGGCGGCACGTGATAAATCAAAGGTGAGCGAGCTCACGAGAGTATATCCCCACTGAAAATTTCTCCAACTATTGCATCATTCTCTAATCATTGTATCCAGCAGACTTCAAACACCTCCTTGCCGCTGCTGCCGAGCAATCAGCATCATCATCATCATCCGCATCAGGACTATGTGAAGCTGCAGCCGCTGAACAAGAATGCGGCCATGCTCCATCGCACCGAGCATCATCTGCCCACAATTTGAGCTGCGACCCTCTACCCCCTCCCCTTCTCCTCCTCCTCCCTCTCAACCAGAAGCCTCCTCCTATCGCCGACTTGACTCTGAGTATTCAACTGGTATTTAACTACGTTAAACAATTGCATAAGTTTCTTATTTGACAAATTCAATCAATAAATGTAAAGTGTGTAAAAAATAATCCTCATTATCTTATGATAATATATTTTTTATTAATCTTTAGAGCAATTAAGTACGTCTGGCAACATAATTGTGGGAGAATAGATCTTTGATAAAAGACATGCCTAGCAGTAGGCGTTGCGCTATAATCTTAGCACTTTAACTGTTATACACGAGCTATACATATATGTACAGTTATACACAATTATAATAATCAAAATAATGTCTAGCCAGCAAGCCGGATAAATCCCAAATATAATATGCTCTCTTTACATTGTAAGCGAGTATTAAAATATTATTGAGCATCAACAATATATTAAATTGCATTCTGTTATACGTTCCTAATAGCTTGTATAAAAGCATAATTTGTGTAAATAATTTGTATAACTGTTTTGACAAATTAATTCAACAAGAACCTTTTCCTAAAAAGTATTTCTTAAGCAGATAAAAAAGTTATTTTGACAAAAACCCAACGAGCTTTTATTTTGAAAAAGATAAAAGAATTTCGCTCACCGAAAAAAAGCAATCCGTTGCTCGCTCTCCTTTTCGCTCTCTCTCTCTCTCTCTCTCTTCATCTTGCTCATGCGACTATTGTGAATCACGTTTAATCGTACGCCAATTTTTTACATTTCAAATTTTTCACACACACCCGTACACCAAAATAAACCCGCGCTTTTTAAACCTTTATCAAATATTCCTGCATGACCAAAGATCGGGGACTGGTATATACAATTAACTAGCACACGCGACACGTATTTATCACCGGGCAAATAAATATTTTTTACACGCAAACGCATTTACAGAGGCTAATACACAAAAACGATCGATCAACACGGCAGACGCGCACAAACTAAATGGTCGCATTGGGCGCGCGCCTAGGCTATGCCGGCACTCTCACTAATACAACAACAACTGAGAGCACACATTTAATGCAGCAGGCCTTGTTGCTCTCTGAGCGTACATAAAACGGGATCACACGCGTCTGAGCCAATGGCGTGTGCGCAGTAGCCGAATGGATTATCTTTCGCGCTACATTATCCACAACATGGACTCTCTGGATAAATGCTCTCAGCAGACGTGGCCTTTCATGCAAATACGCTAAAATACAGCTGACAAGCTCAGGAAGGCACATTACAGTTATGTATGCTTATTTATAAATATGTTTATATGCTTAATGGAGTCCCACGACATTGTCATTAAACGTGCAACTCTTCAGTGGAGACTGCTTGAAAGCAATGCAATTTATATATCTTATTGAGCCGTATTCAAATTTTAATTAATATATTTATCTATAAATATTATATGATTAAGTAGACTATTTAATATTTAATGTCACCTGAATTGAATGACAGGCGTTTTTGTAAATTAAATGGAATATTCCTAACTGATTTAATCCAGCCGTGCTTTGCACACACATGCACATTGAATTAAAATCCACCCGGCGACAGAGTTGGCTCTCAGCCTCTAGCCAGCTGTCGTTAACTTGGCTTCCACCTACCTTACACATGCCACATCCACCCATCATCCACTTGTTGCAAAGTCACAGTTCGCCACGTGCCAGCCCCGACGTTGAGTGGTTCTGTTGCCAAGGCTCGACTTGCCTCTTCTTCTACTGCTCTTCTTTTTTGGCAGGCTAATCCGCTGCTAAGCACACGGCAGATAATCAACGACACGTACAGTTTTACGTGTGTTCCGTTCATGTTCCGGAAATGGGAAAAAATCAGCTAACTAAGTGACGGTGTTTGTTTTGATTGCAGTCTTTGCGCTATGATATGATTATATAGTCTTGATATATATAACATACATTTAAGAAAAATTTGTAATAAATTTAGTAATTGAGAAGGTGGATGTTGCAAATAGCAGTGAGGGAATGTTCTCTTCTTCATGGTAAACAGTGTAATTTAATATTTGTATATACTCAGCTTCATAATAATAAAAATCTCATAATTACAGCAATAATAACATTATTCCCTACGTTGTGCTTTTATAGTTCATTTAAAGTTCCCACAGCTAGTTCATTCAAAGCGTTCATCTCAATCTGGCTTGTTCATGCACTGCGAACCAGCTCAGAAGTTCGCTCTGTTCATTGGAAACTAGATCACTTAAATTACGAATTGAATTCGCTCAAAACTAATAACGAAAATAACCTCAACTTATTCAAATTTATTTGCTAAATCCATAATTGTGTTGGCAACTTTCGGGAAGGGCTATACAAAACAATTATGTGGCCGGGGACAGTTTTGAGTCTCAGCTGACTGGGCTCGACTGTCTGCCGACTGATAGACTTTACTGTTTTATTGGGGGCCAAAAAGTTTTAATTAAATTATTGTGCAAGTTGGCAGCACTGCAACACTGTCGAGAGTAACTGTAACTGGTAACTGTCAACATAGCGCTGAATTCTCAATGGTGCCCTCCAGTGTGGCCAGAGTTCTGAGTGAGTGGGACACTGGGAATGGTGACGACGGGCAGACATTGAAATTGACTGTATCGCTCGCTCTCACACCCTCCCGCTCTCTCTCTCTCTCTCTCTCTCTCTCTCTCGGTCTCTCCTGCCTTATGCTTCAATGCACCCGTCGCCAAGTGCCTGGGCACAATTGCGAGACACTTTGATTTTTCGTTTGGCATCACAATAGTCCAGAAACTTTCCGCTTCTCCCTTTTTTATCGGAGCGCTGTGCATTTGACTGCGAATGCAAAAGGCAAAAAGCATTTGTAAGTCGCCGCCACCCTACCCTTGCCCAGCCATTCTTTCCCCACTCCTCTGGCCATATCCTGTGCAGGATATGCAAAGTGTGCAGCGTGTTGTCGACTCGACGCTTGACAATCCCAGACAGTTGCATAATCTGTACTGCCGTTTATGCAAAAAGAGCTCCCATCCCCCAAAAAAAGGAGAAATTCGCTGGGCTAGTGAAAGGGCGGGTAAGCGGAGCGGGGAGCAGTCTGGAAATAATGCTAAGAGGTGTCTGAATTGTTAAGCCCCAGCAAGTGCAGCGCACAGAAAAATCGAAGTGTCCTTTTTTTATTGAATAAGTTGATAAAGCATTCAGGCTTCTTCCTCCGTTCTATTATCTGCTGTACCACAATTTTATAGCAATTTTATAAGGCTCTTATTGCGGTTTGCATTTAGAAACTTGGCATTAAATGGACAACAATCATCAATTTGTTCAAAATCGAATAAGATAACAGAAATGTATTTTACATTTATTTATTTTCCTACTTGAAATCTTTAAAACGGACCTAAAGGTATTCCTTAAATCGTTTAAATTGATTCAAAAATAAAATAATTTCTTTTAAAACAAATTTGATATATATCTATATGCATATGTACATATGCAGTCTATAGGATCGGATATGTTTACTTCTATGCGATCGGATATGTTTACTTCTATGCATTACATATTTTAGGATAATATAAAAGTATCCTAAGCAAGGGTACAAATAAATGTATGTACATATATATGTGTAAATGCCAAAATGAATGCATCAACTGTATTTTAGCGCATTTGCACGAAACGTCGCGGCTGCTGAGAGCGTTTATCCAGAGAGTCCATAATGTGGATAATGTGGATAATCCATTTGGCCTTTGCGCCCACGCCATTGGCTCAGACGCTTGTGATCCTGTTATATGCACTCTCAGAGTGCACTCTGCGGCTATATGCAGAGAGCGTGCCATGTGGAAGACCTGTGCTGTGCTGTGTGTATGCTGCATTAGATGTGTGCTTCCAGTTGTTGTTGATGTATTGGTGCGAGTGCCGGCCTAGTTTAAGTGTGCGCTCAATAAGACGATTTAGTCAGTGCGCGTCTGCCATGTTGATCGATCGCGTTTTGTGTGTGTGCCTGTGTTAATGCGTTTGCTTGCAAATTATATTTATTTAATCGCTTTTAAATGTCATAAATACGTATCGTTTAATGTGTGTTAGTTTAATTAATTTACAGTCCGTCTAGTCCAGTGCCAGTCTTCGATCTTTGACCTTGCAAAAACATTTGATAATCGTTAAAAAGCATGCGTATATTATTTTCTACTTTTTTTCTTGTGTAACAGTGTGTGAAAAATGTGAAATGTGAAAAAAGTGCCGTTAAATGTCATTCCCAATAGCCGCCAGAGCAAGAGAGAGAGAAAAGGAGAGCGAGCAACAGCTAGCTTTTTTTGCGGTGAGCGAAATTCTTTTTATCTTTTTCAAAATGAAAGCTCGTTGGGTTTTTGTCAAAACTACATTTTAGCTGCTTCATAATATATTACGTAAAGAGTTATTCTCGTTGTCCTTCCTAAATAGTTCAGAATAGAAGACTTTATACGAAGAAGAGAATACACCGAATATAGAATAGTCTGTTATATTTGTTATAGTCATAAAAGAAAATCCTGAATGGTTAATGCAAGGAAGCGATAAAGGAGAATACTGACGTGTTAGTTTAGGAGGAATAGAAAAGTTCAATTGGCTAGTCAACACAGAAGAGTTGTAATTAACCATTGAATCAATATAACACCAAACTAAGTGCTACGATTAATTAAGGAAGGAAGATCTAATCATTTGAAGTTAGCTGGACTGTAACTGCATGCCAGATCCCAAATCAATTCGTATTTTATTTACAATAGTCGTAACATGAGAATTTAAAGATATATTTATTTAAGATGTTTAATTATAAGTTGTGTACCTTTCTGTTGCCTTTCCCGCTCAACTCAACTTCAAATTTAAAGATTGAATAGAGGGGGAGGGGGAGGGGTCTCTGACCGGGCATCTAGGGCCATTGAAAATATTGCTCCGCCGCGTAGCGTCGATTTATTGCATTTTTACGCTCGACGTCCCCGCCAACGCCCAGCAGCAGCTCATCGCGCTGCCAGTTGCGATAGACAGCCGAGTCCTGGAGCTGTGGCTCGTCCTTGTCAAGGGCCTGTTGCTGCCACCACTTCAAGCCGACAGCCGGTGCCTGCACCGGAATAACTGAGATTACCTGGGGCTGGCGTCGCACGGGCCAGAGGCCCAGCTTGGCCAGACGCTTCTGCTCGTCAATGTCCGTGTCCTCAGGTGTGCGCAGCAGGCGCAGCTGCTGTATTTCGCCCTGCGAACGCCGCATCGGTATGGGCTGAAACGGATCCTCGCCATAAAGCTGCCGATACTTGCTGCTCCTCACCAGATTTATGATCTGGTACATGGCCAGGCAGGTGACGCAGTTGTAGCCCGCGAAAACTGCCCTTGAATAAAAAACTCTCATTAGAAAAAAACAAACAAGAAGAAGACATTTGTGTCCACCTACGACAATAGAAACTGCCCACCAAGGTGAGCACAATTAGCAGGCCCAAATTGATTTGCTTCTTCAGCATAATCATCATCACAATGTGGCTAATTGTTATGCCCAGAAAGTAGATGAACTCGAACAAGGCCAACGGCAGCAGCAGCCATTTGTGCAGCTTAAAAGTGATTGAAAAGGAATTTCATTTAACTAAATCCTCGAATAGAAAACTTAACAAAACTAAATATATATATTTTTATACCCATTGAAAATGGTTAAAAAGGGTATATTGTATTTGTGCAAATGTATGTAACAGGCAGAAGGAAGCACCTCTCTCTCTCTCTCTCTCTCTCTCTCCTCTCTCTGGCGAGAGACAACTGTAAAGCAATTAGCTGTTGCTGACAGTGCTGAAAGCCAGCAAAAGAAATGTTGCTGGTTCAAATCATCACGCAAACTAACTTCCTGCTTTAAATTTCGTATCGTGTTGTCAAACCATACTTGGTTTACGGTTCAGCTGTTTTTATACCCTGAACCCATTGAAAATGAGTAAAAAGGGTATAATGTATTTGTGCGAATGTATGTAACAGGCAGAAGGAAGCACATCTCTCTCTATCTCTCTCTCTCTCTCTGGGGAGAGACAACTGGAAAGTAATTAGCTGTTGCTGACAGTGCTGCAAACTAGAAAAAGAAATGTTGCTGGTTCAAATCAACACGCAAACTAACTTCCTGCTTTAAATTTCGTATCGTGTTGCCAGTTCTTCAACATACTTCAACGCAGTTTCTTGGACAACTATATTAAAGCCATACTTGGTTTACAGTTCGGCTGTTTTTATACCCTGAACCCATTGAAAATGGGTAAAAGGGGCATATTGTTTTTGTGCAAATGTATGTAACAGGCAGAAGGAAGCATCTCCGGCCACATAAAGTATATATATTCTTGATCAGCATCAATAGCCGAGTCGATCTAGCCATGTCCGTCTATCTGTCCGTCCGTTCGTATGTTTGAATGCAAGGATATCTGAACCCATATGGGCCAGAGACATGAAATTTTAGCTGTAGCTTCTCCTAGTTCCTGCGCAGCTCGAGTTTGTTTTCGATATTCGATAACTTGCCCCATTTCCAAGTAATCGATAGCTTCTAGAATACATATATACAGATGAAGTATCTTTCTAGGAAGGAGATGGTTCAGGGTATCCCCTAGTCGTGCACTCCCTACTCCTGCTAATCGATCAGCCAAGCACTTACCCTCAAGGCGCCGACTATGCCCAAAATGGCGGCTGCGATGTGGGCATAGCACATGATCTGCAAGAATATCAGCACATTATCGGGTGCTGAAATGTGTTCAGAATAAAAATGCAATAATTACACAATTTTTACCAAATATAACAAGACTTAAAAGTTCCCAAAAATTTCGGTGCGAAACAATTTCCCAACTCCAAAATCAGAGTTGGTTTGAAAGCTTGTTTCTCATATATCTACAAGATGAGTCCATTTTGAGGCTCACTTCTTGCAGAATATAAATTGAAATCTAGGGTTTGAACCAGCTTGGTTCGAACTCGATTTGCAGCCTTAGTTATCATACTCACAGTGCTCTATCCAGTTGATGAGTCTGCGTATAATATTGCTGCTCTTGTACTGTGAGTCATTCTCCAGCAAATCGATAAGTTCGTCGAACAATCGCACGCCCCGCACAAAGAGAACTGTGCTTAGTGTCACGGACAGGATCTGGAAAAGTTGTGTTTCAAGATCAGGATCAAATACGTATAGGATGCTGCTCACAATGCCCAATGCGGCCACAATCAGTACTCCAAGGCGCACCGAACAATAGCACAAATAGCTTTCCATAAACAACATATTCCGTACTCTATTACTTTAAACGCTTGGCCATAACTCAGGCGACAACTAGCTGGAACTGCCGCAGCCGGACAAATGGGCCAAAGGCAATAACGAACGATTAACGCACGGACAAAGGGGCTCAATGGGGGGGTGACGGGGTGGGTTTGGGTAAATGACAAAAGCTTGTTCCACCTGCAGATGCCAATCTGCATATATGATACCAAAACTGTATTCATATTTGGCCCTAATGCAACTCGAATGGCTAACAATAATTCATTCGCCAGCTGAACGTCATGGCGTTCGCCTCGCAATGCTCGAGACGGACTTCTCAGTTTCTCGCCGAAATGCTGTTCATGGAGTCCTATCTGTTCTGCGCCTCGGTCCGACTGGGTGTTATTCTGATAAGCGCGTTTGCATTGGTTTGTTAAGATTCAAAATTAACCAGCGTTGCCCGGCCTTGGTCCGTTTTACTTTTCATTTGGCTTTTCTTGAATTCGATATTCCTTTCACTTTGTGCATGGTAACAAATAACTCTGGCTTTGAGCCAGCGACTTCTCCACTCTTAAAAGTATTTACTTGAATTTCTGCTCGTTATATATATTCTACGCACATTACTCGCAGATAAAAAACATTACTATTTTGTATGTTATCTCAACGGAAGGCTTCGATTTCACCCTTTCGCTAATTTCCACTTTCGATATTAATTTGAGCTATCGGGCCAGCTACTATATGGTCAGGGATACCATTTACTGGTTGGAACAATGTGAGTATCGACAGAAGAAAACAGGTAAAGATTCTTAAAGAGTTTTGTTAAACGGTTAACAATATCTTTTTAAGTCCGGGAAACACACGCTATTCAAAATTCAAAACCTAACAACAATCCAGATTCAAGTTGATTTGCAATCGACTTTGAATAGTTGGAATTTGAAAGAATAGTTGGAATTTTTGTTTAGTTTCTTCTGTGGAACTATCGAAATGTAAATCTTGTATATTTCCATATCAAGCAGAATATATCTTCTATATAACGAAATTATGTTACAGATCCCGAAACAGTTACCATATTTCTTCAGCTCTATACCATTATCCATTGCATGTCCTGCATTGTTGCCGCCTTGGGGGCCTATAAAGTGAGCGCCTGAATGAAATGTGAAATTCTTTGAGTTACTTTTTGCCTTTCTTTAACAGCTTAAGAGATATTTTGTTTTGCCGCTGGCAATATTCGAATTTGTGTATATCGTGCAAATCATAACGCTTTTCGTCCTCTTTCTGCGCATCGTCCGACATTTCGTCAGCCTCGAAAAACTAATATTGCTAACTCTTACGGCGACTGCCTACGCAAGTTTGTGCTTAGATTATTTGAATGTATATTCAAGTATTTATATATTTAATATATATCGCAGTGCTTACGGTCTATGACTTCTTGGCGCTGCTCGCCTTTGAACAAATCCTGAAACTTGTGCGGAGCAGGCAATATCAAGAGCTTTATGGCTCGGATCCGTTGAGGCCCAGACTCAAGGCGAGCCCAACGAAACATGTAAATGTTGTTAATGTCTCGCCGAAAGTCGATAAAACTATGCCTAAATGGTGGCAAATGGAAATCTTGGAACCAATTTCGGATGAGCTAAACATCAACTATGGCCAAGATGAGGCCCACAAGCATTTCCAGAGCCAGGAGCTATTGGCTGAAGTCTTGCTTCGTAATGCCATCAACTTGGGCTATGCTCACAGAAAAGGATTCTAGCTCAAAAATGCTGAGAATAAAATTGTATTTGAAACAAGTTTTTCATTTCCTGTTTTAATATTCAAATTTTTTCTGTCGTTCACCAGTTATCAAAGCTATGAACCTCATAGTAATTTTCGGAGTTTCTGTTTGGGGCTTGAAACAAGAGTACAAGTCGAGGCTCGGTTCGTTAACCTGCTTTGCCACATCTATCAGCCCAGGCTTTGGTTCGCAACTTAGCTCTCACTTATTTTACAATTGTCAAAATAACAAACTTATTTTCATACATATAAATATTGGTTTACGAGCTCGCATCGTTTCGATCTAAACCCGTTTAGCAACTCTGCTTCTCGCCCATGCTCAGGTATTATTGCTCAAAACCATTTTCGGAAACACATTATTTAACCTACAATAAGCAAACTCCATTAAAAGCGCCATCTAGCGTGAGTTTTGCCTAAAGTTTAAGGTCTTAGCAAAGAACACACTCTCACCACGCAGACAGCGTTGCCACTCTCACCACACATGCAGCGTTGCCACCTTGCCGCGAATGGTGAGATTTTTATTTGAAAATTGTAAAAGAGATATTGCCCAAAAGCTATATACGAAATGTCTTCCTTTATTGCCAAAGTGTCTTTGGCTTCAAGAGCTGAACATAACCCAACCGAACGGCTACAGTCGGCATATCCCTTAGATCGGCTAACAATCTTTAGGATATCAAAGCAAATGAACATATGCGGGGCCTATGTTAGCATCAATGAACGGGAATCAATTTATGGTGAGCGATGCGCCATGGACTCTATGAACATGGTTCGAATGCGGCAATTACTGAAATATTTATTATGTTTTTGGGTGCTTCAATCAAGTTTTCAGTAAAAATAACCGTCCCTTTGCTTAAAAATCGATAAGAATCGCTATCGATAATCTGTTTTATTAGACAACCTCGAGAAGAACTAGGAAAACCTACTTTGGTATGTAGAGTCTTGGTTGGTATGCTCAGATCCTCAATACTTTACGAAAATTCTTCAAATTTATAGAGGTGGGAGGTAGGACTTAAGAACATTTAGAAGATGCACTGTAAAAAATACCCATTACTTTTTATTTATTGAAAACAATAACATTTTTTGGATATTAGCTAACTTTTCTAACTTTAAAACTCCTTATTATTCTATTTTGTACATTTTATACAAATATCAATAATTTCCCATCAATTATCTATTTATCTATTAATCTTATAAGTGTGGCTGACTTGGCTTCAGTTCTACAATGAAATCGCGAGCCTAAAGGCTCCAGCCATAGAAAATTGGAACAGAAGCGAGTCGAGCTGCTTTGAAAGAGTTTCCCCTACTTAAACATAAACATATTTGAAATATGCATTTAAACAAATAACAATCTTAAATATTTACAACTAAAGTTAAGTTTATATATCACTTGAATGCAAGCCCTTGCCTGTCTCGTCTCCTCATGTCACGTCACGCAATTCTTGTTCTTGCCGTAGAGTACTCGATATTCGGGCTCAATTTTGGTCTTGATAAACTTGGTCATTTCCTTGGCATATTTGGCACGCACCGAATTGCGTGCCGGCTTCTTAATGCCGGGACTGTGCACCAGAAAGGCAGGATGCAGGACATGATACTCGTAGCCAAGCAGGCACATTGCATAGCCCTGAAGAAAATAATTAGAGGGTATATATTAAAAGATTTCCAATGATTAAAGAGGTGTGCACACTGATCGATAAATCGATAAGCAATCAAATTTAAGGAAATTATATAAGTGAGATTCCTGAAACTGATTTGATTATGACTTTGTGCCTGTGCGTCTGCAAAAGAATAAAAAGGACTAAAGATGGCTTAAAAGCTATTTTCGTAGCCTTTTAATAAACTTTTTTTGCTTGCAAAAAGTAGTTTTATTATTTCTTCAGTATTTTAGCTGTAATTTTAACATGTTCGGCTCATCATGGTGATCATAAGATCATAATTAAGTTCCATCTTCCAAATAATATTCAAGTGCAGAAAGCATAAAAAGTGCTTCATATTGAAAGCCCTACATAATTCAAATACGCAGTGTGACCGCATAATGTCCTTCGAAAAAAACGGTCACACAGCCAAGCAAAAGGCAATCGCATTTCTTAGTGTGACCCCAAGTTCCAGACTTTTGCTGGGCACACTGTGAACAGCTCATCAAAGGGACTTTGTTCAAATCTGAATCAGTTTAAGGAATCCCCCATTATAGACATATATTATATGTATATATTAAGCCACCCACCTGTATGCGTTTATTGGACTGTCCCTCCCAGGTGACGCGCTCATCGAAAATGGGCTCCGCATTGTCGCTGATATAGAAGGGTTCCCAGTATTTGTAGTTGCCCTGTCGCACGGTCATGCTAAACAGATTCAGATCGTCCGTTACGCTGGCCGTGCGATTTATCCAGTCCTTGTAACCGGGCACCTTGTGGCAGCTGGTGCAGACCTTCGCATGGAAGAGCTGCGCCCGACCCTTCTCCAGGAGGGGCAGCAACTCGGCCTTGTCATTGGGCACGCGCTCCCCGTCCTTTATCTCAAAGACGGGCAGAGGATAGACTCGCGGATGCTGGCCTGGAGCCAGGGCCAGGACACTATTGTTGCGCTGCACCATGTCCAGGAACTGATCCACCAAGCCCAGGCTCGGATAGAGCTCAATGTCGCAGGCGAAAATGAAGTGGGTATTGACCGCCCCCCGGGCGATATTGCGACCCACATTTATCGGATAGGTCAGGTTCGCGTGCACCTTGTACATGGCAGTGCGGTTCGGAGCGGCGTAGGGCGGCGGCAACGGGTTGCCGCTCTCATCCACGCAGCGAAAGGGCCAGTTCAAGGCTTCGGTCTCGTCGTGTGGCACATACTCGGGCATGTGCTGATTGGAGAAGTAAATGTGGAAACTCACAAAATCGCTGATCAGCTGGCTGCCCGGCAAACAGTTTCTCACATACTGTATGGCATCCAGCGTGGCGTTCAGATCGTAGCCGGGCGTGTGTATCGCAAAACTGATTGGTCCCAGCCAGCTGCAAGCGGACGACAGAAATTCATAAAAGATAAAAACAAGACTAAGAGCTCTTATCGCCTAGCAAATGCGGTCTACCCAGCGCAAAGCTGCTGCTTAAAACTTTCCAGCTTTTCCTTCCACAAGCACGCTTGTTTCTTCTTTCCTTAGATCTACCCAGATATAAATATGTTCTTGTATAACTTCGGTGCCTAAAGTCCGATTCTTATGAAGTTTTTGTTGCATAAATATGCCTTCAAAAAGTGCGTACATCCCAAAGCCCGAGGCTGTATCTCCAAGAATAAGTACTATACACTTTTTCGAGTAACTGTGTGAGGTGCACAATATGTGAACTATTCTTAGTTTAACTATTCCATTAACTAACTAGTAACTAACTATTGACTATTCTTAGTTTTGTAGTTCTCAAGATTATCGAAATCTGCTGAAAAAACAAGCGATAGACAACGCTAGATCGATTCTTATCGATGCAGGGCTTAGTTTTTAAAAGTTAGCTCTAAACTCGTATTGAGAAGGGAATGTAAATTGCCAATAGGGATTCAGATGCGAGATATTTTCATGCTTACCGCTCGGTGACCGTCTCGAGATTGTCAAAGAAGGTGTAGTCGCCGTTTGTGGTGTAGGTGATGGACTCGGCGCAGGCCATGCGTTGACTCTCGCGGCCCATGACCAGGTTCTGGATGACCCAGTAACTGCCGTGCTGCAGCTTTTGCAGTCTCAGACGACGATTGCGGCATTTGAGCAGCGCCTGAAGCTCCTGGGTGCGTGCCGACAGCCATCTGGGCTCCTCGGTGCTCGGATTAAGCGGCGAGTCCGCTTCGGCTATGTCCAGAAGCGTCAGGGACTCAGCCTGCGTTCGATGGCTTTGCCGCCGCTCGTGGGCAGCCTCCAGCTGTCGGGCTTGCTGCAGATTACGCGACACGAGCAGCAAAACCAAGACGACGAGCAGCACGAGAAGCACGCTGCGTTTATTGACCTGCACAACCATGGATGTGGAACTACTTGGGCGCGAAACGGGCAACTGGAGCGGCACACGCGAGTGCAAAGTTAAAACAATTACTCGTATTTTAATTGCATTGTGATATATATATGTATATATAGTATATATGTAACTCGCGCGTCACACTTTCAATGATAAACCCGGACCAGACGGAGGTCTCCCATTACCCAGCTCAAGGCAGAACTTTAGCCCAAGTACGTGCTGAACAGAAACGCGGCCAATTTTTGGGTTTCGATAAGAATTTATGGCACAATAAATTGAAGGGATTCGATGTGACGAAATTAGGTAATATCAGGTGCAATATACGTTAATCTTCAGACAATTCTTTGGTAATTTCATTGACAATTTCAAAAAACTCGAAAACTATTGTAAAAGATCGCGCGCGCGCTTATGACCGCCAGCGACAAGTGATGACAGCCAACTGAAGGCTGCAAATCGAATAGGGCTACAATTAGTGATAGGGGCTTTTCGTAGAGTCCTAATCTGACCATGGTATGCATACGAATTCGTATGGCCTCGATTAGAGATGGCCGCGTGCTGGGTTTTTACGGCACGACCCAGCACGACCCGGCACGACCCGGCACGAGCACGCAGTTAAGTTCTTCGGCAAGGCACAAAAGCACAATGGAACTTGAAGAAGTCGTAAATTCTGCACTCCATTCGAAAACCAGAGACATATCGAGGTCTACCTATATAGTATATATTCGAAAACCAGAGAAATGTCAAGGTCTACCTATATAGTATATATTCGAAAACCAGAGAAATATCGAGGTCTACCTATATAGTATATATATATATAGTATATATAGCATATTTCTCAAGAATTATTTCTATAGTTTCTCAGTTCTTGTATGCTACTTTATACAATTATTAATTGCGTTTCATTTCGTTGCGTTCAAATGTTTTTCCCATCATAATTAAAACAATTCTTCTGCTATCTCTGATAAGCTGCCCGTTTTATCTGTCTTTGATATTGGCAATCTTCAAGTGTTAACGGGAAACTTATAAATCAAACAACACATGTAATAACTTTTTGCAGCTTATCGATGCAAGTAAACAAAGTTCGATTAAATCTTACATATTCAATCATAATTATTTGTTTTTTTTTGTTCATCGCCTTGGCCCGATCTCCAAATTTTGTGTCCGATTTGCCCGGTTAGGTTGAAAAATTATGTCAGCAATTAAAACAAAGAAGAACAATTTATTATTCTTAATTTATTTTTCATATAATTTAATAATATTTTATGAGTGGTAACAAATTAGATAAAGAAATATATGAATTCAAAGTTGCTGTTGAATTTGAACCAGCAACTTCTCGCATTCTAGTTCGACGCTCAGAGACCCAAGGCATGTATGATCATAACGTCGCGTTTCCAAAGTACTTCTATAAGGCTTACGCCAGTTTTTCCCTACTGGGAAATAGATTATACTCATTCGGAAATACGCACAATTGATGCAAGAGTGATAAGGGCTCATAGATATGGCTGCGATAAGTGAGCAGATTAGCCACGTTGTGATCAATACAACAATTTTTTGGTGCGTGTAAATTGTTGTGTGTACAATATAATTGTGTAAGTCGCGTAGGCCCAATGCCCATTGTTGTTATAACTCTGATAGGGCGGCGACTTCCTGCGTTCCAGATAAACGAAACAATATCGTTGAGTTAGTCAAACTGAAATGTGCTCTGTGCGTTCAAGTAAAATGAGCACTTACTAGCTGAGAAATATATCTTTCAATTATGTATATGTCATGAAAATAAGCCCAGATATAAGAAATATAACAAATCGAGAAAGTAGCCGAAGATTTACAACCCTTGTTGATATTTGCAGATATGTGAGAAAAGTGAAAGTCGTAAGTTCATAATTTGAGCAAAATCTCTTAGAAAACAGAATATTTTGGATATATTGATAAAATTTTGCATATATAAGAGACACATTGTAAAACTAATATATGCCAAGCTTGGTCAAAATATCTCTCAAGACAAAACCTAAGAAGAAGACAGACCGACATGGACTGGAAAGTTGGCCGATAATTATGCAAAGGACTGTATTTGTCTATCGCCTAGTCTAGTATGTTGCCCTTCTATGCGATTCTCATAAATTCATGCAAGACTTACAGTTCCTCAAGCTTTGGTTATAATTTTTTTTTACCACTTGCCAATCTTATTAATTTTATTGCCGCGCAAACTCTTATTTAACAATTTACTCTCTTGCGCTTCTCTCTCTCTGTCTCTCTCCCTCTCTAGGTCTCTCATATTGTTACACTCTCTTTCTACTGCACCTAATCTTAATGGCTCTTACTTTTGTTTTTGCTTGTGACGTATAGTTAAAATGGACTGCTTCCTGCTTATATATGGCCTTGTGTTTGTATGTGATTTGTTACATATTAAGAAGAATATATCTTAAAGCAATTCAGAGCCGACTTATCTCCTTATATCATATATATTAAATGTATTATACAATTATTAAATATACAATTGAAAAAGAGTTATTTTTAACATATATCTAATGGGGATGAGGATAGGAGCCTTTTTGAGTCTCTAACAATAATCATGACTAGTCGAACTGCGAACCCTAGATAAGTCCCGTCTGTGCACGCTCCAAAAGTTGATTAAGGCCCACCGGCTGCCAGTTCGTGAAGCTGACATCGCTCAGCATGCAAACGTTGCGATCGATGTAACAGAAGAGTTTGCCCACGCGGTAGATCTGGAAGAAAGAATGCTTTAATATTTGTTTAATATGAAAAGAAAAACTGAAAATCTGTCAATCCCTGCTTATTTTCATAGAGAATTTGCGGTTATATTTGATTTAGAACCGAAATCGCAAAATTAACTAATTCGGTTAGTCCCATGGTTAGAGCTGAGTTTCCCTCAGTTGCTAATCAAACTATTTTAGAAAAGATTATGCTTCCTTAAGGTTTTCGGCTGATCTGATCAAAAGCAGTTTGCAGACTTGTGGCAAATACTTTCATACGATACCGACCGATTGTTCCTATAGCGCTTTATGATATAGTAGACCGATTTGATAAGGTTCTGCCAATAAGTTGGAACAAAATTGAAGTTCGTGCTAAAGAAATTTTGAAGCACAGAAGAGTTGCCTATGCTAAAACTCATTTTACAGCCGATTCTTCCTAAAGATCTATATGATATAGAAGCACGATGTGCTCAAGATTTGGCACTCCTAGATGCCAAGTTACTTTAAGAAATCTTGAAAAACCTCAATTTACGCGCAGCTATATGGTAAAGCTTAGTTAGAAATTCCACGCGCTTGCAACTCACCTGTTTGCCCAGTTCCCGTCGACCAGGCAGGGGTGCGAATATGATGCCTAGTTCGGCGCATTTCTGTGAGACGAGCTCCTTGAATTCCAGCTGCGTGGGCGGCATTACATCGACGAGCATCACGGGTGCGAGCAGCACAGGAGCGGGCGCAACTGGTGGCATGGGCGGCGGCGGGGCAGTTGTGGGTTGGAGCACTGCGTCCGTGGCGCGATGCAGCATATCGAGAGCACGACGCAGATGCTCCTTGATGCAGGGCTCCCGGAGAATCGGTTCGCTGAGCATGCTCTTCCAGCCGGCATACCAGCGCGAGATCTCGGCATAGTCCGGCGACTGATTGAGCCACATGACCAGCACTTGCATCCAGCGCGGAAAGAAATGCTTGTCCAGCAGCTGGGCCATATGCTCGGAGGGTATCAGCTCGTGCCATTCCCACACCTGATGCCAGAGCTCGAGGTTCTGTTGCAGCGGATTGATCACGAGCTCGGCAAGCACTGCCTGCAGCTTGGGTATGATGTGACGCAGCAGGAATTGCACCAGCTGCTCCTCGGGAAATGCGGCCTGCCAAGGCGTTAGCATGGCGCGCGCCGAACGATCTTGCGGTGACCAGGCCTGCAGTGCGACGCCCAGTTTGCTCCTTATCTGCGGATAGATGGACTCCTCCAGCTTGACGCCCAGTATGGCATGCCAGGGCAGAATCCAGATGTGTATGGGCACCGTATCCGTTAGCGGATCCCAATCGCGCACTCCCGCCGTCAAGCGCGGCAACACCAGCTGCTCCAGCACCGAGTCGAGCACCCAAGTGGGCAACAGCGGCGCCCAAGCATCCAGCAATGCGGCCATCGGCGCATGCTCTTTGGGCTGCCAGCCGGCAGCGCAGGATCTAAAGGACGGCATGACGCCCGCCCAGATCAGCGAGGAGTACGGATCGAAAACATTACGCGTCTGCTGCTCCAGCGGCTCGGGCTCGTCCTGCTGCAGAATGCCGCGCCAGCGCTTGATCAGCTGCAGCGGCTGCGTGGGCTGCTTCAGTGGCTGCCAGTCGCTCAGCTCGCGCTTCAGCAGAGGCGCAATGACGCCCGCCGCCAGATCGGCAAGGCCAAACTCTTTGTACTCGGCGGCGTAGTCGTGCTGCAGCTCCAAGAACAGCCGCTCCGCCTGCGCCAGGCTTAGCTCGGGATTCTCGCTGAGCTGATCGAGTCGGGACAGCGCCGCCTCCAGTGTGCTCATGTGATTGCGCTCCAGTTGCACCAGCTCCAGCAGCTGCTGCTGCTCGTGCTCCAGCGCCGTCTGCCGATCCGCGCACTCGCGTTCTGACTTATCTATGGCAATGATCTCCTGCTCACACTGGCTCACCAGCAGCTGCAGATTGTGTGTCAGCTCGGGCATGCTGAACACAGAGGCGGGCGTGGCGCCCTTCTCCTCGCTAGCCTGCGCATCGTACAGCGTCTCCTCGGGCGTGATTTTGTTCTGAGCCAAGGCATGATAGCCGCTGAGCACACGGCGCTCCGGTCCGGTCATGTCGATGACAGGCACATTGCCCAGGCGCTTGCTCAGCTTTTCGGAGAGCAGATGATCCGATTTCTTGCCCTTGGCAATGACCTCCTCCACGGATTTGTAATAGTAGCGCTTGCTGTTGGACTTTTCGCGTGTGTCGCTGCTGCCGCTCTTCTTCCACTTGTTGAGCTGCTCTTTGAACTCCTTGGCCTCGCGGACATCTTCGTCGAGCTTGAGCGGCTTTGCCGGCTGGCCGCCTACGCTGGCTGCCGTCTCGGGTCCATAGGCGCCAATGGCGCCGCGTCCTTTGCGCACATGCGCCTGCACTGGTTGTGCGATGCCCTGCAGATCCTTGCCCAGACCCTTGCCGGGCTCATAGCCCATTTGCAGCAGCAGCTTGGCACCGATGCCTCGCGTATGCTGCTCCCAAGCACCAACATTCCTATTGCTTGGTATGTGAGAACTGTGCCTGAAACCCGCCGTGCTCCGCATTGTTGGCCGTTGCGGCGGCTGCTCATCCGGCCCGTTAGAGCTATCCGAGCTGTTGGCGTCGCTGTTGTCCATGAGCTGCGGCTGTTTGCGTCCAAATGATGGACGCGCCTCGTCGCTGTCGTCCGCCTCACTGTCCACATTTTCATCGCTGGCCGCGTTTTCCTCCTGCTTCTTCTTCGGCTTCTTGCCGGCTTGTTGTATGCCGCCGGCCACAAAACTTACTGGCGCCGTGTAATCCTTGGGCTTGCCAGAAGAGCCGCTGCCCAGGCCACGCCTGCCGCGTCGTCCGCTGCTTTCGTCCTCGCCTTCATTATCGCTGTCATCCGCCCAAATGCCTGACAAAACAAACAATATTTCACATTTTTTGTGTCACATTTGGAACTTTAGCTTACCGTAAATTTGTTGGTGCTTGGTGTGCCGTCTACGTGGCCTGTTAATGTTGAACTCGTTGTCCAAATCATAATCTGTGATCTCGAAGCGTTCGTATTCATTGTCCGACATTTTCAATTGACATAAATAAAGCGCCAAATATCAATAAAAACATAAAAGCAATAAACAAATACGTTTGGCAGAGATTTTATTAAGTGTTGTAAAGCGACTGTATGGTAGAGTAACATACTCTTTTAAGTGCCATTTTGAGTATAACAGTGGACTAACAGATATCAGTAGTTCCCGCTGCTACTGAACTGTTCAGTTATTTTGTTCATTTATTTAATTAAGAAAAAATTTCAAATGGAAAAATATTACAGCATTAAGTTTACCTTTTCTCACGCACTGCGCGTCTGCTTGCATTCAATAACTACTTTCTTTAAATAGAGAAATTATATTTTCAATCAGCCATAATATTATGTGTGTGATACTAAGAGTGTGATTTTCAAATTTGAGCACCTGTTCCAAAGAACATGCTCCTTATGTTAGCTCACAGCTCCGCGCAATCGAACTAGTTCTTCAGTTGCCTTCTTAACAACGGCACGTGCATTGCCTGCTTACGATAACATAACATTGTTCCCAATGTTCTTGTTGCGTGCGGTTCATTGTTCGGTTTTTGCGCATGAAAATTCTAACAACGCGTAATTAAAGCTGCGTAAAGTGCTCACTGCAAATATATTAACATAACTGCAACAACAAATTGCACAGGCCGCGCCGCAACAAACGCCCGCGTTTCGTTTTGTGTCGCAAACTGTATTTAACATTTAATATTCGTTCAACTCAATTACAAATACACAATATATGTACATACATGCATGCAATGCAAATTGAATGTAAATAAAACAGCATTCACAAATACAGAAGCAGAAACAGCAGCAGCAAAACAAAAGTGAAATTAACACGTGCGTTGAACACCGCTTCCTCAGTTCTTCTCGAAGATTTTTGTTGTTGCTTTTCCCCTGCCGTTCTTTTGACGCTCGCTGCCGGCATCTAAGTTTTGGCTGGCATTTGATTTGCCTTTGGATTTAATTATTACTTAAACAAACAAACAACAACAAGCAAAACAACAAAATGGTTCAGGTCAGTGAATAATAAATGCATTCTTATTTATTATTATTGTTAGTTAAATATGAAATATTTCGTATGTAACTTATTCAAAAATGTTAAAATGTTTATGGGAAATTTTTTGGTGGGATGTAAACAAATAGAGCTTTAACATTGAGAGTTTAACGTTGAAATATTGATATAATAAATTGAAGTTTTAGGCAAAATGAAGTTTTCTATATTTAAGCAATTGTACATTGAGTTTTAAATAGTTTTCTTAATCTTAATTGGATGATAACTTTGCTGAATTCCAGTTTTTTCAGTTTTAAATCCTCAAAATTGATTCAAATCTTCTCAGAAACATCAATTCTCTTATTTAATATTTTATATTTGAATATTTCGAAACTTTTCTTCAGTCTGATGAAAGATTGTAATAATTACTATGTTAAAAGCAGGAGTTACAAATTGATTTCTCTGGCTATATCTATAGTCTATTCAGGTCTTGAGATAAATAAAGATGACTTTGCATTTGCCAACTGCATTTTCGTTTGAGCTGCAGAAATCGTCTTTTTGTATATAAACTTTTAAGTTTATTAAATCAAAACACATTTAATCATTTCATTTCTCTAACCAGCCTTTGTGGCGAGCTTTTTGGCTCTAAAAGTTAGCCGAATTGTTGCTGTAGCCCACTCGAAACTATGTTCAAAATTTATTTATGAGAAAGTAAAACAAACCCCTCGCTTTGAGCATTCAAATGGCAGTTCGTGCTTCAGATCAACTTTCGACACCTAAATACAACCTTTAAATCCTAGGGATATCCACCATAAAACCCTCAAAAGTCAACCTACTCGGCAGAAACATAAAAAGAGAGAGAGAGAGAGAGAAAATAAATGAAGGCAACTCTTCTCACAATCGGACTTGAAAACTTTTCACTTTTTCCAACCCCACCGTCACAATGTGCGCCCGTTTCCTGACCTTTGACGTAACTTTGTGCAACAACAACAACAACAACAACAACAATAACAACGACAGCTTGCAACCCCACTGCGAAAAATCCTTGCGTGGGACATCAACCAAAAAAAAAGAAGAAAACAGGAAAATATTGACTAGCTATGCAGTTTTTCCCAACCACCCCATTTGCTGCGCCCTGTCCCAAACAAGAATCAACAACAACAACAACAACAACTGGAACAACAACAACAACAACAACCACCATAGGCAACGAGTCAGCGAAGCAGCGACACCAAAAATTTTCGTTCGCATAGAAAAACCCAATTGGAATCGTTCGACTGTGCAGGACACGGCAGAACAGGACTGGGAAAATTGGCCCATTTGGGCCTGCGGACTGTAGCATTCCCCTTACCCTCCCCCCCTCTAATGAACTCGAAACGTTGCATTTAGTCAATTTTCCAACCACCATCAATGAGCAGAAAGCTGGGGGCAGCACATAGAACATAAAAAAAAAATTAAATAGTTTCAGTTTGCACTTGGGTTAGGGTCCCAGATATCCTGTTAAGAGTCCAGGATATACAGAATAAAATCCATTATTAACTGTATCTCGTGCCGTAACAAAACAAAAATCGTATCATACTTGATTTATATGCAGAGAAATGTGTGATATATAAATAAGATCTACAGATTATTTTGATAGATGGATGGATAGGATATAAACTATGTGGGTAGATTGATAGATATAACCAATATTTGGATGAATGAATAAATATATTCAATAGATCCAATTATTGCTTGGTTAGAGTTTGAAATATATGAAATGTAGAAAGTCAAGAAAAAGTTCGATTCTTATCTATAATAAAGCAAGTAGATAGATGGATACGATACATATTATGTAAATAGATAGATGGAAAGGATTACTTATTTAAATGGATGGAGATGTTTAGATATAGACATTTTCTAGAAAGATGGAAGGATGAGATTTATATATATTATGTGGGTGGATGAATGGAGAGGATTATTTAGCAGGAATCCATCTATACATTCGGTTAGGATATATATAGATAAATATAAACATCTATCTAGATAGATGAATAGATAAAATGAATATATCCAATTGGTATTTCATTAGAATCCAATATATCCTATAGAAAGGCAAATGGATCCAGAAAAAATATGAATTGATTACAAAAATAGAAGTATAGTTGGGTATTAGATATAGGTGGATATATATAAAATAAAAGAAAATCTCTGATTTGTTGGATGTATTAATGTTATAATACAATACACTGCATCTTCGCTTGAAATTATCTATATGCCCTTCAACAATTGAGGTGTACAGGGTATTAAAAAAACTAAAATTCAGCCGACTCGTCTACCTGCACCGCCAACTGATTGAAGTTCCACATTTCGATTTGAAATGCGTTCTGCAACTGTCCAGCATGCATACACACACACACACACACACACATACATACATACATACACGGACACAGTTATTGCAAAGCGCATTTTCCACATTTGCATTCTGCCCAGGCTGTGTCCATGGGGTGGGGGCCGGCGGTTATATTGTGGAGGGTGAATTGCGGCCGCTTTCGAACGTTTCTGATGTTTGACTGAGCCTAGTTGCTTTTGCTGCCTGTTTAGACGGTAGTGTTTGTGTGTGTGTGTATGCGTGTGTGTGTGTGTCTATAACTGTGTGTGTGTGTCTATAACTGTGTGTGTGCATCTATATTTGTATATGTGTGTGTGATAAATGCAGGACTAATAGGCCTACATCTGTGCTCGCCCGGGAGCTTGCCGAGCCTAACAAAAATGTTTGAGTCTCTTATTTGTAACGCTCTCTTCACGCACTTTTAACCAGTTTCCCGGCCAAGTTCTGTTCTAGTGTGTGTTTGTGAGTGTGTTTATATGCAATAAACGGGATTCAGAAAGGGGTTAAAAGATATGAGCTCCCCAATTATATTCAAAGTTATTGAGCGCTTAAGTTAATGGGCCACAGGCCTCTTCTATCCTTCTGAGTCGTCTCCCGGAATAAGCCACTTTGCGGTTTAAGCGAATGCATTCGAGGGTCTTCCAATGGAAAACCCTGCAAAAATTATCTCATAAATTATATAACTAACAGCTGTAAGGAATTGTGGTAGTGGGTAGTCTTATAAGTACTTTATAACGTGTCAAATTTCCTTAAGCTTTCTGTAAAAGTAACAATACGTGGGATGCTCCGAAATTTGAAGGTATGAAAAAAACTACATTGCCTTTAGATTGATCTTATTGATCTCTGAATAACCTTGATTTCATGTACTGCATCTCCATGTCCTCCATGTATTGGGGATATGCTGCAATTTATCCTGAGGATAAATTAGCATAAAATATAAGTAGTATATTTATTTCAAAATTAATAAAAACATTTTTATAATACTTGTAAAAGTTCTGAAACAAAAACGTAATGTCTCAAACTAAACTATGTTGCCACGCCCACATACTGTCGCACAACCAACCTATTAGATGAAAAAGTTGTACTGGAAGCTTTTATTACTCGGTCAGAAATAAGGCTCGTTGGGCTTGATCCGTTTTTGCTGCTGCAATTTTCATTGATCGTGTTCTTGTTGGAGCTGTTGCTATTGGGAGTTGTTGCAGTTGGGAGCTAATGCAGTTGGGAGTTGTTGCTGCTGGGAGCTGTTGCTGCTGGGAGTTGTTGCTGTTGGGAATTGTTGATGTTGAGAGTTGTTGCTGTTGGGAATTGTTGATGTTGAGAGTTGTTTCTGTTGGGAGTTGTTGCTGTTGGGAGTTGTTGCTGTTGAGAGTTGTTGCTGTTGAGAGTTGTTGCTGTTGGAAGATGTTGCTGTTGGGAGCTATCGCTGATGGGAGTTGTTGCTATTGGGAGCTGTTGCTGTTGGGAGTTGTTGCTGTTGGGAGCTGTTGCTGTAGGGAATTGTTGCTGTAGAGAGTTGTGGCTGTTGGGAATTGTTGCTGTAGAGAGTTATTGCTGTTGGGAGCTATCGCTGTTGCTGCTGATCGTTGGTGCCACAGTTCTTGCTGTCTCGGTTGTTACTGCCGTTGTTGCTGTTGCTCCTGTTCGTATTTGTTGGTGTCGTTCCTGGTGCAGTGCTTGGTGTTGTTTCCGTAGTTGTTGCCGCCGCTATTTGTGTTGTTCCTGTAGCTTACGTGGCTGCTGTGAGTCTATGTTGGTGTTGCTGCAGTTGCAGTTGTCAAAGTTGGTGCTGCTGCTGCAGCAGCATTTCCCGCTAGTATTGTTGCTGTAGCTGCTATTCCTCATAATGTTTGTTGCTGCCGTTGTTACCAATGCTGCTCGTTGCTATTGCTGCTGCTGATGTTCCAGCTGCTCTTTGCTGTTGCTGCTGCTGCTGGTAGCGTAGCTGTCGCAGTTGGTGGTGTTGCCGTTGTTACTATTGGCATTGTCGTTGTTGCCGTTGCTACCGCAGTTACCCCCCACTGTTGCTGTCGCCGCAATAGACGCTTTTCATTGTTGTTAGTATTGCTGTCACAGTTTGTCTTGTTGCTACTCTTATCGCTGTTGGGTGTAAATGTTGGTGATGTTGCTGACGTAGTTGCTGGTGCTGCTGCTACTGCTAATGCTGCTCCAGGCATCGCCGATGTTGCTGCTACTGTTGCCATCGCAGTTGCTGTGGTTGCTGCCGTGTTTTCAATGTCGCCGTCTCTTTGCTTCAATTCAATTTCTGTCGCTATCCAGAGGCAAACTTTTTGTGCCTGGCTTAAATCAATGGATGCCATTAAGAGAAGGTTTCAGTTTTAGTTTAGTTCAGTTCAGTCGGCCCGCAGGCTGCGCGTCGAGCCCGTAAAATGCAGATTGTGATAGATCGATTCAGTCGAGGAGGAGGAGCTAATGGCATTGGAGATGTTCGGGTCACTATTCATAACAGCTGCCAAATGCCGCAGGATTACAGCCTCTGCCTGCTCCGACTCATTAGTCTGCAGCTGCCTATTGCTAACGTTGTTGCTGTTCTTGTTCTTGTTGTTGTTGTTGGCGTCCAATGCGTGGTCATTCCATATTCTCGGGTTCTCGATCTCGTAGGAACCGGAGCTGAGGAACTGTGCGAACTGCTGCGGCGCCTGTAATTGCGCCAACTGCTCCCAACTGGGCGAAGCGACGCGTAGACGCTGTCGCATGTTGCCCAAGGCACGCTGCGTCTCGTAGCCCGCCTGGGCCAGGAACTCGGGCTCGCTGAGCAAACGCCGCGGCTGCGGCGGAAACACCTGACGTTGTATCTTAACCGCCTCCCGACGTAGCCAGCACAGCACCCAGTACAGCTCCGGCCAGGGTAGCAGCAGGCACACGCAATACCATCCGAAGCGCGGATGATTCGAGGCGCCTCCGATGAGAACATACGCGAGCAGTCGCAACAGCCGGCTGTGGGCGCGACGCACTTTGCGATGTTGCCACAGATCACGATGTTGCCGACAGGCATTGAACAGCAGCCAGGCGCCGCCGATCAAGGCCAGCATCACGCCCGTCGGATGCTGCTCGAGCACAAGCTTGAAATTGGCGCCCACTGGACGCAAATAGTTCAATTTACGATCCCCACGAGAAACCAGAACTAAACAAACGGCGCCTACGCTGGCCATATGGACGCCCAGCGCAATGGCCACGGCATAGAGACAGAATATGGTTTCGCCCAGGGGGGTGAAAGTTTCGGCCAGCCAGAGCCCCAGGCCCAGGATAAAGCGTGCCACACGCTCCCTGTCGCAGCGCACCTGCAACAGGGTCAAATTGTAGGCCTGGTCCGTGTAGATGCCATAGCAGGAGTGCGCATGCGCCGGCAGCGTTATGTAGTGCACCTGCTGTACACCAGCCGCCAGCAGTTTGCCCTCGTGGCATTCGCGGCGCTGCAGATGTGCCTCGTAGACACCCTGTGCCGTGGCCGCCCTGTACTGCACATAGTTCACGTTGGGCACCTTGGTGATCAGCTGCAGCCGATTGCTCTGGAAGATGTTGCGCAAACGCAACGGCTGGTCGCGCCGGCAATAGATGTGTATGCGATTCTGCGAATAGAACGTCTGGAGCAGCGTCAGGGCGTCCTGCACCTGCGGCTCGCCCGCGTGCAAATATGTCACCAGTTGCTCGTTGAATTTCCCTTTGAATATGTTGCAGCTGCTGGGGGCACCCGCTGTCAGCAATATCAGGCAAACTAAATGTAACATTCCGATTGATTTTCGATTCTTGAAATATCTTCTCAGAAGCCAAAAAGTACAATAAATGACAGCAGCTGGTTACTGGACAGAATTTCAAATATTAACTAGTCTACTTTATCTGAGAAAATTCGGCTAAAACATAATTTCTACTATAATAGGTGGAATTTATTTTACAGTAGCTTTTCATCCTATTTTCACATTTACAGGTGCAATTTACCATACATTAGCTTTTCACCTAATTTTCACTAATATAGGTGAAAGTTGTTTTACATTCGCTTTCCACCTTATTTTTACAATAGTAAGTGGAATTAATCAATAACTTTCCACTCAATTTTCACATATACAAGTGGAACTAACCATACATTATCTTTCCACTTGATTTTTAGCATGTGAAATTAATCAGTAGCTTTCCATCTTATTTTGTAATTGTAAGATGAATGTATCCTAAAATACCTAGAACAAATATAAGTAGAGAGTACATTATGACCAAATTGGTCTGTAAATGCAAAACTTTATACTTTCACTGGCGTGGAATCAAATCGGCTTTAACTCATGTTGCGCTCCTAAATTTATAAAAAGTTAATCTCTGAGCAACAACTACGTAGTAAGTATCGCTCAAAAAACTAGTTTTTAGTATTTAAAATGATGCCCAGTTGTACACCTTATAAGCTGATTAATTAATGAGCAATAATCATGCATCATCTTTGCCAGTCCGACAATAAACTTTGACCCTGTTCAATATATGGCTTTGCTGGGAGGCTGACCACAACCCAGCTTTGAGCCTCAACCCAAACGGCAACATCGAGCGTGCATTTCGTAGTCGCCTTTCAGGCGTGCATCACATGCTGGAATATACACAGAGCTCGTACTTTGTGCTGCATTTGTGCTCCTAATGCATTGTCCAAGTAATTAAGAAGCACACATATTCTGTAAAGAATTTCATTATATGGAGAAAATAGAAAAAAGTTATTCCACACACATTCATAATATATTTTATTATCTGCTCTCTTCTATTTCCATTGTCCTGTCCTCAAAAGTATGTCATAAAATATTAAAAAATAATATATATTCCTTACATAAAGAACAAATATTCAAAACTTTTCTGATTTATTATATGAGTTTTTGGAATTTTTCTCTAGAAATTATCTAGATATTAAAAATTCTTAAAGAAAAATTAAAATGAGAAAAATTCTAGGTAAAAGCTTAATTCGTATGAAATCCAAGTAAAATATGATTTTAACGAATTATTTATGCCCTTCCCATGAGCATATATTCTCCAGATCTCGCCCATATCTTGTGAAAAGTGCATTTAGTACTCGCTGTTCCAGTGTTGCACAAACTCTTCTTCTTGTTTTTTTTTGTACTGTTTCCTAGTTGGCTTTTAGTCATTGCCCGTGTCCCCTTTGTGCCACATTTTTCTCTGCTGCATCGTAGATGCTTTATTTCTGTTCGCCTTTTTTCAGCTGCATACTACGTGAACTAACTAACAATGTGTCTACGTAGTACGTAGTGTAGACCCCCCCTCCTCCTCGCATGTGCCCACAAATTTCGAGAACAAGTCAGGGCCAAGCGAAAAAAGACAAAGAAATTCCCGGTCATTCCATCAAAGCGCAAGTCGCGATAAAAAGAAACGTTGCAACAACTCTGAAAAAAAGCCAAGGCAAAGGCAAATCTACGCACAAAGTGGCAAACAGGCAAAAACATAAACCAAAAAAAAAGCGACTGAAATCGCCACAAAATGAAAACGAACGAGAGATCTACATGTATAGAAGGAAAACAAGTGGAAGGGGATAGAGGGGTCGGGAGAGCCTGTGCTGGGGTTTGAGTGTAGGTAGGTAGTAAGAGATAGCGACTGCGAGGCAGCAGAATTTTTTGCGTTATGAACCAAAAATCGAACTGAAATTTGTGCAATTTTTTTTTCTCCTTCTCTTTTGCTTTTGCTGCTGCTTTCAACGGCAATGTTAATTTTGTTGCTGTTGCTGTCGTTGTTGTTGTTGTTTTTGTTGATTTGAGTGCGTCCTGTGACTGTGGCTATCCATTGCGTTGCTGCGTTTCGTTGCGTTGCGTTGCGTTTGCTTTTGCTCCACGCTCATTTTTGGGCCTCATGCATTTTCCGTGTTTCGTTTTGTGCGCAAAATAAATTGGTAAACAAGCGGGGCGGCCCAGAGGTCTGCCCAAGTGCGACAAGGACACTGAACACAGAAGAGAGATGGAAAAAGAGGACGACAGGGAGAGAGAACGGGAGCCAGAGCGAGAGCGAAATAGCTAGCGGGCAGCATTGGGTTGAGCATTGAGAGGTGCCTGGTCAATGGCAATACATGGCCATCCGATTCTCGTACATAGCCGTTTTGCCTGCATCCATGTGTGCGCGTCTGTGCGTGCGTGCGTGCGTGCGTGCATGTGTGTTTGTATGTGTGTGCTGTGTTTTCTCTGTGACGCTGTGCACATTTCATTCTGGCTGCATTTTAGTGCCTGTCCATTGTTTTTTTGGGTAGTCCCACTCCCACTCTCGAGTGCCTGCCATCGAATTCCCCCAGCTGCGGCTGGCGCCCTCTTCTCTCTCTCTACAGCGTTTGATGTCATGTATTGCATATTGTGCGGCCGTTTGCCGCGTGGGTCATATGCGTTGCGTGGACGTCGCTGCGTTTTTGCCTCTCTCTGTGCGCTTACCTCTGTCGCAGGCACTGCTGCTTCGGCCTCTGCCACGGCTTTTTTCTACGCCGTCGCGACTCTGCGAGGCTGCGAACTACCCAAGCCTCTCCTTTTCCCCCATTTCAATTGTTGTTGTTGCTTTTCGACCACTGCATTGGAGGCTCAATTTTTGCATTGCTATTGTGCACAGTGGTACAAGGTACAGGATATAAATAGTTGAAAAGTAGAAGAGTTTTGTCTTGGGTTATTCTTTAAATTTCAATTTATAAATAAAAGTTGTTTATAGGAAAATATTAATTTTCAAAAATGAAACTATACATCACTTCCGGAATGACAATATTAAATAAATTATTCTAACTAATTGAAGTCTTTTTTAACATTACTTGAAGTTTTAAGACTGGAAGTTATATGCATATGTAATTAATAAGCTGATTCAAATATTTTTTGAGATTTCAAGTAATTTTCTAGAATCTATGATTTTATATGAATTTTATGAAATTTGTCATATTTTTCTTCGAATTATTGTGCAAGTAACAAATCACATTTGCCTCAGTGTGCCAGTCCAATCAGTAAAAGCGAACGGAACGCGACGCTGGCCCTGCTGCTGTCGCTGTCGCTGCCGATGCCGCTGCAGTCCCAACTACACGCAGTTGCTTGTTATGTGTGCCAGGCAAAAGGCCAAACGCATGTGTGTGTTCAGCCGACCCTGTCAGCCATTCCCCACACGCTGCCCACTACACCCCGACCCTGCCACGGCATGTTGTGCTCTGTACATAGGCATGTGGAGAGCGAGAGCGAAATGCGAAAACTAGAGCGAGTGCGAGCGAGTAAGCGAATGACGAGCCTATACATAAAATGGCGTTGCATATGAGGAGAAAACCGAATGCAGCTGTGTGAGTGACTATCTCTATTCGTATATGTGTGTGCCTATGTGTGTGTGTGTGTGTGTGTGTGAGCCTACGCAACGGTAGCTGTTCCTTGTTAGCTGCTGCTGCTGCTGCTTCTGCTTCGGCTTTACCTCAAAAGCAAATGCAAACCCATTGAATGCGTATCGAATCCAAGTCGAATGTTGATTGTGTTATATTGCCAAAGCACTTGCATCTACTCTCTTCTACTCGCTGCTTTTCTCTCTCTCTCTCTCTCTCTTCATGCACTTAAATGCTTGGCCACCCGCTGCAGGCAACAAGCAACAACAACAGTCACACACACACACACACACACACACACACACACACACACACACACACACACACACACACACACTCACACATACCCATGCAGCAAATTGAATAAACTCCCAAAATCAAATTTTTCACCACTTTTGCTCAACGGACGTGACTGCCAGCTGCTCGCTACATGCATACAAAATGACAGACTGTGTGTGGGTGTGTGTGTGTGTGTGTAGGTGTATGTGCGTCCATCTTTGCCATTTAAAGGGTCAATGAAATGCAAAGACTATGCCAGCTTCTCAACCATGTCCACGGACCACGGTCCTCATCCACATCCGCATCCATGTCCATGTCCATGCCATTGTCCGTGTTCTCGTCCTCGTGCTCGTCCTACATTGATTGCTTGGCTGTTTTTAGTTTTGGTCGAGCGCCTTTCAAATCAATTCCAAAAAGGAATGTTTTTTTTTTTCACTGGCAGAACCCAGTTTTGTTCATATTTATTGTGGCATTTCTTGTTTAGCCAGATCTCGTTTATTGGCTTTGATTTAGTTGCCAAAATATATTTGCCCATTGGTCAATCTTGAGTTGCTTTTAGCTTTTAGTTTTTGTGGTAACTTTTCAATTCATATGCTTGGGTTTTTCCTCGCCAGACATTCATTCTATCTTTAGATGTGTAAGCATATCTGACAATTGTGGGCAGTTGACATACTATGTGGATAGTTTATATGGCATCGTTTGTGAACTATTTTAAATTATATTTTGACTGAAATGTGCGAGGATTGAAATCTTAAGAGAACATTGCAGCTTTGCCACGTATATCTGATAGATTCAATCAGATTACGGCAACATTTGCATTTTAAGCATATAAGCATCGAAAGTTGCTGCTATATTCGAACCAGCGAACTCTCGCTTGCTAGTTCGACGCTAAGTTCGAAACCTAAGCTACAAAAGCTACCAACATCGTGTAAATGTATAAAGCTTAAGGATTTTACAACAGGCTTTAAATGACTTTTATGCCCCAAAAAATATGCTATGCAAATTTGCATACTTTGCGCTAAAACTGATTTGTAAACTAATTAGGTCTATAAACCTCTGCTCACTTACAGCTCTTGTGCACACACACACACACACATACACAGAGCTGCTCTACAGCATTTGCATTTGAAGCTACAAGTGCGAATAGGTTTTGGGGCTTTGTTTCTATTGTTCAAAGTTTACACAACTTTCTGACAGTCTTTTGACTGGGCTGCAGCTTTAGTCAATAAAATTGTAGCAAGAATTTTGTTAAAGCTGCCTCCCCAAAAAAGCCAGCCAGACAGGGCAGACATAAAAGGCTGCCAAGAGGCACACAAGCTCATACACACACACACACACACGTAGAGAGAGAGACGAACACACACTCACAGCTGTAAAGACGAAACGTAAACAAAACAGTTTTACCTTCATTAAATTTACGTATAAATATTAGACATGCTCCGGAATACATGTATATTTTTGAGTGTGTGTGTGTGTGTCTGTTTTTTTTTTATTTTTATATTTTGAAGGTCAAATTACGGAATCACCCACAAAAGTGTTGCCAGTCGATCCCAGGACAACATTTTATATACTAAATGTGTATATTAAATGGAGCAAAAGTTGTAACCAAAACTTTTGTGTTGCACATTCAGAGGGGAGTACCCAATGGCAGGGGGCGGGGCTGGGCTTGCCAGCTGCTGTGTGTGAAGGACACCAGACGACGGTGTGGAACAAAATTGTTGAGTTTGCAAACTTTGCCTACACACACTCGGGCGACTTGACCTACTGACAAGTTGTGCGCAAATTTATTTGTTCCTGGCAATTGCTGATGTTTTTGTTTTTTGCTTGAATTAAATTTCACACAGGATAACAAAGGATGTTGACGCTTAGCCACGTGCCCACAAGACGTATGCGCAATATTTATGTGCTTCCCACTCGAGCGTATGAATGTGCGTGTCTCCGACTGATTGATAGAGATTTAAAGCTTTAACACTTTTATCTATGTATTCTGTGTTGCCTTTGAGGGTTTCGTGTGTATCCATGAGTTTATCAACATTAACTATTTATGAACTTGTTCCTTGAATGTTGTTCAAATGACATACACTAAATATTGTTGCAACAAATGTAGGGTAAGCCATTAAGTATTTCTAGCTAAAGTTTAACTAACTAGTTTCTAGTTTTACCGAAATCCGATTTTTATGAAATAATAACATACTTACCAAATGAATTCGTAGGAATATAAACAGCTCTATTCCGTAACACATTGTAAATAGTTAGACATGTGAAAGTAAGGATTCATTTCGTATGCCAAAGATTTAATACATTTGTAGACATTTGCCTGTTGCAGATACGTGAGAATCTGAGAAGCTCGTTAAAGCTGAGTTTGAAGAATATATGTAGGAAAACAGAAAAATTGTCCATACAAGAATCTTCCTTTCGACCGAGTTTTGCTATGGCAAACGGATAGACGAATATAGCTATATCTACTTGGCTGTCGATGCTGATCTAGAATATATATCCTCTATATGGTTGGAGATATCTCCTTTAATGCGTTAAACATTTCATGACAAAACCATAATATCCTCAACAAGATTAGCGACAGCTCAGATTAAGCTAACCAACAATATTTACTCTATTATTATCTTAAGTATAGTTTATAGCGAAAAACTCCATAAACCAGCCTAAGGCTTCGAACTGCGGTATTCGTTGCGCAATTGCCTGGTCTACTTAGTCGAGTTAACTGCTCCACCTTACTCTTTAAATGTAAAGCAATTGTTGATTTGATATCTTTTGTTGTTGCTGACATGTGCTTAAATCTGCTTTAATCCCTGGCCAAGTCTTCTTCTTAATTTTGCTTCCCACACTAAAAATCTGCAGCTGTTGTGAGCAACAAGTCCGGAGCAAAAGGCAGTGGGAAAACTTTCCATTTTATGTTTTTTTTTTCTCTGCACATTTTATGCAACTTATATAAATGGCAAGCGACACTTTGGCCTGGTCCGCCCACAACAGCCCGAGTCCAACGCCCACAGCTCTGCCCGAGCATTGGCCTTTTTGTATTTTTCCTCCTCGTCATCGCCAACGTCGTCGTCGTCGTCGTCGTCGTCGTTTTCGTATTTGGCAAAGATAAAGTTTTGTAATAAAAATGTCTGCTCGTAGACACCGGCAGACACTGGCAGCCAGCAGCATGGCGGGTGGAAGAGGGGGCCGGGTGAAGGTTGTTGGGGCAGGGTCTACCCAGCCAAGCCAAGCCAAGCCAACCAACCGGGCAGACATTTTGTCTAGCAATTTCCAAGCCCGAAGTGTGTCAGCAACTTTGCCACGTCCTCGACGTCCTCGACTTCCTCTTCATCGTCATCGTCGTGAACGTGTCCTTGTCCTTGGCCCCCAGCTCAGGGCAGACACACTTTCTGATATTTTTATACATTAGGTGGTGCGGAGTGGGCGGAACTTTCGCTTTAGTTTTGCGCTGGTTTGCATTTTATATAAAGCCAGGCATTGAAAAAACTTGTTGACAATCATTTAAATTTGCTAGCACTTGATGAATTATGAAGCTTTAAAAGGGTTTTGTGAATTTAGTACGTCTTAGTACATTTTTAGTACATGAGCAAGTCTAAATGTACTTTATTGAATGCATTAGCTACGTTAACTTTTTAGATTGTGAATTATATTATTCACAAGTCCAAATGCCTCGAATAGCTGCCAAAATCTTTTTTAGTACAGTTCTAAAAGTGATTCGATGAAAAACTCATCTTCAATGAAAAATATAATAAAAAAACTTGGTTTTTATTTCGATATTCCATTAAAATATTTATTTGTTGAGTTTTTGTGTCTTTTTGGTAGTTTTAAAATTGCGTTTTAAAGAATTAGCATTTTAGAACAACACTTTAGAACAGTTCGTACAGTGGAACGTGTGCTAAATTCTTACGCATATTTTTGTTTATAATGATAATATGTGCTATCCCTTTCTGATTTTGGGCTATTTACATAGGTTGTTATTATAATAAGAATGTACTAAATGTACTAAATTTAGTACATGTTCAAACGTTTCGTTCATGAATGCGAATGCTGTGTGCTATGTACTATAAATATTTTTGTGAGACACCCCTTAGACCTTAGATCTTTTAAACCAATCTATCGTTGGGTTGCCGAATTTAGTACATACATTAAAAAAGAAAACGTCATTCATTTATTAGTACAACAATTATATTGATATACCTAGGCAACCCGAACGTAGTCTGGCTAACAATGCATCGAATGAGTTTTTATTTTGATGATGAAAGAGAGTCTGCGACATGCGAGTGATATGCTTCCGATAATTATTAAATTATATAGATACTATAACACAATATACATATATAAAATCGCCTAATGGGAAATTGTAATACGCTACGACTTCTAGATGGTAACCCCAAATATTGAATACAGCCCAATTACGCCTTGCGCCTAATGCCCATCAGGCACAGAACGAAGAATATGATCGTCCAGCCGGCCATCACGAGAAAACCATTGTAGACCTTCGCGTTGGTAATGCTCCAGCCCTTCTCGATGACATTACGCGCCGATATCGAGGGTATGGTAAAGGGCAGCACCATTACCAGATCCTGCAGGAAGCGCGGCATGCTCTCCAACGGCCACAGCAGACCTAAAAAGGATGCATTAAAAATCCTATCAGGAATTACTTGAGTTATGCGAAAACCTACCGCAGAGTATGATCATGGGATAGAAGGCTCCTGTGGCCACAAAGTTGGCCTCCGTGTGAGACTTGCAGAACACAGAGATGAAGAGACCTGCATAAAACACAAAATCAGTTCAAACTCTGTCAAAGTATAACTATCCATGTGCAACTATCTACCGAACAGCATGCCACAGAAGGCTGTCAGCGTCAGCAGTCCAATCAATGTGGTCGTATCTCCATTGTTATACGTATCGAACACGATGCCAATGTACATGATGACCTCAAAGGATTGCAGGGCCATGATTATCAGCTGGGTGAGCAGATGGGCCCAAAGCATTTCGGTTGCCGAAACACCAGCCAACAGGGTGCGATCCCAAATGCCATCCATGCGTTCCGATATGAATACAGCAGCCGTCATCAAAGTAGCCAGAAAGAATACCATGCTTAGGAAGAGAGTGGGAAAGTTTAAGGAGGTAGTTATAGGCAAAGACAAATTGTGTGTGGTAGCTCGTTTAATCGTTGAATATCAAAAGGATCGACGTACGGCTTTTAGCCCTAATCATATACTCACGTCATGACCACGCCGGGCGCACAATACTGCTGAAACTCAATGTCCGCAGTGCCGTAGATGGGATCCTGGAACTGCACGGGCAACTTGACCAGGGCGGCCGAGACATTGCAGTCCTGGACAACGCTGTTCATAAAGGTGCTAAACTTGTCGCGCAGCTTGCGTTGCATAAAGTACGCAACCTGTTGATCTGTAAAGCAAAAATTGGCATATATAAGCCCAGGAGCTCTATTAAGCCATAATTACGTCGACGCACCCGTCATATCGATGTGCACAGTCAGCTCGGCATTGTCAACGGCCCCGTCGCTGGCATGAACCCCATCCTCGATGAGTTCGTAAACCGAATCGCTGAAATTGTGCGCGAAATATATGTAGCCGACGGTGAGGGCGCGTTTGGCATCCGCGAGGGCAGCCGCTTCGGTCGGATAATACTTTCTGGTGGCCACATCGTCGCCCAGTTCGCGTATGTAGCGACAGGAGAGCTTATGGAAATGGCAGCTATCGTTGGCCTTGTAAATGGTCTTCAGATTGTCATCAAAGCACTCGGAATAGCTTTCCACCTCGCCGGAATAGACGCCCAGCTCGAGATTTGTGGGCGTTTTGCCGATGGCCAAATAAAAGCAGGACAGTTGTATGATGGGAAACATCAGCATGAAAATGATGCCACTATGCGACAGATGAAGATGAACTCGGTTAAAACAGATGCTGCCAACTTAAATTCTAAAATCCCCTGGCACTTACGAGGGCTGCCTGAAGAGTTGCACAAAGTTCTTGGTCATCAGCGCTTTGAGACGTCCTTTGGTCGTAAAGAATATCTTCTTGCGATTCTCGTTTGACGGCTCCTCGTACGGTATGGGCGGCTTCTCGGCTGTGGGCGTGTCGTGCACATCGATCACATCAGATGGCAGCGCAGCGACGGGCAACGCCTGGTTTCTGTTATGATCAATAATCTGCGCCAGCTGATCCTCATTGCCCTGACGCTGACTGAGTATGAGAAACGCATCCTCAATGGATTGTGTGCCAAATTTGATCATAATGTTTGTGGGCGTGTCCTCGGCCAGCAGCACGCCATTGCGCATGAGGCCGATCTAAGAAATAGATAAAAAAAAGTTAAACATTTATGAAATTGAGCAGATATCCTAAAATATCGAAATATCGAAAGGAAATTATATATGCTTTCCGCGTATGGGTTTAACTAAGCTATTCTCGAGGTAGATGCGTTCACAGAGGTGGACTTGGTTAAATGGACTTAGTTCGTTTTCTTTACCAAGAATATATAAACAATATATATATGGAAATATGTAACGCATAGAAGAAGCCATCTTCGACCCCATGAAGTATATATATTCCTGATCAACTATAGTCGTGTCTGTCTGTCTGTCTGTTTCTATTGGAACTAGTTTCTAAGTTTTCGTCTAGATTCTTTGGATATGTCTGTCCTTCTGTTGCAGAATGTACATATGCCGGAATCGGCCAGATCGAAGCACTATATTATATAGTTGCCATAGGAACGATCATTTAAAAAGTAGACTAGAGTAGGGAAAACTTTTTTGTCGATCAAGATATCTTGACCAAACTCGTCATCACAGCTCGCCCACAAATCTTATGCAGATCGTACTACTTTATTATATCGCACTTTATAAAGTATCTTTAAGTGTATTAGATCTTCGAAGATATCCCTACTCTCTCGTACTTTTCTTGAGTTAGCATTCAATTTGTAAATAAAACTCACGCAATTGGCCTGTTTGGCCTCCTCGATATAATGTGTGGTGATGATCACAGCCAATTTACTATTTCTGGTCGTTTCCACCAGAAATTCCCAGATTCTGTGCAAAAAGATTTGAGGCTCATTAGTAAGCAATAGAATATGATATGTTTGAAGGAGACCTACTTTTCGCGCAGCATGGGATCGAGACCGACCGTGGGCTCATCGAGAATGAGCAGCTCGGGATCGTGTATCATGGCGCAGGCGAAGGACAAGCGTCGCTGTTGGCCACCGCTGCATTCCTTGATCATCTGCCGTGCCGGCGGCAGCTGCAGCAGCTCCTTGAGCAGCTTAAACTTTTCCCGTATGCGCTCGTCTGTGAGTCCATAGATGCGTCCGAAATAGAAGATGGTCTCCTTGACGCTCATCTCCTCAACCAGAGCGATTTCCTGTGGCATGAAGCCGACACGTGAGCCCGGCACACCGCTGCCCGGCTCGCCGGGCTTAACGCCCAAGACGCAGACTTCGCCGCCGTTGAGCCGACGCTGGCCCACAATGCAGGAGAGCAGCGTAGTCTTGCCGCAGCCGGAGGCTCCCAGCAGGCCATAGCTAAAGGGCGCAAGCGAGGGCGGAGAAAGAGGAAAGAATAGTTATTCATTGAGCAAATGTTCGGCTGGAGTTCATTATGAATGCCACTCACATGGAGCCACGCATGACGTTCATGTTCAGCTGGTTGAGCACAATCTTGGGATTCGATTTGGAGCCATAGTACTTATAGCCATTGCGCACTTCAACGGCCGCCATCTTGCTGTTGTGTGTTTGCTCTCCTCTCTCTCTCTCTCTCTCTCTCTCTCACTCACTGGCTCTGAGGTGGCTCTGTGTGCTGTGTGGATCGAAAAGAATACGAGTATATCGGATTATCACTTGCGTCAATAAATCATTATATGGCTATGTGTTTTATTGATTGGCGCTGCTTTATGACAGACACGTGCCAAGGCACACAAAGCGCTCCGGCTGACCAAAAATTCGCAGTCTTAACTTGGCGCTATATTCTAAGCAGTCGCTGTTAGTAGCCAGCGTCACTTTTCACATACTAAGAATGCCCGAAAGTGAAAATTTAAACAGTCGAATTGTTGTTGTTAGTTCTGCCCGCAAGTTCGTTGAACTCTCTGTCGGAGATGGGCGGGGCAACGAAAGTTCGATTCTGTTCCGAAGCTCTTTTTGAAGATATATAAATTTCATGCAACCGTTCCAAGTCTATTTGAAATTAAATTTCTCTCAGTGCATCAACATCCTTGCTCAACCCCGTTTGACATTAGCCTGCAGTCTTTAGTCTCTGAACATATTAAAGCAGATTTCACTTTGAAAGTTGCCTTTTTATTTAAATATGTCTCTCTCACTTCACGCTCTTGACATTCACTTTAACAGCAACTTTAACATTTGTCATGTTTAAATTGCCCTTATAAATATTTTTGACTTTTTCTGTGTGAGTTCCACAACTAAAGCGTTCTGAACTTTGTCATATTCTTAAGTGTGTGGCGCTTAATTAACCTTTGATTTGTATAATAAAAATGCATAGCTTCTCTCTGGCAATTATTACACTTGAGTTTTGACAGCTGACGACAGAGACCCGAAAGGGCAACGTGAATCGCGTGTTTTTGCTTTACGTTAATGAACCTCGCAACTGTTTCGAAAATGTCATTACATCTAGTTGGTTAGAGACACAATTTGTAATTTAAGCCACACTTAGCTGAGCATTACAATGCGCTGCTCATGAAAATTTGTGAATCGATAATGATTCCATGTCAAAGTTTCAAAATGTAAACTCAGTTTGTATTTATAACAGAAATTTATACTTAAGAAAATATATTTAAGATGTATATAAAAGAATAATTCAATATTAAAAACATAAATCTAAGCCAGTATTCAGTCTAAAAGATATAGATATAGATATAGATATAGATATAGATATAGATATAGATATAGATATAGATATAGATATAGATATAGATATAGATATAGATATAGATATAGATATAGATATAGATAAAGATATAGATATAGATATAGATATAGATATAGATATAGATATAGATATAGATATAGATATAGATATAGATATAGATATAGATATAGATATAGATATAGATATAGATATAGATATAGATATAGATATAGATATAGATATAGATATAGATATAGATATAGATATAGATATAGATATAGATATAGATATAGATATAGATATAGATATAGATATAGATATAGATATTGATATAGATATAGATATAGATATAGATATAGATATAGATATAGATATAGATATAGATATAGATATAGATATAGATATAGATATAGATATAGATATAGATATAGATATAGATATAGATATTGATATTGATATAGATATAGATATAGATATAGATATAGATATAGATATAGATATAGATATAGATATAGATATAGATATAGATATAGATATAGATATAGATATAGATATAGATATAGATATAGATATAGATATAGATATAGATATAGATATAGATATAGATATAGATGCAGATATAGATATAGATCTCTATAGAACGTACTAGAGTCTTAGCTTCGTCTTAATGTTCTTTAGCCAACTGCTAACCTCATTAGCTCGCCTGAAGGTTATATGTTTGTAATATATGCATGTTTACCAATAAGAATTGGCAGTGTAAATTCGCAAATAAGCGAACGTAATGGGGTTTCTGAGAAGAACCTTCAAGCTTTTAGCTCGCCGCGGGTCATGGAGGTTTCGGCGGGAAAACAAAACTCGAAAACACGAAACTCGAACTGGAACTCGAACAGATTCAGCAAATATTGACAGCAGTTACAGATAGTACGTATTAACAATGTGCGAGCTGTACAAGTGAAATTCACTTAACTTACATTATTTATGCATGTCTGTAAATGCAAATGGCAAAAGGTGCTCAGAACGTGGGGCACTCGGACAATGACAACACGGAAAAGTTAAATGACGGTGCGCACATGAAAAGACACAAAGTGTCTTGAATAACAATCATGAAAACGAATACCCAAATCTACACACTCATACGATACTCATACATACTTATGTGCCTATATATGTATATATAAGAATACCTTCCCACATATCTATACATATCTCAACGTCTAGAAAATGCAGTCAGAATAAGCAAATCAAGTTTTGTGAAATGGACTGTGAAATGTACAGGTAAACAGAGAACTTAGAAATTGTTATTGAACAAAAGGTAGCTGCGAGCATGCGGGCTCTTTCCACCTGGCTTATTTGATTGATAGCCAAAAAAATAATATTCTAGAGACGTCTTCTGATATTGACTTTCGTTAGATTTTCTCAACGCAAAAAGCTTTTTTATAAATTTTTTCTCTGTGTCAGTTTCGTTTATGTGCTTCACATATGTAATCCAAACTACAAACAACTTGGATATAATCTCGTAATACAATGTTGTGGATGGATTAGTTTAGCGGGGAGTACATAAAGTAGGTTTTGAGGAGTTAGTTAAGTTATTCGAAAAGTTTCTCGCTGGCAAAAACTGTACAATACATATTAAGCGTACAATCCCTTAGATCCAGCAGCCAACTCTCCCGCTGTTATTTCTTCCATTCTTACTTTTTTGTCAAACAATACATATTATGGGTCAGAGAACATGAACTGCATCTCTTTTTTCTTCAATAAATTGAAAAATTTGAACTATATTACAAATTTTGCCATTTCTAATACTGTTTTACAGCAAATATGTTATATTGCTTGCTAGACCTGAGGGAAGTTAACATTATGTTAAGTCTCTGCTAAGCCACGTCTCGCTTTTACTTCAATGTCTGAGTCTCACATAACATGATATGAATGATGTGCATGCCTCTGAATCATTCTAGATACTTTTATAAAGTTCTTTTGGCTGCATAAATGATTTATGAATCTTTGAGCACCTTATCATGTTTAGATTTAATTTCTGTAAACCGATTTTATTTGATTCAATCAAACATTTTCTTTAAAGTCTTTTGAAAAATGTAACTCTAATTATTTATACGCACTTAGCTGTGTAATTAATTTAATTTGCTAACTTTTTGGCTAGCGGCAACTCCTGTTCGAAAAAATTAATGGCCTCGCTGTCAGACTTTGACCCACTTTGAGTGCCAGCTCATGTTTGGTTTGGCTGAGATCCGTCATTTGGCCATATGCCACAGACAAACAGCTCTCTTTGATATCTCTGCATCTCTTAGATACATAATCAAATGAGCCGGCTAACTAGACGACGGACAACAACAGCAGCAACAGTTATAATAGCAAAAACAACACACACAACACACACACACGCACACACAAAATGACCATAAAACGTTCGAAAGTCAAACTCGAAAAACATTAAAAGCTTGCCCGAAAAAAAAAATTGAGTAAGGTTAGTAACACAAATTCGTGGTCATAAATTTACGTATCTGTTGTTAACGCTGAATATTTGCAGTTGTTTTGTTGTTTGCTTAACATTGTCACAGATGACGCAAAGGACAACAATTTTTCGGTTGATATGATGTTTTCTCGAGCCCAAAAGAGAGGCGCGAAAACTGTGCCATTATAAAGATTCCCACATTAAATACGTTGCAAATGCGTCACAAATAAAACAACATTTTGTGTAACTTTGATGCGGCTAAAAAAAAATCATGTAAAAGTGCTCTAGGCGGAAGTGTTCGACTAGGGAATACCCTGAACCAATCGATGAACGGGCATTACAAGCTTTTTGGCTAGCAGCAAGCGGGGGCTGCGCTTCCTCTTGCCATAGGCCTTCTTTATGTGCAAAGCGTACTTGGCTAACTTCGGTATCTATAGTCCGATCGTTTTGAAATTTTCATTGCTTGAATATGTCTCTTAAAAGTGTGTGCATAGCAATGCGCAAGGCTCTAGCTTTGAAAATGTGCTTTTTACCATTTCCTGGCGAATGTGAGGAAAGTATACCAAAAGTGAACATTTTTTATCTTTATATACCTTACGAAAGAAGATTTTAGAATCTGTGAGTTATGCTCAAGAAACTAAGTCTGCAAATCGAAATTGATCGATATTATGAAAATGGTTGGGGATATCGAAAAACTATATATAGACGTTGATATATTCCAAATGTCAAGTCCTTAGCTCTTGTAGTTCGCGGGATACGGGATCTCAGAAGATGCAAGGACAAAGGAATATGACTAGATAGTCTCGGCAAAGGGCTTAAAGGGTATTAAAACTGGATTAAGTCGAGACTGAATACCCTCTGTAATAAATGCAATAAAGTTTGTTAAAAATACTTAAAATTTAGCAAATTCTTCTTGATCATGCAGAGTATTGCATTAAGAAAAGGGAAACAAAACTTAAATGAATTTCGGTTGCAAATGTAAAACAAAAGTTTAATTTCTTTAACGAAAACTTTGAAATATTACAACACAAACTCTTGATGTAACTAACTGCTGGTCAAAATGCGCATACCCAGTGCAAGTTTAAAATAAAAATTAAAAAAAAAAAACCCAAAAAAAATAAAATAAACGCCAAGCACAGCGCCGAAAACAAAACAACGCCAAGGTTGCCAACTGGTTAGAGCAAGCGCAGCAGTCGGCGTCAAAGTCGACGTTAACGTTAACGTCAGAAATGCCAATTGCTGTTCCAAAAATTGTTTGCAATATGCGCCAAGCCATATCGATGTGTACGTATGTGTGTGTGTGCTCATATGCAACGAATTTAATTTGCAAATTTGCAAATCTTTTGCAATGCTTGCACCGCGCCAAAATGGGGCCCTGAGCTGCGCCCCCATTAAAGAAGAAAAAAATCCGAACAAGCTGCTTTTGCTTTCGCAGCGGAAAGAACTTGGTTGTGGCCACGACCACGCCCACCGTCGAACAGCCTGTTAAATGCAGCTGAACAGCTTATTAAACCTGCCGCAGCCAAAATCCCAACGCTTGCCGCAATGTTAGTGGGTATTTAGTACGTGCAACATGTTGCTGCCGCAGCTGTTGTCGATCGCTGAATTGGTCGGCAGTTGCTTCCTTTTCGCTTGTCACCAGTTTGCGCTGTCAGCAGCTGGCCACGCTCACTACCCCCCGCCCCCCTCTCTATCTCTCTCTTATCATCTCTGCCTCTCTCGCTGTTTCGCTTGCTTCAGCTGTTGCTCTGGCTACAGTTTCGGTTTGTGGCATGGCCACTTCTTATATAATCCAGCAACAATCATTTCGGCCAAGCTGCAACACCAACAACAACTACAACAACAGCTGTCTCTAGCTAGCCGTGTGTACTGTTTACATCATTTACACTTTTTGAAATTGGAAAAATTTAAATCTTAAGTGCGCTTTGCACAACCAAATACTATTTGCAGCCGTTCGGCTTAAGCTAACAGAAGCTATTAGATAGACAAATTGTTAAAGCACAAAATCGAATCTAGATTCTTAAAATTTGTATGAATGATAATGATGATGAATGATAGATATCAAAAGTTGATCCTCATAATATCTCACTTGGCAATATTCCTTTATCAAGTTTATTTGAATACAATCTTTAAGATTTAAAGATATATATTTATATGAATTTGAAGAAACAGTTTAGTCTGGAATTTAGCTACAGAAATTGTAAATTTTATAAAATTTATAGCATTCGTTAATATATTATGTATATATATCTCTCCCCCCCCCCCCCTGCACTACTTTTGAACTATTTCTTTCTAATTTCTTTATTTAACTTATTTAAACAGCATTTTATTTCAATTTTCCTGCATCTTTTCTTTCTTCAGCTTTTTATTAATAAATCTTTCTTATTTCAAAAACCTTCAAGTGAATGATCTTCGGCGTGTTACCAAGTCCGTTGGCCGCATTTATTTAGCTCTTTGCTGAGCACATGAGTTTTTAATTTTTTTTCTTTGTTTCTTTGATTATAATTTGTGCTATTCGTTTTGCATTTTCTTCAGTTTTGTATTATTTCTTTGACTGTGTTACTTTTTTTTGCTGCTTAAAACATGTAACAAAGCCCTCAGTAATTCGCTAGAAAGGCATGATAAAGCAAAAGATCTGTGTATGCGGTAGACGAGCATCTGACGACAAAAGTGGGTTATGAAGCAGGAAAAATATTTGCATATTTGCTGTTAAGGGGAAAAACTAAGAAAAATCTAGTATGTGCTTTAAGTGTATAAAGAAAGATCCAAGCCTGGTGAACTTATCCCAAACGGAGAAACAATGCGCTTGTGTGAGCTTTGAGCTTGTGAGAGTTTTCTTTAAGTGTATATAAGACCTGAACTTATAGATTAACTTCTCTCAGAGTGGTAATTTAATGAAAACTCAAGATATTTCCTTTACTTTGAGATATTCCCTTTACTGTGTATAATTCCTGGCATTAAAGATGAAGTTCTGGCAAAGGAAAAAACCAGAGACAACCTCTATTCTATGCTTTGAGACATTTCCTTAACTGTGTATAGGACATGTCCTTCTGTTAAAGCGAACTCTAGTCTATGCTTTTGAGATTTTTGCTTAACTGCAAAGTAGGTCCCGTCCATATAGGTAAACTTCTCTGCAATCAACACAATTTGCCCGCTCTTAAGTCGGCATGCCGGACACTCTTGAGACAAATCAAGCTGAAGCTGCGGCTCACCCAAAGATATCTATATATATATACATATTTATAAGGCAGTCATTGTCTGTTGCAATATTTTGCATTGCCCAATTCCCCGTTGTGGCGGAGAGAGAGATGGGGGGGGCCGCCAACAATATGCCATTTCCCATACATGCATAAGTTCATCTACTTGTGCGGTACGCGCTCCAAAATTTTACGAAATTTGTTTTGTGTGTGGAAAAACAAACAGAAAGACGGTTAACCAGTAGCAAAGGCGCCTCGTGAAGTTCAGTCTCTCTATATATGTGTGTGTGTGTGTGTGTTTTTATATTAAGTTTTTAACAGCATTTTATTTTTATTGCACTTTTCGCTGGCAGATGAACACATAACAAACCGAAATGAAACGAAACGAAACGAAACAGTTTGAAATAACTTCTTTGCGCTTGGCCTCAGGGCTGGCTTCTTCTTGTTTTTTACATTGCTTTTTGCTTTATATGTTTGGTCAATAAAAAACACACACACACACGCAGAGCAACGCACACAGGCACACACACGGGCGCACACTTCACTTGCTGCTGCACACGCGCAAGTTTGTGTCTTAAGTCTTTCGTTTTGCCTTGTAATTTTTCTTGCATTTTTTTGTTTTTTTTTTTTAATTTTATTTTTGTTTGTTTTCAAGCAAATATTTTTGTGTAGGCAACCACACAAAAAACAGCTGACTAATTTCAAATGCGGAAACTTTTCGACCAAAAACTTTTTTTTAGTTGTAATAATTTTTTTCAAATATGTTTTTGAGCAACTTTTGCATAAAAATGTATTTCACTTTATATATATGCTTTTTTATATGTTTTTTTTTTTCACGAGTTTCTGCTCTTCAGATTTATTAAAATTATTTTTTTCTTTTCTTGAAATTGTTTCTTAAACGCTTCGTACCATTCAGCCTGAGCGCTCTTCTAACCAACTTCTCCTTGAGCTCGCGCGCCTGCCTCTTGTTCGTGTTGCAATTTTCTTCTTTCAGCTCTATTTCTTTCTTGCTTTTCGCCGACTGACTACCAAGTTTGGCGGCTTCGCGTGTGTGCGTGTGTGTGTGTGTGTGTGTGTGTGTGTGTTTGTATATGTACCGTTAACGTTGACGCTTCCGCTTAAACCAAGTGTCGCGGCCAAGCTCCGTTTGTCGACTGAGCGCAGAAAGCGAACGCTGCCCCGCTCGCAAGCTCAGCTCAACGATTTGGACTTGCGGCCGCGCAGCTTTTGCGGCGCTTTCGCGACGCTTTGTCGACGCTTTTAAAACGGCAAATGTATATAAAAAAAGAGTTGAAAGTTAAATGTGAATACTTCAAGTCAAAAATACAATAAAAAACAGGATAAATCATAGAACGAAACTTACGAAAGTAATAAAAAGCAAATAAATAAAAGCAACAGCAAAAATATTTTGTGCACTTGTCACATTTATTTTTACTTATTATTTTATTTTTTCTCTTTTATGAAATATTTCAAGTCAACTTTTTCTTGCCGCTGGCAAGCTCTAATAAATAATTCAGAGAATATGCCCTTAAGTTTATGTACATATATTTAACTCGTTTAATTAATTTTCAATTTTCAATCTAATTCTTTACAGGTATGCAAATATTTGATAGCAATTATTATTCTATGGTGAGTGTCTCTTTGATTGGCGTCTTAAGTGCGCATTTAATTTGTTATATAAGGCCTCATTGCTAGGCTAACGTTCCCTAACCGAACTGTCTGTCAATTGCTTTTGTATGTCGTCAGGTTTTGGATCATTTTAATGCTGGAATTGTCAATTGAATTGTATGCTACACAATATCAACATGGCATTAGAGCAATTGTCACAATGCATACACTCGGATTGTTTCCGCCCATATTCCCCTTCCGTTTTTCACGTGATTTCTTTCAACTAGAATTATTATTGGCATGCAAAGACATTTGCTTAAACTAAAATGAGCCTAATTAAATCTAGTTTAAGTCATCATCCAAATTGTCGACCTTTTAGCGAACTTTTCCCAGACTCGTGGGCCTCAAAGTAATTGTAGCGTGTGTGTGTGTGTGTGTGTGTGTGTCCGGGAGCAAATGTCAGACGCATATAAGGAAGTTTTTGACTAACAAATAATAGGCGTACTTTGCTTTGTCGTTTCGGCCCAGGCAACTATTACATAAACTTTGTATTTATCACTTTAGGCCCAGCCTAAGGTTGGCTCCAAAGTCTGTTTGCTTTGAAAGGTTAAATAGATAAGTTAAGAGAGAGTAATTGAGCTTCTTGCAATCCAATAAATAGCTTTTAAACAGATGCCAATCATATCGTAAATTGTTGTAATTATACTTGTAAATAATCTTGTCCGGCGCATTTTGCAGCAATTGACAGCAATTGACGAGATAGAAATCTTGAGCAACTATTTACAACGACGTCAAACTGTGCTAATAATTCTCAACTGGTTAACGCGCAGTCAAACAGCTGTGCGGAATGCGCTTCCATTTGCCTTTTGATTTAGTCCACGTGTCTTGTAACATTATTTCCAGTTTCTGGTTGCACTTTGGCCCAATTTGCTTTTGGGCTTGGGCATGCAAATTAACCCATTTGTTTCCCATTTAACCCCAATTTTTGTTTTTACAACGCTGCGCGTCTCAGATTCGGGTTTTATTTCATTGGTTTTTCTCGTGCTTTGCAAAATATTGTGAGATGCTTGCGGCTGTGTTGTGTCCGTCTTGTTATGCTTTTTGCATTTGGCTGTTGCACAAGTTCGCCAAATGAATTGGTTCGAAAAATATTTCGCTGGCTGGCCCATTATCTTACCCAAGCATAACGTTTATGAGACGACGACACTCGAATCTTGCGCTACGAGTAGTCAAAACATTTATTTCTATGCCAAACAAGCCGAAACACTCACCAGCACCAGCAAATGTGCCCCAAAAGCTACAACTCGACTGGGTTGTACCCTAGGAAGCGCCTTCTTCTTGCCTTTGCCCCGCACTTTGTGAAATGCAGTCTTAAATAACTCCGAGTATTTACATTGCAGTCTGCATGAAACATGCAGATCTTAAATATGACAGCTTTTAAAGCATGGCAAGCTTTACAAAAAGTGAAAAACTTTAAAACTGTGCAAACTAAACGCGAACCTACCTACCGATTTCAGTGTATCTAGATCTAATAGTTTTCGAGTTTAGCTTAAAAGAGCTTGCTTCAATATCGATATTTATCGATTTTATAAAAATGTGATGCTATCTAACTGATAAGCTCTTGCTCTATAATATATATGAGCATTTATATCTTAAATTTGGAATCTGTAGCTTTTGTATTTGCCGAGATTTTACATAGGCAGACATATAAAGCTCTATCAACTTCTTCTTTCTCTTCTTCTGCCTGTCACATACAGTAGTACAAAACTTATATACCCATCCTTTAATCAATGGGAACATTCAGACCTTAGAGTCGAACGCACTTTTCTGCATTCAACTCAACATCTTCTTCTGCCTGTCACATACATTAGCACTAAACTAATATACCCCTCTCTCTATCAGTTTCAATGGGAACACAGTGAGAGCAGCTACACTCGAACTGGAGAGTCGAACGCACTTTTCTGCGTTCAGCTCAACATCTTCTTCTGCCTGTCACATACATTAGCACTAAACTAATATACACTTCTCTCAATCAGTTTTAATGGGAACACAGTGAGAGCAGCTACACTCGAACTCGAGAGTCGAGAGCCGAACTTAGTTTTCTGCATTCACAGCATCATATTTAGTTTTGCTTTACTTTACCTTTCGAGTGGCGCCTGCTGCTGCTTCTTCTTCTACTTCAGATTCATCTTCATCTTCATCTGCTTCATCGGCAACGCTTTAACATTTGTTTTCGTGTTCAAGGCCAGCGCTGGCGCTTTCTTTTACAATAGCCGACCTTGACGCGGCTGCGGCTGCGACTGTGACTGCGCAAGCGACCACGTTTCGGCCCGCGCTCCCCCATTGCCCTTCCCCCCCTGCGCCGCCGCTCAAGTTTGCACGGCTGTTATCAGAGAGCCAATAACAACAACAACAACAGCAACAACAACAACAACAAATTAACCCACTTTGGGTGTGTTGAACGCGGCTTGGCTCTGCTCACCTGTTCGTTCCCTCCGTCGATTCGTCCGTCCGTCCCGCTGCCCGTCGGCTGTCTTATTGATCAGCGGAGCCCAACAAATAGCTGCGTTTAGGCAGACGGACGCGTAATTTTTGGTTAAAGCACCGAAAACTGAAATGTCGCAAAGTATTTTTACGTTGTTGTTGCTGTTGCTGTTGTTGTTGTTGCTGTTGTTGTTGTTGTTGGTTGTGCAATTGGTTAACTAGCCCGCCTCTGCACAACTGACGCACTCTTTAGGGTCAGCGCATGCCCTTACAGGGGCTGCACTCAATTTGTCAAGCAGTTAGTTTAAGCTGCAATTAAATTAATTGAACTAAAGATTTTTTATAGTTGAAATAACCAAAAGAAGGAAATAACTCAAAAGACAATACAATTTTAACTAAAGTGGATCTGAAGAGTATTTGAGAGATGACTTTTGTGAACTTCAACCTTTAACTCGAAATAAATAACTTATTTGATCAGCTAATTAAAAGAATAGGCATATATATTTGATGTAGATCCAAAATTGTGTGTACATGATAGAGTATTCACAGGTCGACTCGTGGCTGCGTTTATGCATTTATGCTTCATTGCTGAAATTTGAACATAAACAAAATATGAACCAATGTAAAATGCAACTGTGCTGCGCTCTCTCTCCCGCTCTCTCGCTCTCTTCCACTGTCTGTGGCTCGCTCTTGAATGGACTCTTCGCTTGCCAATGGGCAACGAGGTTATAAAGTTTTGTAATATTTTATGAGTTTATTGTGCTATTGTCGCAGTATTTTAATACACTTGGCAATATACTCAATTTCATATTGAATTTAATAATATTTAACATTAATCATGTTAAATTAATTACACGTTTTTGTTGTCATGTTTAAGGGGAAATTGTTTATTGTTATTATCTCTTTCGTATTCATCGCATTTTCTTTGCCCGTTCTTTTCGTGTCTGCGGCTTATTTTGCAATTGATATCGTTGTAATTATTAAAGCGCAATTAAATATTGTTGCTAAATTACATTTTTAATAGCTTTAGCTCTTATCTTTAGCGTCTAACATTATTTTATGCCACAAAAATTTGTTAACTGAATTTTTTTATGTTTTTCCGCCGCTGCTGCTGCGGTTCAAGGCTGAGTTTTACAAAGTAACCAATTATTCGAGCTGTTGTAAATTCAAAGTTTTCCATTACGATAAATTGAGCGTTTTTTCTAATGGGGTATATTGGATGTTACACTCGTTTTGAGGCATTTCAATATTATTTCACATTGGGTAACTTTTCTAGCTCAACAAGATATTTATATTAACTATCTGAAGACATGAGCAAAACTTCACCCTTCAGATCAATTAAAATTTTTTGCAAATTACATTTAATTTTTTCATTTAACTGCTAATTTGCAATAACAAAAAAGTCGCACCTGCCATTAACTAATGGCATATACATACATATACATATACATACATATATAAATGTATGTAAACATATATATTCATAGCGTTCTTTGCAACAATCTGGCAACCCGCTTTTAAAGCTTTTCATACTCATTCTAGCTAAATGGCTGGCTCTCTGTAAAGCTCAGCTTGAATTACTCTTAAGCTGGCCTAGCAACAAGGCAGCTGATCACAAATGTTGCTTTAGAAAGCTGCAGCAACATTTTCCACCTGCAGCTTGAACTATGCGCGCTTAGCAACAATGTTGAGATCGCGGAAAGCAACAACAGCAAGCTCATGAGTCATTTTACGGCTGATCAAGCTGAATGCAGGCTCTCTTTAAAGCTCAGCTTAAATAACTCTTAAGTATCTCCGACTCTTAAGCTGGCCTAGCAACAGGCAGCTGCTAATAAAAGACTCCAATTAGCATGCAACTGTAAATACAAATGTTGCGTTAATCGCTGCAGCAACATGTCTCAGATGGTGCTCGGGCAATGCGCGCTGGGCAACAATGTTGCAGGCGCGGTCAACAACAGCAACAAAGTGCAAACAATTTAATGAGCCTCAATTAGTTTAAATGAAATGAAGCTGCGGCATTTTGATAGACTGCGTAGACATGAGGCAGCAACAACAACAACAACAACAACAACAACAACAAGAACAAAAACAACAATAACAAAAACAACATAAACTCCAGCGAAGCGAAGCGTTTATTTAATTGAGTCCCATTTAATGGCAAGTAGGAAGGAATGTTAAAAGATCTATTTGAAGTTTCAACTTAATGCAACACTTTGCTCGACTTTAGCATACCCTACCTAGTTAAAACAAAATGTCAATAAGCTAAACAGATCACGATTCTTATCGCTTAATAGAAATGTAATTACATTCACCTGTTTTCCATTGAGTATAAGTCTGGTTCATTATAACACACCTAACAATCGTTTTATTAGCAATAAATGACTGCAAATGAATTATTAATGAACAATATTTAGAGATTAATCTGTTAATTGCCATAAATTGCTGCATTTAGAATCTGTTTAAAGGGTATTTAGCTACAATTTAATTTTGTTGAGAACAAGTTATGGGCGCTCTAGAGAAATGTTCTCGGCTAGAAGATGCCCTGTAGCCAATGAAACATTCGTTTTTACAAATATATAAAGAAAATGTGAAATAAAGAAGCCCTTACATAAACCCATTTGAGATGGAAATCACGATTTCTCAACACGATCCCAGGTTTATAGAAAGCACAATTTATTCTCCCAAGAAATTTAAAAAAATAACGTCGTAATTTGAATACCCTATAGCTGACAGCTTTGCAGTTATGTAAGCAAAATTGTTAATCTTAAGAATGCTTCCTGCTAGAAAAAAAAACAGAAAGTTTTCCATTAAAAAACTCAATCTGTGACAGATTCTTGCAACAGTTATATGTTATCGTAGTCCAATGGCAAGCAACCTTTGCTTGTATTATATAACTAGAGGAGCAAAAGTGTTAAAGAACTCAGTTTTTGAGCGATATTTCCTGTGACAACTATACAATATAGAGGTTCAATGAAAGGGAGTATAATAAGCCAATAAATGCTGAGTATGCTTCAGATTCTTAAGGAGATTAAAAGAAGTACTTCTTCCTATAAGGCTATGATGCATGGACATATTCTTAACTACCCAAATATCTAAAAAAAAATTCTTTTCGATCTTTCCTATCCCAGCTATTTGATATAGCAGTCCGATGGTAATAGGATTTGCCCAGATATCTGGAACCATAAAAAAGTTCTTTAAAGTTCCTATGTCAGATATATGATATAGGAACACAATCCGGCTAAGGCTCGACACATTTACTGTACTGCATCATTCGTATTTGTTTCATCAATGCTTACGCGGATCGATCTCTTTAAATTTTGATAATTCCTTCATCGTAATAGATCGCAGCTGCCTTCCCCAACTGATTAGAGAAGCATTTAAATGGCACCCTGTATAAAAGCTCTGGCGTGTCTATAAAACCCACGCATATTCGCCCAAAACTCAAGACCCCAAGATATATAAACTACGACCTGTTGTTTTTAGAAGTATATTTCCAACAAAAAGAATATAAAGCTGTCACAAAGTTGTCTAGAGTCTGCCCGGCTGCGGTCGTGTCGCAACGCAATTTCGAATCAAAATGTTTGATATGCTGCTGCTGCTTCAGCTGCTGTTGGCCCTGGCGAGTGCTCGACCTGGGCGCGGTCCGGTGAACCTGTCGACGCAGCTGCTGCAGCGACTTGGCGCCAAACGCGTGAATTTTAGTTTTGAGAATCGAGTAGAAGGCTTGTTCTACACCGAACTGGACAGCAACTTCCGCGATCTGCTGCTGCAGATACGCAACTTTACGCAGCAATCGGTGCTCAGCCAGTTTGAATGGATACGGGAGCGCAATTTGGAGGCGGGTCGCATGCAGCAACCAGTGTTGGAAAGTGCAAGATTTCCGTGTGATCTGCAGATCGGCGCCCGTTCCGCCGTGCCACCCACCAACATTGCCGAACTGCGCCCCGGCGACATAGACATTGTGGCCACATGTGGCGACTCCTCCAACTCGGGCACCGGCATTCTAAGCCTGGGCGAACTGGACGCCTACGTGGAGTATCGAGGTTTCGCCTATACTGGCGGTGGCTTTGAGACCTGGCGCACAGCTCTGACCCTGCCGAACATTCTGAAGCTATACAATCCGCAACTGCACGGCTTTGCGGTGGGCCACAGTCTGGGCGCCGATGTGAATGTGTCGCGCCTCAATCTGGCAGAGCCCATACTGAGCATACAGGACTTGCCATTTCAGGCGCATGTGCTGATCGAGCGTATGCGCAGGGATCCGCAGGTGAACCTGCGCGAGCACTGGAAGCTGCTCAGCATTCAGGCGGGCGCCAACGATCTGTGCTCCGAGCTCTGCAGCTGGCCCGATCCGGAGGCCTTTCTGCGCATGCTGGCGCACCAGCTGCGCGACTTCTTTCGCATACTCAAGCGACACGTGCCGCGACTCCTGATCAATTTCATCGTCCTGCCGGACATTGATGAGCTGCTCAGCCTTCTGGCCAAGGTGCCAGCCACGTGTGCCGAGCGTGTGCCCTTTTTCTGTAGCTGTCACAAAAAATATGACGATCAGGTCTTCTACAAAGCAGCCAAGCGCTTGCTGGACCTGCAGCTGTCCATTGCCGCGCTGCCCGAGTTCCGCAGCGACGACTTTGCCATTGTCCCGCACGGCATACTCCGGAATATGAGCAGCTTCTGGTCACAGAACGGCGTCATGGACGTGCGTTTCTTTGCCAAAGATTGCGTTCACTATAGCCAGTTGGGCCATGCGGTGCTGGCGAAAGTTCTCTGGAACAATATGCTGGAGCCAACAGAGGTTAACCTGGACGAGGCCTGGCGACAGCCATTCAAGCATTTCCTGTGCCCCAATCCAAAGAGACCGTTTTTGCGAACTCTGGGCGACTCTTTCTAGTTCTAGTAAATCAAGGCTCCACTAAATTATCGCTTGGTTCACGTTTTAAACCTAAGCCCCGCCTCGCTTTGAACCAGTTTGCTGGTTCTAACTAAAGTTTTTCATAATATTTTTAAACATTATTTCAAAATTCGCTTCAGGTTTACTTTATTATTTGTCATGAAAGTTTTATACTGAAGCAACTATTCGCTAGAGCTTTTATTAGTAGAAAAGTTCCGTCTTTCAAGTTCTGTTTGGTTTTTTTCTGTCTAGAAGTTATTATACTCAGTTGCAAGCAGTAAATTGTCATTTAGTTAAATTAAATCGTGTTAAAGCTTTGACTCAAGGGCCAAAAAGTCTCAGAACAAAAGTTCGGCGGACGAATCGAGAATTTGAAGGCATTAATTTTTTATGGATATCATCTAAGCAAGCAGAAAAACTCAAACGACTTGCGAATGCACTTAAATACAATGGAACAAGGATAAAATATATGTAATTAATAAATGAAAAAAGAGAATTCACGGTTAATTTAAAATGTGAGTTGAACCAGCGACTCTTTGTTTGTTGGTAATGCAGCCCTGTTGCCTGCACTTGCTAATGGACTTTCTAGTAGGTCAAACCTAATTGGACTATAAAAACATGGCTTAATGGCGTGGAGCGCTCAAAGTCGTCCAGCATCTGAGGCAGCTTAGCTAATCATGCGTCTAATTTGGCTGCTCCTCGCGCTGCAGCTCTTATCCTTGCGCATCATAAGGCCAGAGGCGCGCATCCTGAATCGTTCCGATCAAGAGATATCGCGTGTGGGCATCAAGCTCGTAGCATTCGATGCACAGTCCATTGGCAATGGCCGCATGTATTATACAAATCTGGATAGAATGCGAAACGTGGTGTTGGCGGTACGCAACGCATCCCTCAACGCGGCGCTGCAGCGCATGGACCAGCTGCTGGCCAGCAACAGGGCGGAGGGCAAGCTGCAGCAGGCGGTGCCCGAGGAACAACCATTTCCATGCAACCTGAGCCAGGCACGATCCGCACAGCCGCCCAGCCACATCTGGGAGCTGCGACCCGGCGACATAGACATAGTGGCCGCCTTTGGGGATTCGGTAATCGCGGGCAATGGGCTGATCTCGCAGCACTACCTGGACATGGTCTCCGAGTTTCGGGGCTACAGCTTTATGGGCGGCGGGCTGGGCAACTGGCGCACAGCGCTCACGCTGCCCAACCTGCTGAAGCTGTACAATCCGCAGCTGTACGGCTATGCACGCACGCACGGCCTGGTGGCGGATAGGCAGAAGTCCGTATTCAACATAGCCGAGCCCATGCTGACCATTCGGGACTTGCCGTACCAGGCGCACGTGCTCATCGAGCGGCTGCAGAGCGATCCCCGCGTCCATATGCAGCAGCACTGGAAGCTGCTCAACATCCAGGTGGGCATGAACGACATATGCTTCGAGCTGTGCTCCTGGGACGACATCGAGCAGTATCTGCGCCTGCAGCGACAGCAGGCGTATCGGGCGTTCAGCATGCTACGGGATCATGTGCCCCGTTTGATGATCAATTGGAGTCTGTTGCCGGAACTAGACAATTTGATGCATATGATGCGTGGCTTTCCCAAACATTGTAATTTGCGTCACATCTGCTCCTGTCTGACGACCAAGTTTCGTGCCCACTATCCGGACGCAGTGCGTCGCTTGCAGCGCATGCAATGGGAGCTGGCGGCATTGCCCGAATTTCGGCGCAACGACTTTGTGATTGTGCCGCACCAGCTGGTCGCCAACATGAGCGGCATTGTGTATACGCAGAGTGGGCTGAGCATGCGTTACTTTACACACGATTGCATGCACTTTAGCCAGCGCATGCATGCGATTATGGCCGGCGCCCTGTGGAACAGCATGTTGCAGCCGTTGAATGTCACGGCGGCAAGGGCTTGGCGACGACCCCTGCAAAACATGGTGTGCCCCAGCGCCGAGCGACCGTTTCTGCGCATCAGCTAGGCGGAAGTCTAGATTGTAGGCCTTAAAATCAAGCTAAATGAATAAATAAAATAGGCGGCACGCCCCGTTCCAGCCTCTCGGGGCAACCTTGGCGGCGTCAGCTTTATCCATGACACTCCCTCATGAATCTTTGTTTCTAGAGCTCGGTTCGCTTTTGTTTTATTGTAATCATTTTTTATTTCTATAATATGTATCTTGCTGTGGGCATTAACCGATATCAAGTACGATTTAAATACAGCTAAGGCTAGACTCTTTGCACCGCTTAGGCCCCAAGATTTCAGTTCCTTTGACAAATATATCTAAACAAACAATTAGCTATTAACATTTCAAGTGGCCGAAAACAACTGAAACTACAAACGGCAACAAGTTGGCAGTGCTCGACTTCTAGATACCCTAAACCTACCGCACAGCTGCGGATCTTCATAAGAAATGTCAATATACCCTTTCAGCACGTTCGCCTTGTGTACAGGGTATAGCAAAAAACAACTGATAAATGTTAGTTGAGCTTAATGTGCAAATATTTGTAGTAGATCTTTTTGTAGCTGAGCTTTGACTTCAAATCGTGCATAACAATTGGGATCTAAGCTAAGAAAAAAGCCGACACAGGGGCGTAGAGACGAGAGGGGGATCTCACAAGTGGCCCCCACACTTCAGATATTTACGATTTCAGCACAAAGCCTGACGCATAAATATATATAATGTTATTTTTGTATGCCTAAATACATTGTTTGTTTAGCTTATGACTCCACGCTGACAGCAATAAAAGGCAGAAAATTGCCTTACTTAGTAATATTTAATTATTAGTTGCCATTTGCACGCTTGTCCACTTGGCTATAAATTGCCAATTAGTCCTGGCCCAGTCAAATGTGCACTTGGCGAAGAAAAAAGACAACGCAAATGAATTATGTCACAGATCTGACGAGAAACAAATGTGTATATATGAAATGATTCATTGAAGTGAAAACTTTAACTCAAAACAAAGTATTTAGCTTGAAACCCAACAAAAATGCTCGATTCACGGTTCGAACCCATGACACGCCCTTTGGTTCGTTTCAGATTTCGTCAAGATTGAGTCCTGGTTCGACTTCGAACCTTGATATCTAGAAGTTTTTTACGTTCCCAAAAGAAATATTGAATGTAGCACCAAATTCTTATTCAATATTCAATTTAGTCAGTTCTTATCTACGGCTTATGTTACACAAAAAGTTGAAATTCCGGGCTCAACTTGGAACAAAATTTATAATTCTTATTTTGTCAATTAGTTTTCAAAGTATTTGCAGACAGTGAAAGTTAATAAACTTCACGCAAGAATATAACTAAGACCCCTTTTATTGTCCAGCTTTGAGCAAGGGCCTACGCCCCTGACTCATGGGCTCTGTAGCTCCAATTTATTTATAAACTCACATTTATTTTGCTTTTCATAATATATAAAAATCATATAATTGTTGTCTGTCATGTTGTGTGGTAGCATCAATGTTGTGTTGTTAGCGGTCGCCTCAAGGTAATTATTTTGTTTTCGGGTTTGCTGTTAAGATATTAATTTGTTGTTATTTTTTCGACAATATCTTTGAACCCAACGCACTTGTGTGCTGAGCCCCAGCTTTGGGGCACAGTTGCGTCTGTTCCATTTGCTCGTTTGTTGTTGTTGTCACTTTTATGGTAGCTAATGTCTCGGTCAACGCATTCGAGTCAAGTTCTGTAGCCTAGTGCCGGCTCTCATGTTGTTGTTGTTGTTGTTGTTGTTGTTGTCTGTTAGCTGTTGGCTGTTGCTTTTAATGGAAGGAACGAATGCTTGAGTACTCGTTGCGAGCTCAAACAATACGACTTTATATTGTTTGAGTTTCCAATTATAGCAACATTTAAGCGGCCGACGCATTTGCTATTCGAGTGAGAACGCGTCAAGAAGTCGTTGTGCGCGGCTGCTAAGCACAGGACTCGAAAGGACTTTCAATATACTAAAAGTGATAAGAATTTGCAGACGCTTTAATAAACCAAAGAAAATTACGGTCCACATGCAGTCCTCTTAGAATACACATGTGACAAGCTACCGGAAAAGAGTTGGTGAAACAAACCAAAAATATGATAAGAATACAAATTACAATCCACAAATGTGAAATTTAAACAAATTACGTTCCACATTGAATCCTCATTCGAAAATTTGAAAAAAAAAAACAAAGACATTCCATGCGCTCTAAAATGTATGCTAGTTGCAAATCGGAAACAACATCCAAGTACTTACGTTCCACATAGCATCCACATGCAACATTTTGACAAAAGCGAACAGCTGAACCAAAAATATACTTGCCACGAGAATAACTGATATTGGGCAACAAAAACCAAGCATATACTGCATTCCATACAGCATCCACATGCGTTCCACATTGACAAATATGTGGTCCAGCTTAACTGTGCTCTTTGTGTTACTTTTTATCGATTCTACGGATCCACGCATCGTGCGAACGCGCCGCCAGAATCGTTCCCATCAGCTGTTGGACAGCATTGGAATTCAGGCCAAATCCTTCAATCCCTTGCGTCCGGTTAGCAATGCTCTGCCGGAGTATACGGATATAGATCGGAATTATCGCCACCTGCTGCTCAGCACACGCAGCACAGCGCTCAACTGGGCGCTGCGGGATGTCGAGGCGCTTTACCGGCGCAGTCGGCACGAGGGCAAATGGCAAACTCTGATACCCAATCACGTGCCGTTTCCCTGTCCGCTGAATAATACACGTTCCCGCACGCCGCCCACATCCGTGGAGCGTTTACGACCCGGCGACATAGACATCGTAGCTGCGCTGGGCGATTCCCTGTCCGCTGGCAATGGCATTATGTCCTACACGGCTCTGGACTTGATCAACGAGTTTCGTGGCCTGGGCTTCTCGGGCGGCGGTCTGGGCAATTGGCGCACCACGCTGACGCTCCCAAACATACTGAAGGTGTTCAATCCGCAGCTATATGGCTATGCCACGGGCCACGGCCTGGTTGTGGATCATCGCACCTCGCGCCTCAGCATTGCCGAGCCGATGATCATGTCGCACGATCTGCTCTACCAGGCGCGCGTGCTGATCGATCTGCTGCAGCGCGATCCCCAGGTGGACATGCTGCGGCACTGGAAGCTGCTCACCGTTTTCGTGGGCAGCAATGACATCTGCTCCGACATGTGCCACTGGACGGATCAGCGGGCGCTGCTCGAGCGGCATGCGCGCGATCTGCGCTTGGCCTTTCGACTGCTCCGCGACAATGTGCCCAGGCTGCTCATCAATTTGATTGCGGTGCCCAACATCTTGCTCACGATGAGCCAGCTCAAGGGCGTGCCGCTGCAGTGCTATCTGGTGCATCGCATTGGCTGCCATTGCCTGATGAGCGATCGGCTGACACACGCCCAGCTGCAGCAGCGCCAGGACACCATTTTGCGCTGGCAGCAGCTGGACCTGGAGGTGGCACGTCTGCCCGAATTCCAGCGCAAGGACTTCGCCATTATTGGCCATCCCATGATCACGAACATGTCCGCGCCCATACTGCCCAACGGCAACACGGACTGGCGCGTCTTCTCCCACGACTGCTTCCACTTTAGCCAGCGCATGCATGCGATTGCCTCCAACATGCTGTGGAACAGCATGCTCCTGCCAGATGAGCTCAAGCCTCGGCCCAATCATTTGCCGGAGCTCTTTGAGCGATTCATGTGTCCCAGCAAAGAGCAGCCCTACCTTGTGGTGCGGCCCAGCTGAGAGAACCGGCCACAAGCTGAAGCTACTCAAGTACCTTTGACCCTGGGGGATTACAGCTGTCTTGTGATTTTGTAAAATTTAAATAATAATAGGTGATTGTTAAATAAATACGCATTGTTGACTTAAATATATAAAAATAAAGTTAATTAAATAATTGTTTTGTTTTTGTTGTTCTGCGAGCAAAGCTGCAAAGCTTAGCTCTATGTTTGCAGCTTAGTTTGTAGACAGCAGCTGTCAAATTTAACACGCATGACAAAAGTGCCAACATTCAGTTGTCATTGTTGCTCTGACTTACGACTTATTTACGGGATCTGTTTTTAATATCTTAAATAAAATATGACACAGTTAACTGTTAAATAAATCAATTAATGCAAACGTCATCGAATTGGGTTAAGTTATTCATTAGCTTAATAGATTGCATGAATATGATTATTTGGTATGTGATTATTTGTTCAGGCATTCAATTAATAACTAACGATTAAAAGTGCTATAGACTAGAGTGACCGACTAGGGAATACCCTGGGCCCAGCGCCGAGCTGCCTTTAATAACATACTATCCTCTTTACATAGAGACTTTGACCGAACTTTACGCACTTGAATGCCCTTTTCTTATACTTCTTTCTTATATACATATATATATATTCTTGATTCGTATCAAGAGCAGAGTCGATATAGCCATGTCCGTCTGACCGTCTGTCGGTCTGTCTGTTACTTAACTTTAACTAGTCTCTCAGCTTTAAGCTTTCGTCATCAAATCTTGCAGAAGTTTCTCTTTCTGTTGAACCAACTGGATCGGATCACTATATCATATAGCTGCCATAGCAACAATCGATCGCAAAGTAGTTTCTTATAGGAAAACTCTTTTATGTTTTTCAAGATATCTTCACATTACTCGGCATTACCTATTTCCCATGTGCTTCTTTGATACGAGCAAAGCATGTTGAGCAATATGTAAAGGTTGTTTCCGCAAGCGTATTAAGTCTTCGGCGTGCCGAAGAAAGCTCTTCTTTTGTTCCCCGTATATAAAGTATTTGAATTATTCTATTTAATCAATTAATTTGTAATTTATAATTATATATGAAGCGGCAATTATTAAGTGAAGCTAGCCAAATTCTAGGCTTGGGGGCAAAGCATGCCGTATACCTTAAAACTTGGGCCTGCCAACATTCCATTGTTGCCAGGCTTATCCATTCATTTGGCGCAACGCTACTTATCTTCTTCTTCTTCTTCTTCCTCTTTTGCCTACTCCATTTCAATTAAAATATTATGCAATTTATGCGTGTGCGTGTGTGTGTGTGTATATTTTTAATTAATTAAAAAACACTAAAAAACAATACTCAACGTCGCAGCATAAAAATTAATTAAAAATACTTTATGCTTATATGGCAGAAAGTATTTTTTCCTGTTTGTTGCGGAACATAGCTCGAACCCCTCCCCCCCTCCCCCGACCGTACGCGTGACAACGCGCCGCCTGCTTATTACGCCTGGACTCGCCCCCTTCCCAGCACCAAACCCTGCGCCGAACTCCGCTTAACCCCGACGCCCAGCCTTCCATGAAACAAAAAAATATATATAGATATATATATATATATATTTAAACAAAGCGAGCATTTTGCATATGCAGCGCAGCCACCTGCAAACCGGACAGTTGCCAATGGGCGGCGACCAACCCCCAGGACTCCACATATATGTGAAGGAAAAAAATACATACACGCCCACTGCAAACAAGGACGGGGACGATGACAGGGTCGGGGGTTGGCGGTATGTGGGCAAAAAAGCAACCAAAATAAAAAATCTGAAAAAATTGTGGCCGCAGCAGCAGCTGAGAGGCTGGGCAAGGGGGGCAAGGGGGCTGGACAGGAGCTGGAAAAATTATATTAAAAATGCACTGTCCGAATAAAGGGCGATACACACACACACACACAACACACACACACACACACTCGCTGACAAGCTTTTAAACCCTCGCCCTCCAAAACAAAAAATGTAAAAAATAAACTGAAATAAATGTAAAAAAAAAATGTAATAATAAAGTTGAAGCGCTTGGCCAGGGTCTGGGCGGACCATGTCGTTGATATATGCTCTCTTACACCTCTATATACACACACACACACGTGTATATATATCCATATATATATATTACATATTTGAACACAACAGCCAAAGTGTCCCATTGCAAAATATGCAATTTCTGGGACCAAAATAAATAAACCAAACAAACGAAATGGAATTAACCAAACAGCCAAAAAGCATTCTCATCAGCCAAACGAGATGCAAAAGTACAGAATGGAAGAAAAAAATGGAAAAGGATAGGAAATATACCCCAAATGATAAATAAAATTAAAAATCTGAAGCCTTGATTAACCCAAACGAGCATTAGGCCAGCCAAAAGTGCCCACCAAGGCCTCACACACACACACACACACAGCCCAGTTGGACACACACACACATATATATATATATACGTATGTATATGTATCGCAGCAGGAGGAGACGCAAACAGTGCATAAATATAATATGATTGCAAACAAAAACATTTGAGCCATTTGAGCTTGTCATTTGTACCAAGTTTTCCACTCTTTTTTTCTATTATTATTTCGCCCGCTCGCGGCATTTGGCAGCAGCCACCCACGGATTCGGTTTTGGATAGAAAATTGGGTGTGCGTTACGGGAGTACGAGAGTGTATCGACAATGCCAGACTCCCGGGCAGCTGCCTGTTTCGGATAGCGTAAAAATGTTGGGTTTTTCGTTTTTTTGTTAGGGGTTAGCCAACTGCGAGCTAATCAATAAAAAATATCTGCATATGCGAGAATGGAATTTTGTATTCTATTTCTATTCAATTTATGCGCTCAGATTAAAGAATCGACAGCAAATACACATGCTTTGAGAAACCTGATGCTTTGTTGATCATTTATGAAAATGTTTATGAATTAGAACCAGCAACTTCTCGCTTGTTACTCCAGACTCCTTCGGCTCAAAAGTGTAGGTTGCTCTTGTTTTACTTGGGTTAGCCAGATGTTAGAACCAGCAACTTCTCGCTTATTAGTCCAGACTCTAGTCATCTGGCTAACTTGGACAGCGTAAAGATGTTAGCTGAATAAACGAGTGATTTATAAAAATGATATATCTGTATTGGAACCAGCAGTTTCTCACTTGTTGGTGCGACGCTTATGACAATTTTGTGGCAAATTCAAAGGCATCTCATCAATTCAAGTTGACGACAGGACACCAACTCCCAACAGCAACTGGCGTGAGTCAACGAACCGACACTTAGCCAGACAAATCCATCAAGACAGCGCATCATCAACTGAGACAGACGGGCGGAACAGAAGTGTGGGCGGCCAATACGCAATGGGCATGAAAATGTCTGCAGTTGGCCGGCAGCGAGAAAAACGTGAAAAGTATTCAGCTAGAAAGATGGGAAGATCGGGGTCAGCAACAACAACAACAACAACAACAACAACAACAACAATGGGGCAGAGGCCGGCCACTAGAAAAAGTGAGCGCTTGACATTAAACAGGGACAACATTTTCGCTTTGCATGCAAAATGCCGGCACAAAGGCGCACAGGATGGCGCGAAATCGCATAAAGCAACTGACAGAGCCCCATCGCCTGGCCATCATCTGATCCGGCTCCGCCTGCTGCTCCACCACCGCTAACGAACCGCCAAAGCATCCGCCAGCCAGCCAGCCAGCGAGCCAGACAGCGGCAAAAGCAACGGCGGCGACGGCGACAATGGCGGAAATAGAGCAAAGTTTCACCAAACGACCATCCGCACAATGCAAAAAAATATGAAGAAAAAACCGAGTAAAAGTGCTCTAGTTGGGCGTGCTCGACTGGTAGTTATCCTGCAGCCAGCTTTGATAGTTCACCTTATACTCCAGCTGTGATTTTTCTTCCATTTATGCCACACTATGGAAAATGTCACATTGAATAACTCGAGTTTTTCTTTCGGAACTTCAATTTGGCATCCTCTAGTGTGCACATCCGAAAGTACAAGGCTAGAGATACTCTCCAATATGTGATATATGAATTCTTTAACTCTTCACATGCCCAACGTGAGCCTTTAACCAAAACCTGCTAAATATAGCTAACAAAAGCTGCTCGTCTCTTGCCTGTTGCATACATTTGCAAGGAACTGTTATACCCCTTCGTTGCATATTTGCAGGGTATACAAAATAGAGAGAGAAAAACTGGCACACAAGCTACTTGAGCTGACCGGCAGGCACTCTCCAGCAGCCAGAGATTTGAGTGCCCCCCATCCCCACTCGTACGGATCCCTAGCTCTTTATTCCGCGCTCAGCTCGGGCGTGCGGTTGACGGGTTAAGGCGGACAGTTGACCACCACAGCTGGACAGCTGGACAGTTGGACAGGAGGTGGCAGCTACTCTATGCTCTATGCGCCGTCTTTGCATTGTCCGCCGTTGCCCATTCCCAGCTTAATGGCCATGATTTTGACGGCTGTTTAGTGCGCCCTCTGGACCAGGTTTTTGCTTCCCTCCATGCGAACTTCTCTCGGCTCTTTGCCCTGCTGCCAAGGCAAATGGATACGTGTGGTTCTTGTCATTTTCAGGGCTATTCGAATGATTTTGCATAGGTGCTTGCTGCTTTGAAGCTCCACGAAAGACAGCGTCTTTTAATAAGCCAGTAATGGTAATGAAAGCTGGCGTATGGTTTCAGGGTTCCGTTCTATGAATGCGGACATTCACTGACAGGTCGAGGGCGGGGGAGCTAGAGGGAGATAGAGAGAGTGGACCTAGTAATTGGTATACCTTTTACCGTACGCTAGTATATGATACAGAGTCGGTGAATACAACATTTATTCATATAATGTTTAACTAGGACTAGGCGCGACGTCACAAGCTTAGTTGTGTGCGCGTCGAACCAGCAATCGAGGAGTTATTGGATCAAATTTAAAAATTGTTAATTTTATAGGACTTATTCGGCCTACCTGCGCTTGAGTTAACCATACAGCAATTGATGATGGCTTGCCTATAATCTATACAATCTTTCAATTAAGTTTGAGTATGGGCTATTCCTTCCCTCCTGGCAATGGGAACTCTTCCCGGATTAGAGGGCTGTGTACAGTTGTTTCCTTTAACAGATTAGTTCTTCAAATGCTTTCGAATAACTCGAAAAGTATTTGCATTGTGCCACTATGAATGCATTCATGCGTTTAAAACCCCAAAATATACGACTGACTGCTCTATACAAAATTCAAATACGTTTCACATGGATACTCGCGTCTAGGGTATATCCATGCCATTTGCTTATGCCTTTTTGCCATTGTTTGCACTACACTTCAACGCACTTTCGTCATTGATCCGGTGGGGCTATCCACACACAACTAGGCACTGCACACACACACACACACCAACTCCAGTTGCAGCATTTTTTTCGTCCAGCAACAGACGTTGTCTATCTCGTACTACTCCAGCGAGGTTTTTATTGAATTTGCCTCGACCTCCTACCAAAAACAACAGAAACTGACCAGGCCAACTGGCTCGTAGCCGGGGCCCGTTGCATTATGCCGGGACATACGTTTTGAAATTCCATTTCTGCGTAGATATTTTTTTCAAATACACTTCCAGAGGTTATTCTTAATATGCCATACACTGTGTAACGCCTAGAAGAAGACGGAGAAAAAGAGGTCGTAAATAAATATATATATAAACTTATAAAGAATACATATAAATTATATTTATCAGATCAGAGTCAATACGAAATAGTCTCTCAGTTTGAAAACTATCGGCACTTATTTTCTTCTAGATAGTTGCTTGAACATATGATAAGTACAGCCGGATCAGACCCCTATATCATTTAGTTGACAGTAATATAAAGTTTCATTATTGGAAACTTTCTCATTTGTTAAGATATCTTGTCTAAACTAGGTATTTACAAGCTTATAAGTCTTACATTAGTGGAAAATCTTGAATATCTTGAAGAACTATATCAATAAGCTATATGAAAAGAATCTCAAGGAAACTGAGTTATTCCATTTGAAAAGCACATTTCTGTTTATCACCTCTTAACCTCTTAACTAAACTTTGTATTTACGAGAAATAAACATGATTCTCACGTATGTAAGAAATCTTAAGATTATTCTATAGCTCCTTATAAAGTCGATTAAGGACTCAGGTTATTCAATACACTTAACTTGGCATTTACGATATCCTTACATATTTGCAAAACCAAAATAAAACGTACTATTCTACGTACTATTCTATATACATATATAGCTTGTATGCAAAAAGTCAGTTGAAATGAAAGCTTTTGCTTTAACACACATCTAAGTAGTTGGTAAGGGTATTTCAAGTTCGGCGTGCCGCGTTCAAATGTTTATACTTTTTTCCATTCTGTTTACCATTACTCATATATGTGTATTTTGCTTGATGTGTGTGTGGGTGGCAGTTGTGTGGGTGTAGCAGGGGGAAGTGGCTGGTTAGGGAGGGGAAGGGGCACTCCTGTTGGGGGCACGTATGTTGCCAGGTTGCCTGCCACGTGCAGGGAAACGGCGCTAAGCTTTGACTTGGGATTTGCATTTTTTACGCGCCCTCATCCACATTCAGGGGGGGGGCGTGGCAGGGGCTTCCACTTTTGCTGATGTTGTGATTTTTTTTTTAATAAATTCTTTTTTTTTCTATCTTTTTTTTGGGCTGTTGACGCTTGTGCTACGGGCTTTCCTGTCTATTATTTTTTCATAACTCTGCACGTCTCTCCACCCCGCACCCCCACCCCCCACATCTCCCCCCCTCGTGCGCTCAGTCTGCTGCTGTAAATGTCTCTGCTTGTTTGCCGTGTCCTGTTTTGGGATAAAAAGTCCATTTCATCAGCGGGGTTTCCGCTGTCGTCACTGTGCGTTCCGCTCTCCTTCATCTCCTTCTTCTCCTCCTCCTGCTGCTACTAACACATCTTCTTGCTGCTCTTCTTCTTTCTGCGGCTGCTTTGTCTGATCGCGTTGAAATTGTAATGAGATTTTTAGCTGCTGCTGCTGCGAAGGGTTGTCTGCAATTTTACGCTAATATGCCCTGGAACCCGTCTATTTAATTTATGAAATTTATCTGCGGCTCGCATCGAGAGGCGTTTACCGCCCCCTCCCCCCCTTCCTTTCCCCACAAGCTGTTTTTTTCTTTTTCATTTGCGGCTGCCAAAAAGTGGATATGTGTAAATGTGAAAATGCATTCATCACTCAAAAACAATGTTCCAGGGGGGTCGACTTGCCCCGCCCCGCCCCGCGTTTCGTTCCTTTGTTTACTGCCCCGTTTTTGGTTAATTTCGCTCATGTGGGTTTTAATAGATTAGAGACGACTTTTTTCGTGCAATTGGGGAAAAGGAATAGGGCTGGCCAGTTCATAAAGAAGGCTTAGACTTTGCATACGTGAGTGGCTTTGTTCGGACATTTAACGTGTTGCAGATGTCTAACGGTTTGCTGTGAAGAGGGTTAACTGTTAATAACTTGTCGCAGGTGTGCTTTAGGGCGTAAAGCAGTCGGTGTACTCAGGTGTGAAGCTCAGTTTACAACAAATTACGTAGTTCTCATGCATTTCAATTGTTAATACTATTACTATTATATTTTATTTAGTATTTATATTAAGAATAGCTTTCAACAGCTTAGTAAGAAGAGTTAAATTGTATAAGCCGGAGTTAGATAACTCGCCTTGCCTCTCGCAATATTATTTTCCATCAAGCATTTGAATCCCTTCTCTACTCCACAAACCCAATATCGATAGATACTACACCTGGTCAAGCTCTGTATTCTATTTTTGCTGGTTTTTTCTAATTCAAATAAAGTGGCCATCAAATTCAGTTGGTGGCATTCGCTATAGAGAGAGACAAACACCACTCGCTATCAACTCCATTTGGCGCTGCTATCGGAAAACCAACCCATTTGCGACTACACATACATACGCACACATACACATATATACACATATATACACATATATATACTCATATACATATATATGCCAGCATATCTGCAGAGCCCGTTTGATATTTGTGGGTGTGTCCATTTGCCGTGTTCCAAAAATTATTTATAAGAGTCACACAAAATACAAACATCTATGGACAGCAACAATATAAATGCAGCAATGAAAAACCTGAACAACAACAACAACAATAACAATTACAACAACAATAACAATTACAACAACTATGGCGAATATATAGAACTCTCGACATTAAATTTACGTGCCAATAAAATAAACAAGCGTCGAGTTTTTTGGTGACTCGCCAGTTGAAATAGCGAACAGGGTGCGGGTGCGGGGTGCGGGGTAGTGTAGTGTGGGTGGCACAGGAAGAGCCAGCGACAGACACACACACACACCAACACAGAGAGAGGGGGAGAGAGAGGGAGACGGGGAGACACACAGATACACACTGGCGCACTTCATGCATGCATAAATCGCGCGAATTTTTCACGTTGGCCGCGTTGATTGTATGGCAAAAATAACCGCGTGTGTTGCCTGTTTGTTTGTTGTTTGTTTGCTGTTCCTTATTTTCTGTTGTTGTCCTTGTTGTTGTTGTTGTTGTTGTTACAGGGCTGGGCTGGCACTCTAAAAAAAGGGGGGCTGAGCGCTGGTGGCGCTGGCAGCACAGACACATTGTCACAAAAGCAACAAATGCGACGCGCATTTTATATAAATTTTAAATACAATTTGCAATTGAGCCTCCCCGCCAAACGACAGCAAAAGACAACAACAGCAACAACAACAACAAGGAACGTGAAAAGCGCCGCGTTATCCTGGAGTTCGAGTTAGGACAGGACGCGCACAACTGTCGAGTAATTGGAAATGTGTATTGTTTTCAGAGATAGCAAATATACATATATATATATTTATATATACATACATATATACATATATATACAACATATCTCCATATAGAAACACATTCGATACACGTACAAGCGAATGCGCACAGAAATGCGGGCTTATAGATAGACATCCAGGGTATGCGACTTTCTATAACAACAAAAAGAAAAGTAAATATTGCAAAGCTATCAAAATTTCGCTTTATAATTTAAAAGATTTTCTACAATACGCACGTGTCTAGGACTAAAGTTCAGAAAAGCCAAACATTTTCGCTTTTGGCACAGACAAAGGTATATCTCAGTATCAAAATGATATATATAGAAAAAGCCAAATCTGCTTGACTTTCAATATTTTCTGAGCAGCGCTAGAAAGCCAAAAGAACTTGTTCACGGCTTGAACAAGCTACCTGTCTACGGTTGAGAGTCGTAAATTTTGTCCTTTTACCTCCCTAAGACCATATAATGAAACCTTGGTTTTTTAAAATACTTTTCCTATTTTCATATAACTTTTCACTTTTTAACTTCTTTGATTATCGAACCGCAAATATTCCATCTACCATTCAATATAAACAAATGCTTTGAGGCAGGGTCTTACTCAAGCGATTTTTTTTAAGTATGGACCAAACTAGGATTGGAAGAGGTTCGATTAATGGGCAACTGAGAGTTCGGCTCATAGTTAATATTAAATTGAAATTCCGCGTTCAGAATGGTTCCCCTTTAAGCCTCACATGGCCAACTAAATGTGTTATTTCTGGTCTTTATTAGGCTTTTATTAAAAAAGCTCTCTTTAATGTGATTTTTCAATTTTTTCGCAAGCACCAAAAAGTATGCAATGGAAATGTGGCTGCAGTTGGACTCCCACCAATATATATATATAGATATGAATCTTCGTAATTTAAGCTGAGCTTCTGCTCTGTTGTCTGCTCGCTGTGCCCCAGTTTCTCATGAGCATCAGTTTAAAGCTTCATCTAGTCCATCATTGGCATGGACATTGCTCGTGTCACCTTTGCGACTGTGCAGCCTGGACGGGGCTTAACAATAACTAGCGTGGTGATTGAAGGGATAGGGGTTCGGAGGGGGCTAAAGCCCAAAAGGAAAAGAGAACGAGCTGCCCAAGGATGCCAGTCGGACAGAGATGCAGCATTATTGTCATCAATATGCAAAGGCCTCCACACGGCGCAGGCAGGACCCAAAAAAACAAAAAATACGGAAAAAAATCAGCAAAAATCGGAATTGTAGCTGCCATTCAATGTGACTGCCGGAGATGCTTCAGCCTTCCCACACACACCCACACACGCGCGCACTCGTACAGATACACGCACCCGCACACACACACACACGCACATGCTGGCAGACAAAGCAACATACTGGATGCTGTCCAATTATGCCCCGCACATGCAAATGCAACGTGGGCTATCCCAACCCCAGCCCCTCCCACCCCCTGGCAAACCACTCAGCGCGCTTGTTGTGCCCGCGAGGCTTGGCCAGCAGCGGCAATGCGACACGACGAGGCCGAGCAATGGCGACGGTCTCGGCCTAGGCCTAGGCCTGGTCAGCTCTCAACTCTGTTTCAATTTGCACCCACACACGCACGCACCCACACAGACACACGCACGCACCCACACACACACACATACATAGGCGCAGCAATCACTCAGCGTGCAACGAGCCACCCTGCCACGCCCCAGCCACTGCACTGCGCCCCACAATTGCTGTCGTTTCCCCCTCCGCATCGCTGGACTTCTTTTTTCGCGTAACAACCATTTTCGGCGAACTGTGCGCCGAACGGACCTAACTGGGCGCACCTACCCCCCCTCACCCTCACCCATCCATGGACTGCCGCGCATTGCCCGGCCAAAAAGCAGCTGGCTCTTTTACTCCACTTGCAGCGTGCGTCTTCCTATTGTGCCCCCCTCCCCGTCACCGCTCTGCTTGTTGGCTTTGGCTGCAACTCTGTCGCCGTGGCTCGTGTTTCTGCTGCCTCTCTCTCGCTCTCTGTCTAACTCTCTCTTACACGCGCTCTCTCGCTCCCACCTTGTGCGTTTGTTGAAACAATCGATTTATTTTCGGTTTCATTTCTGATTGGCAATATTTCATAGCGCTGTGTTTTTTGTGCTCTCCGCTCTCCGCTGAGCTACTCTTTTATTTACTTTTCTTTCTTTTTTTTGGCAATTTTTTTCCCAATTTTAATTTTTTGTGTTTCTTTTTTCTCGTTTTGTTATACGAGCGCTGTGTATCTGATTTTTTGCTGGCCGTTTGTTTGTTTAGTTTGAATGTGTTTTGTTGGTTGTTTGCATTTTTAAATAAAAACAGAGCACGACGAGAAGAAGCAGAGAGAGAGCATCATATTGAACTACTCTCTGGTGTTGGCAAGAAACTCTTCTATTCTTCTATTTTTATTCAAAGCGGTTTTTTGGCTTATATCCTAAGCTGATAAAATGATAATACCTAAGCTGATAAAATACAATATACCTTAGATACAATTTCATTACTTTCATTTTGCTTTAACAATTTATTAAGTTTTTTATGTCTATAATATTTGCATAACTCACATACTTTTATATCTAATAGATGCTGTCTTTATTCTCAGTCCCAACAAACATGCTTTTGACAGAGATATTTGCATCAAGTAGAAACTTTTATGATTAACCAACTTGTAAAATATTGAATTATTTGTTATTTAACCCAAAAACTTTATGATAAATGATAAATTTAGCATTCAACATAAATCAATCAACAAAATTAAGCTTAATGCAATCATAAATGTATGTATGTATATTGTCACCTAGATTATTCAATTTGCTGACGAAATTACTTTCAGGTCCTTTTCTGTTCGTTTTTTATGCTTGCTGTAACTGCTCAAATTCAGTGGGTTATTTTTTTATTTTACGTGTTTTTTTTCTTGTATTCACACGTGCTTAACCCGTTAACGCCCACGGCTCGACCGCGCCCCTTTTGTTAATGGAAATTGCTTTTACAAAAGCGACGCCCGTTGACGCCTACAAAAATGTGCGTTGCTTTGACACTTTGTTGTTGTTTCTGTTGATGTTCAAAGGCAACAAAAAAATTGTTTGCTTCGCTGGCCACACGGCGTATGCGCAACATTGCCTCCAACCCACGATTGCTCAACTGCCGTTGCGAGAAAATAGCTAGATTCAATGTAACAAACAGCTAAATATGCTTGCAGAGCACAAACTGCCCATTTTAGCGGAAAGAAAGCTAAATCCATTAAAAAATATCCCTAGTTGCCGTTTGACGAGCTTCGTAAATAGCTGCGCTTAGCTGGAAACAAGCCAAATAGCCAGCACTGAGCAGCGCACGTATAAGGAATAACGGAATATCACAATGTCTCTGTATGCGTGCGTGTGCGTGTGTGTCAGTCTGTGTAACGCTGAGCACTTGTCTGTCGCTCTGCCGGCAGTCGGCGACGAATTTGTCTTGTCATTTCATTTTTTCCACACATCTTTCTACTCCTCCCTTCCCGCTGTGTCTTGCATCTCTGTCTTCCATAACTCCGTTCTTTTACGAGTATTTTTTTTCTGCGAGTGTTTTCTTTGTGCGTGTTTCTTGTCTGTTTTGTGTTTGTTGCTTGTTTCATTTGTTTGCCAAACTTTGTGTTTGTCAACATCAGCAAGTGTCAGATGACAAACAAAAAATGACAATAAGGTTTTTTTTGCAATACAATTATTGCTGTACTTTAAGTCAGGGCTGCAAAAAAAGTGCTGCAACTGCCTGCCTTTGTATTTCAGTTTATGAACCTGGCAAAACGAGAAATCCGCGGCTCATTTCAATGATAATGCGAACCGGTTCGGAGGCTTTTGGGGTTTTTAAGCCTTGCTTTAAGCTGACTTTTACAACTTATAACATATGTATATAGTGGGAAGTTAAGGTAAGTTCTAGCGAAGAGCTGCAGTAAATAACAACAATTATTTTAGAAGAACATATAACTATTACTATCAAATAAGCTTTATTCCTATTCTGATCAATAATCAAATGGTATTAGAACATTCTATTCGCCAGACATCCTTTGTAGCTTCCATTTGAACTGGAATGTGGTTCTAATCTCTCGATACGCTCCGCATTCGTTCATTCATTTATTTATTCAGACCCCTTTCAGGCCCTTTTTTGCCAGCTGCTTTGTCTGCGCGAAACATTTTTGGTATTTTATAATGATTTTTCTTTTTTTTTTTATGGTTAGCCAATTATTTAAATAAATAATGGCTGGCGAAATATGTTGGGGCTGAGTGGAAAAACCGAATTGAAAATTGCCAAATGCCAATTGAGGCGGCGAAGTGCGATGTTTGTTTTGTGCAACGCGGCATGAAATATGCAATTATATGCGCAGCATCTATATAAGCCATTATGTACATGCATTCCATGTGCTTATGTACATATATATATATAGCTATGTACATATATATGTTTGTGTTATTCCGTGTATTCCGCGACCGCAAAAGTTTCATTTACGTTCAGCGTGCAACACCTAAAACCACCAACAAAAACCCGCTTCTCTCTCCCCATCTCCAAATACAACAAATGCAACAAATAATATGACATAAACAGCGCCAAATGTCAACAATTTCTGTCAGCTCCTCCTCCTCCCCCCGCGACGCGACAAGGATTTATAATTATGGCCGCGGTGTCTGTTCGTCCTGCGCTCTGTGTTCCCAAAATCTAAATCGCCTTTATTTCAACGTGCAAGCTTGATTCCTTATGTATTAAAGATAAATGCAAACAATGATAAAATACATATTTAAAAAATTATTGATAATTGATTATGTTATTCATTAGTTACAATAAAAACTTCTTTCTCAAGCAAAGGTTAAATGTTAAATGAGCAGCATATTAACATATTTCATATCATATTCATAACATATCTTAGCGAAATTGAGACGAAATCGATTTAGGGTAAAACACTTGTCGCGTTGTATTTTGCTGTGGTTGCGTTTTATTGGTGTCCACGTTGTGGACTTTGGGTTTCTCTGCCTATAAACACTAATCAATATTTCGGTTATTGGCAAATGCAACTACAACGACACGTTGCACGAAGTGCTGCATAAATATCGGCTCCACTTTCAACTCGTTGTGGGTGGCGTGTGTTGGGGCAGGGGGTTACCCCCCTCACAGGCAGGGTTTCAGTTGGTCTGACTGCGGTTTGCAACAGTCGCGCGTATTTCTTCATCAGGCGCTCAACGGACGCGCCCGCCATGCATTGTCTCGCTTGTTGTTGGCCTCCCCCACACACTCACACATACACACACCCACACACACGCACACACACTCGCGCGTTAGCCGCACGTTATGTCGTAACCTAAGGCCAGGCCATATTTTTGACTCTGCTGGAACGTTGCCCCGTTATTTACAGGCTGTCGGCTGCCAACCACCCGCCCTTCCGCTGTCCCACTTCAACCCGACACCGATCCCCCCCCTCCCCCTTCACCGCGTCGGCAATTGCCCCGCCCATATTGTCGTTGGTACTCGCTGGTTTTACGTTAATTTGCACAATTTTTGAGTTATGTCAATCGATTTCTAATGGCCGCCGCGTAGATGTGCGCTTCAGCTCAACTTTACCCCCCCCCCCCTCAATTAACGAAACCCCCGACCCCTTCGCTGTGGTTTCGAGTGGGCGTGGATCAGGGGGGGGGGGGGCTGTTGGAGCCCTCTCAAATGGCGCACAATTTGTAGTTTTATAATTGAAACAAGTGCTCCCTTTGAGTTGCGCCTTTGCCAGCTGGACACACGGCGCAGGCCAAAAGGTAAAATGTTTTCAAAAGGGACAGGAATCAGGGATTGAGTGCGTCGAGGAACACCCCTTTTATCTGTTTGTCCGTCAAATCAGAGTAACCTGTGCCTAGTAATTGTTTATACATATATGTATATGCGGGCGATAGAGAGGGAAACCAATTTCTGTAATACACAAGTCTAATATTTTATAATATTCCAGCTCAAATAGCTGCTTAAAGTTCACATTCTCTTATTTTTAAAACTTCACTCTTAAATATCTCTTAACTTAGAATATAAACAAAAGAAAAGCCTCTTCCTGTAAGTATTTAAAACATAAAAATATGTTTAACACAAAAGAATAGATCTTCATAAAAATTTTGGAACTGTTTTAACAGAAAAAGCCTTAATCATGAATATTATGTATCCAACTCTTGTAATTTTAAAGAACTCGAGGAATTTCTCGATAACTTTAACTCAACGTAAGTTATGCTTCCATCTATAAGTATATTTACCCTTATATACTTTAATGTAGTTCCCCAGATCAATGCATTCGTTCGTATAGCTGGACACTCGCATTCAACTCTTCTAGGCCTCTCAGGATTACGTATATTATATGACATCCAAAATTTCGTTCTCTGCTTCTTTCAATCATTTACCAAATTTTATAATACGTAAACTTTGAACAAAGATATCTACTTAAGATTAGTAACAAGTCATATATAGATAAGAGTTTAAATAAATGGATATGACAAAAATATACTGGAAAACTTAAGTCAACAAATCTTACCCGAAACATTATAGGCTTTAGAAATTCTTAGAAAACCGACATTTTGTATGTAATGGTATTTAAACATTTGATAGATGTTATAAAAAAGTAACCTCTCCCCTCACCGTCTCTCTCTTTATCTCCCTCTCGCTCTCCTCTGTTGCCTGTTACACAAACTCATTGACAACCTCTTAACCCACAGCGTTTATTATATAACTGTACTTATTTCATTTAAATAAATGCCCAAAAAAAAGGGAATTTATTTAACCAGCTGCTGATTGCCTGCTCAAAAGAGCTCATTGGCCAATAACGCGGCAACAAACCAATTCCCCCTCTCAATCCCAGCCACATGTTACGGTTATATACATATACATATGTATATATACAGATATTTACACATACATTGCTCTGCATATGTATGCGTACACATGAAAAGCAATTTAAAGCGCCTATAAATATGCAATGCATTTGTGCAATTATCGCAGACAAGCACGCATTTATTTATGATGTTAATGCCAAATAACAACCAAAATTCGAAATAAAAAATGCAGCAAAATTTCGCCTGATGATAATTGCACACATTTTGCGCAAATCCACGAAACCACAGCAGACGCGGCTGGTCAAGAGCTCACGGGGGTGAGGGCAAAGGGTCCAAATGTTCTCATTTAAATTAGTCGAACGGCGGTGCAAAGGGCGCGACCTGCGCGACAGAAATTGTAACTCATATTTTATTCCAATGAGAAAAACAACAAACAAATCCATTTACAGCCTGCGCGTGCAACAGAGACAGCAATAGCAGGCGAAAAAAAAAATAGCTGTCAAACTTCGCTGCAATTGAATTCGCTCAATTCGCTGTTCACTTACAGGCAAAAGCCTGTGCATAAACCGCATTGCCAAATAACAGTTAATGCAAATGCGACGACATCAACAACAACAACAATAGAAGCAGGGAAAAAGAAACGGGTTAAACGTCGAAGATGAAATACCCTAGCAGACATGTGACTTGACAGTGCTTTTCAGCTAATGTTTGACCGCCTGTTCCCTTCCAATTATGTAATAGGCGAATAGTAAAGTTCATAAAAGCAAAGAATCGTTTGGCATACACGAAGTTGATTTATCCATACACATATACCTTATGGGCCGAAGAAGGTTGAGTCTTTCAATGCAGCTGGTATAGTATTCCAATATAAATAAGATTTGGCTAAAGCAACTCAGCAGCTGATACTGATCAGGAAGAGAGACGTCTTCTTCTATGCGCTGGACATGCCGCGGCAGCTTTATATTGCCCGCTACAAGGGTATAACAAAAACAACAACAACAACTTCCACATTTCTGTTCACATTTCCGTTATTCGTGTTGTTGTTATTGCTGCAGTCGTTGCATTTGAATATGTAATAAAAAAAACATTTGGTACATGGGCTGAGTATTGGCTGCGGGTGGTTGTGCCTGTGAGTGTGTGTGTGTGAGTGCGCGTACTTATGTATGCTTGCCTGCGTGTGTATGTGTGTGTGCGGCTTAGTTTGGCATTTTGTTGTAAATTGCCTTTGGCAGACCTATGTGCAAATAATGTAGCGCGTTGTTGTTGTAATTTATGTTGTTGTTGTTGTTATTGTTGTTGTTGTTGTTGCAACGTATTATAATCGGGCCTCGTAACACGCTTGCAGGCGACTTTTGCGGTTTGTTCGGGGCAGTTGCAAAGCTCTGCCATCAAATGCTCTATGCGTATTGTTGTTGTTGTTGCCGTTTATTTGGCGTTGCCAGGCTGTCAGTTTTTGCATTGGCTGTCGCCTAAAATATGCGCGCATTTTATTTAACGCCTTTTTTGGTGCAGCACTTCCCCGCCCCTCTCCCCCCGCCCACTTACACATAATGGTTGGCTGGTCAAGTCCGTGTCAGCGACTTAATTGCAAACTCATATTGGCCGGCTTATAACGCGTCAATAACACATTTGCGCCCCGACCCTAGCGTAAAATAGAATTTTCACATCTGCCAGAGTAGAATATAATAGCATTACGATCGATTTTTAAATAAGCAAACATTTCACATTAACTGGCAAATCTCTTTCTCTCTCTGGGGAGAGGCAACTCTAAAGTAATTAGCTGTTGCTGACAGTGCTGCAAAGCAGAAAAAGAAATGTTGTTGGTTCAAATCAACACGCGAACTAACTTCCTGCTTTAAATTTTATATCGTGTTGCCAGTTTTTCAACATACTTCAACGCAGTTTCTTGGACAACTATATTTAAGCGGTACTTGGCTTACTGTTCGGGTGTTTTTATACCCTGAACCCATTGAAAATGAGTGAAAAGGGTATAATATATTTGTGCAAATGTATGTAACAGGCAGAAGGAAGCATCTTCGACCCCATAAAGTATATATATTCTTGATCAGCATTAATAGCCGAGTCGATCTAGCCGTGTCCGTCTGTCTGTCCGTATGAATGAACGCATGGATCTCAGAACCAATAAGAGCTAGAGACTTGCTAGAGACTTTAGCTGTAAGTCCTCATATTGCCTGGGCAGCTCGAGAACATTCGATAACTTGCCCCGTTTCCAAGTAATCGATAAAGATCGATATAAAAATCCTGTTTTTTGTGCAATTTTGGTAAATAATAAGAGCTAGAGACAGAAAACTTGACATTTATCTTCTAGAATAGTAGAATAGAAGAAGACGGTTCAGGGTAACCCCTAGTCGGGAGCTCCCGACTAGAACTTCTTATTAATACATCGATGTATTTTAATTACATCGCTTTTTCCATTTTGGCCACAATTTCTGAGCACTTTGTTATTAAATGTCTGAATGCAAATCCAATTAAAATAATTTGCCAATAATAATATGCAAATTTGGCTAAAACCAAAGCAAAAGCACTCGAAAAAATTTGTTATCAAAATAATTGTTTTGGCAAATTGCAAAATTTTGCGGCCGCAAATGTCAAAAACTAAAAAAAAATAATACATTTTACAATTTGCAATTAATCTCTAAAAATATTTGTAAGCCGCGAAGAGATCGCATGTTGTTACCTGAGCTACTCCCCCTACCCCTCCCGCCTACGTGGGCTACGTGGCTTTATTAATATTAATTTAAAATAAATGCAGCATAAGCTGCAGCGGTCAAAGGGCGGGGCTGTTGGTCGGTAAGGGGGTGGCGGGGCACAGCTGGCGGCGGCGGCGGCCGAAAATTCAGTAAAATGCAAATAATTAAATGGCAACCAATAAAATATGCAAATGAGTTGCGCGGTGTCGCGCACAGGACACGGAACACACACACACACACACACACACACATGCAGAGAGAGGCGCATGCACAACAAATGCAGCATGGAGGACATCGAGGCTTTGGCACATAGAACTGCGGTTCGCGCCTGGCCATGCGCGGGGTTGGGTTACCATAATAGTGGGTAGGAGAAGGGGGATTGGGGGAAGGTGGGAGGGGGGAGGGTGTCGCTGCCTCACTTTATGGCATATACACATACTAAACAATTTATACGTGTATCTGCCAAGCCGATTTAATTTCCTGTGCACAAAATTTTGTTAAATATGCTGTTGGCCAATACAATAACAACTCAAGTGCGAGCGAGACGGCATGCATAAATTGCTGTTGCCGATTGGCTAACGGCATATTTTTGGTTGCCTTTCATAATTAGTTGATATATTTATATAAAGGTACATATGCACACACATTAACTATATGTATATATGTATATCTGAGCGATTCAGCCAATAAATGTACGTGCATTTAGCCTTGGATTAGGCCCAACTGCATTTGTTGTTGGCCAAAAGTTGCTTTTTGATGGTCCATTTGATCTGTTTGTTGGAAAATTCTACTCTGCGCCCTACAATGGATCAGGTAAGCCTGAGAATAGTCGAAAATTATGATATTACGAAAAGTTAGACACTTTTGACTGGAACTTCTCACATCTCGAAGTGCACAGATCTTAAAAGTAAGCACAGAGTGAGTTAAGCTGGGCTTAACATTTACTTATGAGAACTTCAATTAATATTGATATCTAATTTAATATTCATTTGGTTAGTTACAAACACATATACTTCTATATAGTCTCCCACAACATTCCTTTATCTTATATCTTCCTTTATCTTTATAAACTTTATACATTCTTTATAATAATAAGCTAAGCTAAACTAAGTAAGTTTGTAATTAAAGAACATTTAATTTGTTCTACTTATGTGTGGTAAGTTAAGGTTCGATCGAACCTTAACCCGAATTGAATCCTCTTTAACTTCTTTGAGACGCGTTAGAAGAGTGCGGATCAAAGGTTGCACTAGCAGAAGTTAAGATTTGCTTCGATTAACTAAAAAAACATAATTCTATGTTACGTTTTTAGCATTCCACTAACAGGAAACTTCCGAAACATTGAATAAAATAAGTATAGTTTAGTTAGTTAATCATCTATCTCATTAGTTAATCCCATCTTTCAATCTCTACCCGACTGCTTATTGTATACAACTTTATAATTCTTTTTAAATTATAAAATGAAGATTAATTTTTGAAATCCCTCTCCCGACAGGCTTTGGATTACGACTGTGAGATGCAGGGTCAGCAGGACATACCGCAGGCAATCCAGCTGCTGGGCGAGATGAACAGCAATGTGAAGCAGGTGACGGATCTGGTCGAGGGAATGCTGCAGCGCGTCAAGCGCGGCGAGCTGAGCACAGAGTACGGCCTGAGCTTCCTGGAGGTCAAGTACCATATGCTGCTCGACTATTTGATCAATCTGACATATGTGGTATTGCGCAAATGCTCCGGCGAGACCATCGAGGGTGATCCCTCGATTGAGCGCCTGATCGAGATACGCACCGTGCTGGAGAAGATACGGCCCATAGATCACAAGCTGCGCTATCAGATTGACAAGCTGGTCAAGACGGCGACAACTGGAGTTTCGAGCAGCACAGATCCCATACTCTACAAGCCGAATCCCGAGGAGATGCTCAGCGCTGCCGGTGCCGAGGCTGAGGAGGAGGCCGATGCGGCAGCCAGCGACAGCGATGAGGATGACGATGAGGAGGGCGACGAGGCTGACGGGGCAGGCGCTGCGAAAAAGCCGCGCAAGGCGGCCACAGCTGGCAAATCGGGCGTCTATGTGCCGCCGCGCATTAAGCCCGTCTACTACGACGGGGATGAGCGGGAGGCGGACAAGGAGCAGAAGGCTCTGGAACGTGCCAAAAAGCGCGCCATCACGTAAGACCATCTCTATCCAATGCAATTCATAAAGTCTCTATAAAATGAATGTTTCCCTGTAGCTCGTCGATGCTGCAGGATCTGAAGGAGGAGTATTTGGATGCGCCCACTGAGCTCTCCTCTGGCTCGCGCGCCCAGCAGCTGCTCTCGCAGGCGCAGAAGGAGAAGCAGGAGTACGAGGAGACCTACCTGGTGCGTCTGCCGGTCACCAAGGCGGAGAAGCATCGTCAGCGCAAGCTCACCACATTGGGTTAGTCCATCCATTTGGTCATATTCAACATTTACTTATGCATATTATATGCTTAACAGGCACTCTGGGCGATGAAATTCTGGGCGAGATCAATCGGGAGTCGGCGCTGCGTGGCGATGGTCTAAGCAAAAAACGCAAATTGGCCAAAAGCCGCGGCAAGGGCAAGAAACGCGTTGGCAAAAAGCGCAAGTTCCATTAATACGCCGAGGCCGCAGCTTCGCAAGACTTTTCCAAACGATTCAAATTATTTGAGTTTTCCATTCAACAGAATTCAATTTAAAGCTTAGTTTACAATAATTTATGAACCTTGCGATTGTTTCTTCAATTATTATAATATTTTGTTGCATTTGCATTGTTTTAACCAAATTCTGTTTACATTTTTGCTCAACGTTAAGTTTTTGACTATTCGAAACTTTTGTTTTTTGCCTAATTATAATTTCCCTTTAAAGCAAATTCATTGTTAAAAGTTTTTACTTCACAAATTATAAACAATTAAGCTGGCAACAACAACAACAACAAAATGCCACAAAAATGCGATAAAAAAAAAAACAAAAAAAAAAAAGAAATGAAAGAAAATCATGTATATGCGCATTGTAAACTGCATTAAATTTAGGCCACAAAATTAAGTACATAATATTTTCTTTCGACTTACGCTAAAAATGTATTTTACACTAAATTAAGCAAATACAAAATTTAATGGCGATTTTTGAAAGCAAAATTCAAAATTAGCATGAAAAACAAGAAAAAAAACTCTTCTAGTATATTTATAAATGAAATTTCCACTTAAAACTAAACTTTAAGGCACAGCAAAAAGCAAAAACAAAACTCAAAACGTTTCGTTGTTTTTAGGAGTCCAACTAAACTAAACTAAAATGAAAAAAACACATTTTGGCTGCTTTGATAAAATACTTGCAAAGTTTGTAATATTATTTTCCATTAAAGTTGAGCAACAAAATTCAAATTCAAAAATGCAGTTCCCAGTCACATGTAAAAATTCAAAATGAAATACCTAAAAGATATACAAAAACCAAATACAAAAAGATACAAAAAGCTACAAAAAGATACAAAACTGAACGAACACAACAAATTACAAATTCTGTAACAAAAAGCAGTTGCCTTAACAAAAAATACAAGAGACCGGTTATACTTACAGTAAGAAAGCTTAAGAGGAGAACAACAAAAACGTTGAAGAAACTATTTGACAACAACTTTTCTGTTGCGACACATAGAAAATCGAGGAAATCGAGAAAATCAAGCAAATATACCTTTATAGCATATGATAAACGTAAGCCCCACCCAAAAGTACATTATACAGAAAATGAAACCCAAAAGCAAGTTCCACAAATTTTTATGGTACGTTCCATTCTCCTGGGTAAGGCTCTGGATATTTTATAGTTTCCGGCCGTTTCTTGTTTTACTCAATCGAAAAAAATACCAAAAAAAAAAAGAAAAACAAAAAAAAGTCAACTGAAAAAAGAAAACTCCTAAAAACAACTGAATTTGGACACAAAATTTTATATATTTACTATACGAATATTTAATGTTTAACTAAATTTAAGCAAACATTTTTGAATAACCCAAAAACTTAAAGAAAATGAAAATGAAGCCAGCGTACGTCCAGTTGAAAAGTTGAAAAGTTTCTCAAATTTAGCCAAGCAGTTTATGAGACGAAGCGCATATAAGATAAAGAAAGATTGAACCAGCAGCAAATGGAGTCATATGAATGATATATATTACAAGCATACAAGCATATATAATTATTACGATATGTATGTAAATGATAAATGATAAATGATAAAAGATGGAGAGACGAGAGAAAACGAAACCCTAGCAACTAGAATTAAGTTAAAGTACATTTAATGAAAGCAAAGCAAACTTTTGGCTTTTACAACAAACTTCGACTAAGGATGAAAAATTGCTTTTTCCAAATTTCCATCGAACGCGATCGACGCATCGCCGTTTGAGTTATAAACTAAATAACTTTTTGGCTATAAACTTTAATGAGCGCAACATAAGGCAGACATCGGAAATTACCACATAAATGCAATAGAACACGAAATTATTTACAGGCAGCACTTGAACATTTTGTAATGCGATTAAATAAATTAATTTAATTAATTTATTTATGTTGAAAGCTGAAAGACTGAATATGTTAAATGAAACACGATACGTAAACGAAACGAAACGAAAACGAAACGAAACGAAATCGAAACAAAAAACTTTTCTCAAGCAAAAACAAAAAAGTAAGGTTAAAGTGAGACGAAACGATGTATGGAACTTAAATAATTTTAATAGCCGAATTTCTAGCACAAATTATTAAGACTAAAAGATATTACTTTTTTTTTTAAATTTTTTCATATATTTTTTAACATTTTCTGTTCACAATTTTTCGGTTCTACTTCCATTCAAATGCAATTATTCATTTTTGTATTTTTGTGTAAAATGAGAATAAAGTAAAAAATAAAAAAGCCGCAACAAGAGACAAAACAGACAAAGAGACAACGGACAACAAGACAAAACAGACAACAGAGAAAGCAACTACAATTGTTGAATATATTGCAAAATGTAAAACACAAAACGATAAACAAAACAAAGTGAAAACAACCAAACAAAAGTCGCCTTAGCCTAGCACCAAACACAAACAAAACAAAACGAAACGAAACGAAGTGAAATGAAACGAAACAAAACTAAATGAAAAAGAGAAACAAAATGGAAACGGTATGAAACATTTGTGAAACATTCAAAAACATTCACACTCTAAAGCAAATACTTAAACTTAAATATCAATTATTTGTTGTAATTTAAACACACACTCACACACACACACTCATGCACACAACTTGTGCAGAAAGTTCAAAAGGAAACCTAAAAAATGTAACTTAATTTTTATAGCCAAAAAAGAAGAAGAAGAAGAAGAAGGTAATAGGAGAGCAGGTGGAATAGCGGGATCTAAGGATCTTAGATTTAGTTTAAGCAACTCCAATTAATTTTACAAAAATCAATTGGTTTATTAGTGATAGCTGAGACATGTTTTTAACAACAAATTCGAGCTTACATTTATTTCAAAAAAAAAACTACACACACACACACACACACACACACACAGCGAAAGAAAAGCCCTTCTACATTAGTTCTCTTCAAAGTGGAATTGTTTAAAGCAAAAGCAAAAAGTACTAATATGATGTTGTATAGCAGCAGCAGGTGAGTCAAGTTTAAAAGTAGTGTTTAATGTGCACATTGCAATTGTGTGTGTAAATGGTTGGCAGTCGAAACAATGTAAAATTGATATAATTCGAATTAATCTACCATTTAATAATAATTATAATAATAATAATAATAATACTAGTAAGCAACAAGTAAAAACTAACTAATAAACCAAAACCACAAACAATGATAAAAATAAAATTTAAATCTTACAAACCTAAAACTAACAACTGCTAATTTACTGTTTATTTCCTGGTGTATTGGGTTCAGTCTTATAGCTATTACACCTACAATGTTTATATATTCTCCCAACTTATATGAATTATTTCTGATTTTAGGGCAATTAAATACGAATCATATTGCTGGGAGATCAGAAAGGTATGTCCCTTAAAAGAATACGACCAAATTACTACTACTTTTCGAGTAAGTCGGTTAAGATATCAGAAAGTTTTTCATATAATATACTCTGATTTATGATTCCAATAAGGCATATCTTTCAAAGATTGGACCTTATTTACCCCATTAAAATCCATTGAAGATTCCGAGCATAGTAGTTCCAACTTTCAGATCCCAATTCTACAAATTCAGCATGTCTCATAATCTCTGCCTATAATTGTAAGTCATATTTTCTAGTGGGGTCGCAGAATTAAACTGAGAGAACGCAAAACAGACAAAGAAAACTGTGCTCAAATAATCGAGCAGCTCGTTTGAGCGCTGCGCTTCAATAGATAACTCACTTATTTGGTGATCCGTCTGCATACATTTGTTTGTGTGCGTGTATGCTTGGGATTTATCTATTCGCTCCCACGAATACACTGTGCTCTCCGCAACAAAGTTCTGCTAGTGTGACCCCAGTAGTAAATATGAATTTGCTGTTGTAATGTGCATTATTGGATGTCTGTCTTGTCATCTCGTTCACAGCATAATTACCCGAAGTACGATCATTTGTAGTTTTTGCATAATATAACCCAATATAATTACCATGTCTGATAATCCCAGTCAACCGACAATGGAAGTTCTTAAACCTGCCTGAATGTGCATGTAAGTCAAGTTGTCTAGTGGGCCTCAAGAAACACAGAATTACCGCAAAGCGGAGAAAAAAAACTACGCACAAGAAAAAAATAAGTCATGCGAGAGTTTTGCATGAATAGATAACTTACATATGTCGTGGCGTTTAATTCTAAGAAACACGAATGAAGATGTAAAAGCATAAACAAATGTAACTGTTTGAATTTCTCAAGAATGTGTCGCTCGCCTATTTTTATTTCTTCCATTCCATACTGATCCTTTCTGCATTGCTTTGTGCTTTCCACTATTGTGTGCCTGGCAGAGTTCTCTGTCCAGCGCAGCCTAGGCGTGACAATGAGTTAGAGAGAGAGAAATATAGTGCCTACGCCTGGAAGGCGCGTGTCACTGTATGTGTGTGGTATACACGCGAAGTGGAGTGTTGGCATTGTGAAATTAGTCTGAGAACAGATCTCGTTCATGTGACACGATGTCACGCCAAAGGAAGTGCTTGGCTCACAATGAAGTCTCTGTGGATATAGAAAATGAAAACCATTCTCCGACATCAGAAGTGGGATCGCCTCCACACCAAGTTAACCAAGAGGATCGCTTATGCTTTATTCTGGAATCACAACACCGCAATTTAATTGAAGTGATAAAGGCAGTAAGAAACGGACATCTGTCGCAAGGTGCTTTCAAGACAGTTTTTCCAAAATTCAACCCCGACAATTCGGGCTCCAGTGCTGCCGCATGGTGTTGTACAGTTGATCTAATCCTAGCAGAAAACTCTTTGGAGGGCAGTGCTCTTCTAGTGGCACTAAGCAAATCGTTAGAGGGCAGTGCATCTAATTGGTTGTCCCAAATATCTTTTGCCGGTATGACATGGAGTCAGTTTAAAGAATTGTTTCTACAGCAGTTTGAGGGCAACGAAACTCCAGCCACCACAGTTTTCAACGTTCTTATTGGTCGTCCAAAGGATGGAGAGTGTCTATCACTATATGGAAGCCGACTAGTTACATCGCTGGTGTCTAAATGGAAGGAAATGAGTATCGAGCAAGTCGCTGTAAACGTTGTGTTGGCGCACGCGGCTCAGATTGAACCCAAGCTGCAGCGGACAATATTTACAACCGACATCAAGACGCGCAACGAGATGCAAAAAGAATTAAAGGCATTTGCTTTTGGCAAGAAGAAGGACCATTCTGTTCAGGACAATTCTGCGAGCAAGAAAGCGCGATTACAACCCATTGTAAAATGTCACTTTTGCGGAAAACAGGGACACAAAGTTGCTGACTGCCGTGCGAGAGGTAAAACACAACAAGAATCTAAACAGCATGCTGCCCGTTCGTCCGAAGTGAAGAATGGCACAATCATTTGCTTCAAATGTGGAAAAGCTGGACATATTAAGTCTGCTTGCCCTGGAGGATCATCATCATCGTTTCAAAATAAAGTGGATGAAAAGCGAGTGAACCTGTGCCACATAAAAGAGCCAATTGGTACCTTGATTCAATCTGGTGAGTCGTATCCATTTTACTTCGATTCTGGAGCAGAGTGTTCGCTTGTTAAAGAAGCTGTGTCACACAAATTTCCAGGCAAACGAATCAACAACGTAGTAATTCTTAAGGGTATAGGAAATAATACTGTAACCAGCACGTTGCAAATTCTATCAAATGTTAAAATAAGCGAATACTCCCTTGAAGTTCTATTTCATGTTGTTTTAAATGATTGCTTAAATTATGATATTATAATCGGCCGTGAAATTCTGTATCACGACTTTAGTGTCACTATATCAATCGATAAGGTCACGTTGTTTAAAACAAAATCTGTATGTGCTGATAACTGTTTTAAGCTAGAGAATATCGATACTGAGTTGTGCGATGTAGATAAAGCTCTTTTATATGATATTTTAAACGAATATTCTAGCTCTTTTATCGACGAAATTCCAAAAAGTAGAGTTACAACGGGTCAATTAGAAATACGTTTAGTGGATTCAAACAAAACCGTTCAAAGACGACCATACCGACTCAGTTCAGACGAAAAGGAAATAGTAAGAAATATGATCAAAGAACTATTAGAATCAAACATTATTCGCCCTAGCTGTTCCCCGTTTGCCAGTCCCATACTCCTTGTTAAAAAGAAAAATGGTACTGACCGACTATGTGTTGACTATCGCGAATTAAATTCAAATACTGTTGCTGACAAATATCCGCTCCCACTTATAAGCGATCAAATTTCTAGGTTGCGCGGAGCAAGGTATTTTTCATGTCTGGTAATGGCAAGTGGGTTTCACCAGATCCCTATTCATCCAGACTCGATTGAGCGCACAGCCTTTGTTACACCAGAAGGTCAATACGAGTTTCTGACGATGCCTTTCGGACTTAAGAATGCACCATCTGTGTTTCAACGTGCCGTGATGAAAGCATTAGGTGAGCTCGCTTACTCTTTTGTCGTTGTCTACATGGATGACATCATGATCATTTCCCAAACAAAAGAAGAAGCGTTTGAAAGATTAAAGGCAGTTTTGAAAATTCTATCCCAGGCCGGATTCTCCTTTAACGTCGCCAAATGCTCTTTCCTAAGATCTAGTGTCGAATACCTGGGTTTTGAAATTGGAGACGGGGAAATTCGTCCCAACCCACGTAAGAAACAAGCATTGATTGACTTGCCGCCCCCACAGTCCGTTACCCAAGTGCGGCAATTTATTGGCTTGGCGTCGTACTTTCGACAATTCATGCCAAAGTTTTCACAAATAATGAAACCATTGTATAGCCTTACATGTAAAAATAAAGTATTCGAGTGGAAATTAGAGCATGAGGAAGTTCGCCAAAGGGTCATCAAAACATTGACAAACGAGCCTGTGCTTACCATATTCGATCCTCAGCATCCAATAGAACTGCATACAGATGCCAGTATGGACGGTTACGGTGCGATTTTATTGCATAAAATCGATAATAAACCCCACGTCGTTGAATATTACAGTAAACGAACTTCGCCTCCAGAATCCCGATACCATTCGTACGAATTGGAAACGCTAGCTGTATTTAATTCAATAAAGCATTTTCGTCATTACTTACAAGGCCGACATTTTCTCGTTTACACCGATTGTAATTCATTAAAAGCTTCACGCAATAAAATTGATCTTACGCCTAGAGTCCATAGATGGTGGGCGTATATGCAATCCTTTAACTTTGACATACAATATAGACCAGGTAGTAAAATGTCACATGTAGATTTCTTCTCACGTAATCCATTACCTTTAAAAATGTCTTCCCAAGTTCCCATCAAGCGTGTACAATTAGCTCAGATAACGGAAAATTGGCTTCTTGCCGAACAACAACGAGATCCTGAGACTTCTTCGATAATTTCGAAAATTCAAAACGATAAAATAGAGGAAAGTATAGCAAAGTCTTATGAGCTTAGATCAAAAATGCTGTTTCGGAAAATTCAAAGAAGCGGTAAAACTCGCTGTCTTCCAGTTATCCCCCGAGCTTTTAGATGGTCTGTAGTAAACCATGTCCATGAAGCAATTGTACACCTTGGTTGGGAAAAGACCCTAGACAAAATGTATGAGTTTTACTGGTTCGAAAATATGTCTAAATACGTGCGTAAATTTGTTGACAACTGTATTACCTGCAAATTGACTAAGCCACCATCAGGCAAGATACTAGCAGAACTTCACCCAATACCGAAAGTAGACATTCCGTGGCATACGGTACATATTGATATCACTGGCAAGCTGAGTGGCAAAAGCGATCAAAAGGAATATGTTATTGTCCAAATCGATGCATTTACAAAATTCGTCTTTTTATACCACACTGTAAATATTAATTCCGAAAGCTGCATTAATGCCGTAAAGTCATCAACATCCTTGTTCGGCGTACCAACAAGAATCATTGCCGATCAAGGCAGGTGTTTTACGGGGTCAGATTTTAGTAAATTTTGCTCTATGCAAAAAATAGATCTACATTTGATTGCAACAGGCGCTAGTCGCGCAAATGGTCAGGTGGAGCGCGTTATGAGTGTGTTGAAACGTATGTTAACTGCTATAGAGAGTAGCGAGCGTTCCTGGCAAGACGCTCTAGGTGAAATACAATTAGCCATAAATTGCACAACAAATCGAACTACGAAATCTAGTCCTTTAGAATTATTAATTGGAAAAGAAGCTAGACCCTTCAGCATGCTACATGTCTGTGAGGATGATAGTAAAGTAGATGTAAGCTTTGTGAGAAAAATGGCTAAAGACAATATAGAAAAGAACGCCGCATATGATAAAATCAGATTCGATAAAAACAAATCAAAATTTGTAAGGTTTAAGATAGGCGATTATGTATTGCTCAAGAACGAAGAAAGACACCAGACAAAATTAGATCCCAAATTCAAGGGCCCATTCCTAGTGGCAGAAGTGCTCGATGGAGATCGATACGTTTTAAAATCATTGACTAATAAGCGAACTTATAAGTATTCGCACGAGTCGTTGAGATGCATGCCGGCAGAGGGGATTCCCATTGAGTTGGACACATGTGATGACAGTAACGGCGTTGAAAGAGACGTCAATGATACGTTAGTGGGTTCTAACGAAAAGGAGGCATTGGTACATCCAATGTAGTGAAGGCATTGATGGAATTCAATGTGAGATATAGGGCTCTATACCTGAGGGTCACGCTGTTATGCTATATTACGGGTGCTGTTAGGTGCACGAGTTAATGTGATTCCTTATCTAGTACCTAGTGAGTAGCTTGACGGTAGGAGCCTGAATTGGAGAGTGTCCCGATTATCTAGTAACCCCACAAGAGTGTTGTTAACTAATGGGAGATCACTTATGTCCGGATATACTGAGAAGTTAGCATAATACCCTGTACTTCTGTCACTGAGTTGGCCCTTTGAACAATATTTTTCAGTTTGTTTTTTTTATTTCAATTTTAAATAACTCTGTTTTAATAAGTTTGGATCAAATTGTCTTTTCAGACTAAGTGAAGCATATTGTTACTTTCCTTTTTGTAACACACGAGGACGTGTGATAGTCAGGAGGGCCGTGTCGTGGCGTTTAATTCTAAGAAACACGAATGAAGATGTAAAAGCATAAACAAATGTAACTGTTTGAATTTCTCAAGAATGTGTCGCTCGCCTATTTTTATTTCTTCCATTCCATACTGATCCTTTCTGCATTGCTTTGTGCTTTCCACTATTGTGTGCCTGGCAGAGTTCTCTGTCCAGCGCAGCCTAGGCGTGACAATGAGTTAGAGAGAGAGAAATATAGTGCCTACGCCTGGAAGGCGCGTGTCACTGTATGTGTGTGGTATACACGCGAAGTGGAGTGTTGGCATTGTGAAATTAGTCTGAGAACAGATCTCGTTCATGTGACACGATGTCACGCCAAAGGAAGTGCTTGGCTCACAATGAAGTCTCTGTGGATATAGAAAATGAAAACCATTCTCCGACACATACATATTCACACATGCATAAGTTTATCTTTGGCAGATCTTCTGCATACACCTAATTGTGTGTGTGTGTGCTTGTTAGTTATCTACTTATGCATCGCGTTACAACTTATTTTTTTGTTGCTTATCGCTCTCAATAAAATGTACTTGTATTGGGTATTCATCTTATGATCTTTATTGTTTGTTAGTCTTACGCCAGCAGTCAACACGACCTGCCGGTAAGCTGCGCGTTAAAGTCGATTAAAGCATTTTAAATATCAAATATAAACTAAGTAAATTGCAATTTCTCCGGTAAAGTGCGTTCGGTATTCAAATGGTAGACCTTCTTAGAAGAATAACCAAAACAGGCTATCTCTTCCTTTCGCACATGAATTTACGTGCACTGCAGCCTGCTGCAGACGTATTCACTACTGGGGTGAAACTAACACAAAACTACGTTGCGCGGGCGCAAAGCGGACAACAAGAATCAAATTATCTACGTATGCTCTCATGAGTCTTTGAAGGTGCTGATCACTGATTGGTCCATGCAAGAGTTGGCAGTGGACGAATTTATCTTAGGATAATTTGCTGCCCAATTTCTGTGCGCCTGTTTTTGTCGTCCGCTTTACGCACCATAATTCTGTTTTAGTTAAACGGCAGCTGCCGGGTGAAGCTGTTTAGAAATATATTGAGAGCGATTTCTCGGGTAAATGCTGCTCGTTTTTCTAATGGTATACGTTATTAGACTCGCACGGATCGTTAGTATTAACGGACAGCGAATAAATCACATTCTAAAGTCTACCCAAACCGAGATTAGTTACAACTTTTTTTTAAATGTCTGTGGAATTTAAAGATACAATGCCTTCAGCTTTTTAAAAAAGTAATAACCTTTGTCATTTTCCATACGTGTGCTTTGCATTCGTAAGCATGGGTAAACATACACACAAACAGGCATACACACATTTTATCGATTCCCTATGCTTAGACTTGTTTGTAAGTATGTTTTCTTAAATGTTAATTATGTATGCATGTGTGTAATTGCGATGAGAGGCAGAACTTGCGTGAGCTGACTCCAAAAAAAATCTTGTTGAGAGCGATCAAAAACTCGGGAGAGCACAATAGATAATGCACGAGCAGGCGTATACACGCACACATGCGTATAATCATCTTCGGCAATTCCCAATTATGTGATATCTAATTATGCAGGTATGTAAGTTATCTGGCTTTGAATTGCGTTCAGTCGAAATTTTGGTTGCCTGCTCCTCTTTCTGTATGCCCATCTTTGAGCGCTTTTAGCAACATAATTATGTTTAAATTAAACGGCAGCAGCCGCAACAAGGCTATCTTGCTTGTTCCGGTCAGTAAGTTTGCTTAATTAAGCAAAATATAGTCGTTTATTAATAAATTTCTTATTTTCAGCTTCAGCATAATCTGCAGCTTGCAAGGACAACAACAAATGAATATTGTTGGTACCTAGTTGACCTATATATCCTTGGTTATTCCATACAATGGATATAGTCCTAACGAACCTAAAGGACCGAATTCTAGCAAATTCGAAAGAATATATTTCAAAAATATGTTTGCTTTCTCTTCAAGCCGCCCCGTTAAATTCCCCTCCCACTTGTTGGTTCCTAGTTGACTACCATATCCTTGGTTATAATATACCATCGATATAGTCCTTGGCAACCTAAAGGATCAGATCCCTGCAAAATTTGCATTGAAATGATCCAAAAGCATGTATGATTTTTCTTTCTGCAGCGCATGTAAGTGACCAGCAGCTTCAGCTGCTAAAGTTCGAACTTACAGCACTCATTTAACATTATCTGTAGCTTAACATAACTCATTTTTAATGAGTTACATTTTTGCCCTTACGCGTATGCAACGAAAATTTTTATTCGAAAATTTGCGTCGACCTTCTGAGCATTTCTGTTCGCCTGGTACTTCAGCGGAATTTCAGTACAAATTGGGGACCCAGCCGCCGACGAGGGCGCCCCTTTCGGGTATGCAACGAAAAAATTTCAGCCTCTAAAAATCTTGTCGACCTTCTGGACATTTCTGTTTGCCTGGTATTTTGGCTGAATTTCAGAAAAACCTCGGCAGCCGGCGGCCATCAACGGAAAGATTTTTAACGACCGTTGATTTTTGAATTTGTTGCAATCCCATATCCTTTGGAAGTAAAAAATGAAATTTGTTTAATAAATAATTTTATTTATTTTTGTCAAATTTAACAAATTTGTGGTTTTAATTTAAAATGTCTATATTTGGCTTAAAATATATCCGATCCTGGAAGGAGTAGCCTCGTTAGATTCGTAAGAGTCCTGAGAATCGATTAGAGTCCTTGAATCCTTCGATCTGAAAAGATAAAAACACATTTAAAATAAAAATGTCAAAAGAGATATATAAGAGTATTTTGAGCAAAGAAATGGCCATAACTCGACATTATCCTTGCAGATTTTCAAAGGACATGGTGCGTTAGGATCGTGAGGGCCAACTGCATCGATCTGCATTAAAATATTATGGGGTCATCTAAGAATCCTGGACTTGGTAATTTTTCATTCGCGGGCCGCAACGAAAATTGACTGAAATCGCCAAATTTCAGTAAAATCGCAATATCTCTGGAACTATAAGGACGATCTTGACGTCCTTTGGCCAGATGGTAGTCCTGGCCAATACAAATTTTTTGACACAGGACTTGTCAGGATACGCCAGGATATTGTCGAGTTAAAAGCTATTTTCGGTTTACAAATTTGTCCTTAAAACTTTTTTGTCCGAAGGACTTTTGTCCTTTGAGTTGTATTTTCGTAAATGGGACGATGAGGAATATCTACTGTCCAAAGGACAACCCGATAGTCCTTCAAATGGCAAAGTTAGCCCCGAATTTTTCGATATTTGGCCATTTTCTGACTAAACCCCTGTGAAAATTTTTGGTGAAATTTTTTGTCGAATCCTGGAAATCCTTGAATGTCAATCGAAAGATCTACTCTTCACGAGTATGAAAAGATATATCCTTCATATATCCTGTAGAATTTGGCCGAGATATGGCAATAAATAGAATGTCCTTTTTCGAAAATAGCCATATCCACATCCATAAACCACAAGGATGATCTTAATGTCCTTTGGCCAGTTTGAAGTCCTAGTCAATACACGCTGTTTGACCCAGGAGTCGACAGGATCCGCAAGGATACAGCTGAGATATAACTATTTTAACGTACAAAACAAATGTCCTTAAATCTTAGCTATTTGAAGGTTCTTCGTCCTTCTCATTATGTTTTTTGAATGGGAAAGAGAAGGATGATCATCAGGTCAAAGGACATGCTGGAAGTCCTTAACATGCCAAAGGTATGTCTAGTTTTATAATAGTATCCTTTTTAGAAGAATAGCCATAACTCGGCCGTATCCTCGAGGATTTTCAAAGGATATAGGGCGATAGTATCGTGAGGAGCAAGCGCATCGGGGGTCATCTAAGAATCCAGGACTTGGTAATTTTTTGAATCCCGGATTGCAAGGAAATGGCCAGAAGATACAAAATCCTTAATACCTCCGAAATTAAAGGGACGATCTTGATGGCCTGGTCAATACAAGTTAATTGACAAAGGACTTCTTAGAATACGAAAGGATATGTCCGAGTTACTAGCAATATTCTCTGAGTACGCGAATGTCTCTTATCTTAACTCTTGCAAGGGTTTTCGTTAATTTTGTTTTTATATCCCAAATTGACGGGATTTCACATTAGCAAAAGGTAAAGGACATGAGATTAGTCCTTGAAGTGACCAAGTTATATAATTGGGGAAATGAGCGAGTTGTGACTATTTTTCTTACAAAGTATATAGATAATTTGAATAACTTAATCTCATTCGAAAATAACGCTCATTGGAGGCTTGGCATATCGGAAAAATGATATCTGACATTAAATTTGGCTTCTAGTTTGATATTAGCTATCAAAGGGTACTACGTAGTCGATTATACCCGATTACAATAGAAAATAGTGAGACACATACTTGAGCTGCGAATACCATTCATCTGGTGGGCGTGGCAGCTGCAACAGAAAGATCTGAGTCGGCGGCACAGGATATCCACAACCCATGTCCTTATCTACTCTGAGAGCGCATCCATTGACAGTGGCAGACGGGCGAGAAAGAGCAAAAAGATATCTTTGGGCGCCGAGCAGGCCAACAGACAGCTAGAACTTCAAACACAAAGTTGTTGTTCCAAAATAGCCTGAAATAATATGAAGTATTTATACAAATTCAGAGGCGTTTAATTTATACTCTTACCCTGTTTTATACCGAACAAACTGATGCAATATGGAAAACAAGCAATGGGATTTGGTTAATATTCAATCGCCGTCCAAGCGCAAGCCATACGATAGGGACCCGAGCAATTCTGTTCCCCCTAAATAAAAGAAAAAGCGTTATTTTCGATAATCATTAATAGCCCAAATACGTACGCATCCGAGAAGGTACATAAATCGTAAATTTGCCCGAGACATTCCAATTATCTTTTTCAATAGCTTCAAGCGACTTTATTTCTAAGCAAAACAACATTTCTTATTGACTTCTGGAGTAAAACTAACACAGAACGAGATGAAACTGTTCAATTCGAGCGTATATACATATGTATTTATGTATGCATGTGTAAATGCGATATTATGGATTATCTACATATGCGTACATATGTACATACATACATACATGTAAATACCGGACGAAGAAAGAGCACACATAACAGAGATCAAGCCAACTTACAGTTTGAAAAGATAAATGCTCTCTAGAAGCGATGAGCAACATCAAATTTTGGTAAAGTGCGATTTAATTGAAGATAACGCTTAAGCAGACACAAATGAATAAGAAGACAACGCACAAGGAAACAAATGCACAAGCACAATGTGTATAAACTATTATTGCTCTCTGCGCACTGGTTTTTGTTGTCCGCTTTGCGCCCGCGCAACTTAGTTTTGTGTTAGTGAGCACCCCAGTAGTAAATTCGGCAGCAGCAGCCAAAAGATTTTGTGATGAATACTAAATGCGAGGATTTCAATGTATAAAATATATAGCGTCATCTACAGAAACTCTTTGTTCGATAGCTTCATCTACAATCTCTTCGTCCGATAGCGCCATCTACAGAAACTCTCTGTTCTTTAGCGCTATCTACAGAAACTCTTTGTTCGATAGCGCCATCTACAGAAACTTATTGTTCGATAGCGCCATCTACAGAAACTCTCCATTCGATAGCGCCATCTACAATAACTCTTCGTTCGATAGCGCCATCTACAGAAACTCTCTGTTCGATAGCGCCATCTACAGAAACTCATTGTTCGATAACGCCATCTACAGATACTCTCTGTTCGATAGCGCCATCTACAGAAACTCATTGTTCGATAGCGCCATCTATAGCAATGTAGCACAAGTCGAATCGTAATTCATTTAATGACCGCGGGGCGTCGCTACTTTCATTGCTCATACGCACTGCGCAACAATCGCGCTTGCCATGAAATGTGATTTCAAATTGCAGCTCGCAGCTGCCGAATAAAAAATCCGTTACATTGCAATCAAGCAGAATGCTTGACGTAATCTATGGCCATCTCTTTCTGTCAGTCGCACGCTCTCGCTCTTTGACTAATTTTCGGCTGTGCTGGGAAACAAGTCGAGCGACAATTTCGCCGGCGCTTGGTGGGCGTAGAACAGGAAATGGTCGATTTGTGTGCCATTTACAAAGCGCACCGAGAGGAGAGATCGCCGATGTGAATGCGAATACATATATGTATATGTACGTATATGAACATGTATGTAGAATAACTGTTGCATAAGTGTTTCACTTAGTTCGGGCACATGCAACAATTTCGCAACTATTTTAAGCAATCAATGGCTATCAATAGCATTAGCTGCTGCAGTTCGCCTTAGTTCTAGCTAATACACACAGAGAAAAGCGTTGTTAGAAAATGTCTTCAAATTAGAATTTAAAAACTCTAACTAATCGGGAAATTATAAAAGAAGATTTTCATGCTTTACAACTACTTATCTAGATTACAGTACTATATTTGAGTCTATTTTAATGTAGTAGGCATAAATGTCATGGTTTTTCTCTTAGTGTACTCTAATAGGTACTATGTGCATTCATTCATTCACTGAGTAAAACGTAATTGCATTTCACATTGCACTTTTTAATGCCTCATCATTGTCAGTTGCCACAATTGCTTTTGTTTAGCTCGAAATGGGCTTTGAGAATCGCGTAGAGAAGTGTGTGAAATGAAATGTTTTCAACTTGTCAAAGTGCGTTTAATAGACCAATTCACTTGATGAACTAAGTAAGCGAGCATTAATTGCATTAAAATCTTTTCACGCTAATAAATCACAAAGATATATTTCAAGCAGAGCAATGAAAGCAAAAGAAATACTTCTGATCTAATGTCAAGTGTTGTCAGCCGATCTGGACTTAGTATTTCTCAGAAAGAAGGACTTAAAACATTCTCAAGCTCATATATACTCAAAATATACTTACTTTTGCCTGAGCTTCAAAGCAGAGCCTCGTTGTTTGGTTACCCAAATGTATCTCTACCTTGGAGAATTCAGTTCCAGACTTTGATCCTGCTAAATCAGATTTTACTATAGGCTTTAGTCTCGGACTGTGGACTCGCTTCCTTGGACAACTCATCTTGGGAGGCGAGTTTTGTCTCTGGAACGAAAAGCAGCACATTTGAATGTTACATTTGATTTGTTATCAACGATTTTTATAGCCTTGACTACAGTTTTTAAGTAAATTCTATTAGTTATTATTGAATACAATTTATTTTGCTAATAAATCCGATAAAATGTGCCCAAGTCGAGTTTCCGCTTATACACCAAGCGGAATCTAATACCAAATTGCCGCAAATAATAAATAAACAAACGAATCGATGCCAAATGCGTTTGTCAGCAGAAACTTTTCCCGCAATTGAAATATAAAACAGGAATTTAGTAATCACATACAAAAATGTACATATTTAGATATAGTTGATGGTTAAGTCTAAAGACCATTTCAAGGCCGAACAATATTGATTTTCTGTTTGGCTGGAGATTTCTTCTTTCCTCCTGCCTATTGCTTGTCTAAGATATTCCCTCTGAAACTTCAGTCGAGGGAATATTTATTTGAAATTCTATCCATAATAGTCTAGCAAATTCATGAGAGACACTCGAGAGACGTTGAAAGACAATGCTCCTGTTGTTGTTACCCGGCGGCTCTCAATTGAAAGTCGAGCTCGCGGATGACACACACACACACATACTCAAAGATACTTATTCACATTGCGAGCATACTCATATGTACTCATATATACTCACTCGTACTCATATATACTCACTCGCACTCATATATACTTGTACTTAATACACGTATTTGTGCGAGCAGCGGCAAGTGGACAAGCCGAATGGAAAACAGCCGCAACTGACAATACAAATTCTAATGGACATACTAATAGCAATAATAGTAATAATAATAATAATAACAGCAATGAATTGCATAGGCTGAGAAATCAAGGCAGCAGCCAGACGAGACGGGGGGGAGGGGCGACTTTATAAAGTGCGCTCAGTGTCAAAGGAAATCATATTTCATCTGGCAATTAGCCGCGACGAGCCGTGAATTTCTTTTCGTTTCTGCTTTTTTTAATTGACCCCAGAGTTTCTCTCGGCTAGGGCAAATACTGGAATAATACCTTCCATATACCCATAATACTTACCCTGAACATAATCTGTGTCTTCCAATTCAATTAAAGGAAATTGTGTCACGCGCTGGACTTAAGACTTATTCCAATGCTTGTCCAACTTGTCTGCACAGAATGGTAGGGTATATACGCTTCTCTGATGGCATGTGTAAGTGCAAACTGTAGGGTATATACGCTTCTCTGTTGCCATGTTCATATATTGTAGGGTATATATTGGTACTTGTGCGTGCATATGGTAGGGTATACACGCTTCTGTGTTGCCTCATATGTACATATATTGTAGGGTATATACGCTTCTCTGTTTCCATATACATATATTTTAGGGTATATACGCTTCTCTATTGGCACTTGTACATGCATTTGGTAGAGTATACACGCTTCTGTGTTGCCTTATACATATATTGTAGGGTATATACGCTTCTCTATTGGCATTTGTGAATGCATTCGGTAGGGTATATACGCTTCTCTGTTGCCATATAATATATTGTAGGGTATATACGCTTCTCTGGTAACATTTGTGCGTGCATTTAGAAGGGTATATACGCTTTCCTGTTGGCATTTTTGCATCCATTTGGTAGGGTATATACGTTTATTTCTTAACATTTGTGGGTGTCTATTGTAGGGTATATATGCTTCTCTGATAGCTTTTGTGCGTTCATTTGGAAGGGTATAATTGCATTAGTCTGTCTGTTTTGTGAGTGTATTTTTGGACTGTTTTTAGTACTAATATGGTTTACTATATTTTATAATATCATGTCAATTTTCTTCAGTCCCTTTCTTTAACATGACTAAATTATAATGAGCAGATCTTGGGAATTATCATGACTGTATTTTGTGTACTGCATTTTAGGAACTGTTTTTTCGTACTAATTTGTTATATATTATAGCTGGACACAGTGTAAATCTGAATGTATCTTGATTAAGAGCGACACTTGTTGCTGTTGTTCAACACGTCGCACAATTTTGCATATGAGAAACCGACTGCGACGTTGGCGTCGACGCTGACGCCGACAGCGACTGAGGCTGAATCGCTGCGTTAGCGTCGCGGCAGCAGAAGAAAATCTGTTGCGGCCCTCTGTGGCAGTTGTCAAAGCGAGAGAAAAGAATCTACTTGATTGAATGTGTGGCACGATGATTGCCCTGGCCGATGCTGCTGATGATCATGATGGTCATCATAATGACGATGATGATCGCAGCGTTGGGGATAATGATCAACGCCTGCGACTTGAAACGCAGCCGTCGACGACGCAGCTCTGTGGCTTTGGATTGGATTATGGCACGAGCTGACGACTCAGTTGAGTCCAAATTCTGGAACGGGAAGTGTCGATCAGTCTGTCAACGCGAACGCGTGTGCCGCAGACCGAAGAAAAGGAATATCTAGGATATAGACACGCCAACAACTATATATATATAGATATATAGCATAAAGCTATATAGACCCGATATATCGAAGGATACTCCAAAGGATACTCCATCGGCAAAGTCGTGGAAAAGCGTGGAAAAATGCCAACCATAACCGAGGACTGTATCGATGGCTTTCAACAATATTATTCGCGTCCGCCGGAGCCGCCCAAGAAGAAATCGTTCAAGCAGATGATTCACGATCCCGAGGATAATTCATATTTTGGCAGGACTATCGAAAGCTGGGGTAAGTACGGCTAAAGCATAGCCAGGGCTAGGGGATACGGCCATCTTTTGCTTTTTTCTTTATACAGTTACGTAAAGCGCACAGCGTAAATCTTAATAAATGTCAAGCTGTGCCAGTTTGGATTTAATCAAAATCTTTTGTTGCCGCATTAGCGTAACGGTCAGATACATATAGACACGTATACAGATACACACAAATACAGAGATACCCATAAAGAGACACGGATACGCACAGATACAAATAGAAATTCAGATGCAAATACGCTTAGATACAGATACAGATACTGATACAGATACATATACGTATACAGATGAAAATGAAGATGGATATGCACATATGCTGATGCAGACACACAGATAAAGATACAGATACGCACAGATACAGATACACATTCATATATACTGTAGTTGTGTATATGTTGGGGTGGACCAGCTTTTCATTGCCTGACTTTCACGCTTGGCTCTTTGTTGTTCTCTTTGACCTTTGGCAAACACTCACACACACACACACACATACACGCAAACAAGTACCATAGGGTACTCGACCAATATGCCGGCCAATTATGTCATTATGCAATCAAAGCATGCACCAAGGCACAGCAGCAACAACAACTCATAGTTGAGCATATAAAACACGGTCCCACAATTGCTGACATTGGCTGAGCATTCGTTTTCATGTTTTCGCAATCCGATTAGAATTTTATTATAAAATAGATTTGGAATATTAGCGAAAAACATCCATTATTCTTTTTAAAAGAACATGGAACCTGAACCTTTGGCTCTAGGAAAGGTTTCAAGCAATAGGAAGAAAAGGAAGAATTAGTCTTGAAAGGAATTCCTTAGTATAAAAGTGATGAAGATGCACGCGATTTAAGCAATTCCACTCGCAGGTGTGGAAAATGGGTGTAAGATGAAGTGTGTTTCACGCTTTTAGGGAAATCGATGCCTTTCGGGTGCAAAATGGGCGTGAAAACTCTGATATTCGAGTTCAAACTCATATTCAAGGATATCTTAATGAAAATATCTTTTAAAGCTTGTTTTACACGTCTCTGAGTAGTTGTGAAAGTCGTGTCATTTTGATTTTTATGATTAACTGATTTAATTAAGCACATTCCATGCGATTTCATTTTGTATAAGTGCTTGAAACTTCAATTGAATATAATCTAATGGGCTTTAGCCTGTTTGTGGCATTAGGCGATTGTGAAATGCAATCTCATTGTGTGTGTCTCATGTAACTGATGGACAGCCCGTCGTTAGAAAGGAGTGCAGCTAACGGTATACATAACCCATATACACAGGATAAGAGAATGCACATCTTGTTGGCCATTCAAGGGGAACGTTTAACGTTTAAGCCATCAGCCACATGCCATAAGCCATAAGCCATAAGCCACAAGCCATAAGCCATAAGCCACTTCCATGTCACTCATTGAAAGGCTATCCATTATGCCACAAATGGACGGCTGTCAATCAGAGATAGGATACAAAGGACAATACTCAGACCAACTAGAGCCCAGCCCACCCCCTACTTAGCATGTCGCACATGTGTGTGCACACTCAACGGACGACAACTAAATAGATAGAGTCTGTGCTCGCTTTTTGGTTTGAGGACTTGCTAATTGGAACACGTCATTCGGTCTGTGTCCCCGCTGGACACCTTTTTATTTAGCCTCTGCCCATTCTGCGACACGAGCTCTTTTATGTTTTACAAAGAAGCAGGAGAGAGAGAGGGAGAGAGCGAAAAGAAAACCGTTTTAAATGTGGGCGACTATGGGAGCATACAAATCTGGGGCTTGTCACACATTCCGCATGAAGGCTTGCGCGCGCACACACACACGCGCAGATACGCACACGCATACACACATACATGCTCAGCCTCATTCAGGCCCAATCCACACACAGATTCCACGCAAATATTTGCCGCTTTTGCTACAAAAAAAAGAAACGAAGTTTCTGCGTAGTAAAAGCCGCGTATTATGGCCAGAACAACCCTTAGCGAAAGACACCAGCAACCCTCGTGTGGCAAGCGGCGAGCGGCAAGAGGCACTGGAAAGCGACAGAGTTTGAATGAAGTTGTTTGAAAAACTGGTTTATGCGGCCACGCCAAGCTCTCCCTCTCTCTCTCCCTCTCTTTATGTCTTTATCTCACTCTGCTCAACTTCGCTCGCTGTTTGTTTCTGCTACTCTAAAAGTGGCTCTAAGATACACAAAACACTTGCTGGTATTTGTATAAGTAGTGGCCATTACTTTCCAGTGATCGCAATGATCCTGCAATGTTTACAAACGCAGCGAGAGAGCGCGTAGAAGAGGGAGCAGCGAATAAGAGTGCACTCAAGGCCACTCAATAAGCGCTCGACTCGACTCTGGCTCTGCAATTGTCCTCAGGGCCGCAACACTTGCAACAACTACAACAATAACAACAGCAATTGCGAACAATGCAGTTGCGGGCCGCATTTAACTGTGCATTTGCATTTGACAAATTCATTTGGAGCCAAGCATTGCATCTAGCACGGAATGGCAGCTTTTGAGCGCATATAATATTAATGCACTGCAAAAAATTAGGGAGTACCAGTGCAGTAAATATACTGACATAATATAGCATACAAATATAATATAGCATATCATAAATCACAAAAATTTTGATATTATAATAAAAATACAAAAAAATTAACAATTTATAACTATAGGAATTGTTTTTAAGGTAATTCAGATAATTTACTCCAATCATCGATAATATTTAGACCGAAATAATGTCTTACACTAAAAAAACGTGTAATTCTATATACATATGTATATCGTTGGCATTCAAAAAGCTATGCTATGTACACTTGAAGATTTTGTTTCAACGAATTATCAAACCGCACTTGTTACAAAAATTGGATATAATAATATGCAGCTGTTGCAATTGATGAATCATGCAATGAGCTCTCTCCCTCTCTGCTTTCTGCAAGTCTCTCAAATTATTCGTGCTAATGAATCATCATTAAAAATTTCAATAGCAAAGCTGCAATAAAACATTTCTTTAAACAAGCAACACTGTAATTTCGCTCAGTGTAGCACTCACTTTGCACAAAATGTACAGCGGCAACAAACATAATTTGCGTTGCATGCGCCTAATTAAAACAAGTGCAGCAGCAACAACAACAACAACAATGCAACATCAATTACTGGGCAGGGCCCAGACCCAAATCCCAAGCCCCAAAAATAAACCCAATTGCGAGTCACTCAAAAAAATGCCGTAAATGCCGCCAAAAGCAGGTTTTGCACTCAAAACAAACTCAACGAAAGCAGCGAGAGCGCGAGAGAGAGCGCAGCAGAGGCGACAGGCTGAACGGTTGTTGTTACTGTTGTTGTTGCAGCTGCTGCTGAGCCGACTCAACTCAACTGAAACTGAACTCAACGCCAAGCCAAGTCTGTTTTGTTGGCGGGCTGCTCAGTGGCCAGACTTCAGTTTCGGTTTTCAGTCTGAAATTTGTTTTGAGCGTCGACGAAACGTTGCATTAGCGAAGCGGGCAGCGGTCGCAAGCCAAGCGGGGCAACTTATAAAAAAAGATAATTAATTAATATAAAAAAAAGAGGCAAAAGCTAAACTCTTCTTTGTGCAGAAATAGAAGCCCCGGCCTGGTCGTGTGTTAAATTTTAGTGTGTTCTTCAAGTGCCTGGAAAGAAGCAGCAGCAGCAGCAGAAAGTGAAGTGTGCATGTGTGTGTGTTTGAGTTTAAAGTTTGTTATTGTTGTGCTCTGCTCTTGTTCTTCTAGCACGAGTTTCTGCTGCATGAGTTAAAGATATAAACTGCAAGCTAGCTGCAAGTTTAAGGCCAAAACGTTTCACTAACATCTTCATTCATGTGCTCAAGATATATTTCTAAATGTTGTCACGCCCGGAATGTACACATAGATATACACACGCACACGCACACGCACACGCACACACACACACACACACTTAGCGTAGTTATTAACATTTATGGGCGCTCGATGCGTAGCTCCGGCTGCTGCTGCTGCCGCTGCTGCTACAAAAAGGTGTGGTTGTGACGGCGGCTTTAAGAGCGGAGCCACTCAAAGTCTCAGCGGCAGCTAAGAGCTACAAAGCAATACACAAGCATATGCTCAAAAAATGCTCGCGTGTGTGTGTGCGTGCGTGTGTGCGTGTAGTCGCATTTTGTTTAGCTTGAGAAGCGAAGAACTTCAGCAAGGGGCAAAACCATAAACATTAGGCTGAGCATAGGGCAAAAGATACAAATGTATCTAGAACGTTCAAAGTCAAAGTCAGCGCAAAAAGATACAAAATGCATGAGACGGCCAGCAGTCTTTTCGGCCCAGATGCCGCACTGTTGCACTCTGAAACGGCGGCGGCCAAGATACATTGGCATTGTATCTGTGAGATACGCGTTGTGGCAGCTCATTGGAATACGTGCTAAGGGCTGACACGTATTTTCAGGGGGTGAAATTGCCAGCACGGGGGCAGGACAAAAAGGCGCCAAAGTTTACGTTCATCTTGTTATTGTTTTTGTTGTTGCAAGATTCGGCAACGAGTGTACAGAACTGAATGCGAAGCAAAACAAAACAGAGAACTTGCCGCAAAGGAGAGCGAGACAGATGCCCAGAGCAAGAGCCAGAGCGAGTGACAAAATGCGAATAGCTGTAGAAAAGTTGTAAAGTGTGTGAAAAAAAGAGCCAAAATATACAACAAAATAAAGCAGAAACAGCGAAAAACTAACTGAGAAATGTGTGCAAAATATGAATAACAAATTATACAAAATATAAGAAAAATATTAGAAAATATAAAAAATTAATATGAGAAACAAAAATATTTTTAAATAAAAGAAAAATTGAAAAAAAAAAATAAATAATGGTTTAAAGGAACGTATTTATATGTCCAAGTAAAAAGCATAAAGAATTTTATAAAAAAAAATAAAATTATAAAAAAAAAAAAAATTAACGATTCGCAAATGTTATTAATTTATAACATGCTTTACCTTTAAAAATGATTAATAATTCAAAACAAAAACCAAAAATTGGCAAATAACAAATAAACAACAATTAATAAAAAATAAATAAAAATAATAATAAAAATATATACATATATGATAAATGAATAAAATGTTCATAAAAAATTATATCTAATTATGAACAAAGTTGAAAAAAAATTATATATATAAAAAAAAACATTTTTAAAAGATAACAAAGTGCTTAAAATAAGCAAAATTTTGAGCAGCAGCAACAATAAGCACACACAAATAATAAATCAAATAAATAATAAATAAAATTTAAAAATAATTGAAATGTTTTTTCACAGTTCTCTAACCAAATATCAAGCAACGAGCGAGTGCATATATATATATATTTATCTACATCTATATCTATATTTAATAATTTGTTTAAACCTGCGCCTAACTGTACTTCATATTTGAAGTGAGCACAAATTGAAGTTAATTAAACAAAAAGAGAAAACAACCCACCAAAATGTCGAAAGCGGCACCGATGCCATATGCGGAAACGAACGATGATCTATTCAATATACGTAAACCCAAACCCTTTAGTTTCGCTAAATTTTTATATAACTATGAGGAGGGCACGGTCATGGGACGAGATCGCGCCTCATGGGGTAAGTTCATAGGAATGCAAAGGAAATCTTAACAAGAGTTCAAATGAGTTTAGTCTTAAGAAAACATTCATTACAAGTTCTAGGGTATGAGTTCAGCTGAGCTTGAGCTCTTAACAAGTTTCCCATTTAGGGTAAATAATTACAAACTCAATTGTAAAACAAGTAAGAGGTTCTAGTCGGCAGCTCCCCCCTCTCGTAGGGGATACCCTGAACCCTCTTCTTCCAACACCAAATGCATATATATATACTATTCTAAAAGCTACATGTGAAGCAGCTTCAAGTATTTACCAAAATTGCTCAAGAAACAGAATGCCGATATCGATTTTTATTGATGACTTGGAAACGGGCAGATTATCGAATATCGGAAACAAACTCGATCTGCGCATGGACTAGGAGGACCTACAGCTAAAATTGCAAGTCTCTAGCTCCTATAGTTTCTAAGATCCTTGCGTTCATATGTACATACGGACAGTCGGACGAACAGACGGACAGACAGACGGACATGGCTAGATCGACTCGGCTATTGATGCTGATCAAGAATATTTATACTTTATGGGGTGGGAGATGCTTCCTTCTGCCTGTTACATACATTTGCACAAATACATTATACCCGTTTTACCCATTTTCAATGGGTTCAGGGTATAACAAAAGGGCTTCGGCTTGATTTATATGCCAAACGGCCAGGCTGGAATTAGACTGTCCAGCTATAAAGTAAATGTCACGCGGGGCCAGTAAAACAAGCTAGATCTTATTGCATATATCACAGTAAGTATAGACCTCGACGAATCACTCATCAAGTTAATGGGCTCAAAAAGTATTCACTTTTTTTCTCGAATAGTTGCAAAACATTTCAATTATGAGGATCGCTTGCCAACTGGCGCCAGCTGATAAGCTTTGAAGCGTTAGAAGTACCATCTATGTGTTAGATCTTCAAGCCACAAGACGTTAATAATCTGACTGACAACTGCGGAAAAAGTTAGAAAACATAATTTTATGGGGCAAAATTAGCGACTTTTTTGTCACATTTTGGCAACAAGCTGAGAAAATTAGAAGTTGGAAAAGCTTCTTAAAAAGATTTAAGTTTTGAATATAAACAAATCTCTTATTTAAGAACACGTTTGTTTCTCTTTGTGTACTCAACCCAAAAACAAACTCAAGCGTCTCTCTACACGAGCTATTTACCGTTTCCGCTCTTTTAAACACTCGCTCACACTCTCTGACTCACCCTCTCTCACTCGCACTTGCACTGGCAAGCGCAGTCTCTACTGCCACTTGTTAAAGATGTTGGCCAAATTGAGGTTATGTGCACAGCGCTGAGTGTCAATGTGTGCGTTTGCCCCGATCGTCAAAGAGAGCGCAGAGCAACTTATAAGTGCGCTCTTGAGCGACGGCACACAACGAAACTTCGCTTACGTGTCGCTGAGCAAGACGTGCAAGTCTTATACTTATACCCCGACTTATACGTTAATGATTCACCGCGCTCTGCTGCCATTCTTATACACATCTTTTGTTTACGATTTGCTGAGTTAAAGTCTGGCGCTGAGCGACGACTCCGCGCTTCATCAATTAAGAGTTTAACCCATTGGCGACTTTTGGTTTTTAAGTGTTTAATTTAATCAGCTCAATTGAGCGCGCGACATTGCAGCTACATGAATCTTTAATAATGCTTGTTTAATGGAGGGCTGTTCAATCTAATTTGGAATCGTAATCTAATTATGACTCTTGCTTTCAGCCAAGATCGGCATCTTTTATATAATCTTCTACGGCGTGCTCGCCGCCCTGGTGGCCATATGCATGTGGGCCTTCTTTCAAACTCTGGATCCCCGCATACCCAAATGGACACTGGACAGCTCGATCATTGGCACGAATCCTGGTATAATTAAATTAACTACAATCGATCTAATAATTTACACTCATAATTTCCACCCAGGTCTTGGATTCCGCCCACTGCCGCCCGTTGACAATGTGGAGAGCACATTGATCTGGTACAAGGGAACGCTACACGATAACTACAAGCATTGGACGGATTCTCTGGACGAGTTCCTGGCGGGTAGGTTTCCCTAGCTGGTGTAGAAGACTTTAAGCCCAGTTTTTGGACTCATTCCCAGGCAATTGGGCGATTGCGTGACCCAAGCTTTTGTTACAAATGTCCTTGAACTGATTTCTTTTTTATTGCTCGCATTGTTGTTGCTAGGGTCTACTTAAATGGGTCGCTTTACAACACGCAAACTGATTTGCATTTCTTTTAATTATAATAAAATATTATAGATTTTTTTGCGGTGGGATTTCGGTAGGTGCAACAAATCGAGGTCGTAACTAGGCTGAGCACATATCGAATTAATAAACAGTTGACAGGAATAGAAAGCCAACAAAACTTAAAGGATAGTAAACGGATACAGTTGGAACTTAGGAACTGCAGTTCCAGAGATTAAAGATAAGGAAACGATTTACAAATTATTCTTCTATCAATGCCAAAAGATCTGATGAGCTAAAGAACTTAAGAGTTAGCTTTTTCAATCTAGAGAAGGACAGATAAATAGATAAGAGCTTTATACAAGACCTACCCATATTGTAGTAAGAATTGATAGTTCGATACTCACGTGACCTTTGTTTCCCCTAGTGTACAAGGTGCCTGGCTTGACACCGGGCCGCGGTCAAAACATCTACAACTGTGACTACAATCAGCCCCCGCCGAAGGGTCAGGTGTGCGATGTGGACATTAAGGCCTGGTCGCCGTGTACCAAGGAGAACAATTACAGCTACCACAAGAGTTCGCCGTGCATTTTCCTCAAGCTGAACAAGATCTACGACTGGCTGCCAGAGTTCTACAACAGCTCCCAAAATTTGCCCGGCAATATGCCCGAGAACCTGAAGACCTACATAGGGCATGTCGAGAAGACCGAGCCGCACAAGGTGAGACGGGCAATTGAATAAGGATACATAAGAAATAACTTAGATAATGTTCGAAATTGAATTAATTTAACTAAAACATGATTTCCCCATTCGAAATGCAGCTGAACACAATTTGGGTGTCCTGCGAGGGCGAGAATCCTGCCGATCAGGAGAACATTGGCCCCGTCAACTATTTGCCGATACGCGGCTTCCCCGGCTATTTCTATCCCTACCAGAACTCCGAGGGCTATCTGAGTCCCCTCGTCGCGGTCCACTTCCAGCGCCCCAAGCGTGAGTACACCTCAATATATATCTTTCAATATATCTGATCAATATATCTGATCAATTCCATTGATTCCCAACAGGCGGCATCATCATCAATGTGGAGTGCAAGGCCTGGGCACGCAACATTGGGCACGATCGCAAGGAAAGAATTGGATCTGTGCACTACGAGCTATTGATTGATTAGGCTGCACGTTTATTTGGAACTCAAGCAGAAGAAAAATCAAGTGAAAGACGCTCCTTTGTCTAATTTAGAGCGAAAAATGAAGAAAATCAACACCAAATTGCAGTTTTTTCCTAAGAAATACTTTTAAATAACAGACCATAAATTATATACAAGAAAACAAAACAAAACATGAAAAAGAAACACCGACAACAAACATTTTTGGATACAAAACAAATTTTTGAATGTAGCTTCTTCTTATACAAAATACGATTTAAAATGGATTATATATACATATATATCTATATATATATATATATTTAGCAAGAATGTAGTCTAGCGCCTAAGAGGATTTCTTTAAATTACGAGCGATTTTTGCATTATATATAAAACAACACAAAACACACAAAAAACACAAACAAATTCTATTATTAAATTGAAATTATAATAATTTTAAATTAATTATAATAATGCTGAATGCCGTTTTGTGAAATGAAAATTCGATAGTTGAAAGTTGAAAGAAGCAAAAACCTAAACTATGAAAGCTAGCCAAGTACGAATCTCATTTAGCGCTGTTCCAAAATCAAACGACACAAATTTACAAATGTTTATTGCAAATCTAAACTGCCATTAAAAGAAAAGAAACACACAAACACAGACACGCACACACACACACATTAGTTAACAACAAATTGAAAGTTAACAAACCTTTTGACCAACAAATGAAAAAATGCAAACTTTGTACGAACTAAAGCTGCGGCTGACCAATTTCGTAGCCAAATACAAATTTCTTATTAAGCAAACAATTTTCCAACTAGTTTATAGCATTAATTAAAAAGCGTTTAACCAATTCAACAACAACAATCTTATATACAAGACAAACCTTATACACACACGGCAAACTATTTAAAATCTTTTACATACGTATTTACAATCTACTCACACATACATCAGCACATGTATGTATGCATGTGTGTGTGTATGTATGTGTGTGTGGCATATGAATCTAACCCACAAGTCAAAATGAAATGTTTAACAATCAGAAGGGAAATCAACAAACACAAATTTGCAGCGTTTAGCTATTAAGTTTATTAATGTTAAATGAAATCAAACACAAAAATAAAAACGAAAATCAAATAAAACAGCAGCTAAGGCTAAACGAATTCATTTCAAACTGTTCTCAATAAAAATGGGCGATACACAAAACAATTTTTCATTTTTTTTGTAAATAAAATGCTTAAGAAATTGACGTAAACTTTAATGAACAGCAAGGATCAGGTAACAGATCGTAGCAACAAGCTTTTGTCTGAGCTGGCGGCATATTTGGGAACAGAATGCTTAAGAATTTAAGATTTATGTTCAATACTATTAATACAAAACATGTGCTGCAACTAGCTTTTGTGCAAATACGAAGGAGGCATAGCATATCAACAAGCTTTTGTATGTGTGGATATCGAAAACAAAATACTTAAAAAATTAACATACATTATATATAATTAAAATAACAAGCTATCAAGCTTTGGTGTGAATAAGAAAGGGGACAAGCACGATGATTTTATATTTGGAAACAGAATGCTAGACAAATTAAGACACAATTTAAATAACAAGAGGTACATAGCATGGCAATTGGCTTTCGTTTGAGCAGGATGCATATAAAGGAAAAAGAGACATAGTATAGCAACAAGCTTTTGTATGAATGGGAAAAGATATGCGACAATGATATTTTGTGGGACTAGGCTAAAGGATAAAGCACATCAACAAACTTTTGTATGAGTAAACATTACTTCTGGGATCAAAATGCTTAAGAAACAGAGTCTCCATGGCAACGAGTATTTTTGCGAATGCGAAGAAAGTAGCTAGCATAGCAACAGGCATATGCATGACATATAGCATTATATACCAATATAGTATAGCAGCTAGCTTTTGTATGAGCCGTCATCATTTGGGAACAGATTGCCTCGTAGCAACGAGCTTTATATTTTTATTTAAGAAAATTAATTCCTAAATAGGTTAGGACTTTAAGATTTTGAATGTTATTGGATACGCACAATGCCTTTACAAGGGAAAAGCACTCTAAAGCGTTAATCCTATTTCAAAGAACTAAGTATCAGAGGGATCTTCTGCTTTATAAACCCAAGGAACAGTTGAAGTTAATTAAGAGAGCTGAAAAAGATTTGATGACAAAAAGGCTTCTCCTTTATGGAATGGGAATTGAATTACCAATATAAAATTGTAGACAATTCTCTGGGCTTCTCTGAAAAGTATCTAAAAGTAAATCTGCTCGTCAGTTGATATCTGCCATGATTATGGTCGGGAAGAGGGCACTCAGAGTTATATATTTTGTCATATGCCGTTATTTGAGTTATATAAAAATAATAATTGCTGTCGCAATGTGGCGTAGCCACATGCTGGCTAGATAAGATAGGAAGTACGACAATGCCCGTAGCACTCGTAACCCAGATAATAATCAGAAATCTGTTCAGTCTTTTGCCTTTGGTCAGCCGTGTGGACAAAGTAAGATCGATATGAATGCGCACATATATAACATATATATGTCTATTGTCTTTATATATTTTCATGTATTTTATTGATATCTTATCTGACAATTTGGTCAATTGCGTCATTGCAGCTCATTAATGGAAATCTCGCTGTTTACTCATGATATATTATTTATTTTTTAATGACTTGTCGTCGGGTTTTCAGCCCAGAGAGGGTTGTCATCCAGTCAGCAGGTTTTTTATAGGGTATGCGCTCTTCGTATACGCTATAGTTTCTCAACAATAAAACTATTTCAACTTTTATGCATCGATCTGCTCGGTAGATCAAACAGAGTTGAGGCACGACTTGAGTCGGCTGCGGCTCTTAAAAGCTTGGCTCCTGCCCAAAGTCAATATTAAGGTGTTAAAATTCGAGCAGGTGAGCCAAATTGTGGGTCTAAAGCACTTGAAGTGCTCCACTCATGCTAACAGTTTATTTCTGGAATCAAGGCAAACAATATTTGCTGTCTGATACTCGTGTTAGGAGTAGCATTTGATGAAATTAATATTGCGCCGATAAACGTCAACATGAGTGCCCCGAGTTCTTTCAGTCAATGCAGTACATAAAAGAACACACAATCATAACACAAAATAGATTTCATGATTGAGTACAAGATGACGTATGCAACTCCATTTTAGTAGAAGAACTCTGATCAGGAAGAAAGAATCAATCTTCGAACTACTGTCTATCATTAGTTGTATACCATATGCAGTAAAAGCTTACTTGAACTTATCGATAACTATCGATTTTCTGAATGAATATTTAAACAATTTCAAAACTAGAAGCGCCTAATAAGGCTAAAGGTTAGTGTATCTGCGAATCTTGTCCTCTCGCATAACATTATTTTACTTAACATCGATAAATATCGATATAAATAAGAGCGAAATGTAGTCAATAAATGGATTAAAGGCCACATGTAATTTAAGTTTATTCAAACTGATCGATAAATATAGGTTTTTGGGTTTCATTTTAAGAATTAGAACCACCGAATTCGTCATACTGGTTCGAAATACCTTGAAAACTAATGAATGTATGTTAAACGATTGAAACGAACAATCTAATGTGAATAATAGCAAGAAATATGCAATTAAATAACAGAGTATGCGATTGATCTGATATCTCTTGCAAATATAGCTATTATTGTCAGACTTAGGCAGACTTGACTGTCGACTAATTGAGAGCTAATTAGTTGAAACTCAGACGCTTGGCTGACTGCAAATCAGCAAAGTACACAACAAAAAAATCAAAACTTCGCTTTAATGAGGAAGCGTCCCGCTCGCCAGAGCCATCGATAGATGCGCTGTACTGGAAAAATCACACACATTTCGGTTCGAACAAGATAAACTGGTTTCGTTAGATATCACAGAAGCCCAGGCAACTCGGATCAGATCAACTCAACTCCCCCCTCCTCAGTACTCCGAGAAGCCCTGTGTGCCTTTGCGCTTTATGATTTGCTTAAGTCAAACTTGATTTCAAGCTGAAGCTGAGCCTCAACAAGGGAACTTCGCAACAAATAGATTATGAGTATATATATATATATATAATTATGTATATCTCTGCAGTTGGTTAACACGAGCCGGTTTTAACCGACTTCAGTACACGTGAGCTCTGAGCAGCTCCTTTGCCTTCAATGAATCCATCACAAATTGAAGCCTTGTGAATCTGATCTTGCTTTATCGTCGTTTAGCCCAATTCTGCATTTCTAGATACTTTTGAACTTTATCTTAAGTGTTGCTTGTTCTTTTTATTAAAATACAACTGAAGAGAAAATTTGTATAAATGCATCTAAATAATTGAAAGGTTTATATTTTCTCTCCACACACATTCAACCTGAGAGAGTGCAAAATGCCCAATTTCAGTAAACTCTGCCAACGCGTTCCGCTTTATCTAATCAGCAGATAATTAAGAATGCCCGTTTATGGCCACGTCTATATGGGACATGCATGAAGCCCAAATAAAACTGACGACTGGATGTCTTAGCTGGGCCCAGATGAATTCCTAAGCGGCTAATGAGATGCTCGGCAACAGTGAGTGGGCGGAACAAAGCGTTGTCAAGTATAATTTAATAAATTTATGATGATTACAACAATGAAGCGCACAGATTGAAAGACTGCAGCGTACACCCCTCCCCCCCGCAAGAGAGGCAACAAGATTGAAAGATTGCCATGGCAGTCAGCTTCTGTATAGTGTAGGGTAGGTGGGCGCGGGGGTCAATACTTGAACTTATTTGCAATGGCAACACGCTCGAGTTGAACTCGAATTGAACTCGAGTTGCGCTCGGAAATGTTCGCTTATGCGAATTAATAATGTACAATTGCTGCGACACTTGACAACAGCGTTTGGCTCGATGACTAATGCGAAAGCCCTTGATGAAAAAACAACAAATTGGAGCGAACAAGAAACCTTTTTTCCATTTTGGCCCTCAAATTCACTCATTTTAGCAAGCCACCGCAAAGCAAACACAAAAGCTTGCACATGTACACACACATGTATACAAAACACGAAATGCACCCAAAAAAAAAGGTGTTGTGATGCACAAACATAAAAACAGTACACAAAACATAATGTTGGCGCTCCCACAAACGACCAAAAAAAAAAAAAACAAACACGCACACATTAAAACAAAGATAGAAATCTAGCTGTGGGAGAGTTAGAGCGAGTAGCCGAATATACAAAAGCCAATGTACTCTCAGTCCTTGTCGCTGTATTAGTGTGCATTAGAGAGTGGGAGAGTGCACGAAGAGAGCACATTGCTTTTAATATGTGTGCGTTTGCTATTGCTGCGTTGTGCTTTATTTTAATACATATTAATAAAGCAACAGTTATGCATTAGAAAACACTACAAGGCGTAGCTAATACAGTGCGGGTTGGGCCGCTGCCGCATTTATTAAAGAAAATGAACATATGTTTATAAAACAATTTTGCCATAAGAATTTATAAGGCTGCATTAGTAAATTGACTCTGAAATTCATTCGCAGTTGGGATAGTTTTCATTTATAATATTAAATGTTATATTTGGAGGTATTGTACATATATTTTATTTATCGTTTATTAGCTGCGAAAGTCTTTTGCAGCAGCGCTCCTGTGATTCACCCTCAACCGTTGCTGTCTGGCCACTGTCTGCAGTCTATCATTCTATTTGTGTAGCCCCAATGCATGGGAGAGAGCGAGTGAGCGAATGAGAGAAGGAGCGTTGCTCGCAACTTACAAGAAGCGCTGCCAAGAGCAACAACAACGGCCACAATAAGCACAACAACATTGGACCTTACGATGACGTTCAAAAAGCGCCCACCCACTGCCCGACCAACGCCGCCAAGAAGCTTTCTGCTTTCAAAAGCGTTCAACAGCTGTCTCGGCGCGAATACTCGTATCTTTTAGCTCTGGTTGCGTTTGTGTGCGTGTTGACTGAGAGGCAGACGTTACGAAGTGTGAGTGTTGAGCGGCGCAGTAACTGAAGACTGCGCTGTCGACGCTGTTGATTTCGATGTCGGTTTGGCCACCACATTTTGTGGTTCAGTTGGTGATCTTTCGCCGAGAGCGCAACACGCAGCACGCATCACGCAACGAGATTCGAATACCAGTCGCTAATACCTTAGTAGTGTTTCGTTTGTGTCTTTTTGTGTGTGTTTGTGTGCATTACAGAGTATTCTAGTAGCGGCTAGTTTTAGAATAACAAATTAACTAAATCTTGAAATAATATTTAACGACAACCAACTGCAAATACTACGTGCTGATTTTTAAAACGAATCACCTTTACAAAGTGTATTGAAGCATTATTGAAAATTGTTCAAATTCTTACGTACCCCGTCCACCGTCCACGTGAGCAGCAAATAGCAAACGCAATCAAAATACGTGCATAACTACCTACACATACACACATATAAATATTTTATAAATAAAATCCACAGCGTGCACTCACGAATTGTAATAACTGTTTGAATAAGTAAAATTAAGAAAAAAGACACACACACATAAAAAAAGCGCCAAAATGTCGAAGAACAACGGAAAAGGTGATAAGTACGAAAATCAATTTCCGCAACCGGCTGAAAAGCAAACTTTGTCGGAAATGATCTACAATCCGAGCAGTGGCGCCATCTTTGGTCGTACTGGCAAAAGTTGGGGTAAGTAAGCCAATAAATAGGATCGAATTTTTGCCAAACTTCTCGCGGAGTTCAGCGAAAGTGCAACATTTCGCTCTCTCTCGCCACAAGAACTCAACTAGTTTTCGAAAAGTCAACATCAACGGCTGAGCTTAACTGCACATGGAGTTCTTCTAAAGGACAGTACTGAGCCAATAACTGACGTGCTCTACTCAACTCTCCCGCTCTCTTTGTTACACTCGAAACGTCAAAGCTGAGCTTAACTCCTTGCATAGCTTATCATCAAAGGGCAAAATCGAGCAGTAACCCACTCTTCCCTTTCTCTCGCAATCTCTCTCAATCTCTCTCTCTCCTACACTATCTTTATTATGGCAATTCGTAGGTGAGTGGCATATGCATAAACTAGCCCTACGTTAATCGAATGCCAAGTCATTTGAGGTACAAAAAAACAAAAAAGCCAACAAAAAAGAACGAAATGAGTAAAATGTTTATATTTGCATATGCTGAACGTGTCTTCACGTATGTATGTGTGTGCACATGTGCACATGTATATGTACATAAATGCAATTCGGTCATTCGGAAACGAGTGCGAGTATAAGCAAATAAAATAAAAGAGCTTATCAGCTACTTCTGTTCGCTCTCCGATTGAGTATGAAATGAAAAACAAGCTCTTGATGTCATTGCCATATGTAAAATCTTCTATGAGGAGATAAATGTGGGAAGGCTATGAAGCTAGATAACAATATGCATGTGCTGGCAAATTGTTTAGACTAAGCATCTAAGTTCACTATAAATTGTCTATACGTATACACACACACACACGCACACACACACACACAAATGTGTTAAATTTTATGTAAATCTCGCATTTTTTGTCATGACGCTGTTCAACAGTTGCTAACCGCGTAATTAGTATGCGACACTTAATTATTTTTCTAGGAAAATTACTTCAAATAGATTGTGGTCAAAAGTGTTAAGGTTTTTAAATGACACCTTTGTTCATGAAATACGTTATTAAAAAACTCAAAAGCTAATTATTACAATGTATATAACAATGTATTAATATTTGCTAATGAACGAAAATAAATGTAAACAACTAAGAGGTTCTAGTCGGCAGCTCCCCCCTCTAGTGGGGGATACCCTGAACCCTCCGCTTCCAACACCAAATGAAGATATATATACTAATCTAGAAGCTACATGTCAAGCAGCTTCAAGTATTTACCAAAATTGCCCAAAAAACAGGAGGTCGATATCGATTTTTATCGATTGCTTGGAAACGGGGCAAGTTATCGAATATCGGAAACAAACTCGATCTGCGCATGGACTAGGAGGACCTACAGCTAATATAAGTCTCTAGCTATTATAGGTTCTGATATCCTTTCGTTCATACATACGGACAGTCGGACATGGCTAGATCGACTCGGCTGTTGATGCTGATCAAGAATACTTTATGCGGTCGGAGATGCTTCCTTCTGCCTGTTACATACATTTGCACAAATACAACATACCCTTTTTACCCATTTTCAATGGGTGCAGGGTATAAATAATTAACTATTTTAAATTGGTAAATTCTTCAAAAAGGTAGCAATTTCTTAACATGAGAACGAAATTCTTATTACCCTTAAAATACAAAGTATATAAAAACAAAAATGTTTCATTATTAGTTTAAGATAAGTAGAAAATATTAGTATTTTTTAAATTGTTATTATCTTGCTTAGAGAATATTCTAAATTAAATTGCAAATTCCTTTACAAAATTTGAGTTCTTTTCTGGCCATTCTAGAATTTTGAACAGCCTTTTTCTCCAAGTGTACTTCCATTGAAAATATCTATGTACATGACGAACCATGCCTCGAAAATACATTATTCAAATATAAACATATATATATTTTTTTGAGAGTTTTGTATGGCCAACTTCCAAGGCTCAAAAAATAAATAAAAATATAAAATTACATATTTTCTAGCTACGCACACATGAATCGGCAATTTTATATAGAATTATGTACATATATGAAAAAGTCGAGCAACATTTAAGTTTCATTTTTGCTGCTCACAAAAGCCAAAAACAAAAAAAAGATAAAAATTGTATGCCAACAAACACGGACGCACGTTTCTATGTATAGCCAAAGAATGAACGAGTAAAAGAGAGAGACTGAACCAGAGACAGAGAGAGAGGGAGAGAGAGAGAGCAAAACAAAATATAGATCGTAAAAGAGTCGGGGTCTCAGCAACGGTTAATGCATATAACATCATATTCGTTTCGTGTAATAAGTTCTGCAAACAAATTCAAGGTTTCGCTCTCTCTCTCTCTCTCTCTTGCTCTCTCTTCTTTCGTTCGGCCTCACTCGCTCTCACTCTTTATCTTAATTTTGGCCCCAGCAAGGCAATTTTTTTTGTACACATTTCCACGCACAATGAATATGTAGCCCTTGAAACATGGCAAATACATATATAAAATAAGCATAGAAAATATATTTAAAGTAAAAAAAAAGTATATGAAATAGATTAATAAATAAATGTATAATAAAACAAACTAATTATTAGATTTAGACTTGCCGCTAATTATTAGATAATTGACTTGCCGCTGTAGCTGATATTCGAAAGTATTTTGCCAGCCAGCGCCTATTTGTTTAGGAATTTGGAACGTAATACCCACACGTAATACGCTCAATAACGACTAAACTATTTGCATTAAATGTGTTCTTAATTAAAGCCTTAATTAGTTTGCATTATTTTGCGCTCGTAAGCCCCGTAAAAAGCTCAACAAATTTGTTGTTAAGTTAAACAGTTTTTTTTTTTGTTTTATGGCCAAGTTTTCATGATCCTCATTATTATGGCCTGCCGCCTGTCTGCTGGCCATTTGGCCTTGCCTGCTAAGCCAACAAATACACTTGGGTCCTGCCCTTGGAACCCCAGCTGAACCCTTTTGCAGACACACCTGTCCTCGGTGGCATATTAAATGCACCCGTGAGCTATACGAAAATACAAATGGCGTAGTATTTATCCGTATATACTTATGTATGTATATAGAGAGGACATACGGGCCGCCCCTTTAATTGTGGGCTCTATTCCCGCCATCTGTATCTATCATTTAATCAATTTCATGGCTTCAACTTTATTTTTGCCAACTACAAAAACAATAATAATCATTGACATGTGCAGTCCATTAAATTATCGACTTTTTTCGAGGTTAGGTCAAAATACTAAAAAATTCCTTAGCCTAATCAAAGTTCAATTTAGTCCAAAACAAACACGCTTATTGGGCAGCTTAATAAAATAAATATAAGTTGGCAGGCTTTATAATTTCTTAGATAAATAAATCGAAAAATACATGCACATTAGCTCTATCAGACCTTTATATAGATATAGATGCAATATATGATGCAAATATAGATACAGATACAGATACAGATACACAGATACAGATACAGTTACAGATACAGATACAGATAGATACAGATTCACATACAGATACAGATACAGACACAGATACAGATACAGATAGAGATACAGATACAGATACAGACACAGATACAGATACAGATAGAAATACAGATACAGATACAGCTACAGATGCAGATGCAGATACAGATACAAATACAGATACAAATACAGATACACAGATACACAGATACAGAGATACACAGATACACAGATACACAGATACAGATACATATACAGATACAGAAACAGATACAGATGCAGATACAGATACAGATACAGATACAGATATAGATACAGATACAGATACAGATACAGATGCAGATACAGATACAGATACAGATACAGATTCAGGTACAGATACACATATACAGAGATACACAGATACAGAGACACACAGATATAGATACAGATACACTTGTCAAGTAAAAAGTAAATCTATAAAGCGAAAAAAAACCCCGCCAAGATCAAATCATGGAACGCATTAGAATGTATCTTGTCTACAATATCTGTGTCATGATTAAAGCAAATGACAATAACAAAGCATAGACAAGCTCGATTCCGAGTCGGCGTTAATTTGAACTCAGTTCCAGCTAAAAAAAAAAAACAACAACTAAAAAAACATTAACAAATGCTACAATTTTTTGTTGTTGTTTGTTTTGTTTTTTAACTTTTATTTTTTGTTTTTGTTTACTGTCCGTGATAAATGAAATCAAACCGGTTCAACGGCTTTTTGATGTGTCTGGAAATGCTTTCATTACAAATGCTGTTGCCAGCTTTTTTTATTTGCACTTTGATTCAGAAGTTTTTGTTTTTTTCTTGTTGTTGTTGTTTTAGGGTTAAAGCAACAACAACAACAACAGCTGGGAGCACCTGTACGTCAATTCAAGTTCTGGCCAAAACCAGTTTCATCCGCTAATTGCCATTTTGACGGCATAGAGGGTCATTCCCGCCCCTCGATTTAAATGCAACCCCCCTTTCCATCCCCCTCAACCACATTTCCCCTCATCATTAACTAGTCTAGTCATTGAGCGCGAATTTAGATTGCGAGAGCTGCAACAAAATGTTGCATTAAACACAACACACATGCAACACGCGGCGTATGCGACCCAGTTAATGAACGACTTTTAACTGGAATTGTTTCCAATTAATTAATGCACAGGAAATACCGCTAATTGTTGGCAAAGTTTTTCAATATTTGTTGTCTCTTTATAAAGAAATCTGATCTGCAAAAATTTTGAAAAGGTTCATTTTAAAGCTCTTAACTTGCAACTAAAATGCCGAAGATATATACGCTTTTAAAACATGTTAATCAACTTTATATATAATTAAATATTTAATTGTTCAATTTATTATGCGTGCAGCAAAGTTCTGCAAATTAAAATCGGTTCTGGAATCGAGGCAAATATCCAAAGCCATTTTCTTTAAGCACAGGAAATTTCTAAGAAAAATTCATATTCTATCGACAAAAATTAAAACTTTTGCGCTTGTGAAGAATCATGTCAAAATATTCAATTAAGTTTTTTACACTTTTTTTCAGTTTGGTCTAAATTAAAATTGATATTGAAAACACATTTGAACCATTTTTTGGTGCTAAGAAACAGACTTAAATATAACACAAAATGGAATTTATAAAACTCTTAACAGAAACTTCCCAATTTTATTTACAATAAAAAGAAAAACTTTTGCAGAACTTTGTATATTATCGATGCGCAATTAGCCAAGTCAGAAGCAATGCGAAAATGTGGCCCAAAAGGAATAGAAAACTTGGCCAAAGTTTGGCGAAATATTAACAAATACGTTTAACCAATCAAGCGGAAAGCAGAACCAAGATCTAATCAGAAGGAGGCGCAGGGGGTGCGGGTTAAATATGTGAAATTAATTCACTTAAAATGCCGCAAAGTATGCTACAGGCATATATTGCTGTTTATACCAAGGAGAGAGAGGGGGGAGGGGATAGGCTAGGTAGGGAGTCGCCGGAGCATGTACTTAGAAATGGCAACCAACGATGACGCATGGACAAAGGGTGTGTCGGGCAAACAAACTAAACTAAACACACGAAGGATTTGGATTACCAGCTGGGCTTTGAAGGGGGAGTCAGGGCGGTTAGTTAGTTTGCGGGTGTGGATGCCATAACAAAGTAGGCGCCGCTGCGACGCCTCGAGGGTGGCATCGCCCAAGCCGCCCCCTTGACTGCGCATAAATGTTTGTCTTATCAATGTGGGCAGCGTGGGAGGGGCATGGAGGGAGCGTAGGAGTCGTAGGAGGAGCTCTAATGAGTATAATGATGACATATTCCGAGCAAATTGTTGCTGCGCCTTCTAGGTGCAACAGGCAGCGAAGGGCGGGGTGAAGAGGGATTCGCCTAGTGCCTCTTAATTGTTGCGCCTGAAAAAGCACATAAATCAAGGGGACTCAAGTGTGTCGCCTCGAGGGTCAAAGGTTGCCTCTGCACTCGCTAATTGGGGCCAATTGCAGCTAAGTCGACTTAAGAAGTAAAAGCTACCTGAAGGCACAATTAGAAGTCTCAGCGGGTTTTTGCTACCAGACAAGTTCCACAGCTCAACAGACGGAGTCACGCTTCCAGGAATTCCCAACGCAACTTGAAGCCGGCACGGATTAACATTAGGGCTCAAGCAGCTCTGAGAACCTGTTGTCATCCGGCTGTCAACCGACTGAGCAGGTTTGAAAAGATTGCTGTTTATAGCCTTGGTTGAAATCAGTTTAAGATGTGATTGACAATAGCATGTGTCTGATCCAAGAATCGTTTGCTAAACCATTCACCCAGGCGCATTGTGGTATATTGGAATAGTCGAATGGATGTACTACAAACTAACAGTCCTTTTGAGGGATATTTTAAAGCTGACAGGAAATATATTTCCATTATTAGTTCCCATTTCTATCTATCTCCATTAACTTATAAGCTCTTTGTAGAAGGATCTTTGCAGTAGAATAGACCCTACTTAGCTGTTACTTATGGATGCGTAACATCAGCTGAACCGAATCTTAAAGGAGGTTGCCGGTTCAAACCGTCAATCGAACAGCCGATTAAGTTCCAGTGTCTGGCAGCCCTGGCAGCAGACTTTTAAAAACACGTTTACTTGCAATTAAAAGAGAACTTTATTGATTGCCACGCTTAACTTAAGTTCAGCAAGTTCTTTCATAAACAGTTCATTTGAGCCAGATCGAAATCGTGGCCATTTGAATATGGCACCTGGCACAATGCCATTAAGCAAATGACTTGCTCGCCCATTTGCAGTCCTTAAACAAACTTCCAACAATTATGCGGCCGGCTGTGGGGTAAACAATTGGGACTTCCACGACAAATGGTGTGAAATCGCACAACTAGACAAAGTTAACACAGAGATGGAGAACCCGCCAGCCAGTACAGTGAAAACTCGCAGCTAACGGACAGCTGCTTTTGAGCATTCATCAACTTTGGGTCTAAGTTTTAACGTATTTTTTGCTTGACCCTTGGAAAAAGTTCTTAAATAAATTGAAGACATCTTGAAAGAATCTCATAAAGATTTGTGTAAGCTTGGAAAATATAAAATTTTGTTTGTAGTTGTTCGCCCTAGAGAGGCTTCACTGTACTCCACCGTTTGAGCCTGCAGCATATGTGCGTTCAGCGGTCAGCTAAATTATTAACTTTATTTGGCCTTCGTTGGTTCGCGCTCGTCAGAAGGGAACTTAGGGGCTGCAGACACGAACGTGGACGCCAGCCAAAGCTGGCCAGAGGAGCAGCAACTGGCTGGGGGTTCGTTCGTCGGTCGTTTGTGTGGGGTTGGGTCGACTTCGCTTGGCTAGGGTTGGCTTGGGTTGGGTGCGTGCACCCGCATTCTTATATAGGTCACGGGCTCTTTAAGTTTGTTTACCGCAACGTCAGGGCCCAGAGCTGGAGTGTTATTATGGAAACTTGGTCATTGAGTCGCGTCTGGTTGCACAATGCGGCGCCTTTCCACCTATTCATCAGCCCCCTTTCCCTGCCCGCTCTTCCTCTGTTGCCTTGGTCAGTGCATGTGCCCCATAAACAAAGTTCCAGATGAATTGTGTTTACACACAACTCGTGCTCAACTTTTATATAAATGCAAAGCAGGCTCCTCATCAAGGGGTGGAGGTAAAAAGGGGCAGGGCAAGGGTTGCAAGCCCTACATGTGCCACAAGCACACATACACACACACACAGTGTATCGGTATAGAATAGATGTGACTTATGTGGCTTTGAGGAAAACATTTTCATTGTTTTTAGAAAACATTTATCGAAAATATTCGGAATATAATATTTATACAAATATGTTTATGTCAGGAGAAGGAGGAGCGAGAGCGAGAGAGAGAGAGTGGGAAAGAGAGAGCGATATAATTTTAAAGAAATGGCTATCTGTGAATATTGAAAGTATTTATACGTTAACATTCTGTCAGTGTATCTCAAACACACCTTGATGAAACTTATTGCAGCTGTTTCTACTTCTTGCACATTCTATATATAGCAGAATCGACTAAATTTCTCCACTATAAAATAATGCTATTCAGAGAAATCCGTCGTAAAAGAAATCTGGACCAAACTTAGCAAATGCAAGTTTCAATATTTCATGCATTGTGTTACGCATAGAAGGAGAACATCTTCGACTCCAAATAGTCTATATATTCTAGATCAGCCTCAACAATTAAGTTGATATAGCCATATCCGTCTGATTCTATGCAAACTTGTCTCTCAGTAGAAACTTTCAATGGGTCCGTCTTTATCTTGCAGGCAGTACATAGATTGGAACCTGCCGGATTGGACCAATATATCATATAGCTGCCATAGAAACGATTAGTCCCTAGACAGCTTCTTGGATTGAATACATATTTGATGATATCATGATTTCTTGACCAGACTCGACAATTGTCAGTTATATGCCAAATCTTGGCAATGTCGGACTACCATATCATATAGCTCTATAGGATGTTTTCCACGATATTTTAGCCTTTATGAGCTTCACTATTCTCTCATATCTGCCAGAGGCAAATGCCCCCAATTTTATCCTTTTCTTTTGCACATATTGAAATTTGAATTGAGTTAGTTGAAAACTCTTCAAAAGTAAGTATGTATGAAAATGAACTAATTCATTTCTTAAGTTTTCCAAGCATTTGGGTAAATACAAATATTATTCTTAGATCATTCAGCTGTTGCCTGAGCTGTCATTCATCACAGCCCAAATGTTGGTAGAGTATATTCAAGTCAAGAGCTGCTGATGTCTGCAGTATTTCACGCTCTGTCTTTCAGTTTTGCTTCGCATAAGTCTATTTGCTTTGCTTTTCAACTTGGATTCGCATACGCAAGATGATTACAAATATCGTATATAGATCTGCTTTGGCCCGATTCTATAATGCCACTCATCGTTCGGTCCGAACATTTGGCATTTGGCTGGCATCTTGCCTTGAAATATATATTATAGATACATTCACGCTCTCTCTCAAGTACGAAAATAGATGCCAAAAACATGAACCGAGAAAAAAAAGCAGCACTTGAACATTTATTACGAGTTCGCTGTGCCATTTTGACAGGCACCACAGAGTTCAGCTACCCTACTTGAAACTGAGAATTGGGGTGGCATGAAAAAATCACCAAAAATGTATTCGCATAGTGCGTACTTTTAAATACCCTTCAGACAAATTGTGGCAGGATTTGACTTCTATCTTCAAGTCCTTAATTATTCATAACCTTCTAAATGCCAAAGTCTATTAAGGTCGTTAGCTAACACAATGTATCATTCATATAAAAGAGTTGGGTTTGAACCAGCGACTTCTCCGCTTAACAACTCAACTCAACTTTAATTCACAATAGATTTTGTTTGAGCTTTTATTTATGCCAGCTATTTAGTTTTATAGAAAACAAGTATTTTAAGGATTTTGAAATTGAACTTTCAATAAAGCCCTTGGCCTTCCATCGTAACCTTTTGAACTTGCCCCAACTGCAGCTCCACGGGAGCTTTATGGCAATAGCCTAAACTGCCAGACGCAAAACTAATTGGATGCGACATTTTTAACAGGCCTTAATTTACAATATAATTCGGAGAAAATGGGAAAGCTAACAAATAAGAAATGGCAATCCTTCGATTTGATTTAGACAACAAGGATCTAGGCGGATTATAGAAAGGTTATATGTATGCCTTACAGCATATATATGTGTGTGTATATATGATATGATATGGCATGTACAGTGGGCTATCCATCATGTTGAACTAAGTAATTGTTCGAGTCATATGCAAGTGGCTAGAGGGAAATTTATCGATTACGCGCGGAGACAGAGGAAAGTTTTTATATCTAAGTGAATGTGTGTGTGTGTTGGTGTGTGTGTGTATGTGTTGGTGTGTGTTTGTTAGTGTGCGTCTGTAATTTCACATTGCTGAAGACATAAGAATGTTGACTAGCCTGTAATCGTAGAACACACGCCTTGATATTGGTAACACATGCGCCGCAGGCGCCCACCTTGGCAAGCTCTGTCTGGACAACTGAACGTAAGGGAGGGCGGGCGGACAGACGAGCGGACGACGGACTGGTTGGCTGGCGTCATAGCCCGGCGTTGGCGTCTGGGCCCAAATGCCCGGGGGAGCAGCGTCAGCGTGTGGTCATTGCCAAACATATTTCCTTGTACTTGAACGCAAATCATTTTCTTCGGGGGGGCGCTTGGTAACAGCAACCGGTCGCTGTGTCTAACAGGCAAGGCTGCCAGACTAGTAGATACCCTGTGCACTGCTTCCCATACACACACACAGAGGAATACGTAAAGTGTGTGGGTGCAAGTCGAAAACTTTTAGACTTGAAATGCTTTTCCCTTTCATACAAAAAGAACACACGAAGATTGTGCCTCAGCCTAACCTCAAACCCACATTAAGCTAATTTCATTCATAATTTCATAACATTTCAAAGGCCCAAAACTGTTACAAACATTGGCACAAGCACATCATGCCCCGTTTGTTCTTTACGCCATTTTTAATGGCGTGTACAGGGTATACAAATTTGATGAACCTGTACAAAGAAAAACTTAAATAGCGAGCATGAAAAGTCACTAGCTGACATTGATTATTTATTGATAGATTTTCGATTTTCACTTTACGCTCTTGTTGTTTGCGTTTTGTGACCTACTGTACCCGTCATCGTCGATTCGTGCATTGTATTCGATATTCAATCGAACGATTAATTTGTTTTGGAAACTCGAGCCGCGAGCCGCGAGTAACCACTTTTGGGTTTGCCGACGTTGCGTTATTTATGCAACTGGCCCCAATGGAACGGGGCTGGGTCCCATTCAAAAGGGGCCAAATGCTGGATTCTAGCTGACGCTTGTCAATGCCATTGGCATTGAAATGCTCGTAAACACACTCGCATAATACCTAACTATACACAAGTACCTATATATATATACCCATGTACACCTATATACTAGCCAAGCATTGCCCAGTAGTTGCTGCTGTTTGTTTTGACTTCCTTTCTGTTTGTTGTTTTTATTGTAATTACTGCATTTGCTGCGGTTTCTATTGGTTTTCAATTTCCCCCCATAATAACAACAAAAACAAAGGCAACAAAATGTGAACAGAAATTTGATGCAAGTGGCGAGATATCGATTATAGTTGCTTTAAATTGTTATCGTTAATTTGAATTTTTAATTAGTTTAATTAATTGTGAAAGTAGTCAACTTTTCATGCATTTTCACGAATTTGAACCAGAGACTTCTCGCTAGTCAGTCCGACGCTCAGGCATTTAAGCTAAACAGGCTCTTGCTGTTAACTTTAGAAGCTGTTGCTGTCGTTGTTTTCGTCCCACCTGCTGATCGTATAACCAAAGCTCACTTTCGACAAATTCCTGATTGGATAAAAATCTTTTATATACAAATCGTTTCGCATACCCCACAGTATGATTATTAGCTTTAAGGAACTAATTAAGTTGCCAGTTTTTCAACAATTTCTATTTGGTTTTTTCTTTGCAGGTCAACTCTTCTTATTTTATACCATATTCTATATCGTCCTTGGCATACTGTTCACCATTTGCATGCAGGTCATGCTCTCGACTGTGGATAACCATCAGCCCAAATGGAAGCTGGATGAGTCTCTGATTGGCACCAATCCCGGATTGGGTTTCCGGCCGCTAAGCGAACAAACCGAACGCGGTTCGGTTATTGAATACGATAGAAAGAAGCCCGCCGAATATGAATACTGGACTAGCCTGGTCGATGAATTCTTACAGGGTACGTAGAAGAGCTTCCCTTTTGGCATGAAGGAATAATACTATGTATGTATATATTTAATACAATATGCTACAGATTACAATCACACCGAGGGTCGCCAGATGAAGCACTGCGATTTCAAGCAAACCCACAATGCCAACGATGTCTGTGTCGTAAATATTGATAACTTTGGACCCTGCACAGCGGCAAATGGTTATGGCTATAAGACTGGCGAGCCCTGCATCTTTCTCAAGCTGAACAAAATATTTGGCTGGATGCCCGAATTCTACGAGACGCCCATCAATGACATGCCCGCCGATCTGCAGAAGCTCATCAATAATACGAGTGCCGATGAGGTTTGTTAGGCAACGCCGCGCAACGCCGTCTAATATCAGCTAGTTTCTATTTAAATGAGCATTTATTTCGCAGCGCCAACAAATCTGGGTCTCCTGCAACGGTCACTTGGGCAAGGATAAGGAGCACTTCCAGAACATAAGCTATTATCCCAGCCAGGGCTTTCCCTCCTATTACTATCCCTATCTGAATCAGCCCGGCTATTTGAGTCCGGTTGTTGCCGTCCAATTGCACGCCCCACCCAAGGGCTCCATGTTGGACGTGGAGTGCCGCGCCTGGGCCAAGAATATCATCTACAGCGGCAGCTTACGCGATCGCATGGGTTCGGTTACCTTCCAGATTTTGTTGGATTAAAATGCGAAACGCGGATTGTTTAGCTAGAAGAACTTGTGATTGCAACAACCTAAGCTAGCCCTATGTGAAATTCTCGTCCCGAGACCAACTACAACTACAACAACAACTAAAACAACAACAATAAGAAGGAAAAGAAGAAGAGTTAATTTTTAGAGCTTAGACGCCTTCAAGTTTTAAATGTATTGTATATATTTATATGAAGAGAAACGAAATATCAACGCGCGTTTATAACAAAATCAAAACCCCGAAAAGAAAAGAATTATAATATAAAAAACCAGAAAACTTTACAAAAAAAATAACCGAAATTTTCACAAAAGTTCAAATCGTACACCCGTAATTGTTGTTATAGATAGCTTCCGGCTTTTCTATTGCTATAAGTTAATATAACATTATAATTTTATAGATTCTTGTAAAGCATATGGTTAATTTGTCAGTTGTATTTAGTTTGTATTTATGTAGTATGTTATTAATGCCATTTGATTTTGTTCAGTTCAAGTTCAAGTTCTCCCTTATGCCAGCAGCATACTTTTTAATTTTAAAAATATATAGAAAACAATCGTTTTTTTTCTAAGTTGTTATATTAAATTTCAGCAACATGCAAATTTGTAAAAATGCGAGAGAAAAGAAACCTCAGCAAGCTACGTAAATAATTTATTTGTTATATAACAATTGCCACGCCTCTGTAAAGATGTGTAAAAAGTATTGAAAAGAAAAGAAAAACTAAGAAACATATATACATATATATCCTTTAGTGAAATTTTAGTCATAGCAGCAACAACATAACATAAACAAATTCCAGGCATATTCTTGTTTTACATTTTTAAGCTTCTTTTTTTGAGATTTATATCAATGAAAAATTTTTAGTAAATTCTTTTTTGTTGCATTAATGAGTAAATAAAATTAAAAAACCAAACAATATGAAGTACTTTACTACAAATAGCTAAATATAACTATATATTATTAGACTGTTCACATTTGAAGTTTAAAAATGGCGCCTAACAAAATTGATAATTGCCTTACAGCAAAAGAATTAACTTTTGCGACAGTGTGGCAACGCTGCTGACATGCCCAGCGCTGCCAACTTGTTTGACAGACAGCTGTGCACACATCACAATTGCGCTGACAGCTAGTCGATATATCGAGCAAAAAATTCATCGGAATTTTTCAGCATTTTGCTGTTTACGCTATAAAAATTGCAACAAAATACAGAAATTCCAATTGAAAACAAAGCGCTTGACCAATTGAGAGTTGTTAATAGAAAAAGCAGGCAGTGGTGTTGCGCCCAGCTGCATTGAACATGGCACAAACGATAGACGTGGGCTGCGTCAAGGAGGAGCACTGTGAGGCGATTTGCAATATGTTTAAAGCCCAGGATTGGCCACTGACCATGCGACACAGGGACCTGGGTCTGGTTAAGATCGAGCAGGACATGAGCTTTGTGTGGCAAAGCAGCCCCAGTGTCACACTGGACGGCAAGGACCGACAACCAGAGAAGCAGGCCCAGAAAAAGTATGTCCGTCATGTTCGTAATAATCGCATAGTTAATTATGCTGTATATTCTGCTGCCCCACAGATTCCAGCACGGTGCCAAAACGGCGTACAGCGGGTCAGCCGGCGAGAAGCCTTTCAAGTGCGCACACTGCCCCAAGGACTTTGCCACCAGCAGCAATCTCAAGGTGCATCTGACGCGCACCCACTCCGGCGATCGCGAGCGCCCGTTTCTGTGCCCCACCTGCCCCAAGTCGTTTGCGAGCAATGATAATCTGCAGAAGCACATTCGCAGGCATTCGAACGAGCGCAACCTCAACTGTCCACACTGCCCCAAGGCCTTTGCCACAAAAGATAATCTGCAGAAGCACATACGCCGGCACTCGAGCGAGCGCAACCTCATCTGTCCGCATTGTCCCAAGGCATTTGCAACCAACGACAATCTGCAGAAGCACATACGCCGGCACTCGAGCGAGCGCACCTTAAATTGTCCACACTGCCCGAAGGCATTTGCCACCAATGATAATCTGCAGCGGCATATACGCGGTCATACGGGTGAGCGACCCTTCAAGTGTCCCTATTGCCCGAAACCCTTTGCCCAAAACAGAGATCTCAAAGCGCACATCCTAGAGCATACGGGCGAGAAGCCCTTTAAGTGTCCACACTGCCCCAAGGCGTGCGTCCGGAGCGAGGGCCTCAAGAAACACATATTGCGCCTGCACAAGGACATCGAACCCGAGCAACGACTGACGGCGACCAAGCAGTGAGTAGATTTCTCTGAGAAATCCGTGCACACTATTTATAATCTCTTTTTCTTAATGCTTACAGATGGCCAACGGGCGACCCAAACGGCAGAGTCTTTATGTACAAATACGATCTAACCAAACACACACGAATGCCCACCGGCGAGGCGTAAAAGTTAACCAGGCACACATTGCCCAGGAAATTGAACTCAGGGCACACACAGACACACAGCCACACACACACTCAAAGCGGAAGACCTTGCAGTTCGAGCAGCCGGAAAAATAGAAGGGATTGGAAACCTAATTGCAAGCAAGCATTTGATTTTGAAATGTAACTTTTGAGCGCTTCAAAACTTGGCAAAATGGCAAAATTGATATAAAACTTAACATTTATGTAGCTTTTATAGCCAGCGAGATCTAAGGCTTTCCCACAACCATATCAAAGAATTATGTTTTGATATGCTTTGCACGGGACACTTAAAGATATTCAATTCATTTGTTGTATAAATTTATATATATATATATATTACGGGCTCATGCAATCGATTTGATGCTAAATATAGAAAACACAATAAATAGAAATAAATAAATTGCGAATGTAAAAAAAAAGGAATATTGCTAGTTCAACTCGGCAGATAAGCTGGTTCAACACACTTTTCCACAACATATTTGAAATTTTCGAAATAAGTCAATTAGATATATTCAAAATTTTGTCAATTAAAACAAAACTTGGAAAAAACTGGCTCCAAAAAATGTTTGCTTCTTATAGTTTAGTAGCATATTTAAAACAGCTTAAGACGTTTTAAATTTAGTTTTAGATTAGTACAAATTAGTTTCGTGTACCATTGTTAAACTTTATTAGTAGGTTTTTATTAAATGTGAGTTATTTTACCTATATTACAGATATTACAGAATATTTCTTTAGTTCATTATTTATGTTCCTTTGTGAATTCTGGGATATTTATCGTTTTACTTAGTTGCTTTTTCTTCTGATATAGTATAAAGTAATCACAAAATATTATTATCACAATTTGCGGATATAAATATTGTATGCTTTTCATATTTGCTATCTTTTTAACATATATTTTAATATACATATCCCGTGTGTGTATATATTGTATTATTCATTCATTTTTCATGTATAGTCAACAATGCGAGTTAAAATTTTAACTACATCAAGATTAGTTAAGGTTTTTAGTTTTCTTTAAAGTCAAAAAGTTTAGCTTTAGCTGAGACGAAATTTGAAAAGTTTAGTTGATAATTTTCTTATGTTCTGGGAGGCATTAAACAAGTTGGGATTTCGTTATGGTAGAAAATTGAAAGCGCACACTCTTAAGTTTGACGAGCACCCCACAGTTCCGTCTCATGATACATGCGATAAACATTGTCCCTGATTAGTTTGGCCTTGTCTGTAAGATCGTTATAGGAATGTTAGTTATGGGTTAGTTGGGATTAGATGCATGCTAGATTAATTAATTTAAATGTTTAAACTAGATTTAAATACATATAAGCTGTTAAGAAGTCTGGACATAGCTGCTCGCTATATTTTCTAATATTGTAACCTATAAGTTTTTGCGCCTGACAGAAAAATAGATATTCATGCCCAAAGTGTATACATATATATGCCCAGATAACTGGAGAAAACTTAATGGAACTGTCTTGGTTTTAAGTACACGCATATCTTTGAATGTCATATTTGTCCACAGAAAGTTGTAAGACAATCGGACAAGAAACATCCAAGTTAGTTAAGAAAGTACATAGATCTTAACCCTATAAACGATATTAGGAACACTTTCTAAACGATGAAACAGTAACTATCTTCGGCACTTCAACACACTCTCGAGTTTCTTTTAAAGTCATATAGTCATATATAGTTATACACAAAAAAAGGATAATATATTTCTGTTGCACTCACCCTTGGATAGATTGAGCGCCACAACATGTTTCTTTAGAAAATCAAGACACAATTCCTGGCTGGTGCCGAGCGAGTGCATGTTGCACGTGAAGGCACTGGAAATAGAGAACAGCTTATTCAGTAATTCGCTTGGACTACTCTGAGGACGTGGAGATAACAACCTCAATTGCCGAAATGCAATATCCTCCTGATCCTTGGCCGATTGCGGCTGGCCCAAGCTGCATTTGCTGGACTTGCGTTTGGCTGTTGCCAACGTCGCCGCCGGCGCACTGCCCTGGTGCGATGAGCTTGAGGAGGAATCAACGCCGTTCTTGCGGGAATCAGGCACCACTGACTCCGGAGCTGTTCCTGCTGCTGCAGCAGCTGCTGCACCGGCAGCAAGGCGCTGCTGCTGCTTTGCCTGACGCCGCTGCTGGCGGCGCAGCTGCGAGCTGAGCCGATGCTCACGCTCAGCCTGCATGGCATCCTGGAAGATGGCGTTCCAGAAGCGCGGCTGCTGCCACAGCGGCTGCTGGCGCAGCGAGATGAACAGATACTCGCGATAAGGATCGCAGCCAGGAACTTCAACTGCAATGTGAAACAAAAGTTTAGAGTATATTTATGCATGTGCCAGTCGAGAGAGGCCGACTAGAAGATAGCCTCAACTCACCTTCATGATAAAACAAGAAACAGAGATTCATAAGCACCGCTGCTGGAGCATGATCCTCGCACTCGCCGCATTCGAACAGCGCCAGGGCAAAGTATTGGGCAAGTGCATTGAATGTTAAGGTTTCCAGGCGCTTCGACTTGTTGCGCTGTTCGCTGAGAAACCTAGTGAACCACAGGCGGCCCATCTCCAGGCGCAGCAACACACCAAGCTCGGACTTCAGCTCCAGATTGACAGCTGCCGAATTGCTGAAGAGCAGCTGGGTGAAATGCTTCATGAACTCCTTGACGGGCTCCTCGCCGGCACGACAATCCAAACTTATGGAAGACGCCCATGAGGGCACCGAATTTTGCGATTCGGAGCGTATAAAGTTGCGCCAATCGCTGGACTCCATGCTGGGGCTGGCCTGCAGCTGATCGGGCTCATCCCGCAGACTGGTCAAGGTGCTGCTGTTCGAGGTGCGACTGCGTGTGGGCACAACTCTCATTGAGCTGTTCGCGCCCCAGGGCTGGCGCGTCATCAAACTGCCACCGCCTCCGCCTTCTGTGGGCGGCTGCACATCAATTATTGGAGGCATGGCCGTGGCTTCAAGCAGCTCACTAATACGCTGCATATCCTTTTGCATGTCCAGCTCGCTGCGGCGAGCGCCCGCAATGGCTCGAGGCCGCTCATAGCCGCCCGAGTGGCGCGACTCAAACTCCAGAGAATTCGAGTGCGTCGTGCTGCTCACATCGTGCGAACGTGCAGCCGCCGTTGGCTCCGGCAGCGACGCGGAGCTGCTGTCGTCGCTGCTGCTGCCGCCGCTGCTGGACGAGGACGGCGAACTGGAGCGCAGCGGGCCGCCCAGCTTGTTTGTGTGACGCGTGCGCGAGAGCTCCAAGCGTGGACCTAAAAGCTAGTTAAAGATTGGCCCGACATATAAATGTAGGATTGTGCTACTCACGCGGCGCCAAATTGGGGAGTCTGAAGCGACCCGAGATGATCTCCTCATGTGCACGACGCGCCTTCACGCGACGCGCCTCAAAATCGATTTTCGTGTAGTCAATAGTCTCATCATCTGGAAAGGGGAAGTGGCAGAGATTAGTTTAGATAACGCTGATTAATATATGTATGTATGTATTTGTGCAGCTTCCGGGATTTACTTACATTTGGGCAAATCCTCGTCATCGTCGTCGCAATAATCTGAATCGCTGCTGCTGCTGCTCAACGTTAACTGTAAATGCAACAAAAAAAATGCAGTTATTAAACGATGTTGCCACCCAACAATAAATTATGCATTTGTATGGCAGCACTTTGCTATGTTTCTTTGCAAGCAATAATTAAGTTGTGCTTAAATGTGTTCGACTGTTGGATATGCTGCAATCTGGTCTGCAGAAGAAGACCATAGTGAGAAGGAGGGGGTGAGAGAGAAAGTAGGAATAAGAATAAGGGAAAGAGCGAGAGAGCGTGACAGAGAGTTATGTTGAGTCAGGTCGAGAAGTGAGCAGAGAGAGAGAGTAGGAGAGGGAAATATACATAGTTAGCAAGACTGAGACAGCGAGAATGTGAGTGCAAGAGAGAAAAGGAGCGAGTAAGAGAGAAACTTGTCTATTTTACAAATATATATGTACATACATATACATTCTTATGTATGTATGTACCGCAAAAGTTAATAAGGTGGCCATTTGTTGATTCCGTGAGACGCGCAAAAAAGGGCGATCTTCACTTTCAAAAACAAAATGCCTGTCGCATAAGCATATGATGTCTATTGATAAAAAAAATCTACACTCAATAGGCTGACCTTAAGACAAAAGAAACTTTTAGTCAGCAATCTCTTAAGTTGTGACCTTGGATAAGCAATGCAGTTGGCAAGTATCAAGGGAGTCAACGAAATTGATTGCTTTTGCACTTGCAGCAGCACTCAAGGTACATGGAGTGAAAGAGACAGAGCGAGAAACATAATCCATAATTAAGAGCTCGACAAACAAAAGGAGATGGCAACTTTGTGCCATTTATCCATCTACGACACGTTTACTCGTTTTAACTGAGGCGTGAAGCACTCGACAGCCACTCATATAATTAATTTCCATTCAAGGACGAGTCGAGAGACGAGCATCAATTGTGCTGCAGCCAGTGCTGCAAAGCGCCGTCAGACAAGAGTCAAGTACAATGGCAACAGCTGCGAGCCTGCCCAGCCCCCGAGCAGCAGCAGCAGCAGCTACCACAACAATAATATCGGGGCCAAGTGAAGGTCAAACGAGTACAGATGCAGCTGCAGCTGCAGCAGCAAAAAAATGCTATCAAAATGTGTGTTGTGTTTTTTTTGCAGCACAGACAACGGCTGCAGTCTTTCATTATCAAGGCCTTACCTTATTTGATATGCCATTGAAGAGCTCATTGCTATTGCCCAACACTGTCAAAAATTTGGACTTTAGCGCACCGATGCTCGGCGTCCGTTCCATAAATAATTTAATTTTCGATCTCTCGCCGGCAAACGCAGCCGGCGGTGTGCCCGGCGTGGGCGTGCGTGTGGGCGGTGGCTTTGCGTCGACCATTGTTGCCACGTGCGGTTAGTTGCTTTGCTCTAACAGTTAAACCTTTTGTTGTAGCTGTTCTGTCTGTTCTTCCTGTTGTTGCTCTTCTTCTTGTTGTTGCTGTTCCTCTTGTTGCTGTTGTTCTTCTTGTTGTTGTTGTTGTCTTGTCTATTTTTAGCAGTCATTTAATAAGCGTTTTCGTCTGCTGACGCTGACCGTTGACGTCGACGTCGACTGCTGCAATGCCCGCTGCGACGACTGCTGCTGCTGCGGCTTCAAGTATCGATTTTTCGTATATATGTACACATGTAGCACAGCAGCAATGCGCCCCAAGCAGCTGCTTTATTCTTCTGCTGCTTTGCGCTTTGCTACACTTTTTTTGTTATCAAGACTTGTGCCGTTATTTTTTTCTCTTTTCTTTTAATCTTGCTGAGTCTGGAAACAATCTTTGTAGTTGGGTTTGGTTAGGTGCAGCTTTATGCACATTAATTTCCGTTGCTTTTCTTTCTTTCTTTTTACGTATTTACCTCTCGTTTGCTAGCAACAATTGCATTTTCTCCTTATTTATTTTCTGTTTATTTAATTTAAAAGTTATTTTTGATTGTTTATATATTCCAGCACAAAATGTTTTATTAGTTCACGTATATTTAAAAAGTTTCATCATTTAGACATTTATCATTGTTTATTATCATTGTTATTATTATTAAATTATTGTATGTGTATAACTAGTTTTTTCTTTAGACCTCTTTTAAGTTTTGTGTTGTATTTAGAAAATTTAGTTTAACTTTTTGATGTCATGCAATTATTTATATTAAAATGTATTATTATTTCATTCTTTTCCTGTTTTATATTTGTTTTTCTTGACCGTTTATTATCTTATTTGATTTGTAGGTTATCCATCATAGTTAAAGTAAGTTTATTGTCTGTAATTTTAATAATGCTTTCTTTAGAATTTCAAGCATTTGCGTTTAATAAATATTTAAACATATCTCCAAAGTTTTGTCTATGTTAAACTTGACTTTAATGCTTTTTATATATTATTCCCACTTGAATGGTTAAGATTTTTATAGTATTGTTTAAATTTTTTGTTCTTTTAGATTTGTGTTAAATACTTTATAGTTTCCAGGGCTTTTCTTGCTGCATTTGGATTTCCATTTACATTTATGTATAACATGTTACTCCATAGAAACGCACTTAGTATATTACATTGAATTGTGCTTTGAATTTCTTTATTGTCTACGAGCATTACGCAAATGAAATTATGCGCACGGGACACAATTAAAGGCACAATTTGACGCACTTTACACACATCTATATATTTGTGTAGATTATACTGCTTTAATGTTGCACAAGGAGCACATTTAACTTCAATTTTTCTCTATCAGCCCAAGGGGGGCGAGAGCGCAGGGTGGCGTTAGGAAAATCGTTGAATTTTCCGCATAAACACACGCGTTTCACTTGCGTTTCCTGCAACGCGCGCTGCGCAAATGCAGCCGAAAATTTAGTTTTTAGCTTTAAGAATCCGCCGCGTGTGCCAGCTTAATTGCTCGCATGCGATAGAATATGGTAAAAGCTTCTGCAAAGCTTTTCCGTTAGTCCCAACAATAACAATAACAACAGCCGGCATTTTGTTTGTTTACGAACAGCTGAGCGAGCCGAACCTGGCGACGCGATACTCGACTTCGGCTCGTCAGCCAAACAGCTGCGAAACGTTGCGCCAGGCATCGATTTAAGGCGCAGCACGCGTTGACGTCGACGTCGACGTCAGCAGCGGGCAAGGTCGTGTCCCGAGTCAATGTGGTTTGCTGCCGCGCAGCGGCGAAGCAGCGGCCAAAGACGAAACGGCGTGGGCGGAGCGCAGGCTTATCAAAAATGCGTGTCTGCAATTATTGGGCTTCGCCTTCACCCTCGACGTCGACGTCGACGTCGACTTTGGCTTTGACTCTTTGACAAATCCGTTTTGCATGTCATTTACTGCTAGCTCAATTTGCACTTATTACCGCACACACACACACATATATATGAAAATGTGTGTAGCAGTGTGTGTATACGTAATTTTGATTGGCATTACGCATACCACATGTTGCGCCCATGACTGGACTTTATCGTGCCTCAAATTAACAGCCTGCCACGAGGCGCTAATAATAATGACCATAATTCGCCACAGCAGCGGCTAATTCGCATTTATAAATAAATATTTCTTGCATTTATTTATGCCCACAAACAACCGTTAATTGTTCTTTGATTTGTTAGCACGCCGACGGCAGGTGGCGCTTTTGAAGCGTGCGTGGATATTATTTATAAATGTATATAAAAGGGTTTAATAAATCCGTTAGGAGTATATTTTGAGCAGAACATTAAATTCCATTGAATTTATTGTGTTTTTTGTTTTGTATATTAATATTTCAATTATTTGTTTATGCATTTTCCCATATAAGAAATGATAAGAATATAGTTTTTAAGGTTTACCAAAAGAAATCATCTAGGTACGTATGTGATATATTTAGAATAAATACTCCAATCTTATTATTAGATATACTCGATATGCTCGACAATATCTTCAGGGGTTTGTTATAGAGGAACATGTAACTAATATTCATGAATTTTATTGACTATTCTTTTGTCATTTTATGAAAGATTCTTTCATCAAATTAAAAGGAAGTTTGAATTGTTGCCTGCTTTACCTTTAGACAGGACATTTTCTAGTCAATAACTTTTGATGAAAATGTGTAAAAATGTTCATGATAAACCTTTTAAGGTTCTATAACCAGCGGAAGTTGAAGTTGAAGCTAGTTAGGGAGGCGATCAGAATACTTTTTATACTATTTTGTATTGATTTATTGAGGAAAGAATTGCAGGCAGGGGTATATTCAGAGAAATCCTCGTGCTCCATTCTATTGCATTCTCAATTTTTATTAATGCTTATCATAAATGCTTTTCAATCAGCTTATGATGAATTGATCATTAAAGCTTTATAAAAATCTCCCAACCGAAATGCATTTCGATTTTGCTGCCAATAATGATGATTAATAATTTGTTCATCATTAAACACAAGCTTCAAGAACTCCTTCCTTATAACGCGTTTTTCAAAAAAAAATTCAAATAAATCTATAATATTAATAATAAATATATACTTTTATATACTAAATGTATAAGGAATACAGGAAGAAACACACGCAGACATAAAAAGAGAAATACATGAATAATCCGCCACGCAACGTCAACGTCACAAGCAAACATAAGGCAACAGATTAAAGTGCATGCTAAATTAGTTTAACAACAATAAAAGAAACGTTAAGAAAAGCAAAAATAGTAAAAGAAGCTTCCCAAACCAAGAAACTTGTCTCTACGAACGCGCCTTAGTTGTTTTTATAAGATAATGCGAAAAGCCCAAAATAGACGCACAAAGAGAAAAAACGCACATGATGCAAGAGATTGGAGACACGAGACAGCGAGAAAATGAGAAAGAAAAATATAGAAAATAGAAAAATATTGCGGCGACAACGTCCCGAAACTGGGGGATTGTGGTAAAAATGTTGTTTAGATGTCCAATAGACAAATCAGTTTGTTGGGAGACGATCGCCGAACGAGACCGTAGCAAAAGTCTATTTCATGTCGAGCGGCGCGCACACACATCCATATATATAGTATCTATAGCTATACATCTGTATATCTACATATCTACATATCTACATATCTGTATATCTGTATATCTATATATAAGTATATATGTTCATGTGCCAACAGCTGGCAGCAGCAATTTTGAGTGCGGCGGTACGCGAAGAAACAAGTTAAGCCCAATTATGTAAGTGTTCTCTATATGGCCCAGCCATATATTACCAAAAAACATTTAAATCAATAACAAATCAAATGCAACAAATCAATTTGAAAAAAACAACCATGAAGGAAATATAAAAGAGGTGTGTGCTAAAAATAAACACAACTAAATTTAAACTCGAGACAAAAATTCAATATATTCAGCGAAAAGTTCAAGGCATTTCGCATTTTCAATAAATAAACCAAATTTACCAAATTTATGCATTAAATAAATTAGTTTGCCTTTTTTTTGTTGGTTTTTGGAGCAGAAAAAAAAGTTCAATTCAAATTGTGCAAAAAATAAACGCAAAATTTAGGCAATTAACAAGAAGGCAAGAAATAAAGTGTTTAAAAATAGTTTCTGCGCTCGTTTGCACGTGTGTGTGCGTGTGTGTGTGTGTGTGTACTGTGTGTGTGTCTGTGTGTGTGTCTGTGTGTGTGTGTCTGTGTGTGTGTCTGTGTGTTTGTGTGTGTTTGTGTATGTGTGTGTGTGTATGTGTGTGTCTGGCTCCCAGGGCAGCTGCCACTTGAAGCTGCCAACGACAACGTGGCAGAAGGAGACGTATGAGAGAGAGGAGGGGGGATAGAACGCGTCGATTAAGAATAAAGAAAATCTAACGTTAACTAGGGAATAAAACTTAAAACAATATTTTTCAAACGAATATTCTATGTACTCAAAACAAAATATGGTTTAAACAAAACTTAAAAAAAAAACGCAAAATTTATGAAAAAAGAAAAGATTTGTACAAAAAAACAATTAAGTGAAATTTATAAAAAAAAATTAATGAAATTTATAAAAAATTAAAAAAAACAATAATAATAATATTAATAATAATAATAATAAAAATATTGGCAATAATAATAACAATAAAAAACATTTCCCAGCTATGTAAAGAAAATATTTTTATCTGAGGAACTATAAATGATAAAAAGGAAACTTAAAAATATATATACCAAAATTATTATGTTAATTCAAATAAGTGCAATTATTAAAAACAGCAAATGAAATGGTAATAAATAAATAAATAAAACAATAATATGAATATAATAAAAATATATATATAAATTATGACATTTCATCTGAAGGATTATAGAAAACAGGAAACGTGAAAAAACGTACTAAAAGAATATATAAAAATGTTTATATTATTTGACAATTTTCTATGACAATTTTCAATTAATTGCTGATCAAAGCATAAAAGCTGAGAAATATTTAACCCTTATGCTGTGAGTAAATGCCAACATGTGCTTTAACCCATACGCAAGCCAATTTGTGTGCACTTTCTATAAACTAAACTTAAAGCTTATTTAACCTAAACGTTTTTCAACGTTTTTTTCTTTCTTTTTCTCAACTTTTTAACTCGATTTAAGATTGCATTAAATTCACATTTCTGGGTGGAATTCACATTTCGGGGTGGAATTCACATATCTGGGTGGAAACGAGAGAGAAACGAGAAAGTATGGAATAATTTGTTAAAATTCCCAAATTGGATTAAAGTGTATTTGAATGCTAAATACAAATGCCTGAATGGAAATGTTCGCTCGAAAAAGTACGGGAAATGCTTTGATTATTCCCGAATATATTCTATGGATATATAATATTGAATCCTCATGCTAAATACATATTCCTAGGTCTATTTAAAAGTATGTCTACAGTAACTTCCTGTTTCTAAACTTTGGCTTCTTCGACATTTGTCATGCAACATGCGTCAATAGATTGTTGCATATATGCGCGCGCGAGCTCTCTCTCTCTCTCTCTCTCTCTATCCCTCTCTCTCCCTCTTTTAACTAGCTATTTTTATCACCTATTCAATTATCTCAATTCATTTTATATCTTTTCGATTTCATTTACTCTTCATTTCTTATTGTCTCTTTCGATTGGTTCTACTCTTTCAATTCTCTTCGACTCTCTCTTTCTCTCTCTCTCTCTCTTTCTCTCACTCTCTCTCTCTCTCTCTTTCAAATGCACTTAGACATGCTGTCAGCTCGCACTAATTGAGTCACACGAATTATTTCCTTTTGCTTGTTGCGCCTCGTTTCATAAATAAACAACAAAATTGTGAGCACAAAATTGCGTTTTATGGCACAGCGCCTTAATACCCTGTAAGTTTTGAATTATGACAGAAATGCCAGACCAAATATTTGCATAGTTTTTATGGCAACTCTTTTAGGCATTTCATAAAAATCTTGCATATTTCCAGGCTCAGCTCGAGTTGATTTTAGCTGAAATATATATATTTATATGTATAAAGTCTTTATAGAGAGTATCTCTTGGTCGCTTTCAGCTTCAGTTTTTCGACTTGTTTTGAATCGAAACATTTTGGCCTATATTTGTATAGTTTATTCGTGGAGCAACTTTGGCGGCGATTGGGCGGATTTTTGTTGCATTTCGCATTGCAAACAGCTTTTACCCAGGAACTTGTCTCAAAATTTAGGTGAGCAGGCTAAAAATATTCTCGAAATATTTGAAAATATATTTTTTTGGCAGTTGTGTGTAATTGAATATGAAGTCTTTTGAAGTGTCCACAAGATACATATATTTGCATATATAAATATATACAAAATTTGCACAAAAGTCGCTTAGTGTCAAATAGGAAGAGATAAATGCATGGAAATTGGGTAGAAAATACAAAATTCAAAGAAAATTCAAATAATAATCAAATATTGAATACAGCCATAAAAAATGATGCTGTATCTAGAACATGGTACAAATAAAAAAGCAGTAAAAGCAAAAATTTGGTGGCACATAAACAACTCGTTAAACAGCTCTTTAATATAGCTTCTCCACATACATATGCTCCATTTTTGCTAAATACTTTTTTCAGATTGAAATAGAAATAAGAAGAAGAGGAAGCAGACGAACTGTACGACAAAACGGCTGCAGCAGACGCAGGCGAAGAGAAAGATGACGACACCGCAATTGCTCAATAAAAACATACGCACAATGCCCGCCTGGGTGGTGAGTAGACCCCGGAGAAGTCTCGGAGTTGGCAAATTCGAAATTATCGATTGCATTGCATGTAGAACGAGGCGAACGATCGCATTGGACCCAAGCCGCCGCCCACGCCCATGAATGGTAATGCGGCGAGCAATGGAAGCCAGCTGAAGGTGCCGACACTGCCACCCAAGACGAAGAACACACCCGAACCCGACTACGAAGTGATCGAGTTCTCCAACCAGCAGCAGTACTCAAATGAGCCCATGAAAACTACACAGATTCGAACCAAAACACCAGGCAAGTGATAGATCAAAGAGGAAGAAGAAAATAGTAGAGATAAGTGTTAGATTATAGAAGAAGAAACTACTAGAGATAAGTGTTAGTTTATAGAAGAAGACAATACTAGAGATAGGTGGACCTTTTTTGACACCTAAAAGACATAGTTATACTAAGGAAGTAGTTAAAGGTTATACTAGGAAATTACTTCTAGAAGAATACATCAAGAATACGAACGAAGAATATTTAAACGTAACAGAAAGTACGTGTTCACCAGAAGCAATAGAGTTAGTTAAGACTAAAGTTGTATTTCAAGACTATCATCAATCTATCAAACATATCTAGACACAATTTCTTAAGAACTGGAAACAGTTTAAAGTATTCTTTTAAGCATTACGATTATCTGGGCAATACTATAACCAGTTCCAGAAACATTACGAAAGTACTTCCAGAAGACTTATAATACCAGGAAACAACTTCCATAAGAACTATGATAATAGAGTTGAAAAGGATTTATCTCTCGATATAGATCTGTGCAGTTATTTATACCAGACTGTTGTCTTTCGTCTGAGAAAATAGCTTTGAAGAAATGTCTAAAATGTCTCGGCTTTTCTGGGGCAGGTTTAAAATATTTTGTAAGAAATATCTAACATATCTGGCCTATTCCTTACTCCTATATATATAAACAATGAAACAATATTATTTACCTTAATAGATATCTTAACGCAATATTCGCCAAGATAGTTGCTTTCTCCCTCTTTGTATTTAGCAAATTTCAACATAATCTTAAGATAAATCATCTCGATTTAAATCTTTTCCTTTTCAAGACTTTGCTTAAGCTCAGATTGAAATATGCCATATTAATATCATATCGATTAAAAACGTAAACGTTTAATTCTTGTAGACAACAAACTGAAATGCACACTGTGCGGCTCACAGAATCCCTGGGTGACCTGTGCCGAGTGCGCGGGTCAAATCTTTTGCGCCAGCTGCGATGACATGTTCCACAAGCATCCCAAGCGGAAGCAGCATATACGCAAGGTAGGTTGCCAACGACACATTCAGAGTATTTCAATAATGTGCAAGCCATATTGTCATATTGTCATATTGTCAGGCTGTGGAGCAGGGCACACCGCCCGTGCCACCGAAGGCGGCAGGAGGTGCCGCACCGCCGGTGGCGCCGCCGCGACGCAGCAAGCGCGGCTTGTTGACACCGTTTCTGGGCCGCAAGGAACAGGTACGCCACTGCACGATTTTATAAAACCAAAATACAAACTACGTACTAGTAGAAGTGCCTAGGGCCAAGCCAAGCCAGCCTAGTTAGCTACCATTTAGTACAAGTTTGTAATTGATTTCTGAATGCTTCAATAAAACAAAAACAAAAGAACAACAAGAAAATATGAAAGAAAACCTTTATGCTGCCTGCCTCCTGCACGACAAGAACTAGAGAAATGCGAAATGGAAATGCAAACCGAAAAACTCTTTTGCAGATGTTGCCACCGCCCTCGCCGACGCCCTCGCACAAGTCCAATGCCAGCGTCTGGCGGGGCACAGGAGCGCCCCAAATGAACAATCGCCCGCTGCCGGAACCGCCACGCCCGGCGCCCAGCGAGGGCGGCGGCTCGTCGCGCTCTGGCACGCCCAAATCAGTATTCGACACGATCAGCCGGCCGCCCTCGGTGCAGCTGGAGAAGATCAAGACCAAGGCGAACGCCACACTGGATCGCATGGCCCAGCTGCAGATGCGCTACCGCCAACAGAGGGCGCTACACGACACGACGGGCAACTCAAGCAGCTCGGCCCTGGGCAGCGAACAGGTAAGCCCGGATTCTCCCGCCATTCAAAATTCCCACAATGTCCCTCATCTATATCGTGTTCGTATCGTGTGCGTCAATGTCTTGTCCTTGTCTCACCCCGCACACGCACTCGCTCTCTCTCTCTCTTTCTCTTTTTCGTTCTCGTTCTCGTTCTCGTTCTTTGTGCATTTTACACTGAAAAGCAGCATTTGCCGAACTTCGAGCATTGGTCAAACAACATTTCACCATCGCCCTCGCATTTTCGTTCCGGCAGCATGTCATCCGGTTTGAATTCATCGCATTTTGATCTATCGGATGATTCACACAATTTTCACAATTCCCTGTTGCTCCAACAACAACAACGACTACAACAACAACAACGACAGGCAGCGAGCGGTCAGCGTCGCCAGATGAGCACCTCCGTCTTCAACCTGAACAGCCTGAACTCGCGTCGTCCTCTGTCCGAGAATCAGCCGAGCGGCGCCTGGCTATCCAATCAGCGCATGCAGCAGGTAAGTCCTTGCTTGATTTTGTTAACGATCTAAAAACTGAGTCCTGCCTTCCTGTTTGCAGGCCCAATCTTTGGCGCAGCTGAACTGCGCCGGCTGCCAGAGCCATCAACAGCCCAACTGGCCGCCACCGCAGGCACATGCCCAAATGCCTGGCGATGAGTGGTCACAGTTTGGCTCCCAGCAGCAGTTTAATCACTCCAATCTGTCGCTCAACCTGGGCCCCGGCTACTTGCCACAGCAGCACCTGCAACAGCATCCGCCGCACTATCCGCCACCCGTGTTCATGACCCAACGCGGCATGATGCCTAATATGTATCCGGGCACAGTGGGTTATCCCATGATGCATCCAGGTGAGCAGAGACAATGAGAACTGTTCTCACTTTAACATGTACCCTGTACATTTATCCCCTCAAGGCGTCATGGGCATGCCACCCACAGCTGCCTCGCGTGCCACGTCGCGCGCTCGGTATGCCGCCTCGCCCACGCCCAGTCGCAAATCCGTAACTGCGCGACGCAAGCGCAGCAGCTATGTGGACGATGAGCTCACGGACGATGAGGACTCCGATCAGGATGATCGTCGTTCCCTGGTCTCGAATCGCTCGGGCATGACCAGCGCTTCGCGTGCTCATCAGCATCATCAGCGTCAGCGGCGCTTGTCCAGCGCCTCACAGCTAATCAGCAACGGGGCCAACGATGAGCTGGATGGTGAGCAGCGACATGGCGGCAGGCAGCACAAAATGCGCGATCGTCGCGGCTCCGTAGCCAAGTCTGTGCAGAGCGAATGGCTGCCCGAGCGACGGGATTCCAATGCAGGCGACACTTTGAAGCGGCATCAACAGGATCCATCGAAAACCAGTCGCATCTATTCGGATCTGGAGTCGGAGGGTTCAGGTGCACGTGCTTTGGTCCAAGCCAAAATCCAACAGAAACTGCAGGAGGCAGATCAGCAAAAGACCAAACGACCCGAATCCAAGCGCAGGCCAGAAATGAAGGATGAGAATACGCAGGCAGCGGCAATTGTGCAGAAGCAAACGGACAGCACGCCAGCTAAGACAGAGCAAAGCGAATCCGAGTATGAGGAAGTGGTGGAGGAGGTCACAGCCTCGGAGAGCGAGGCGGAAGCGGAAGTTCGAACAGAAGCAACTGCTGCAGTGGAGGAAGCAACGGAAGATGATTTAGGTCCGCCGCCCACCACGCCCGATCACGAATGGGAATGCGAGTTCTGCACATTTGTCAATGAGCCCAATATTAAAATCTGTGCCATATGCTGCAAGACGCCATGCAAGCCACCCGTCAAGCCAAAGGCAGCCAGCAAGATAGAGACCAGAGCCACAGTTGAACCCAAGACGACAACAACCCAATCGGAGGCCAAGCTTGTGCGCAAGAGCTCCATGAAGACCACAAGATCCGTGGAGCCGGCTGTTCCGGCCACCCAAAACACGTCCAAGCTGCCAGCTGCAGTCAAGCCCAAGCAGACAGTACAATCCACCAACATTAAGAAATCCGCAACAGCTGCAAAGTCCAAGCTGAAATCCACAGCTGACAATCAAACGGATAGTTCACTCTCCAAGGGTTTCATACACAAAGGTAGGATTCTCAAGAAAATCTCATTTTTCGAGGGCACCAAGAGCTGAACGGCAAAAGACCAAAAGACACCCTCCCCATTTAACAAGAAGACTTTAACTTTTGTATACCCTGTAATAACCAACTGTAACTGTTAGAACTACAATTAACGCATTTAATGAAACTATACGAAATACAAATCAAGTCCCAAACTAAACATCCTTGAGTTTTGTTTTGTTTTCGTTTTGTTGTCGTTTTGTATTGTGTGCACCACTAAAAGCTCTCATCCATACCTTCCAGAATCCGTTGAGAATATTTGGAATACACTGGATGAGAGCATACAGGCACAGGCGGAACAGGTACTCAAGCAGGCACAGAAAGTCTCCACCGGCTGTGGCGGCACCCCGCCCAGAGAGCTGGCAGCCCCGAAACTGGATGACCCGCTGCGACAGGCACGCGAAATGGGCACCTCACCACCACCGCAGAACATCTCCACACAAGTAACAAGAATTCTCAAGCAATTTATTCAAGCTCTGGGTTAAATAGCGACTTTTGCAGACCTACGATTCGCTGCCCTTTGGCGCAAAGCCATTGGAGGAACCAGCAGCTGCTGCTACTGCTCTTCCCGAGCCAGCCAAGTTGGAGCGGAAGATCTACTATCGCAGCAGCTCACAGCTGGCGCAGGAGAACGACCGGGATCTAAGAATGCAGGCGGAGACCGCCGCAATTCAATATAATAGCGGGCAGCTGACGAGACGACCGAATTTCATAAACGATCTTCGAACTCTGCAGCATGTAAGTCCATCTGCCAGCCTTTGAGGTTTAGGAAGCGTATTTTTATGTTTATTCTGGTTAACAGCAAAACTCCTCGCCATTTGATTTGCCGCACGAATCGGTTGGCTACAAGCACGAGCCAGCACGAGATCCCGAGATCGAAATGCATATCATACTCAAAGAACTGGAACTTTATAAATTTACTGTGGAAGAACTGGAAGCAGCTCTGAAGTATTGCGGCCCGGACATGCATCCCATACAATGGCTACGCGAGAACTGGCACAAGCTAGTCCAGACCGTGCAGAGTCTATCCACAAAGTACGGACAGGAGCGGGCGTCGAATACGATCGGAACTATCTCGCAGAACGAAGCGCGTGAGGCGCTTCGGAGTTCAGGTGGAAATGTTTGGCAGGCGGTGGCCGAGTGCATACAGCAGCGACAGCAAAAGTATCGCAAGCTGGCGGCCAAGGGCAATTTTTTGAGTGAGGACATTGTGAATGCGTTGACGGCGCATCAAGGTAATGTGGAACAGGCATTGATGGAACTGAATCGCACACAGCTCAAACCATTTCTAATGCGCATCTGGGGTTCGCCGAATGGCGTGGAGAATGAGAGTGCGGCCGTAGATAACAAGTCGGGTTAGTTTGTAGTTCGAAATTCCATATATATATATCAGTCACTATTCATAGATCTATTTCATCTTTGTATAGACATCCATGAGTTTCTCAACACACATGCTTTGGACTGTTTGCAAATGCAGAACAGTGAGAGTCCAGCGCTTGCCAATCCATTCGATGCTCTGTACACAGATGATACTCCTAGTCCTGCCAAGTCTACATATGCCACGCCCAGTCCATACCAGCTAGAAGATAGTACGCTCAAGAATCTCGAAATACTCATTGGCAATATGGAACAGAATCAGGCCAAGCAGAATCAGGAAGTACTTCGTTCAATTGAGACCATGCTGGAGACCTTCAAAGGCAAACCCGATCAGGAGTATGAAACGGATCCGGAAGTCATGCGCATTCTTACGAAGAGTCCGATTAGCACTCTGAAATCCCCATCCGCTTTGCCAGACAAGTCTAGCGATGATGTCAAAAACTTTGTCTGGCAGCACATACAAGACATTGTGCCCAATTTGGTGCAGCAGGTGGAGCAAGAGCTTATGGAACCTATGGAACCTATAGAAGAAGCGCCAGCAACAAACACAATTGCGCCTGAGCCGATCCCAGAAAAGGAGCCAACACCACCGCCGCCTGATCCTGGGCTTTATATCATGGAAGAGTTTATCAAGCCAAATTTAAGAGAGAGTGCCATACGTGAGGAATTGCCACCGAATTTTATTTATGCCACGGAAATAGCCAATTTTAAGCTGGAATTTGATCGTGGCATGGAAAGATGGCATGAACCGGAATTCGAGTTGGATGACCTGGAGGAGGCAGAGCACATTGTCTACAAGAGCTATATGGCACCCAAGGTGGAAGCTGTGAAAGAAGAAGAACTTCCAGAGGCCACTGTGAGCCAACAGCAGAGCCACAATTTGTCCAATCTGGAGCCTAATAGAAAAACCAACGATAGAGATCCTAGCCCAGCTACAGCCGCAGAGGCAATAATGGCGCAGTCTTCTGTTCGCTCGGATGCCTCGACATCTGCTAAAAAGTCTGCGGAAATACTCCCAAAGGAACCCATCAATGAGTCGACAGGAAAGCAACCAACTCACAGCTTTTTAATCCTAACGGATACTGCAACAGAGAAGTCTGAAGAGACTCCACCAGAAGAAAATGTGGCACCTTCTGCTCTCGAGCCGGGAGTTACAGCTCAGACAACAGCTGAGCTTGATGAGAAGCCAAGCCCAAGTCGAGAAAATAATAAAAGAAATAAAAGATCCCAGTTGCCGAAAAAAGGCAGAACACGCGATCAAAGTCAAAAGCCGGGAAACAGAAATAGGTTGCCCAACAATGCAGCAAAAGTGTTGGAACAAAGCGAACCTAAGGAGCAGATTGAACAGCTTCAGATAAACACAAAGCCAAACATAGCTGAGGTAGTTCCAGAGTCTGAAACAGCAGCTTCAATTGAAACGGAGGCAGAAGCTGAAGCAGGAATTGCAGTATCTGTAATGGAAGTAAAAGCTGAATCAGGAGTTGCAGGAGAAGCACAAGCTAATGAAGAAGCTAAAACAGCTGTGCAAGGTACAGATGAAGAATCTATGGGGGAACTACAGGCCGAAGCAAGAGCGGAAACGAAAGAAGTACAAGCAGTAGAAGCCATTGGGGATGCAGAAACCGAAGCGCTTTTACAACGTGAAACGGAAGCGGAAAGTGAAACAGAAGAACTAGCTGAAAGTCCATCTTCAACAATTCAAATTGAAACAGTTGACACAGCATTAAACAATGATCACTCTGAGCTATCTGACACCTTAACCAATGTTGTGGAAGTCGAAGGAGCTTCACAGCGCTCTGAAGATAACTCAAAGTCCCCACAAGTTCCACAGTTCGCTGCAGTCGAAAGCGAGTCAACTGAAGCTGCGGAGAGCATTTCTAGTTCAGAAGCAGATAAGATACAAGCAACAGAAGCTGCAGAGCAGGCCGAAGCAATGCCATCCTTAGCCGCCCTAGCCCAAACAGAGCTTCCCACAACCAGCACAATCGAATTAATTCCAACTATTGCTGTGGCGTCCAATCAGAAACGTAGTCCTAAACGTTTTTCTAAAATACCCGTAAGAACACTCAGCACAAATAGTCTGCGCAGCGATAGCCGAAATAGTACACATACGCCAACAGCAGAGGTTGAAATAACCACAACGAATTCCGAAGAGCCTAAGGAATCAAGCGCGGAAGAAGGCATGCCAGAAGCTCAAGATGTTAGCTCGGAAGCAGAACCAACAACCGAGCGGAACACATCTGCTGAGGTAGTTACACCCAACGACTCGGAGGAGGTCTTTGAAGATGCTACAGAGTTCGGCATGGAGGAGCAGCAGGCACACGATGAGTCTCCTTCCGACACAGAGCTCTATAGCCTGGACAGTGAGGAACACCCTCCTAAATCGCCAGAAAGTGAAGTGTTGCTCGTTCTCAACACTGAGGAGCCAACGGAGAGCTTGAGTGTGGTACAATCTCCCAGCAATACAACAATCAGTTCGCATTCAAGTGAATCTGAGGCAGAACCGGTAGTCTTTAAGGAGTTTATACCATCTGGAGATCCTTCCAAGCAAAATCTAAGTGAGCTTGTGGAAGACACGCAACGTTTGATCAAGCAAATGCGCGATGAGATAAGCATGGATGAGTTTGAGTCCACCGATGAGGAGGACTACTCCGAAGACTACTCCGATGAGTACGATGAGGGCGAAGAGGAAGACTGGTATGACAGTGAGGGCGAGGAAGAAGGCACCTATAACGAGCACGCTTCGTTCATTGAGGAGGCCTCCAGTGGGGCAGCTGCTGGTTTGGCGGAAGGCGACGAAGAAGGTACCGAAATTGAAGACATTATGGAGGAGGATGAATTTGAAGAGGAAGAAGAAGCACAGGCAAAACAAAAACAGTTATCTGACACGCATGAAGCAGTCACGAGCACCTCATCAGTCACGCCCACAAATCATGAAACTGAGCCAAGTGAGGAAACTCAGACTGTTTCTTCCACAGGCAGGGCAGTCGAGGAAAGCATAAAATTAGACGCAGCAGCAACAATCGAATTTGAGCCAGTAGTAGCTGTTCCTCCGGAAGAGCCTGCAAATGAAGCTGAGACTTCAATCGGAGAGACAGTGGAAAATATTATCCCAACAGCGGAACCCATCATAGCTCTTACCGAAAGTCGACCACCAGAACTGCCGGTGGAAATTGTTTTACAGCCGGTGTCTCAGCCAGCTGAGGAGCCAACTGCCTTACCCCTAACTCCCGCTCCACCCATTATCGACTCCGAAACCCGTCCATTGGAACCACCCAGCGAAACAGTATTGGAAGAGCCCAAAAAGGTAATCCCCAACAACACACACGCCACAACAAGCAAAAAGACAACCAAAACAGAGACACCAACAACTACCAAAGCACTCAGCACTCCCAAAACCAACAAGACCCCGGTTAGCAAAATACCCAAACTCACCAATGAAACCACAAACAACAAGAAATTGCCGTTGCGGTCCAAGTCCTTTTCCGCGCCCATGGGCATCTCCTCGGTCAAACGCATACAACAGGAGTTTCTGCAGAAGCAAACGCTATCGAGTCCAACGCCAGCAAGTCGTGTGCCGCTCAAGAGTAGCCCCAGCAATAAGAAATCCTTGACTGAGGCCATCAACAAATTCAATACAAAAACCACACTGGATGGACCCAGCACAAGTGGGGCAGCGGCTGCGGTTAACGCTCTTCTTAAGCCCCGAACTCAGCCGCGGATACCCAAAAAGAAATACCACGAAACCTGTTTCTCAGATGATGATTACGAGACCTCGGCCACAGAGGATGATGAGCAGGAGCAGCTGCCGGCACCAGTCAAAGCAGAAATGCTTCAGCGTAAACTGAGCATACCCGTCTTTCGCGCTTATCCCAGTGTCCAGGAACCAGTAATTGAGGAGCCAGCGGTGTGTAGACCCACACGAGTAGCTCAGTAAATGCCTGATACAATTGTTTCTCTCTCATTCTCATTTACAGGTGCTGGCGCGCAAATATGTGGAACAGCAGCTGGTGACGAACATTGCGGAAGCACAAATAGCCGCCACTCTAGTGAATATGAAGTTCCAGGAGGATGTCGCTCTGTGGGCTGCCAGAGAATGCTCGGACTTGGATCAAGCCATTTCCATGTTGCAGCAGGAATGCGAGCTGTGCATGAATAGTTATCCAATGAATCAGATTGTGTCCATGCTGAAATGCACCCACAAATGTTGCAAACAGTGCGCCAAAAGCTATTTCACCGTACAGGTGGGTGATCAAACGGCTCTACGGATGTACTTTTATAAAATACTAATACTAAGGCAGTTTGTGGACAAACTTCTTCCCTTCCTTATGAAGGGTTGCTAAAGTAGACCTGGGCTTCCCTTCGTACCAAGTGAAGGCTAAACATTTAGAAGGAATGTTCATAGTTCTATCGTGTGTCTCTAAGCAGAGCTTAAGCTTTGCATTAAAGGAGAGACCCAGCTGTATCTAGGGGGCAGCAGTAAGAATTCTCAGCACGGCGAAGTCCCTTGCAAAACTAAAACCTTCTCGAATTCCTTCATAAAATAGAATGGTGTAGCCCTAAGAATTTACATTTCTATAGCCAATTGATGGAGTTTGATCATATCTCCAGTTATTAGTATGTTATATTTCAATTTCAAGTCTTCCGTTTAAGACGTCCTCAATCTAGTAACATATCATTTCCCTAGCTTTAACTGCTTGCCTTTTTCCATACAGATAACCGATCGCAGTATAAACGATTGCAGCTGCCCGTACTGTAAGCTTCCTGAACTGAGCAACGAACTGCAGCATGAGGATGAACATTTGGAATATTTTTCCAATTTGGATATATTTCTGAAAAGCATTTTGGACAGCGATGTGCATGAGCTGTTCCAGCGCAAACTGCGGGATCGTACCCTGTTGCAGGATCCCAATTTCAAGTGGTGCATACAGTGCTCCTCGGGTTTCTTTGCCCGACCCAAGCAGAAGCGTTTGATATGCCCCGATTGTGGTTCGGTGACCTGTGCCCAGTGCCGCAAGCCCTGGGAACGCCAGCACGAGGGCACCAGCTGTGAGGCGTATCTTGAATGGAAGCGGGAGAACGACCCTGAGCTGCAGGCACAAGGAGTGCAGGAGCATTTGGCGCAAAATGGCATCGATTGTCCCAAGTGCAAGTTTCGCTATTCATTGGCCAGGTGGGCAGTTACCTTTAAGCTTTTTTCTTTATAGAATTATTTCTAATATGTTGTTTTCAGGGGCGGCTGCATGCATTTCACCTGCACCCAGTGTAAATTTGAGTTCTGCTACGGCTGTGCCAGGCCCTTCATGATGGGTGCCAAGTGCAACATTTCACCGTACTGTGCCAAGCTGGGCTTGCATGCCCATCATCCACGCAATTGTCTATTCTATCTGCGCGACAAGATACCCTTGCAACTGCAGTTCCTGCTTAAGGAGCACAAGGTCAAGTTCGACACGGAACCTGTGGAGCTGCAGGACGAGCCAAGCAGCTCTAGCAAGGCGCGTGCCCAGGCACGCTGCCCCATACCGTTGCAGAAGGAGACACCTCAGGGCCTAGTCGACACTGTCTGCAACAGCGAGGTGCCCGATAAACATGCGGGCATGTGTCGGTAGGTGTAATAAGAACTTCTCAACTTTTCCTAACTTGAGTACTCAATCGACATTAAACTGATTGACAAAGAAAACCCAGCTCGAGTGTGCAACATGTTCGAGTCGAGTTTGAAGCGAGCTCAATCGCTCGAGTCGAACGACTCATTTTGTTGTTGTTCGATGCAGGGCTCTTATGCTTGTAAATCGATCTATAATCTATCTTGTTTTTTTTTTACAGCACACATTACGTAGAGTATTTGGCTGGGAAGGTAGCCAAGGCCAGCATCGATCCGTTGCCCATTTTCGATTTGACGGACTGTGTACAGGAGTTGCGTAGGCGTGGCATTGCCCTGCCCGAACGTGGGCCCTGGGACACCGATGAGATCTACAAAAACATGTGCTCTGAGGTTAGTTCAATGCCATCAATTGACGATTTTATTGATTTTGATACACTAGAGCAGCGGGGTATAATGATTTAGCTATGAATTGTGTATCGCATCAAGACTATAACTCTTATAACTCTGTATAACTCTGTAGAGTACATTTTTGATCTGAAGTAAGTGATATAGCGACAAAGATATGTGAAAATTATTGATTCAGCTAAGAAAGAAACTTGAAACGAATGAAATTTTGTTGAAGCGAGCATAGATATACCATATATATACCAGAGGAACGACCGAACTTGCTTGGGATTTTCTTGAGCAATCTCATATGCAACAAGTTTCAGAATTTGTACAGTAAAAAGTTCCTCTTTGAATCTGGATGATGAGTGAGAAGCTCGTAGCCTAACTTATCAGACTAGCATAACTTAGACTTATCTATTTTTACGATCAGCATAATATATAAAACTTTGATAGTGTATATCAACTTCGGTATTGTGTCCTTCTTGTTGGTTTTCCCTTTAACAAATTGTTTGGCTTTGCGTGTTACTTTTTATTGAGTTTGTTTTACGCGGAAAAACGCATTTCCTGCGGCTGTTTTGACCCGATGAATCAGTTCACGCCCCCGCTAAAAATAGCCGTCGATCGATTGAAAACAAAAACATTTGGCTAATACGTACGCCTAAATTTAGCCTCGGCTCTGACGTATTTCACACGCGTCTTAATTGATTTTCTTTCTCTTTTTTCGCCTTTATTAGTATTTAATTGTAAACAAGGAAAATAGCAAACACAAATGTTTACCTCTCGCCTCTTTCTCTATAGGTAATCAAACAACGTATACCATTGAAATCGGTCTGAGTGCGATCGTATATATATATATATATAGCTGGACCCGGCTGGATATGGTTCTTCCTGAACAACTTGGATTGCATCTTTTTTCATATCATGCATGTCTTTATGATTTATCGCATACATTTTTATATAGACATTTTTATATATACATACATATACATATAGAGCATACATACACATACATGTTGATGTAAATTTTAGACAGCTTTTTAGACATTCACACGCCTCCGCCCCCATCCATTCGTACACACCCACAGATCTATTTGTTTAGCTAGTAAGCTATTTGAAATGGTTTTTGTTTTGCACATTAGCCGAGACACAAACCATAGACTTAATATGGACAGACATGGACGGACACGTGGCATTAATGGCATCCAATAAACAAGCTTTTGTGTGTGCAACAATTTATTAATGAATGCATTTCTTCTTTCGCAAAGCGTGTTTTAAATATATTCCAAATATTTTCATGCCAGATGCCGTTTACGATGCCAAAATAAACCAATTTATAGAAATCAAAGTGGTTGCGCCTCCAAAAATATTCAAATGTTGATTTAAGAAAAAATAGAAGAGAAAATAAATATATATGAAAATATGGAATATTCTGAAAAGGTAAGTTAAGCGTTTATTTGTTTTAACAACATTCGTGCCAGCATCTGGAGAAACAGAAATAGAAAATCTTTGGGCAACGCTATGAAAGGCAATTCTCAAGAGATTGAGCGAGAGATCAGCATAAAGGCAAAGCAATTTATATGGCAAGAATCGTATACTTGGGTACGTTTCGAAAAAGGATTTAAGAAGAGCTATAAAACATCAACTAAGAGCCCAATAGCCCTTGATCCTCTATATCAATCCATTTGTTAAAGTATAAAGATTACATTCAAATCCATCGATAACAATTATTATAATAATTACCATATAATAGAATCATTATACAAGGATAAACTTAATATATATGTCTCTTGATCTTGAGCATTCATCAGAAGCTTCATGGACAACTTTTGCATTATTCATTTGACTATTTTTTCTGAGTATTTATGAGTCTATAATAACTATTAGGCAGATTTCATATCAAACTCAAACATTATTATTATTGGTATAACAAGAGTTTTCATGAACGAAAAAAGTGCCATAAAGGGTATATATTTTAGAAGCTCTCTTTCTTAATATTCTTGTACAGGGTATATCGCAGTCGAGCAGTTTTTCGAATGATTTATCAAATCGAAATCTTAATAACCTAGCTAGGCGCCTTTGGTATAAGTATATGTGTATAGACAAGGCTACCTACAGCTTACCCTGTATACTTTGCAATAGTACAGGGTATACATGGCACAACTATGGGCTGATATAGATTAGATATACAGATGTGTGAATCGATAAACAAATTTAAGGAAAGACGAGTTAAAAGTATCTCAAGATCTAATCCAACATTTCCTCGAAACGGAAAGATCTTTCAGAAATGTTGCATACTTTTCGGGGCTGGCATTAAGATTAAACTGAATGTCGCCAATTGGGACGGACGCTGCCGAAACGCCACACAGCAAATGCGAAATGGCAAATGCGGCTCATAAATTACGCGCGACAACAACAACAGCAACAACAACAACAACAGCAAGAACAGGAACAACAACAACAAGAAGAGTTGGGCGTACGTGGAAAACTCGTGAAATTTTCGCATAGGCGACGCGACTCGTTGGACAAAAATGTGACTCGTAAAAACCTATTTTTGTGCGATTTGATTTAATTTATGCGCGCGGCACAAAACATGTTTTGCATTTCGGTTTTCATACAGTTTTACACCAATAGAAACCAATTAAATTGTCTAATTTGTATATATTCATCGAAATTCCTCAGATCCGATGACTTTCAGCTGGACTGCAAAGGTGGCAACAAGCTTCAACGAGACGCGGCGGCACGTGCAGCTCAACTGTTCCAATACAAAACGCATTAATTTTAATATTTATTTCAGCTGACTTTGCACATAAAACTGCGTTAAGTGTTAACATGCGCGCCGAGGTATAAAAAGCTGAAAAGTATCCAAGAGAAAATCATAAAATAAGTCTACTTTTGAGTGCGTATACCCTGTAGCCATAAAAACAATGGCTAAACTAGGGCATTATCAGCTTGAACAAAAATTCAATAGCCTACCAAATGTTGGGACTCGAATCGAATAGAAAACATGCCGTCTTTCGCGCTGATAACAAGAGAGTCGTCAAAGTCAATATGCCCTTTGTCATTAGAACAAAAGTTAATTAGATAATGATATGATAATAATGATAATATAATGATAATGATAATAGATAATAATGGATTTTCTCTCCTAATCCTTTGTTATGTTTCTTCGAATGGTCAAGAAATGAAGAGCAATTTCCCGGAAAATTATTGCTCGAAACGCAGTGGAAAACCTTTGTAGTTTTAAGAAAATGTATTTCCCATTGTCAAGAACTTTTCTATTATCCTCTACAAGGTATAATAAACTATTCTAAAGGTTCAATTAACAACTCCTTTTTATATATTTTTGTCAGCTGTTTCGCTTTTTCATCGAAATAAAATAATGACGCTTCGAATTACAATATGAAAATGTCCTCCCAAGCTCTTTAAGAATATCAAATTTCATTTTATGAGAACAAAAGCTACAAATGAATACACATGCTTGGCGATACATTACAGGGTATTTTGTCGCGGCACCAGCTGGCGAATTCGTCAATATTTTCTCTCCGCTTTTTTATTTGCATAACAAAATAAACAAACAACAACAAAAACAGAGAAATAAAAAGAGCTGGCACGTGTCGCGCGCTGAACTCAAAATTTAATTACAGGTAAATGAACAAGCGAGCAATCAACCAATCAATCAATCAATCAATCAGCTGGCAGAGACTTTATTCGATTTGCCTGAAAATTGTATTACGAGTACAATTGAAAACGAAAGAAAAGTAAAGCCAAAGGGAGGAAAGTTAAGTGAATCATGTTAAAAGAAAGATTAACAAAATAAACAAGCTGCAAGAAGAACAATAAGAATAGGAAGAAGCAGAAGCAATCGAACAGGCAAGTTCACCTTTTGTTTAATCAAGCTTCAAGCAGAAGGTAAATTCTGTTTATTAGAGACAGATTTACGACAGCGTCACATCCTGTGGAGGTCCAGAAAACAACAAGTGAAACAACAAATAACTTAAGCAACAACTTAAACAAGCAACAAAAGGCAACAACAACAAAATTCATTCATAAATTGTCTAGCCATTGTTTTGGCCACAAAAACTACACGGCCCTGACCGCTGCTGACATTAGACCCGAAACAACATCGGGCTGTCCGACCTTGAAAACTATTGGCAAAAACAAAACAAAAGCAAAAAAAGAAGATGAAAAAATCCATAAACTTTGGGTATATGGCTTGGGCCCTGGGCAGACAACTGAACAATAATAGATAATTAAAAATTTGAGCAAAAATTTTTAATGCATTTAATAATAAATATTTATCGTTAGTTTTTGCTTCTGTGCCCCGCTGCACGCGCTTTTTTTTGCTTTTGGTTTTTAAACAATGTGCCACATTTAACAACAAATTCGGCTCGTTTTTGCGCACATTTTTATGATGGTTGGGAAAATGTTTAGAAATTTCGCTTTTACGACCAATATCGTGGGCAGCGAGATATATATATATGATATATGCTCAAAACTATACGATATTTAGGCAAACAATTATTGTCTATATTGTCCATATTGTTGTAATTGTTATTAGTTTAAAAGGCTTTCAGACAGAATGAGAACATAAAACGCTTCCGATTTCAGCTGATAAAGTAAAGACTATCCATTTGATATATGCCATATGCAGAACTAACTTATCTTTTTTCTTAAACTTCTTTCAATCACAAAATATCGATAAATATCGAATTTGAATCATAACTGGATTGAATAGATACACCAGCTTTGGTATATAGACAGCGTACAGAGCTTATGATATCTGAGATCTTGAGATTATATCAAATATGCGCAAGACTTACCTTTGGATGATTTCAGTTGTATTTCCATTACAACAGTTTTCCCATGGAAATGCTGTGCACCAAGTTTGAAAGGGAACTGAAAAACAGTTTGAAGAGAAACCAAAATAAACTAAATAAATCTAAACAGACAAATGATGAAATATAAATGCAATATGATTATAAAGAAAGATTATATATATAGATATATGCATAAAATAGAAAGAATTAATGAATTGAAAAACCTTTTAACGCATTTTGCATGTTGAAGTTTCTATATTTGTTTGCATTTGGTGTACATAGATCATATATATAAATATATATTCATACATATATAGTTATAGATATAGGTATAGATATAGATATAGATATAGATATAGTATAGTATGGTAAGATTATATACAAGATCGTAGAGTAGGCTAAAAAGTACACATAGATATAAATAAAGTCTAACATATACAGGTGTCGGCATAAACGTAAATATAAACTCGTTACAAGTTTTAGATATAGGGCTCTGTACTCTATTCAACATACATATACATATATATATATATGTATAGATAAGACAACACTTAGATAATAATTGGTCATACATATAGTTTAGATCCTTTCGTATAACTAAACATTAAATTCTACATAATTGCATTAGTTGGTATCGTATATGACGTCTACATATCAAAAAAATAACGCGTACATCACACAATAAATAGTTTAAGTACATACTACACATACATATAGATGGATGCATATATATATATATAGATATATATATGTATATATATATAGATAGGTATATGTATTGAATAAAAAACCATCGTAGCGGAAGACTAGAAAGGTAACACTAGTGGAAAGTTAAGTCCGTTTACGTGTTTTACTCTAAGTAATATATTTCCTTTTGGGGTTTACCTCTCGGGGTTTATTTGGTACAAATTTCAACTACTCTTGTAGTTACATGCATTCGTCTATAGGTATTATGGGTTATTCCGTTACGAAATTTTCTGATCTTATAGATCTCTGAAAAACTCCGCAGTTCCCGGAACAGACTAGACTTGGCGCAGCTACTGCGCCATATCCAGCGCGTGTAGACTTTCGATCTCGGGATCAAAGTTGGCATCACATGTGGATAGCCAATCCCAGACACGGCGTCGCACCATGGTCTGATCTATGGGTATGTCCAGTCCATAGCTGGACATCATGCGCTTGAAGCGCAATTTGTTCTCATCGCCGGAGAGGCGTCCCTCGCGCTGATTCAGATAGATGCACGAGTCCTGATACTGCTGATTGGGTGAGATTAGAGTGGCCGACTTGGAGGCCGAGATGCGGCACTCGACCCAGCGATCCTTCATGTATTTGTTCACTTCGGTGATTTTGCAACGATCCTCGGAATCGTGACTCAAATACTTGCGGAAGCAGCGCATGAGACGCGGTGAGAATCGACGGAAATTGTCCGGCACCTTGGTCGTCTTACGCTGTTCGTATTTCATAAAATTTGCATAGGCCTGATCCTTGCCCCAATCGGCGGCCTGCCAGGGCGGATTGCCGGTGAGAATGTTGTACAAGAGGATGCCAAATTGCCAGGAATCGCTGATGGGCAAGCACTGGAAACGCTCATTCTTGATCAGCTCCAGCTGCTCGGGCGGCACACAGCTGGTCCACGTATGCTTCACCTTGTGCACGGGCAGACCCTTCTTGGTGGTGGCACCGAAATCGCAGAGCTTAACGCGCGCAAAGTCCGGCGTGAACACCAGCACATTCTCGAGCTTGAGATCACGATGCACCAGATTCTTGGAGTGCATAAAACCCAGAGCAGAGCTCAACTGCTCCGCAATCAGCTTGCAGGCCGTCTCGTGCAGACCATTCGGGCCAATATTCGAAGCGAGATCTCCGTAGGGTGCGTGCTCCATGGCAAAGACAAAGTAGTCCATGGTCTGAAAGGCGACCGCATAGGCGCTGAGTATGTGACGATGATGGGATAGTTCATAGTTGTAATGGAACTCCTTCTGGAACTCCTTAATGGTCGTCAGCTCGGCGTGCACAGCCTTGAGGACTACGGTCGTATTTGTGGGCCTGTGCCGGCACAGCAGAATCTTGGCAAAACAGCCCTCGGCCAGGGTCTTCTCGATATTGTACTGATCGGCGAATGTCATCAATGGCAGTTCCACGTCGGGTATCAAATGGATTTGACCCCCATCATTCTTGTCCGGCTTCCTGTAAATGCTGCTCCGGCGGCTCACCGAGGCACCAGGCACCTCCAGTCGGCCGGTGCTCGTGCTGGTCGGTGTTAAAGGTGTGCTGCATCTCTTCTGGTTGTGGTGGTTGTTGTGATTGGTGCAGGTGCTGCTGTTGTTGTTGCTGTTGCGGCTGTTCGTGCTGCCGCCATCGCCGAACGAGCGACGCAGCCGGAACGAGAAGGAGCGTTTCTCTGTAACAAATCGAAGAAAAACCGATGTTAGTTGAATATTCAAAGAGCCACACAGATTATTTGAAAAGAAGCTAAATAAAAACTAAGTTTTCTATATAGATTCCCCTATGTCATATCATTATCATAGCACATCATACCTTTTGCCATCTTATCCCATTCGATTGTCAACAAATCCTTTATTATCCTAAGCCAACCATAACATTATCATTCCATTCCAGCCTATCCCTACCATTTGATATCTGCATCCATTACATCTGATCCAATTCGTTATGATATCATATTAACCTTTCCCACTTTCATTCCATCCTCACATAACCTGAAGGTTTAAATTTGCTTCAAACAGTATTTTTGATGCATTCCAATTGAATTCCAAAATGCGATTAAACGTTTTGTTTATAAGAAAAAGTCATTTGAAGAATTTAAACAACAAAAACACAGAATTTCATCAAAAATATTTAAAAAATTCCAAATATTTGTATCAAAGAGCAAATTGCAATTGATCAAAACTAAACCTTGACCTGTTGCCCCGGGCACAGGTGCCTCGGCTCAGTGTCCAAAGCAATTGCGTTCGCACCTCTTTCCAGGGGGGAAGGGGGAAAAGGGGAAAAGGGGGTCCGGCACTTGGCAGTTTTTAAAGTATTTTTGTAGTTATGCATAATATATTTATTTTGTTTATGATTTATAACCGACTTTTGATGTGAACATGTTGCTTTTGCTTGCTTTTTATGTGCCACATTTCTTGCTGTTATTGTTTATTTGGCGAGAATTATTAATTTCACAGCTGAAATAATAAAAAGAGAAGAAAAAAAAGAAAACACAGAAGATCGCTTTGTTTTACAGCCCTCAAAGAGACGCCCACGTCCAGAGACGAAGAAGAAATGTCGCCGAATTGTCTGTGACAAATCTGGCGCAAAACTTGGTGCAAAATTTACGTAAATCGCAGCAGATAAGAATCAGATCGAGCCACATATATATATAGATATACAGATATATATATATGTGTACAGACGTCAGAGTCTGATTGTTAGTCACGGCTAAGTCTTGGAATCCACAAATGTTGCCCCCGCCTAGCGAAGAGCGTTTGATTTGAAAATTTATGGCCAGCGCGAAAAATCATTTGATTTTCGCTATAAATGAGACGGCAACTAGATAGACAGAAAGATCTATAAATATATATATCCATATACTATATATACAAATCGTGGCTGGAGGCGAATCTCATACATTTATAGGGCGTGATGTGATTTGAGAATTGAAAATCGTTTTTCGCTCGTTTCAATTTTCATTTTATGTCGCCGCCAACATCGAATCAGTGCAAATTAAAAGCCAGATTACACAGCTTGAAAAAATATTGAAAAGTATACAAACTGGCAAATTATGGCCAAAAGCAAAACATGCATTGCCTGGCCCGGTTGAGGTGGCATTCAATTTATGGCTCGTTGCATTCCAAGTGGTTGGGAAACGATATTACACTTGTACGGCAAGATATGGCAGCATGAGTTATGAGCTGTTACCAATTGGATAGAGTATTTCAATAGATAGAGTATTTTTTCTGCTTTTGTCTATAGACTGAATTCTCAGTGAAAGGAAATTGTTGTTGCTGCAAGACTTACAACATTTATTTATGTCTATGTTATGCTTCCAATAATTGATTTATAACAAATTTAAGCAGAAAACGAGGAAGAAAGGCTATCTTCGGCACTCCGAAGATCTAATACCCTTGCAATGACGAGCTTGGTGAAGGTATCTTGATAAACAAAAAAGGTTTTTAATCAATTCCTATGGCAGCTATATGATATAGTGGTCCGATCTTAATAGGATTTTGCATATATATGAGGAGCTTAGTAAAACTAATAAATGCCGAGTTTGGTCAAGATATCTTGAAAAACAAAATGTTTTTTCATACAAAATATTTATTTTCGACCGATCGTTCCTATGGCAGCTATATGATATAGTAGTCAGATCCAGCTGGTTTTGACATATGTGCTGCGTGCAACAGAAAAAGGGACTTCTGCAAAGTTTCATTAAGATAGCTTTAAAACTGAGAGACTAGTTCGCATAGAAACAGACAGCCGGACAGACGGACAGACGGACAGACGGACATGGCTATATCGACTCGACTGTTGATGCTGATCAAGCATATATATACTTTATGGGGTCGGAGATGTCTCCTTCTATGCGTTACACATTTCACGACAAAATTATAATACCCTCTGCAAGGGTATAATGAGAAAGTTACGAATACTTTCTTTGCCATTTGCAGATACAAATGTGTTAGTTTGATGGAAATATGTTAGAGAGGAGAATACGAAGACTCATACGAAAACTCATTTGTCTCGACCGATTCTTCCTATAGAGCTATATAATGTAAAAGTGCCATATTGATAGGATTTGGATTGAGTGTATAAAGACAAGAACATAATTTTTAACAGATCTTTCCTGTAGCTTTATTATATAATGGTTGAGTAACTAGTTCTCATTGAAACAAACAGCCGGACAAATGTTTAGACTGAAGTCAGACATAGCTATATCAATCGACTGTTAATGCTGCTCTAGAATATATCTATATTATAAGGTCGGAGATTTTCACCTAATATAGATATATAATTAAAATCAACAAGTAAGAGGTTCTAGTCGGGAGCTCCCGTCTAGGGGATACCCTGAACCTTCTTCTTCCACCAACAAATGCAGATATATATACTATACTAGAAGCTACCTGTCAAGTTTGCTGACTCTAGCTCTTATTATCGAACAAAAGTGCTCAAAAAACAGAATTTCGACAGCGATTCTTATCGATTGCTTGGAAACGGGGCAAGTTATCGATTATCGGAAAAAAACTCGAGCTGCGCATGGATTAGGAGGACCTACAGCTAAATAATTTCAAGTCTCTAGCTCTTATAGTTTCTAAGATCCTTGCATACGGACAGATGTTCATAGCTAGATCGACTCGGCTGTTGAAGCTGATTAAGAATATATATACTTTATCCGATAGGAGATGCTTCCTTCTGCCTGTTACATACATTTGCACAAAAACATTATACCCTTTTTACGCATTTTCAATGGGTTCAGGGTATAAGAACAACAATTAAGTGCATATTATATTATATCACTTATCAACGCACAAAGTTATCTTATTTTTTCTGCGAATATATATAAATTTAAGAAGCAATTCAGATCATTTGGTTGCTAAACTAAATCCGTCTGCCTTTGCTCAACAAAAGTTTTCTGTATATCAAAACTTTTTTTGTTTTAAAGATCTGCAAATTTCGCCTCGCATATATATTAAATAGATGTTATTTATGTTTATTAAGCCATAAATTAGCCATAAAATTCTTGTTAATTTGTGCGTTTTGATTCGACAAACTTTAATTCGAAGGAAAAGCACCTCATGTAGTACAATAAAACATACAAGAGTCTCAATTAGCCAATAGATCAATCATATAATGACGTCCTACACACACTTGCGTCACGCACAATTCTCGAACTGGACAGAATTGAGCCCATTAACCCCCACAGCATGGGGACACGCACAGGACCGAATTTGAGTGAGATTTCTCGGAGTGTGTTTGCTTTTTTTTCTATTTAAATTTCTATTTCCGTTCCAGAATTGATTGGCTCGAGGCCAGCGGGTCGGGGCTGGCGGCAAAAACAAATCCAGGCCCCTTTAAAATTAAAAAAAAAAACCCGAGAGCTCTCAAAACTAATTATAAACCATTAAGAACCATCGGCAAAGCTACAAAAGCCAGCCAGTCCGCGTGTGCTCATAAATCAAACTTTCACTTTTTGTTTCTGCCAAACCCGCCTCCCCCTCCTATGCACAAACGCGTCCCCCCACCGCCCCTAAGCAGCACACAATATGATAAATTCGTTATGCCAATTTCAATTATTTGTTTTGGCCAAAAGAAAACACACACACACACACACACACGCGCGTTGCATGCCAAGAATAGATGCCGTCAAAAGGGTCAACAGGCGAAATGCATTTTCTACGGGCTAAATTTAACGCGCAGAATTTCCTTATAAATGGACTGAAAAGCAATGCAAACAGTGGGTCAACAAATGCACGGACAGGCAGACAGACGGACAGTCGGACGGACGAACACACATTTAGCTCCAATTGTAAAATGCAATTGCATAAAGCAAGAAGAAGAGCGACAATGACGCCAGGAGATCGACCTGCACAACGCATGAGATATTCTAGCGACAGCCAAAAGCAAAAAAAAAACAAAAAAAGATTTATCAAACAAAAAAACGAAAATGTAATACACCGAATATTGAATACTCTCCTTGCTTGAAATTTGTACATGCAAAATAATATATACTTATACCCTGCACCCATTGAAAATGGTTAAAAGGGGTATATTGTATTTGTGCAAATGTATGTAACAGGCAGAAGGAAGCATCTCCGACCACATAAAGTATATATATTCTTGATCAGCATCAATAGCCGAGTCGATCTAGCCATGTCCGTCTGTCTGTCCGTCCGCCCGTTCGTCCGTCCGTCCGTCCCTCCGTATGTATAAACGCAAGGATATCAGAACCTATAACAGCTAGAGACTTGAAATTTTAGCTGTAGGCCCTCCCCCCGCGCAGGTCGAGTTTATTTCCCATAATCGTAAATTTTATATATATCAAGTATCTTTCATTTTATACCTATCGCCACCTCCCAGGGATCAGGGTATACCCTAGTCGGGATCTCCCGACTAGAACCTCTTACTTGTTTATAGAGAACAGAGATAACAGAGAGATCTTCGTACCTTTAAACTAGACTCTTTAAGACTATATAACGAATGTTTTATGTTGACGAAATATCCATAACTTTGAGTTTTGCACAAGAATTAAACTTATTCTAATTATAAACTAACATTAGATATTCTCTGTATATTTTACTAGCTTTTAGTATTCTCTTCACAGAATCTTGTTTCTCATTTAAAATATTCTCATTTAAGACATAAGTCAGAAACATAATACCAGAAACCAATTCCCACAAAAATGTTTGTTCTAATGCATTATTAAGAAATCATAAATATCTCTTCCGTCGCATAATTGTTTAAGAGATTAAGACTATGAACAAAACTGAAAGAGTAGCAGATATTGCTTGAGATGCCTTGCACATGTCTCTTGAATAAAGTTCGTTTCATTTTGAAAATGTAAATATATTTGAGCTAATTTCCATCTCAAGCGTTGCAAACGCAATCAAATAGTTGTGTTAGCCCAATTTGTAAGTCAAAAAAAGAAACGGCAGCAACTGTAGGGTAGATAGCCTGGCGCAGCATCAAATTGTATGACTGACTGCCAAAATGACTGCGCTCCGGCCCCGGCCCCGGCCCCGGCCGGTCTGCCCCTGGCCCCGGGGCCCTGGCTACGCCGGGTTTCCTCCTGCTGTGTGCTACGGTTCGTTTTTTTTCGGCCCGGTCCCCACCCTGCCCGCGCGCCACAGTTTGCGACTTTGGGGGCATTGCTGACGTCAATTGGCAAGTCGTTGTCGGTCGGCGTGCCACATATACAAACGCACACACGCACGCACACGCACACAGATTGAAATACATGTTTAGTTAAATGTATCTTTGGTGCTGCTGCGTCTATGCGAGGCAGCCGCGCGGGCGTCTAGCAAAGAGTTTTAGTTTTTATTATTGTACAAATAATACCTATATAATCGCTGGGGGCAGGGCCCCGACGGCTATTGCCACAATCAGCGTGTTTAATGATAAATTGGCCAAGTCCGAGCACGTCGGCCGTGCTGTCTGCGATATTAAATTGGCCAGTCGCATCTATAGCTGGCCCCCAGACTCAACTCAATACGCCATAGCTGGAGCAGGCACATATGTATGTACATACATACATACATCAGACCTATGTCTGATGTGTACATAAAAATTGCCACAATTGATATTGCCTAAGATCAATTATACGCATATCTAATGCTTGCTTAGCTTTGATGTGGCAAAGCGCATATCGATTAAACATAATGCTCAGAGAGCCATAAAATCTCTGGGAATTACATTCGAATTGGCTTCAAATACATAAACTAAATATATATATATTGTATATTGAATACCGCTTCCATTTGTTATTTCTTTATTTTTAAGTACTATTGTTTACAATTTTAGAAACTAGGTCAACAAAAGATTTTTTGTTACATTTACAAACATTTTGCTTGCGTTTTGTTATTCTTTCTGAGGGCAAACGTAGCTTTATAGTGCGAGAGCAATTAATTTGGAAGTGATTTCGAGCAGCTTGTTTTCCTTTCAGATTCCTTGAATGTTAAGCTCAATTAGTTACAATTTTTATTTATTTTTATAGCTTTTCTTCTTTAGCGGAAAATTCTATGAAATTGTGTATTAACTGCGAAAAGCTCTTAAAATTTGTTGTGAGTTGTTGGCCTAATGTAAATGTTTTTTAAGGTGATTTTTAATTAATTTAACTTAATTGTAGACAATTAAATTGAAGTACGCGTTCTGCAGCAATTTACAAATATGTAAAAGGTCTTTTCTGACCTGCCTTAAAGCATGGAAATCAGTTGAAATTATAAAATAATAAAATTATATAATAATAATGATAATGATAATAATAGAAACAATAATAATAATGATAATGATAATAATAGAAACAATAATAACAATGATATAATGAATAATAATAATAATAATAATAATTAATAATAATAATAATAATAATAATAATAATAATAATAATAATAATAATAATAATTATTTTGATAATGATAATGATAATGATAATGATAATGATAATAATAATAATGATAATGATAATGATAATGATGATGATAATGATAATGATAATGATTATGATTATGATAACGATAATGATTATGATTATGATTATGATAACGATAATGATAATGATAATGCTAATGCTAATGCTAATGCTAATGCTAATGCTTATGCAAACGCTAATGCTAATGTTAATGATAATGATAATGATAATAATAATAATAACAATGATAATAATAAAATGGTTGATAAAATATTGTTTTGTTTTTGATCTAGATATCTTATTGTTGATTTTTAGAAATTTTTTTTAAATATTTGGACGAAAGATGCCAGCATAATGTTACCCTTTATAATAACATGTAAGATTTAGGTATAAAGTTAAGCCTGAGGGATTTCTTTGAGAAATCTCGAAAACAAATGAAGAATTTCGCAGACAGCCGACAAAAGTTGTAGTTTTATGCGCCCGCCCAGCGTGAATTTTCTATTTGAATAGAATAATTTCCACAAATAGTGAACATTTTAAGTGCTCGCTAGATATTATAATATAGCTTGAGTTTTTTCAACAAAGTCTTCCTTCTGCGCACTTAAAACAACAATATAATAAAATTAAATATATAAAGCGAGTGTAAAACGAAATTTCCGTTGCGCCCACAACAAAAACATGTGAAAAGAGATTTCGAAAAAAAAAACATTGAAATATATTATAATAATATACAATAGAATGAACAATGATGGAACAACAAAATTGATATTTTTTAATAATATACAAAAGTATAAACAAATGTGTGTGCGTGTGTGTGTGTGTGTGTGTGTGTGTGTGTGTGTGTGTGTGTGTGTGTGTGTGTGTGTGTGTGTGTGTGTGTGTGTGTGTGTGTGTGTGTGTGTGTGTGTGTGTGTGTGTAGTGTGTGTGTGTAGTGTGTGTGTGTAGTGTGTGTGTGCAGTGTGTGTGTGCAGTGTGTGTGTGTGTATGTGTCTGCGTGTGTGTGTGTGTGTCTGCGTGTGTGTGTGTGTGTGTGTGTGCGTGTGTGTGTGTGTATGTGTATCTGTGTGTGTGCTTTGAGGCTTTGCCGTTTTTTATCGGGCGTCTTGTAGAAAATATGTAAATAGATTTTATTTATATATCAAATAAATATAACTAATTGATTTTCTGTTTGTTTTCGGGGCGTATTTATAAAACACGATTAATTCTTGGATTGCTTCGCCGAATTGGATATATTTTTAGCAAAAGTGGGCATGTCCATGAATATAGATGTATATTGTATGTATGTATGTATATAGAACAGCACTCGAAGTGTGTTGGCTAAAGGCAAGCATGGACTTCAGACGGGCAGCAGGTTCTGGGAAACTGCGCACATGACTAGCACACGATGGCCAGAATAGAGCGCCAGAGAGAGTGGGTGCGACAGAGAGAGTGGGAGGAGATGGGGTAGGGGAGAGAGAGCGAGGGAGAGAGAAGAGTGTGACCTGGCCAATCTTCAAGCTAGTTTCCAAGACCTGACAGCGGCCCTGCACCAAGTGCCATGTCACGGCTAATGAGGCCTCAAGAGTGTACGAAGAAAAGTACATGAGAACATACACATACACTGAGCGCTGACAGTATACGTACACGTACACGTAGACGTAGACGTATTCGCGCACAGGTTAGCGCCCACGCAATGGCAGCTAGCGCTTTATTTTCCATAATTTATTTAAATAGTTCCGCTTTTATGATATATTTAATGTTATTTACATTTTTAAAAATAGTGCGCTGTAAACATCATCGGCAATGGCAACATTTTTAATTACGCGCGAAAAAAATATATATACATATATACATTTAAAGGCGAAAAAATGTTGTAAAAGTAAAAATGTATCTGCCGGTGTTCAAGGTAAGGTCAAGGCAAGCGCCGACGTAAGAGCCAAGCGACAATATCATTAATCAAAATTGCGGAGATTATAAAGACCGTATAACTGCAGCGAAGGCTTACAAATGTGTTACACGCCATTTGAACGTAATTAATTATAATGTATTTGCTTAAGGGCCGTTGTACGCATATTTTTAGCAACCACTGTGCTCCGGTGACTGCGGGGAACCACTTTCTGGCACTCGCAAACACTTTGAGGGTCAGTTGAAAAAAAAGAAGAGGAAAGGCAACAACAAGAGCAGCAGCAAAAGCACAAAAATAAAAATAATAAATAATGTAAAACAAAATAAATAAACACGAAAACTGTTGGAAACAATTGTTCGTAGTGTGCACTGGTTAATATCTTTGAGAGCAGTTTTATCTGCTCGTTTTCTCGGAACACTCAGAAAATGCATCACGGCGAACGGCTGCTCGTAAATAGTTGTAAGTAATGCCTATAATAATAATATTATGATTGCGATTCCCCCAAAATGTTTGTGCCAGAACGTATTGGGGCCAACTATTTGACGTCAACTGGCATCAAATTTGTTTTTCAGTTTCAGCTGATCGTTTCCTAGTTGTTAATAGGGAAAATGAAATGATCAACCTATTCAAACTGCTTGAGCGTGCGAAACTTGATTTGTGTGCTTAGCAATCGATAACTATCGATCAGCTATAATTGCAATTGATATGACAGCATGGGGATATCAGGATATCTGTCAAAAGGTGTTACCATATTCTTACTAAAATCTCATATTTCCGTACTCTGTTCCGATTAACATTATCGTGCAGATAAATATAATTCTTATCGATAACTATCGATCTGCTATAATTGCAATGGATATGACAGCATGGGGATATCTAGAATTCAGGATATCTGTCAAAAGGTGTTACCATATTCTTACTAAAATATCATATCTGTATACTTTATTATCGTACAGATAATTCTAATTCTTATCGATAACTATCGATCAGCTATAATTGCACTTGATATAACAGGATGCGATTGTAAGCAATGAATTTGAATCGGATATCTGTCAATAAGTGTTACCATACTCTTACATCAATCTCATAATTGTATACATTATAATCGTACAGATAATTCTAATTCTCGATCGATAGCTATCGATTAGCTTTAATTGCACTTAATTTAAGAGGATTAATTAATTATTCGCAGCAATCATCATTGCACTTCATTTAACAGGATCCCATAAATAATAGCAATGGGTCAAAGTATATATTTAATTAGACTGATAATAAAATGAAGCATTTAACTAGTTAAGCTCAGGATTTATCAAAGGAATGTGGAAGACATATTTATTGTATTATTTTATTTCTAATTTTGTTGCTGTGTTGTTTACATTTATTAGTTTTATTTTGATTTGGTTTTCTTTTAGTTTTCTTCCCCCTAAAAGATTCAGCCTTAAGCCGGAACGAATTATGTGTAACTGCAGAATATTGATATTAGATAAACGTATTTCCGATATGGCTACAAGAATATTTCCAGATGGTGTCTACAGTCAGATAAACTTGATACATTATGCATTAGGTTAATATAATAGCCACTTTGCTAAGCGAATCAGACTGTTGACGCCGTGAGAGCTCATTGAATATCGTTCGAAGAAAGCGAAAGCGACCATAAAAAGCCGCCGCCGACAAACAAAAATAAACAGGAAAATTGTCAATTCAATAAAAGACAGAAAAACACATTGCTCTCCGTTTCTGTTTTTGTTTTTTAGCAGTAAACACAGAAATATAAAAAAAAAGTAGCGAGAAAACAAAATACAAAACTCTGGGAAAAGCGAGACAAAAACAATAACAATTCAAGAGAAATAGGATCAACACATCATTTGCTTAGAGTATAGGAAAATCTGTATGAAATATATGCACATATATATATATGTATATATGTACATATGTATATGTATGTATGTACATACATATGTATGTATGTAAGCGCAGAGACAAGGTTCTTGGCCGGCTATTGCACCGGTTAAAGCCAGTTTCTATGGCGCATTCGACCCAATTATTGGCTGATTACTTTCGGCCATTTCAATTGGGCATCATGCAAATTGCCATCAATCGAGTTGATGTTGTCTGAGTCGCTTTTATGGCTTTGCGCCCACTATTCTATGTCATTCAATTTGGCCCAAACAACAAGCAATTAAATCAAAATATATATATATACATACAATATTTTTGGATTTCATGCGAATTGGCATTTATGCCATGCGTTGGTCTGGCCCAGGTACGAAATTATATCGGCCCAGGTACGAAATTATATCGGCCCAGGTACGAAAAAGTATCGAAATTGTCCGAACAACCACAATAGATAGATATAGGCTATAGTTGAAGTCTGTTAATCGCAAGCAGAATCCCCGCCGATCTGACTTTATATAATATGCTTTCTATCTTTATCTTTTGTTGCTTCGCCATGTCATGTGTGCGCCTCTGGCTGACGAGCGAAAATTAATAATTTATTAAATACTACATATACACATGTAGTATATATAAAAAAAAGAAAATTAAATAAATGCTCTGGGCTATGGCTCCGGGGTGGGCCAGGAGTACGGGAGAGGGTTGAGAGCAGAGCAGTTTGCCAGCGACAAGGCAACACCTACGCAATTTTCACTTTCGTCAAAGACCAAAAATAACATTAAAGAGACATTGAAATCGGTGAGAAATGTTTTGGAAAACTCAGTTATCAGAGAGAATAAGTATATGAAGTAGCCCGATATCAATTACGCCTCGACTTTTACATAGTTCATATATTATCTAACAAATAGCAACTGCTCTTAAACGGGAAATAAGTATGTTAAAAGTACAATATTATGTTGTTGTACAGAACACGCATGTTAACAATCGATATTGATATCGATCTATCGATAGGCAAGCAAGGGAGGCCAAAGCTTTAAAGTGCCATCTCGAAGTATTGGCAATCAAGCTAGATTGGAAATCAAATTAGACGCAACACAAAATACAAAATACGATAATTATAATAATAACAATAGTTTTCAATTCTTATACCCTGAGCCCAGTAAAAATGGGTAAAAAGGGTATAATGTATTTTTGCAAATGTATGTAACAGGCAGAAGGAAGCATCTCCGACCCCATAAAGTATATATATTCTTGATCAGCATCAACAGCCAAGTCGATCTAGCCATGGCCGTCGGTCCGTCCATCTGTCCGTCCGTCTTTCCGTATGTATGAAAGGATATCAGGACCTATAAGAGCTAGAGACTTGAAATCTTAGCTGTAAGTCCTCCTAGTCCATGCGCAGATCTAGTTCGAGAACTTGCCCCGTTTCCTAACAATCGATAAATATCGATATCGAAATTCAGTTTTTTGAGCAATTTTGGTAAATAATAAGAGCTAGAGTCAGCAAAATTGATATGTAGCTTCTGGAATAGTATATACTTATATCTGCTTTTGGTGTTGGAAGAACCTCCTCTTCCAGGGTATCCCCTAGTCGGGAGCTCCCAACTGGAACCTCTTACTTGTTTTTAATTAAAATTGTATATACAAAAGGTCAATATTTTTTAACAGGTGCCTTGTTAATTTAAAAAACTAAAAACGAACATGCCCTGTGAGATTCCTCTACTTAGTACTAAAAGCAAATTTATTGGCATAGACTAGATTATCTATATTAACTAAATTTGAAGCTGCTTGGAATTTACCCATTTTAAGTTTATTGTTTTTTCAAAACAGCAATAAATTCACGACTAGATATATTTTATATAAACAATAGACAAAATATGTCAAATAGTATTTGGCAAAAAGATATAAACACAACAAATTTATAGCTAGCCGCAATACTAATAAGAACAACATTTGCAAAAAGTAAATGAATTGCCAACACATTTGAATTATTTAATAAGTTTACTTAAATGCATAAATTACATTTAAGTAATATATGTTAAGCGATCTCATGGCAACATTTAGACACATGTAATAGATGAGCCAAAGACTAGTTTTGACAGTCGATTTGTCCCTGATTTGTCAAAACTTCAGCTTTTGGCTCGCGTTCACTCGAACAATTCATAAATGAGCCAATAGATCTATATAAATATGTAAATTAATAAAGAAACGATGATGTGCACATTAAAAATGCTTAATTTTAACAATTTTTAAGTACATATTTTTATTGCGTGTCAATGGCAAAAAGCGCGTCACAACGCACAAAACGACAGACAGCCGGCTGCCAGACAACACAGTTGGCCAAAACGATTCGTTGTTGTTGCTGCTGTTGTTGTTGCTGTTGTTGTTGCTGTTGTTGTTGTTAATGCTCGTGCTTATATATTTTATCTTTTGGTTAGCCATAATATATCTCGCGCCGACAGGCGACGGCGACCTTGTGCCACGGCTCAACGAGTAGAAAGCGAAAAAATATCCAAAAGCAACGAAAAAATAAAACAATCTATCGAAAAAGAACAACAACAACAACAACAAACACAGCGACATATGAAGAAAAACTATTGCTAACATTCGTCAAAATGATTTTCACTTGAAAATGCATACAATGTGTGCGCATATAAACAATATTAACATTTGTTATTGTTTTTCTTTTCGCTGTGCTGCAATATTATTTAGTTCTTTCTTATTATTTAGTTTCTTTTTTTTCTTTGGTTCCACGCGGCGTATGCGCAACGTCTGCAAAGCACTCGGCGCTCTGGGGGGGGAACTGCACTGGACGGGCATTATTTTTATGACAGCGCGTTAAAAATAAAAATAATAACAAAATAGAAACCAAATCAAATAGATATATGTGCAGCTTGTTTGCTATTATTTTAGCTCGAGCGCATTAAAAAACAAATTAGCATAAATCAAGTTTTTACGGCAGAGCCAAACATTTCGCTTGACATTCGCTTTCAAGAAGAGGAAAAGAAAAGAAGAAAGAAAGGAAGAGAGAAAGAACAGCCGGAAAGTGGCTGCCGGAGCTGAGGAATTGTACGCTTAATATGCCAAGCGAGTTTCAAAAGTCAACGAGAAAAACAACGCCAGAAAAATATATGCAAAAAGTTGAAATTCCGGCGAGCTTCTTAACAGAATTGAGAATTGAAGTCAGGATGAAATTCGAAGATTGTGTTCAAATAAATATCAAAAGGCAAATCAGGCCATGAAACGTATTCTCTAAGGACCAAAGGATGATCGAATCCTGCCCTAGACTCAGCGTTCTAAACTTTCGATATCTATTTCGAACCTAAAGAAAAGATAAGATCATGTAAGCAAATACGAAGTAGAGCAAAGAATCACAGAAGATTCTCACAGAATTCAACAATCAAAATCCTTTCAAATTTGAAGATTCTTGATAAGTTTTTATCAATAATACAGTATTATTATTGTATAATTTTCACTTATTACTTTTATTTGATTTACTTTTTTGATATTCTTTTAATACAATCCAACGATTTTACATAACGTAAGCCTTCGTTTATGGAAAAATCTCGAAATCTTTTCCATTTTTCCAAGGAAAAGCATGCAAATACAATTCTTAATAATTCAGCAGAAAAAAATGTAAATGAAGTCGAGCAGAAATCACATTCACATTAAATATATATATATATATACATCAATTGCTTTACAATTTCAGTCCATGCAAATTGCAAAAGACTTGAAGTTTCTGCATAAATCGAGACGTCAATTAAGGGCTTTTAGCCTGGTTCAGTGCGAAGAGAACTAGTGATAAAGGCGAACAATTAAGCAACTGAATTGGTTCGTTGCACTCAATGGCTGAAAGACCGCATTCATAACTCGGGCGGCAAGAAAACTCGGTGAATTAATTGCATAAAAGACGCGCTGAAAGGCGCGCAATCAAAAGGCAACTTACACGAACCGAATGACAGATGGGCGAACAGACAGACAGACAGACGGACGGACGAGTGGACAATTGGACAGTTGGACAGTCGGACAGTCAGAGAGGCCCATTAGCTGGCGCTGATGATAAAAAACAGCTTGGGCACACGCACAGACACATAGAGAAGGAACTGCTTTAGTGCTTCGAAGACATCGCGCATACGCCGCGTGGTACCCAAAGCAAAGCCAATTAAAATGTATAAACAAAATCAAATTGAAATGTGTGCAAAATGTGCGTCGCTTTGCCATTTCACATTCATTATTCAACATTTCACTTTGCTTTTGCTTTTATGTTGCTCGATTGAGCTACAAAGTGGGGTCTTAAAGACTATGCAAAGCAGCTTGCAATGAATAAGAATTTGATATTTTCAGATATGAGTAAAGCCAGAAGTTAATTCAAAGCTAGATAGAGAACTGGAAGAGAACTCAAGCTAAGGCTGACAAAGTAAAAGCAGCAAGAACTGCAGAGGTTCCCAAGAAGCTTACAAACCAAAAGCAAATAAAGAACGGAAGCAAAGTTTTAAAAGAATACAAAATAAAGTAATAATAGATTACAAATATATAAGCAATTATAATGAAATATGAATATATCAACAAGATTAAGCCTGAAGAAACGACAAGATAAAATATCTGATGAAATGTATCCTGACTTCAAATGTATCAAATGTGAAGTAGAACAAAGGATTCCATAAGGTTTTTGCAGTTTTCAAATATTAAAGTCCTTTGTAATTCTGAGATTTCAAATAAGCTTTTCGTGCAATTGAATAATTTTAGATCATTTTGTGCGAACCTGTAGAAAAGTCTCATGTTAGTTTATCCAAAAGGTTTTTCAAGAAAAATTCAGAAAATTTTGAAGAACATTTGCTGCAAGACTTGACACTTCAGAAGTCCTTCAAGCCTTTCGCTTTGCTTAAACTAAGCCAATTCATATTTTCCACAGCATAAATATACAGAAATCTGTTGCTAATTGCTAGAAATATTAAAATGTAATTAATAACTATAGAGCATATAATTAATTCGCCTAATTAGCTCGCATTTGCTTTGATTCCTGCCATATTTATAATTTATTAATTAACGCACGCATTCAATGCCTGGTAAACAACAAATCCATTTGTTTATTTGTGTAATATTAAGAAATATTTGGAAATATTTGAAAAAATGAGCAATGCTCGTTTTTTGTTTGCTTAAAAAGTGTGTTGAGGGGGAGGAGGAGGGGGGTTAGCTATTTAGCTGCCATATGTTTATAGCTATTTATGTACAGTGTCTACTATTGAAATTTTGCAAGCGGCAATTGGCTTCGCACTTCATAAATGCGCACCTCTCCCTCTCCCTCCCTCTCTCTCTCTCTCTCTAGCACTCTCTGTCTGTCTACCAGTCGCTATGCCCATTGCCCAACACTTTTACGCATTTCAAAAATATATATATACATTTATATTTATTGAATTCCAAACGTGCAAACTGGGTGGCCAAAGTGGCCATTTTGGTCGGCCAACTCAAAATTGGCTAATTTGAAATTACGCTTTTGGTTTCGCAAGCCATAAAATGTTGTATCTAATCGAAATCAATCAGAAGATATATTCACTGCTCGACTGACTTTTGGTTCTCTAACAAATTCATAGATTTCTATATACATATACATATATATACATATGTGCGATACGGCAATCACACGAGCTGTACAACGTGACGTATTAGTGATATATTAATTGTTTTAGACAAATCTATTTGAAATCGATTTATTTGAATTGCACGCTGCGCATCGCTTGACTTTTTATTACGCATACCCTACACAAAGAATCTACTTAAAGGGCTATCATATTGATACAAAGGATAACCATACAATAAGCATAGTTTTTATGAGCGTTGTCGGATCAGAATCGTATCGTGTCAGTCGGTCAGTCAATCAGTCAATCAACCAGTCAGTTGGTCAGTCAACCAGTTAGTCAGTCAGTAAGTCAGTTGTTCGGTCAGTCAGTCAGTTATTCAATCAGTCAATCAGTCAGTCAGTCAGCTAGTCAGTTGGTCATACAGTTACTCAATCAGTAAATCAGTTGTTCGGTCAGTCAGTCAGACAATCTGTCAGTCAATCAGTCAGTCAGTCGGTCAGTCAATTAATCAGTCAGTTAGTCAGTCATACAGTTAGTCAGTCAGTAAGTCAGTTAGTCGGTCAGTCAGTCAGGCAATCTGTGATTTAATCAGTCAACCAGTCAGTCAATCACTCACTCAGTCAGTCAATCAGTCAGTCAGTTGGTCAGTCAGTCAGTCAGTCAGTCATACAGTTATTCAGCCAGTAAATCAGTCATTCGGTCAGTCAGTCATTCAATCAGTCAATCAGTAAGTCAGTTAGTCGATCAGTCGGTCAGTCAGTCAGTCATTCAATCAGTCAATCAGCCAGTCAGTTAGTCAATAGTCAGTCAGTTAGTCAGTCGGTTAGTCAGTTAGTATAGTTATATAGTTTATATATCTAACATTATATTACATTATGTTTGAATTTAAGTAAAAAACTATTGTCATCCACAAGACAGACCTTCTTACAGGGTATCTTCTGCTCGTCTTTACCCAAAGCATTTCTATTGATTTCCCAAAGGAGAACAAGCCATATTATATGCCATATATTTCTCTAAAGCCACAAAGCATTAAATTCATATGTCTTTTACTTGTCTTTCTCTTTGATTAACTTAATTTATTGACGGCCACAAATTAGTTTAACATCAAAGTCGAATGCAAATTGATGGGCTTGCTCTTAATTAATAGCGAGAATTTACGTTTGGACTTTTAATTAAAGTGGTTAAGCTACAAAATTTAACAGACTAAACGTAGTCTGATATGCTCTGCATTTTGTGTTCCGTTTCAGTAAAAAAAATTTGTATATTATCTAAAAGTTGTACACACAACACAACACAATCATGGCCAAGGTCGAGGAAGCCCATTTGACACCCCAGCTGAAGGAGCATTACGAAAAGGAGGCAGAAGTCTTGGGTCTATTGGTGGATATGGAGAAGCGTTATTGCGACTATTATCAGTTCTATCAATGCGAACTCGAGACACAGAAGATAATTATTGAACGATTGTGGCTGTTAACCCAACGATATCTGATACTGATCAGCTCGACGCCAGGCTGTCGTTATCCCGAGGTGTATACACTCTCCGCCGAGGAGGCGATTATCAGTGAATACGAGGAGAAACTGGAAGTGATGCGCAGCTCCAAGTAAAGTCCTTATATACATTACATACAATCCTATATAATTCTATTATAACACACAGCAATAGCATGAAACACGCCATTTTAGACATCAATGTGGAGTGTAAGAGATTCTATGAGGCCTACAATCAACTGGATCGCAGTCTGGAGACGCCCTTCATAATGGGCGATAAACATCATCGGAGCATCGAATGCCACAAGCTAATGGTCACGGATATCTTCAATTATTTCTATTCAGCAGTGCTCAAAATGAAATGCTTTATGCATCAATTGGATCCAATTAGTTTGGAGAGCGTCGAGGACTATCGCAAGCTGCTCGATGCGGACAGCTGCAATGAGGATTTTTATGAATTTCTAACTAAATCCTTCGTATACTGCAAATGCCTCCAGCCGAAGCCCACCTGTCCCATTTTTAAGCTCAAGTGCATGCATGACAAGATTAAAAACCTCAAATACGTTAGCAGAGTCTAAGAATACACTAAAACCAAGCAGCAAATGAGTTCTCAAATTGCTGTTCAAATAAAGTTTGAAGTGTTTAAATTAAACGAATTTTAATTGAGGCGTTTATAACGCAAATCTTTGCCTGCCGCTCTTAAGAACCTACCTTTCGACCGATTCTTCCCTAGAGCTAATGTCATATAGTTGTGCGATCTTGATAGGATTGAGCTAGGATGAGCTAGAATATATATACATGATGTGGTCGGAGTTGTCTCCTTCTGTGCGTTGCATATTTCCTGAGCAAATTATAATACCCACTTAATTACACTCTAGGGTAATGAAAAGAAATTATGTTCAACGTCATTCTCATTGTCCTTATAAATATTTGCTTACAGCTTAACGCAGTCATTAACTTGGCCATTAGCTGAATTTTATCCAGAAACCGTGGCCATTGTCTGCCATCATATTTATTGTTATTAAGCGTCCGTAATTTTCTGCCGTAATTGTCTATGTATTATTGTTGTACTTAATATTCGAGTCAATGGAATCTGTTTGTTGAGCAGCGACCTTCAGCGATCTTTCACTGGTTTCTCAATTTTCGGCTTCCTCTTGCAGAGCAGTGCGTATATAAGTATTAAATTTCGCGGTTTATAATTTCTCTGCTGCGAATGACGACAATTTACCGATGAACTTTACGCAAATGTCAAGTGCAAATGCGTAAATCCAAGCAGCTACACATAATTACACTGAGCTACATGTTTTGCGTGAAATATAAACATAAATAACAAGGAAAAATAACTAGAATTTTCCAAAAAGATTTGTCAAAACAGCTGTTTTTGCGTAATCTTACGTGTTTTACAACACTCAAAAGGCTTTTTAGCACTGTAGTAAAACACTTTTATTAAGGCAATATGAGAAAAAAAAACCATTAAACCCTTAACCATTTTCAATGGGTTCAGGTTATAAAACTAAGCATTGCCCCGTATTTGCATATAAGATGTAGCTGCGACAAATGTTGGAAAAGCATTGGAATAACAAGCCGAGGCATTGTACAACACTACCTTATACTTAGAACTACTATCAAAACCTTTTTAACAAATATAGACTTATGAATTACATGAATAGACTAATTAAAAATGGAAAATAATCTTCCGACTTCATAAAAATATAATATTTAAAAGTTCTTCAGCGACAGCTATCTACGACTAGGCTAGGATTTAGCTAAGCTTAAGCCACAATTTTTGTAAGAAAACTAAGAGATAGATCATTTTCAAGTAGAAATCAATTTTTTCTGCCATTACTGAACACTTAATGTAATTTGTTGCAAAAACGTAATGCGCAGTGTTGGTAAAGACAATGGCTTTTGTCGAATCGATGGTCACATTCAACTCTGAACTTTTGGGTGACGCAAACGAGAAATTCGCTTGGATGCCCGGGCCGGGTAGAGACGGCTTGCGGCGGGCTGGCAAACAGGCAAACAGCATTTTGAGCAGCATATCAAGCGTGTCTAATACATAGAGGCAAGCACACACAGAACACGCCCACACACAGAGGCAGAGACACACGCACGCACAACAAATGGCATACAAAGTAGCAACATTTAGATGAAAAACCCCGCTTCTAAAATCGCCCCCGCTCCCGTTCCCGTTCCCTTTACTGCCTGACAGACACTTGTGTTCCCACGGCACAACGAACCCATTGAGCCAAGTGGTTGCCACTGTCTGCTGCCCCTCCTCCTCCTCCGCCTCCGACTGGCTGGCTGGCAATCAAAGCGCATTTGTATCTCAAAAGATGGCCGAGATGGCTGAGGTGCGGTGAGGTGTGCCACCGAAAGGACACTGCCTGTTCAAGGATAACTCGTTGGACAAACACAATCACACACACTCAAACACTCTCACACACACACACACTCACACACACTTCTGCATGTATATAGTGTCTATATGGTTTATTTTTAACTAAAGCATAGAAATCAGAGGCGTCGCATTTGCGTGCGTCATTCGATTGTGACTTAGGTCGGGCAGGTTTTTTTTTTTCATCACTTTTCACTGGGCTTTATTTATTTGGATAAACAGAATTTTGATAGAATTAGCGGCCGGAACCTAGACCATGTTTATCATAATGACGTCGTTTGCCATTTTGTCGCGCGAGTGTTGAAAAGCGCCAATTTATTGCTGTTGTTGTTGTTGCTGGATCTGCTTGTTGTGCGTGCTTGGTTTATTTTTAGCTAGGATAATTGAAAAGCAAACACACACACACACACACACACACACACACACACAAACAGGATATGGCAACGCCCATTGTCGGGCAACGCCCTCATGTAATAATAATAGAATAAAATCTCTGCTCCTTTCTTTTTGCCGGCATATTGTTAGGCTACTTCAATGGGGGTCTATTTATATAATGTTATTAAGTTTTGTGTTCAAGCCGGATTCAAGCCAATTACATTTCAGTTTAATTAAGAGCAATTGAATAACTGGATGAAATCAATTGAAGTTAATCAACAATAATCAATTAACAATAATCAACTAATTCGAAAGCAAAAGTTGGAGGGATTCATTCTATCAAAAATTGAGCTCTAAGAGCAAAGATCTTTAATCAAACTGGCATAAAAAGTGCAAAGATCTTTAAAGTATTATTAAATCATTGATTAACTATTAGCCTAGGCTTTCCACATTAAACTATACCACAATTTAATATAGAAATTCCAACTGAATTGTTGGAAATAAAGTTTAATGAATCGCATCGATTTCAGAGTTGATTTTAAACTGTCCAGAGATTAAAGAGTTTTTGTAATATCTTAAGTATAACATGTTGAATTCCCATTGATTTAATTAAATACAACAGTTAATAGACATCTAGTAGTTAAGTCCCATAAGTTTCTGCGCATCTGAGATAAGAACTGAATTGAATAATAAACATTTAAATTAAGCACATAACTTGAGCAGGCATTCTCTTTAAGCTTTACTTAAGCTTTGGCCAATAATTTCTTTTTCCAAAAAATAGTTCAAATAATTTATGAATATATTGTCTTGACTTCATTTCCAGTATAAGGTAATTTTATATAATATTTCTTGTTCTTCATTTGTATGAACATCTAAGTTAAGCACAGAACCCTTGCATACATCTTTCATACAAGCATATTTTATCTGCTTTCCCTAAGCCAATAATCACTCTCTCTACAAAAAAGCTTTACATACATTTTAAGATAATTTGTTTAACTTTCTATAGAGATAGCTGACACCCAATTCTAGCCCGACCTTTTGTAGAGGTCCTTGAACCCCCCCCAAGCCCCGCCCGTTCTATTGATGAGCTTTGTATAATTTTAGATAATATTTCCTGAACTTCATTTTGATGCATGACCCTTTTACCTCAATTCGCATAACAAAATATCTCAATTAAGCACGAAATGTTGACATACTTCAAACTAACTTTAACTTAACGGATAAATTGTTGTTAATTTCGAATAGAGGTACTCACCAATAGTGCCCATTTCGTGGTATTGGCAACAGCTGCTCTTGCCTCGCAATAATCCAAATTCGACTTGAAAACCCACTTTGCAGATTTTATTATTTGCGCTTTGATCAATTCGAGATTTTTGCACGAATTGTTTTCTTTTATTTGATGGTTTTTATTATTATTATTATTATTATTTTCTTGGCAACGCAACAAAGTACAATCGGCGGGCGGGTCACGCACACTTAAAAAGTCACATTGCAAATGGCGATTGTAAATTTAGTTGAATTTTATTGCACTTGTAAAATTGACAAGTTGTTTGTTTCCAGCGCGAAATCTTCAAGGTTGTGCACAATGCAAAAATCAAGACGCGGCAAAATAACGCAAATATTAGATGAATGAGAAATTTGTTGTTTTCTTCGGAGATTATTTTGTTTTTTAGATAAGTAAGTGTAGCAAGAAGCGAGTTGAGCGCGAAAAGAACAAGACGCACGCTCACAGAAATAATACACAAAACACAAGCAGCGAAAGACGTGGACAGAGATGGAAAGCACGACGCAACACGTCCGAACGTCAGGAGTTTTCCGTTATGAATGTTTTCACATTTTCCAAGCGTTTCGAATTTTATATTTGTTGCATCGTCGCGACTCGGCAAATGCGACGCTCGGCTCTCGTCCGAGTACAATCGGCGTTCGGCTCGCGGCGCGCGGCGCTCGTTCATGGATATTCGGCACTTGTCCATTTTCGTTCGGCCTGGCCGAGCATCATGGGTAACTGGACTTTATTTCTCGCTCTCTTTTTGCCTTACTCTCACTCACTCTCTCTCTCTCTCCTTCTCCCTCTCTCTGTTATTATTTCACAGCACTTTTGCATGTGGGGGAAAGCTTAAATGCGTTTGCTGCTCAGCTAAAAGCTTGCGATTAACGCAAAGTTCTTGCGCTTTGGGTTCAATGCATTGTGCGTAAGTTTTGCATTTCAAACAGGAGCGGATTTGAGCTTAGACAGGTTTTTGGGCCCCATCGGCACAATCAAGATAAAATGAAATTCAAAGATGATATATTATATAGAAATTATGTCTTGTAATTGAATTAAACCATGTTTATTAAAAAATAAATATTGAAATTATATAAAGTTTGTGAAAGAGAGCTAATTATCACAATTCATACAATTTCCGCCTAAGACTCACGAAGACAGAAAAGGGGGACTATTTATATTTTTCCATATAATTGTAGTTAGCTTAGCTCTTTTTGGTTTCAGCTAAAGCACCCGGAAAATTATCTAACATTTAGAATAATAACGTTTTATTTCTGGATTGATTAATTCAAATTAAATAATTGATTGATTAAATTAAGGAAGACAAAAACTAAATATACTTTTAAATGAGTGTGACTTCTATTTTATAAAAATTTGCCATATTTCTGCTAAATATTCACACAATACTTTCAATAATTTGTTAATCCCATAAACGGATTACATTACAACAAAGAAATGACCCAATTTTTAACATTCGTAAAGTTTTACATTTTTTGGAATAAAATTCGTACAATTAAAAGTTTTTAACTTTTATTTATTGTCCTATAGCACAGTTCATATCACTTTCATCGCTCCTTCTACAGTCTTCCCGCCCCCCTTAATCGTAAACACCCCTGACCCCAATAGACAACTTTTAAACAACTCCGCCTTAACTGGGCGAAAGTTTATAAAGCGCTTTGCCTCACATTACCCCAGCCCGATAAGGCTGCCGCAAAACTATTTATACGCCGAACCCATTGGAAATGGCTAAAAAGAGGGTCTGATGTTTTTTGGGGAAATGTATGTAACGGGCAGAAAGAGAGATCTTGGAATCGGTTCTTATAGAGCATTCAATTCAATCGGGAAACTCTCACTTTTAATGGCAGAACTTTGAGCCCAACTTATGAAGGATCACATTTCTTTTAGAGTAGGCCTGAGGCAAGAAGAAGCACGCGTTTGAGTATGAGTTTTTTGGTAAGTATTTAGAGACGAAAGATAATATTTTTCAATTATTCAGGGTATCGCCTAGTCGTGCACAACCCGACGACCAGAGCATTCCTGCTTGTTTTAAGCAGATTGAAGCGAAATTAATTACCGTTCCACTTGCAACTACAACAACAATTCGTAGAAGGAGAAGCAGCAAAGGTATCTTTCTCTATACGCTAAATGCCAGGTAATCTAAAAACAAAATAGTCTGAGCCAAAGATTCGCAAAACTTGAACAACACGCAAGGACACGACAAGCGGCATAGTTCCGACGCCGCCGCCGACGCCGATGCCGGCGCCTTGACGTATGTGAGGTGTTGCCGTGTGGTGCGGTTGGCAGCACCCAACACCCAGCCAACAGCACAGTTGCCACCTGTCATAGCAAGTCGCAACCTGTGCAGAAACTTGCCGCAAATTAAGTTTTGCGGCTGAGACGTCCTTGAACCAAATACCCCGCATTAAAAATAAAATAAAAAAAAAATAGACAACGGGATGGAATGAATTGCCTGACGTAAAGCCTGTTCCCCCCACCCCAAACCCTGATAACCCTTTGCGGTGACAGTTAACTTGATTATTTTACAAATAATTGAAAAGGCTGCCATTGTACAAATTGCGCAAATAGACGACACCCGCGCACGCCCACCCACTGCCAGGTCGAATTCTCTTGCTCGAACGAGCATTCATATGAGCCGCGCGCGTCACCAAGGCCTGGCCTGGCAGCACCTGTGACGACAAGCACCGATTCCAAACAACACCCACAACATGAAGTCAAAAGAAGACAACGACAACAACAACAACAACAACGACAACAACGACAACGACAATAACAAATGATGTGAGCACAAGCAAGTCGCATTTAATGTCAGAACACGACAGAGATTCACTTTTTTCCTCGGATCCTAGCCGAATACTTTGTATATCTTCCCGAAGCATAAGAGCCCAATTGTGAAAAGTATATCCAAGTATTTATAATTGTCTTTAATCTTTTATATATAATCAAATTATATAAAAATTAAATTAATTCTGTCTGATGCCTCTGATCAATTTAGATTGAGCTCGTTTTTGTCAAAACTTAACTATTCATACCCTGTTTTCGGATGATGCTACGAAGTACTATATCATATATGGTATGCTACTACGAAGACCCCTAAGAACAGATCTTACTATAGATTATACTTTTTAAGAAAAGTTTCTTCGTACCAAAAAAATAGCCTAATCTAAGCCTGTCTTCTCATCTCCCATCTTAGAAGTCTACATTGGATTCATTCACATTCTTAAGAACTCCTTCTATAATCCCCACTGATTAGCCAAGGTCACTAAGGTCACACAATGGAGAAGTCTGCCCAGAGATAGGCCAACAAACCTTCACTCAAGTCGACCTAATCCAATGTTAACTCTCAACGAGAAGCACTTAAGGCTATGACGCGATTCCAGCTCCTTCAAAGCGTTCGCTTCCGCTTCCGCTCCCGCTCCGGATGGGAGAGCAGCTACCTAGGAGTTTTGGCTGGCTTTGTTGCTATTAATAGAGTCGTTTGAGCCGAAACTGAAGTTATGAACTCAACTGGCTCAAATGGTTGCCAGGCAGCCCCCATATGGGGCCCGCCCGTAGTCAAAATTAACAGACACACACAAAGACACCCCAATTAGAGATGAGCGCGGGCCAAGCACGAGCACGAAGACTGCACGAGACCAGCTTTATTAACATCTTTTACAACTTCAACAAATAAGAAATAGGTCAACTAACCTTTATATAGTTACTTTTTATCAAAATATTAAGTTAGTCTAAGGGATTTTTGGTTTCTTTTCCTTAAATTATTTTGAACGAAAGCTTATCGTGTCTTGATTTTCGTGCTTGTGTTGTTGCGCAAGCACGCACGAAGCCCGCACGAAAATGAATTTTGGAGGCTCGAGCACGTCGTGCTTCTTTCGTGCAAACAAAAAAGTAAGCACGAGCCGCGCCCATCTCTAGCCCCAAATCACCCAGTGGCCCAGTCAGGCAATTTGTCAGTTAGTCAGTCAGCGATTCGCGCTGCGTTCGGAGTGGCAAATCGCATTTGAGTTTGCATTTCCTTTGCCAACGCATCTGGCCGCGAATTAGTCGTGGGGCATAGCTCAGCGGGTACGCTATGCACGAGTTGTTGCTCCAAAAGCAGACGCGTCCAAGCAGTGAGCCACATGGCAGCAAGGAGCAGCTCAACGGAGCACTAAAGCAACTAAAATGCTCGAGTGCCACATTGTGCAATGGGGCAAGGACATCAGACACGCCCACAGCGACGCCCACAACAACTGTATTAACAGTGCCCAGCATACAGCTAACGCCAGCGCGTCTGCCGGCCGAGAAACCGGACAACAACAACAACAGCAAGGAGAACAGCAAGGAGAACAACAAGGAGAACAACAAGGGGAACAACAAGGAGAACAACAAAGAGAACTGTGCCAGCCGGCAGCAGGGCGCACCCAACAATTATGTGGCACGTCGCGCCTGGATCTCCACGGAGCGCATGAACGAGCTACGACGCAAGGCCCAGGAGGCGGCCAAACAGAACAAAATCTTTACCATACGCGGCTGCTTCAATTCGGTGCGTAATGCGCTGCTCGCGCGGGGCTGGGTGGAAAAGCTGGACATGCATCGCAAGGTTGTGCCATTGGGTCAAATGACCTATGAGGATCTGACGCAGCGGCTGCCCAAACGCAAGGCGGGCGAAACAAGGCGTCAGTATGTGCTCAAGTGTGAGAGGAATATAATGTCCAGGTTCTTGGAACACATGCCTGTCGATTTTCTGTGGACCAATCGCAAGGAGAAGTGCGATTATATTGATCAGGCCAAGAATCCCGGCATGACCATCAATAAATTCCATCGTGCGCCCTTCACCTCCAAGGAGGGTCTGTGCAGTCAACTCCGCGACTTTCACTGGTTCTTCGAGGAGGGCATGGCCGAGATGTATTTTCCGCGCTGCTACAATGTCTGGAGTCCCGAGGAGTTGGGTGAATTCGTGGACAATTTCAAGCTAACCGCCTGCGTGGCCTATCTGCGGGCCATGCTCTGCAAATATCATAAACATGGCGCCGATTCGGTCTTCTCGCCCAGCGGCAAGATACCCTATTCCTCGATAGACTTTGCCTACAAGCGTCTGGGCGATTACATCGATAGCTGTCAGCACAATGACATTGACTACGAGGACCCGCCCAAGGTATGGGAACATGACTGGGATGCGTTCCTCTACCAGCACCAGCAGCTGGTCAACGAGGATGGACGCATCCAGCATGACGGCCAACGGACGCTCGAGCACATGGTCAAGAGCTGTGTTACGCTGGTGGAGAAAATGAAGGTGCATTGGCCACAGTACAGCCTGGATGGCTATCAGAATTTGTGGATTGTCAAGCCGGCAAATAAATGTCGTGGGCGTGGCATATTGCTAATGGATAACCTCAAGAAAATCTTGGGCGTGGTGAATCCATCGATAGCCTCCAAGAGTCGCTATGTGGTGCAAAAGTACATAGGTATGTAACTAAGAAAAATTAGAGGAATCTCTGCTTTTATTCGACAAATATTAACCCACTAAGATACCCTGTAAGGGATGTATTCCAAGTTAAATAATGCAAAGGAAGTAAATAGATTGTTCAATATAAAAAGATTAAATTGTTTATAAGTGAGCAGAGTCGTCTAGGTGTTACCCTATAAACTTGCCCACTTTAGATAAGTAAATAATTCAAGGTAACTCCGTTGAATGTTTAATATAAAATATTTAAGTAGTATAGAAATGAGCATAGTCAACTAGTAGATACCCTGTAATCATTTGTATAACAGTGAAGTATAAGATCCAAAACAAACTCATTTTCTTGTAAAGAACGCTTGACTATTAAATACTCTGTATAAAGATCTGAAAATAGAATGCTTGTCCTGAGGATACCATGGATAAAGATAAAGAAGCTACCCTGTAAATAGTTTAAAGGTTCGCCATAAAACACGTTAACAGATTTAGGTCTTGACCCACTTAAATGAACTATCATGGTTAAGCCATAGTCTAAAATAGGTATTCCAGACTAGGAGATACCCTTTAAACAACCTGAAGGATGCCCATATAGAATGCTTTGGTTGAAAATGATTGGCATCGAGATACCCTGGCAAAATAACTTAAACTCGCTACGCATATAACAGTATTCTTTCAAATGGTTAACCCTTTCCCAGATACCCTGGGAAAATAACGTAAATTCGATTTTTAGACTAGTCAAGAGCTATGTAATTGGCAGTTAGTCTTCAGTATAAGAGAACTTTCTTTGAACAGATTTTAGACTCTGAAGGAAGAATAAATAAATCTCTCCAAAACAATGCTGTTTCTGTGATACCCTATTTATTGCCATTTATTAGCACAACTTTAATTCGGGGCCTCTTTTCATATGTTTTACTTTTAATTTGCCAAAAATACGTATACTAATAAATATGTTCCAGCTCTGGAATAAAACGATATAAACAAACACAACAAAAGTGGGTCAAAAATCAGGCCGCTGACATTGTTGTTGCTGTTGTTGTTGCTGTTGTTGTTGATGTTGTTGTTGTTGCTTTTGATGCCTTGGCAGTTGGGCGTAAACCTACCAAGTTTCCTCCTACCCGTGACTGCATGGCACGCACATGCCCCACACAATTCTACAGAGATACCTATACAAAAATATGCATATATGTATGCAAATGCTAAGCCAAAATGCATACAAACTTGGCTGAAAAGCGCAGCTACTCGTAGTTGTAGCTGTTGTTGATTCTGGGTTGGATTTCGAATTTGTTTTATGGGCTTTGTTGTCAATAAAATAAGTAGTTCATGCAACAGGTTTACAGCGGCAACAGGCCATAAACTAGAACCCAGAAAATTGAATGGAGAGCTTCCAGTACACAGTGTGGTGTAAAGGAGGGAAGATATCGAAATCTAAAGACTAGGGATTATTGGCAAGCTAGTTAATAGAGTATTTTATAAAGAATTCAGCTTAATACAAAACACTTAAAAACGATGCGAGAGATTTTCTTTAGATAAGCAACTTGAGATTAAAGGATCAAGAGAATCAAAGTCCTGAACCGACTTGTGTGTCATTATCATATATCATTATTAGTCGACTAACTAAACAATTGAGACTTTAACCAGAGAGTTTAAATGTTGAAGCTTAAACACTTATACAAGAGACGCTCAATGATATTCTGAGTAAGAAGCAGAAGAATAGCTGATCCAAGGGACTAAAAGTAAACAAGACTTTTTTACATAAGCATGGCCTTTATACATAATGATAAGTTTTAGATTATGAAAAGTTTTAGAATTAGAATATATATTATAAATGATTCTCCATAGTTAAAAGCCCTACATTCTATACTTACCTAGTCTGTAAAACATTTCACGTATAGAATTTCCTACAAGATATGTATACACTCCTCACAGCTCTCCATAGAAATCTATTCGCCTAAGCTTACCAATATCGCTCATATTTATACAATTTCTTCTCAAAAACTCTTTTCAAGAACGACCCTTAATAGTCTTCCAAACCAAGTTCGATATACGCCAATGGTTTCTGATAACCAACACACAGCCTCTGGTGGTTTGGTTCTATCGCGAGAGCTATTTGCGGTTCAGCTCGCAGGAGTACAGCCTGAGCAACCATCACGAATCGGTGCATTTGACGAACTATGCGATACAGAAGAAGTATACGAATGGCAAGCGGGACAAGAGGCTGCCCAGCGAGAATATGTGGGACTGCTATTCCTTTCAGGCCTATCTGCGGCAAATTGGCAAGTCGAACATGTGGCTGGAGCGCATATACCCGGGCATGCGTAAGGCCATAGTGGGCACCATGCTGGCATCCCAAGAGAATATGGATCGACGGCCCAATACCTTTGAGCTGTTTGGCGCCGATTTCATGATATGCGAGAACTTCTATCCGTGGCTAATCGAAATCAATTCAAGTCCAGATCTGGGCGCCACGACAAGCGTGACGGCGCGCATGTGTCCGAAGTGCCTGGAGGATGTGGTCAAGGGTGAGTACAAAAGCATCTTCGGCTTGTCGCCGATCTGCAGAGGTGAGATCAGATTAGATCAGACTTATCTAGGTTATCTCGACAAGACTTAAGCCCATAAACTAATAGTAACTATTTGTTCTAGTCGTAATTGATCGCCGCTTGGATCCCAAATCGGATATGGGCAACTTTGAGCTGGCCTATCGTCAGGTGGTGCCGCCCACGCCTGCCTACATGGGCCTCAATCTGTTTGTGAAGGGCAAACAGCTGCTGCACAAGCTCAACCATGGTCATGGCCATTACTACTATCAGCAGCAGCAGCACCATCAGCGCAAGGAGCGCAGCCTGGCCACGAGCAGTGTATTCCGTCAACGTGCTGCAATTGTGCCACCGCCAACAAATCTGTCGCGCATACATCGCGCCATGCCCACCTTTAATGCCACCGAGTACATGGAGAAATATATGGTGGAGCCATTGAGCAGCAGTCGCAGCAGCATTAGCAGCAGCACACAGCCAGCAACAGCTGTGGCCACGCTCAAACCAGCGCCCGTGTCAGCTGGAGCAGCAGCAGCAGGTACATCAGCAACGCCCTGTCCATACCTGCTGAAGCAGGCGGGTCGCTCCATAACCCAACTGCTAAGCGTCACACACAAGCGCAATACCACAGGCGCTCCGGAGGCAGCTGCCACAAATGCGCTGCCACCGAAGCGGCAGCGCAGCTGCGGTCCACGCTTTGTCCAGCAACAGACGGAGGGCACAGAGCGAAAGTTCAAAATACTTATCAAAAACTATGCCTGCAATGCTTCAGATAATCTGCTCGAGAAACAGGAGACGCCCAGTGCGCCGGCTACAGCGCCAGCTAACAGCGAGCGCAAATGGCGCAGCCTGCGCAGCATAACCAACAACAACAACAGCAACAACAACAATAGCAGCAACAGCAACAACAATAGCAGCAGCAACATAGCCAACAGCTGCTCCAGATCCCGAAGTACACTGTTAGACGGCATCAAATGCTCACAACGTTTTGCGCGCACCAAATCCGAGATCGAGAGCTCGGCCAGCTTGCATGCCATTGGACGCACCTTTGGGCGCAGATCGTATGGACCCCGGCTGCCCATTAGCATCTCGGTGCAGGCGCTGCATCGTGGCGAGCCCATTGTGTCCGCCATGAAGCAGGCCTCCAGCGAGCTGCAGCTCTCGCAGACGCCACCAATTAGTCCACGCACCGCAGCACTGGCCAGCAGCAACAAATTGACCGTTAATACATTGCTGACAGTGCCACCTCCCACTTGTTGAACCACCCACAACCTCACACACTCCACCCACAGCACCCACTTAACCACCCACTGCCATTGTGTGTGAAGAAAACGTTTATCCATATATTAGAGAATTTCAAGTTTCAAATTGTATCGCATAGATACAATCTCTTAGTTTAAGATTCCGTATCCTTTAATTAAATTACAACAATTTTCAAATATTTTAAAGTCCAGCATCTAAGTCTAATTCAAACGTCATCTTTTCCAAAGATTTTGTAGGTCAAATTCTTAGGTCTCAATACATTTTGATTCAACAACCAAAACTATTTTCGAACCAAATAATATTCGTATTATTTACTTTCAAATTATCCAAATATATTAGAACTCGAAATCCTTCAAAGTTCTTTTTGATTTCATCATCTAAAACTAAAGGATTATTTTCTTGGATTTCAAATCCAACTAAAGAATATCTGGAAAACTTATTTCTAAATTTTCCAAAAACAAATTTAGATGCAGCAACAAAAACCTTTCTCAAGCGAAATAATATACAAATACAGGGAATCTCTAAGATTGTAAATTCTATCAAAATCAATAACTAAATTCTTCAAATTTCAAAAGAGTTTCAAAACTTTTGAACAGTATTCGATTCAGCAGCTAAAGCTAAATTAACTTTCAAATCTTCCAACTTATATGCTGTAAGGATTAAGATTCTTTAGCATCGAGACTAGACTTTTTCAGTACCAAGATTATGTTCATGGTAAATGCGCCTGCTTGACTTGAATGGATATTCAGTGTGAAATGTTTTAGGATAATTCGTTCTGGATTCCTTTCAATGCTAACAGATATTTAGTTCCAAACTCAAAGTGGTTCGGTTCACGGCTTAAGCCAATTCCTTGAACTAGGTTCAGTTCGTAATCATGATTTTTCGCACCCCTGGTTAGATGTAATCTATGATGTACGTATGTTCAGATACAAATGTTCATATAAAATCTTTCTTAAGTCAGCTCAAAGTGTAAAATAAAACTTATTTGAGTTAACTCTTCGGCAAAATGAATACTTTTTTCAAGAATTCTCTTCACAACTTTCTTAAAAACGAAAATGTATGTTTTAAGCAATTGTAATTTAAAAAGAGTTCGTTTTTTTAAATATTGATTTGGTTAATAAGGGTTTGTTTGGTTTTTTGTTAAGTGTTTTATATACCTTTATTCTATAGTATTTAACAAAACATGGATATGTTTATAATTTAATATTCTGAAATAAATCGTTTAATTCGAGTCTTTGAGAATCAAGTTAAAGATTTGCTAATTTGCTTGCGACTTTATCGGTCGATAGCTGTGGAAGCTGCTTATTGAAGAGGATAACAAGTGTGTGTGTGTGTGTTAGTGTGTGTGTGTGTGTGTTAGTGTGTGTGTAATTAGTCATTTATTAGCAGTTTAGATGGTTGCAAAGCTTGGTGCTATGTACAAATTGCCTGATGCTATGGACGGATTAGGGCATATTAGTAGTTAAAACTAAATGAAAGTAAAACTTGCATAGGCAATTGCTTACCAGATGTTGTCATTTGGGTGCCGTATATTGTAATGCTAGATTCTCGCGCGTTTTCGAATTTAATGGTTTTTTGTTGGCCACATGAAGAACCCTCGAGCTCGCTTTGGACATTTTCTAGGGGGGAAATGAATGAAAATGAAATATACCATATACTTTCCATATGCCATATGCCATATGCCATATACCATATACCATATACCATATACCATATACCATATACCATATACCATATACCATATACCATATACCATATACCATATACCATATACCATATACCATATACCATATACCATATACCATATACCATATACCATATACCATATACCATATACCATATACCATATACCATATACCATATACCATATACCATATACCATATACCATATACCATATACCATATACCATATACCATATACCATATACCATATACCATATACCATATACCATATACCATATACCATATACCATATACCATATACCATATACCATATACCATATACCATATACCATATACCATATACCATATACCATATACCATATACCATATACCATATACCATATACCATATACCATATACCATATACCATATACCATATACCATATACCATATACCATATACCATATACCATATACCATATACCATATACCATATACCATATACCATATACCATATACCATATACCATATACCATATACCATATACCATATACCATATACCATATACCATATACCATATACCATATACCATATACCATATACCATATACCATATACCATATACCATATACCATATACCATATACCATATACCATATACCATATACCATATACCATATACCATATACCATATACCATATACCATATACCATATACCATATACCATATACCATATACCATATACCATATACCATATACCATATACCATATACCATATACCATATACCATATACCATATACCATATACCATATACCATATACCATATACCATATACCATATACCATATACCATATACCATATACCATATACCATATACCATATACCATATACCATATACCATATACCATATACCATATACCATATACCATATACCATATACCATATACCATATACCATATACCATATACCATATACCATATACCATATACCATATACCATATACCATATACCATATACCATATACCATATACCATATACCATATACTATATACCATATACCATATACCATATACCATATACCATATACCATATACCATATACCATATACCATATACCATATACCATATACCATATACCATATACCATATACCATATACCATATACCATATACTATATACCATATACCATATACCATATACCATATACCATATACCATATACCATATACCATATACCATATACCATATACCATATACCATATACCATATACCATATACCATATACCATATACCATATACTATATACCATATACCATATACCATATACCATATACCATATACTATATACTATATACCATATACCATATACCATATACTATATACCATATACTATATACTATATACCATATACCATATACCATATACTATATACCATATACCATATACCATATACCATATACCATATACCATATACTATATACCATATACCATATACCATATACCATATACCATATACCATATACCATATACCATATACCATATACCATATACCATATACCATATACCATATACCATATACCATATACCATATACCATATACCATATACCATATACCATATACCATATACCATATACCATATACCATATACCATATACTATATACCATATACCATATACCATATACCATATACCATATACCATATACCATATACCATATACCATATACCATATACCATATACCATATACTATATACCATATACTATATACCATATACCATATACCATATACCATATACCATATACCATATACCATATACCATATACCATATACCATATACCATATACCATATACCATATACCATATACCATATACCATATACCATATACCATATACCATATAATAATCATTAGTTGGCCTATAGACTCACCTTCATAACCATTTTTCCCACAATCACCTTGTGCGGCATTGTTGGTGTAGTTTTAAGTTTATCCTTGCCAAACTTATGACTGGTCGTTGTTCTGACATTGTTCAGTATTTTGCGCAGCAGGCGATTCCGTTGATTATTACGTAGCTTTGGCATCGACTCGAATAGTTTCATTTGTGTGCCGTTTAGCTCCAGAGGTCTGGTTCCGTCGACCTCCTTGTTCACATTGTAATTAACTTGAAAAGCGCGCTCGAACAGGCCTGTTGCGACCAGGGGATTCCGGGGCACATCCAATACCACACGTATGCAGTCCTTTAGCGCCAAGGGGCATATTCTTGCTGTTATCTCTGTGGAGGGCGATAGATCTGGCGTCGAATTGATCTCAATCAGTATGGGATTAAAGTGTTCATCCAACATAAAATCGCAGCCATATAATTCGAATGCATTTGCCACCAGCTCCGTCTCGTCCAGGCTGGCCAAAACAACAGCCACCAGATTCTGTTTGATGCCATTGTAAACTTTGGCCCATGTCCCTTCCGGTGCGCCCACATGACGTAAATGGCATTTAAATTGATCCAATGACCACATATTGTTTTTCGGCAAACGCGAATCACGATTTACTTTGTTCTTGTAGCGCTTCTGCACCGAATTGTTGGTCAAGTGTATCGATTCACGCAGATCATCCATCGTGAACTCCTGGGAGCTAAACCGCAAATAACAATCGCGATATGTCCAAATTGTTACCTGCGAGTCGCTTATGGTAAGCAGCATATATTGGCGAATATCGAACTTGGTGCGATAAATGAGATATGGACGTTCTGCAAATACAAGGAAATAGAAGCTCACGTTAAAAGTTTCTGAGAAATGGAAACGAAAAACGTATGAATCTATAACGTTGGGCAAAGCCAAGGCTTCACATTTATTGTAAAACGAATCTTTGAAGAATATGAAAAAATCACTTCAAACAATTGAAAATTTAAAAATAATTTATGATAAATTAAATGGTTGTATTCAAAATTGCTGAGGATCCAAGATTACAACCCAACCCTGAATTATAGTTGTGGAAAACCATGTTCACGAACCAGAGCTGAAGTGAACCGGTTTTAGTTCGGAACGCAACCAAAGAGAATGTTGGAAATGTAACATAAATGAAACAGTTTTGTAAAGATTTAATAGAAAGTTTAGGTTTGAAAATTGAAATCCATAAAACTGTGATAATTCATGATCACGAAGCGAATCATTATTATTAGTATTATTATATATAATAAAATGGACATTGAATATAATATACATAGAATGCATATAATATAAAACTTTAAGCGACATTTTAAAAATAGTTTTGTGTCTATCAAACAAAACTTGCAACAGATTTCATTTTAGAGAGAGAAGTCTTATGATCTGAGAGCATGAAGAGCATCAAATTTGAATTTGAATTTGAATCCTTTTCAGTTAAATGGCAAATCCCATAAAACTCACCAATATACTTTTGTACAATGTATTTGCGGTTCTGATTGTTAGATGTCCATTGCAAAATCTCATCCAAGGAGCTACGTATAACGATCCCAATGCCGCGCGATTGATAACCTGGCTTCAGTATCCACAAATTGCGACAGCCATCCCAGCAATAATCCTGACGGAGCGACTCGATCTGATCAAGATATTGAGCAGCGAGGCGCGCGTACTCCGCCATCACCTTTTCGTTGACCTTGAACTTGGCATGCGCGTGGAGCACCTTGGTCGACTGAACCATGAACGATTGGTTCTCGATCATTTCAGTGGGCGTTGGCAATTTAATGCGCGCATCATCTAGAGAATAATGCTCCTTCTGTCTGATCATGTTCTTCACCTTATTCAGAGCAAAGTCTATCGTAATGCTCAGCACGGCGCCATGTTCAGGGTCCACCAAATCGGCAGGTCGGTGCTCCTTAAGGTAGCGTAGCAACGAGCGCGCCTGTGTCTGATGGAAATCCTCAATGAACGCCGCACGATCCTCCATGCTATTGGCTCCCAATCGATAGAAACGTGGATAGCTCATGCCGCACACCCCGTCCTCACGAAACCAACGCTCCTGTTCGGCGCAACCGACCAGGCCCACCTTGGTGGAGAAGTCAAGCAATTGACTGCGTCTCACCCGATTACGATATGGCTTTACCTCCGGAAATAAATCTCTCTGTGCCTTACTCTGCCAAATGAAGAACGATGGAAAATTGTTGATCATTTTGGATATGACAACTGCTTCATAATCATTGCCACGTCGCGCATGCTCCAGCAGCGAATCCTCCGACATGGACTGTAGCTTGGCATGGCGGGTAGCCGGTAATTTCTCGAGCCAGCCGCGGCGGACAAGCGCTCGCCTAACCGTATGATAGTTGCCGTAAACGGTAAATATGCGGCGGTTGCGATAGGCATCAATAACACGCGTCCGATAGGTATTACGCAATTGACGCTTGTGCGCATCCGGCGTCAAGCCGGCAGTTCCTGTCGACTGAGTCGTGGTGCGCGACTGGGCCAATATATTATTGACGCTCGCCTTATGATGCTGGCTGCCCGATTGCTGCGTTAAGAGACCATATTGGCTATTGCTGGCGACATTCTTTGGGAGCGAACATTGTTTGCATAGGGTTATCAATTCCGCATCCAGATTTTGTATCAAGGACTGTATCCTGGAGACAGGATTATAGTAATGATTACGGGATGTATTGAATGCACTCGACGACGCCTGGCTCATGATGTTGTTGTTGTTGTTGTTTTGTTTTGATTGATTTTTGTTATTTTTAATGCGAATGTGAATCTGAAACCAGCTGCCAATAGGATGAGCTTGCTTCGTTAATTGATCTTCCTATCTCGACCTGTTGGCGTCTGGAGCTATGTTTCAGATCTGATACGTTTTTTTTTTTTTCGATGTTAATGCAGCCAACTCTTGTTGTTGCAATTGACGAGAAATTTTGAAGCAGTAGCCAAACCTTTTTCTAACAGTATCGCATTTAAATAGGCAATATCTTTATTGATTTATGAAACATAGCTTCGCTTAAACGTAAAAATTTGTGACCAAAAAACTTGTAACGAAACGAATGCAAGACGAAATTTGAATTAAAGATACAAGCGCCTTTAAAATACAACAAAAAAAAATCAGTCGCAATATAATGTTAATATCATAGCTTGCTAAACCCCTTTCCCTAGGAACCTTCAGCAGCTGCCATGTGCTACGTTGTTTCTACACAGGTTCTCAGTTTTCTACGCAATTCGGCGCTTAGGGCAAAAATGGGCCCATGTCCGGGCACAATGTGTTCACACAATTCCGCCAGGCGATGCCGCTCTTGAGCCTGTCGCTTCTCATCCTCGCTGCCCGCAGCCTTCCAAATCTGTGCATCGTCTATGTCCTCGCGCCGCTCGAACAGATCCCCACAAACGCCCACCGTACCGTTCAACTGTGTATTGTGCACGATGACCGAGACACAGCTCAACGTGTGTCCAGGCGTCTCTTCGACCAGCACCTCGCCATGCGCATCCAGTGCGCCGGCATGCTCAAAGTATAGATCGCGATTGGATGCACACGAGCCGACAATATGCAGACGCGCCTCCTGAAACAGATAATTGCAACCAACATGATCCGAGTGCCCATGTGTGCACACGACCACATTTATATCAGCCGGCTGCAAGCCCTGCGCAGCCAGCAAGGATTTCAATTGGTCGCCATCCCAGGCGGTTAGGGTGTCCACAATTATGTTGGTGCCATCGCGACAGCGTATCAGCGTGCAGCTGCAGTTGGCGCGCATTGCATTCGCCTCGTTTGCATCCTTGTACGAGTAGCCTGTCTGCAACACAATCACCTGATTTTGCGACATTATTTCAATTGATTTTCATTAAATGTTGCCAATTGAGTTGTTTTTTGTTTTGATTGCAAGCATTAGGGGCACTCGTTGTAGAAAAAACCAATTGCTCATGAGCGAGCATGAATACGCTGCTCACTGAACTGGGCCAATGAACAAGTTCCTTGCCAATAGTTCTTTTTTCCACATCTCGCTCATACGTCATATTTGCATACACCGTATTTGCACATAATACTTAAAAATGTTAAAGTGGAATACTTAACAGTGACTTAACATTACATTTATATTTTTGTGTTAAGTGTCTGTTTTTCAGCCAAACCAAAGCTGTGAGCTGTTCATAAGTGAACAAAATACAGCTGCTTACTGAGCTGAGCAAATGAACATTGCGAATTTTGTGTTCATTTAATTTGTTCGCTTGCGTTACGTTCATTTGAATTTGTTGCCAAAGTGCCTTTAGTTCTTTTGTGCATACCGATAAACAGTATTTACTCATTTTGTTACAAACAGCTATTATGCATTAGCAGGGCTGCAGCACATTAACCTAAAGCTGCTTGCGGTACAGGTTGGCAGCACCCATAACGGCTGTTGGTCGCCGCGCTCACATTTCACAAGTCGCAATTTGTTTATTATTTAACACATTTTTTCTGTATAAAAATTGCACTTTTTGATATGTATCTGAACTACCTGCCGCGTGCGCCATGCAAGTGTCTGCTATATTTGCTGCAAATGCGGCAACTGCAACTGTTGCGCCGGAATGTAAACAATGGCGCTAGGCCGCCCATTCGTGACGCCTCCTGGCTGTGCGAGCCGAGGTTGGCAGCTGGGCAGCTGCTGCTGCCGCTTACAATTTCTAACAATTGCAGCAGGCGTGGTGCGTCTAGCACCGAAAATCAAAACGCAGTGGAGCAGCAACAGCTGCTCAGCAGCTTGGAGGAGCTGGAGGATGATTGTGAATCAATTAACCTGCAGAAGGATGCACTCAGTTTGCGGCTGAGTGCAGCACGTAGCCCACAGGAGCTCTTGGATTTGTTTGCACAAGGCCAGCTGCCGTTGACGCATCAGGTGCAGTGCATGTCGCTGCTCTGGTCACACTTTCAGCGTCTGGCGGCCAGCCAGAAGGCACAGCTGACAGCCCAACTGCAACAACATGTGCCGGAGACTCTGACGCCCCAGATAGTTGCCGACATGGATGTGAACGACCTGAGCTGCTGCTATTTGTATCTGCGCAAAATGCACGTGCCCAACAGTGATAACACGCTGGAACGGATACTGCTGCGTGCCCTGAATATCATTGAGCTAGCATCTGAGGGTCAGCTGAGGCTGGTGCCGCTGCCCGCACTTTCTCGGCTGCTGGTGGCCATCAATTTGGAGCGGGACTTCTTTACGCCGATGGTCTGTCGCAATTTTCTGCCACATCTGGAGCGACATGTGGCCAACTGCCACAGCGAGCAGGATGTGCGCCTGTTATCCACCTGCCTGTTCCAGTTGCATCCGCTGATTGATGCCGAACTGCTGGCGGCATTTAAGCAGCGCGTCCAAGAGCTGCTGCAATGCGGCACGTTGAGCAGTGACACGCCCAAGGCGTTGCTCAAGCTGCTGCACATGCTCAATATGCCCAGGTGGTCGCATCTTAATACGGATTTGATACGGCAGCTATTACTGGCGTTGCGCAGCTGCCTGCCAAAGCTGGAGCCCAACGATCTGAAGAGCGTTTGTCGCACCTTTCTGCATCATCAGGAGCCGGTGACACTGGTGCAGCCACTGAAAATGGCCACAGAGCGACTGCTGCAGCAGGAGCCCACACCCGATGCCCTTTCCTGTGCGGTCCCATTTGCCTCGCTGCAGCAACGAGATGCCTACATACAGCTATTCCGCCAGCTGCTGGAATCCAAAGCCGCCTGGCAGCTGCCCAATGCAAGCGGGCATTTCTTCAGTGTGCTGCGAGCCCTAAAGATTGCCGATGTGCGGATCTGTGATGCGTACTGGTCGGCGGTGGTTGGTGAGCTGACAAATGATACGCAGGAGCAGCGGAATTTGCGTTTTTTGCGGCACTGTCAGCGCTACATGAACTTCAACAATAATCTGGGCGGCACGTATCGCCATCAGAGCGTGGAGCGGACGCTCAGTCGCATGTGCCTCGATGCCATTGAGCGGGATGTGGCGGGCAGATTGCCAGCGAAATTCGCACGGCTGTCTTCCTTTGTCTTGGCCTACGGCCAGACGCCCTTTGGCTGGAAGAAGTTTCCCAACCTGCTGCTGAGCAAAATGCTGGCCATGGCGCCACAATTTGATATACAGGATTGTTTTCTACTCGGTCGCGGCATGCAGATCGCCTGCGAGCTGCGCTTCCGCCAGCACGTGCCACATCTGCTGTCCATGCAGCTGTCCACCATGGACAGCATTCTGATTGCCTGTGCCGAGCGGCATTTGAGCAACAGCGAACAGCAGCCGCTTAATGCCAGCGATCTGAGCGTTCTGGTGCGCACCCTAAGTCATCGCAAAAGTGAGTCCATTCACCAACCTGACACCGCCTGCTCCTAATCTTAGCTCAATCCTTTGCAGCACTGAAGAACACCCAGGTGTATAACCAGGCGCTGTCGCATTATAAAACCCTTCAGTGCAACGATCTCAATTCACGTGTGGTGCGCGAAATGGCATATAATTTTAATGCCTCCCACTTTTTTGTGCCCGGCCTGTTGGAGTCCATGTTCGACTATGTCGCCCAGCAGCATGAGCACATCACGGGCGACACCGTCGAGAAGGTGCTCACCTGTGCCTACAATCTGGGCTACACCCCTGCCTCTTTGGAGGCCTTGGACTATGCTGCTTTGGTGCTACTACGGTGCGTCCCGATGTGCACTCCCTTGGAATAGTCTATCCACCTAGACTATCCATGCTAATAATCCTTCTCTCCCCCATTCAATTTCGCAGCGATTTTGATCACATGAGCGGTTTGGCCTTGGTGCAGTCGTGCCTGGCGCTGTGCTTCTACAAGACCATTCCGGAGGAGCTGGTCAATCGAGTGTTCTGCGTCAAGTTCATACAGCGCATTGAGGATGAGATACAAATTTGTTACTCCAAGGCGACCTATCCGGGCCTGGTGCTCAATCGCGTAATGCAACTGAATCGTACCGTTTGCCTGGATCTGCCCGAGACAAATGTGCCCTGGTTTCAGCAAAACTACGTGGAGGCGCAGCTCAGCAAGAGTGGGTATTTCGAAAATCTTAGTTGACCAGCATAACCGAAGCCTCTCTCTTTCAGAACCGGTTGTGCCCAGCGCTTTTAGTGCGAATGTCAAGCATCTGCTGCAGGATTTGCTCAAGGATGATAACTATTTTCGCTGCAATCACACAACGCCCTATGGCTATCAAATTGATTTCGTGATCCATTTCGACAAGGATAATAAGCTTATACCAGCGCCGCCGGTGGAGGCCACCATGTTGGATCGCATAACCAAGTATATAACTAAATATTCATTGTTTTCCTTGACCGATTGACTGACTGACTGACTGACTGACTGACTGATTGGTAGTCAAAGTACAGCCCAAAGCATAGAAGCTAGGAAGTTATAGTTATATTAAAGGCGAGGTTTACTTTCCGCAAGTGTGGAATACTCAGGGAAAAATCTCTTCAAATTCATTTGAGAGGCGTTTCCACCCACCAGAGTGAGTTGTCAATGATTCAAAGGGTTTAAGTTAAGTGTTAAGGATCTTTGCGAAAATACATTAGAGACTTGTTCCACACATTCCCTTGCATGGGTATATCCGTTAATATTTCCATATCTTAGTTAAACTAATATGAAATATTTAATTTCTTACCAGGGTGGCCATTCTGCTGCTCAAGCTGGACTCCTTCTGTGAGAACGATTTGACAGCGTTGCGTGGTCCCGAATCGCTGAAGATCAAGCATCTGGAAATGATGGGCTATAAGGTGTTGCATATTAACGAGCATGACTGGAACTCCAAGTACATGATGGTGCCGGGCGCCAAGGCCACCTATTTGAAATGCCTGCTGCAAATATCACGTTAGATTAATTATTATTTAAACATTTCAATTCAATTAGCGCTTACGTTTTAATAAGTTAGCTTGTGATGTTGTTGGTTTTGTTTTTGTCGTAATTAGCAAATGTCTTGTGTATATATCTATTACTAGTCATAGTTGACTTTGAATCATAGTTTGCGATTTAAGAGAAGTTTTTATATTTGAAACAACGTGAAATATAAGTGGAAATTAAAATAGCGAAGAGTCTTAAAAAGTGTGAATGTATGAGTGGAAAATTAATTGTAATATTCCAAATTCTATGAAATATGAATGAAAAGTGAGACAATTAATGAGAATAGAAGTGAATTATAGATATGACAATAATTTTAGCTTAATAAACGCTCCAATTAAGACAGATCAAATATTTGATATATATTTGAAATCGCGTGGAATATAAGTGAAAATTGCAATTTAAGGTTTGCAAATGCAGTGGGAATGTAAATCCTAATAGAATATTAATATTTTGTTTAAAATCGCGTGGAATATAGGCGAAAGGTTAATTATGTAATTATAATTAATGCGAATCATAGGAATAGGATTCCTAATATTTTATATTTGAAATCGCGTGGAATATATATGTGGCAAGGGTACTGAGAGTAAGTTGATGATTGGAACGAAAAGACATTTGTCAATTGCTATTACTGCTGCCCTGCACACCATTTGTAGGCATTATTGAACATAAGCTGCCAGGGACTCTCCACTTGCGTGGCAGGCACATCAAAGCCCGGCGGCACATATGGCCACTGATACATGGCGCTGCAGCGTTCCGGATGTGGCATCAGAGCCAAATGGCGGCCATCCGGCGAACAGATGCCAGCAATGCCCCGGGGGCTGCCATTGGGATTCATGGGATACAACTCAGTGGGCGCACCCGCATCATCGACATACTGCAACGTTACAAGCTGCTCGTCGTGCAGCTGGTCCAACAGGTCCTCGCGCTGGAAGGCGAAACGTCCCTCGCCATGGGCAACCCAACAGCCCAGAACCAGATCGTGCATGTTACTCAGCATTATCGCGCGACTCGGCGGTATAAGGACCGTCGACCAGCGGCATTCGAAACGCTTCGAGCGATTATGGAGCAGCGCCAATGCGGGCAAAACGGGCGTCTTATCCGTGGCCTTTATGCTGCCCACGTAGCCAATCAATGTCATCAGTTGGCAGCCGTTGCAGATGCCCAGCGAGAAGGTATCCTCGCGCATTTTGAATGCCTCAAATTGCGGCTTGAGCAGTGCGTTGTGCAAAACGTTTGCCGCCCAGCCCTTGGCAGAGCCCAAGGTATCCGCATAGCTAAAGCCGCCCGGAAAGACCAGGCCCCGGTACTGCGACAGATTTGTGGTGCCTGCGCAAAGGGAAAAGTATTTAGTTGAAATATTCGAATATTGGACAACTGATTTTTGGGGGATCACCTGCCAGCAGATCGGACATGGTCACATCGTGCACCTCAAAGTTGGCGCGAAACAGACTGGCCATCATCTCCCGCTCGCTGTTGACGCCCTCCTCGCGCAGCACAGCCACTCGCACGGTCTGGGCGCAACGCTTGAGGGTGAGCTCTGATTGTAGTTGGGCGGGCGCCTTGTATTGCGGCGCCTGGCGATAGTCGAGGCTATCGTATTCGGATTGTGCGCACTCCACATTCGCTTGCAGTTTCTCCAGCTCGTAGCTGGTGCGCTCCCATTGCTTGTAGAGCTGACGCAGTGGCTCGGAGAGCAAAGTATCGTCGCCATTTTTGATCAGCACCTGTGCCGTGTCCAAGCCAAAGCCATGTGTCTGGCCCAGATAATAATTTGGCACATTCGCAGCCTGGAAGCGAGCACGCACCGACTCCAGCTGCTCGGCATCCACCTCCAGCACCCAGCCGCACTCCTCGCTAAACAGCAGGCACATGTTCACGCCAATTGTGCCACTGACAGCATCGTAATCGGTAATGCCAGCCGTTGCCTCCTGGATGTCCAGCTGGAGGCCACTCAGACCGCCAATGGCCATTTCCAGCAGGCAGACAATTAAGCCGCCATCGCTGACATCGTGCCCGGCAAGCAGCAGTCCCTCGCCCAGCAGGCTTTGGGTGAGCTCAAAAGCCTGGGTCAGCACTTCAGTCTGTTGCATGTTGGGCGTTGTTTCGCCCTGCTGGGCGTAGGCTTGGGCCAGCGCTGAGCCGCCCAGCCGTGCACTGCGTTCAATGTTAATCCAAAGCAAGGCGCTGGCTTTGCCCCTTGCCGGTCCCTTGAGATCGGGCGTTACGCGTATGCGCACATCCGGACAAGGTGCATAGGTGGAGAGGACGAGTGTGCCGGGCGATTTGATGACTTCACCATCCACTTTGGCGGCCATGGAGAGGGAGTCCTTGCCGCCATCGATGCCAATGTGCAGCTCCTGAAGCACCTTGCTGAGCGACAAACAAGCCTGGTACATTTTGTAACCCTCGCCGGGCAATTTGGCTGCCCACATCCAATTGCCGGAGCACTTGATGTCCGCCATTTCGGTGATCTTGACAAAGACAAGATTACTGAGCGCCTCAGCGACGCACATGTGCGCCATGTTCTGAGGACTGATCAGCCCCATAATGGGCTGCGTGCCAATGGAGGTTGCAATGCCGGCGGTGCTGAAATGCGAGACGGTGGTCAACGCGTAATCGGACAGCGGTGCCTGCAATGGACCCACGCACTGCTGCTGGGCTATCAGGCCGCCCACACAGCGATCCACCTTATTGGTGAGGAAGCGTTTGCTGCCCACCGCAACAATGCTCAGCACACGCTCCAGTGCATCCGTTAGCTGTATATTGGCGGACAGTTCGAGCGGTTTGCATGGATTCATTATGGTTTTCAGTTCATAGGTGCGCTTCGGCATGTCACCCAGGACATGCGACAGTTCCAGATCGAATGGCGCAGCACCGTAGCTTTTACGCGCCTCGGGCAACAGTGCCTGCTCCATGTCATTGGGTGCGGCATGCTCCACCAAGGTGACGCGGCCATCTCCGGTGACCACGCCCACAAAGCTAATGGGACAACGTTCGCGGGCACAAATCTTTTCGAGCAATTCACGATCCTGCGGCTTGCAAAGAATCGCATGATTCTCCTGATATTCGGCGCCCCACAGCTCCAAAGCCGTTATGGTTGGATCACCCAGTTTGAATTCCTCCGAGAAGATGATCGCGCCCGCAAAGTCTGGCTCAACCAGTTCCTTCAGCACATTGCCATTGCCGCCAGCGCCCTGATCGTGTATGGCCAATATGGGATTAAGTGCGCCGAGTTCGATGCAGGCGCGCACCACACGATTCAGTTTATTCTCCATTTCCGGATCGCCACGTTGCACGGCATTGAAATCGAGCTCAGCATCTCCGGACCCCTGCACCTCCACGGAGCTGGCAGCGCCGCCACCGACGCCAATGCGATAAACCGGGCCGCCAATCTTGGCCAGCAGCTGGCCACGTTTGGGCGCTACCTTCTGGCTCATGGCCGCGGGCATGGTGCCCAAACCGCCGCTAAACATAATCGGCTTCACATACTCCTCACGCGTATTCGTATTGGGCTGGCCGGCATTGTACAAGCCATAAGATATGGTGAAACCGGATATGAGTGGCTCCCCGAACTTGTTGCCATAATCCGAGGCGCCATCGCTGGCCTCAATGAGCACCTGCAGCGGCGGTGCAAAGGAGCCGGGATACTTGAGGCCAACCGGTTCGTACGGCTGGCTGTAGCCGGGTATATGAAGGGCGCCCACGCAGTAGCCGGCGGTGCCAGCTATGGGCAGGCCACCACGACCCACGCCCTGGACATCGCGCAAGCGACCACCGGTGCCGGTGGTGGCACCACTAAAAGGCGCCACGGCTGTGGGCATATTATGTGTTTCGGCTGTGAATATCAAATCCGAACGGACACTGCGCACTTCCACAATGCCGGGCGCACCGATTTCACGCGGCTGCAGTGCATCATGCTCAAAGCCAACAATGGCGCTGCTATTATCGCTGAATTTGATGGTGTTGTTCGGGTTCGTATTCCGCTGTGTGTCCATAATTAGTTCAATCAGCGTGCTTGGCAGCTCCTGGCCCTCGTACACCATGCGTCCACGGAAGAACCAATGTCTGGAGTGCTCGCTATTGCTCTGGGCGCAATCGAACAGCTCGACCGTGGTGGGATCACGTTTAAGCGTTTGCGAAAATAGCTTGTAATAGAAGTCCAAGTCGTAGTCGCTAAAGGCCAAGCCCAACTCTTGGTTAATCTGCTCCAGAGCGGCACGCCCTTGCGCCATCATTGGCACATAATGCCAGGCAGCCAGCTGTGCCGGCAGCTGTTCATCGAAACTCTCGCGAGGCATATTAGCCTCCGTATACTGGCAATGGGTCATCCGATCGCCGAGCAGCACCACAAAGCTGGCGACCTCGCGGGTCGCTGCCCGGGCAAAGGTCAGCAGATAACGGATCGAGCTCTCCATGCGCCGCACCTCAGTATAGCCCAAGTTCTGGAATATATTCACACAGTTGGTCGAGTAGGGTGTGGAGAAGTTGAACCGCGGTCCGATCTCCACGAGCATTTCGAGCTCCGCATCATTTAACTCCAGCTTCGTCTCCTCGTTGAGAGTGCATATCCTTTGGAGCGGCTGCCTCACCAGCCAGCGCAACAGATGCTCCAGCGCAAGCGGAAACCTGCACATCTCATTGTCGTACTCCAGGTGATAGCAACGCTCCATGCGTACCGAGATCACATCCGGATCGAGCGACTGCAGACGCTGCAGCACGCGCTCCTCCTCGGCACCATCGAAGGCAGCCACATCGTAAAATCGCAGAATGCCCATTTTCGATTAGCTGGTAAGAATACAAAAATTTAATAAATTATATGCGCATAAACTTATTATTAAAAAAACATATATACAAATATCTTCTTATCTAAGAAAATTGTCCGCCTAAATTCACGTTATAAACTCAACCTTTTTATGAGAGTTATAAATTGAAAACCTTTTACTTTCGTTTTAGAAAATAATCGAACATTTTTAATTCAATCTAATTTACTTTATATTAAAAGTAAACAAATATAACTATCCAATGGGCCTGCTAAAGATTGGTTCATTTTCACAGTTTTCACTGTATATATACGACCTTCCCCATTTCCAGCCAAAAGCGTGGATTTTCCGCTTTAAAATTAGCTTTAAATTGATTGCATGCAAAAAAAAAACAAACTGCAGTTTTCTGAAATGCAGCTGTTTTTAAATAAAAGCTTCTCAGCACACACACACTCACACACACGCTCCCTTTTTCTCTCTCTATCTATTCAGGCAGCAACTGTGAAAAAAGCTCCCCACCAAATATTGAATGAAATTCTTCAAATTGGTTAATATACCTTGACGGATTCAGAGCGAGGGGATGGCTAATTATAGTAGTAAAACAAATACACACGGCATAAACATACGAGACGCCGGTTAATAACATTTACTTTATTCGAAAACGTTATTACACACACGCGCGGAGGACACGACCGATCACGACCGATCACGAAGATAAACGCGCACAAACTAAATCCACTCATTAAGCTACGTCTATGCTAAGCCGGCATTTGCACTAATACACTACCACTCCTCTGCGCACATTATCCATAATGCCGTTTGCTTACACAATAGCGTTGCCGGCTGTATAGATAAGTCAGATATATGTGACATCTCCCTCGCTCAAAACATAATACTTGCTCACTGGCAACAACTGCAGCGCGCAGGTAACGGGATCAGAATCGTCAGCACCAATGGCGTGTCAGCAGCGGATAAATAAATTATCTCCCACGCTCACATAGTGTCCACTCTCTGGATAAAGGCACTCTGCCAGTGCGATTATCCGTGCTAGTGCAGCCAAAACATACATTTAAACATTCGTAATTACTTTACTCCCCTCGCTACACTTCTTGATATTGGTGGAGTGTTAAAATTAAGTTGATCGGATAAAAATACACATACATACATACATATGTAACTGTCGCCTGAACAACGCTTGCAACAACTGCGCCCAAGAAATCGACATACATACATACATTCCCATTCACACACAATATCACAGTTTTTAAAGCATTGTCATAGTTTTAAATACACTGTTTAGCAACGTTTTGACAAGAAATATTGCTGCCACGCCCATTTTCGCAAATATCTTAACAAAGGTTCTTGCCTACTCGTGTTCTGACCCTAATGCCAATTGCAAATTTTTTACTTTTGTTGTTTTTTTCGTTTGTTAAGTCCAATTTGTACGTGCGTTCCTTAGACGCTTCTCAGCCAGACTGAGCTCTGGCTCGGCGACTGGAATCTGGCGAAGCTGTCAAAGCCGTTGACAACTGGAGCGGTAGCTGCCTACGAGCACCCTGGCAGGGGGTTATCAACCACAGATCAGCGCTTCAAGTTACACCAGACGCCCAATTGCAATTGCAGTCGTTGCACTGGCGTCACAATTTGTTGCTTGTTTTTGTTATTATTACTGGAACGCGCTGATAAACAGCAAAAGCGTAAACATATTTTTTTTGCCAGCACAAACACGACTAGTTATTGCCAATTAAATACAAATGCTAGTAGATTATAAATTAACTAACCCAAATTGGAATACAATAAGCGACGCGCACGTGCACGTGCAAATGAACAGCGCAAAGAACACTGAGACGTAAAGAGAATGCGAAAGAGGGAGGGAGAGTCTAAGCACGATGCGCACGTTTTATTAGCGTAAAATTGGCAACTGGGGACGAGAAGTTCACAACAGCTGTTTAAAGCTTTTGGTTACCCTGTGTTTGTTTTAAGATTAAATGCATAAAGGGTATACATAATAATAATGGTTAATATAACATTTAAAAAAAAAATTCTAGTAAGAGCTACATATATCAAAATAAATACAAAATTTATGATTTTTAGCTGTTATTATTATTAGCATAGCAGGCACAAAAGTTGTAAGCCTAGATTTTATAAAGCTTTCATAGCTTTTACTTTATTTTCGTTAAATACAGTGAATATTACAAATTTCCATGGGTACAAATATGAGTAATAATCAGCAAAGCTATTTTTATTGAAATTTGACTTTATATAAAATTGGAACTGGAACCTCATTCAACGGATGTTAAAGCCTGGTTGACAAACTGAACTTAAAAGCTAGGCATTGATTTGAACCATAAACCAACGATAATTTACTTATATTTGTCTAGTATTTAATGCCATGATTAGTTGACTTTTATTTTGGCAATTAAATGCCTTTTACACTTTGTAATCATTTGGCAGATCTGCATATATATAATATACATATTTTTTTTTATACAAACATATTATTCAACAAACTGCCTATGTTTGCTTGTATGTCACGCGCTCAGCACTGTGAAGGGTGTAAAGCAACAAGAGAAGAGCTTTCCGGCATGCATTTGTGTTGTTGTTTGTGACGTATGCCGTCGGACTCGTATAGCAACTGTTACGAATCACATGCAGCAACATCACAAAAAGCTTTCCGAAACAAAAAGCAATGAAATAAAGACGCTATCAAAACGTGTGCACTCACACACACGCACACAGCTGCATATTTAGCTTATCTTGATTTTATTTTTAATTGTATGTATGTGTATGTATGTATGTACATGTATCTCGATCAATTTAGCGGTCATCAACGATGATAGTTGGCAGCCAAATAAGCAATATACATACATATATGCAAGCATATGTAACATATGTCTGTATGTATATGTATTTATATTAAAATAATGAAAAGCGTTTGTACTTGAATATTTTTCTTGAGCGTTTTGTTGACATTTATTTAGTGCTCGATTTATGTAGTTTTTTTTTCGATTTTGTGTTTCGTTTTGTTTTTTAAAATTTTTGCATATTACAAACTATATATGTATATGTATATTTATTTTTAAATAAATAAATTTGCTACTATGCTGGTGTTGGTGTTGTTGCGCGGATCTTGTCATTGCCTAGCTCTGCCTGCCTTATCGGCTTTGTACATTGGCCCGATCTACAAAAAAAAAACCAAAAAAAAAAAAAAAACGCGCCACAGAGCAACGCGCACTTGACTGATAACCATGGGAAAAGTTTCGCATTACCTTTTTTTGATTTGGATTTTTTCAATTTTTTTTTTAATTGCTTTACAAAAAATATATATATTAAAGCAGAAGAATTAAATATTTCGCTTGCCATTTTATGCAAGGAAAAAGTATTGTAATTGGTTATTCTTATGATTCGTTCTGCTGCCTTGTTATTGTTGGTGTTGTTGTTGTTATATCTATGTACTGTTTGTTTGTATGTATGCCTGTTTATTTGTTGTTCTTGTTGTTGTTGTTTTTGTTGTTCTTGGTGTTCTTGGTGTTATACTAAAAGGCAGCGTACCCGACGATGCGCCTACAACGATAAATTCCTATTCACTACGCCCAAACAGTCTCCACATAAAGCCTTTCATATAGATACATCTATGTTATGTGCATTGCCTTCGCCGCCTTGGCCGCCTGGGCACCGATCTCGTCCATACTCTTTCGCGCGCTCTCTGTAACTTCATCGATGGAACGCCGCGTACTGTGTATTAGTTCGTCTGTGCCGCGTGCAGCCGAATCGGCGATGCTCTTCACTTCCGTATTTATGAGGCCAATTACCCATTCAAGCCCTTGACGCCCCTTGCCCGCATTCGAGCTGATTGTGGAGGTCAGTAAGTCTTCCATATAGTGTGATAGTGGGACACCATAGACAGTTACTGTCGCCTCCTGCTTGAGCAGGGTCTTGTTCGCATCAGAGGGATGCGGTTCATAGTAGAGCACCTCGTCGACACTTATGTTGCGGCAAAATGTTAAATTGTTTGTCTTCAAGACCATCTGCTTGCGCTGAGGATCCACGGTGGAGCGTTCGCTGGCAAAGCACGTCTTGGCGGTGCCAATTAACGCGTGCGTCCACCTCGGAAAATACCATTTGGATTGGACCAATCGATGTGTGTGCAGCACACCGTTAACTACTTTGCGCTCAACCACATCGGTGCCAATAATTGAGGGTGTCATGGGATTTGGATATTTGCGCCATGCCGCCTGTGTAACCGTCTCCCACGGATGGTTGAAGACATGCTCGGACGTCCAGATTTTCATTATGCAAGCGTCGTTGGCGTTTTCGTCACCGTTCGTGAGTGCGAAATGATATTTATATTTCTCTCTCTCTCGTTGTTTCGCAATCGGGTCGCGACACTGGACTGCCTGTTATTCGCCGAGGCAACAGGGCAGGATAAAATATAAAAAATGTATGTGTTTAGGCACGTTTTACAAAAAGAATTTTGAGACAAAGTTTTATATATATTTTTGTGACAAGTTCAGTGGACCGACCTTTACTCAGGTGTTCTGCGAGTAGTGTGACCGACTGCTATCGATGCCTCGGTTGGAGCTCGGTCTATCGATAGACAAATTAAATATGTGGCCACTCTTAAAACCAAAAATAACATCGAAATGTATCGACATCTTTAGACGAGGGGTAACACTGAAAACGAACAACACTCGCACCTGGTATTTCAAATGCATTAAAAATTATGATACCCCAAATTGAAATTCGTCAATAAGAAGCAGAGGACTTTCAAGTGGACTATACCTTCTATTTTTACGTTTTAATGACCCTTAAAATAAACTAACTACCGATTTAGGCTAAAACTATTCTACACCAAACGTTCGGATATAAGTCTCATAAGGACGCGAGTCGATGCGTTTAAGGCGCTCCTCCAAAAATGTTCGAAATTCATGCATATCATCAGCATCCTTGACTATTTTCGTCAACTCTGCATTGAGGCAGTCCTGCAGCGCCTGTTCATTTGGAATCTGCGCTTCCTTCTTAAGCACTTTTTCCATGCGCCGCATTATTTGACTGCGTATATTAAAGTTCTCATAGTCCATGATTTTAGTCAGTGCCTTGGCGGGCGTACGACGTAAAGTGTTTGATGTTTTTGGTAGCACAATTGATGCTTCAGGTTCAGCTTGACTATTTAAACGGTTTGACTGCTGCTGCTGTTGCTGCTTCTGCTGCTGTTCGTGTCCATTCTGCATTTTGTCGCTCTCGTACTCCATCATTTTGGCCAGCGCACGGACAGGTGTGCCGCGCAGGCTAATAGTTGAGGGAACAGTCGGAGGCTGCGGCTGATCATGTCCGTTCTTGTCGGTGTCAGGGTCCGATTGCTGTTCAATATACTCCATTAACGAGGGTTCCTCTGGATGCACCTGCAAATCGGTTTGCGCTGCTGTCATCGATTGTTGAAAGTTGATCAAATGAAATACGCCATTCGTATCGTAGAACTTATAGCCCAGCATTTCGAGGGCAATTTCAGTAAGTAAATAAGACATGTTAGCGAAGTTTTCAATTAATAGTTAAGCTCAAGAAGAAGTCTGTCTACTAGAGATGAGTTACTCTCGATAGTCAAATCACAAAAATTGTTTATTTATCTAAAATTGGTGTGGCTACATCGGTCGATGTCAGAAACATATGTTTTGCCTACGCTTATGTATTGATGTAAGCATTTCTGCACATAGCTATGTAAATACATTTGTGCCTATTACCAAATTAAAGCAAACACAGCGCATTTTAAATGTTTTTACGGTCCAAACATTTTTAGTTAATGTGCCGAACGCATCAAAATGAAAATCAACGAAAAGAACCTCTGTGTGTTTGCCAGATCGCCGCCGTTTGACATGGAAGGTTAGTTAATTAACGAAAAATATATAAATAAATATCTCGCATATGGGGGCTATTATTAATCATTCGCACAGGTTTTCTTAACAAGCGCGGCGAAATAAATAAGGCATTTCAAAGACGCTATTTTGTGCTAAAAGGCAATTTGCTCTTCTACTTTGAAACGCGCCTCGACAAGGAGCCTCTGGGTCTCATCATAGTCGAAGGCTGCACCATAGAACTATCCCAGGAATCGGATATGGACAATTATTGCTTTGAGATTGCCTTCAATGGCAATCGCACCTACATACTGGCAGCCGACACACAGGAGAGCATGGAGGCCTGGATGAAGGCCCTAACCTGCGCCGGCTACGAGTACAAGCGGATTATTGTCGCCGAACTGCAGCGGCAGCTGCAGGAAATCGAAGAGTCCCGGAACAGTAAGCGCAGCAAGGAGACGAACAAATATGCTGACTTTAATTGATTCAATTAATTGCTCTTTTTTGCTGCAGAAATGCACAGCGATCGCCGAGATCCCTCCCAGCCTGTGACGGATGTGCCGGGCAAGCCCAAGCCGCCGCCCAGACGCCAAAATCCATTTAATCGTCCAGCTCCACCGCCGCCCCTGCCGCCTTCCGATGCGGCAGCGGCGGGCCTGCGCGGCGGTGTGGTCATGTCACCTATGCCTTTTATACCCGGCTACTTTGGCTCGAGCAATGCGAAAGCCCAACAGGAGCTCCAGTTTCTAGGTAAGCCAAGCCAAGCATGACGTCATCCGCCGAGTCACTCGTCAGCTGTTTACCGAAGGTTTTGGCCTTAGGCTCGCCGTTACATGCCGCGAACGAAAGTGAAAATAAGCAAAGAATGCGTTATCTACGCAGTACCGAAGATTAGATACCCTAACAAACAAACAATTTGTGGCAAATTGTCTTCTTTCGTTGCTAGCTATCTCTCTCTAGCTTAGTTCCAAGTCTTCCAAAGACAATTTACTTGTTTTTGTTTTTGGAACAACTAGCTATATTGCTTAGCAAGAAATATGTGTTTCCACCAGCACGATCCTAGGCATGTATATATAGAAAAATAGTAAATCTGTTCAATGTGAAATTAAATTCTTTTAAAAAATTGTTTCCATTCAAATGGGAATCTAAGCAAAGTACCAGCAAGATTTTAACCCCGAAACCAAGAAATAGGCAGCCAGGCGCGCTTTGATGCCGCTCTCGCTGTGTTACAAATGTGATCACAAAATCGGTATACCCTGTGCAGCAGCGTTAAGAACAGATAAGCAATCAGTTTGTCATTACCGTTGCAGCCAGCAAGAACCGTACTTGAAATAATTGTTCTGGGAGAGCCAGAGCTTATCTCAGTTACTTTTGCATTTTCGTTCGAAATGCCGTTTTGCGAGCTTATTACAAAAATCTGCTGCTTATTCCCAAAGAAAGGCTATAAATTGTTGCGTATTCCAGATAATGGCCATGGCAATGGCAACGGCAACGGCAGTCCACAGTCAACGCCCCGGGCACAACGACGTCAGGCAGCAGCAGGTGCATCGCCCAGCATCTTCTACAATGATCTGCCCGTAGCTACCGCCAGGTCCACAGTATTAGCCAGCTACAATAATAACAACAATAATGGCAAGCCGATAGATCGCTTGGAGCAACAGCGTCGCGTGGCCAAGGCTGTTGAGGAATTTAGGCGAAGTCACGAACGATTTCGACAAGTTGTCATGCCCGACATTGTAGCGTATCGGGAGCGCCGAAAACAGCCGCTTATACAATTCTAGGGTATGCATCATGCGCATCGTGCATTGGGCCTAATTTTTAAAATATATACAATTCATGTGCTAAACGAAAAATTTACCTTTACAATTATATTTATGTTCGATTTCCATAATATTTAAATATACAAGAAAAGACCTATCAACTATTCAATTATTCGCAATACAGTCGAATTAGATTAAGAATTTTGTATCTATCCTATGGCTATAACTGTGCGAGATACTCCCGCAGCAGATCGTTCCGTTCACGCTGTATCGCATTGGACTCTTCGATCCGTTTGCTTAGCTCCCGTATGGCTGCGATGCGATTGCGCTCGAGGATTAGCAGCTGGCGCTGCTGCTCCTGGCTCACGGACAGATCGCTGGCATTGTCTGTGCTCGGGGCTGGTGGCTCAGCTGTTGCGGTGCACATATCCGCCAGTGCTGTATGCTGCTGTTGCTCCGCTGGCAATGAATCCTCTTCTATCTTTACGGTGGCGGGCGCATTTTCATTGTGAAACATTTCATCGAACGTGTCATAATATTCCCAGCCAACGCGTTTGCGTCCGGTTTTTCTAAGCGTTTCACGGCATGTTCGATACGTTTTCTTCATGTTGCGCCATTTGCGATCACAGATATCCTCGTTAATACCCTTAAAGCCGGCACGCTCCATGCCATCCACAATCTCTGTCCAGAGGGCACGTTTGCGGGTTTTGGGATCACGAAATCTGTGACGCCGCTCCGAATAGAGTTCGACTAGTAGCTTGGTGCTCTTGAGATTCCAGTGCCATTCCTCTGCGCCGACATCACATTCCAAGTAATAATGTGTTGTTTCAGTCTCTTCGTTATCCATTTTGTCCATATCCTGGCCTTAAAGCCAACCACTTTTTTGCGCTCTAAAAATAACAATGTTCTTTTGTTGTTGGGCCGCGAATACTAGGGCTGCAGGGCAACTATCGTTAGCGACACGCAAATAATATCGATAGGTGTATTTTTATGAATCGAAAAAAAGTATAGAGCTCTCACCATTTGGTATTTTTTATTTTAGTTATTTTTGTGTTGCGAACTGTGCACACACTTCATCCTATTGCTGCTTTGCGTTTTGTTGTTTTTGCTGCGTACGGAACGGGAACGGTATACGTAAAGTTATTAGTTGTAAAGCTTGAAATGTAAGTTATTAGCGCGTAATGTAGCCTTAAATTTAGTGATCCTTTATGTCTCGGTGTGGCCAAGCATTACGTATTTCAAGCAATGTATGATTAGCTTCTTGTCGCGCTGTCTTTGTATACGCTGTGTGTTTTGTAAAAGTGACGCCAACATTTCAAATTTGATTTTGAGCCGCCGTTCAATTAAATCATTTGTTTGAGATAGCGGACATTAGGTACCGCCTTATTAACTGACAGATGGATAAACAGATATTTGCATTTTAGGCGAATTTGTGTGGTTTTTCAATAAAATTGCCAAAGTACCGCAGTCGGCGTTAGCAGCGCATCGGGCTTACTTTGTTGGCGTTCATTTTGTTTTTCCATGCTTGCAAAACCACCACACACACACACACAAACGCTGCACGCACACATAGAACAACAACGCGTGAGAGCTACGATTAGAGATGAGCGCTTCATAATATTCGCGACAAGACACGGGCAGTAATTTTGCAAGACTATAAATTATATTTAATTAAAACTAAAATTTTTGATGCGCAAAGTTAGACCTATAGTTAAAATAATAAAACCTCAGCTAAAATTGGTAAAAGTTGCAATGCCTAAATAGCCAATTGTTATAATAAATGAATTACATACACAAATGCGTCTTGTCACGCACGCAGCACTAGCGGCAACCGCTACGCTCCGCTGCGTACAAATTCTGGTTCTGGTTCTCAACGCTTGCTGGTCTCTTTACAGCCGCAGAGAGACAAAGATAGAGAGACAGAGAGAGAGATAGAGACGCATTACTGCTAATTGAAAGATGTCGGCTAAGCGCAAGGCAGGTGGTAACGGGGCCGGTCCCAACAAGCGTCACCCAAAGAAGAAGGAATCGGACTACGAGGATGAGTTCAGCGATGAGTCCGACGATGATTTGGCCCAACAGCAACAGCAGGCGGCCGGTCAAATGGAGGTGCTAATACCACATGATAACCTGGATCCACCCAGCAAGCTGCCAGAGGATCTACTGGCTACGCTGGAAAAGACGCCGGGACAGTTGCTTATCGCTGGTATGGTTACCTGGGATCTAACCGGCAAACGTGATCGCAAGAATGTCACAAAAGTGCGTCCCAATCTGTATAGCTTTCATCGCTTCACAGATGAGAAGGTAAGTTCTGCTGGATGTGTGTATTGAAATTAAATGGAATTCATATTTTCCTCTTATGCCAACTTGCAGTACCGGTCTGTGGCCAGCGGTCCCACTGCGGCGCACACAATACTCATCAATATGGAGCGCAAAGCACTTGGCTTTGGCCGCAATCCCAGCGGTCAGTTGGGCTTGAGTCAGGACATCAAGCTGGTGGAGAAGCCCACAATCATTCCTGCACTGGAACAGCTGAACATTGTACAAGCCGCCGCTGGGCGTCATCATACGCTTTTCCTTACCGACACGGGCACAGTGTACGCCTGCGGCGAGAACAAGTCCGGTCAGTGCGGCGTGGGCAATGCACATCCCAATATCTTTACGCCCACTCCGATCAATTATCGTGGTCCGCCCATAATACGTATTGGCTGCGGGGCCGAATTTTCAGTAATTCTCGATATCAAGGGCAATTTGCACACTTTTGGTTTGCCGGAATATGGCCAATTGGGTCACAATACGGATGCCAAGTATTTTGTGAATGCCAACAAGCTGTCATTCCATTTTGAGACATCACCGAAAAGGGTTGTACTCTACATTGAAAAGAGCAAGGAGGGGCATGTGACACCCGTGGATGGTGTTCAGATTGTGGACTTTGCATGTGGCAACAATCATACGGTATGTGCCAAGATTTTCATAAAGATGCGGCATGCTAAACCTTTATGTCTTAATTAACAAACAGGTGGCCATCGACTCCAAAAAGCGCGTATATAGCTGGGGCTTTGGCGGCTTTGGGCGTCTGGGACATGCCGAGCCCAAGGATGAGATGGTGCCGCGTCTTATGAAGTTCTTTGATGCCCAGGGTCGTGGCGGACGCAGTGTCTACTGCGGTTCAACATTCAGTTTAATTATCAACGAGCTGGGCCTGCTCTATCTCTTTGGCCAGAACAAGAAAACGGGCGAGGCCAACATGTATCCCAAGCCAGTGCAAGATTTAGCAGGCAAGTTGATCTTAACATCCATACTAAACCTTACTAACGACCCATCTCTCTATTCCATATACAGGCTGGAACATAACAGCAATTGGCTGTGCCAATACCTCAATCATGATATCGGCTGATGATACGCTTATTGCCTGGGGAGCATCGCCAACCTTTGGTGAGCTGGGCATTGGCGAGTTTCAAAAGTCGTCGACGGTGCCCAAAGAGGTGCCCAAAATGGACAACATTAAAATACCTCAGGTTACCATGGGCTATTCCCATACAGCTTTGCTTGTGGACACCACACACGAGGCTACCAAGCAGAAGTATGAAAAGATGCCCGAATATACTATTGAAGATTAGAGAAATGGGTGCATTTCATTCTCCCCACAAGCAACAACAAAAAGAAATGATATATATATTTAAAAAATTAAAAAAACAAAAAAAAAAACACATTAAGTATACCGCTGCCAACAACAATACTGCTCTATATACATAGATACTATAAAAAACTTGAACTGATCAACGAAACTCTGCTGCTACTTACTGAAAGAGAGAAAAGCAAACAAAAGCAATTAACTCATCAACATTTTATGCTATAAGTTTAAAGTATTTTACTACTCCGAACTTAAAAACCATCGAAAACCTATATCTCAAATAACGTTTGTGTATTTTTATCAGCTTTACGATTACGATTCATAATTTGGTAATTAGTTTTCGTAATTTATATTCTATTTATGATCTAATTTGTATAATTCACTGTCTTTAATTTATTGCCGCCCATGATTAGGCTAAAAATTTGTCCAAAACCTCTATTCCAATCAAAAAGAAAAACAAAAAAAAACTACATTTTAATATTTATATATATAATTTATAAAATATGCTGCTTAGTTGTATAAGACTCCTTCATTTACAGTATTGCATTGTCCATTTACGACAGCATCATGAACAACAACAATAACAAGAACAAAAAACAAATAAACACAACTCAAATGTATAATTAAGCGCATAAGTTACATATATAAATATATATACAACAAAAACAAATCTAAGTATACAACGGAAGGAAATCCAATACAAGTTGCAACTATTAAAGTACATCATGCATTTTAATCATATACAAAAATATTTAAATAAAGAGAAAAACATGTTAGTATTTAAACCGAAATTGATTTATTTATACCGTTTGGGTAAACACGTTTTAAGTAAATTTTAGCAATAAATATCAAAAGTTAACAACTTTTACTCGCACCCTTAAGAGAGTTTCAATACGAAAAGTTATTTTAATATATTTTTGAGTGCACAATTTTTTTTGAATTTCGATTTCAATTTCCGAGCGTGCATTGTATTAATTCTTCTAGCCTGTTTTTGTTGTCCTTTTTATCTCTAATGGACATATCTGAAACTCGTATTAGCCCTAATCAGAGCGCAGCAGGGTCCTGGTGACTAAATGAAAGCGAAAGTCAAGCAAAAAGCTTTCTCCCTGACCCAAAAAAGCTTCCTGATTTCGGCGCCTATCGGTGTCAGCGTCGGCGTCGGCGTCTCTCGCGACTTTTAACTCCGAACTCTGCTCTCTGGCTGGCTGCCTGCCTGGCTGGCTGGTTGGTTGGCTGATTGTTTGGCTTCAGCAAAATTTTCACTGTCACAGAGGACAGTCTTCCGCCGTAGTCCTTTCGTGTAATGTGCGCCATTGAGGAACAATTTCTGCACACCGCACATTGAGTTTTCTTTTAGTTTTTTCCCAACACCAACACACACACACACACACACACGCACACCTACACGCACACACACTCAAGTACGCACACGCATCCAAGAATTTTTTAAAACAATTTTATAAACGAAATCTACATTAAAAACCAAACAACAAAACGAGTATAAAAAACCAAAATGTAAAAAAAATATTTGCTAAAAGTGTATTTGATATATAAAAAATAAAACAAAAATACAACAACGACTCGAACGCGCCCGCTGCAATAACGATATTTAAATATATTTAAAAAGAAATAGTACTAACTGTAAATTACAGTGCCTTCGATAAAGTAAACAACAACAACAGTCGCTACACAAAAGAGCCGCAATAAATACCGTTAGCTTTTTTCATTTTACATGAAGCGCGCAACAACAAAACTGTAAGTTATTACGTATACTCAACGCGCGTGCATGTATGTATGTTGTGTATATATATATGTGTGTGTGTGTGTGTGTGGGAGTGGAAGTGTTTGGGTGCGTTGGCGTTGCCGTCTACTGATTCCACACTAATTGTTATTCAGCTTCTTTGGCCACGCCACGCATTTTTATGGCTAGTAATTATAGCGTCGTTTTTTTACACGGCCAATAGGAGTTTTTGTCTCGCTCTCCCTCTCTCTCTCTCTCTCTCTCTATCTCCTTCTCTATATGTAAATGTATGTGTGCGTATGGGTGCTGTCTTTGCCTTTGCCCTGCCCACGCACTTTTCATTGTTCGCCGCTAAACTTTACACAAGTTGCCATTCCCGAAAAAGTTTTTTTTTTTGGGCTTTCAAGTGAAGAAGGGCAAAGACAACGGTAAACGCTCTCACACTAACACACACGTACTCAGAGCCAGGCTAACTTGTTTGTTTGCCATTTTGTATTGTGGCAGGCACGAAGAATCCAAAAGACGCCTGGACATTCACCAACACGCTCGCACACACACACACACACACACAAATTGTTAGCTGTCAAATCAATAAGAACAGACAAAAGCAGCGGGCGAGCAAACGCCATCAAGTTGCTTCTCTTGCGCGCGGTGTATATGTGTATGTGTGTATGTGTGTATGTGTCTCTGTGTGCTGTGTGTATCTTGTGCGTGTGTATCCTGGCGGCTTTCTTGTGTGTGTATGCGTAGGCGCCTTGTTATTAAATCACCTGTGGCTGACAGTTTTCATATTAGGCTGCAATAACAACAATCGAAGCCATCTCTTTCCATTCCACGCATTACGTATACGCCCCGGATCCTGGATTTTATCTTATTGGCTTCACTTTTGTCCATTCAGACAGCAGGCAGCAGGCAGCAGGTGGGATGCAACGGCTTTTTGTCACCTTTTGTGCCTGTTGCCGACGTTTGAGTGACGTAAATTAATATAGATTCACATTTAAATTTCCAATAAGCAAATCAAACGCCTGCGTTAAAAAGTTGCCTTTCTTATTTGCAGGCGTATCTCTTAACTGGCTGACAATTTTATTTTGGACTTTTAACATATTTGGTTCCTTTGATTTATATTGGTTACTCTCCATAAATTATTGATTCTTAATTTCATGATAATAAGAACTATGAGTTCCATGAGAATAAATTCTTTAAATATTGGAGTAGATATTTATAACGCCATTAATGGGAAAAGCTTAACCAACAGGTTATTTTTATTATTCTGTAGAGTATAAATACACGGACCCACTTATACACACAAACACACACACACGCATAGCAATGCACAGGCATTATTTTACACATGACTTTTGGCTTAAGAAAACCGACAACATGTGGACACACACACACACACAGTCGCAGTGTTTGTGCCAGTCCGTGATTAAATTAACGCAAATTAAGCAGATTAAGCAAACGTCAGTCACATCATCCACAGCAGCCGCGCAATGGCCAGAAAGCAAAAGCGTTGACGTTGACAAAAACTCACACACACACACACACGGCACACACACACACGGCACACACACACACGGCACACGGGCACACATGCACACATTGCGCTGAACAATGGCGGCGGCTGAAATGCCAACAACAACAAAAATTGATACACACTAGCGGCAGACCAAGCCACACAATCTGATGCAAGCAAGCAAGACACACACATACACGCACACGCACGCAGACAACAAAGCGACGCTGTCTGCCAGAGCTTTTGTGCACACACGCACACACGCTTGTGTGTGGGTGCCTTTTAATCATTGGTAGAACAAAACATGAGGGTGACTCATGCCGCGTGAGCAAACAATTGCTTTATGGCAAGTGTTGCGCATTGTGATCAAAACTTGAGCCACCCTGGCGCCTGTTGTTTTGTTTCCGCGCTTAATGAGCTTCGCTTGGTCGTTCGCCCGCTTGTGATAACAATTTCAATTAAAGTTTTTAATAGCTCAGCTTGCATTTATTGCTCCTGCACATGCAGCATCATTTAAATTTGCGTCTTGCGTCTTTTCTCTTGCTGTGCTTTAACGCGCAATTAAGCCTCCAGTACGCCCCCGACCCGCACACTTTCTCAATGGGCTGGCGCTTAAACGCCCGCACAGCAGCCGGCATGGGTTTGAAGGTGACGCCAATCCTTGCGGTTGTTTGTCGTGGGCGCAAAGTGCAAGGTTGCCATTCATTTTGGCTTGGCAAAATGGGGCACGGCGGAAGGAAGCACAGCACTAATCTCTGAGTGCGCCCTGTTCGCATTGCATAAGTGTCAGTGTCAGGCAAAGGCTCTTGTACTAGAGTTTATGTGTTTGTTTATGTGTGTGTGTCTATGTGTGTGAATGTGCATGGGTGCGCATGTAGCTGTCACTTTGTGTGTCCTTGTTGAAACAAAACAAGAAAGAATGCAACACCATTTGCTCGACTTGCTAGCACCTCGTAAATAGCAGTTAATATTCGATTGATAATATAGCAAAGGTGTCGACTTTTAGCAATATTTTTTATTTTATTTTCACATGTATTTACCTTTGCCCTTTTTCTGTTTATTTTGTATTTGGCTTTGTTTAAACGAATCCAATTTAATCTTTTATCATGCATACGTCGTGTTTGTCGTCGCAATAAAATGTAGTATATCTATAGGGGCTCGTAAATTTCAATTTTAGTCTTAAAAATATGTTGTTCATAATTGCATAAGCAACAAATTAGTTTAAGGCGCTGTACTCCCAATACCAATTTATCAATAATAGTATGTATCTACTCTATGCACTCAATAAGTACTGGGTACAAAAGACTGATGATGATGGCATTTTGTTACTTGCTACCTATTTTTTTTTCCTCCAAGCAGCACCAGCACCTAGCACCTTTAGTATGCAATGAGGCAGCCAGACAAACGCATCGACAACGATCGGCAGAGCCAAGTATTAGTAATAAAAGAGTTTGATTAAAGGATGAATAGCAACAACCTGCAGCAATGGTGGGAAAACTCATACCGACGACAGCACCAACAGCAACCGACTGTCGATAGTAATATCGATAACGATAACGATAGCGATACCACTGAGCAGCTGCACTATGCGCTTCTCGAGCATAACAACTTTGGCGGGGACAGCAGCGGCATTGGTGGCAATTTTGGCGGTCAATTGGCCAGCAGCTTTGACTACGATAGCTATGGCAACTTTACGCTAACCAATCCGTATGATATTGACACTGGCGCGGATACTGAGCATGCGATTCCATCATTGACTATTCTACTGCTGGCCATTAGCTATGGCCTGGTTGTCTTTGGAGGCGTTGTGGGCAATTCAACTTTGGTACTCACTCTGTGCTCGGCTTCATCGGTCCGATTGCGAAATCCGCTGCTGCTGGCCGTATGCATTGCTGATCTTCTGGTTACGGGCATTTCAGCGCCAGTTACGCTGCTGAACCTGGCCATGAATCGGGGCACTAGATCTTTACCACTTTTACTGTGCAAACTAATTCACTATGTTCAGGTAAGCACAAGAAATGTTGAAAATGATTTAAATTTGTAAAAACTTCACTTTTTATTAAAAACTTTTTGGGATCACTTTCGCGCACTTTTTAGGCCGCGTTTCTACTAAAAATTAATCGATTAACAATATTAGAAAGATCATTCATTTAACAGTACCAGCTGAGCTTAACAGCAAAATGTTAAGAGCCCAGGACCACAACTGAGATTGGCACAAAACCATTTTTTTTTTAAAGCAAAAAAAAAATTTTTTTTATTTTTTATAAATGATTTATTTTGTTTTAATTTTTATGCAATCCACAGGTCATGCCAGTGGCAGCCAGTACAATTTCCTTCTTTATGCTCTCGCTGGATCGTTATGCCACCGTAAAACATCCGCGCTTGGCTCAGTTGCGGCAGCGCCGCTATCTGCATGTCTCGCTGGCCATCCTCTCGTGGATTGCCTCGGCAGCTATCAGCACGCCATTCTTGTTTGCCTATAAGATAATAGCCAAGTCGGTGATCATCAAGGGCGCCGGGACGGGCACAACGCCAAACCCAGTTAGCATTAGCTGCACCTCAGAGTTGGGAGCCAATGCCATGTTCATGTCGTTCATCATCTTTCATACGATTGCGGTGTTTGTGCTGCCCGGCGTGGGTGTACTACTCAATCACTATGGTGTACGTCGCAAGCTTTGTGCATTATCGCTGACCGCCAGAGCGGCGCATGGCGAACTGCCGTTGCCCATGCCGATATTGCGCCGCCAGACGCACATGGTTATAGTTACGGGTTGCGCGAATGCTCAGCAGGCAGGATGCGGTGGAGCGACTACAGCCGATGACACATCCAATGGAAATGGCAATGGAGGCGGCCAAATTGCCATCAATCCGGGAGATATACAATTGCACACCTTACAGCCATGTCGGCCGGGCTCCAGTGCGGCACTTGAGCCGGGCTCCTATCGCTCCAGCAATCCCATTTCACCCAGGTAAGCCGATAAACCTAATGAAATGTGAACGAATCCATCAGGACAATGCAATCTTTCAGGGCTATGCGGGAGATTCGTGCTCACTCACAACGGCAGCGCATTTTTCGTGCGGGCCGCGGTCCGGCTACTCCTGGCATACCTCTGCCTCAGACGTCCACATTGCGATCGCGGCGTCATCTGGCCAATATGCTAATTGCTTCTGCCTTAATCTTCATCGTATGCTGGGCACCGCACGTCTTCTGTATATTCTATAAGAATTTCGGTTATAAGCAATACTGCAGCAAAACTTCCGTATATTTCAGTCTGTTATTGGGTAAGTTATGGGGGCTATATGAGTACTATATTTTTATATTCATTTCCCGGGTAATTATTAATTTGAAATAAGATACAGTATACAGCTTTGATTTTGAAATCAGCGTATTCCATTTGAGACAAGTAACATACAAAAAATGTTAATCAATATACACCAAACTCTTTGGACACGGTGTTATATTGTTAGTCTTAGTGTTTATATTGTCTTTGGCTAGATCGACTCGGTTATTGATGCTGATCAAGAATACATATATATACTTTATGTGGTCGGAGATGCTGCCTTCTGCCTGTTACATGCATTTGCACAGATACAATATACTCTTTTTAACCATTTTCAATGGGTTCAGGGTATAAAAAGATAGTGATGGGGAAATCACCGAACTGGTGGGAGAAATTTATAGCTTGTCCGGCAAGCTATGCCCTTACTCATAGCAGGGCATGGTCAGTGAGTTCCCTAAGGTATCCTGAAAGCAATCTACTTCAAAGCTTTATGTAGTAAACTGGATAATTAGTAGTTTTCGAAAAAACGAAAATCAGGTTCTCTTTTAATTTTATTTCTGCTCTAGGTATGATTTTAAAATTCAATTTTGAACGAAACACAACACATTATAAATTTAAAAAAAACAGTTCAAGTTCAATATACCTACCTGTTTACTTAAGATCATGGCCAACGAATACCAACCAAACGATTTGGATAAGGAATTCGGCGAGTTTTGGTCAAATGTCAACTGTTTAACTGTGATAGATTTTCCGTATGACCAAAGATGCGAGTTTGTAAAAAATGCAAATAGCTGCATATATGGCACGAACTTAGTCCCGTATATGCATTTATTTTCATGCGAATTCAAATGTAGAAACCTGTTTGAGGAGCACATCTTTGTGACCGTCTTCCTGATTCTATGTTTCGAATTGATCCTCTTACTGGGCCATGTGGCGCATTATTATTACACTCCAGCGTTGACGGTCGTTTCTCGAATGCTTCATATGAACGAGCATCTGGCTGGCGTGACGATCATGGCACTTGGCAACACAATACCAGATTTGTTTACCTATGTGTGGGCTCTTCATGACGACACACCCGTATTCGCCAATTGCCTTTCCTCGGCATTATTTATAACAATGTTTGTTGGGGGATTGGTATGCTATATCAGTCCATTTAAAATGAGTGCATATGATACCGTACGCGATCTAGTCTTCTTTATATTTGGTGTGCTACTGCTAGAGTATATTATAACCACTGAAGAGTCGATTTCGACCGCTGAGTGCATCATACTGGTGGCGGTGTATGTCATATATATAATTGTCAACTTGGTCGAAGTGTATTTCATGAAACGTACCCTGGAATGTGAGTATCGCGTTTTCTGAATAGTTACTGTACTTGTCTAACATCTATTCGGTTTTCGTAGCTTTGGGACGCGAAATCGACGGACTGTACGAATTGCCTCAGTCAGAAGACGTTTGTAAAAAGCGCATGACACTACAGAAAAGATATGAATCCCTTTCCCAGAATTCGCGCGTAAATATTTTGCAGCGCAAATCGACGAATCAACATGATAAACGAACTTTTAGCTTTATGACAAGAGTCGGGAACGAACGTGTCTCAATTAACATGGATGGCAATCGCAGAATTAATTACATCTTGCGCCGAAGCAAGAATCACCGTCTCTTTAGGGAATTCTTCTCTGCAATCGGGCCCATAAATTTAAAAGACTGGCGTCAGGCTGACATGTTACTTCGCGCCTTCTACATTGCTCGAGCCCCTGGTGTATTTTTAAGTGCCATTTACATACCCTTGGTGGACTACAAGCTGAAGAAGAATGGCTGGAGTAAGCTGCTCAATTGCATTCACATTTTCCTTAACCCAGCGGTTACAATCATATTGGGCAGGGCCATGGTGTTCAGAGATAAATCGAAGCTCTGGTATTACAGCGTACCAAATGACGTTACATACGGCCTTTACTCCATGGTGATAACAGTGCCCATAGCAATAGTTGTGTTTTTCCACTCAAACACCAGTGTCCCGCCGTCATATCACTGGATGTTTACAATTATGAATCTTACCGGATCCATGTTCATGATATTTCAGAGTGCCACCGAAATAACGTTGTTAACAGGGGTCATTGGCTTTATGCTAAAAATTCCTCTTGACTTTATGGGTGCCACTGTATCCTGCGTCGCCGTTTCACTAGGTGACCTTATAGCAAATATATCAATGGCTATGCAGGGGTATGAAAAAATGGCTTATGCAGCAGCTATTGGAGGTCCATTCTTTACCCTTCTTCTGGGAACAGGCAGTTTCTTTGCCGTCAAGAACTTTAGTAGCAATGATGCTGCAATGGATGATTTGATTGGAACATATGGGGAAAATGCCTTTGTCCTATTGATACTAGGTCTCCTATCGACGCTGCTATGGACAGCGGTGTTGAATTTTAATGCCCGTCACTCGATGGGGATTTTCTCCATGTCCATCTATGGCCTGTACGTCGTATTTTGCATTCTTATTAGACTGGAAATTATCCACCCATACAAAGCGGATTCTTTTCTCGTCAGTTCCCGTTCACAGTTACATAGTTAACAAAATTTTAAGTTGATAAAATTTTAGTCGCAAAAAATGTATGTAAACTAGCTAGACTTGAAAATAAAGCTGTTATTTACGGTGTATGACATTTGATTTACCAAAATTAAAAAGGCGCAAAACTGTAAACGTTGCCATGTTGAGGTATTTTCCTCAAACAACTGTTCTTTTCTTTCATGCATAAAATAGCAGGGTACGTGTATTCCATTGGTCAACTTGAAATATAAACAAATGCCAAATTAATGCTTTCGTTAAGAGCAGCCGATTGGGCAGACGATGGATGTGAACAGTGAACGGTTTAATATCCGTCAACCGTCAATTGTTTTGCTGTGATGGACTTTCCGTATGCCCAAGAAGATGCGAGTATATGCGAAATGCAAGTAACTGCATATATGACACGAACTTGCATATGCATTTATTGGCATGCGATTTCAAATGTGGAAACGTGTTCGAGGAACACATCTTAGTAACCCTCTTCCTGATTCTGTGTTTCAAATTGCTTCCTGGGCCATGTGGCGCAATATTATTACACTCCAGCGTTGACGGTCGTTTCCCGAATGCTTCATATGAACGAGCATCTGGCTGGCGTGACGCAATACCAGATATGTTTGCCAATATGTGGGCTGCTCATGACAAGCAGCAGTGTTCGCCAATTGCCTTCCTTCGGCATTATTTGTAACTAGGTTCATTGGGGTATTGGTATGCTATATGAGTACATTTCAATTGAGTGCATATGATACCGTACGCGATCTAGTCTTCTTTATATTAGGTGTGCTGTCATAGTCAATAATGAAGGGGTTTCGAAATCGTTATGATTTCGCTGTACCCTATTTGCTCTATATGACAAAAGTCGGAAACGAACGTGACACAGTTGACCTGGAGGCCAATCGCAATATTAATTACTTCTTGGCCCGAAGCAAGAATCACCGTCTCTTTAGGAAATTCTTCTCTGCAATCGGGCCCATTAAATTGAATGAATGGCGCCAGGCTACCATTTAACTTCGCGCCTTTTATTTTCCTCGGTCCCTGGTCTATTGATTTCTGGTCTTTTAACCACGCTACTGTGGACATCGTTGTTGAATTTTAACTCCCGACGCTCAGTAGTGATTTTCTCCATGGCTGTTTATGGTCTATACATCATGTTCACCATTCATATTAGGATGAAAGTAATTCACCCATACGATGTGGATCTTCTTCGCACAAATGCCTACGAAAGAAATTAAAAAATTTAAATATTAAGTGATATGATGAAAAAAAAAATCAAAATTATTTGCGACATAAATTACACCTATTGTACAATAAAAATAAGTACATATTGAAATCATGTCAAGAAAGTGGCCAGACTGTTGAAATCGAAATAAAAAATGAATTAATGAAGGGGTAACATTGAAAATACCACAATAAGCAATAACTGTATATATGTATATGTACAATGTATACCAATCCTACAAACATAATTAATTGTTTTGTTTTTTATACTTTGCATATGTTTCTAACAGGCTACTTTTATTCGGCTATTAGCCCGGTCATCTATTGGGCCCTCAACCATAATACGCTACGACAATCGCCCTGTGCGCCTATCATTCGCCTGAGGTCCATGCAAAATTTCCTGCGTTCGCGCTTTCGCTCGCACACCGTACCGCCGGCAGCCTCGTCGACAAATGAGGCAGCTTTGGGGGCCTTCAATCCCAAATTGATAAAGCTAACACCGAAGCAGTATAGAGCTCAGGCTTCTTCGCATTATCTCTACTAGTGTGATACTAAACTAAAACCTTAACATATTTACTTATGACACTCAAACCCAAGGCTATCCCCGTTCTAAGAAGCTCGATGTTTTTTCTCCATAGCTGTTCGCAATTAGTTGGCACAACTTAAAACTACAAATATTCAAGCGAAATTATACATAACATACATAAATACATAATACATACATACATAGTTTATATAGCCACTACACATAGGTAGTTGTTAACGCTTATTTACAACACAATGTTAGTATTTCAATCGTATTGCAATCCAAACCAACAAAAACCATATACGAACTCATTTAGTGACTTGTTTAAAATGTTGTTTAGTCTTTAAGCTGAAACTAAAAGAAATTACATAAATGCATAATAATATTGTACTATGTTCCTTCTCATAGATAAGCAATAAGAAACGCTTTAAGCCAAGTTCAACAAACAAATCAAAACTAAACATGATCTAAAACTAAACCAAAAACAATTAAACTAAAATCAAATACATATTTAACAAATCTACGTACATATAAGAAACATGGATATAAAAAAGAAAATGTAAAAGAACAAAAAAAATTGTATATATGTAAGTGTGTCGAAAAGCATTCTTTCTACACTTTTTCTAACATTTTTAACGTTCATTCAACTGAATACCTTTAGATTGAACACCTGCAAAGTTCAATTTATACGCAATAGAATATATTTCTTACTTTCCAAAAACTGAATGTGTATGTGTGTGTCTTATGTAGAAGAGTTCATTTTCACTTTCCACTTGGTTCTATGTATCGTCTCTGTGTTTGATGTAACTTTCCATATTATAAAACACAAAAATTAAGTGGTAGATGTTCAATTCCGTGTAGATTGTTTTCAGAATTTACAAATTCACTTTCGCAAGCCGAAAGAAGCAAACTTAAAAATAAATATATATATATACAAATATTGAGCGAGCAACTAACGTTAAGTGAAAAGCGCACTTATCAAACTATTTAACTGGGTAACTGTCAGACTATTGTCTAATAAGCATTTACCTGTTAACTGACTGACGCTGTTAGTTACGTTAACATTGCATTAACAATTTTAAAATTTAACCTAACCTTTGACATACTCAGCAATAGATAAATGTGTTCTGTTAGCTAATTCTCAATAATTGAAACTATTTTTAGGACTATTATTTTGTACTCAACTCAAATTTCACAAAAAAAAATAACAAGAATCTATAAATGCTATAAATATGCTACTATTTAACAGTTGTTTTGGCCGTCAACACTTATTTAATCGTTGTTCGATAAACGATTAATCATATTTAGATAATTGAAAGTCGTGTGAGTATTTGATACTGTTAAACGGGAAGACAACGGGATGGCAATGGAACTTTGTTGCATTAATTATTCATATGGCAATAAAATAGGTAATTATATGTGCAAAAATTCCAGACGTTGCATAACATTTGCATATTTTAAATGGGCCTTAAGTGTTTTAAGACCGCGATTTACAGCAGCCAAAACAGTCGATGATTAAACGTACAAGCCAAAGCAAGCAAATTGGTTTTAATAGAATGTTTCTAAAATACTTAATGCTTTGTCTGGCGCTGGTGTTGCAGCTAGCAAACTGCATTCCAGCTAGGAAGTAAGTACTAATTAGCAGGGAAATGCAATATTTAAATATATGATTGGAATACAGGTATGAATTCATACCGGCGCGCTGCAATAATTATCCGGGCGTAGAAGCACAAATTGGCGGTCCTCTCAGTCTGTGTAGCTTTCCGCCCAAGTATGAGACACCAGATAATGAGGACATTGAAGCCGTCATCAAGCACATACAAGGATAAAATATAAATTAAATGGCATATACATACATTTATTTGTAGTTTAGAGAACTTTACACTTTATTTGCATAAACGACGCGCGGTTAAATGAAATCAAATATAATTAGCTATAACTTTATTAATTACTGCATTCGCTTCTCGATCTCTGGCCTAAAGTGACGAATGAGTCCCTGCACTGGCCAGGCGGCACCGTCACCCAACGCGCAAATCGTGTGTCCCTCTATTTGTTTGGATATCTCCCACAGCATGTCAATTTCGGCGGGTTGAGCGTCGCCCTTGACAAAGCTACAAAAGAATAAGCAGCCAACCATCAGCTAGGGATATGATTTTTACATTGCAAAAACTCACCGCGTCATAATCTTGTTCATCCAGCCAATGCCCTCGCGGCAGGGCGTACACTGGCCGCAACTCTCGTGCTTGTAGAACGAAATCAATCGCGCAATAGCCTTAATCACATCCGTGGACTTGTCGATCACAATGATAGCCGCTGTGCCCAGCGATGTTTGCGCCGGAATCAGGCCATCGAAATCCATAATGACATCATCGCACACCTTTCTTGGTATGATAGGTGTCAAAAAGCTGCCGGGTATGACGCCCAGCAGATTATCCCAGCCACCAACGACGCCGCCACAGTGACGCTCGATCAGCTCTTTCAATGGAATGGACATCTCCTCCTCCACTGTGCAGGGGTTGTTCACATGTCCAGAGTTACGTGTACGTCCAAAGCTGGCAAACCAGGTACCACCACGACGGCAATTGTTGGCGCCACCGCAACTGTCTCCACATTAGTCACCGTGGTTGGGCAACCAAAGAGACCCACATCAGCAGGAAATGGCGGCTTCAAGCGTGACAATCAGTGCGGTTTCCTCACCGTAAATGTAGGCACCAGCGCCGCGATGCATGAATACATCAAAGGTGTACCGCTGGGAAAACCAGCGCCACCACGTCCACGCAGTCCCGAAGTCTTGATCTTGCTGACAATCCAGTAGGGGCCTTTTAGTACAATAATACAATCTTCTTTGTCTTGTACCAATCGCCGCGCTTTTTCGCACCCTGCAAGATGCGATCCTTATCAGCTAATGGTCCGAATTTGGGTTTTGTATGTGCTGGCGGTGTGCCTGGTGGAGGTGCTTGCGTGCTGTGCAAGCGCAGCTGCTGAGTGGAAATGGCAATGGAGGCAGCCAAATTGCCATCAATCCGGGAGATATACAATTGCATAACATACAGCCATGCCGGCCGGGCTCCAGTGCGGCACTTGAGCCGAGCTCCTATCGCTCCAGCAATCCCAATTCGCCCAGGTAAGCCGATAAACCTAATGAAATGTGAACGAATCAATCAGGACAATGCAATCTTTCAGGGCTAAGCGGGAGATTCGTGCTCACTCACAACGGCAGCGCATTTTTCGTGCGGGCCGCGGTCCGGCTACTCCTGGCATACCTCTGCCTCAGACGTCCACATTGCAATCGCGGCGTCATCTGGCCAATATGCTAATTGCTTCTGCCTTAATCTTCATCGTATGCCGGGCACCGCACGTCTTCTGTATATTCTATAAGAATAATACAAAAAATTTTAATCAATATACACCAAACTCTTTGGACACGGTATTATATTGTTAGTCTTAGTGTTTATATTGTCTTTGGCTAGATCGACTCGGTTATTGATGCTGATCAAGAATACATATATATACTTTATGTGGTCGGAGATGCTGCCTTCTGCCTGTTACATGCATTTGCAGATACAATATACTCTTTTTAACCATTTTCAATGGGTTAAAAAGGGTATAAAAAGATAGTGATGGGGAAATCACCGAACTGGTGGGAGAAATTTATAGCTTGTCCGGCAAGCTATGCCCTTACTCATAGCAGGGCATGGTCAGTGAGTTCCCTAAGGTATCCTGAAAGCAATCTACTTCAAAGCTTTATGTAGTAAACTGGATAATTAGTAGTTTTCGAAAAAAACAAAAATCAGGTTCTCTTTTAATTTTATTTCAGCTATAGGTATGATTTTAAATTTCAATTTTGAACGAAACACAACACATTATAAATTTTAAAAAAAGTTTAAGTTCAATATAACTACCTTTTTACTTAAGATCATGGCCAACGAATACCAACCAAACGATTTGGATAAAGAATTCGGCGAGTTTTGGTCAAAAGTCAATTGTTTTACTGTGATAGAATTTCCGTATGACCAAAGATGCGAGTTTGTGAAAAATGCAAATAGCTGCATATATGGCACGAACTTAGTGCCGTATATGCATTTATTTTCATGCGAATTCAAATGTAGAAACCTATTTGAGGAGCACATCTTTGTGACCGTCTTCTTGATTTTATGTTTCGAAATGATTCTCTTACTGGGCCATGTGGCGCATTATTATTACAGTCCAGCGTTGACGGTCGTTTCTCGAATGCTTCATATGAACGAGCATCTGGCTGGCGTGACGATCATGGCACTTGGCAACACAATACCAGATTTGTTTACATATATGTGGGCTTTTAATGAAGACACACCCGTGTTCGCCAATTGCCTTTCCTCGGCATTATTTATAACAATGTTTGTTGGGGGATTGGTATGCTATGTCAGTCCATTTCAAATGAGTGCATATGATACCGTACGCGATCTAGTCTTCTTTATATTTGGTGTGCTACTGCTAGAGTATATTATAACCACTGAAGAGTCGATTTCGACCGCTGAGTGCATCGTACTGGTGGCGGTGTATGTCATATATATAATTGTCAACGTGGTCGAAGTGTATATCATGAAACGTACCCTGAAATGTGAGTATCGCGTTTTCTGAATAGTTACTGTACTTGTCTAACATCTATTCGGTTTTCCTAGCTTTGGGACGCGAAATCGACGGACTGTACGAATTGCCTCAGTCAGAAGACGTTTGTAAAAAGCGCATGACACTACAGAAAAGATATGAATCCCTTTCCCAGGATTCGCGCGTAAATATTTTGCAGCTCAAATCGACGAATCAACATGATAAACGAGCTTTTAGCTTTATGACGAGAGTCGGGAACGAACGTGTCACAATTAACATGGATGGCAATCGCAGAATTAATTACATCTTGCGCCGAAGCAAGAATCACCGTCTCTTTAGGGAATTCTTCTCTGCCATCGGGCCCATTAATCTAAAAGACTGGCGTCAGGCTGACATGTTACTTCGCGCCTTCTACATAGCTCGGGCCCCTGGTGTACTTTTAAGTGCCATTTACATTCCCTTGGTGGACTACAAGCTGAAGAAGAATGGCTGGAGTAAGCTGCTCAATTGCATTCACATTTTCCTTAACCCAGCGGTTACAATCACATTGGGCAGGGCCATGGTGTTCAGAGATAAATCGAAGCTCTGGTATTACAACGTACCAAATGACGTTACATACGGCCTTTACTCCATGGTGGTAACAGTGCCCATAGCAATAGTTGTGTTTTTCCACTCAAACACCAGTGTCCCGCCGTCATATCACTGGATGTTTACATTTATGAATCTTACCGGATCCATGTTTATGATATTTCAGAGTGCCACCGAAATAACGTTGCTAACAGGGGTCATTGGCTTTATGCTAAAAATTCCTCTTGACTTTATGGGTGCCACCGTATCCTGCGTCGCCATTTCACTGGGTGACCTTATAGTAAATATATCAATGGCAATGAAGGGGTATGAGAAAATGGCATATGCAGCAGCTATTGGGAGTCCATTCTTTAACCTTCTTCTGGGAACAGGCAGTTTCTTTGCCGTCAAGAACTTTAGTAGCAATGATGCTGCAATGGATGATTTGATTGGAACATATGGGGAAAATGCCTTTGTCCTATTGATATTAGGTCTCCTATCGACGCTGCTATGGACAGCGGTGTTGAATTTTAATGCCCGTCACTCGATGGGGATTTTCTCCATGTCCATCTATGGCCTGTACGTCGTATTTTGCATTCTTATTAGACTGGAAATTATCCACCCATACAAAGCGGATTCTTTTCTCGTCAGTTCCCGTTCACAGTTAAATAGTTAACAAAATTTTAAGTTGATAAAATTTAAGTCGCAAAAAATGTATGTAAACTAGCTTGACTTGAAAATAAAGCTGTTATTTACGGTGTATGACATTTGATTTACCAAAATTAAAAAGGCGCAAAACTGTAAATTTTGCCATGTTGAGGTATGTTCTTCAAACAACTGTTCTTTTCTTTCATGCATAAAATAGCAGGGTACGTGTATTCCATTGGTCAACTTGAAATATAAACAAATGCCAAATTAATGCTTTCGTTAAGAGCAGCCGATTGGGCAGAGACGATGGATGTGAACAGTGAACGGTTTAATATCCGTCAACCGTCAATTGTTTTGCTGTGATGGACTTTCCGTATGCCCAAGAAGATGCGAGTATATGCGAAATGCAAGTAACTGCATATATGACACGAACTTACATATGCATTTATTGGCATGCGATTTCAAATGTGGAAACGTGTTCGAGGAACACATCTTAGTGACCCTCTTCCTGATTCTGTGTTTCGAATTGCTGCCATTGGGCCATGTGGCGCATTATTATTACACTCCAGCGTTGACGGTCGTTTCCCGAATGCTTCATATGAACGAGCATCTGGCTGGCGTGACGCAATACCAGATATGTTTGCCAATATGTGTGCCTTCCTTCGGCATTATTTGTAACTAGGTTCATTGGGGTATTGGTATGCTATATGAGTCCATTTCAATTGAGTGCATATGATACCGTACGCGATCTAGTCTTCTTTATATTAGGTGTGCTGTCATAGTCAATAATGAAGGGGTTTCGATCGCTGAGTGCATCGTTATGATGTCGCTGTACCCTATTTGCTCTATATGACAAAAGTCGGAAACGAACGTGACACAGTTGACCTGGAGGCCAATCGCAATATTAATTACTTCTTGGCCCGAAGTAAGAATCACCGTCTCTTTAGGGAATTCTTCTCTGCAATCGGGCCCATTAAATTGAATGAATGGCGCCAGGCTACCATTTAACTTCGCGCCTTTTATATTGCTCGGTCCCTGGTCTACTGATTTCTGGTCTTTTAACCACGCTACTGTGGACATCGTTGTTGAATTTTAACTCCCGACGCTCAGTAGTGATTTTCTCCATGGCTGTTTATGGTCACATCATGTTCACCATTCATATTAGGATGAAAGTAATTCACCCATACGATGTGCATCTTCTTCGCACAAATGCCTACGAAAGTAATTAGAAAATTTAAATATTAAGTGATAAATTATGAAAAAAAAAATCAAAATTATTTGCGACATAAATTACACCTATTGTACAATAAAAATAAGTACATATTGAAATCAAGTCAAGAAAGTGGCCAGACTGTTGAAATCGAAATAAAAAATGAATTAATGAAGGGGTAACATTGAAAATACCACAATAAGCAATAACTGTATATATGTATATGTACAATGTATACCAATCCTACAAACATAATTAATTGTTTTGTTTTTTATAGTTTGCATATATTCCTAACAGGCTACTTTTATTCGGCTATTAGCCCGGTAATCTATTGGGCCCTCAACCATAATACGCTACGACAATCGCCCTGTGCGCCTATCATTCGCCTGAGGTCCATGCAAAATTTCCTGCGTTCGCGCTTTCGCTCGCACACCGTACCGCCGGCAGCCTCGTCGACAAATGAGGCAGCTTTGGGGGCCTTCAATCCCAAATTGATAAAGCTAACACCGAAGCAGTATAGAGCTCAGGCTTCTTCGCATTATCTCTACTAGTGTGATACTAAACTAAAACCTTAACATATTTACTTATGACACTCGAACCCAAGGCTATCCCCGTTCTAAGAAGCTCGTTGTTTTTTCTCCATAGCTCTTCGCAATTAGTTGGCACACTTAAAAATACAAATATTCAAGCGAAATTATACATAACATACATAAATACATAATACATACATACATAGTTTATATAGCCACTACACATAGGTAGTTGTTAACGCTTATTTACAACACAATGTTAGTATTTCAATCGTATTGCAATCCAAACCAACAAAAACCATATACGAACTCATTTAGTGACTTGTTTAAAATGTTGTTTAGTCTTTAAGCTGAAACTAAAAGAAATTACATAAATGCATAATAATATTGTACTATGTTCCTTCTCAAATCACCGAACTGGTGGGAGAAATTATAGCTTGTCCGCCAAGCAGGGCATGGTCAGTGAGTTCCCTAAGGTATCCTGAAAGCAATCTACTTCAAAGCTTTATGTAGTAAACTGGATAATTAGTAGTTTTCGAAAAAACGAAAATCAGGTTCTCTTTTAATTTTATTTCTGCTCTAGGTATGATTTTAAAATTCAATTTTGAACGAAACACAACACATTATAAATTTAAAAAAAAACAGTTCAAGTTCAATATACCTACCTGTTTACTTAAGATCATGGCCAACGAATACCAACCAAACGATTTGGATAAGGAATTCGGCGAGTTTTGGTCAAATGTCAACTGTTTAACTGTGATAGATTTTCCGTATGACCAAAGATGCGAGTTTGTAAAAAATGCAAATAGCTGCATATATGGCATGAACTTAGTGCCGTATATGCATTTATTGGCATGCGAATTCAAATGTAGAAACCTGTTTGAGGAGCACATCTTTGTGACCGTCTTCCTGATTCTATGTTTCGAATTACTGCTCTTAATGGGCCATGTGGCGCATTATTATTACACTCCAGCGTTGACGGTCGTTTCCCGAATGCTTCATATGAACGAGCATATGGCTGGCGTGACGATCATGGCACTTGGCAACACAGTACCAGATTTGTTTACCTATGTGTGGGCTCTTCATGAAGACACACCCGTATTCGCCAATTGCCTTTCCTCGGCATTATTTATAACAATGTTCATTGGGGGAATGGTATGCTATGTCAGTCCATTTCAAATGAGTGCATATGATACCGTACGCGATCTAGCCTTCTTTATATTTGGTGTGCTACTGCTAGAGTATATTATAACCACTGAAGACACGGTTTCGAACGCTGAGTGCATCATACTGGTGGCGGTGTATGTCATATATATAATTGTCAACTTGGTCGAAGCGTATATCATGAAACGTACCCTGAAATGTGAGTATCGCGTTTTCTGAATAGTTACTGTACTTGTCTAACATCTATTCGGTTTTCGTAGCTTTGGGACGCGAAATCGACGGACTGTACGAATTGCCTCAGTCAGAAGACGTTTGTAAAAAGCGCATGACACTACAGAAAAGATATGACTCCCTTTCCCAGGATGATCGCGTAAATATTTTGCAGCGCAAATCGACGTATCAACATGATAAACGAACTTTCAGCTTTATGACAAGAGTCGGGAACGAACGTGTCACAATTAACATGGATGGCAATCGCAGAATTAATTACATCTCGCGCCGAAGCAAGAATCACCGTCTCTTTAGGGAATTCTTCTCTGCAATCGGGCCCATTAATCTAAATGACTGGCGTCAGGCTGACATGTTACTTCGCGCCTTCTACATTGCTCGGGCCCCTGGTGTGTTTTTAAGTGCCATTTACATACCCTTGGTGGATTACGAGCTGAAGAAGAATGGCTGGAGTAAGCTGCTCAATTGCATTCACATTTTCCTTAACCCAGCGGTTACAATCACATTGGGTAGGACCATGGTGTTCAGAGATAAATCGAAGCTCTGGTATTACAACGTACCAAATGACGTTAAATACGGCCTTTACTCCATGGTGGTAACAGTGCCCATAGCAATAGTTGTGTTTCTCCACTCAAACACCAATGTCCCGCCGTCATATCACTGGATGTTTACATTTATGAATCTTACCGGATCCATGTTTATGATATTTCAGAGTGCCACCGAAATAACATTGCTAACAGGGGTCATTGGCTTTATGCTTAGGATTCCTCTTGACTTTATGGGTGCCACTGTATCCTGCGTCGCCGTTTCACTAGGTGACCTTATAGCAAATATAACAATGGCTCTGCAGGGGTATGAAAAAATGGCATATGCAGCAGCTATTGGAGGTCCATTCTTTACCCTTCTTCTGGGAACAGGCTGTTTGTTTGCCGTCAAGAACTTTGTTAGCAATGATACTGCAATGGATGATTTGATTGGAACATATGGGGAAAATGCCTTTGTCCTATTGATATTAGGTCTCCTATCGACGCTGCTATGGACAGCGGTGTTGAATTTTAATGCCCGTCACTCGATGGGGATTTTCTCCATGTCCATCTATGTCCTGTACGTCGTATTTTGCATTCTTATTAGACTGGAAATTATCCACCCATACAAAGCAGATTCTTTTCTCGTCAGTTCCCGTTCACAGTTAAATAGTTAACAAAATTGTAAGTTGATAAAATTTTAGTCGCAAAAAATGTATGTAAACTGGCTAGACTTCAAAATAAAGCTGTTATTTACGGTGTATGACATTTGATTTACCAAAATTAAAAAGGCGCAAAACTGTAAACGTTGCCATGTTGAGGTATTTTCTTCAAACAACTGTTCTTTTCTTTCATGCATAAAATAGCAGGGTACGTGTATTCCATTGGTCAACTTGAAATATAAACAAATGCCAAATTAATGCTTTCGTTAAGAGCAGCCGATTGGGCAGAGACGATGGATGTGAACAGTGAACGGTTTAATATCCGTCAACCGTCAATTGTTTTGCTGTGATGGACTTTCCGTATGCCCAAGAAGATGCGAGTATATGCGAAATGCAAGTAACTGCATATATGACACGAACTTGCATATGCATTTATTGGCATGCGATTTCAAATGTGGAAACGTGTTCGAGGAACACATCTTAGTGACCCTCTTCCTGATTCTGTGTTTCGAATTGCTGCTCTTCCTGGGCCATGTGGCGCATTATTATTACACTCCAGCGTTGACGGTCGTTTCCCGAATGCTTCATATGAACGAGCATCTGGCTGGCGTGACGCAATACCAGATATGTTTGCCAATATGTGTGCCTTCCTTCGGCATTATTTGTAACTAGGTTCATTGGGGTATTGGTATGCTATATGAGTCCATTTCAATTGAGTGCATATGATACCGTACGCGATCTAGTCTTCTTTATATTAGGTGTGCTGTCATAGTCAATAATGAAGGGGTTTCGATCGCTGAGTGCATCGTTATGATGTCGCTGTACCCTATTTGCTCTATATGACAAAAGTCGGAAACGAACGTGACACAGTTGACCTGGAGGCCAATCGCAATATTAATTACTTCTTGGCCCGAAGCAAGAATCACCGTCTCTTTAGGGAATTCTTCTCTGCAATCGGGCCCATTAAATTGAATGAATGGCGCCAGGCTAACATTTAACTTCGCGCCTTTTATATTCCTCGGGCCCTGGTCTATTGATTTCTGGTCTTTTAACCACGCGACTGTGGACATCGTTGTTGAATTTTAACTCCCGACGCTCAGTAGTGATTTTCTCCATGGCTGTTTATGGTCACATCATGTTCACCATTCATATTAGGATGAAAGTAATTCACCCATACGATGTGCATCTTCTTCGCACAAATGCCTACGAAAGTAATTAGAAAATTTAAATATTAAGTGATAAATTATGAAAAAAAAAATCAAAATTATTTGCGACATAAATTACACCTATTGTAAAAATAAGTACATATTGAAATCAAGTCAAGAAAGTGGCCAGACTGTTGAAATCGAAATAAAAAATGAATTAATGAAGGGGTAACATTGAAAATACCACAATAAGCAATAACTGTATATATGTATATGTACAATGTATACAAATCCTACAAACATAATTAATTGTTTTGTTTTTTATACTTTGCATATATTCCTAACAGGCTACTTTTATTCGGCTATTAGCCCGGTCATCTATTGGGCCCTCAACCATAATACGCTACGACAATCGCCCTGTGCGCCCATCATTCGCCTGAGGTCCATGCAAAATTTCCTGCGTTCGCGCTTTCGCTCGCACACCGTACCGCCGGCAGCCTCGTCGACAAATGAGGCAGCTTTGGGGGCCTTCAATCCCAAATTGATAAAGCTAACACCGAAGCAGTATAGAGCTCAGGCTTCTTCGCATTATCTCTACTAGTGTGATACTAAACTAAAACCTTAACATATTTACTTATGACACTCGAACCCAAGGCTATCCCCGTTCTAAGAAGCTCGATGTTTTTTCTCCATAGCTGTTCGCAATTAGTTGGCACAACTTAAAACTACAAATATTCAAGCGAAATTATACATAACATACATAAATACATAATACATACATACATAGTTTATATAGCCACTACACATAGGTAGTTGTTAACGCTTATTTACAACACAATGTTAGTATTTCAATCGTATTGCAATCCAAACCAACAAAAACCATATACGAACTCATTTAGTGACTTGTTTAAAATGTTGTTTAGTCTTTAAGCTGAAACTAAAAGAAATTACATAAATGCATAATTATATTGTACTATGTTCCTTCTCATAGATAAGCAATAAGAAACGCTTTAAGCCAAGTTCAACAAACAAATCAAAACTAAACATGATCTAAAACTAAACCAAAAACAATTAAACTATAATCAAATACATATTTAACAAATCTACGTACATATAAGAAACATGGATATAAAAAAGAAAATGTAAAAGAACAAAAAAAAATTGTATATATGTAAGTGTGTCGAAAAACATTCTTTCTACACTTTTTCTAACATTTTTAACGTTCATTTAACTGAATACCTTTAGATTGAACACCTGCAAAGTTCAATTTATACGCAATATAATATATTTCTTACTTTCCAAAAACTGAATGTGTATGTGTGTGTCTTATGTAGAAGAGTTCATTTTCACTTTCCACTTGGTTCTATGTATCGTCTCTGTGTTTGATCACTAACCATACATGCATTGTATGGTTAGTGGTTTGATGTAACTTTCCATATTATAAAACACAAAAATTAAGTGGTAGATGTTCAATTCCGTGTAGATTGTTTTCAGAATTTACAAATTCACTATCGCAAGCCGAAAGAAGGAAACTTAAAAAAAAAAATATATATATAAGTATTGAGCGAGCAACTAACGTTAAGTGAAAAGCGCACTTATCAAACTATTTAACTGGGTAACTGTCAGGCTATTGTCTAATAAGCATTTACCTGGTAACTGACTGACGCTGTTAGTTACGTTAACATTGCATTAACATTTTAAAATTTAACCTAACCTTTGACATACTCAGCAATAGATAAATGTGTTCTGTTAGCTAATTCTCAATAATTGAAACTATTTTTAGGACTATTATTTTGTACTCAACTCAAATTTCACAAAAAAAATAACAAGAATCTATAAATGCTATAAATATGCTACTATTTAACAGTTGTTTTGGCCGTCAACACTTATTTAATCGTTGTTCGATAAACGATTAATCATATTTAGATAATTGAAAGTCGTGTGAGTATTTGATACTGTTAAACGGGAAGACAACGGGATGGCAATGGAACTTTGTTGCATTAATTATTCATATGGCAATAAAATAGGTAATTATATGTGCAAAAATTCCAGACGTTGCATAACATTTGCATATTTTAAATGGGCCTTAAGTGTTTTAAGACCGCGATTTACAGCTGCCAAAACAGTCGATGATTAAACGTACAAGCCAAAGCAAGCAAATTGGTTTTAATAGAATGTTTCTAAAATACTTAATGCTTTGTCTGGCGCTGGTGTTGCAGCTAGCAAACTGCATTCCAGCTAGGAAGTAAGTACTAATTAGCAGGGAAATGCAATATTTAAATATATGATTGGAATACAGGTATGAATTCATACCGGCGCGCTGCAATAATTATCCGGGCGTGGAGGCACAAATTGGCGGTCCTCTCAGTCTGTGTAGCTTTCCGCCCAAGTATGAGACACCAGATAATGAGGACATTGAAGCCGTCATCAAGCACATACAAGGATTAAATTTAAATTAAATGGCATATAATTACATTTATTTGTAGTTTAGAGAACTTTACACTTTATTTGCATAAACGACGCGCGGTTAAATGAAATCAAATATAATTAGCTATAACGTTATTAATTACTGGCGCGCTTTGTCTGCTGCGCATGCTGCTGCATTCGCTTCTCGATCTCTGGCCTAAAGTGACGAATGAGTCCCTGCACTGGCCAGGCGGCACCGTCACCCAACGCGCAAATCGTGTGTCCCTCTATTTGTTTGGATATCTCCCACAGCATGTCAATTTCGGCGGGTTGAGCGTCGCCCTTGACAAAGCTACAAAAGAATAACCAGCCAACCATCAGCTAGGGATATGATTTTTACATTGCAAAAACTCACCGCGTCATAATCTTGTTCATCCAGCCAATGCCCTCGCGGCAGGGCGTGCACTGGCCGCAACTCTCGTGCTTGTAGAACGAAATCAATCGCGCAATAGCCTTAATCACATCCGTGGACTTGTCCATCACAATGATGGCCGCTGTGCCCAGCGATGTTTGCGCCGCAATCAGGCCATCGAAATCCATAATGACATCATCGCACACCTTTCTTGGTATGATGGGTGTCGAAGAGCCGCCGGGTATGACGCCCAGCAGATTATCCCAGCCACCAACGACGCCGCCACAGTGACGCTCGATCAGCTCTTTCAATGGAATGGACATCTCCTCCTCCACTGTGCAGGGGTTGTTCACATGTCCAGAGATATTGAACAGCTTCGTGCCAGAGTTACGTGTACGTCCAAAACTGGCAAACCAGGTACCACCACGACGGCAAATTGTTGGCGCCACCGCAACTGTCTCCACATTAGTCACCGTGGTTGGGCAACCAAAGAGACCCACATCAGCAGGAAATGGCGGCTTCAAGCGTGGCTTGCCCTGTTTGCCCTCTAGGGACTCAATCAGTGCGGTCTCCTCACCGCAAATGTAGGCACCAGCGCCGCGATGCATGAATATATCAAAGTTGTAGCCACTGCCGCAAGCGTTCTTGCCGATTAAGCCAGCCTGATAGGCTTCGGCAATGGCCAACTGCATGTTTGAAGCCTCATTGTAGAACTCGCCGCGTATGTAGATATACGCAGCCTGTGCACCCATGGCACGCCCAGCAATTAGGCAGCCCTCTACCAGCTTGTGTGGATCATGGCGCATGATCTCGCGATCCTTGCACGTGCCTGGTTCGCCTGTGGCAGCAAAAATAAAACATTTTTAGCATGGACATTTTCTTCGATTGAAGTTTGGACTTACCCTCATCAGCATTGACCACCAAATATTTGGGACGTCCATCGCCAGGCTTATTCATAAAAGACCATTTCATACCGCTGGGGAAACCAGCACCACCACGTCCACGCAGTCCCGAGGTCTTGATCTCGTTAATAATCCAGTCCGGGCCTTTTAGCACAATCTCCTTGGTCTTGTACCAATCGCCACGCTTCTGCGCACCCTTCAATCGCCAATCGTGACGTCCATAAAGATTGGTAAAGATGCGATCCTCATCAGCTAATGGTCCGAATTTGGTTTTTGTCTGTGGTGGCGGTGTACCTGGTGGAGGTGCTTGCGTGCCCTGCAAGCGCAGCTGCTGAGTGGCCGGCAGAGCCGCAACTGCAAAAATTGCAATTCAAATAAATCAATATGAATATGCAATATATGCGCCACAGCTTTTGTTTTTATGTGCGCAAAAATTACATAATTTGTTTGCAACTGAAATTTATAGCATAACTTTATACAGCATGCCTGCCAACGTCACGAGCTGTCCAATGATATTGTAAGGCATTTATAAAATAGTTTACAACTAAAACGGTACTGTTTATTTACCAAATTGCGGTTTTGCTAACAAATTAAAACGCACTATTGCAGCCATTTTTGATACGACACGACTGACAGGTGTGACCTGACATTTACGCGCAGCGTTGCCACATCGTTGCAGCTTGGTGGCATCTGTGCGTCATCTGAGTAAAAGTTATCGATAGGCATCGTGGCTGGAAGGTTCTGCTGCATAAGCCAGCAGCTGATACATTTCCTTGCTTTGTTTATTTTGCAAAATGGCACAATCTCAAAGAATTAATAATGCTGAATGCGCAAAAACGGAGACTGTGGAGGAAACAGATGGCACACAAAAAACGGAGTCTACACCTACATTGCTGCTGCGCCTAGAACAGCCGCATGAGGAACGCCGGGTCGTCTTCCACGATGGTGTCATAGACAACGAGCATATGAATCGCATGAAATCCAAATGTGAGTACACAACTAAAAACCATTTTGTACAGCAGCATATTTAATGTCTCTTCAGGCTGTTGCATTTACCGTAAACCGCTGGCCTTTGGCGAAAGCTCGTCGGAGGACGATGACGAATGCGAGCACTGTTTTGGCCATCCCGAAAAGCGCAAGAAGAACAAGAAGCCGACAAGTGGTGACTCATGCCCTGTACCTCGGCGTGCGGATCAGCCATCCACGTCCGCTGAGGCGCAGTCAGAGCCGGATCAAGGAACATCGGAATCGGGAACAACCGATCCACTACCAGACTTCGAAACGACAGTGAAACCTTCACTTTAAACCGTCTCCCACAACACGTGCCCAAAATAAATTCGATTAGGACGTGACATTTTAAATAACACGAAACAATTTGCATATTTTCATTTAAAGCTAACACCAAAATGAGCAGTATATAGATTATACATAATATGCATATATGGACTAAATTGTTGATTGTAACAACTGGGCAGCAACAGGTACACAGGCGGTTGGCCTAATTTTTGGGCTTCAGCTCAAACGATTCGCTCACATTGACAGGAATATTGTACGCTTTGGCCTGCGCACGCGACCGCCAAACCTAAATAAAACAATTTATAATAGCAAACAAATTTGTCTATAGCTTCATTGAACGCACCTTGATGGTATAATCATCACTGGTGGTGACCAGCATCTGGGAGTCTTTTGGGTTAAATGCCACGCTGTTAACCACATCTGTGTGCTTGAATTTCGCCAAGCTTATGCCATAGTAGCGATCCCATAAATATGCATGCTGATCCTCGGCGCCACTGGCCACATACTCCTCGCAAACATCTAGAAATATGAAGAAACATTCGGTGCTAGGCGTATATGCTTTGTGGGCGCGCAACATGTTGCCCACACGCTTGAGTGTCATCAAATCGATCACATGTATATCGATCTCCTGGGCAATTGGTGGCGGCTCCAGCGGATTAGTTATTATATAGTTCTTGGGCCATGGTCGGGTATTAACATACAGATACCTATGATCTGGGCTCAGTGCCATGCCTATAATATGGCCATGCAGATCAATCACCTTGTCCACCTGATCAAAGCGATCCTTCACGGACTCATAGTCCCACCAGTCGGGATCTGTGCGTGGCGATTGTTGCTGCTGTTGGTCTGCTAAACGTTTGGCAGCAATGCGCTCCTTCAGCGTCGGTCCCGGATCCAATTTTTTCGGAAAGTTTACATTGCGTATGCGCTTAAAGCCAATCTGATGTGGCGTAAAGGTCTTCGAGCCCGTCGAAAATATAAGATACTTAGGCACACTGTTCTCCATTTCATCGTATTCGTCATGCACCTCCGAGCAGGACTCGTACTCCTCCTCGGTGTCCTCATAACTGTCATCTAGACCAGCATCGGTGGCTGCTGCTGCTGCTCGCCTATACTCTTCCAGATAGTGTATGGTGGCATCGGATGTATGGCCGGTACGTGTACGTGATCGGCGCACCTGACTGTGCTCGCTAATGTCTGGCAAATAATTATCCTCGGGCGTAGCACTGCGCGTGCGTCGCAAACTGGCCGCATGCGACAACGGATTGCCACTGGCCATTGCGGCGGATGTAGAAGGCTGATCACTGCAGCTTGTTGTGGAAGAGCATGGACCTTGCTGTGCCTGTGGCAGCGGATCATTGGTTTCGTCCAACCATGGACACCTAGCCACCATAATGGCGCGGACGGAGCTGGCGTTACGATTGTAAAATTTATACAGCTGGCTCATGATGGGCACATGCTCCGAGTCGATCTCCTGATTGGCTTTATTCAGCCACAGCACCGAGGTGCTAACCAAATGCGCCAGCCAGTGAAGATCCCCCGATAACAGATACTGATCACTGAACCAGGTGCCAAAGATATCATAAGGCCGATTGACGACACGACAGCGCAAGTGAGATTCCGTAGCGCCCAGATAGAAGACAGCTATCTCGCCAGATGTGCTCTGAGGTGAACCAAAATGCACACCCGACACCAGGAGCAATGTGTCACTCTGATTAAACTGAGAATATTGCGTGTACTTCCAGCTAAACTGCTTCATGTTGTGCGCATACTTTTCTACAAGTACAAGTAAGTATAAGTGTCTATTGCTCTGGCAGCTGCAATTGCCTACCTGTACACGGATGTTGGGCGTTCCAGATAATCACATAACCGTCCTTTGAGCAGGTGGCAAACATCTCACCGTTGTGTGCAAAGCTCACATGCAAAACCTGATGCGTATGTCCATGATTGTATTCGGAGCACGGCTCCAAGCGCTGGGCCTGCACAAAGGGTATTTGCATGCTGAGACGCTGGTATTCGGCGCGCCAGCTACTGGCGCCTGGTTTAAGCGGTATACTGGGCGAGGCTCTAAAGTGTTCTTGGAACTTCAAACGCCAGAGGAAATCTTCGTTAGCAATAGAATTCCAACGCCGGCAGACACGACCTGCCCGTATTAAATCCTGTACATCTAAATAGACAAAGATCTGTAGAAGGGCTGGCTCGGGCAGTGCCCACCAGCCGAATTCGATCGCGTCTTGCTCGTTGTCGGCATCGCTGTAATCTTCGCCAACAGCACCTGCAGCCGCAGCTGTGTTTGCCCTAGTCACCAGTCGTGCCTTTTTGAAGGTCAATTCCATTTGAGTACCAATTTATTTAGCCGTAGCCTAGTTTCCTACAACTTCAACTGCTGGGTAGTTAATGCTTTATATTTTTAGCGACAAAGACGTAAAAACGGGTTTTTTTCGATCTGCCTTTGTTTCTGGTTGTTGTTTTTGCCCAATATAACGTTATAAATATTGAAAATAACTTTCACTGTTGCGTTTTGTTATTGCACAGTAAAAAACAGCTGTCAACTAGTGTTGCCAGCTGCCGCTGCATAAAAATAGCTGACTCCAATGTTATAAAAAGCTAAATATAGCTGAAATGTTTGCGACCATTAATTCGCTGAAAGCACTACCATCAAGATGCCAAAAGCATCTAAACACGCTAAAAACATAATCTGTTTCCCGCAGCCAACTCAGAACTCAGAAAATAGCGAAATGTAGCTAGGAAATAGCTGTATAGGCAACACTGATGTCAGCAAGCGCTCATCTCTAGGCTTGACAGCTGTTTTGTGTTATCGAAATCGAAATTTTAAATAAACAACAATAACAACTGTTTGCGAGAATGCCAGCAATATTTCGCTCACCGTGCTTAAAAAGGTACGGGCTTTCTTACGTGCAATCTTTAATTATATAATTAACATAATTCGTGCTTATTTTAGTATATGGCATATTGTGCGCCACTACAGCCTCAGGACAAATCAGAATGCGGTGGTTATTGCTGCCGCGGTGCGTACGCCAAGCACATTAGAGTATACCAAAGAGGAGGATCAGTTGGCTGGCCTGGTAATAGATGAGCTGGTGAAGCGCACTTCAGTGCCGCGTGATGAATTCAAGAAGCTAATAGTCTGCACCTCTAGCGAGATTGTAAACAACGATTCGCTGCGCAGCGTTGCCAAAAATCTGGGTCTAAAAAGCTGTCAGGCACACGCCATCCAGAATGAGGCATGTTCGGTAAGCGGACTTCAAATGTCATTGGAAAGCCTGCAGAAGGATCACGAAGGTTGGATCATATTGGGCGACACGCGAGCGAACCTCAAACAGCAGGAAAATGATATAAAGCACAGCGAGCTGCTAACGGAAGGACTGCCGTTCGGATATCCTGAAGCGAATCTTCAAGTGAAGCCAGCATCTTCAGAGTGTCCGGGCGCTGCAGCCATTGCTCTGACCACCGCCCGAACAGCAGAGCGCCTACAATTACAGCCACTTGCGGTGGTGCGTGAATTTTTCATTGAAAATGACAACGAACAGGCAATATATCGGCTCATCGGCAATCGCCCAATTAATTTAAATGACGTGCACAGCTGGCAACTAGTCATAAAAAATGAGCTGAGAGAGAAGCTGGGCGAGTTGGCCGGACTGAATGCCAACGAAGTACGCACGCATGATATTAGGCAAATCACTGCCAGCCATTTGTTGACACACACAGTTCATGCCCTACCCGCTGGCAGCCTGGGCTGCGTCATAATGGAGTCAGGCGATGGTCGATGCGTGCTGATGGTGCTTGAGAAAATGTAATAGTGTGTTGTTTGGATACAATTCAATCTCTAATCTATTGTGTGATCCTCTCTATTTTAAGCATACCAACGCCCAGTCAATCTGAAAGCCTGCCCCAGCTGACGCTCTACACCAAGGAGCCTTGCCCGCTATGTGATGAGCTGGTGGACAATTTGGAAAAAAAATTTTCTGGCGAGTTCGAACTGAGGAAAGTGTTTATCGATCGCAAGGAGAATGTGCGTTATCTGCGGCTCTTTCGCTATGATATACCCGTGCTATTTCTCAACGGGCAATTCCTCTGCATGCACAGTCTTAATGAGCAGGTGCTGCGCGAACGACTAGACGCCCTAAAGGCTACTGGAAGCGAAGAAAAGAAAACTTAGCCAGCACACAGTTGATTATATGTTGTTTATTTGGTTAATTAAATTCTAAGTGAAACCTAAAATAGTTCACCCATAGGCTTAATAGTTATTTCGTGTATCTGTAAAGCAGAAAGTCAGTCTTTGAGTTAATCGTATACGTAATCCATTTACCTGTACATGCGGCGGCGTGCGTAATGCATAAAGCACGGCATCGGCTATGTTGGCCGGCTCCAATCGTACCATATCCTTGACATAGAAATGTATTTCCTCTGGAAATATGTTGGTATTGACTGCACCCGGGCAGATGCCTGTGACGCGCACCTTACTCTTGTGCAGCTGAAACTCCTGACGATATGTTTCCGTTATGGCCGTAATGGCAAACTTGGTGGCCGGATATATGTTGAACGATGGCAATACATCAATGAAATTCAGCACCTGCTGGCCCGCAATGCTGTTGATTATCAGCACATGACCCTCTACATCGCGCTTTAGCATATTGTTAAAAGCTGCCCGTGTGCACCAAATAACGCCCATGATATTGGTGTCGATGACTTCGCGCAGCTTTTGCGTATTCCCCGGCGTCACCAGTTCCGTTTCACGTGTAATGCCCGCATTGTTCAGCAGTACGTCCGCACCCTCTAGCTCACGTTCAATCCAGTCGAACGCGCTCTGCACCTGCTCCTCCTTGGACACATCGCAGCGTCTGGGTATAAAGTTTTGCCGCAAATTGCTGGGTAGACTCTCGCGCAGCTCCTTGAGCTTGGCCTCGCGACGTGCCAGCCCCACCACACGTAAGCCAGCGCCAACCATGGCACGGGCACAAGCAGCCCCAATACCGCCACTGGCGCCCGTGACAACAGCGAGCTTGTTGTGCCAGCGTTCCATGTTTTAAACCAAATGAATGCGAGTGTTTGGTGTACACACAGTGCTGTGTATCGCGCAGTTGGACGGCTTCCGTGAGCCGGCATTTTCTACTCCAATCTAGGTTAATCCCTTTAAGGTTGTACTTAGCGCATATTCGACAGGCAAGGAAACCCCAAATAATGTCGAAATAAGCAACTTTGTAATTATTGTACTTTACATTCAACATCTACGTATTTATAACTTATTCTAGTTATTTCTATAGTCTCTATTAAACTAAAATGTGACTTTAGCTCACGGTTAACCCAAGCAAAATAAATTAACATATTCGTTATATGCTTACATTTAATGACTACACGCATATTATTAGCTATTATTCATAACATTAATTAATTTTATAGTCTCTACAATACTCTAGACGCATAAAGAACAAATCATAAGTTTGCTGCCGATTTGAACACATTTGTTCTTAACTTTCAACTTAGTTATTGACTACAAGCATATTACTAACTTAATTATTGACTACAAGCATATTACTAACTTATAATAAATGCGTTTAATTATTTACAAGTAGCCTTACACAATTATATTTAAATAACCTGAATTTCAGTCTATTATCGCTTCAATTGTGCTTTCTCGTACTTAAATAAGATTTCGCTTATTTTTTCCCTTGCCTCTAAGTTGAGATCCGGGTCAAGCTTATCCAAGCATTGGCCCACATAGCTACTATAGTAAAAGGACTGCGATTCCTCTCTTTTATTCAATTGGCTTGTCATGGTGCCAGTCATTTGATTCACATTGTTAACCATCGTGTGGAGCAAAGTATTTTCCGACGTGTCCGTAAGCTCGTTATTTTTTTTGCGCTTCGCCTGCGGTGAGTCGGGTAAAGATTGATGCAAATCATCTAAATTGGCATTCGACTGACTGCAATCGTTATCCTGAGGCTCTTGGATTAGAGCTTCCACCAAAGCACTGCGATCGCATGATTCCATTTCAGATTCTCCATTTGAGTCGGAATAGCTGGTTGTCGTATCAAACACCTAAAATAAAAAACAGCTAATTTAAATGAACAAATTATAAGCTCTATTTGATTAATTACCGATTGATCGCCATTGTTGAATGTATTTACAGATATCTGCGGCAAACGGGTACCAATCAAAAAGCTCATTTTCGAGCTATATTTCCAGCCGCCCCCAATATTGTCATCCGCATCCGAAGCGCCACCGTTATTTTTGATCTTAACGGACTTGACTTCGGCTTGGAAATACGTACGTAAATTGTTCCATTTCTTAAAACAATCGTCTGCAATAAACAGAATAATAAAAGTTAGCTAATTTGAATACAAATCGTATATATATATTTTAAAGTACTTCGCGTGAATGGAGTCCGTGGTCGTAGGGATTTGTTTATTTTGTCCGCAGCCTGCTCCCAAAACAGGGCTTTCTTATGCTTCTTCTTGAAATCGGGCACCGAACTGTTCCAGACATAGGCATTGCTCTTAACCAAATCAATTAGATAATTGACTTCTGCTTCTCGCCAATTTACCATTCTTTGTCCTGCAACATCAGAATTAAGTACAATTGCATATTTCTTTCGAATCGACAATATCTTGAAATGCGCTAACTAATACCAATTTTTACAATTTCCTCTTGCAGACTGCTATGCATTGATTTATCTTACCTCTATGAAATCTGTAAAATATCAAATATAACATATTGATATAGTTGTTGTTCCCAGGTGATCAGTTAAAAATCAGCTTACGGTTTTGGTTGATGCTGCTTTTGTTGTTGTGTCTGCTCCCAGTGCAATTCCATTTTCTCAATAATATTAAAATCAGACATCTCATCCTGCTCTATTTTGACAAGTCCAATATCAATATCGCTAGCAAGCGGTTGCTTTTTGTCGTACGGAACTTTGTTGTTCTCCATTTGTTGATGTTTTGATGATGTTTTCGTTCTATGTTTTAGAGCATTCAATATTTACGTAATGTCGTATTATTAACAACATCAGGATGTGAAATCCTTTTGTGATCCCTTTTCCCAGGTATGAAGAGCCAGCAAATACACCAAAGCCATAACTTTTATACTTTAATTAAACAATACACACGGATCTGCTATGCAAACAGATAACTAAACTGTCAGACATGACAACTCGAGTCAAATACCATACGAAAAACAGCTGAAACTATGAACGAATCGACCGGAATAATTTTTGTATCTGTCATATTTGTCTATCAACATTTATTTGTAGCTTACATTTTGGCATGTAAATGCGAATAGTATTGATATAAAAATGAAATAGGTTTTTTATGCATTTGAATATACATATATTAATATTCAGCTTTGCAGTAAAAATATCGTATATCGGCCGACCTCCATCTTCTACTTATTTATCGAAATATACAATGTTTTATCGACCGACCTCCACAATCTACTTATCTATCTACAAAACCCTCAAGTATACGCAGGTGTTTTAATTTTCATAGAATTAGTGCGTTAAACAAATACTTAAATATATTTATAAGCAACAGCCCAAAGCTCAAATACAAAATGGCACAAATGGATATGGAATTGAAGAAGGTAAAGTGAATGAACAGGTTAAACTCAACCAAGCGTCTGCCGGTAGGCAGCGCGTGGTGCCCCTAAGGAAAAAAACACTCATCTGTTTTTAACCCAACCCAAAATAGGCCTTCACTGAAATGCAAATTAATAAATTGGAAACGACGAAAAAGATAAACATGATTGACATGAAATGCGACATGGTCAAGACGGGTAAACAGAAATATACGCTAACCGAGAAGAGCACCAGCAACTTGACAGATGACACGAGGTGAGTGCGTCTGTTATAGGCAGTAAAAGCTGTGCATGCAAACTCATGAAGATGCGTCAATTCAGGGTCTACATGTCGGTTGGCCGCATGTTTCTGTTGACTGATCTGGACAACATGCGTAGCGAGCTAAAGAGCAAGCAGGACAAGTGTGATAAGGCCATTGAGTTGCTCGAAAAGAAAAAGGAGTTTCTGCAAAAGTCGCTCAAGGATCAAGAGGATGGACTGCGTGAGCTAGTGCAGCAGCGCAAGGAAGCGGATGCACCGGCAAAATAAAAATGCATACACAATTTCCACTCAAGGCATTTAACAGTCTCCGATGATACGAACAACCATGTGTTATTTATTATTTTCAATATAATGGTCAAAATTAAAGTTGGCAAAACTAACAAACTCATTCCCCAAATTGCGTTCATGCTCCGGCCGAAAATTGCATTTGTGCAGCGGCAAACTGGCGACTAACCACGGCTCAACCACTTCGCCTGAACAAAATACCAGCTTGGATGCGCTGCTGCGCTGTAAATTAATGATTATCTTTGACATCTTGGTCATGCACTCCTCGGAGAGAAATGGTGGGTCAGCAATAATTAAATCATAGCATTTATGGTGTTCAAGTAGGTAGTCAGGGCAGCTGTCCACGGCATTGAAATCATAGTGCACAAAGTCTGTGCCATAGGCAGCGAATCGCTGATCGTACTCAAATATGTTGACTGAAAGTGGAATAGTTATATAGTCAAATAATTCTCTACATTCTTTGCCATTGCATACCATGGTCATGCACATCCTTGATAGTTGCATACAGCGATGGACATGATAATAAAGCAATGCGAAAGTCTGAACTGTTATGTTCCTTTACAAGTTTGGCTACTGCATCTCCTATAGCACGTTTCGTACGATCGCTGTACCAAAATTGACTGAGTTGCTGAAACAATTCACTAATTAGCTATGGAACACAAATTTCCGGATTTATCCTTTACCCAATCCTCTTCGAAATGGGCATCTTTGCCAGTTTTGTTTAACATACGCTGCTCTTCGTCATGTTCACGCTTTGAGCGTTCCGCTAGGAATTCATTCAATATAGCTAAGGTGTCCGATGGTAATGTTATGTCATCGTTGTCCATGGCTATGATTTTATTAATCATGAATCCATTAATATAAATAATATATAAAATAACGCGGTTGGCCTGTTGCCCGTATGGCAATGCAATTGAAAAGTATGCACACACTGGTATAGAACTACCATCTGGTAGTTGAAAACATGGTATGCACTGGTTAGTTATCGATACGATTTACTGTATATCATTAGTATTTATCGATAGTCATTCAATCGGAAGTTCGTGTCGACACATTTATTTTAGTTAATTTAATTTCATACAGTAAAACAACGCTGCGCGTTAGTTGCATTTAAGCGGGTAAGTTTGCTTCAATTTTAAACTACGCTTACGTAGATTAATAAACGGTTAGTTTTTCAATATTCGCAAAATGTTTTACAACTGCAGCGTTCGCGGCAGCTCATCTGCATTCGTGTTAGTGAGAGAGGGGTTCCAAATCAAAAAAAAAAAAAAAAAAAAGGCGGCTGCAATGGTTAATAACCCAATTTACCCATAATATCCACACGATGCTGAATATAAGTGGATATTTATTTATGTGCACAAGCAGGCGAGAATATGCAGGTCGCTGCCACTTCTGCTGCTGCATATTTGCTTTGCCGGCAGTTGCTACGTGTTGCCCAAAAAAAAAAAAGATAAAATGAAAAAGACGGAAGTTTCCAATTTGAGGCCCGATTTTGTGCGTTTTTCCAGTGGCCAGCAAAGCTATAAATGTAATTAAACTGCACTTTGGTATAAGCTTTGATTTTGCTATGTCATGTTCATTTCATACGTGGGGTCTAAAGAGTTCAACAATGCCAATCAGCGCAATCAAATGTCACACAATAAGAGCGCGCACCTTGTTCGCCAATTCTGTGTGTACGGCGGCTGACACTGACGTGTTCCTCGTGGGCCCCGACGTGACGTCATTTGTTTACGCATTATTACACAGATTTCATCATGTTCAGCTTGATATAACCACCAATGTAGCCACAAATACTTTGGTTATTAAATTTCAGTTATTAGTCGACCTCATTCTAAAATGCGCATATCAAATGAACAATTAATTATCTAGCGCTGAGCTCGACCTAGTTTTGTATCGAAAGGACATCATTTACCAAAATCAATATTGGTTCTCAGCGAACCAATATGCATACGGTATGATTGCCCCTAATGACCACCAGCGGCTGTCAATAACGTTTCGCTTCACCTGTGCATTATCATCAGTGTTGCCTAACTATTTGACAAACAAAAAAGCTGCTAAAGTTGATGAAGAAAAACAGCTAAAATGAGTTGTGCTAAAGCTGCCAGATTCTTTAATTCGTAATTACTGCAGGGAATAAACCTTCGATTAACATTTAAAGTTTTCTTTCAATACAAAAAAAGGCTATTTAAAAATGTGTTGCTCTTCAAAATAGCCAATTTTGATAATATAAACAGGCGATATTGGCAACACTGTTAATAACTGCAACATTTTTCCGCCAGTTTTCAAGCTCGTTTCCTACCCACGTTACGCCGTCGCACTTTTCTTTGCACTCTCATTCTCTCTTTCTCACTCAGCTCTGACGCCCCCTCTCTCTCTGTACATTGTGTGTCTGCCACCTGTTTGGGCAATAGTCTGTATGTGTGTGTGTGTCTGTGTGTTTGTTGTTATTTTGACGTGTATGTCGTAACGACATGCACATTGTGGTTACTTTGTCAGTCGTTTGGCATCTCCTCAGTCTGTTTTGTTAATCGCTGAAGCTAAGCTGAAAAACTCGTAACTTACGGCTTCATAATTGAAGTAATCTTAAACATTTTTGGATTTCGTTAGAAACTCATTTAATTGTTGTGCCTCGTTGGGCACATTTTTGATTTCAATAAAAACTTTCGGTACGGCTTTTAAAAAGCGCAATACAATTAAACTCTTAAAAAATTTCTTCAGAAAGTTGAAGTCGTTATTTAAGGGCTAAATTTGAAGACAATATCATTTGTTTATATTTATGTGGATATTAAACTAGTCAAGTTACGTTTGCTTTCTCAATTGACATATTATTTTGTGTGCTTTTTATTTGTGACTCTTACAAAACTTGACCATAATTGCAAGATACTTGCCGCTACTTCATACTTAGTTGCCAGACCCGAACATTAACGCCTCTTTGGCAACGCTGTACACGCCTTCGACATAAAGCGTGTCTCTGCGAGTGTGTTTTTGTATGTGTATGTGTGTATGTGTGTATCTGTGTGTGTGCAACTTTCCATTCAACTGGTTTTTGTTTTGTTTTTACGACACAATACTTATGTCTATGTAAATTACATTTAAAATCGCGTTTCTTTCAATAAAAAACCTACCAAAGCTCACGAGTGCAGCAAGAACAGTTATCTTTTTGGTCTACCGAAGACTGTTATACACGTATAACATATATAAGGTTTTTAATCTAAATTTGCTGACTCGAGCTGTTATATGCTACTGTAAATCGAATTACAATTAAAAAATAAAAGATATATCAGAAAAATACCTAAGCTACACATATTTGTCTTTGTAGGGGGAATGCTTACCCATGTCTTGCTTATTTCTTGTCAAAATTGTAAAGCCCTAGGCAAGGGTAAACATAGCGAAGTGTACCTGACTTTGGAAATCAATATCGGAATCAGAAACTGAATCTTATTCTGAACCGATTCAGTCTTGTTATTTAAGAGTCTAGCTCATTACAATCTAGCCATAAATAATATTACTTATGAAGCTAACAAGGAAGCAGTTTCGTAGTTTAAAGTCCTATCCATGTCAGATTAGATTTTGTGAAAAACATTTTAAAATAAGAATCATACCTGGCCCAGTTTGAATTTTGAATAACTCTCAGTTACCTGTTGAACCGCCCTCCTCTTAACAACTTTATATTAACCATATTTATCATGACAATGCACGTTCTTGCCTATACAAAGCGAAATATTAATTATATTTAATAGCTGACAGCGGAATATTAAGAAAAAAATAAAAAAAAGAATAGATTCTGTAACCAGGCGATATACTTCAAGCGTACATTTAAACGTATTCTCTTAATTAGATACATTTCTTTACTAAAAAATTCTTTAGTTATTTATATTACCTCCACCAAATACGGGTTGTAGACCAAGTCTTTAAAGTTTATCAGGCCAACGATTAGCGAAGTGTTGATAAGAGGCAGCTCTCTGTTGGCATTGCGATAAGGTTTCTAATGGTATTTATTTGACTTTTTTGATAACCAACTTGCAGACCGAAATATCAGTATAGAGCTCTAGAGAAACACTACAAGCATGAGTGCAGCAACTGAACAGCAACAGCCGAGCTTTGACAGCGCCCAGGGCGATGCACAGCCTAGCGCATCAACGACATCACAGCAACAACAACAACCACAACAACCACAACAACCACAACAACAACAACAGCAGCAGCAGCAGGAACAGCAGCAGCAGACAACACAAAATGCTACGGCAAGGCTGCTCCAGCATTTCCAAACAAACCGCATCGATTCGGCGCTTTGGGCGTTACGTCTGCTAGTTATCTTCTTCACCGTCAGCTATGTGTTGCCCATATTCACGTAAGTACTTAAAAAGTCTGAATAATTTTTGATCACCTACAAAACTGAGATATGGGTGAAACATGTTAAGCCTGTGTCGGAAGGTCTTTTACATTTGTAATTACTCACCTACATTCACAAATCCTTATGTAAACACATTACTTTGCCTCAATTGATATCGTGAAAATCGCGTAGAGAGGCGACAGTAAGCTGAAGAGATATTTAGAATGGAATGCCGTAAGAGCGAGGGTGAGTGTGAATGTGAGAGTAAAAGAGGGAAATTTAGACTTAGACAGGCAACATTTGTATGCTAGTTGGAGAGAGTTCAGAGATAGCAGTTAGAGGCAAGTTTAAGTGGGAGAGGTAGATGGAAGAGAGAAAAGGAGCGAGAGTAACGGAAAGTGAGGCTGTATCAAGGGTAAGATAGGGTTAATTTAATATAAAAGACTTGAAGCTTTTGTGAATCGCATTGAAAGGCGATGTTAAACATAAATACGGAATGAACGTGAGGAAAAGTAAGACTAGGACATTACTAAGAGAGATCCAGTTTCTTATATTAGCCTTAATCAAAGATTTTGCGAATCGCATAGAAGGGCATTATAAAAGAGTTAAACAAGGATAATCTGTGTAACAAAATTACATATCGTCAGCTCTGATAACCTCTCATATGGTCGAGATTTGTAGGCTTGGCCTCGACCCCTTGATCAAGATTTCGTCACTATTTATATGCCTTAAACTTAAACAACGACAACAACTAACTAGCTAATCCCTAACTCTATTTTCTGTCATTTTAGCTCACAGCAGAGCGCTTTCAACAAGGTGTTGCTTGCGAATGCGGCCATCTCGGCGCTGCGTTTGCACCAGCGTGTGCCTGCATTCTCGTTCAGCCGCGAATTTCTGTCACGTTTGTTTGCCGAAGACTCGTGTCATTATATGATGTACTCGCTGATCTTCTTTAGCATTCGTCCCACATTGCTGGTGCTCATCCCCGTTGCACTCTACTCGGTGCTGCATGCGTCCAGCTATTCGCTCAAGCTGTTGGATGTAAGTAAAATGTTAAGTGAGCTACTTGGAACAGCCTGCTAATATAACTTGTTTTCCCTTTTTAGCTTATTGGTCAAAACTCTTGGTGGACTGCACGTTTTGTCATCTCAATTGTGGAATATAAGGCGGCCAATATACTGAAGGCCATCGCCTTCTGCGAGATTTTCATTATGCCTTACGCCATTGTGTTGACCTTTATGTAAGTACTTTAAACTATTTATGAATATATGAATATGGCTGCAAACCAGGATTTGTGTGCATATATATGCATATACATATGTATCATATATCATACATGCCGCAAGAGCTAAAACGCTGTACCCAATGTGAAGTAAGACAAGCTTTTTGGATATTCTACACGCATCTGTAAAAAATTAGCGTAAAACGATTTTATGAACATTTCTACTATCATCCGATTTTTGTTAAACGCCTTTCTTTGCGATTCACCTTCATGCTGATATAATCATCCGACGATTTCCAACTTTTCTCCTGGTCTTACTTTCCTTACGCTATCTCTTAATAAAGCCCTTCTATGCGATTCGCAAAACGTTCATGGGCTCTCTCTAACTGTTGTCCAAGTCCTACTTCCCTTTACGCTCGCCATTTTTTATGTTTAACAAAGCCCTTGCAAGCGATGCGCAAAACCTACAAGTAAGGATAACTCATATGTAAGGAATTTTAGATAAATACATTTCAGACGTGTTTCACACATTGCGCAAAATTCAGCTAGGTGAAAAATGTAACCAACATTTGTCGGGAAAGATTTTGATTAAGATTCATTGAAAGGTCTCTATATAAATTCATTTGAGACGTGACTGGTTATAGAAAAGAAAAGGTTTCGGTAAATGCTGGGCCGCCTGCCAACATATATACAAATTTATATATTATTGCTAATCCTTGGATTTGCTTTTTCCACAGGGCCCATGCTGGTTTGATGACGCCCATTATCTACTATCACTACCTGGTCATGCGTTATAGCTCGCGCCGCAATCCCTATCCGCGCACCGCATTCGCCGAGCTGCGGATCACATTTGAGACGCTGGCCGCTCGGTCACCGCCCGTCGTTGGCAAGATCATCCGGGGCGGCATTGGATTCGTGAATCGCCTGGCACCGCAGCCACAGCCGGCGCCGGCGCAGTAGAGCCCGAAAAGCAGCAACAACAATAAGAACCACAATCAAATTGAAAGGCAACCAGCTAAATCATAAGCTAACTAAATCTATTTTAAATACAAACAGACACACACAGGCACACACACTTGGAAACAAACGCACTTGGACACACACACACACGCTCAGACACACACACACACACACACTCACAGAGAGACTTACGCGCACTCACAGTGTTAAGCCTCAAAGTTTGAATTGTTAACAAAATTCGTGACACACTCGTTGGAACATAAAATTGATTCGTTTACAGTAGACATTTTCATTGGGCACTTTTCTTTTACAACTCCTCCAGTTGGAGAAAAACAAGAAACATTTATACTATTTTTTATATTTTAAAATTTTGGAAACTTCAACGTACGTATTATTAGCGTTAAAGCAGACATTTAGTTAAAATTTATTGTTGCTCGCTTCAATGCAAAATTGAACAGAGAGAAGATTATGAAGCAATTGACGCTGATTATAAACATTTATACATATAACATCCAATATATATATTTTTTATTAAGCTACAAAGAAAACGACCAGAAAGTTGTAATTAAATAAAATAACAAAGAGAAAAGAAAACAAAAACTGACATGTAATTAAATTGTTCGCGTCTTATGCTAATCCGATTATCGTTTGTAAACAAAAATTAGTTTTAACATATTTTGATGTAATATATATACTATGTGTGTGTGTGTGTGTGTGTGTGTGTGTGCTAAGGCAGTTGTATTAAAGTCTAGTTAGAATATTTTTTACTATGCGAACTTAACAAATTTATGAAATTTTCGACCTCAAAACGGACAATATGCAAACACTTACAATTCGGATTAAAATAACGAAATCTTTCAACATTTAAATTTTGGATTAAGCAAGAGAATAAGACAAAAACAAATTTTTCAACACAATTTAAGTAAGTTCGTAAAACTTTCAAGAAACAATTAATTCACAACTTAATTAATTCTTTTAGACGTCGAGTAGATGACAAAGCTTGACCAAAATTTGTGCCCCATGTCGATTCATTCACAATATGCCACAAAGTATGCAACAGTTTTTCTTCTTTCAAAATCAACAAAACGGATAAGTTTTCAAATTTTTCGCACTCATCCACATTTGTCATCATCAATCATAAAATATATTTTGGTTATTCCAACACATTCAGGAAATTTATGGAATTCAAATAAAGTAATTTGTAAAATGGACAAATTGGATATGTCTGTAAGTAGCTGTCACCCAAAATTCCACCTAATTTTACCTTTGTTGTATATGTGTTTATTCAGCTTAGAAGCTGAATTGTTGTCGAAAGTTTATATCATTTGGGGTTATTCCACTGATAAGGGTGAAAATAGGGGAAAACGGTTTGTTGATTTTTCCTCAGACTTCAAAATAGAATAAAAAAGGAAACGTTGTGGAAATTCATTTGAAAGTGATTTCCCCTAATTCCGCCGCCTTGCGTGAAATATGAAGGAAATTCCTAATTTTCTTCCAATCGGATTGGGACTTAAAAAATCTTATTTAATTGAAGTTTTGTTGACTTCAAATACTGTTGAAAATCATTTCAAGAGTGCTCTAGTCGATTCTGGCCGACGAGGAGATACCCTATAACAAGCTTTGTGAGTAAGAATGTAGACAATGCAAATACGTTCTGCACAATTGGAAAATGTAGAAAATGCCGAACAAAAGCAGGTCAAAATTTGCTGGTTAATATTTAATGTACAAGAAAAACCCAACAGCTTTATCCTTTATGCTCCACACTGAGCGCAAAAGGAAAACGGGAAAACTCGGTTGCGGCCGGCACATACGTAAATTAACCAATTTGACAACAAAATGTGCGTGTGTGCGTGTGTGCGTGTGCGTGTGTGTGTTTGTTGTGGAAGCATTTCAACCACCAAGCGGCCAGCATATATCTCTTCTAATGTGGGGTAGACATTGGGCTCCACTTGCCAGAACTTCAACAAATGAATTTTGCTTCCGAATTTCCAACAAAAAGTTCAATGAACTTCGGCGCAGCCAATGCTTTTCTTGTGCTGCGCCAAAAAGAAGTAAAATGAAGAGAAAAGGAAAGCCAGAACTTTTCTTGCATAGTAGCGGGGAGATGTGTGGTGGAGAGGGGGAGGGGGTTGGTTAGCACAAGACTCACTTTCGTTATTGGTGAGTGAGTGCGGGGAAATGTTTTTGTCCATTGCGTAGAGGGGAGGTCGCGGTCGCCATTCAACAGTGAGACAGGCATTGCTTCCCCTTGGCCCGTGCCCGGCAACAACACCCCCCCCCCTTCGTCCCTCTCGCCTCTGGTGTCGATGTATCTGGGCGCTGACGCTTTCATGGGGTTCTTGAACTTTCCCTTTTTATTTGGCCAGATTCGCGGCGTTTGTTTTCTTTTGGCTTTTCGGAGCAGCGCACGTATACATAAAAATATATCTATATAAATATATATTGACACCCAAGAATTTTCGAATGAAGCTTATATTACGTTGAATTTTTGATCGCTTTCTGGTGCTGCATTCGACTTTGACGTCTTGTCTTAGAATATACTTTTGTATACTCCTGTTTTTCTTTCTTTTTCGGATCAGCTTGATTTGTGGCTTCCCCTGAAGAGCTGCCTAGAGCCATATAAGGCTGTAAAAGGAATCTTGTTTGAAACACATTTGTTTAGCCATGAGGGCATTGAAGAGGACATATCCGATTGAAGAGGACAAATCCGACCCCAAAGAGTATATATATTCTAGAACAGCATCGAGAGCCAAGTTGATAAAGCCATGTCTAACTTATGTCTGTCTGTCCATCTGTCCGTCTGTTTGTTTGACTTCTCTTTGCTTTTATGTAAAATCTCTGTCAAATCTCCGTCCTTCTGCAAGCTGAACATATGTCGAAACTGGCTGGATCGGACTACTATATCATATAGCTGCCGTAGGAACAATCGTTAGAGAGCTAGGTACTTGTAAGTTCAATCAATGATCAACGATCAATGATCAAGAAATCACACCCAAACTCCGCATTGTTATGTTTCACAAAGCTCTCTACATATATGCAAAATCTTATGAGCATCGGGCTGCTATATCATATAGCTGCCATAGGAACGATCTATGGAAAAGTATGTTCTTGTATGAAAACCTCTTTTGTTTATCAAGATATCTTGTGCTGCTTTGATATTAGTCAAATCTTACCAAGATCGCACTGCCATATTGTATAGCTATATTGTATATATAGTATATTGTATAGCTATATGGAAAAATCGGTCGAAATGTAGGTACTTATATGGAAATATATTCTATATTCCAAGTCAGTTTTGTCAAACTAAGCTTCTTTCTTCTCACATAGCTGCAAACGTGTCAGAGGGAAATGCCTAAAAGGGTATTAAATCTTCGTCTATAGTCTCTTAGGATTATCTTTTTCCCGATCAGTTCCAAAAGCTTTTAATAGTGAAAAAGTAAAGTATTTTATAGTAATTAATATGTATACTAGATTAACTTTAACGTAGATATTACTTGACTTGGACTTTGGACTTGCATTTTGAGTAGAAAATTCAAATATCCTTGATATATATATATATCCTATATATATTCCCTGATATGAAATAAACTACAAAGCTTGTTGTCGATATACTGGACGTTGTTTTATCAAAATCTTCCCATCAACAAATCAAATGAGACATAAAATTACAATTCATCAAATTAACAGGGTCCGCTTGAATATGGGTCAAGCTAAGCCATGTAACAAAAATCAAATTGGACAAGTACTTTGTTTAACTATGACGGAGGGTTGGCTTGATAAGGCGGGTGAGGGGGATTGGGAGGGGGTTGGGGTTGGGGGAAGCTAGCAACCACCATGATATGATAGCTTACCAATGCACAGCTTGGGACACGCATTAAATGAAAGACAGCGCGAGCTGATTATGCATTTCCACTATGGGGTATCCACGGGCAAACAAGCCTATAAGTGACATCATGACCGCCCAGCCAGCCACCCACACAACCAGAAAACAGTTGCAGTTGCTCTGACAAAAAAACACACACATATATATAGTATATATATATATGAAATTGGATACAGAAAGTAAAAGGCATAAGCCCCCATGGTTTTTGGGTCTTGACTCGCCGCGCATTCTGGAAGCTCGCTCGCGCCGCCGCCCGAAAAGGTCTTTGAACTCTACGCACCGTAAATGGGTCATATAAGAATTTTTGTTTTTCCCAAATTTCCCTGGTGTCCATTATTTTTTTTTTTTTTTGGTGGTGGCTGTCTACTCTGCACGGGTCCGCTCGTCGCCCCGCCGCACAACAAAATCAATTTCAATTGCATTGCGTAGTCGCTTGGAGTTTGCGCATTTCAAACAGCTGTTTTTACCAGATGCAGTGGGCGGGGGTCTACAGGAGGTGGAGGAGGAGGAGGAGAAGGGAAATTCTCATTTAACCACGTTTGAGTGGGTTTTTATGCGCAAGTTTGGATTAGTTGTAAGTTGAACTTGTTGGGTATCTTACTCAATATATTCACTTGAAGTCTTGCCTTTTATTTACATTTGATCCATTTAAAATCATATTTATATCTAGATATTATCAATATAGGACTTTATCTGAACATGAAAAAGTCATTTATTGTTTATTTGTATAAGTTTTGTTTAATTATTTTTACCCAATTTTTCAAACAGTTTCCTAGATCTAACATCAGATTATAACAAGTTCTCCTCAGTTTTAATCTCAAAATATTACTCAATACATAAACGCTTAAGCCAAAAAAAAAAAAACTCGACAACAACAAATTACCCACAGAAATGCAACGCGCTCAAAGCGTTTCAAATTTCCCTCACAAAAACAAAAAGTACTCGACGTGACAACAAAATGCCCAACAAATTGGCCTGCATAAATTACACTCAAACGACTCGCACTCAAATGTGATAAAACGCTCAGCTTAAATTTCCCACCAATTGGATTTGATGTCCATGACATAACCGCCGGCTGAGCATTGTTATTGCTTGTGCGTGAGCGAGAGAGTGCGTGCGTGTGCGTGCCTGTGCTTGTATGTGCTTGCATGTGTGCGTGTGTTTGTGCGTGTGTTTGTGCGTGCGCTGTCGTCGTCTGTTTGTTGTACACACAAGTGCAGTTCTCTGTGTGGGCCAGTGACCTCAAGTAACGGTATCCATAGTATTAGATAAGTTCGTGGACATGTGCGGGGCCATTTCTCGTGGCTCGTTGCTCTCTGCTCTTTTATGTTATGCTCTTTGTTCTTTTCGGGTTTTCTAATTCTATTCAATTTCGTTACCCATAGCCATAAATCGGGGGGCGTAGACAACAATATATTGTTGGGGCCCTGCGTTGATCATTTCGGAAGCTTTCTTTTCCGCATGTTCGTTTATTTCGTTGTGGGTGTAATTACATACATACATACATGTATATGTGTGTATCTATATGGCATCTCTTTATGAGGGGGGAGGCTGCACTTGAGTGTTGCGTTAGATATCAGTTCCCAAATGGTAATTTATGGCGAATCATGTAAAGTGCTTCGCTAGAGTTTTCGAGCGATCGCATTTGTTTGGAGTAGCCAGAGGAAATGCCTGGTAATTTATAGACTAGTATTTATTGGATAAACTAACAGAGGAGCTGAGCAGTAAATAGCTTGAAAATATGCAGTAAAAAGTGCATTTGATTTGACAAGCAGTTAAAAAAGCTTTGTTTATTTTGAGTATAATTTGACAATAGAATTAAGTTCTAGTTAGGCTGTTATCGTGTTAATTTTCAAAAACATGCATTTTAAAGTTTAAAGAGAGAAGTTTCTTTGAGATCATATGGCAATATAGATAAGTTCCTGCTATAGATGACTAAGAGAGTTAAAATATTGACAACAAGTTTAAGGGTTAATCGATAGCAAAGCCCTTTTCAAGTCTAATATGTATTAGAATATCCAACAATTAATTCAAGTACCTATTAGACATTAAATAGCTTAAAAACAACTGCTTTGATTGAACGGGCAGTTAAAGAGAAGTTAAATCTTTTGCTTTCTCAACTCCCTAGCCCCATTATTAACCCAGTTGTCGTAAACCCATTAATATATGCCCCAATGCAGACCTAGCCGGCCGGTGTATGCTTCGAGAAAAGTCCCCAAATGAAAAGCAAACAAGCCAAAATATTTGCCAATAAGACAATAAAATGTTCTCGACCCTTCACCCCACCCTCGCGCCTACCAAGCGTATGGGGGGGCGGCCCGCATAAATAGAGAAGATCTCTCTCCACAACAAAACAAATGATGCGCATGTCATGCAACCAGAAGAGGCAGAGAAACCACCCTTGCCATGCCGCAAGTCGACCCAACCCCAAATGAGCTGAAGGAAATTTTGTGTCAAGAAAGTGAAATGAAAGAAAATTGCAAGGTCATTGAACTTGAGCCAAAATAAGTAAAAGCTAAGCCGGAAAACTCCAGCCAACGCAAGTAGCCAAAACCACGGCCGCAGCAAACCAACCCCAAAGGAAACATATGCAATGCCTACGCGAACCCGGGGGTGGTTCGCACACCTTGAGTCCTCGCAAGGAGACGTCGAGTGGGTGGCAATTTGACACACATCTGAACGTAAAAACAGATAAAAGCCCGGAAATGAGAGCATTAAAACGCACAACTGAATGCGATACAAGTTTCTTGGCCTATTCCTATCTAAATCGTAAAATTTGTAATTTATGCCAAAACAACCAGTTGGCGGTTATGTGCTTAAACGGCAAAACTTTTCAAATGCCATGCCATTCGTAATCAACTTAATGTGCCCATAACTGCGGGCATGCCCAACTTAAGCCCAAGTTTGCCAATGCCTAAGGGCATCTTAGCTCTCCAGCTGGCTATACACATCTTAAAGTATATTAATTAGATCGCAAGCAGCTAGAACTATCAAAAGTTTCTTTGCACTAACTAGTTTTCATATGTATGAATACCCTGTAAAGTTCACGAGTGCCTAGTTTGAGGCTATGATCAACTTGGAATCTGTGTAAGGCTTCAGGCATCTTGGGCTTAACATATGCTAATTAGCTAGTATGAAGCTAGAACTATCAAAAGTTTCTTTGCACTTACTAGTTTTCATATGCATGAATACCCTGTAAAGCTCACAAACGCCCAGCTTGTGGTTATGATTAACTTAAGCTTAAGTTGGAAACTGTTTAAGGGTTGAGGCATCTTAGCCTTAAGCATATTAATTAGCTAGTAAGAAGCTAAAACTGTCATTAGTTTCTTTGCACAAACTAGTGTCCATTCAGATTAATACCCTGTAAAGCTTAGGAGTGCTTTGCTTAGGGATAATTGTTAACATATTTGGGTATGCTTATACCCAAAGCTAACTTTAACTTCTGCTCTTCAATTCCTTGCATTGAAAAAAGCTATCAAAACAGTTAACAGATTTCGATTCGCATAGTTTGATACCCTGTAATTTTTTAAAATTGCGTCATTAGAGGGTCTCTTGGTTCAAGTTAAGTTTAAGTAATTACGATATTACAGTTAGCAACTGAATCATCAATTTAATTACTTGATACCCTGTAAAATGTGTTACCATTTACATAAACTTGTCTAGTTTTTAATGTTTAATGTTTCGGTCAGTTTAAGTATATTCTCTTAAATTGTGTAGTTCTTCAAAAGCGTATGTCGTTAAAGGTATTTTAACACAGTTTGATACCCTGTAATTTTTGTGTTTCCTGTAAAAAGGTTATCTAGGTAAAGGCCAAGTTTGACTCCAGTTATAACTGGAAAACATTAACCCTTATGACTGGAAATCGCTATGTCAACTTTTTTGCTATCTCAAATTTGAGTCTATTATTGCCAGCACCTATAAATACCCTTGAATATTACGAATCTGAGTATTATACACTCAAACTCGAGATGTGAGCGTACAATAATAAAACTATTAAGCATTCTAGGCAAATGCCAGATGATAAGAGATATTACATATTGAGCTCGTCATGTCGGGCGTAATATATGAATTGTATTATATTAATGGGTTAATCGTTAAGTTTTGATTTATAGATTGTGCAATTACGTCGCATTATCACATCGACATCGATTAAATGCGCTTCCTCTTCTACTTTTTCCTTCCTTGAGCTAAAATTGAAGGCAGCTTTTCGGGCGGGTGGCAAAAAGAACAAAAAACGTTGACATGGACCCAACTGCCAGCGAGCCATAAAGTAAGCCATGGAATTGCCTTTTGGACTTATTTATTGGCTACGTAATGTTATATATACATACATATACATATATACATATACATATACATGTGCATATATGTATTTGTGCACATTTTTCTTGATTGTTCTTAGCAGCAGGCAAATAAATTCCAGAGTTTCACAAAAGAAGGGAACAAAACGAAAAGGAAGCGGAAAATTGTTAAGCAAGCATCAATTGGCTTTTGTTTTATTTCAATAAGCCTCTTAAGCTAATTTAAAAGATGGTTCGAATCCTTTACTTATTGATATGTTGTTAGCTTTAAAGCAGGTTCGAATCCCTTTTAAGTCGTAAATAAGGCAGGCTGAGCTACCGCTGCTCATTGATTGAAAGCTTGATATACAGCAGGACACCGGTTCGAATCCATTTTAAACTAAAGCAGTAACCGGGCTTCTCATTGATTTGAAGCTAGTTTTAAAGCTGGATACCGCTTCGAGTCGAATATAAACCTGACCCACCCAGTCATTGATTTGAAGGGCACCGGTTCGAGTCCACCTGAACTTAATTCAATAAATTGAATAGAAACCAGGCTCTCTTATCGCTTATTATTGCAGATATGTATAAAAGAGGACACAAGTTCGAGTCTATTTTGAGTCTATAGTCTATTTTTGGAAGCTAGCCTTACAGTAGGTCACCGGTTCAATTCCAATATAAACCCAAATTCACCTACCGCTACTCACTACATATAATACTACATACTTTATAATTACCCAATCTTTTGGTAATATCATCATTCATAAACATTTTCCAATTCTAATCTCTGACCAAGTCGACCTTTGTCCTTTGCTTATCAGTATCGTGTCTGAAGCCTCAACACCTAACTGGTTATGTGCATGGTTCTAACTATCTATCTATAAATCTGCCTGCATAGGGCTTTATCTATGGTCTATAGGTCGGTTGCTTCGCACACTCATCCAGCTTTGGATTGAGTAATGCACCTAACTCTTGTCTGAGTCTATTATCAGAATTTGTAGTCAGCATTTAAGTGAAATTGGCTGGCAAGTATGTTATAATAATTACGAGATCGATGCTAAATCGTGATAATTGTATTACGAACTTTTATTACGAAACTTTGACTGAGCTTTAGGTAAAAAAGGAAGCTAAAGACTTTTAATCCTTAATGGAACATACTAAGTCCTATAATTTGCAAGGTATAACAAAAGAAGATACGGTGAAAATCGATATTTATCGGGGTAAACTCTATATAAGATTGGGTTCCTCTTAATCTTCTAACAAGAGGAAAATCGATATACATATGTCGCGGGAAAGCAATTGATCATATTTAAAAATCTTGCAAGATTAGGTTTCTTTTTGTCCTAGGATTTGCGATATACAAAAGAAACTATGCTGACAATCGATATATATCGCAGGAAAGCTATCGATAATCGATAAAACAAATCTTTTATGATTAGGTTTCTCCAATCTCTCACAAAGTCATAGTTATCTTTTAATTATCCATCTTTTCAGAGGGATGAGGGGTAATATTGCAGAAGAATCAGTTTTTCAATTATACTGATCGATTAACGTGGCAGTAAATTTATGAATTGCAGATAGGTTAGGAACTGATGAAAGCCTTGCAAGTAGCTTATATAGTTCCAAAAGCGACGATCCTCCATAAAAGTTCAAGATCTCCTCATATAAAGATCATTTGCTATGTCTAACAATGTGAATCTGTTGTGGACCTGTTGATAACTGATCGATAAACGCTGTTGAATGAGATCGACAACAAACATGTGTGTCAATAAGCGGTATGTTTGCGTCTAGACTAACTTTCTCTTCTAAGTTTCTTCTAAGTTATTCAAAAACCTTTTCGTTTGTAAATCCCACAAAGAAGCTTTAGCTATAATGCCTGCAACAATGTAGTCCAGAACAGATCGATTTGAAGCTTAACTTTTTCGAGTTTTTATTGCTTTGAGTTTTAATTTACGGCCATGCACCACATACCCATATATATATATATATATAATGGGAAAAGCTGAGCGAATGACATCAGTTCTGTCAGTTCCGATAAATTCTTCTTATCGCAGGCATTATATATAAATAATATGTATATATATATATGCAGGGGAACTTTGCGAAATTGTTTGTCTAGGACCGAGCGAAGGCATAAATCAAAATCGAACCCCTCGCACGGCCCAAAATAGTTGAATGCATTTGAAAAGTAAATTTGTTTTGCATTTTGTACGACGACACGTTCCGGCAATTAACATAAAGCGTGCAACGGCACCGGAACCGCTCGGAGAGCTAATAAAATCGGGCAAATTATTATTATATACACATATATCATGCATATACTAGGTATACCCCATATCATAGAGAGAGCGTGTCGGTAATATACAAAATTGCATTTGTTTTTTCTTCCATGCATTCCATATATATTTTAAGTTTTGACGATCGCGCGTGTAACGATCGAAGCCGAGCGTTAGAAAGGGAGAGGCAGACATAGAGATAGAGAGAGAGGGAGAGAGGGCCGCTCGAGTGCTAGACAATTTCCCGAGTCAATGTACGACCGTTTGGCATTGCCATTTGTCAAGGTTGCGCCAAGTCAAAGTACTCCGTATACTATAGACCAGCTAATACTAGATTCTCGTAGTGCCTAGGGGCCGGCATTACATTTTGCCCACATTGTGTGAGGTTCATAAATTAAATTACAAACCGTGTAAGCACATTTACGTAAGCGCCGAGCTTATTGCCCGATTGTCGATCGAGTGTCGTCCAGTTCAAATGCCCAACTATTGAAGCTCCAGACATCCAGACATGGCGTAGTAGCTCTTGGGATTTGATTATCGGGGTGGGGTAGAAAACTGGTTATCAATTTGATATGTTCGCTTGTCTGGAAATCTAATTAGCATCGATTGAAAATACATTTCGGCTAGCAGCAAATTTCTTTATAACTTTATTATGAAATACGAGTTCCGGGAATTCACCTGCAGAACAGATCAATTATAGTCCGTATCCCAAGTGCAAAGAATAATACTAAGCACAAAGTTTTAGTTGATATAACAAGAGATTAAAACTCATTCAAATGATATATGAACATCGATAATCTTTTATTCATTACAGAATTCATCTGCTTAATTATCACTTAGATATTACCCTGTAATTGTATTTGTTTCTTTCTTAATTGCTCGGGCATTTAGTTAATAGTTTTTTTTTTTGGGCCTAACACAACCGGAAATTGATACTTCGTACCTAACGGCAAGGCAATAAATTTACAAATAATACGAGTAGGTAGACGATATACACTCCTGGTCACGTAAATAGGGGAATGCCCGCTAGTATATGTACATATATACAAAGGAGCAAAACAATTGAATATAGGAAAAAACGTTTTTGTATCCTCTTGTTAAACCAAGTTGAAAAAATTTTGCACAGATCTGGCAACGCTCAGACTTATGGCTGGCCACACCTTTCGGCAGGGCAGGGAATACATACTTATATAACTGTTAATACTAAGGCCCTGTTTACATTTCTCATTCGGCATAGCAGGGGGGCAACACTGCAAATCCAACTTGTAAATATTTAACAGCTAGCTGCACTATCTTGACAGGTTTTTTCATAAATAATAAAAGATATTAATGTATATTAAATATAGTATATGCAGCAATAACTGGTTTAACAGCACGCAAAATATTGCTTTGACCTTAATGTGTTTATTGCACAGTATCTATGCAAATGCCGCGGACTGTATATGCATAAATATTCGCCCAACCCCACTTCAGATTAAATACCAAAAGTCTAGCCCTATGTTTTGAGTGCATATATGAACATACATTATGTGCGTGTAGTTGTGCATATAAGTTCTTGTGTCTTAGGGCACTCGACGTGTGCTTGATATGTTAGCACCTAAAGGCTCATAGATACATACATACATATGTATATGTATGTACATATATATAAATATTTCTTATTTTGAATGAGCCGCCCCACCGGAAGCTTAAATTTATGGTCAATATTTTGGTCAGTAGAATGCTGAACGACTCTTATCATTATTATTATCAAAAGGTACATACATACATACATACATACATACATATACATACGCGCATATACATATACACATAGTTGTTGATTCTATCAATTGCAAACTGCAATTGATCGCCAAACTGCTCGATGACTTAAGAGGCCTGCAATGTGGGCGCGTCGGCACTATTAAAAATAGCTGTAAGCATCGAAAGTAGCCGAAAATAAGACGGGAAATTAATGCAAGTTACTTGAGATATGACACACACACACACACACAAACACATTGAGACGCGCGCACACTAGTGCAGGCCACGCGCAACTGCAAAGCAAACAACAAAATTTAAACATCAACAACTACAAGCAAAGCCATTCAGGCGAGCTAAAAAAAGCCGTTTCACCCACACACACACACACACACACGCACACACACAAGCAAGCGTATACCAACCGGCATCTCTACATATTGTATAGTTGTCATAGTGCTAGAGCGTGCAAAAGAGAGAGAGAGCTAGAGACATGTGCATGCGATAAAATGCAACGTGTAGTTACGCTTTGGAGGCAGTGACAATGTTTTCAACATTCTCGACCAACAAATGCAGGAGGATGTGCAATGGTTTTCAACGCACGTGCCAACGGTCAATGAACCGCACAAGAAACAAGAAGAGCATGGCTAAAGCAGATTGTAACGTAGCTAAGCGGCGAGGGAGGGCAACAGCAAATGCAGCAACAATAGCGTGCGAGAGCGATAGAGTGCAAGGTCTGTCGCTCTGAGTGTGTTTGTGTGTGTGTGCGAGAGAGTTTTTATATATGTATTTATATATATATTTTTGTCATTGCCGCGTGTAATGCAGTTATTATTGACGCAGTCTGGACGTCGACACTCCCCCTGCTGCTATTGTGCTGCTTCTGTTGTTGTTGTTGTTGTTATTGTTGATCTGGCCGCTGTCTAATTGATGTGTAGCTTATTTACAGAGCAGCTCAATTCAGCAATTACAGCACACGAAAAAAATCTATTTACAATGTTATAAATGTCACTCGTTTTGCATTTATAATATATGCAATGTGCATAAATATTGCAAGCGTGCATATGTATGTAAATTTATTTAACAGCTGGAGACGATTTTTCAATTTAAACTGTTATTGTGCAACAGTAATTACTAAAAAGAAGAAGAATAAGAGAACGAAAAAAAACAGCTGCCATAGAACTAAAATGCAAAGGTGTTTTATAATCACGCGATATTCGCATGCTTATTGACTAAAACATGCACACATACATGCACACGTACATACGCACACATACATATTTATGTACACATTGAGCTTAATGCTGAAACAGTTGAGAATGGTCCAAAACCAAAGAGAAGCGTGTTCACTCTCAACGTTCCGTTTGCTCTCTCTAGAGTCCTTGTAGCGAAAATGAACTATGCAGTTGATTTAAAATGTAATATATTAAGTTATAATCATCAATAATTATTATTAATTACACTCATTTAATATATATCTTATATATTTTTTTATATCTATCCTTAAGACTTCTCTCTTAGTAGAATGTTAATCTTAATCTTTAATGTTAAGTATTAACAGAAACTGTAAAAGAAGTGCCGTAAGAATACTTTGGATAATCCATAAGCACATGAAGGATTATTATTTATTGTCATTTCCAAAGCAACAATTCAAGTCCCCTTAGACGAAAGTCCCCTCCCACAACCCTAGACTGCAGTTTCTTAATTAGATGTGCCCACAAACGGGTATACATAGATATATTTTTACGCTCGCCTCGTGTGAGGCATGTAACGACAATAATAATGGGAATAACAAAAGTCTATGACTGGCACTGACATTGAATACGACAATACGAATAAACTAAATACCTATTGTATATATGTACATACGTATAGATGTACGTATGTATATATTTGTGAGCGCTAAGCAAATGTTTTCATTTTCCCCGTGCGGCACTTCACAATTTGTTTGCTCTTCAATCTCTCGCACCCTCTCTCTGTTAGTCGCACGTTTTTGTAAACAAATAAATTACATTAATAACAATAATAGCAATTACATCAGTTCAGGAAACGTAAGATCAACTATTCTAAATCTCTTTAGCAAGTAAATGCAATAAATGCAAGGCGTAGCTACAAATAAGGTTCACGGTGCGTATACGTAATGGGGCTCGTCTATTTCAAGAACTTGGGCAATGTTATCTGCAAAATATTATGCGTCGCAGTTCTGTTTCACTGTTTTCATTTTTTATCTATCTAAGTAAATAATGGCAAGCTTAGTCGTTAGTTTTTTGTTTTGTTTTTGCTTAATATTAGGTTATTTAGATACCCTGTTAACTAATAGCCAAAGCTTCGAAACTATTAACATTTTCTTATGCTCTGTTAATAGAACAAATTAAGCTCTGTTAACTTTGCTTCGATCTTATTTAACATGTTAACAAAGCAGATTCTGTTAAGTAAATAATGCGGCAAGCTAAGCCGTATAATACAGAGTTGTATTATGTATGTATGCTGTTATGTTGTATGTTGTTGGTGACATTGCTGTTATTTACCATTTTATTAACAGTTTTTATTGGAATTTCTTCAAGTGTCTAGTTTTTAATATGCTCTGTTATCAAAGCAGATTATGCTATGTTAACTAGGCTTCAAACGTCTTTTACTTGCTCTGTTAAAAGAGTAGATTATCTAGTAAAGTAAACAATGCTGTCAAATTTAGTCGTTAGTTTTATTTAGTGTATATTGATTTGGTTAGAAACCCTGTTAATTTACAAACTAATCACTGACTTTATTATTATTTAAAATATATTTCCAAATAACAAAAGAATTTTGTTGTTGGTTGCATTATTTAATGTTTGTGACTTTTCTGTTATTTAACATATCATTAAAAGATTTTCGAATCCCTTTTACATGCACTGTTAAGTCGTCGAATATTTGTTATTTAATATCATTCATTAACAGTTTTTCGTACTTTCCGTACTGTTTAGTTCTTAACTAGTTCTGTTAACAGTTTTGCCTTTGCCAGGCCACCCTGTATTGAAACGCTGTTCTCCAAAGAGAACGCAATAAATGTTGTGCAATTTCACGAGTTGTTTGCTTCCTGAGGTTACCCGTTTTCCCACGTGTCTATTGGCGCATTATATGGTATGACATAATGGCTAACGTCCAGGCGCCAGATAAGATTAGAGCCCACAGTTAAATATTATTATCTTCCTTTTAATGGTAAATCAAAATCGCCACAGTCATTGATCTACAATTTCAACACAAATTAAAAACTTTATTATTATGCACAATTGTTTTTTTTTTTTGTACCATATTAAAATGTTATCATAATGGTCAACACACGCGGCTGTTGGACCCATTGTCAAAGACAATCGAACAAAAACAAACAGCAGGAGGGCCCAGAATTGGCCCTAATGCAGCATGATTCATTGTGGTGCAATAAGTAGGCCCCATTAACAACTGTTTTTGTTTTTATATACACACACACACACACATATATATTTATATATTTTTTTTCTGGGAATCGCAGCAATATCAGAAAGTGCCTAGCATTAATGTGATGTGCCCGAGGTGTCAAGGCCTTGGTATGCCGTCCGGAAATATGCCAAAAGTCATAACAGAAGTTAAGCTGAAATTGTTGTTCTTTCGTAATTGTTTTTACGTATAGTATAGATATAGTATAGTACAGTGTACGTAGTATTATGGGTCGTAAAAATGGGGATTTCTGTTATATGGCTGAAAATTATATTGATTAATAGCGATTTTTTTATGCTCAGCAATATTTATCTCTCAATATATTATTAGTTTGTATTTATTTTGTTGTGAAATTTTGTAGAAAATTGTTTGTTTTTTTTTTTAATTTAAAAAGGGTCTATTTATTGTTAATGATAATCATCTAATTAGTATTAATTTAATTATTATTATTATCATTATTATTACTCATTTTATTATTATTTTTATAACTATTATTATTGTTAATATTATTATTATTATTATTATTAATTTCATTATTATTATAATTATTATTTTTATTTTTATCATTATCATTATTATTATAATTATTATTATTATTATCATTATCATTATCATTATCATTATCGTTATCATTATTATTATTATTCATTTCATTATTTATTAGCATATTATTTTCTTTTTTTATTGTAATTTTTATATATTTTTTTTTATGTTGTTTGCTTATGTAATATTTTATTATATTTTTTTTAAGAATATATTTTTTTTATTTTTATTTTTTTTTTTTTTTTTTTGTATAGATACATTTTTTATATAAATTGTACTTTCTTATCATTTAATAATATTTTTTATAAATTTTATATTATATATTTTTTAGTATTTTTTAATATTTTTATTTTTGTTAATTTTATATTATATCTTTTAATATTTGTTTTATATTTTTTATTGCTTATAACTTTATTTTGTATTTTCTTTTTTAATATAATGTATTTATTTTATTATTTGAATATTCTTTTTTAATTTTTATTTCATTTTTATCATATAAATCATTTACATAATATATTCACATTCACATAATATCACATGATAATTTGCACAGAATTCATTTGAAAACTATTTAAAGTATATGCATGAATATTAGCATGAATTTGGCAGCTATTAGGCTGTTTAAAGTGGGAGGCTGTGGGCTGGTCCACGCCCAGCACGTGTCTAATGACTCAAGCAGCTGGCAAGCGCCCAGCCGAGGTCTGACATAAACTGTCGCATGCAGCCCGGCAACAGTCAATACATATGCACATTTGCTATCGGATACGTACAGTGAGAGCGAGCGAGAGAGAGAGAAAGAGCCAGAGAGTGATAGAGAGAGGGGGTGGGATAGAGTGAGAGCAAGGCAGACATGCAACAAACTCTTGAGTGTCCGTCGCTGCCGCCTGAGTCCTCTGCATGTGCAGCATGTGTTGAAAACTGTGGCACGGCCTCCGATGCCAGCTGTTGAAAACCGTTGCACGGCCGCCACACGAGCAGCTTTGGCTGCTGCTGCTGCTGCGGTTGCTGCTGCTGCGGCTGCTGCTGCTGCTGCGTCAGTTGTTGTTGTTGTTGCCGTTGCCCTTTGCAAGCGACAACGTTGCAGACATTTTGGGTTTGAGTTTTATTTTGTGTTTTTTTTTTTTTTGTATTTTTTGGCTCGCTGCTGTTTCTGTTGGTGTTGGTCGTTGCCAAAAAGGGATGAAGCTTGAATTTATTGCACCGTTGAAAAACGTACGTCCCCCGCAGCAGCAGTAGCAGCAGCGGCCGCGGCCTCGGCAGCTGCGTCGACTGCAACGCAGACGGCGGAAATGCTTGACGCAGCCTGCGCGCTGCTGCTTCAGCTGGTCTTCTTCTTCGGCCGCTGCATTTATTGAAATTTCTTCAACATTTTCGGCGAATTTCGAAGAACTTCTTATTTATGCATTATAATTTAAATTTTATTTTCTTTTGCTGCTTGACTATAAATGTTGGCCGACAAAAGAAATCTCGGGTCAATGCACTGCGTTAAATAACAACAGCAACAACAACAACATATAATGGCTGCATTTAATGGAGTGCAGCAGGGGCGAAGGGGGGCGCACCCCCGCAGACAGGCCAAAAGATAAGCAGAGGTAACGAGACTCGATTGCTGCCTGCGCAGTGGGGTATGCAACAGCAGACATTGGCTATAAAGAACGGGGCATTGACTTGCAGCAGATGCGAGCATTGTCCAGCGAACTGTTGGAAAATTTGACATTTTACTTAATGTCAATAAAAATAATTAATTAATGTTTACCATGTAACAAAATTTAATTGATCTATTTTGTTATCAATAATAACAGGCTGGCCGAATAGAATTTAATTGCTTGTCGATATTTTTTATAACCGGCTCACGTGTATTTACTGTATCTCTTTTATTTACCGCTACAAAGTTCAACTTGTCCTATGCCAATTTATTGCGCCTTGCACTTTGTATCATGTGATCTTTAAGCTTTGGTTATCTGGGGTTTTAACGCGATGTTGACTAAGGCATCGTAAACGCTTCGAATCATGCTAACAAATCACAAATTGAGTCTGTCCCCCAGAATTGCACATACATACATACACACACATACACACGCATATACGTCACAAAAAAGCTGTGAAAACACAAATACGGCAAAAACAACTGACCAAATACAAGAAAGAATAACAACAACTGCGATAAGAACCAAAGCAAAGCCAAAACCAGCAGCAACAACAGCAACAACAACAACAACAACAACGGCAACAACAAGAACAAGAACAACAATGCAAATTGAACGGCCGACACCGCCGCACGAATTATATTCGTGTGCGTAGATATCATAATAAAAATTGTATTGAGTAAGTTGAGCGCGTTTGTCGCCGCTGACGCTGTCACTGCGCTTCAGTCGACGCTAACGCCAACGCAACAATGGCAATTGCCGAAAATAACATAGCAACAACAACAACAGCAAACCGCCATTTCGGCTGCAAAAAAATACTGCCTCAGCTTCTGTGTGTATGCGTTAGAGGCAGCAGCTGCTGTCTCAAATGCCGGCTTACGCACGCACACTTTAATGTGCGCACACATACACACTCATTCGTGCATACGCAACGCTTTCATTCTTCAGTTGACGCTGTCGCTGCTGCTGTTGCTGCTGCTGCTGCCGCCGTCGCTGCTGCCATTCAATACCGACGCTAGCTGCGCAGTCACAGCTGCGCCGACGCTCGCTGCGCTGCCAGCACGTTGTTCTCGGCAAATTTTGAACGCTGGCCGCCATTTCGTATTTCTCAGCGAGCTGGCGACGCGTCAACACAGCACACGGCAGCGTTTCTGTTCTTGGAAGAACTTTCAATAGTATTAGAAAGCTTTTAACTGTGCATAACTGTGCTTAGCAAAAGCTGCTGTTTAAATAATTCAACAAAACATTAAGAAAATAATAAACGTTATATGATCTCCAATGCCTTATTGTTTAGTGTAAAAAAAAGTTAAAAAAAAAAATAATCAACGCAAAAACTAAATCTAGCAAATGTTTTTAATATTTTCGTCAACAAAAAAAGTGCAATTCTTAAATCAATTTGTGTTTTTGTATAAACTGTAAATTGTTTGCTTAACAAAAGACTGATAACGAATATATATATATATTTTAATATTAAATATAAATTAATAAATGCAAAAGTGTATCAAGAATATTGCTAAAAATATAACCTAGAAAAAAGCTATAAAATAGTATGCGATAGCCAAACATTTACAACAACAACAGCAACAACAGAGCAAAGTATAAAAATCAGAAATACTGAAGTATACGTGTATGTATGTATGTATGTATGCGCATATAGTATATAACCTAGGTCAATATTGTTTATAGTGGCGTGTGAATGTGCGCAACAACAAAGCGCTAATAGCTCAGCAACAGCAAAAACAACAACAACAACAACAGCAGCAATCATAGTGCTGCGCTGCTACACATACATGCAAATAATCAAAAGCAGCGAAGATAATAAATAACACACACACACGTACACAAATACATGCCAACGTTTGATACGGAAATTCGCCGCCGCAGCAACAGCAATAACAACAACAACGAGCGCAAATTAAACTTGAAAATATATACATATAAAAGCGCTGGCATTAGACGTTAGCAGCAGAACGAACGCCAAGCAGCACGTCGCTAAAGCTTTGGGCAGCGTCCCGCACCCACACACACACACATATAGTACGTAAATGCGGCTCGGCAATTATAAAACACAAATCTCTCGCTCTCGCTTACACAACGATTAAGAACAGTCAACTTTTGGCTGCGTCAACTGCGCCGCTCGATTCTTATACAATTTCAATATCAGACCGCAACGATCGCTTCGTTCGCCCAGTCGACGCTGTCGCCTCGCGTAACTTACTTCCAATTTTCTAACGGACACACACACTCAAAAGCGCATTTGCCAATTTGCCCGAGCGACAAGTGCCAACTCGAATTCGCCAATAAAGAGAGTGAGCGAGAGAGGGCGATTAACGTTCTGCGGCGACTTGAACGCGCAACAGCGAAAAAGTTCTACTAAACATTTGCCCCTCGTCGATTCGCGCGACAACAAGTGTTTTTTGTAAAACAAAATAACAGTACAATCAACATAATAATTGTGACAAAACAAAAAAATATCTACAAATTCAAAGATTTCAACAAAAGCAAATATTCGGAGCAATATCTTAACTTCTATTGTGGATTTTGTTTCAATTTTATGGTGAGTTTATACAAAAAAATATAAAATATTTATAATAAAAAAAAGCGTTTATTAAAATTAAAAAGAAAACGTATATGTTTTATTTGTCTCTCATTATATTGTCTATTATTATTGTTAATAAAATTTAAAATTGTACAAAAAATTAAAAAAAAAAAATATTGATTGAAAAAATATCATAAAATTTTTATTTTAAATTTTAAAAAAAGGGTGAAAAAAATGTAAATTTTTAAAACTTTTTTTTTTCACTATTTTTAATCAAGATAAATTGAATAAATTTTTGGTTTTTTAGTAATAAACAAATAATATGCTTAATATTATAATCTTGGTTAAACAAACGCATTTGCGTATACTTAATCTAGAGCTTTTGTAATTTCGAAGATTTCACAATAATGAAAAACTTCCGGAAATACGCAAGATTAAGCTTTTCAGCAAACATTATTACATCAGCCTATAATTACGCATACGCCCCATGAGTCGCAGAGAAACAGAAATCTGTTTCACTCTGATGATGAATTTCTCTATATATTCATGATTAGAGCAATGCATTGGCATTTATGCTGAATCGACCCACCCACCACCCACCGCCCACTAAGAGAGTCTAGCTCGCCTAGACTCCTGATGACTCAACGCATAGGCCATAGAACGCACCTCTTGACTCACCATCATCATCATCACCATCCAAGTCCAATGGGACTTACGAACTTAATGTTAAATGGTTCTTGATAATGATCAATTGTGCGGCATTATATCAAGGGGTTTCCTAACATTCTGACTCATTTACTGCAATCGAATGAGTCACTTTCTTCGAGTGTCCAAGGATCGCACGATTCTTTATGCTAACTAATAAGCGCTCGTATATTTACTGATAATACATATGGACATTATATAGATTGATAGCAACCAAAATTGCCAAAATTGCTTATCACCAGTGTTGGTCAGTGCTAGTTCTGTAAAGCGTACGGAATATCTATCGTAATAACTGTGAATATCTTGAGTTGATCGATTAATATCGAAAGAGAACTTTGCAGTTGCGGAGTGTAAACAAATTTCAAGAAATAAAAATTGGATATAATATATATGAAATATTAAGAGTTTAAATTTAACGAGCCAATTTCAGATTAAAGTTTTTTCTATGTAATAATATTTATCGTTATTCCGATGAATATCTTGAGTTAATCGATTAATATCGAAAGAGAATTTTGCATGCAAAATTGGATAATATATTGAAAACAAAATTGAGTTCAATTTTAAATGAACGAGTTTCTATGGGCCTAAAGAATTTCTCGAACATAAAAATTCTAGAATATGATTTTCGATATCTCAAAAATTCCAAAGTCCTTAACTTTCAAATGCCCAGCATTATAATTTGGACTTTCACCCGTGCGATTCATTTGAATTTCCCATCAATCTGTGCAAATAAAATATCTGTTCTGCTCTATAAAGACTTTATAACATTTATTGATAATACTTTTACTTGTGCAATTTCTATTGCGATAAACAAGTCCCGTGCTCAAAAATTCTTTTTCGTTCTTTTTTTTTTATCTCTTTGCTAATTTTGTGCCTGAAGGTCAGTACCAGCGTCAACAAGGGGGAATGAAAGAAAAAAAAAACAATATATGTATATATGTATTTATAAAAAACAATAACAATAACAAAATAATATGAGGCGCACAGCAGCGAGCACATTAAATGCCAAAATAATCTTTGAAATTGATATTGGGTATTTATGTGCGTTGCACAGGAAATTGTATCGATGCGGCGCGTCTAACTGTTAAGTTATAAAAAAAAAAAAAGTAAAAGCAAAAGCAAAAGCATATTTTACAGCTCTATCGTCGGGTAGAACCGTGTGCTTTGTTATCGCTATCGGAACCGATTCGACAGTTGATTTGCGTAGGTGGCGCACGGCTCGCTAAATTCGTGTTGCGGTTTCTCTCCCTCTCTCCCTCTCTCCCTCTCCCTCTCTCTCTCTCTCTGTGATAGCTGCGTTCATTCACGTTCCACCTGTTGTTATCGTTGGCCCGACAACAGTTTGTCTTATCGATGCGGCATTTAAATGTATCTGCCGTTGACGGGCTTGCTGTGCGCTTAGCTGCTTTTTATGAATGGGAGGGTGTCGTGCTTAAAGTTAACTTTTTCACTTTTTATAGAGCCAATTGATTGTGTTTTTAGCTTGATTACAATCGGTTATCGAACAATTATAATATAGTCAAGTGTTGACAGCTTCAAAATCTAAAGAATTTCATATTTTAATGTGCAGATATTTTGAATGCACTTCCTTGTTTGATTTTTTATAAATAAATAAATATCTGCTATTGCAACAGTTATTGTGACTGTTACTGTTACTGTGACTGTTAATGTTACTGATTATGTTATTGTTACTGTTACTATTACTGTTAGTTAACATTGGCTGACAAGAAAACACTTTCTCAAAGTAGATCTCAAACTATGCCCAAGTATTGATTAAAGTTGGTTTTACTTTAAGTACAATATAAACTCAAAATGCATTGAAAAATTTTTATGTTATTTCATACAATTTAAGGAATTTCCCTTAATACCAAAGCGCAGTTTAAAGATCATTTCATTCCGTACAATAAATCTTTATAAGCACAATTTGCTCTGTCTTAATCGATTTATATTCTATACGTTTGTTTTTTATGTACCCCGAGAACCTTTGCACTATCGTAAAATGCTATTGACTCTCACTTATGAAGCATTCCTTAGGCACACACACACACACATAGTGAAACCTACGATTAACGACTCTCAAGTGCCGCCAATAAACACGTAAACTTTCCACCCAAAAACGAAAAGGCTTTTTAGCAGTAACAAAAAAAAAGTCATGAAAAATAGCATAAAAATTCCGTTTATGGCTTATCAGCAAACGCTTTTTTGCTTCTTACCCAAAAATTTGTTTATCTGCAGAGCTTACAGTTAATTCATAAACTTATAAATAATTCGCAACGATCACACCGCAAAGAGAAACGTTTTTTGGGGGGTTGCAGAAGGCAATGACAAAATAGGTTTTGTTGTGTTTGCCGACCCTTTGCCTACCCCATTAAATTTCGTATTGAAACACACACAGCACGCAGAAATTCAGTTGAGTATCTGACGGATACACACAGACCAAAAGATGATTCTAACGCAAAAAGCCGGTTCGCAGACATGCGTAAAGCTACGTTTGCTTTGTGTATAAGTGTGCGTGTGTGTGTGTGTGTATCTGTGTGCTTGCTGCCGAAATTTTATGTTATATATACATGCATGCATATGTATGAATGTGTGTGTGTGTGTGTGTGTGTGTGTGTGTGTGTGTGTATCATATAGCAGCCCGCACAGCCCGTCGCATTTCCTCAAAAACTGCCGACTCGATCCGCCATATTTATTATACCCTATACGAATTGCTTATGAATAAAGAAGGGGTATATTGGTGCTGTTGCAAATGTATGTAATGAGTAGAGGAAGACTTCTACAAATCTGGCTCTAAGTCTTAGAGACTCGCAGCTTGTATCTAATTAACGAGCACTTGCGTGTTATCGAAATCGATAAATATCGATATTAAGTCGCGTGCTTGAGCTTATTTTCAAGAGCTCTAGATGTAGATTTGGCATATAAAGCATACTTACATCGGAATTACTTAACTCCTACTAAGAACCCAGTTACAGGGTATCTGCTAGTCTGCCGTCTTGTTGTTTATTTCTTTTCGTAACATTCACGTTAGTTTGTTTGTTGTTCTTACAGTAAGTATTCTTGAAAGTTCTTTGCCTGTATTTCCGTTCTAGAATGATACTATATAAACATATGTATGTATATACATACATATATACTTTAACCAAACGGTTTTTTGTCTTTTTGATGTATAAGAAATTGTTGACCTTGGTTAACAATTTGCGCATGTATTGCCTATACCATAAGCCGATATCTACTTATGTATGTATATCGCTTTTAGCTTTATATGGCATACATATGCATATGTACGTACATATGTATGTATGTATGTACATCAATACATATGTACATATGTATGTTTATTTCTTTGTTCTAATTGCCAATTCTGACTAAATGAAGTGAGCTGTCCCGTCATTCTATTGGTTTTCTGTTTGATTCATAGTATTTTTGTGCTCTGTGGTCAGGTTTTTTTATTTTATTTTTGTTTTTGTTTTTTTGACAGTTGTGAAATTCTTGATTTGTTTTTTATTTTCGCTTAGTAACGGCCCATAGACATATATGTGTATTATCATCACGTTCGTGGAAATTTAAAAAATCACTTTTTTGAATTAAAGATGTCAACGGGGTCTTGGGCCTAGTGTATTTCGCAAATGTATGTATGTACATACATACATATGTGTGAATATGCTTAGAATGTTGAGAATGACTTTTCATAAAAAATTTTTTGATAGTCTCCAGGGAATTTTATAAACAAATGCATATTTAGATATTTTTTTGTTTAGTTTAGTTCGCGGAATATATACATACATAAGTATGTATGTATGTATGTACATTCCCAATTCCATTTTCAATGCTGCGCAACAGGATTTTAGATATGTATATTTTCTAAACATTCTGGGTTTTTCGTAATTGCATTTTAATTAGTTGCCAATAACTTATGTACTTCTACATACATATGTATGTATGTACATTTCCAATAATTAACCTTGACTGCAAAATATCCTTGTTTTCAATAACACGCCGCCATTTTACTTTGTTCTCATACGTACATACACATGTACATAGCTTTAACAGAATTCATCGATGCACGCACGCACACGCACACTCGTGCAATATATGTATGTATGTACCAATACAGGCCTATAGGCATAACACTTTGAAGCCATATGCATGCACAAAGCATTGCTGTTGCGCTTTGCGCGGCGTCGCTGCTGGCGTCGCTGCTGCTGCACATTAATAAAGCAAATGGTGGACACAGCTTTTGCATTCGATTGCCTGCCTCTGCCACTACTTGTGTGTACGTGTGTGGCTGAGTGTGTGTGTGTGTGTGTGTGTGTGCAAGTGCTGCTCTCCTTCGTTTGGCCAAGCAACAATAACGACTGCAAAAAAAAAAATGTTTGCCAAGTTCAAGGACAGTTGCAGCGGCGTCGTCGCTTTTTGACGCTGGCGTTGGCTGTACGCGTGCATTGCAGAAGCTCTCTGACTCTCACTCTCAATTTCGCCCCACACCCTTTCTCACACACACGCACACACACACACACTCATTTGCTCTCCCTCTCTTCTTTCTTACTCTGCTGGCGTAGCCTTTAACATGCTTGCGTTTGTTATGCGCATTTAATTTTCAATTTGTTCACTGTACCGAACTTCATTTGAAGGCCACATCGCAGTCGCAGTTGCTGCTGCTTAAATTCAAGTTCAAGGCGCAGCTGTAGCTGCTAAATACATACATACATACATATGTATGTACATATATGCATGCTGTCTCTTTCTAATGCAATTAACATTTGCCTACTATGTAAAAGCTTTTTGTTTTTTCCCCTGTTTTCCACAGCATCATGGCCGATCTGTTAGATAATGCATATGCATATGTGTATGTATGTGTGTATGTATAAACAGTTATGCCTTAGGCTTGGTCAGTATTTCGAGCATCAGTTCTAAAGCTTTTGCCCTTTAACAAGTCACAGATTCTAACAAAAAAGTTTTTGTTTTTGAGCTTGATGCGAGGCTTTGTCGTCAAACAACCTGCAAAACGGGTTTTGTCGAAAAAAGTAGAATGTACATATGTATGTATTGTATGTATGTATGTATGTATGTATGTGTGTATGTATACTTGTATATACATACTACATACTTCTGCAGCAAACAAACTGGTATTTGCTTATTTAAAATGTATCTACAGGATATTGCATTAACATTAAAGCAAAGGTGCTGCGTTTTCTGCTAAAATTAATTTTAGTATATATACATTTTAGTGGTAGTTATTAAGTCTACATTTTAGTGGTAGTTATTAAGTCTAAGCGCTTCGGCTAAGGGCCTGTTTTGAGTTTACAATGAGTTTTTCTAGCTGCTAACAAAATTGAAAATAATAATTCTCGAACATTCTACATTCAGTATGTAATATACATATTTTTGCTTACCTGCTGTTAAACTGATTATCTGCATTCCTTCTGATATTTAACTTTCCGTTTAGCGTGTTCAACTTATCTCAAGTAATTGCCAATCCCCCCAATCCCATACATATATGTTATATATTGCCCATACACACACCCAGCTGCAACGCCCCCAAAAATTAAATCATAATGTTATTTTCATTACCGGAAGCTCAGCAATATCCACCCCCTCTTCCTGCTTCGCCCAGCTCCTGTGCATATCATTTCTTATGCATATGTCATGCTTATTTACACTTGCAAACTTGTTTTTTTTTTTTCTGGAAACACTCCTCGCTTGATTTTTATTATAAATATACATACATTTAATATAATTATTTAACAGCAATAATAACATAAAATGCAAATACAATATGTCTGCTGCATGATCCCTCTCTCTCTCTCTCTCTCGCTCGCTCGCTCTCTCCATCTCTGTTACCCTTTTTCGGCACTGCAGCGAACAAAGAAGAAGTTAAATTCGGCACGTATAAAATAATGCGGCGAAAGAAAAAAAAAACACTTGTGCATGCCGCCTCTTTTTCGGCTGTCGTCTCCGTGTGTGTGTGTGTGTGTGTGTGTGTGTGTGTGCGTGCGTGTACAGATGCATACATATGTACATATTTATTTTGAGGTTTCCACAAATTTTTATGTATTGACTGTGGTTGTTGTTGCTGCTTTTGTTGTGTCGATCCAGGCGACAGCCGAGACAACAACACGATCCCAGCCCCGGCAGCAGCTGAAATTTCGACTCTGGCTGGAAGCTTCACATTTCTTTTTAGACACACACACACACACACACGCATGTGAGTGTAAACATGTTCACTTTGTTTTCGGATTTCTTTTCTTTACATTTTTCGAAAATAAATACGAAAAAAAAATAATGTATTATCGTCGTCATGAGCTTTTCGTGGGTTGTTGACCCTTTTGTGTGGCGAGCACGGAATGAGGTTGCTTTGTCGCCGCTTGGACTTGCGCTGAGCGCAGCGTCTTTGCGTGCTATCAAAATGTAATTGAAATTTAGTAATTTTGTAACTATTGCCGACAAAAATGCTCAACATATGCACTTTTCTAGATTCATTTAACAAGCGCTTTAAAAAAGTATGCAATGCAAATTTTCGCAACGTTCGCATGCACACATGGACACGCACACACACATGCGCATAGAAACCCCCATTAGCGGCAGAAAACTGCACTGCGCTGCTAGCGTCCACAGCGACGCTAGCGTCAGCTGCAGGCAGCGTACAACGGCAGCAGCGACAGCGGCAGCGGCGCAATCTCACACTCCACACGAAACGTTCTCTCACACTCTCTCGCCTGCATATCGCTCGTGTGCCTTGCTCGTCGTTTTGTCATGAACTTGAACTACACGTGGAGGGCGTGCAAGTGTTTTCGACAGCACATTGCCTGGTGGCTGGCGTTTTACATTGCTTTTGCGTGGGCCTCCATAAGGAGGCCGTGCATTTGTTTTCAACACCATCCGCAGCAGGCAATGCGCAACTGTCGCTGTCGCTGTGTGCCTGTGTTTGTGTGTGTTTGTATTAATTGTATGTGCAGTGAGTAAGCACGTTGTTGTTGTTGTTGTTATTGTTGGTGCAAATTGCAGGCTGGACTGTGGGCGGATGGCAAGGTGACTGGAAAGAGAAACAGTCCAATGAAAGGGAAGCGCTTGCATGTGGGGCTGCTGCCACTGCGAAAGTGAAATTCTCCTTGATGGGGTTGTTTTTGCTGCAGCCTTGATTTCCTTTCGCCTTCTACCTTGACATGGAAATATTTAAGTGCACAAATAAAAATCGTTATTGCAATGACAAATTGCGTCAGATTTTATTATCTGACTAACTAACTGCCGCAAAACTGTAAAGTCATGCTGTTATGAAAAGTCTAATATTAAAGTTATTATTTTAATTTGCACACGCGCCGCCATAACAGCTACCCCTCACAACAACTAACCACCCCCCCTCCGTTGCCCATTAGAACACCAGGCGTAGCCGCACACGTTCAGCGCTCAGTACGACGCGTCTTGTCTCGCTGCCGGCGCGACGCGTCGTTTTGACCTAGGCCAACCGCTAGGCTATATATGTATGTATGTATGTACATACATACATATAATTTGTTGGATTGATGCCCCCACTCCGCTCGCTCGCCCGCGCGCTCAGTCGCTTGCTCGCTTACACAAAGGTATACATGTACGCACGCATACACAGGCACACCTATGCATGTGTATGTGTAGGTGTCCTCTGCTGACGCTTCTGTTAATCTTTTCGTCTAGACCTTCGCAACTTTTTGCGGACACTGGCAAATGCACATCCTTAACGGTATTGGAACTTTTTAAGTATTCTTATTGAATATTCTTATTGGACATAATTAAAATACGATACAAATTTGAATTTCTGTAGGTCAAATTAAATATAAATTAAAGTTGACTATAATTTAAGTTTTTAATGGTTTACAAACTAAGAAAAAGTATTAAAGTTTTAAACTTTTTAGCTGAAAATCGTAGAAGATTTAAAAAGAATAAAATCATAAATTATATTATTTTCAATACTGATTGCTTGGAATATTCTGATTTCCAGAACTAGCAATAACAATTCGTCTGGGTATTTCCAGAAACATGCTCAAAGTTCCCGGTCACACGATTCTTCTCTTATCAATATCTTATCGGTCATGACAGTTTCTTTTTGTTTTTGTTGTTGTTTTTTTTTTCTTTATTCGTGCGTCCCTGAAAGGCTTCCGCAACAAAAATTCATTCAGTAGTTTTCCCACATTAAAATTTCAACTAGACTAAACAAAAAAAAACTTAATGAATACGCCAGGCGAGTTCTATCTTATCGCGAACGTAGCAAAAATTTCAAATTGAAAGCTCAAATAGAAATAAAAACAACAACAACAACAACAATAACAGCAACAATAAGAAGAAGAGTTAGTTGTAATGGATACGCCAGACAAATGGCCAGCAAATATGTAAACAAACATCGCAGAGACTGCGACAGACACAGTAGGGCGAGGGGAAAGAGAGCGTGAGCGGGAGGGAGGGAGAGCGAGAGAGCAAGAAAAGCTTACAATTTGCCTCTATTTAAATGTTCATTGACCTCCCAAAAATAAAGCAACATAAAATCGTAGCTCTCCATAGACTCTATGGCATACATACATACATATATATGTACATATATATATATATGTGTACATGTGTATATGTAAATATGTATATGTAAATATGTCTGTTTGTATTCATAGAGGTGTATGCTGAGGGTCTGGGTCTCGGCTATTTTGAGAAGCACTCACTAATTGCTTGAAATTGTGGGATTTATGCGTTGTAGCTTTAAGAGCCAGCGCATATTTAAAGTGAATTGAAGTGTTATTTTTGTATATAACATGGATATAATACATAAAAGAACTAAGTATATTATAATACAAAATATATTATTCCCTAGACAGGAGCTTTTATTAAGTATAGAACAGTCGTAAGACTAGGAATATCTTTAAGAAAAACTATATAATCGTTGCGATATTTGTCAATTCCAAATTTCCATCTGAACAATCGCTTAACAATTCTTTATATAAAATATATTCTTCATATATATTCTATACATATGTATATATTCTTCTTCCACATCTTCTTCTCCATAAATATAGCCCATTAAAGCTATTAAATTCGAGCGAGTCTTATAACCAGGGAGTTTTTTTTTCCCATAAAGTCTGAAGTTTTTAGTTCACATAATGCCAGCTGTTATGATCAGATATCAATATCAATACAACGAAATTTCTAATAATTATATTTTTAATTTCCTGACTAATATTCTGACGAAAACACATTTAATAGATTTAAACGTTAAAAGGGACTTTTTCCATTAATTTCAGACTTAATTTCTAATTGACTTCCAAGTTCCAATTCCAATTAAAACTTACTTAAAAATTCCATTCTTTAAATTCCCTTTTGTATTATCTGACCAAAAAATCTCATTTGTCTGCATAACTTTTCCATCTCTCATCTTTTACGCCCTCTCTCTCTCTCTCTTACTCGTCTCTCGCGTCGCTAACGCTCTTTCTCTTTTGCTCTTATCGTCAGTTATGAGTCGCTTAACTGATCTATCCAACATATATGTATGTATGTATGTATGTGTATGTAGCTGTCCAGACGTCGCTCGATCTGTTCCAAGACCAGTTTCAAGCGCGTTGCGCTCTATTTCTGAGCTATCCCAACAAAAATAACGGTAAACGGCTTGATTTCAAACGAAACATACGAGCATTTCCCAGCACTAAATGTGCGACCGGGTAAGGTGTACGTGTGACAAGAGAGGGGAATAGGAGAGGGCGGAGAAGGGAGAGGGGGGGAGATCTACACGATCATTGACCGAGCGCTTGTTGTGCGCTTGTCGTGCTTTTAACCTCATAAATAGATAAAAGCAGAAGAAAAAACAAAATAATTTCGGTGTGTTTCTTTTTGGTTTACCTTCAAAGCGAAGTATGAAATAGAGCAAGAATGGGAAAGAGCGCAAAAGAGAGAGAGAGCGAGCGAGAGAGGGAGAGATCATACATGCACACACACATACATATGTATATGTATTTAATTTCGTTTCGACAGACACACGAAAATAGTTTTTGTGTCGAATGTTAATGAACTTTTGCGCCAGTTTAACGAATTGTGTGAGGCACAGTCCAACAAACACACACAAACACACCTGGCACTGTAAACAACAACAACAAAAAACTTGAAAAAGTTTTTTGAACTTGCGTGCAACGAAAAAATTGACTGGATTTTTCATGCTTTTAGCGCTTTTCATATTTCAAGTTGTCGAAGGCGGAAATGATCACAAAAAATATTGATTCTACTTAAAGAACAGTTCTTAATGAGAATAGGAAGAATCTGTTATATCATTTATAATAGTTTTTTTTAAGTTTTGGGTAAGTTTAAAGACTATTTTAGTTTCTTTTTGTAATTACTCAAGAATTGCTTTAAAATTACGAATATTATAGTTTTTGTTAATCAGATTATGTTGATTATCTGTGATTTATTTATAGCTTCTACTTCTTCTTCTATTTTACTTTTATTATTGAGACTTTGACATGACAATCGGGAAAAAAAGTGTTATATATAACACATGCGATCGGTTATCTACAAGTGCTCTACCCTATTTCAAAGCTATTGCGCTAGGCCCGTCGACTCGTATCTAATCTAATCAACTGATTTGCAAAAATGTTCGCAATTTACATAGTATTTTAGTCGCTTTAACTTTTATGTCATCGTTACTATTTCTGGGGCTCTTAAATCATGTTTGTATACATTTATATACATATCTATTTGAGTGATATTTATAAAGGGTATTATGTAGATTAATCTATCAAATTCAGCATGACTCAGCATGAAAATCAACTCTTACCAAATGATGTTATACTTTTTTATTTGTATTTTTGTTGCCAATATGATAAGACTTGGATTTTTGGCTTGAGTGATGAGTCATAGCACTCGTGTAATACTTGATATGTTTCTGCTCATATGTTTTCGCTCAAATTCGAATGAACTCAAAAAATATTCCACTTCATACCATATACAAATCGTATGTAACTCGTAAGTTCCTAGTTTGGACTCACATCAAGAATGTACTCCCATAATTTCCCTTTCAAGATGCCCTTGTTTACTTTGTAGCTCAGATAAGAAAGCACTCAAAGAGAAACTCCCATAATTTCCCTTTCAAGTTGCCCTAACTTATTTGCTTTTACTCAAATAATATCCCACTTCATATAGCTTGTAATTTCCTAGTCATATGTTTCTCGACTCACATTAAGAAAGTACTCCCAAAATATCCCTAACAAAGTAGCTCAGTTATGAAACCAGCTCAAATACTTATAGAACCGTAATGCTCTCCAACAAAGTAGCTCAAACAAGAAAGCACTCAGAGACTCAAAGCTCAAAGTCTATCGAAATTTCCCTCTCCCACACCCCGTGCTCAGTTGCCCTCACTCGCTCAATCTCTATAAAAGTAGCTCAAATATGGGACTAGCTCAAATTAGAAACCACTCAAATAATTTCCCGCTCAACATAATTCGGTTGAAATACCATAAACTCGCTTTTCCAAATTGAATGCGCGTCGCGCACTTGGGAAATTTGTTCTTCATATCACAGATCAATGGGCCGACGGACGGCTCATGTTGGTGGTGGTTGGTTTTTTTTTTTGTTCTTTCTGTTCTTGGTCTGGTTTTGGGTTTGGGTTCGGGTTCTCAGCATATTTTTCGGCAACTCACCCACCAGTCTCCGGTGCACCATCAAACGTACAACTTCGCGTGCGGCAATGTGAACTCTGCACACTCCTCGCCTCCCAGTTGAGTTGTGCGTGCATGCGTGCGTTTGTGCGTGCGTGTGTGTGTCTGCATGTCTGTGTGTCTGTGTGTGTGTGCGTGTGCCTGAGTGGAGCTCGAAAATGACCGATTTCCCAATGAACGATATTCTCAGATCGTTTAGAAAAATGCGCATGCATAAGTGCTCCGGTCAAGGCAGCCACCTGATTCCGCATCATAATCACAGCCATCATCATCATCATCATCAGCATCATCATCAACATCATCATCAACATCATCATCAGCTACAGCAGCAGCAGCAGCCCCAAAACCCGCCAGTGCAACAGTCCAAAGATCTGAAAAAGATTATCAAAATTATCAAAAAAAGTGTTATTAAGCAAAAAATTACGCGAAAAATGAAAATTGTTGTCTAAACGCAGGCAAAGAACTAAAGTTTAACAAACAATAACAAGTGCACAAAAGATATATATATAGTAAATATATATATATATATGCAATAGAGATATGTCATAAGAGGAATTCAACTAACGGAATACGCCTAGAACTTAAGACTGTCGCTATACAAATTAAAACTCTGGACTGATTTACATAAAACAGTACAAAAAACAACAACAAACAAGAAAAGAAGTCTGAACTGAAGAACTTTATAATACTATATAATATACCCAAAAAGATCTCCGAGCACAAAGAAAACATAAGAACCTAAGACTAAACATGGACTGCCTCGAAACTTTGGACTAAAAAACGCAAAATTAGACTGCAAAAAAAAAACGGAAATCATAAATTCGACATCTTTAGTTGTGGGCATAGTATCGGGCACAATGTCGGAACGGGCCAATGAGAAAAAGACTTGGGGGACCAAGCAAAATTGGATTAAGGATGCACTTAACAAATCCGGCACGGAACTACTCGATGTATCCAAAACTAAGGCTAAGGTAGCGCCAAAGAAAGCAAATGGCAAAGGTAAAAAAACGCAACGAACAAGCCGGGCACAAACTTTGCCATAATTCCCCCCCCCCCCCCCCCCCCCAACCAAGCCAAAGCGTACGCCATTTTGTTTTGGTATACGCAGTTCAATTTTTCTTGTTTGTAGAGGGTGGTGGAGAGGGGGTTGGGGGGGTTTACCAGGGTGGGGAAGCAAATAGCAGAATAACAAACAGAAGAGAGAAGTCGAAAATGCCGGTTTCCGAGCTTACAAGATGCCAAAAAATGTCCCAAAATTAGGGAAATTTTCAAATAACCCCCGCACTTACCGTTCAATCTAGTGCGTAGTTCGGGGGGAAAAAATAACCCCACACCCTGCCTCTCTCTCTCTCTCCCTCTCTTTTTCTTTGACACTCCTCGAAGTCCTTACCCCTCAAGCTTATGCGTTTTCCTTTCAAATTTTTTTCGTGAAAACTTGGGCCGGCAATAACAGAAAATTGCGTAGTTCGAGTGCGTAGGGTGGTTTTTCCAGTTGTTGTTGCTGTTGTTGTTGGTGCCAAGGGGACCCCCACCCTTAATGGGTTTTCCCAACCACCAAGCAACTTTAATGCGCGGCTACCTTTTGGGCTTTTGCGTTGTTACTCATCGCTGGCTCTGCCAAGGAAAATGCGTAATGCAGGTTGTCAAGTTATTGAACAAGTCAAAGTCCAGGGTTGCAAACACTCTTCGAAAGACTCTCAAGTCCTCTGTAGATTGGAAACTCTCGTCATATGCTTTGAATTGACTATTGGAAAGTTCAATGAAAAGATTCAAACACAGTTGTCTTTTAAGAAGATTTATAACTTTTTTTCAGGTTTTGCAAAATCTTTTCACTTCTTTGAATCTATCATATTATATTCGTGTTAAGTTAATTAATATTAATTTTCTGCTTCCGTTTGGCCCATCTCTCTGCAGATTCATCCACAACCAACATGGTCTACTATCCCGCTAATCAGCTGCTTATAAAGACGGAGCAGCCCAGTCAGTCGCAATTCTGCCTGCAGACGCCACTTACCGCAACGAGCGGTGGCGGCATTGGTGTTGCGCCACCTGGCGGTCAGCATGAGCACTACGAGCTGTTGCAGACGCCGCAGCAGCGACAGTTGCAACAGCTGCAGCAGCAACAACAACAACAGCAACAGCAGCAGCAACAACAACAACAACAGCAACTTGCCAGCTATCAATTGGTCCTGCAACAACAACAACAACAACAACAACAACATGAAAGTATTACAACAACAACAGCAGCAACAACAGCAGCGGCGGCAGCGGCTGCAGCAGCAACAACATCCACACAGCAGCGCATCAAAACAGAGCTGCCCTTGGCCTATGGCTCAGCTGCGACCACGAAAACGGTTGCCACGCCCCGCAAGCCCAACATCAACAAGCCGCAGTTCAAGTGCGAGCAGTGCGGCATGACCTTTGGCAGCAAATCGGCGCACACCTCGCACACGAAATCGCACGCCAAGAATGCGGATCTCGCACTGGGCCTTAAGGGTGTCGCAATGGGCGCCAGCAGCAGCTCCAGCAGCTCCTCCGGCATGCCGCCGATCGAGCTGAACGAGGCGGGCCTGCCGCTCGGCATACCCAAGAGCCCGACCATCAAGCCGCTGGCCAATGTGGCCGCCGGCGCCGATCCCTATCAGTGCAATGTGTGCCAGAAGACATTTGCGGTGCCCGCGCGTTTGGTAAGTGTTATCGCTATCATAACTAGATCGTCTAAATGGGCTTAGCCTGGGAGAGGGATGGGGTGAAGGGTGTTCTTTAAATTATTTAATTGCCTGTGTTTCACCCATTTTCCGCAAATTCGCGCGGATTTGAACTGTTTCACCGAGACAGGTGGAATTGTCGAACTTCTGTGATTCAGCTTTGCAAATAATTTTCACATAGATCTTTAAAATCATATTTTAAACTGAGCGCATGCTCAAAAACAAGATTGATTCAAGCCATTTTCCACTCTTACGGGTGGATTTGTCATTTCCACTGAAACGAAATTTATGTCTGTCTTTCAGATAATTTATTTTGTGTTATAAGCAAGTGCAATTGTTTAACGCTTAATAATTAAAGAAAAAATGGATTTTCACATTTTTCACTTATTTTCCACTCTTGTGAGTGAAAATTTAATAGTTTCTTATAGAAATTTCCACACCAGGCAGACTTTCAATTACAAATCTAGAATTATAACCCAGAAATATGAATATGTTATTGTGGTCGACTGAGAAGAGCTCCACTAATGCCAATTTCCATTGTTAATCTTACAGATCCGGCACTACAGGACGCACACGGGCGAGCGTCCATTTGAGTGCGAGTTCTGTCACAAGCTGTTTAGTGTTAAGGAGAATCTGCAGGTGCATCGGCGCATCCATACCAAGGAGCGACCGTACAAGTGCGATGTCTGCGAACGTGCCTTTGAGCATTCCGGAAAACTGCATCGCCACATGCGCATCCATACGGGCGAACGGCCGCACAAGTGTTCCGTCTGCGAGAAGACATTCATACAGTCCGGCCAGCTGGTTATCCATATGCGCACGCATACCGGCGAGAAGCCATACAAATGCCCGGAGCCCGGCTGCGGCAAGGGCTTCACCTGCTCCAAACAGCTGAAGGTGCACTCGCGCACCCACACCGGCGAGAAGCCCTACCATTGCGACATCTGCTTCCGTGACTTTGGGTACAATCATGTGCTCAAGCTGCATCGTGTCCAGCATTACGGCGCCAAGTGCTACAAGTGCACCATTTGCGATGAGACCTTCAAGAACAAGAAGGAGATGGAGGCCCACATTAAGGGCCATGCCAATGAGCTGCCCGAGGATGAGGTGGAGGCCGCTGCAGCAGCAGCCGCAGTTGCGGTTGCCTCATCCATAGCCAGCAACTCGGAGAGCAGCAACAATTCGCCGCCCAGCTCGCCGCCGGCCGTCAAGAAGCCGCGCCAGCCGCGCAGCATTAAAGCAGCTGCAGCAGCCGCTGCTGCCGCTGTGGCAGCTGCCAATGCAGCGCCGCTTTCGCCCAGCTCCGTCTCATCGATATACTCGCCGGCCAGCAGTCAGGCCTCGACGCCGCCACAATATCTGGCCACAACGGCGCCCAACGAGCCGGATGCACTGAGTCACGATAGCGGCGTCGCCAGCGCCCCTCAGCTGCTGTCCAGCTATGCGGACGAGGAGCTGCCCACGGACTTGAGCATGCAGCAGCAGCCGGCGCCCCAAATGATCTACTATCAGCCACAGACGAGTATGTCTATAACGTCGCCCAGCCTAGTGGAGCTGCAGCCAAGCACGCCCGCACCTGCGCCCTCCGGCCTTTCGGCGCTGCTGCAGGCGGCCAGCATGGCGCGAGACGAGCACGCCGATGACATTGACAACGACGAGGACGTGCAGGCGGCTGCCTTGCAAATGATGCAGCTGCGACGCGGTCATGCCGCCACGCCACAAGCACAGTCCCAGCCACAGGCACAGCCCCAATCCCAATCCCAATCCCAGCCCACGTTGCATGTCAGCGATCTGGCGGCCAACTATGATGACACGCACGAGGCGAACGTGCTCATCGAGCACTTCAAACGCGGCGACTTGGCGCGTCATGGACTGCACAAGGGCTATGTGCCGGTGCCCATGTATGAGTAAGTACCAGCTGCCATTCGACTCGAAATCCTTTTATTAACTGAATCTCGCTCACACAGATCTGCCCTGCCCAATGCGGACATAGTGCGTCGCGTTGAGGCGGCCATTGGACTGCGCTCCAGCACCGAATCGCCGGAGCGCAGCTCCTCGCCCGAAAGCGATTCCCTAATGATGGCCGATCGCAATGTCCTGACCCTGCCGCTGCGCAAGCGCAAGCACTACATGAACGAGGGCGAGGCCAGCAGCGGTTCTGGTGGCAGCAACGGCGCCAATCATAGTGCAACAGGCGGCGTCAACGAGGCGGTGGCAACAATAGCCACAGCACCGAATGCCACAACAGATGTTGCCGCCAATGCTGCCGGCGCCAAGGTGATGCGCATGAGCTCCGTCATCCAGTTTGCCAAGGCCACGTAGTGGGTGCAGCGGCAAGGGCAAGGGCAACGGCAGCGGCAACCAATCAGCATAAAGACTGTTCAATAAATTCTAACTGAAATTAGTTTTAGTTTAAAGTTTAATGTTTAAATTGCATGCAGACCCAATGTCAATGTTTGTGTTTGTGTTTGTTTTCTTTTCTAAGCAGCGAGAAATGCCAAAAGTATTATAAAAATGAAATATGTTTTAAAACAAAATGAAGAAAAACAAAAAAATTTAATGTCCTATTACGTTAATATACTTTTAGTATGTGTATTTTGTTAAATGTTTCGTATATATTTTGTTTTTAATTTTTAATTTGTGCGTTGTGTTTTTCGTTTAAGTCACGCTGCGACAATTGGCATTGCACTTTCAACTTAAAGCAAAATCAACATGAAAAACAAAAGCAACAACAACAACAACACATAACAATAATAAGCTACGTACATAACGAAATACATTTAAATATTTATGCTAATTAAGGCCATATTGGCAATATGCAGCAGCAGCAACTAAATACAATTAATATACAATACATACACACATATAATTCTAAACTAAATCTACATATTACATATAACTGCAATTATATAATTATGTAACTAATGCGCGCCCATCAATTCATTATATGTTTAAGTAATCATCCAAAATTTAAATCAATTTGATATGCATTTTATATTTGATACAAGCGAAAACTAAAAAAAAAAAACAAAAAAAAATAATTTAAAGAAATGAAACGAAACGTAGGAAACAAAGATCATGCAACAGAATTCACTTGAAATGTAAATCACAACAATTTAATACACTATTTTACTATACGGAGAATAATGAACTGATAAGCAAAGAGCAAGCAAGCATAATTAAGTTTAAATTAAATAAAACACACAAAAATCAACAAATAAAACAAACAAAAAAAAAAAAAACAAATACAAAAATCTATGTAAAACGCATATTTAGTGTGCGCCATAAACAATTTTTTGTAAACGCTAAGTAATATACGTATAGTTATAAATTGTAGCATGAAATATTACAAGCAAGCGCAAGCGAAATAATAAAAACCCAACTTGCATAAAAATAAAAACAGAAACTTCAAATTCAAACAGCAAAGGCGGGAAATGTAAAGTGATAAAACCAAAGCGTGCCAATCGAGTAAAAAGTTAACGTTTTCAGTGAATGGCAATTTACGTTTACAGCGAATCGGAAGGTTAAGATAATGTTAGTTTGGCCACGCTTAATTAACTGCGCGCGCGTGTGAAAAATTGTGAAAAAATAAGTGTATAAATAAAACAAATTGACTAATCAAAGTGCTAAGCTTGTTTTTAATATATGTACCAAGTTATTCTTTTGTCAATGTCGGAAAGTATTAAGTGTATGTGCGTTTTTGAAAAGATAAAGGTGAAAACCTGCAAACAGGCGGGAAATATAAAGTGCAAGTGAAGTGAGCGCTGCCAATTGGAGCAGACATGTCGACGTTTTCAGTGAACGGCATCCAATCAAATTACAGCGATATGTGCTGTAAAGGGACTGTTAATTTACAGACGCTTTGAAAATAACGCGTTCGTTTGAAAGCTTTGAGTTAAATAGGTGAACTATTAAATGAAAAATTGAAGTGGATAATATATGTGTAACGCTGATATTAATGCCTAAAGGAAAAGAAAATAACGTGTAAGTAAATATTCATAGTTTTTCGTTATGTATATTTCATTTATTGCTATATAACTGCAGTTCATTCACCTGATTTAACTTATATCTTTTTATAATAATCAAATATCAATTCGATTGCAAGCTAATTACTGCCATATAACAATTATGAACGATAAATTTGAGATAATTGAAGCAAAATTATGATACAATAACGAAAGCTACAGTAAGTGTAGGAGATAAGGCAGCCGACACAAAAAAACAACTATACACTTAAAATAATTAGTGGGAGCATGTGGGTGATGGTGAGGAGGGTGTAGCCTATTACAAAACTAAACATTGTTTATGAACTAATAATGCAAATTGATTTAGTCGGTCGACCAGGCAGTCTTCAGATGCCAATATACGAGCAGAACACAAACACCACAAATATCATGACAATCATGAAGAGAATGGCAAGCCAAGCGGGAATCGTGCCTGCAAAGAAATGTGCCACGTGATTAGGTATTGATTTGGAGGCACTTCCAACAACTACTTACGCCTCTGCGGCAGGCTGTGTATGCAAACTTTATTGTCCACGGAAATAGAGAGCACAGCCGCCTCGGTATCGCTGGAGATGGGCGGTCCCTCCTCGTTGGTAATTGGCAGAAACTGTAGTCCGGTCACAAACATGGAGTGAGCATGGGGAATGTGTAGCACACGCTGTAGTAGATAAGGAAAACATGTTAATTTCTAGTGGAAAACCTTTCGAAGACACTCCGCTCACCTGCAGACTAAACGCTATGTACATGGATACGCTGCCCGAGAACATGGTGCCCACGGCCACAAATCTGCCATCGTCCCTGACGGCCAGCGAGGACAGACTCTCATCAATGGGCACCGCGGCGCGGAGCTGACCGCTCGCGCAATCCCATTGCTGCAGATAGCCACGTTGCTTGCCCACCTTGCCGAATGGGTTGGCAATGGTGTAGAGCCTGTAGTTATCCTTGTGCGCCTCCACGGTGCCGTAGCGACAGCGCTTGAACAGATATTTGGCACCTTCTGGCGTTTGCCATTGCAGCTTGTGATGCTGCTTGCCCGTACTCAGGTCCCAAACGATGCCCTGCGCATCCTTGGAAATGCTCACAATGTATTTGCAGTCGGGACTGAAGTCCAGGTCATCGATTTCCTTGGTATGAGCCGCCAGCTGGGCGCTCAGCTTAATCTGTGGAAAGCTCCAGATGCGCAACTGTCCGTCCGTGCCGCCCGTGGCCATCAGTTGTCCATTGCCACTGATGCGGACCACGCGCTGCAGCGGCTCTGCGCCGCTCAGGAAATCCGTTTGCACAACATCCGCTGCTTGGATATCGAAATGCAGACGCTGAAACTGCTTTAGAATATCGTCGGCAGATGCCGGTTTATTGCCGGGTCTGTTATGGCCGTTGGGTAGCGCCTCCACGCCGGAATGTGATGCGCCCCGCTGCCGCACACCATTCTCATGCGGACGTTCGACTGGCGCTGGCTTTCTGTCCCGATCCGTTTCATCCTCGGATGCGATGCGTGGCTGAACGTAATACATTTGACAATGCGCCTCCTGGCCGGCGCACAGATAGGCTCGCCGTCCGCTGTTGCGAACCGCAAAATTCATGACCACATTGGCGCCCGTCTCGTGGCGCAGCACCTCCTCCGCACAGAAGTGGCTGCCATTGTGATAAAGCTCGTAGATTTCCTAAACAGAACACCATTATTAAAGAGATCGATCTAGTTTGCTTGAAGAGTGTGGTTCTCCTATATTTATGGCCAGCATAGTTGGCCAATTTGATTTATTCGACACACTTACAAAGCCATTTGCAACGCCTGTTTTGCTGGAACCGCCGCCGCCGGCAACCAAAATGTGGCGACTGGTGAGCATGTCCACCGCGTAGAGCGGAAAATTGACTCGCGCTAGCAGGCCGTCGCTGGGCCTGCGTGTGGGTGCCATTATCAATAATTAATAGCTATCGAGCGTTTTGTTGTGCTTGTTTTACTGGTTTCTTTTCGTTTTATCAGCAGCTCTGAGTCAGGCGCATTTAATGTGATAGACCGTTTTGTCGTTATTGTCGAAAATATAAATTTGTATAAATTTTGTTGTTTTCAAACGTTTACTTTCATATCCTAGTTGTTATTGTGAATTGTTTACTATTTACACTACTAGCATTTGTTAATTTTCTAATTTGTTTGTCGTGTCGGTGTCGTGAAAGTCGTCTAAAATCCACGTACACTTGACCCGATTCAGACATTCACTGGGCAGCGCAGCTGTTTGCCAGTCACAACGAAACGTACACAAGATTGTTAACATTATGCTAAATATTGCAGAGCAAAAACTTAAGTGAAATAAGCGTAGTAATATTAGCTATTATTTTGTGCATATATATATGTATATATATATTTTTTATTCTTATTTAAAATCTGACCGCAAATAATTAAAAGGCGGGCAGATTTTAAATAAATGTTATAACAATTCAAACACTTCCGCACACAGATAAAGGCACTGTTGCTTTTAAACAGCGGCAGCTGTTTTCTATCGAAAACCTATCGAACTTAACAGCCACACAGAAACTGCAGTATTGCATTTATGTTTTGCCAGTTTGTGCTCGAAGTAGTTTTGCGTAGGGCAAACAATAAATTCGATGTAATGCAATGACAAGCATAACAAAAATTCGTCGAAAGTTGGCGCATATGGACACAGATAAAAAGGCTGATCCGCTAACAGTGAACGATATGGAAATTGGGCCAATAAAAGTTGAGCGGGACACGAGCACAGATGATGAAAGCAACGAGGAGTCGGAGACGCCGGCTAAAATAGCCAGGATAACAGAGCAACAGGAACCAAAGAAGTAAGTCAAGCAAAACAATGCAATTATTGTTTATGGATCAGGCCTATGCGTATCACTTGCGAGCACGTCAGGCTTTAACTGTTTGTGTCCCCAACCGTCATTGTGAAATATTCGGAAATATATTTCCTCTTAAGCAGCAGGTTGCAAAAAAATAGCAGGGTCTACCTCCGACGTGCAACATTTTTCCGATAACTCACAAATTTAACAGCTGCCTCTTTTATGCTCCGTTTTCTCATGTTCATGGTAAAGTTCATGGCAGCTTTCTGCTGGATTTACTTTCAGCTGGATTTACTTTCTATGCGTTTTCCTAATCGTATTGTTAAACCAAACAAATCGCGTACGATAATTAATAAAGCAGGTCATATAAATATAAATGACCAGGCTTGTAAATAAACAACAATAAACTGATTTTGATTGTTTATATTGTGATCTCAATTCAAAACTCAAATGTCCAGTGAAAAAATTAAAAAACGTGGTAAAAATTTCTCGCCGGAGGAGGAGCTAACACTTGTCGAGCTCGTGGAGGAGAGAAACGATGTGCTGAATAACAAAAAATCGGATGCCTTCACGTGGAAGCACAAGGAGGAGGTCTGGGCAGAACTGACAAACAATTTCGTTGCAAAAACAGGAGTTTTGCGGGAATGGCGACAATTACGAGATAAATATCTGCACATGAAACGCAGAGCCAAAGTGGAGCTGGCCAAAGAGCGGGCGCACAGCCTGCGCATGGGTGGGGAACCGGTCACGCCCATAGTATCCACGGTTTCCGAGAAGATTGTAGCCATGATCGGAGATGCTGCACTGTGCCTCAAGCAAGCATTGGAGACAGACGGCAGTAAGTAGTGCTTGATGTGGAAAATGATAGAGCTTTTAAACAGTATAAATTACAAATTCATTCAACAGCCACTCTGGAAAATGAGCACAGCTTTGAGGCTGAAGAGGATTTATATGATATCGTTAGAGGGGATCATGATGTAAGGCACATCAAATGGAATTATATATATTGATTTTGATCAGCTTTATCTTATAGAACAACGATATTACACTATCAGAAGATGATCTGACAAGCACGAGTTCCAGGTGGGCCACATGTAACACTGGCACCGTGCGCATTCCAATTCTCAAAAAGAAAATGCCGCAAAAAGTTCCTGAACGCAAACGTAGTTTGGAGGAGGAAAAGGTGAAGCTGCTTCAGCTGCAGCAGAATTTCTGCAGATGCGAGAATGAGCGAGCGCAGGAGAAACACGATATGGAAATGCTCGAAAGACGCAGCAAGTTGGATGACGAGGCGCGGGAACGTAAACTGCGCATCGAGCTCTTGGAGATCGAGATCAAACAGATAAAAGCCAAACTAGAATTTAAATGAGAGAACAAAGCATGTACCATAAAAATGCTGACGCTGACGTTGATTGAATACTGAACAAAGAATCAGTAAACAAATAAACACAAATGTACTTTAGTTGACCAAACGAAAATGTTTTTAATTTTGGAAGATCTTGTATTTAAATGTGCATGCTTAGCTGCCTATTATACCAGATGCCTCTGCTGGCAAACTGGCTGGTAAACTTGCCATGCACATGGATAAACGAGCATAAAAGAATTTGAATTGTGAGCTTGGACAGATAAGGTACATTTACTTTATTTATTTATTAAAAGGCGCCACAACCGTTCGGGAACATTGGAACGCAGAACCCGAATGAAGAATTTCACAATTGACGAAACAATTGCGCTAATTAAAGCCATTGAGGTGAGGCCTGTGATTTGGGACATGAATCATAAACAGCATTACGATGGATATACGGTGGGCCGTGCATGGCAGAGCGTCACCGCAGAACTGCAGAAAGAAAGTAAATTATTAACAATTACGCTTACGCATTTTAAATCAACTATCAAATTGTCTTTTAGCAAAGGACTGCAGATCCGCTTGGGCATCGTTGCGCGCAAGCTTTAAGTACTATCAAAAGAGATTCAATTTCGGTCGCACAGCAGCTGGCGCTCAAGCCAGTGAAACCAATTGGGAGTTCGGTTCATATATGAAGTTTTTGCCCAATTTTACCAAGCATCGAGGGTAGGATTTATATATTTATTCAAAAGACACATCTCGCAAATAGAATATATTCATTATAGAATCATTGGAGACTCTTCCTCGGAGTCCTGCAACGCATCGCCTACGAGCACGCATGAAGACGACAGCAGTTCAACTTTTACATCGAATGCAAATTCCTGTGTAAGACATGACAATAACAAACACGAACCACGCTCATCATAAATATTTGTTACCATCAGGCTAAAATGCCACTGGAAAATATGCTGAAACTAAAAGGCCCGAGAGGGTCAAACAAACTAGACGATGCAGTCGAGTTGCCTTTTCAAAATCATGAGAAATTAATGCCCCAAGGATTTCCACTGGCAGTTTCTTTGGGCATACCGCAGCGCTTTGCGAGTGAAGACGACAGCAGTTCCACGTTGACCTCATACACAAACTCATGTGTAAGATATAACTATGATTGTCTCTGATCAAACAAATGGACTTGTATTATATATAACAATTCTTTTATATCAGACACGATTCTCACCAGAAAAACTGCGCAAATCGAAAGGCGCGAGAAAGTCGAATAAGCCGGATAATATTATGGAGCAATCGCTTAAAAAACCTGGGAAAATTGTATTGCAGCCACACTCATCTGCGGCTGCTTCCCAACTAACGTTGAGAAACCTACCGGCTCTTCAGTACTGGGACAGTTTGTTGGGCAGGTTGTCATCAACAGGAGCTCGAAATGCCGAAATGGCGGTCACAATGCTGCTGCTCGATCGAATCAGGAACGAGCAAAATCAATAGAGAAACCGAATTTTAAGAATCGAATATCCTTTTCCATGTGTCAAGCTAGTTGAGGAAAAGATTTATAATTTTAATGCTGATTAGTACATTGCAAATTTGCCAGGCAGTTGCCAGCCTGCAAGCCATTCACAGCAAAACGTAAACGTCAGTGCTATCAGCTTGCCGTATATTTCAAAGTGTCGTATCGTATCCAACATAAGTATTATTTTAAAATGTCTATATGTCTATTATTAATTATATATGTTGTTTTTATATACAATAATTGGTTACAATTACTTACAAACTTAAAAACAAATAGAATACCATTTAACAGTATTTACTTATGAAATAGCTTACATCTTTTTTATGTTTATATATTGTAGGGATAACTATTTTTGCTTTATTCAAAAATATACTATCTAATTCTAATACATAACATAAATGTTACTGAATAACATAATTTTTAAATATGTCCGATAGTTTTCTGTTCTGCCTCTCTCACAGTGACAGCTGATTGTTATCGATAATTTAGTCGAGTTATCGAGCTGCACACACAGCCGCTGAGAAATTGCAGTACTGCATTTGCGAATTCGCTGACAAAAACAAAGCATACGGGCACCGCTGTGGCATTTAGTTAGTCGACCAAACACTTGTGAGGTGAAAATCGAATAATGGCCAGCATAGCAAAAGCCCGCAAGATATTGCCGCACAATGACTGCGACGATACGGATGACCCACTGGCGGCGGCGCATCTTGACATTGGACCCATCAAAATTGAGCAGGACATAAGCACAGACTATGAGAGCAATGAGGAGACGGAGACGCCGACCAAGAAGGCCCGCATCGAGCAAGATCGCCCAAAGAAGTGAGTGAATTAAAGCTACCTACGTTACATACGTGTGCATATGTATATAAGCATATATGCCCGAATGATCTGCAGTGCCGTCTCTTTGTAGTAGCAATTTCGAATGAAGTCTCTAATTCTATATATATATATTGCCCTTTATGACTTTAAGCCTTTAATCATAGTTTAGATGTAGATTTTCTAATATCCGCCCTCACTTTGCCAAGTGAATTTACTTGCCTCTGAGCTACCGAATTCAAATCGCAAAAGTGCAAATCTCAAATTTCGCTAGCTTGCCCCGGGTGTGTAATTAAACAATATTGATTTGCGTATATATATTTTCATGGAAAAAATGTGTGGCCCATGTAAATTCGGTGCCGCCTTTGAATTGTTTAGGGGTGGCATCGGCATCAGGATAATATTTTGTGCGCACAGTGCTGTAAAACGCCGTGCTTAAATTGGCAACAACAATTTTATGCAGTTTTTAATGCAATATAATATAAACCTGTCGATCTGTCTATCTTTAATGTAGAGTTGTGTTATTTTATGTAATTGATTGTGTAAACAAATATCGTGCCCTGCTAAAAAAAAAATTGAAATCTAAATAAAATAAAGTACTTGCTTTTGGCAATTTACAACACTGCCAACGGCACAATTGATATAAATACAAAAAACTAACTATCAAAATGTAAGTTAAATGCCAATTTCACGGTCTCATTTATTAACTACACTCTGTTTTTTCAGGCGCACACACAAAAACCGAGAGCAGGGCAATATACTCATCGCCTTCATGACTAAACATCCGGACATTGCCAAAGGACTCTTTAAAGGCGAACGCTTTGTCGTGGACGCGAAATGGTGCAGTCTTTCAGTGGATTTGAACGCCGAAGGACCGCCATTCAAAAATGTATCTTCCTGGAAAAAGGTATTAAGGCACATCCAAACAAATGCAAGAGAGATGCCCATAGCTTGGACATGCCGAAGATTAAATACCCTTGTCCGTACATAATCTTTTCAACCGAAATACGATCTTAGAAAGATTTGACTTATATTCAAGGACCAAGAAAAAGTTATAAATACAGGCTTTGGTTAAGATATCTTGAACTATAAAGTTCTCCATATAATAACTTTATTTTCGATCGACCGATCCTATGACAGCTATATGATAAAGTAATCGGATCAGGTCGGTTTCAACATATATACTGACTGCAACAGAAAGCTTTCCAACTGAGAGACAACTTCACATAGAAGCAGACAAGATATCCTGAATATATATAATTTCTGAATTCTCATAAATTAATGCATACATTATTTACAGGTCTGGTCGGACTGGAAGATATCCATTAAAAAGAAGCTATTGCAAATTAAAAAGGACACAGCAGGCATTGGTGGCGGCACCCAGCATGTGGTCTTAACGCCCGCCGAGGAGACAATTGCTCAATTGTGCGGCTTCTACGATAAGGTGGAAGTAGTTAGATGCGGCAAATCATTTGGATATCCCAGCGAGCACGATGACATGCCAAAAGCAATGCCCGAGCGTCGTTATTCCTTTAGCGGTGCACCAAGCTTGCAGCCCACGGAGGACACGCTGGCCCACTTGTGCGGTTCCTATGAAGCTGTCGACGTCTATGAGCACAATAATAGCACATCTATGCCCCTGCCTAAGAAATCGATAAAGGATAACGCTGACAAAGCGAAATGTGATCAATCCGCAGATTTGGATGAAGATGCTACGGAAAAGAATCGCAAACGAAATAAGCACACGGACAATCTGGAGGAACTCTGTAGTGCGCAAAATGCATTAATGACACGCGTCGCCGATAGCTTGGACGCAATACGCTCCAACATGGCCGAGCAGACGAATGTAATGCTACAGCATTTCAAAAGAATGGAGGAAATCGAATTGAAAAAGCTCGAGGCGATCAAATGTTTTAAGAAATAGCATATTTTTATTGTCCTTAGTTAGTATATTTCTTTAAAATATCTATAAGCTTTTAATAAATATGTACATAATTGCCAATTGTAAATCTATTGTTAAAATAATTTCCATATGTTCACGTGGAATAGTTTTAGTTTCTGATAGATTCTAGATACCCTTTCCACACAGATGAACATACAAATTTAATGGGTATATATACTAAGTTTATATGTAACAGTATGTATAAATTGATAAATATTTATAATTTCAATAATATTTGCTTATTTTAATCATAATTTTCCTTTTGTTTTACAGAATGGAAACGCCAAACGATATTTCGGAGAAAATACGAAATGGATCTTACGTACTCCTACCCAAGCGCATGGGCAGAAGCCCCGTTTGGGATCTATTTGCAGATGTACGCAAATCCGATGGCACCATTCTGGATGGTTATCTGTGTTGCCGCAAATGCAATCGACTCTTTAAATATGATGGCAAACATACATCGAATCTGAATCGGCATAGATGTTTCTATGTTAGCGTGGAGGACCATAAGCCCATAACAATAGAGGATAAGAAAGCAGCTCTTGAGGCTTGCGCTCAGTGGATAATTGCCGATTGCCGTCCCTATAGCATTATAGAAGGTGCTGGTTTTCATAAGTTGGCCAAGTTTCTTGTACAAATCGGTGCAAAATACGGTGAGAATATAAAAATAGACGATTTGCTACCCGAAGCAGCAACCATTTCCCGCCAGCTGAACAAAACGGCGCAAATGAAAAAAGTAGAGATGAAAGCATTTTTGGAGCAGAGAATTGACAACAGAATTGAAGCCTCCGTCTCCATGGACATGTGGACAGATATGTACGTAAAGCGTAATTTTCTATGTGCTAGTCTTCACTTTCAAAAGGACAACAGGCTGCAAAACATTGCACTCGGCATTAAGTCCATGGACATGAATCGAACAAACGATGAAATGATTCTCTGTAAATTGAAAAATATGTTGGCCGAATTCGGCATCAAGGATCTTGATAAACTGATATTCGTAACTGAGAGTGAAGAGCAGAAAAGGAAACCTTTGTGTAATTTGACTCGGATAAATTGTTCTAGTGAATTGCTTTCAAATGTTTTGGAGCTCGCGGAAGACGCATCAAGCGAACTGAAGGGGATAATTCAAAATTGTAAAAAGCTGGTGAAATATTTTAAAAATTCGAATAGCTATCATAATTTACCATCAATATTGAGAAGTCCGTGCACGACACGTTGGAACTCAAATTTTGTTATGTTCAAATTTATAACAGAGCATTGGGTAAAAATAACGAAGATACTTGCTGACTCGAATCAAAATCCTCTACTTGGTGATATTAATATAAGCACAGTTCAGTCCGTACTCAGATTATACCAAGACTTCGATACAATATCGCATAAATTACAGGACGCCAGTTATCCTTCGCTGTGCTTTGTCCTGCCATCGATAAACAAATTGAAAGCACTTTGTTCGCTAGATCCGAATGATATTGCGGCCATTGCTGAGTTTAAACAAAATATTTTAAGTAACTTGAATGTGTGGACCTCGAAGTTGAGTGTCTATCACCGAGTCGCTAATTATTTATATCCACCCGCAAAGGAATACATTGAAGATAAAGATGAAGAGGCAAAAGAATTTTGCAGGAAAGAAATTTTAGAGCGTCTCAGCCTAAGCTCAAGTAATATCAAAAAAGAGAAGTCCGATACAGAGACTCTAACGACAGATTCCAATTTAAATGATATTAAAGAAGATAATACGAATACCTGGAAATCAAGAGATCTAAACGAAGATAATTCAAATACATCAATGCAATCAATAGACTCCAATAACTCTGAAGATAAATATACGGATTTCAAGTTTTTCTTCTCTCACCTTAACCATACGCCCAAGCTATCACTTACAGATTGGGTTAACTATGAAATTGAGCGTTACTCAAGCCATATAGAGGAATATGACCGATATTTTGATGTCATGGCCTGGTGGCAGCAAAACCAAACGAATTTTCCCTATTTATCAAAGCTGGCATTTTTTATACTATCAATACCCGCATCCATTGCAGCCACACAGGGTATACGCAATTTAGCGGGAAACCTAATAGTAACTGGTAAAAGCAACTGCATTGCGCCGAAAGCTGTTGACAGCACGGTATTTTTAAACTTGGCTCCTTAGCTATTTGGCCACAATGCAAAGAAACTACAAAATTTGATAAGAGAAACAAAACACAACTAAATGTATGTATAAAACCATTAATTTTGTATTTATATATATAACTAAAGTACAAATAAATTGCATTTGGCATTAATGCAACGCGCAACACAGTTTCATTCTCGCTGCATCGTTACGCAATTTGAATTCTTATATTGGCGCGCATTTAAACTACTCTTCTTCTTACACCCTTTTGCCATTCACTGCGCTCATTCTCATCAACACATCATTTAAAGCAAGTTGGCATGCCTCTGACAATAGCTATAATTGTTATTTACTGAGTGCTTGATTACAATTTTAAAAACATTTTTAAATACGTTTGTGTGCATTGTGAAACATGTATATTTAAGCAGCAATAAGGGCTGATAACAATGCTAAACATCGGCAAAATGGCAGATGTGAGTAGCATCAAGAGAGAAGCTCTGGACTGCAACGCCAGCACAGAATTCGCAGCCGAGCAATTAAACTGGCAACTGGCGCAGAGCAGCACATCAATGGCTGGCGTGAAGATTGAGCAGGAGCATCCGGACGTGGTCTGGCAGAGCAGCGAGGCAATGGCCAATTGGCAAGCGCCGCGGGAACAGCTAGACACTGGCTCTGAGGAAACAGAGGTACGTTCTTGGAGAGACGTTCCAAATTAATTGTTGCCTCTCGAATGATAAAAAGCCTTGGCAGCACAGCAAAGCGAAGCAGGGGCAAAGTAATTACTCTCCCAGCAATTACTTTGCTTTATTATCCAAGCATTTTCTAACATATACTCTCATAATTTATAACCGAGCTAACTGTTTTTTAATGCCTCATTAATATAATTACTTTTAATTATTGTTACTGCAACCATTACGATATAATTGCTTATTGGGAAATCCAATTATTGCCGTATTGATCAAATGTTTTACGCTTTCAGTATATATCCGAATATGATATGGACCTGGATGATTCAGATCGAAAACGAAAATTTACACCCATGCAGCGGCTGGGCAAGAGGAGTGCAGAAAATGTGTCAGCAAAACGTAAAAAACAGATGAAACTGCCGGAGATATTTCGATTTTTTGGCAATATTGAGAGAGTGAGCATTGTGAAATATGAAACATAGTTCTATACTGATAACAATTTTAATGATTTTAGGTACAGGAGTCCGGTGCCAAACCGGGTGCAATAAGTGCCACCTGCAACGCGTGTCATAGTCGCATCAAGGGCTTCGTCACAGTTACCTCCAATTTCATAAAGCATTTGCGTCTGAAGCATACGGAAATCCATGCTGCATTCATGGGAGCTAAGCAGAGCGGCGTTACCGAACCTCCAGAAGTATACGAAACCGAATCGTTCGATCATAGAGTTATGTGCTATATAATAGACACGGCGTCGCCTCTGTCAATCGTCGAAACGGATAGTTTTCGCAATTTGTTTAAGGGCACCCATTTGCGGCTCATTAGTCGCCCCAAGCTGGAAATGCGTCTGGATGCGCGCTTTTCCCAGATTGTCAACAGCATTAAAAATGTGATTGCAACAAAAAAATATGTATGCACAACCGCCGATATCTGGCCAACTAGAGACTGCAGCTTTTTCGGCTATACCTGCCACTGGCTGGACCACAAGTATCAACGGAATTCCGTTGCTTTGGCCTGCAAAAAATTCTCGGGTGATTATGCTCAGATACTGGAAATGATAAGCAGCATTAACAACGATTACGAGCTGAATAATCTGAAGATTGTGGCCACAGTAACGCACAATTGCTCAGATTTCTCAAGAGCCTTTCAAGAATTCGGCATCAATAGCAAAGATGTAAAAAAAGAATATGCGCATGAGTATGAAAGCGATTGCGAGGCTAATGCGAACTCAATGGAATTAACGTGCAATGTTTTACCAAATCATATTCGATGTGCAAGCCATACGCTAAATGTCCTAGCATCTACAGATTTTGTGCATCTCCTCTCCATGGACAAGGCCTTGAAGGAGCGACACACAAAGGTAATGTAAATATTTATTGCCAGCAAACAGATTTGTTAAATTGTAGCTTCTTTTAGATTTTTGCAAAGTGCAGTTCGTTGTGGCGCAAATGCGATTGCCCCAAGTCAGCAGAGACTATCGCAGCAGTATTGGGCGAAGCTTTAATTATCCCCACACTAACTCGTTGGAATTCCATATATGATGCCGTTTGCTGCATATTGTCACATAAGGAAAAACTGTCTGAGCTCTGCAGCAAACTGTCTTTGCACAATTCGTGCTTCTCGGCAAGCGATATACAATATCTGGAGGAATTCCGAATACTAATGGGTCCCATTGCATCGACCATTGAGTTTTTGCGAATGGAGAACAATTTGTTTTATGGCTGTCTCATACCCGCCTTGACATCCCTTTGCGTTAAGCTAAGGAGGGTGTCGGATTCCTCAGAGCTCATCGATCTGAAAACTGTGGCGCTTGAGCTACAGATAAATTTAAAGGAACGTTTTGCGAAATATGTTCGCCTTGCTGAGGATGCGAACAATGCTATTATAGCATCAGTTCTATGCCCCAGCGTTAAAATGCGTTGGTTCAATGCCCTGGCCAAAGTCTCTTCCCACGAACGCAGCGCTGACGACATACATAAAATAGTTATTGCCGAGGCAGTGCGGCATGCCAAAGCTACAGAGAATGCTTATCAAAGTGCGCTGGAATCAGCTTATCCGAAGGAAAAGGACGATTTCTATGAATTCGATGAAACCGGTAGACTAACATAAGTTTGATTATGATTGTCGCATATTAAACGTTTCAATTATTTTTCCCAGATGATGGCTGCGAGACGAGCGATTTGGATATGTCGCAGCCGTCTCCGTTGCCGGCTGCGACCAAACTTATGGAAGATGTTGAGGCACAGTTTCATAGTTATCTGCGGGATACGGGCACAACATTTGAGATACTGGAAAAGTATCCTCTGCTCCATGACTTGGCGCTAAAGTACAATACGCCTTTAACCTCATCAACGCCAGTTGATCGCGTCTTATCACTTGTGCATATTAACAGATATTTAAGAAGATCTGATCCCGCCGATTATCCAATAGAAAAACTAGTTTTACTTAAGGCAAATGGTAGCTTTTAAATAGTGCAAAGAATTATTGATATCAGTAGGAAATGTATGTAATAATTAGCTTATATATAGTTTGATTATAAGTAAGTGCATTGCATGTTTTGTCATTTGCGTTAATACCAAAGACAATATAAGTATTATAATTTATAAATATATATATATTAATTTATATTGTCTTTAATTAAGAACGTAAACAGCTTAAGAGTAGAATTTTTTTTTAAATGTAGAATTTTTTAATTTTTAAATTAATTTATTAGTATATTTTATATATCCAAATCAATGCTCTACAAAAAGAGTAACAAATTCAAAATGAAATAGCAAAAGCAGTCATTGTTACCAAAAATGTTAATAATTTGTAATTTACAGTCAGTTTTAATTAACAGATTGCAATTTCTATGCATAATTCTGCTTCTTATAGCTTATACCAGTCACCGCAAAGCTCTTCCTCTTGCTTGCCAAATGCAGTCACAATAGTGCACAAGCACGCTTTCAAATTGTATATAGAAATTGAATAATTATTTGTGTTTAAATGAAACTAACCAGAAATAGAATTTAAGCAATGTCGCAGCATTTGGATGCCAGCAGTATCAAAAAGGAAGTTGAGGATTGCGCAAAGCCGCCCAAGCTTGAGCATGCAGGAGGAGCACAGGCGCCGATCCAGTTGGACTCTAAAGTAGATTTGGCGAAACTCACAAAACAGGAGAAGCAACGCACCAGAGCAGCCAAGCCAAAGCAAGAGCGTCCTCAGCCAGCCAAACCCAAAGCGACAAGGAAAGCAATGAAGAAAGCAGCGAAGAATGCAGAGAAGAAGGCAAAGAAGAAAGCAGAGAAGAAAGCAAGGAGGAAAGCAAGGAGAAAAGCAGAAGCGAAATTAAAGTCAAAGGAAGCTAAGGTCGTGCCGCCGTCTACCCAATGCTGCCGTCAAATCATACTGGCCTTCATAGCGACCAACAGATCGCCTCCACTCTCTGCCGAGCACATGGCCAGGCTGCAGCAGGTGATACTGGAGGTGACCGTCAGCCACACAGAGCCGAATGTGTTCCCACAATTCGAGGACTGTGCACCGCAGTCCGAGTGGCTGCTGCTCGTCTGCGCGAACCAAATGACGGCCAAATGGGTGCGTCACAATTTCGCTCACATCCGGCAAAAGAGTGGATTGAACATAGAGCTGGTGGAGGAAAAACAAATTCCAAGAAATCTGATCGACGGCTACTTTCCAAATAGTGCGCAACTGCCGGACGACAAAGTGCTGCGATTAATTAACGCACAAAACCCCATAAATACCAAACAGTGGAGAATAAAAAGCAGAGCAGTCGACGGTCATATACTGCACCTCTCCATGGCCATAGACGACGACTCCATGCGCAGGCTAGGCGCGTGCGGCGGCTATATTTCCTACTGCTTTGGCAGCATATGCCTGAACCTCAACATCAACGGATTTCCAATGGATCAAGAGTCCGGCTCAGCCTGGCACCAATTTAATTCAGCCAACTCGACTATTCAGATGCCTGGCAATGATTGGAACTCGATTTTGACACAGCTGGATTCAGTTCTTGATGGCGTCGAAGATCCGCATGCTCCCATTGGAAATAACGCTGATTGGTATAATCCATTTAACCAGGCACAGAATGCTCGCCAATAGCCAACAACAGAAAACTTCATTGAAATGATCTGTGAGTTTTCAAATTTTCCTAACGTCTTGTAACTAACACACCTTAATTCCAGAAATCTTGTAACAAATGTATTCGAGTATATAAAACACGAATATTTCTTGGAAAACCACTCACAATATCATAACCAAAAACTAACGCTTCTTAAATACGAAATTTATATATATATATATCATATTTATATATAGAGATATATAGAGTTCTCGAATGATTTGAATGAAGATTCGGAAATTCTGCTCTGTTCTCTTGATTTTATTATTATTTCTTAACCTATCTGTTGATATTTTGAAATAAATCAACTTTTGTTTGACCATCTAATATCTAATACTCTAAAGTGCCGAATATTTAATACTCTTACATATCCCAAGTAATTGCAAAAGCAACCAGTTTTAAAAGAATGTTAAAATTTAAAGTTTATTTAAATGTCGGCAAGGCTTGCACCGTTAACAACGTTACACCGTTAACTCCAATTGCTATGTAGAACTCTGCTTCTTATAGCTTCTACCAGTCACTGCATAGCTCTTTCTCTTGCTTGCGAAATGCAGTCACAATAACACTTAAATGAATAAAGAGTAGGCACTGCCATGTAGAATTCTGCTTCTTATAGCTTCTGTCAGTCCCTGCAAAGCTCTTCCTCTTGCTTGTCAAATGCAGTCACAATAGCGCATAAATGTTTAAAGAGTAGGCAACAATGACGTCATCTAGAGCTGGACATCTGAGATGATCGATGTTTTCGATTTTTAAATACCAAGAAAATCTCCATATACGATAGTCCCATCGATTGTTTTCCAGCTCCACCAATAAGCGGTGCGATCTGTGTGAAGAACATGAAATCAATCATTTCATAATTTGAATATTCGCCGACCACGAGAATAATGTTTGCAGTGCAAAGAAGCCGAATAAGTGAAGTCCATTCGGACGATAAGACCAATATGAAAACCAAATTAGTGAAATTTACGCATATTTTTAATATTTTAAATATTTTCGTCATTCAAATTTAGTTGAATTCCCTTTTTATTTTTATTTTAAAGTATTAAGATAAAAAGGTCAGCCTAAAAATTTGTTATATTCAATAAGTTATCTATATTTTTTCAAATTATTTTTACCTTAACCTAATTTTTATGTTTTACAAATTGTTTTTAGTTCCTGAAGCTTAAAATTAGGTGTTTATAATATTATTATATTTATATTTATTATTATATGCATATATTATTTTTATATTTATATATTATTATTATATTTATATATTATATTTATATATTATTATTATATTATATTTATCCAATGAAGAGATAAAACTGAACTAATTTGAATCAAATCAATTCCTACAAAATATTTTAATCAATATTGTTATCGCCAACAACACACAGCTCCCCCTTCCCCTCTCTGGATCCATATTCATCGCACTGGAATTTGCAGCCTACATCGTCTGCTTATTCCTGTTCTCTTGCTCTCTCTAACTGTAAATTCCAATGAGTCTAACTCTTCCCGTCTTTTTACCTATCTTTTCCTCCTTCTAAACACTGCCCTTCCAATTGGAATACACTGTGTGAATTTATAGGTATTTATGAATTTGTTGTCATTTTTTTTGTTTAATGATAATTTAAAAGGACTTCAACGCAAAGTTTCGTTGACTTGGGGTCGCGTTAAAAACCCGGATGGACTCGCTGGGTATAAAAAGCAGCTTTGCCTTGAGCCACTGCCAAATAAGGCGCAGCAGCCGCTGATCTCGGGTGGCAATTTTTAATGCCAGCAGCGCACATTGTATGTCAATTACGGTTTTTATTGCCTCCCATTCTTTGTTGTTGCTGTTGTTGTTGTTATTGCTGCTACTGCAGTTGTTGTTGTTTGTGTTTCATTGTGAATCAGCCGCGGGCAGCATCTTTGTTTCAATCGGCGCTTTGCTTTTTGCTTTTGTTCAACCGCAAAAGGTAAAACGGCGTCTGAGCGGGGGAAAGAAAACAGCGCTTAAGCTTCCCTCTCGGTTCTTCTCACCCGCTCAGTTACGCTTGCCCCGGCGGCGCCAATTAATAAATGAAGCAAAAACAAAAAGAAATGCAAATTCGAATTGAACGCATGTTTTATTTTTATGACCGTCAAGTGAAAATGAAAATTGTCGCGCAATTTGTCTTTGGCGCCCCACTGATAACGTCTGTCTACGCACCTAAACGTGTTTAAGCTACCACCCCGCCACGCCCTGCTGCGTATGCGCAGTTTCAAGTTTTACAGCAATTCGATCAAATTTCACTTTTATGTGATCTCAATTTGATTTGTTACACATCTTACAAACATACAAGCAAGCTCTATGTACATACATATATGTATCTACATGTATTTGTATTAAATTTCAACTGTGTTGACCTCTTGGTCTAATGAGAAAGAAGAAAGGTAAATTAATTGAGTGTTGGGCGTGTAGGTGGAAAATTTCGCTGGCACTTTGTTTAATTTTTGTTTCAGCGTGGGTCTCAGCTTATTAAGTCTTAGTGCTTTTGGGTTCAGTGCACTTGCACTGTCAATAAGTATGTACAGCCATAAACCATAGAAGTAACAGTTATCTCGAGTCAACTATGTGCACTTTGCTATTTCTTGATTTATTGCTTTAAGGTTGACATTGCTGCATTCACAGATAAGCTAGCGAAAAAGTCGCTCAATTCTCCTACTCACTCGTACATATGTACATGCATATACATTTATACATATGTATGTATGTTCATATGGTAAGTATGCATGTCTTTTGAGTTCTTTGCTCAATTTCGTAATAAATCTAAGCGGATGAGTTCATAACAACAACAATAAAAGGTACAAAAAAATGACTCAATTGAGCTATGGAATATTTGTCTAAGCTGTCAAAAGTATGCTCATCAGCTCAATTCTCTTCTCTCCTGGCATTCGTTTTACCCTAAAAGCGTCATGTACCGGTTTGCCTAACGTCGATTTTACTTTGAATTGTTATTTGAATTTTAACCGTTTGTGCCGAACAACACAAGTGTCACAATTGTCATCTCACTCGCGCTTATGCACTAGCAGACCAAAGGCGCCTGGAGCAGCTTCCCTTAGCTATAACAACAACTGAAGAGCACAGCTGCCAATGCCGCACCGTGGGTAAAATATATAAATATGCATACTCCTTGTTTCTAAGTTAAACCATATAAATAATGTAAGGTTTGCCTTCAATTTCTATTGTTATATTCGAAATTTAATATAAGATATTTCAGAAAAAATAATGTAATTAAATTCTAAATGCGGAGCACTAGTTATTAAGCTATACAAGTTTAAATACTTAAACTTTCTCACACAATAGCTGCCCTGCAGCAGTATTGCATTTGAGTGAGTATTTATTGAAGATCGCCCACTGTGCCGCTTCTCCTGCGATCGAGTACAAAGCAGCCCGGTGGGCGCCTCGGTCGCTCAGTCGTTAAATTTGCGTCAACTCGATCGTTACATAGCGCTGAGCGCCGTGATAAAATAAAGTTCAAAGAGTAAAATAAAAAAGTGCAGTTCAATAAATTTGTTAGTGTAAAGTATACATAGTTATAAAGAAATTACTAAATTTCGTGTGTTTTATAAACGTTAATTGGATACTTTGTGGAAATTTGTAGTTATCAAAACTGGTAAGTAGATGAGGCGCTAGAGCAATTGGAAACTGGAAAGAGTTTTATCCGGTTCGCTGCAGTCCCTTTTTTTCGCTGTTTGCTGCTACTGCGCAAATGCAATGGCAACAACAATTACAGCTGCAAAACGCCGACGCCAATAACTTTGCAGCTCTTTGAAATTTGCAGTTGTTGCAGTTGCTTTTGCTGTCGTTGCCCTGACAGCAGGCGCTGCTTTTCCTCTTCCTTTTTGGCCCACGCTTTGTTGCTTCCAATTTCCAGTGGCCGGCGTTCGGTATTGCAGTTCTTGTTATTGTTGTTGCTCTTCTTATTTTATACTGTAATGAGCGAGTGCTTGTTATAGCTGCTGCTGTTACGGCCTGTCACTCTTCTTATTGGCATTGCTCTTTGTTTGCCGTTGTTTGTTGCTCCTTGCGTTCTGCAAGGGCGTCTTTCTCGAGTGTTTTATGCATTTCGCTTCCAGCTGTGGGCAGTATTGTAACGGAGCAGCAGCCTATGTACGTATTTATGTACGTGTTCACAAACGATGTGACAAGCGAGGGGAGTTTAAAAAGTACCTGACACTGGGCTTAATTGATTCAATTATAAACGTGCGACATTATCTGCATATGATAAGATATAATAAAGATATATTTTTTTATTTATATTTTATTAAATGCATATTAGTTAAATCAGATAAAGCACATGTACATACATATAAACGAGTAGATCCTTAAGAGGGATGTTTATTAAATACCTGGATCTTAAAATTGTTTCAGAGCTAAAATTCTGTTAAATTCTTAAAAGTTCCCCAATAGCACGTGACCAACAATTTAGTTGTTTTTATTTTATTTTTTGTTTTAGTTTCTTCCCTCTTAACACTTTGGTATATTTTGTTTAATAATTATAATTTTGAAATATTCATTTTCAGTAACAACTTTAATCTTATTTTTCATCTAATTCCAAACGAATCAACTAATATGGAGAACCTAACCGTCAATACCGAAGGTAAGTTCCCTATTTCTTTACATTTTCCCACAGTTCTTAAAGATCTGTACCATATTATAAATTTTCTTTAGGTCGCTTTTATGTTAACTACTTTTTTGTTTACTTTCTTGATTTCTCAGTGCTAGCTGAACAACAATTGTTTGTGTCTTCTATGGCAGAACACGTCCTCCGCCCCCCAAACAAGTTCGCAATTCGATTTTTGTTGTTTTCTGTGCTGCTCTTTTATAGTGCGGGCGGAACAAAAGATGCCACGCCTCGTTGCGTTGCAGAGTTGTTGTGATACCCTTCCAGAGAAAGATAGAGAGAGAGAGAGTGCTAATGTTTTGTTATGCGATGTGGAACGCATCTTTAACTATCAACATATCTATGCCCCTATCATCCGATTATGAAGTTCTATGAGAACTCCGGAAATACTTTGTATATCTGCAATATGATTGCAAGGGTATTTAATCTTTGGCACTTCATAGATAACTGCACTTAGTTGTTGTGAGTTTGCCGTGGGCTGTGCTGCATTTGCATAGCAATCATAAAAATGCAAGGCAAATAAAATGAAATTCATGCGCTGTGCACTTTTTAGCATTAAGCTGCATTGTGTTGGGTAAAAGTATCTGCTGGATGCAAAATGCTAAGCAAAACGATGCCGTCGCAGTCGCAACTGCCACTGCTGCATGTCGCTTGTTGCAAGTCGAGTGGCATAGATTACGCGCTATTGTAGCCTAAATACGTTGAATGCGCATCCAACAGATACACTTGCATAAAGTTGCAACTGTAGCTAAGCCCGTCTACTTCTACCCCGCTGCCCACCTCATTCCCCCTGCCGCCATTGTGACAATCTTATTGGAAATTACGAAGTGTTTAGGGCTCTGCCGCCTGCCGCTTGGCTTGTGCCCGTATTATTATCTATACCGTCGCCCGTTTGACGCTCTTCACTCGCGCACAATAGCTCGCATTAAGATATTGTATAAAAATATGCGCACAGATTTGCCGCAAATTTGAGGCCAGAGGCGTTGTAGTTACCGGTAAAGTTTCATAGAAAACAGTTTTCTTACAGAGTGCTATAACACTTAGCTGCCTGTGGTTATAGATGTTTTGTTATCTTAAAGATACGCGAAAACCACGTATTAAGTCAATTTATAAAAAGTAATCTGATTTACATAGTGAATAAATGTTAGATGGGTAATCTTAGCCCATTTAGATGCCTCGGCTTGTAATTCCATGAAGTCAACTTGTAGCTATTTGACAAATATGTCCACATAGTATCTTTAAGATACTTTTGAAAGCAGCAGCTACAATTTTAACTAGATACACATGTTAATATATGTAATTCCTTGGAAGATTCTTGCATTAATAGGGGTTTTACATTCAGAAATTGCAAGTTTAACTATGAGATGTTTATGCAGATATTTCTATATTTTTTCTACTTGTATTTTTTGGATACTGTCACCCTTCGAAGTTCTTATATATAAGCTACAAAGATGATGTCCTGTTTTGTATCTCTCCTACATATTACACCCTTTCCTAGTCGCCGCCACTGAATTTTGACTCAGCCTTCGTCCCCCTTTTGGGCATTCAGTTTTCCTATGCGCTGCCTTTTGTAAATCATGATTTGGCAAATTGTTTGGCATTTATTGTTGCCTGCGGTTGTTGCACTCAGTTAATGCACTCAACATGCTCGTTAGCTGCCAGTTTGGGCTAATGGTATGCAAATCTCGTCGACAGTTCCGCTACCGGGTCAAAATACCGAACCAGCCACCCACACACAGCCCCTCAACCACTGTCTGGCAGTCTGTCGCATTTGATTAAACTATTTCCATTGATTGTCAAGTTCGGCAAAAACTAAACTGCCGTAAAAATTGATTGCTTTGGGAGTAACTTTTGCCAGGTTCAAGTTGCCAATACGAAAGCCAAAAAAAAAGAAAAAATTTGTTTTGCAATTTATTGTCATGGGTGTGTGTGTATGCGAGTGTATTTCGAGTCGAAAGTTCATGCAGTTTATTTTGGTCAGACTGAAATAAAGACGCGCTCCCTAAGCTCGATTGAGCAATTGCATTGCAACTTTTGAACTCTTCTTGAATTTGATTTGAATTGATTTGCCAACTTCTGCTTACCAACTGAGACGACGCTAGAAACTCGCCCAAAATAGGTCAGCGCGCACAGCCAATGTGTTGCATGCTCGAGGGGGAGGCGTTGTTAGACTAAATTGAGATGACAACGCATTGATAGGCAGGCAAAATGTATCTATTGTTGGATTAGAGATGCGTTTTCCCTGGCGTATCTTTGTTCAAAATACTCCTGAATTGGGCTTAGAAAAATATGTAAATGTGTAGGGTAAATGCCGTTCCTTCTCTTGAAATCTCGCTCGTCGAGGTGAACTTTTAGAGAACCGTTCGCTAAAACAAGATAACATTATTATTGTATTAGAAGTTTATTGGATTGTTCAACAAACAAAAATACCATCGATTTTACACCTTTATAGACCTTTTTTTAAGAGGCTTCAGAGTCAGGAAAGTCACTGTTTCAGTCACAGCATGAGCAGCGTTAGGTCACAGTTTCGGATGAATTCCATCCTGATGCTGATTCCTGTCGCAGACTTCATTTAAATTATGCATGAGCGCCCGTAAGTAGGCAACGCTTCTTACGTGCGGCACGTACAACGCTTGAATTTATTATTGTCTGCCAGCCATATGGTAATGTATTGTATCTGTATGCGTGTATTCAGACTACGCCCGTCATTCGGGCGGAATAATGATTGCAGCCACACCACCGGTCGCCGCCTGCCTGAGTATCCTGTTGACAAAGTTATCCCATTTTGGGACGGCCCGCGATAATCACCTGTAAATTACTCTGGGACACACGCAAACCCTTGAGAGCAAGTATAGAGAGGAGAACCAAGGATTTGCCAGCAACACCTCTTAGATTTGCCCTGCTTTTATTTATATTCCGCATTTGACTTTTCAATTTGGCGACTCTTCGAAATTGGGCGTCTATTAAAAAGTCGTTACGTTATGCATGACAAAACGTTGGCCTTTCTCTCTTCATAATTTATGAACCCGAAAGCTGGTAAATAGGCCAAATAGTCGCGAAAAATGTCCTGCCAGCTTTGTGCGGAAAGTGTTATAATATGAGAAAAGCAGAACAAATGAAGTCAAAGGCAGCAGAGTAAAAGGGTTACATATATCATTCAAGGCAGCTGCAACTATATTGCCGCCGCAACGTTAACCAGTTGCGAATTATTTGCCCCCACACTCAGTGAGAGAGAGAGCCTTGAATTCGGCCGTAGCACTTGCGATGCGCTGTTGATGTGTTGCTTCCATTTCGCGAAAACATAAAACGTTGCCTGTTTATGACAGGGCCATGTTTAACATGCACAAACTAGCAATACGAAAAATCAAGAAATTTCGCAGTCCATAAAATGGATGCTACGAGTTTTATGTATAAATCGCCGCACTCCGCCCACTTTTTAAAGAGCTCAAGAAATGCACGAAGCGCAAGCTGTTAAAATCTAGTTTAAAGCTGTGAAGCATGCAAATCGCATTAGGGAATATGTTTATGTATGTGTTGTATGTTGCGAGGGGCAGCTACACCCCATTATTATTCTCGAGTAGCCAACTATTCGCCGTATATCGTATTTCGTATTTCGCATTGTTCGTATTGTGTCTCCTTCTATTTCGACTGCAACAGGAACATAAATTGAATTACTTTTTGGGGTAGCACTTGTAAGAATACGAGTTTTCCTCCACGCAACAGCGACAAGTCCAACAAATGTAACAAACATGTGAAAATGTTGCAGATGTGCTTGTCAGACTATAATAATACCCTGTAATAATAGCGATAGTGGGTAGTCAAGTGTTGCAGCTTAATAGTAAAAGGTTTAAGAAATTAATAGTTAAGTGATCTATAAATTAAAATTCAATGGAATAACAATAAAATATATCTCTACATTTGCAACTAGATTCTTTTAAAAAATAAATAAATTTAACTTTTCGACATTCTTTACTAGAGAAAAACCTGTTTTGTGTTTAGTGTTTCTTATTCTTTATAGAGGTTAATAATATTAGAGATGTTAATTTAAACAATTTGAAAGTCATTAAAGATAAACAACTTATAGTCGCGTATGGCCACTTTGGCTCTCAGCTACGGGGTATAACAGGAACAAGACGCGTAGGACAACTACGCACAAGATCTAGGCAAGTACATGCTTATATACATTATATGCTCGTATATATATGTATGTATGTGTATGCCCACAGTTGTATAAATAATTATCTATTCCGGTCATGTCAGGCCAAAGAGAGAGAGGGAGAGAGAATAAGAGGGTTAGAGAGAGAAAGACAGCATGAGAGCAACGCACAAAATGTCAACGTCTCAGCAAACATGTCGCCGTCGACTGAGATGGCATGCTCGGCTATTTCTAAAGAGAGAGAGAGAGAGAGAGAGAGAGAGAGAGGGAGAGAGAGAGCGAGACCAAGAGAAAGATAGAGAGAGAGACAATTGCAAAGGATGCACGAACAACTCATTTGCAATGCCTAACGCATCTTTTCGACTGGAACAACAGGGGGGTTCGGAGGGCAGAGGTGTACTGCACTAAGCGAAGGAACTTCGCCTTTGCAGTAGTAGTTTTCCTATTTCTAATTATGTCCTAGCAGCAGCAAGTGACTTTTTGAGGTTAGGTCTGAGTTTGAACTCGGTAACATGCACAAACTAAATACATGTCAACGCAAGTATTTCAGCATCATTTGTTGTTTTTAAAGCTGTGCGACACGGGGTGTGCGAGTGCTGCTGTTGCTTGTCCTATACCCTATACCCATTAACAAAAGGCGAAAGGAGGCGTATCTAAGCCCTATTTAAAGGCTATTACCGCGAGCTTTGGTATCCAAACGTAGTAGGATATCATGTTTGAGTGCAGAAAGTTGTATATCGATCGGTCTAAAGAAAACAAAGTTATTTAAGAAGACAAAGCTCAGCCGCTGATTACCCTGCTTCCATTCGGTTAGAGGGTATTTGCTAGTCTGACTCTCTCTCGACTTGTTTATTTGCAAAGTCTGTTGCCCCATCTGTTGTGGCAGCAGCAACTGGTTGTTGCCTGTCACTTTGATGCCGGGGCCAAAGTAAAACTTTGATTACACTCTACCCCAGGAACTGGTATGAGAGACAATCAACAGATTTCTTGCTTATTATGCGCTGCTCCTGTTTCCTCATATCCTTGCACCCGACTCGCCCAACTCACAAAATACACATGTGTGTGTGTGTGTGTCTATACGTGTGTGCGTGTGGGTGAAAAGTGCCATTAAAGCCAAACTCCCAAGTGTTTTATGTGTCTTGTGCCTGGGTTATATTGTGTATATGCTTAAGTAGATATATGTGCGTATTTATATGCATGTATCTCATTGTATATCTTAACAGCCAACAGCTTATATTTACACTTGTTTGGCTAACGGGTATTTCGATTTTCTCACAAATTGTGCAAAATTGTGGAAGCGTACAACTCGCAATTTATTTATTATATAAACATCTATAAGTTGCAATTGATTTTGCTAATCGATCTAAAGGAACTCTGTTAGTTTTAAGGACCTAACAAGGATACTCAGTAAGTATTCCGATTTTATGCTTTAGTCAAGTATATAAATCGGGTTCGGTTGGCTAAGCTCTAACTAAATTATATTGCTTAATCAATCAAATTGTGAAATTTAGTCAAAGCAGCTCCCTTGTAGACCTTTATTCATAATATAATATGTAGAATATTATCGTAAGGGCATTTGAACTTCATCAGCACGCAGGGAAATCTCCAGTTTTATTGTTGTCTTTATTTTTGTTGCATTGTGTGCTAAATTATAATGATGTTCATTATTAATACAAGATAAACGCTACGTGTCGAGATTCAGCAAAATGCGAATTTTCTCCCCATGCGACTGTGTTTCGTTCCAGGCCCAAATCTATTTGGGTCAAGTGTGAAAATTGCCCTGAGTTGCCTTTATGTGTGTGTATCTTTGCACTCAGTGATAATGACAAGTAGATTAGCTGAATATACTTGAAAGGCCACGGGACTATTTACATTGTGTTATTCTCAGGCAGCCTAAGACAGCGCACTAAGCCTGACCAAAATCTGGCCAAATTTACTTTTGATACGCTTAAGTTTCTTTGGTTTAGTTGCTGCTACATAAACAACCTTGACCCAGTCCAAGATCAGCGCTCGACCCTTTGGCTAATGGACAATTAATGACATTTAAATGCAGCAGCAGAAAGGCAAAAAAAAAAAATGCCAACTTCTACGTAAATGTCAAAGCGCCAAAGCCAAAGCGCTTGGTCAACACCAATCAAATGCTCATAAAATTGCTCGCAAATGTTGTAAAGTCCACGGTTCAAGCTCCCACTCGAAACAAAAACGAAAAAAAAAGCAACAAATATTGCTACAGGTAATTACAAAACCATAACGCGCAAATGTCACCGCAAAATGTGCGGTGAATATTTCAGCCTGGTCAGCACCAACATCATCATCACCATCATCATTATTATCATCATTATCATGATCATCATCCTCCTCCTGGGACAAATGGTGCGTTAAACATTGAAGCAAATCGTTTGTCGTTTGTATTTGTGTTGCATAATTTTTGGCGCAGTGCGTGTCAGCTTGAATTGTGCGAATTTTGTAAATCGCTTTGTTATACCCTGCATCGCCGAAATCTTCAAAGTGGGGCTTGATGTGGCTGAAAGACATATTCGATTCAATAAAGTTTGTCTTCCCATTCAATATGCTTGACGTCCTTAAGCTAAGCTTAACATATATCAAATTGTAAGTGTAGACTAAAAAAACATAATTACTGAGGAAATGTTCAACAAAGCAGAATATACTGCAAAAAGTGCAAGGAAAAGTTACTAGTTCTGACCACTTTACAGGGCATCTCTTAGTCGTGCCGCGCAACTGCAGCATTCTTACCTGCCGTGTTCGGTTTGGTTTTGTGCGCCCGCCGACAATCACGTCCAACATTCAGTTGACATTACCCAGGTGCCGGTCACTGTGGGGTTTTGTGGCTTAAAAGCTGGGACTAATGAGGCGCAGGCAAACCTGCGCGCGGGGGAAAAGAAGATTGAAAAGGCGATTGGAAAGGGATGCAAGCAAAAGGAAATCAAACGATGTTGAAATTTCTAAATGCTCTTTAAGTCAATTAAGCTAAGTGTGAGAATTCTAGCTAGATTTAAAACTGATTTCAGTTAAAGGCAACCTAGCTTTACCCTAATGCAAGCTGGTTCTCATTTTGAATCCCTGCCAGCTTTGTAAATCGTTTTATTTTAAGCTCTTCCACACGCTTCATTTTGTACACTAATTAAGCGCCAAGGACTTGTGGATATTAAATAAAATATCCTCTTACGCAAAAGTTAGACTCCCATTCTTAAAATCTCCAGCGGCTGGCAAACAAATTGCCAGCAATTCAATTCAACCCTTTCCCAGAAAAGGGGTTAGAGAATGAATGCAACAATTGGTTCTCAATTGGTGTGCTATCAATTTATAGAACGAAGCACCCTTTTGTGTGCTGTTGACCCAACTGCCTCCAGCTGGCTTCTCCACCTCAGCCCGCGCGCCGAGCCTGCCTTTGCTATCTGTCAGCTGCCGGGCGCCACTTCAGGCAGCAACAGATCGACCCACTCAGGACCGCTGCCCAAACGCTGCCCCTGCCCCTTGGTCTAGCCCATTCATATTGGTCGTCGTCGTCGTCTGGCATTCCAAACGTTTTTAATTGACAATCAAACTGTGGCAAGTGCGGGGCATGCTAGAGCAGAATGGTCTTTGGCACAAAATTTGATTAATTCGCTTGATGGCTGCATTTGCTGTCAGCTTATCCCTTTTGACAGTCTGACCGTACGAGATATCCTTCCATCCTGCCATCCTGCCATTCCACCATCTCTCTCTGGCTTCTGTTTGTCTGTCTATGTGTGTCCCAGTTGATTGTTTTGGCTCCAGCTGGGCAGCTTTTATGACTGAAATCATTTAATAAATGAAGTGTCTTGTGGCTTTCAAATGTGCAAACTGTGCACTTCATTTTGTGGATCATAAATTTAAGCTACCTACCACGACTAATTGGCCCATTGTGGAGCTCTCGAAGCTGTTGTTGGCCAACTGTTTAAATTTGTTTAACAAAGCTTAGCAACAATTGCCAAATTATTATCATATTAATTATGTTTTAAGAGAGCTCAAAGAGTAACTTGAATTGATTGAAGTTTTTAATGTTTACAGAAGGCGTCTTCAAAGAATTATTGGAAAATCTGTGCAGATTTAGGTCAATGTTTAGAACGGTGTGCAAATTCGTTTACAAGACAAACATATTAAAATATATCTTGAGTATAAAAATGAAGTGGAACAACATCAATATGGGTTGGGATCATATCATTGTGCATAAACATATCATATAATTTGTACATAAACAGACTGAAAAAGAAGTCGATGGTTCTAACAAAGCGGATTGTACTTAGGTTTAGTTTTTAAAAGTTGCCTTAAACATGCAGCCCAGGTTTTTGTTTCAATTCAATATTCTCACTCAACTTATCTTATTATAAAAATTATATAAAAAGACATACTTTGGAAACTTTGTCAAATGTGCAGAACCTAACTCTCATAATCTCTAAGATCTGAGGTCCATTGTAGAAACTCGGCTAAAATGGACCTGACTATATTGGAAAATATATGTGAATTTGACATTGGATATGATTATAGATTATAGTCTTAGTCTTATTCAATCGATATAATATACTTTAAATAAGATTTATAGATATACATATTTGATTTAAAATGTAGTTGACAATCCTAGATCTTGGGGAAAAACACAGATAGTATAAACATTGGATTAAACATATAAATTACAATCTACGATCCTTATTTTTAATCCAATATTTATACTTTTTGGGCACTTCCCTTACATCTCATTGGATTTCTAGCTATATGTATCTGCAACTGCTATCTTCTGCACTTTTTCTCAACTCCTGCTCTATCTATATACATACATATCTCGTAGATATATCGTTTTATGTGGTTTATTGCGCCTTGAAGTATGCCACGGCTTGTGGCTGCAATCAACAGGCATTTTACTCGCAGTCGCTTTTGTGGCATTAGAAAAACCATTTGTGAGTGCCACATAAAATTGCTGCAATTGCTGCAGTTGCCGCACGACACAAATACGCAGCAAGTGCGCGCGGTTGCACATACCTCACCCGCATCCCCTCCCCTCCCATACCCTTCACTTCCACTACAATCCCTTCGCCAGCAAATTCTATCCTGGCTCTGGTCGCACAAGTCGGCTAAAACGCACAGTCAGACGTTAGCTAAAAACCAGTTAATAAACATTATTTGCTGTTGTTGCCACACACACACACACACACACTTACACACTTACACACACAGCTGCCTGCAGTCGACGTCAGTGAAGGAAAAATCGTTATCATTATTGTATGTGTATATAGCAAAAGTGGAGTGGAGCGGGTTGATGCACAGATGCAGGGAGCTTAGGGGGCAGCAAACTATGTACGAGTATACTTTTTGCGAAAGTTTATTGAACCGGAAGTTGGGCGGCAGTTGCTGCCGCGCTGCCGTGAAATGCGGCAACAAAGCGCGAAATGATTGCCCCGTCGCGTTGCGCCTCGTCGGACACGTCTGCTCCAAGTCTGCCTCAACTTTTGTGCCCCGCCAATCATATTTCCTCGCAAAGTCCAAGCATTTGTTTTTTTTTTTCATATTTGTTATATATATACTTTTTTTTATATTCCCAAAAACCGCCTCGAGGCGCATTTTTGATTTTCGCCCACATCTGTAGCCGATTGGGGTTTTTTTTTCGTTCAGTCGTTCAAATTGTATTACTTATTTATACGGCCTGCGTCTGGAATTGGTATTACTGTACGCTCAGCCGTCTGTCACTTGGTTGCCACGTTTATTGTTTCTCTGCGCTTCACTGTCTGGCCACGTCTCAGGCCCTCGAGGGCATGTAATTGTTGCTTAAGTGATGCAAATGAGCGTTTCTACAACAAACAGCAGTGAGATGAGAGCTGCTTGCAAATGTGACTTGAGGAAGCCAAACTCTGAATACTCTTCGCTGTTTTGCTTGTTTTTTGACAAACTGAATGGAACAGAGAAGTTGCACTCTATAGGACATGATCTGATACGAGATTTTTATCTAAGCAAAACTTCTACTTAAACGTTGAAGTCATCTTCAAACTCTTTTTCGAAGTTGTTGCCTATAACCATTATGTTATTCAGAGTTTACAAAGGAGAGTTTACAAAAATAAAGAAAATTAATTGAAATAAAGTTATTTCTTGTTTCGATTAGGATCTTTAAGAGATCAATTGATGTATACGATTAATATCAATTGTTATGTTAATCAAGAAATCTTTATTTATTGGGTCTAGAAAGTTACCATAGAATTGATATAAGAAATGATACCCTATAAATGCCCATGCGCTACTCAAGCAACTCAGATAAAGAATAAAAATGATGCAAATTGAAAAGAATCTGTACTATGCACTAAAAATCGTTCTTAATAGATGGTAAAACTCAAGAACTAGCTTGTTTGTCAAATCTCTCGAAAGGGTATATAAAACAGTAGCAAAAAGAACTGCCGCAGGCTCTGTAGAGCTGGGAAAACTCCACTTGTCTGTAGCCCAGCTTTTCGTTTGAAGTGAGTAAAAATGTGTTTTCGAAAAATTGTTTGGGCTGCTGCTGTCAGTTTAATGGAGGGAGAAAAGTGCTTGTTGTTGTTGGTAGCGCACCCTTCGCAATGTTATGCGGCTGTTGTCATTGTTAATGGGGTCAAAAATGTATATAGTTGTGGCACAGCGTGATTTATGGGAGTTGCACTTGAATTTGTTAAACAATGTTAAATGCTAAAGTTTATTAAAATTGATTGTCATCTGTCTGGCGAGTGTATTAAACATTTAAAAGCCTTCGCTCAAATGCAATTTAGTCTCGTATTGTTTATACAAAAATGAAAATTGCATTCGATTGTTCGGCAAAAAGTTGGTCCGCTGGGATAGCAAAAATACACGTTCCATGCCAGACCAAAGTTATTAATGCAATTCATTTGTTGACATCTCGTTCACTGCACTACAAAATTGAGTCGTACAAAATGCTGAAAATGTGTTTGCGAAAATGAAAAACGTAACGTAAATATTTGCATTGCATTTTATAGAAATGTACGCAAAGCTTGTGGTTGAAAAATACCTCCCTTCTATGCGATTCTCATGAAGTTTAACTAAAGATTAATTCTCTTAGATTGATGCTCTTTCATTTTCTTCCACTACACTTCAGACTACTGAATTTTAGCACCCATATTTTGCTCCCACTTTATCACTCATTGAAGCCCTCTTAAGTCCAACACATGTTTGTCATTTTGCAACACATTTATTCGTGGCTGAGTGTTGAGTGTTGCTCAATGCTACAATTTGTGAACTCTGCAAACCAAAAATAGGAAACCAAACAGAAGCTTTGCGAATGAGCGCTGCAATTTTACCGATAAAGGGGAGGTTGAAAAGACAAAAACACATGTTCTAGCTACAAAACCAAGGACCAACCATTGAAGTGAGTGTGGGGACTGTGAGGGAGGGGGTGCAGGGCAAAAAATAGCAAATTTTACGCTGCATTGGCGACAGCAAACATATGTCGATGTCGCTGGCGTCCATTGGATCCGGCAAAAGTTCCATGCCCAGCGGGGTCGTTTGCACGCAAACGTTCCAAGGCAAGGGGTTAGGGAGTAGGCTGTACGGGAAGGGAGGGGGGTGGAGAGGGTTGGATGGAGTTGAGTTGTTATAGGGGGGTGGGCAGTCGTGTATGAAATATGCGTGCCCCTTGTCTGCCTCGGTACAAGCAATATTGCACATATCTGTTTAACAGCATGTACGAGCATGTCATATAGTATATATGTATATATACAACGCTATTGATAAATTGCACCAAGCTCCCACACACACACACACACACAGAGACACACACACACACACACACACAAGCACACTTGAAAAAGCCGCAACAACAACGTCATTAGTGGCCGGGAACCCTGTAATAAAAATCAATTCTTTTAAATTGTCACCCCGATGGGCCAGAGTTTCTATGGAACTCGAACTCCAACTCGCTAGCCCAACATTGGAGTTGTTCGTTAGGGTATTACGAGAGAGTCTTTTAAAGGAAGTGAAAGAAGATGTAACGCGTTTTGGGAGATAACTCTGAAATATATGAAGCTGAATTATTTCGGATGATTAACGTTGAGCAGCAGCAAGTTAGACCTCGCATATCAGACGCAAAAAATGATCGATAACTCTACGGTTAAGTGTTATCGATAAATACCGAATGATTTAACGTTTCAATAAAGACCAGCTGTCAATAGCCCACCTGGTCAGTGCTCGATAGATCGGATCATAAAATCATATACCTGAGTTCTTTTTTGAGTTTGAGTTCTTGTCTGAAGACCTAAAGAGCCTCTCTGAGATTAGTTGAAATGGCTCGAGCCAGCTAACTACTTGTTTCAATAAATGGCAAGTTCTCAAAAAGAAGGACAACAATTTTCTCAAAATTATACACTCCAATTGTAGAAATTGCTCTAAAATTAAGTTGTATAAGAAACACGTTTGCATTGAGTTTCTGGGAAGGTCAATTGTGAAATAATTTGGAATATTTGTTTCGTTAGGATCCTAAGTATCTAATCTGTAAGTATCTAGCCTGTAAGTGTATTCTGTAGTTCATAGTTTAACTATTTTTTCTTGTTCATTATTTTTTTGTGGCAAAACATATGCTCGAGTTGGTCGTCGGTTGTTGTTTCTTGGTTCTCGGTTCTCGGTTACCCTAGTCCCTGGGCGCCCATTGCATGCACATGATAATTATGGGTGTCGCATATTCATATGTAAGCAGCTAGTGTGTACGTGTGTGTGCGTGTGTGTGAGTGCGTGAGTGTGTGTGTGTGAGTGCGTGAATGTGTGTGCGTGTGTTTTGTAAGTTCAACTTCCAACAGAGTGCAAGACTTGAACTCCAGTTTTTGGTATGCATTGTCGCCGCCCCCCCTCATGGGAAATAATTTGTTGTGGCAATTTTTATGCGCCATAAAAGTGTCATTTGTTTTTGGTCAGGGCTATTAGTTTTATAGCTTTTACATAGTATTCCAAAGTTTTATATAAAGTGCTCTCTAATAGAAAAGCAAATAGCCCTCTGTGTGTGAATATGTTGAATTCAAGGAGCTTAAAGTTGGAGTTATTAAATTTTGGTATGCAGGCTCTGCGAGATCTTTGAAAACATCTAAAATTATAAACCCGATCCATATCTTTGATTTAATATGTCGAATCTAAGGTTTATGAAAGCCTAAATTATGCAAAGTGGCTTTTAAGTTCTCGTAATGAGCTTTTTAGAAACCTTAGGCTTTCTCTTATACTATCAAAAGTCTGAAAATATATTTGTAATTGTTGCAAAATATTAAAACAAACTAACAAATTTAATAATTCCATTTTATATACTAGATTAATTTGTTAAAATTTTGGAATATTCTCTTTGTCCTGTTAAATTTGACAAACACTTTTGAGACTTGGCATGTAGATTTAACTTTCGAAAATGTATGTTATTGATTGTGTTACCTGACAGTTTATCTAGCTGTTGTATATTTAAAGGGAAGACTCGTTTAATCTATTTCAGTCTGATGCTACTGCTCGTATTACTGTTAAATTATATCAGCCGGCTGTTTCAGCTGTTAAATATTTAACAGAAAGTAAATTTTGAAGTGTGCATATGCTCCTGTTTAAGTTGACAAACACTTTTGAACTTACTCAAATTTCATGTCATTTTCTCAGCATTGTAGTATAACTCTTCTTAAAGGGGTTTACATTTGGCATACAGATTAGCTAGGTGTTATATATTTGACAGGAAGATCATTTTTGATTAGGCACATGTTCCTGTTAAAGTTGACAGCCACGTTTGAGCTTTAAGTACTGTTAAAATCTACCAGGCAGTTTATGTACTTGTCGCATATTTGACATTAAGAAAATGCTTAACCCATTTGTTGTTAAGTTGTTGGCAGCTGGTCGGCAGGTGTTGCCAGTCTGGTTTAAAATAGTTTATTAGAAACAAATTTTGAGAACAGAACCTATTTTCATTTATAATTTCGGCTAACATTAACCTTGACTTTGACATTAGACTATAAAAATTACATCACAATCAAATATAAATTGCTCAAGACCCGTAACAGCTACAAAAAAAAAGAAAACTAGCTACTTTTCGAAGAAACTCGCATTGTTCCTAATTGCAACCTGTGTCCTGTAAACGACATGAGCTTCTGCTGCTGCCCAGCCCCAGGCAGTAGCTGCTGGTCTGACAGGACATGTCGGTGTCGGCCGTGCTTAATGCAGCCATAAAAATGCGTATAAAATCAAACTGGCAGCATCGCCTAACGATGCCATCGTTTGTCCAGGGCCATGTTCACGGGCTGCCCCCCCCAGAAACACCTTTATACACATTTTTATTACCCGGACGCCAGACGATGTCTAGACGAGCACTGGACGAGCTTCGGGCCGGGCTGCTGTGTGCACTCGTCCAAACTTTGCTGCTTTTTTTTTTGTTTGTTTGTCAAGGAACCGAAATGTGACTTGCTGTAATCTTATGCGCATGTTTGGGGGCTGCTCCAATGACATTTTACGAGCGTTTTCGTAAACCCTTTATGTAAATTAAAACAAAATGCGCATTCAATTTGTTCGTTTGGGGCAAACTACAAGACAAAATGAGAACTTAAAATAAACAAAAAACTTGATCCTCCGGCATTATGTGGACTCACTCGCCTTAGCTAAGCTGGACTTTGACTTCATCGAGGTAAAACAAAACAAATAAATAAAATTAAAGGCACATAATAGTAAGCAGTCCCAAAAGGCTAACGAAATGTGGCATTAAAGTTTTGTTGTATACCCTGTAGTTGGGAAGGGTCGATAAGAAGTAGCAGAAGGGAGAAACTATTCTTAAACAGCGTGAAGAACGGCGTTTTATAGCTTTAAAAGCTGTAGAGCAAAGCTTTTATACAAAATATCTACTTTTTTAAATTTGTGTACAGGGTATCTGCAGCTCGTGCAATCTGGACATATTTGTATATGCTGTGCCTTCTAAGCACTTTGGGGTAAAAGTTAGCTCAACATTCCACGGCTAGAAGCACATTTCTAGCAACAGGGTATCTATTAGTCTGTCACTTACTAGTGTTGAGCATTATTCATTTCCTTTGAGGCAGGATTACGCACTTCAAGTTCAAGAGTTCAAAGGAGCCAGCGCCGCAAGTGGCATTGGGGAATAGCCAAAGTCAGCTGCCTGGCCAAAGTCAGCATTCCCTACCCTAATCACTTTGGGGGGTTGATTTTTATTATTATATTTGGAGCTGTACGTACGTACCCGAAAGCTGTTTGCTTACCGGGTTACGTGTGCGAATGCATTAATAATGATGTGTGTGCACAACACACGTAACACGACGCACTGCACGTAATGCGTCACGTGCACCAGGTGCGGGTCAGGTGGGTGGTGCCTCTTGGTGAGGATGGGGGAGGATACGGGAGGGGCACGAACCCTCCAATATATAAAACAAGTAAAAGCTGCATTCATAAATAAATTATGAAATTTTTCGCATTACGGGTAGGTTTATTGCTGGCCGAGGTGAGAGCAGCTTGAAAACAGGTAGCAAAGTTGAAGAGTGGACCAAAAAAAGAAAGTCTTGAATAGCCATAACATGGCTTACTTTAAGACCAACAAAATATTTTCGGCTAGCTCTTAGTGTGTGTGTGTGTGTGTGTGTGTGTGTGTGTCTGCTCTCTTGTGTCTAGACACGCGTTTAACCAAACCCAACCCCTCCCCTGCCACACACACACATAAAACTTTAGCTGGTTCTTGTTTACAGGTGTGCCTCGCTTCTCGCTCGCATAGTTTTATTTTTCCCTCGGTTTTTCCTGTCGCTGCTTATGGGGCTTCCCATAGCTATTTACACTGCGTGCCACGCCCCGCACTGCCGTCCGAACTTCCATAAACGCACCAAATACGCAATAAATTCAATTAATTGTCTTAAGCTTCTTATTTCAGCAAATTTGCCACGTACCTGGCGGTAGTTGATCCCGTCAAACAGGGACGAATAAGCCGCCGCAGGGGCAGTTCTTTCGTCAATACGTCCGTCCGTCAGTTAGTCAAGAGTCAAGTTGCGCGGCAGTTGTGGAAAATGGTAGCTTAGCTGTTTGCGGCTTTTGAATCCACAATTTCGTTTTAACAACGCGCACAACTTAATTTTATGTTTAGGATGCCAAGCGGAGTAATACAATAAAACGCGGCAACTTATATCATTTAAAGTAGCCCTCAAGATTCCTGAGGTAACTTGAAGAAACTTAAACACAGAAAGTTGGCAGGCTTGTGAGGATAAAAGTAGGAGTCTTTAAATTAGAAATATGTATTTCCCTATACCGATGTCTCCTTTGATTTTTGTAATATCGATATATATCGATGTTGAGGAATGGGCTTTTAAGCATAACTCGAAGATTATAAGAGCCAGACACACAAAAGTTGGAATGTAGGCTGTCGTATAGAATATATGCCCAAGAAATGTTTTATATTTGGCATATCTTGCCCCGTTTCCGGAAAACAATTGGAGGATATACTGACAATTGGCTGCCATATTTGGGCACTGAAATGTTTAATAAAGATCGGACTTTAAGTACCTAAGTTACGCTAGACGGCATTTTACATAATGGGAATATAGACTTCAAATAAGATAATTGATAATCCTCATAATTCTAATTGATGGCATTTGTCTTATTTTTAACTTATTTTATTGACATTTTTAGCATAACCTCTATATGTTCTTCTTCTTCTACATATTTTGAAATATTTTACCCATATATGTTCTATGTCTTCTTCTATGTTCCCCATTTATTGTCTTCTTCTATATCTTCTTCTATATCTTCTTTCATATTACCTGTGTATGGTCTTCTTCTATATCTTCTTCCATAGTACTCGTATATGTTCTTCTTCTATATCTTCTTTCATATTACCTGTATATGTTCTTCTTCGATATCTTCTTCTTCGATAACTTCATCTAAAATATCCATATGTTTAGTGAAATTTTCAAAACATTGATGCGTGCACTAGTTTTTTATATGAAACTTTATTCGCAAGCAACAAAATGCCGCCACACAAAGTCCTCTCAATTCCGCACACAACCCGCAACGCAAAGCCCGCCAACCACCCGCTGTGCGTGGTCTATGGTGCAGCAGATTCTGGCTGCTGACGTTGATGGGTAGCACGTAAATTTCCCCAGTGACATAAACGGGCATTTTCCCAGCACCAGACATACACACACACACACACGCACACACACACACACGCACACACACACATACTCACACACTCACACTACACACACACACATGCTGGCAAGTGTTGTGCGCGTTAAAATATATATGTTTTTTTTTCTCTTCATTTTATTTTTATATTTGTACGCCAACTTTTACACATGCGAATGACTTTAAACAATTTCCACAACAATTTTGAGCGTCCTTTTTCATTTTTTTGCTCTTACCTGCACGTTTTTACGGCCTCTACGGGAAATAGGCACTAAAAATCTAAGGGAAATGCCGTCGACAAAATGCAACGCGGAACGGCATAAAAATGCTTGACGCAGTGCCTGCAAATTGAATCACAGGCTGTTCTTTTTTTTTTTTTGTTCCTGCGGCTTTAAGACACACAAGAACTTGAAGCAAGAAGTATTTAAAGCAAACGGGGCACATAAATCGAAGGGTTCACCTGACCTCTGACCCTCTTGCGCTCCCTTTATGCGCATTAAAAGACAGATACACTCAGATATACAAAAATAACGTTTGAATTTCAAGTGCTGCGTGTCTTTGGTTGGCAGTCATAAAACGTTTTAGGTATATTAAAAATGGAAACATGTGGAAATCTCCCCCAAGCGCCCATAACGCAATCGAGCAAAAGGTCAAATTTTGATGAATTGGCGCAATTTGAACCACAATAAGTCAGCCACAGCAAACGCCGATGTTCCAGTAAAAATGCTGTTAGTATTTCGCCCAGATTTCGAACAAAAAGAAATAGATAAAAAAAATATAGAAATTAATTGAATGCAAGTAAGATTTTAGTTTATGTTCGAATAATATCTAAACTTAATCTTAAAAAAAGCTTAGCTTATCAAGAGAAAAGATTTCAAATCTGAGGAAATCATTTAAAAAAATATTACGTATACGAGAACGAATTTGATTTCTTCTCACGTATTCCTGGAGTTTGTGTATTCGAGAACTGCTTTGATTTTTTTGGCCCCTTTTGCGAAAGCCAAGCATAAAAATAATTTTTTGCACAAATAAATTCTGATGTGCGTCCAAAAAAAAAAAAACTAAGACAAATCGCAAAATCGCAACTGCGAAATTTGATGTTCACCCCCTTCGAATGTAAAGGGGCGTGGCTGGCAGTCGGAATTGTCATTGTCTAAATTGAAAAATGTGCAAAGGAGTAAAGTCTTATTTTGCCTTTTTTTATTTTGACTTGGAACCTTGGCACCCCGCCAAAATCGGAGAGAAATATTTTTGACAAATAAGCGCATAAATTGAAAAGAAGCCACACATTGACCCACATTGGGAGCCACTCATAATCGAGCCTGACCCCAGCAAGCGGCGGCGCCACAATAAAGAGATTTGGCCAGTTTTTGATCTTGTGCTGAAACTTCTTTAAATCCCTGAAATTGCGTTTTCAAGCCAAATATTGTTAATAATCTCTCTGCCGTTAAGCCACAAAGTCAAACACTTGGGACCTGCCAGCGGAAGTTATCTCATCAATATCGATTGAAATGAGGGGGTGGGGGAGAGGGGAGGGACGTGTGAGGGGGCTGCCAACATAAGCCGACAACTTGGGTACGTGTCTAAATGGAAAAAAATGAAGCAGCGTTTCAAGTTTCTGCGACAGCAAACAGAAGACAATAACAAAAGCAACAGAAAAAAAAAAGAAAACCGAAAAGAAAATACCAATAAAAATATTTGAACTTGTCTTTGAAAAGAACCAGGGCTGAAAAATGTGCTTAGTACATTTCAAAACTTATAGAAATAAGTCTTATAATATTGTTAACATTACTTATTAAACTGCACTTATTTGCAGCCTTATTTAAAGCCTAACAGCCTGTTAGACTTACTTGAATTCGTGAGAATCGCATAGAGAGGCGATCTTTAAGAAATGGTTTGAAATTGCAAAAAAAGTGAAGTGCGTTGGGTTTGTGTGCTGGTTTTAAAGCAACACACGAGAAAACACATGTGGCCCAGCCCTCGTTTAAGAAAAGCACAGGCTCTTCAGCTGCCTACCATCCCGCCCACGTCCCAGCTTCGGCTGTCGTCCCTAAGTTCATCATCATCATTTCGCACAATGCCGACGTCTCGCGTTTATCGTCAACTCTCAAGTAGTTTACTTTGCCAGACATTCTTTTGACTTGGCCTCTGACTTTTGGGCCTATGCCCACATTAGCAAAGGATTCGCAGCAATGTTGAATATCGGCACGATATAATGCCTGATGGTTTTGCTTTTTTAATAACAAGCGCCCGCCCACTGTCTGTCTGTCAAGTGTGAAGGCGCACGAAGAAGCAGTCAACGTGGCACACTGTTGGGCCTTAAAGTGCGCTGCTTTTGCCTGATGAAGTGGCTGGCGCGGAGTCGCTTGGAAAGAAATCAATAACATGCAACTTGAGTGTGGCTCTGAGTGTGTGTGCGAGTGTGTATGTGTGTGTGTGTACGAGTGTGTGGCGGTCGCTGCTGCCACACCCAATATTGAATTACTCTATTACCAATGGCAGCTGCAAGCAGCAAGCAGCAAGCAGGCCAACAAATATTCCAGCCCCGTCGATGTCTTGTGCAACTTGCGTTGCATAGTTTTGCGAGCTGCTTGCTCGCAAGACATTTTATCCCTTTGATCCTTTTTATTGTTGCCACCGCAGCTGGTGTTGTCTTACACGCGACAGCCCGTGGGGTAACCAGCAACGGTTGCTCCTGCTCACCCTGCCCCCTTTACCCCTTTGCCGCGCTCCTGTTTCGGTTTCTTGCACTTTGGCTTAAACCGCAAGCGACGTCGTTCAACTCCTGGCGTCCTTTATTCCTTGCCAGCCAACACAAACGTGATGTGGCTGCAGTCCAAAACCGGCAATTGGTTTTCTGTTACAGCCACGGCGTTGGGCGGTCGGGTGGTCCTTTTCCTCTCCTCTCCACTCCTTCAATCTGCTACGCAACTTGGAAGCAGCCTGGCTGCACTTGACTCAGTCTACCTAGCTGGAGCTGCGCCACGTTGCCTGCCCGGCTAGTTGGCCAGCTCAGTGGAGCGTTGCTAAGGCCAACTGTCCAGGACATATAACATAAATCCTCTAAAGCAAAGAGAAGCAAACTAAACAAGTCTAAATTTTGATTTGATTTTGTTTAAGCTATAAAGTTATTTCCTTTTTAAAAATGACTTAATTTAAGGATGTCAATCGAGAGAAGGAATCACAATTGAAATGAAGTGCATATTTAGACTGTAAATTTAATCATAAAGTGGGATATATTCTTCTGTGAATATCCTTAAAATTAGTCTTAGGGTAAGTCTTAGTTATGTAGAATTCAAATAGAGCATAGGCCATAATCCCATTGGTATATTTTATAAGACTTGGTTCCATTTGATCTGACTTTTAAGTCTTTAAGTCTCTGCTACGGTCAGACAGGCATAAAATTATCTGGCGTGACCAGCCTTTGTCCAATTTTTACCCCTTCAAAGAGTCGGGCCAGAGGACAAATCAACAAAGTCAAGACTTTAAATTTATTGAAAATAGTTAAGCCTAGAAAATCTGTTAAGCTTTGATTGGGAGTTTGGTAGTTGTCAGCCTGAATTAAAAGTTTTTCCATAGGCTTTTGTTTCGCAAGAATTGTGAAAATTAAAGAATGTTTCCGAAGGTTCATTAAACTGTGGAACGCAACGACAGCGCCTTGTGAATGCCGAAGGACAACACTGGCTATGACTAGGCGTATTTTTGCTGCAGTGGCAGCTGCGGCAGACAATGCCCGATCATAATCTACATAAAGACCGGCTTGCCAGTAAACGACGTAATGTGTGTGAGGCCGTGTGTGTTTTGTGTGTGTGCGTGGTACGTGCCTGTACAGCGTACGAAGGACATTGTCAATGTTTTCCCTGTTTGTGTTTGTGAGTCGATGTTTAGTGTGTTTGTCTGGGCTGCAAATTCGATTTCAGGTGCGCCTCGTACTGAAGGACACTTCGTTCGGCATGGGGCTTGTGGCAACTGATTGGTCTGATTATGGCCAGAAGATGTGGGGAAAACGAGGGTCTGGGAGTGGGTGCAGGTTCGAGTCCCTGACCGTGACACGTTGTTACCTTAAGCTCTTTTACTATCAAACAACTTTGCTTGGCTAACAAATTAGCTGCAAAGTTGCTATCGAAAAACTTTGCTGGACCCCAAACACACAACAAAAAAAAAATCATTTCCTTTTACGCGACAGCTTCAAGATTTCACGAGCACAAGCTCAGACATAGCTATTTGCCGCCGGGGCAAAAATCCATTAAGTGGCTACCGAAAAGAAAATTCAAAGAAAACGCCAACGAAAACTAGCAGGAAAATGTGAAAAATGTTATGCTTACGCTTTAATGCCCTAGCAAGACCTAAATGAGTTTTAATAGATGTCATTCGTTTTTTGGGTTTTAGCTGTACAAATCCCCAGATTTAAGACATACCTGTAATTTCCAGCGAACCATTTCATAAAGTCTGCGCCAAAACCTTTTTGGAATTCTAAGCCCAGCTCATGTTGAAATGGCTTTTATAAGCAAAAGAAATATTAAAGCTTAGCTATCCGCATGAAATACTCCTCCAATTACAACTAATTTGCACACTCAACAAACTTGCTGGCGCAACAAACTAATATGCCGCTTAGCGTGCAGGGTATTCACAGAGCTTGACAACTTTAAATCGATGGAAAATGAAATGGCAAACGCATGCAAGGAGCAGAGCATAACGAACACAAAATAAAATGGCGAAAATTCAATTTTGAAATAAACAAAAGGCGACGACAACGGATAAAACAAGGAAAAGCTGTGCAAACAGCAAAGCACGACTATAAGATACTCTGTAGGTTGTGTAAAGTAGTTAAAGACAGCTTGTTAGCAATGCATATTGTTTAAGTTTTTCTTGATTATTAAGTCGAAAGTAAAAGTTAAAAACTTAAGTTTGGCATTTTCTTTACTCTAAAAGTGTCAACAAATATTGCAATTCTATATACCCTTTTCGCTTTAAAAAAACTAGGGAATAGAAGCTAAATAGAAGCTTAGCAAGATGAGTTGAACTCGCGATATTCATCCCTTTCAAAATGTCAAAATCTGCAGGAAATCAATTATACCCTCCTTCAAGTCAATATACCCCTTTGCCCTGCTTAAAATAGGCTATATCAACTAAATGCAGGCTTAAGATCTAAAGTGAAGCTCGCGATATTAAACTCTTTAAAATGATCAAAATGTATAGCAATTCAATATACCCGTTTCCCTATTAAAAATAGGGTACATAATGCGAACTCCCGACCCAGCTGATTGTCACGCAAAGCAAACAAACAGCGGCTCAAGCAGTAGGTGAGAATACAGCCGGAGTTGAAAATTCAATAAGAAATAAAAGTAAAATAAAAACTGCTAAAAGGTAGCGGCAAAAAAAGCCAAAAATAAAGCAAGCCAAAAAGTAGCTCCCCTTTCAAATGTGCCCTAAACATGCAATCGAACTTCAAACTCGCTCAGCTGTTGTAATGTTGCATGGCCCGGCAAGCCGAATAAAAAGCACAAAAGCAAGCAGAAGAAGTAGTTGTACAAGTAGAAGAGGAAAGTGGAGGAAAAAGAGCAAGAAGAGCAATAAGAGGAACAACAACTAGTTTTGGGTGGCTGCAGTTAGGGGGTTGGCCATATATATTTGTGCAAAACAAAAAAAAACAGATAAGAAACGGCGCTGGCGACGACGGCGTCAGTTGTTATTGCCAACATTTTAGTGGCGTGTGCACCCTACTGTCGAATCTCCCCTCCCCTTGCGTTTCCCCTTGCCCTGCCCCACCCCCTGTCAGTGCAAGTGGCTGTCGAGGCTGTGACTCATGCCTGAAGTGATGACGAAATCAGCCGGCAGCAGACACTGAAACTACAAAGTACTTGTGTACTCATATGAATAACTAAAACGAGGGTGGCTCAAGAGATTCGCATATCATTTTTATTACGTGTCATAGAAGTTTATCAATTTTTGAACTAAATAACCCAAAAGTGTTTATATTAGAAATATTTTCAAATTAACGCGTTTTCATTTACGAGCGATTTCTTAATAAATATCTTATAGACAAAAGTTCACGACTGTTTCTTGAAAATATTATTATTTAATAGAACCAACAAAAACTCATCATGCAACCCTCTGTTATATATACATATATACGAAAGGATCAATGTACATATTTGGTTTGGAAACATGCGAAAATTTATGGATAAGCCATGTCGGGCGGCAGGCGGCACGTGGTGCCAATCAGCACACGCAAAGCGAGCTACAGTCTGAGAGAGAGAGACGGAGAGAGAGAGAGAGGGGGAGAGAGAGAGCGCCTCTGTAGAGAGTAGTGTGACCAAAGTGTGCAAACATTGCGTGCCTCATTCGCCGTGTTGTGCCAAAAGAAAATATTATGATTTCCATTTCTAAGCTAAGCAGTTAATTTCACGGTTAGTGTGGGGACCAAGTGCTGCATAATTATGTGCACTGTGGATGCAAGGGGGGTGGTGGGGAGCGGGTTGAGTAAGAGGTTGCATAGGTCCGCACATGATTTGCGGTTCTGGTTCTTGCAACTTGCGCCACTCGAAAGACTCGTTTAGTCATCGTCAGCGTCGAGTGCTCAGAATGTTTAGCTGCTTAATTAAATGCAATACACGAAGGAACAGCAATAAAGCATGCAAAAGAAATGCATTTCAATTAAAAGGAACAGAGCGCGAGAGAAAGAGAAGGCAGCATATAACTACAGCTAAAGAGAGAGAGAGGTAGAGAGAGAGAGAGAGAGAGGGAGCGAGCGGAAGAGAGACAGCTCTTAGATGTAATTAAGTGAGCTATTCAACTGAGGCTCTTCCAAGTGGCCCCACTCGCCCCGAGGGGCTAATGTGGCAACCGGAGCCACAGTTGGACGCAAATGTTTGCCAATTGCCAAGCAGATGTCGTAGTAGCTAATGGTTAATGATGGAGAATGATAGAGAAGCCAGCGACTGGCTGACACCTGAACACGTGTTGGCTCTGAAACGCAAATGAATGATACGAAAGCTATTAATTGGACACATTTGAACCTATTATTTTTATATAACTAGCCAATGTTAAGTGCTTTTTAGCTCATTAAAATTGATAGACTAGTTAATTATATGAAAACTATCTTATAGAGGGTATTATGATTTTGTCATAAACAGTGTAATGCATGAAGGAAGACATTTCCGACTCCGTTGGATGTATATATTCTAGGACAACATCAACAGCCGATCCTTTTTTGTCAAGCCTGACTATATCTAGCCATCTGTCTATCCGTCCGTCCGTTTGTCCGTCCTTCTCCTGCTCCTCATATATATACAAAATCTTATCAACATCAGACAACTATATCAAATAGCTGACATTGGAAAGATTGATCAAAAAGTATGTTCTTGTATGGCAAACTATTATGTTTTCCAAGATATTTTCATCCTTTGCTTTGCTTTCGCCTAAATTAGATATATATTGAAATAACTATATATATGTATATATTGAATTTTATAAATTTCTAATAACATTATTTTGTTTTCTTCTTTTCAGGTAAGCTATTCGCACTTATTTCCCCAATTGAATTTTATTGCCACCTGCCTGCCAGCACATATTCTGTAAGTTTGCCGCTGAATTGCAAATCTAAACTTTAGCTATATTGCCCAACTGACCCCTCCCCATTCACAGCATTTGCCCCGCCCATGTGCATTGACATAATCATTAAAATACCTTTTGCCCACTTAACACACAATTGTCTGTGTTAAACCGTTGGCCGTTTAACACACAAATGTTCACACTTTGCTGCCATTATATAATATGTGTATTTGAGGGGGTCCCCTTACACCTATTGCCCCCCCTTTAAGCGCGCCCCTTTATATGGCATGACACATTCACATCAATGCGCACCGGACGGATGGCGGCATTCACGTTGTGTTTGCCGGCAAATGATTTCCCAAGCAATTCAAATGCAAAACGAGAAAGCCGTAACCCAAGCGTTCCCCTTACTACCTACCCCCTGCCCCTCTCAACTATAAGCTCCCCCTGCGTATAATCAACAACTAATATTGTAGGAAGCATTGTGTGCTTCGATGCCTTCGACAAGCTGCTGTCATGATATTCCCGCCTCCAGCTGCATATTTTGTCCCCCCCCCGCGTCAGACATCCCTTCCAGACATGAACATCGTGTGGGCGAGAGTGTCGCCTGACAGGCCCTCAGGCCCTGCGCCGGCAGCTCAAGCTCCCAGCTCTGACTCGGACAACGGCCCAAACTCTGGCTCTCGTGCTGACTCAAACTCCAACTACGGCTCCAAAACATCGACTCCGACTCTGACTGCTGCTCTGGCCTAGGTCCCATTGTGATTCATCGTCACACCGAGACGCCTCTGCTCTGGGTCCATGTGGCTTGGTTTCTCGGCACTGGCGCCGTTCTGCTATTTAAATTGCCGCTCTATATCCTTGTCCGCCTTTCGACAGGGCCGGCACGTCGCCAGCTTCACACTACCTACTGTGCCAAGGATATTTTTACTGTTCTCTGTCTTTGCACTCTCTCTATCTTTCTCCCTCTCTCTCTCTCGCTCTCGCTCTCTGTGTGTTTTCGGCTTTTTTTGAGTCATCGCCGCTTTATTTATTGTTCTTTGCCAGTTGTTGTCGCCAGTCGCGGGTTCGCTCTGTTGCCATATAATTTAATTGCAGTTAATATATTTTCGATATTCGAAAATACGTTTTTTCGAAACTGCGAACAGCGTGCAGCAGCAAGACAGAGAAAGAGAGAGAGAGAGAGAGAGAGAGAGCGCATGTCAGCTGCCGAAAATGTTTACTCTCTCTTTTGAGCGCAGCAAGAGGCGTTGCCAGCTGTAAATTTGCGCAGAGCAAAAAAACTTTCAAAAATATTTAAAATTTTCGAATTTCGAAAGATATTAGAAATGGTTGATTCAATGCATATTAAATATGTTCAAATTTCTTATTGATTACCAAACGTTTGTTGTATATTGAAAATGTGGAGTATAGCTTAAACATATAAAGAAAAAATAATGAAAAATAATCTGTAATTATATATCTATTTGAATTTTCTATTGATTGAATTAATATTAATATATATAAATATTATCACACAGTATAAATAATTAATTATGCTGCACCTTTGAATTCGATACATAATTATTTTTAATATAAATTGGTAGTTTTCGATATCGATCATTTATTCGAAAACTTAATGTTGTTTTTCTATATAATTAACCGGCTTTCTATGCTGAGCAAAATTGCATTTACTGTTGCAGTCAAATAACTGTCTGTGGGAGAGCAGAGAGTCTGCTCTGTTACTCTCTTGAATTCGGGCTCTGCCGCAGTCGCCAAAGCAGCAACAAAGCAGCAAAAGTTCGCTGCGCTTCTCACGGCGCATGCTTCGAAATTTGTTTTCGAAATTTCGCGCATTAAGGTAACGCAACAAGGTCGACAATGATAAATATTGTCATGAAATTTTATGAAATGCCAAATTCTATGAAAATAATCAAAGAAATTAATAACAAATTAAAGCAAATTACAGTTTGAAATATTAAAAAAATTAAATTGCAAACTTAATAAAAAGCTCAGGTTTGGTCAACCCTTGTATTTAACTACGAAAGCACAGCAAGCCACCCCCACAGACCCGCGCGCTCTGCCTCGGTCGGCGCTGCGGAGCTGCGCTCTCTGAAGCTCGCTCGCTCTCTGAATCTCGCTCGCTCTCTTTCTATTTTTGGTTGGCTTGTGTGTCTTGGGGGAACTGTTGTGTGAATGCCGCCAGCTCTGTTGCGCCCCAAAGTGGTTTGTCCTTTTTGCTATATGCATTGTCCTTGCCAACGCCAGCGACAGCGACAGGCGACAGCGGCAGCGCAGCTGGCGTCAACGTTAACGCTAGCGCCAGCGTCAGCGTCGTCAGTTGTTCGCCTGCTGCTGAAAAATTAACATCGACATAATTTAGTTTGTCTTCGTCGTTCGTTGCGCTCGTTACGTATTCGTGCTGTTGACGTTAGCGTCGTTTCTCTTTGTCTTGGTCGTTCTTGCATTCCACAGTAAAAGCCAAGACGCTGAAATAACGCACCAGAACCAAATACGCAAAACAAAATAAAACAACAACAACAACAACAAGAAAAAACGCCGCTGTGCTTTGTAAACAAATACAAATACAAACAATTCGTAGCATACTATTCAGCGCGGCACAAGTAATCAAAATATTCAAAGTGTTAGACAATTATAGTAAACAAATATATTTTAATCAATTATATTAAATTAAAAATCATAAAAAAAATCAAATAATAACTGTGCGTTGCGCTCTCAAAAAGTAGGCAACACACGAATTTAGTTGCCAACATTCACATATCCGAACAGCAACAAATAGTAAAAACTCCAACTAAATCCATACTTAAGATAAATACTCGATTATAAAGAGGAAGAAAACCCCATAAGAAGGTATCAAAATGTTGATTGGATTAGTACGCGATTCGGTGATGCAGTGCTTCTGCCACACCTGCCGTGCGCCGGGCATTTTGCCAGCGGGTAAGCGAAAATGAATACAAAATAGTAGTAGAAATCGTAGTAGAAAACGTGCTACTACCAAAAACCTGCAAAAATTGGTAACAATTCGACTTGAGGCGTTTTTATTAACTAAATATAAAAGTCATTTTTACATTTCTTAAGTACATTTATTTCTGTGAAGGTTAAAGCAATTTGAAGCTCTATTTTTGTTGTTTTTATTTGTTGTTAGGACTTTCTGTTAGCCAATAAATAAAAGTTAAGGACACATTTCTTTTTATTTAAACTTCTCACGTATGCCAAAGTTGTTTCTCGACCAGAACTTGTTTCCCCAGCTTGTTATTGTTGTAGTTCGCTCTTGACCATTCTGTGAGTTGACCTTTAGTTTTTTTAGAATTAGGTTCAATTTGTTGCACACTCAACTTTTTGATTGTTCGCACAATGTTTTCGAGGGCGCACAGAAATTTGAGCTCAAGAGCTCCACAGAACACTTGATGAAGGCTCCTGAAGTGGTGCATTGTTCTGGCAATAATCATGTTTGAGGGCCCAAAGGTAACATACGTGGGCATCGAGGGGCAGACTTTTAAGAGCAGCCTAAAACAATTTCGGACTACGATTCTCAAGTGAATTAAGTCTGACTAAGATTTTGAAGAACATTTTGAACTCATTTAAGTTAAGAGTTTCTTATTGAACTTATTGAGTTTCGATTGAACTACACCAAATATGGTTTTGGTTTTTGTTTGCCGGGAATTATAAATGATCTCAGCAGCAGGGCTCGAATCTCAGCGTGATCTGTGTTTGTGTATGTAAAAGTCTCTTAGTTGGAGACCACAGTTAGTTTGTATATATTGTACATATTCATCTTGATATATTAGCATTATGATCCTATAGCTGATGATGTTGCTCATGATGTTAAAATAGTTTTTAATTTTTCATATATATGATTAAGAATCGTAAGTCAAGTCTTTGTGTATTAAGAGCTTAACTAAATTCGCAATAAAATGATGATGATGACCGGGACACTTGTTATACATTAGCTATGTACAGTATGGAACAGATCTTTCATCATATTCTTTCCACATATAATCGTCTATTAGATCACACTGTCTAAGCAAATCGAATCCCGAACAGTCATCAATCATAATGCCAGCCACCTCACATGCTGTCTGGCAATAGTCAAGGACGCAGTTTGAGACCCATTAAGTCATCAACAGGCCCAAGACAATTATGTAATACAACAAGAGCAAGAACAAGAGCACGAAAGACCAACACACATGTATTCTAATGACTGATGAAAAATTCAAGTTGCTTAGCCAAGTTTTCCATTCGTTTTTCCTTGTTGTTGGTGGGGAAAAAATCAATTTCAGCTAGAAAGACAACGTCAACGAGTGGGCGGGAGCGGGCAGAGAGAGAGCGAGGAGGCGAGCTTTAACTATAAAAACCGAAAAGACAAACAATATGACGTTGATTTTTGCCGATGCCGCGTGGAAAGGCAAAACTAAATGCCCCACCAAGTAGGCAATAACAATTTCGTGGATGACTGTTTGTTGGCCATTGTTGTTGTTGCTGTGATTGTTGTTGTTGTTGCCGCCTTTTTATGGTGCCCCGCGCCATGACATCGCATGGCGCCAGTCAGCCGGCAACGATGAGTCATGCCGCAAGCCGCATGCCGCATGCCACATAGCTAGCCGAGCTGCTGGCATGGAATTTAATTTAAGCCATGCCTTAAAGCGCCCTCAAACGTTTTCCTTTTGTGTTAATGCATATGAATGTCTGCATTACATTTCATCAATGCCCTTTGGGGCCACTGGACAATGGCGGGCGCACACAACTCAGTTATGCCGATGATTTTATTTATATTGTATTGGGCTATTAAAATGCAATAATCGCCGCAAACAATCGCACATACGACTACGGAATGATTGCGCAATATGCACACGGCCCAACGAGCACAGCCACAAGCACAAGCACAAGCACAAGCACAAGCACAAGCACAAGCACGAGCACAAGCACAAGTACAAGCCCAAGTCGCAACTGAAACACACACACACACACACACAATGACGTTGACAGTGTGAGGCGTATATTGATTTATTGACACAGGCACCTAACGCAAAAAAAAAAGGAGAAGGTGGGCAATATGAAAGAATAGGCAGGTGAGGACGAAATACCCTAGCAGATATACTACATTCGTTTTATTAGTACAACTTCCACTGCTTTTTGCGGAAGCAAATTCGATCAGGTGAAAGTTAAAAATGCCTGAAACAGTAAAAATCAATTTGGGGAAACTCATTGCCGTATTCAGAAACATTGTAAAAAGAAGAAGTTTGAATCATATTTATTTAAATTTCGGTAAATTTTAGCGAATTCGTATTCGTGAAATAAGAGTGGAAATGAAATTGGCAGCTAGTTCCAATAAGGCTGAATATGTAAACAGGCCCTAAAATGGTGAGCTATAAATGAAGATATCATAAAAAGAATATCGAATATTAATTTGAGCGTGATATCATGTTGAAAACTTGAACACAAAGTTATAAGATGATTTATATTTATATATTCAATCTGAAACTAAATAAGCTTGACACAGTTATTAACCACAAATACCAAGTGTGTTTTCCTTCTAATGACAATATCAATGTACACATTAGAAAGTCAGAAGTGCCTCGTTTCGTAGTCCCTTCTAGGGTAGACAGACAAGTTAAAAGACAAAGACCACAACAAATTACTTACATGCGTTTACCTTCTACCCAATCTTCGACCCACACGGTTCAGCCATTTTTCAATTGACGAAGGCATTTTTCACAATTCCCCTTGCATGCTTGCAACTTGAGACTATAAATCTTGCCGCGTAACTGTACCTAATTACGCCTCTTGCGGTAACAAAAGCAAAATAAACAGCTCAATTTGCACTTGACACGTGTGAAAAAGATAAGTGTAATACCCATTTCAAATGGGCTCCCAGCAAAAGTAAATGAGCTGAAATAAATGAGAAATTTCAAGGGCTACAGCAGCGTCTTAGAAATTGGATTGTATAAAACAATGTCTAGCAAATATTTCAAATTCTTAGAAGTCTATTTTAGCTATTTAACTTGCAGGATATAAAAAAATAATGTTTGTTATGGGTAATCTCAAAATCAAAATTTTCGAAAAATTTTGAAATTATTAAACGTATAATTTAATGATTAATGAACAATGAATAAAATCATTAGGATATCATTATTATTATCATTTGTATTATTATTAATATTATTAGTATTATTAATAATGTAAGTATTATAATTATCATTATTATTATTAATTATATTCTTATGACATTATGTTGATCATTATCATTATCAATATCATTATCATTATCATTATCATTATCAATATCAGTATCAATATCAATATCAATATCAATATCAATATCAATATCAATATCAATATCAATATCAATATCAATATCAATATCAATATCAATATCAATATCAATATCAATATCAATATTAATATCAATATCCATATCAATATCATTATCGATATCATTATCATTATCATTATCATTATCATTATCATTATCATTATCATTATCATTATCATTATCATTATCATTATCTACATCATTATGATTATCATTATTGGTATCATTATCATTACAATTAAAATATAACATTATCATTATCAATATCATTATGATTTTCATTATTTCATCATTATCATTATCATTATTATTATTGTTATACAATTAATTTTATTATCATTATTATTATTACTATCATTATTTTTATCATTAGTATTAAAATTAGGATACATTTAATTTTAATATAAAACTGTTTAGCAGGATTTTCAGTATTTTTTCGGTATTTTTACTAAATCTCAAGACTTTGTTAAAGCTTTTGAGAATTCCAAAATGTTAAAAATAGTTGCATAAAATATTAAATAAAATAAATAAAAATTCAGATTGAGTTTAAAGTGTAAATTCAATTATATCAACTGACAGGCAAAGAGCTCAATTATCATTTGACACACGTCTAATTTATGGCACAGACACAGCGACTCTCGCGTATGTGTGGAAGCATCTTAATTTCGGAGATGGTTTTCGTTTTGGGGGTTGGAAATGGGGTGCAACCTGTCCCCGACCACGATTTGCCTTTGGCTCAAGGTTAGAGCTGAAATTGCTGGTTTTTAATTTGGCGCCTCTAATTGTGAGTGCCGGTGCTCTGGGGGCACACATGTCTCTCAGCATCTTTCCCCAGTTCTCTGTCTCTCTATCTCTCTCGCTCTCCCTCTCCCTCTCTCTCTCTCTTTCGCATCTCTGCGCTTTGTAATGGCCTCGCCTGGTTGGGTTTCTGGTTTGGGTCGTGCTGTTGGGGGTCGCTTTGCTTTTCGGCTTGGCAAATTAGATTTCCTAGCTACAAAATTGCAATTCAAAATGCTTTTTTCGACTGCTGCTGCTGCTACTGCTGCTGCACTTGGGGCAAAAATTGTGCGCAGGCAACGGAAGGGGCGGCAAATTGTTTGAATTGGTGTTAAAATGTGGCATGTGTAAAGACTTGAATGCCAGCATTGCAAAGCTTGTAGAAAATTTAATGTGTGCTTGGTTTGCCATAAAGTTGAAAGCAGGTTAAGCTGATCTGATAAATTATGTGTGGCTTAGAAAGAACAGAGAAAAATTTCTTAATGGGCAGAAACTTGAAAATAATGAGTGTGAATTATGATAAGATGACAAAGGTTGCAGAATCGGGCTTGCACTTTACAAATTTATGATAATATATTGTATAATAGATAAAATATTATAAATCTTAAATGTTTATGGCAGCTAGAATTTTGGGTCTAAAACTCTTGTAAGGGATCACCGCATATCCAGGGTTTCGAACCTTAAACATTCATTGAAAAAACCTATACCTTAATCGTGGGTGTTGAGCTCGAAACCAACCTTTCCTTTAAGATCAAATAATGTTACTCAAATCTTGATTCATGCCACAAACTGGTCTTGCAAATCCGAATTCCATTATTCACGGCATATCCAGGGGTTCAAACCCTCAACATTCATTGTAAAAACTTGGAGGTCGTAGTCCAAGCTTTCCAATTGATAGAACTCCAAATCAAATTCTTGCCACAACTTGGTTTTGCCCATCCGCAACCTATTAAAAATCACCTGTCATAGTATAACATGCAATATTCTAAGAATTTGGGCATATATCTTATGTATTATGCAAACTGAATTATTTTGTTCAATTAACATAAACAATTTGAATTGTTCAATTAAATACAATCAAATTTTAATGCTTTATTAGTCGCCTTTGCTTATCCAAAATTAATTAGTTTAATTGCAAACACAAAAGCACCACAAAACTATCTTTACACAAAATATTGCCATAGTTGAGCCATTTTCTTGGGTTTGCTCGGGGCGTAAATCAATTAAGATAAATTGCTGCACAGAACGTTGCGACAGGCAAATGAAGTCGAGTCGAGCTGAGTCAATGTGAATATAATTTGATGCATCTTTTGGATGCGTGATGCGACAAATTTTCTCGACAGCTTGCGGGCGTGTGGGCGTGTGTGTGTGTGTGCAGGGCGTGGCATTTGATATGATGGATTAGTTGGGCTTGGACCGCCCATAAAGCTAAACATGTGTTGTAAATGTCCACAAATTACTTTCGCTAGCGAGTGAGACGGACAGAGAGGAAGAGGGAGATAGGTATGAAGAGAGGGAGAGAGAGGGAGAGATATGTAGAGAGGGAGAGATTGGTAGAGAAAGACACATTTGAACTGAAATTAACTTTGCGAATGTGCTTCATTTGCCAAAAATGTCCATGAACAGCTGCTGTGCTAGGAACAAATCTCATGCTGCATATATAAAGACCACAATATGCTAAACACATACGTATTCATTTATAATAATACATATATGCACATATATATGACCAAGTCGTTAAATCTAAGGCCCTGAGGCACAAACTATAACGGGTCTTAATACCCTGTTTCTCTGCTTTCGATAGTGTATTGCAATTCGGAAATTTTCATGAAATGTTTTCAATTGTTGTAAACATAAAGATATTTTCTAAAGCATTAATCAATTTTACACAGTCTTCAAATAATAATAAATATAAGGCTTTAGAAATATATTTATAGTCTGATAAACGTTTAACAACGTTTGTGCTTATGAGTTACAGGGTATAAGATTGCATTTCTGGAATGTTGAATGCCATCTACTTGCATCTTATTAATCTTTTAACAATGTGGTCTTTTAGTAACTGCTTGAGTAAGATATATAAATATAAATCTCTACTATAAGAAAACTCTGTCAACTTGGTATTTTTTCTGTTTCCATTGCCGTCTTTTAGGCGCCCGCCAACAAAGCTTTGCATAGCTCCAACTGGCATTATAATGCGGCTATTGTATTTGGACCTTTAATTACCAGCCGAGACGACCCTGCTGAAAAACTGACCTTTGACAGCTGCTTAGCGGCTTAGATTGACTGAAAAATTATATAAACACACTTGTGCAATAAAAAAAAGCCAAATTGTATAATACACAAACATGTGTAGCAGGAGGTGTATTATATATCGAGTACACGGTTTGGGTCTTGCGTGACTTGTACTTTACATACACAAACGAGTAAAACTCGCAAAAAAACAAAGAAAAATATTTGTCAGCCATTAACATTCTAGAGCTGTCCTTGAAATGAGTCGAGCGAGGAACTCAAGCAGGGTCTGTTGTGACTAGAAATTATAGCTGCCTTACACATATACATATACCTATACATATACGTATATATATGTATATATGTATATATGTATATATGTATATATGTATATATGTATGCATACGGTCGGTTGGCTCATTAGGGGCATGATGTTGAGCCAAGTAAAGCGGAAATCCTTCGGCAGTATCGACAGGAAATGAATAACTGACTGAGATGGCAGCTGCTAAAAGAAAGGCATCAGCTTGTAGTCATTAATTCAACGGGGGTAACCGAGTTTTTATAAAGGCTTAGCTACCGATGAAGAGTATATTAACACAGAAAAATGGGACTTAAGACTGGGTATTAAGTGTACTATAGATATATATGATAAACTTCAAAAAGTATTGTATCTTTTGTATTTCAAACGGCAATATATCTATATAGGTATATATAAAGATTTGATCCTGCCTAAAATCCAACTTTTATTTGATATACTCTGCATGTGTATAGAATACCAGAAATCTGTAATATATATAATATAATGTAATATATATATAGAGACTACAACAAAGTTTAAGATTTTTCTTCAGCAGCACTTTATAGAAAATATACTTATGTATGGGCAGGATTAAGTAGGATCTATGCTTGTGGAGTATTCCTCTTGCTCAAATATTCTATTTATATTGCAATTATTTGATGCTGATTTTGGCAAACTTTCAATTCTAAAATATTTGATTAACTTGCTCGAGGTGTGGGGTTAAGAGAAGTAGAATATACTGAGTCATAATATAAAGGTGAAGATATTCTATACCCTTTAAAGAGCGAAGAAAGGTGTGTTTAGTGTAAAGTCACATTGAGTATCGTAAAAATGTAAAGGCTTTAACCATATTCTGCATTTCGCGGCAAGGACATATCAGAAGGCGTTTTTAGTCTTCGGCAGCACAGAATAATTGTTATATATTTGTTTACTTACTCATTTAATTGTATTTATTTTTATGTTTTCCTTTAAAATACAATTTAAATATTTGCCTTTTGCTGTTGGCATTTGTTTATATTCATATTCTCAACATCGTCTGATACATTTAATGGCTTTTCCTAGGCAACATTTATTTATGTTTCAATTTATGTTAGAATTGTCAGGAGCTTAAATGCAGCTTGTAAAATAAGTACTTTTGCCATTGTCGAATGCGTTCTGCCAATGATTTACATTGTCCATGAGGGAAAGCTGCACAGCAAATAAAAACATTCTGTTATGCGTATAACAGTAAACGTTTACATAATCTACTTTTTTGACATCTTTTTTTTTGTGTGCAGCTTTTTCGAGTCCTGTCAAATTTGACAAAGTCCTGTCCGTTGATGAACTGCATGTTGCTGTTCTTTTCGTGTGCGCGTGTGTGTGTGTGTGAGGGTTTTTTTTTTGTTCGTTTGACACACTCTCGTATTTCCACTTGCCAGCGGCAACACCTTTTACCAGGCTTTTGTATTTCGTCAAACTGTCGAAAGTCATAAATAATGCCTGGACAGCAGAGAGTTCTGAGAGTTCTGGGCTCCCTGATGCGTAATTTTCTCGTTTAAGCTCACACATGAAACAATTTTAAAAGCCGTGCACAGAAAGGAATTGTTCCTTTTAATGGAATTGTTAGAAGTTTGACTATAGAAAGGAACGGTCATTAGAAGAAAAGATAAAATGAAACATTTGTCAGAAATAAAAAGTGAACTTAGAGATTGTGAGGAAAAAGGGAAAATGGTTAACATAGAATCATAGAGAAATGTTAAAGATACGTGAAATATGTAAAGTAATGACATTTTTAACATAGATATATTTCTGGATTCCTTTTTAGTATCAAGTCATGCCATATTAAGATCCATTAGGGATTGTGAAGAAAAGGGAGAATGGTTAACAGAGAAGCATAGAAATATGTTAAAGATATGTGAAATATGTAAAGTAAGGGCATTTTTAACATAGACTCATTAGAGATGTAAAGAAAAGTGAGAATGGTTAACAGAGAATCATAGAGAAATGTTAAAGGTATGTTAAATACCTAATGTAAGGGCATTTTTAACATAGATATATTTCTGGATGCCTTTTCAAAATGTGATACCATATTTAGATCTATTAGGGATTGTGAAGAAAAGTGAGAATAGTTAACAGAGAATCATGGAAATGTGTTAAAGATATGTGAAATATGTAAAGTAAGGGCATTTTTAACATAGACCCATCAGGGATTGTGAAGAAAAGGAAGAATGGTTAACAGAGAATCATAGAGAAATGTTAAAGATATGTTAAATACCTAATGTAATTGCATTTTTAACATAGATATATTTCTGGATGCCTTTTCAATATCAAGTGAAGCCCTATTTAGATCTATTCTACGAATCCTTATAGACAGTTAACTGTATTATATGACTAACAAATAAGAAGATAAATCTTGACAATCCGAGAACTCCATGCCCGATCTATATAAACCAAGTCTTGAAGTTGAATCTTAGCTACAAAGTTATATTAAAAGAGAATTTATAATATTTATACAATTTTTTCTTGCTTTATTCAATTCCTATTTAAATTACAATTTTGTCGTATTTGATGGCCAAAAAACTTAGCCGAACTGGCGAAGCATTTCACATAACTCAGCTGGCACGCAAGCTAATCAAATTTGCTCGGTTTCCGCTTGGAACTTTCTGAAGTTCTCCAGCGAAACAGAAGGCGGCCACAGCTGCCAGGGAATGCCAGGAAGGCGTCAGAACTATTTAGGCCATGCTGTCACGTAGCGTGCACATTTTTCCATATTATCCATCCAGTAGGCCAGAGCATTGTGCTAGACAAGATTTGTGCATGTCTCTCACGTAACAGACGCATACATAACATTACTTAATTTTCATTTTTGTTATTTTTTGCTTCGGCCAACAAATTAATGAAGTTGCATATTTTGGCATGCCCGGAGAATGCGACAGAGAGAGAGAGGGGGAGCGAGAGCGCGTCGGAGAAAGGCAGAAAAAGTCAACAAATTGGCCATCAGGTCACCAGCTGCAAGTGTCTTTAACATTCCACAGATAAATGTATGTATGTATATGTATGTTATATAGCCAGTTGACAGGTCGCCGCCAAAAAGTCATCATCACTCAGTGCGTGTCCTCCCTCATCCCTTCCTGCGTGTCCCGCTTCGACTCGCCCATCTCGTCTGTCCCGCCTGACTGCTCTCAGATAACGAGTAATGTGTGAATAGCTGTGGGCTTCATTATTTCAGTTGCGTCTGCCTTTATTTTTTTTTGTGGGCGTAATCCCAATCGCCTCTTGGCCTTTGACTTCTTCCTCTACCTCTCTGACCCTTATTTGGTTTCAGTAATTGCATGTAAAACAGTGTTAAGCATGTTTATTGTTTTGTTTTGATACCCTATGTCCTTTACATATGTTACTTGAAGACATTACCCGGCATTGCCTGGTCATAAATGGCGCCATCTTCAGGCAGATGCAAATCAAAGAAAAACTTGCTGCTGCATTTAAACTGGCGACCTCTCGCTCGTTAGTTCTAACTTCTCTATCTTGCCTTGAGTGCACTTTTCTTACAGAAAATAAAACTTTAACTTCATTCTCAATCCTAACTTAACTCCTCTTCGACTCCCCAACCTATTCGCAGTGACCCAAACACAAGCACAATATGCACAAATGTCAGTGTCATTGTCGAGATGCTTGAGTCCATAGTGCAAGACCAAATGAATGGTGGGGGGCAGTATTCACGAGTGGAAATGAACGAATGAATTATTTAACAGCGTGAATGTCCCCCTCAGTGAGTGAGCGACAAGTCTGTCGTGAACCTGACATGAACAGCATAAGCAAGTAGCAGCAGCAACCCAGAGGTGCCTCCAGCCACTCCATACCCACACGGCAAGCAATCAGTGTTAGCGCTCTAGATACCCTGTAATTGACAAGCATTCAGCTGTGAATTTACTTCGCTTAAGGTCGAGTTAAACATTAAATGCTGTTGCATCATAATTGAGGGACTAATTGAACTGGTGTTGCATATATTACAGGGTATAACTTGAGATATATGGTTTGTCTTGCATTAATACAATGATAGATACCCTGCAAAAGCACAATTATATAACTTATGTTTACGTTTGTTAGTCAACTACTGTCATATACCCTGTACATTCTTGTTACTGCATCTGCTAAGTTAAAACTTGTTCAAATTCGAATCCCAATGCTCTCAATTTATATTTCTCGGTCATATAACAACCCATCGTAGGGTTTCCACAAATAACAGGGTATAACTTGTGCAAATTTAGTTTTCGCGCACACAAAAGCCAAAGTATAAAGAAAACCAGCGAACACAGAAAAAAAAAATGCAAATATAAACTCAACATAGACCAGGGAATGCGGAAAATGTATAGAAAAAGCAGCTGTAGGAGCACAAGTCAAAGCAGAAGTTGAAGAAAATTGCATTAGGCGCCCGCAGACAACGAAATAGAAGCACGTACCAGCTGAAATGGTACAGGGATTGGAAGATGAGGATGATTCTGAAGAAGAAGAAGCGACAGGGGAAGAGGAAGAACAGCAACTGACTTTGGCATATGGTATGCAGATCTATCAAAACTGTCCGGGCTGTTGTCTGGATGTATGAATGTATGTTCTAGCTAAAGTGAGAAATGGATGTTGCTTAGCATTTTGAAAATTTAAAAAATGAAGACCTTTTCAATACTAAAGCAAGTTAAGCATGTGTTTTCCAATTCTCATCGCGCAAAAAACATGACAAGGAATTGAAGCTTAGGTTATGTGAGTACGAAAATCTATTTTAACACTGCAAACATTTAATTAAAGTATGACTGTGTCGAAAAGCACAACTTTTCCAACACTTCTGGGACTTGAGTTAAGTTTTTGTGGGTACGAAAATCTTAAAATCGAATTTTCTAGCACTGAAAATTGTTTACAGTCAGAGTAAAGATTAAGAAACAAGAATTTTCCAACACTCAAGAAACTTAAACTTATATTTTATGAGTACTAAAATCTAAAAAAAAGGCTCCTCTAACACTGAAAAATGTTTACAGTTAGAGTAAAGTTTAAGAAACAAGACTTTTCCAACACTCAAGAAACTTAAACTTATATTTTGTGAGTACTAAAATCTAAAAAAAAGGCTCTGCTAACACTGAAAATTTAGATTGGACTTTTTCCAACACTCAAGATATTTAAACTTTGGTTTTGTGTGTTCTAAAATTTAAAAAACACTATAAAAATTGAAGCTGAAAACCGGAAAAGTTATTTTGCAAAGTCATAAACAAATAAATAATTCTTTTCAGCCTAAAAAGCTGCTTTAAAATACGTTTATTTACTTATGCATTTGTTTTTCAAGTCAAGAACAAATAAAAAAAATGCTTGTCAGCGCGCGCCTTAAAAGCTGCTTTAAAATGAATTCATATATTTATGCATAAAGCAGGCAGCACTAAGGACTAAGGGGTCTGAGGGCTGAGCACGAGCTACTTTAACAGCGACTGTCAACAGCTGTGACTAGAACGACAGGCATTGTTGTTGTTTTGCTCGTTGTTGTTCTTGCTGTGGTCCCTTTTACCTCAAGCAAACAAAGCGAAACGCGCCGCCCCGCCCCGCCCGCCTGCTTGACAACAAACTCTTTGGCTGCATGTTTATTTTTGTCCCGCTCGGCGCTGCCCAGCGTAGAACAATCAACTGTCAGCTACGCCCAAGTATTCTGACAATAACATTGAATTTTTATGGCAACACGCTTAGTGTGCTTCAAGCATAAACGACAAATGTGGGCGAGAAGAGTCGCGCGCTGGCCTCAAATGTTTTATGCAAATATTTGGCAAACGGCATAAAGTTTTATGGCAGTGCAGCGATCAAAGAGGGGTTGCAGCGGGTTGATTGGCAAGAGTGTAGCATATGGCCAAAAGTTGTGCGTCATTTTGCGGTAATTACACGTAACACAAAGCCGAGCTAAAGTCAAGCTGAATGGCTGGAAAATACCCTGTACCGCACCCTCTACTGCATCTTTCATCTAGGATAAAAATTGTTATTCTATTACTGATATGTTTATATCACGATCAATAGCAATTTTTCATGGCATATACCACAAATCAAGACCACAAATTTGATATTGGTGACAGCAAGTAGATGAAAGTTGTTGTTCAAGTCAAATATTCTTAACTTGTTTGTATCTCCAGCTTTATTTATCTCCAAGATAAATCTATCTGTGCGGCGGAGTTATCTGTTCAATCAAGTTTACCAAGGGATCAAAGATTGTTTCTTCTACTTCAAAATATCCTCTTTATTCCTTTGAAGAGGGTATTCAAAGTTGGCCTTCCGACCAGATAATGTGTATATCTGCTAGATCAGCATCAACATCCGAGTTGATATAGCCAAGACCGTACGTCCGTCCCTTTTTTTTGCGAATAAGCCCCTCAGTTTTAAAGCTATCGTCTGGAAACTTTGCATAAAAATGTCCAGAAGGGTATTAAATAATCTTTAATCTTTATTGGATCAGGCTATACAGGAGAGAAGGGAACTCCGCTTCCAAGTCTCCTCGCTAATGTCGGCCTTCAATTCCTGCCTGCTGTCTGCGCGCGCACTGTCATTATTTTGATACCTAATGACAGTTGTATATTGGAGTGCAAACTTTGGCTTGGCATTTAAGACGGCTGCCAGCGTCTTAAGCGTTAATTAGAAATTAACATTCATTTTTATGAGGCCCAGTGGGGGGTAGGAGCTGCGGGAAAAACTTCTCTTCCAATAACTGTGCTGACCACAGCAACGCATCGAAGCCTGTCCAAACTTTGGCAAGTGTCAACTGCGAAGCGAGGGGAGAGGGAGAGCGGGGAAGTCAAAACTGTGGCGCTCATTAAGATGAAGCCGGGAGCGGGGAGTGGGGAATGGGGCGCGGTTAGGTTGTCTGATAAACGAAATTACGTTGATTATAGCATACTTCGAGGCGGCCAAGTGAAATATTGCCTGTGACCTTTAAAGCAAGACGGGGTGGGGTCTCTCGCTTTTTATGCTAGATTAAGCATAATTTTATAATTAGTACGCAGTTGGGCGTGGCCAAAGGGGCGGTGGCCCTGTAGAGCCCAGCCAAAAAGGGGCACAAAGTACACAAAGCGAAAGGCAGTAAATGAGAATGCGGCAAGTAAATGAAATGTTGGCCCCAAAAACACAAGAAACTTAATTAATGCAGCTGTTTATTAGTTTTTAAAACTGCAAAGAAGACTTTGAAGAATTTATGCTAATAGGCTTTTTAAGCAGCTTTTAATAGTTTAAGCCAGGCATTTAGCCAAAGTTTGCGTAGCATATTTGCCAATTCATAATATAGATTGTGCTGTCAATGGAAAGTGAGTGAAGAAGAAGAAGTACGCGAATATTTATATAAGAGATTAGCATAATGTCTGTGTGTTATGATTGCATAATATAAGCTAATAGGATTTGCTTTAAACTGAATTTTATTACATTTGACTTAAAGAAGATATTTGCTTAAAACAATCTATGCGCGCTTTGTTGTTATTATTTGCTACATTTATTTCAGTTGTTGCTTTTGTTCGCTTTGTGTTGAACAAGAAACAATAACAAAAAGTTAATGCCACGTCGAATTGTTACCAAAGGTTTTGTTTTCGTGTCGAAAGAATCTCCCTTTTATAGCTAACTTGTTGCAATCTGTTTTTTACAACTCTATTTTCTAATGCTAACCAACACTGGTGACAACACTTAAAGTAGTATCGAGAAGATCGGCGCCAATGAAGAAAAATAATAAAATACGCTCAAAGCAGCCGCGACTCAACAAGAAAGTTAAATTTATAAGTAAGTACGAAAATATTACGGATATAATGCACACAAAATATATCTAAAGAAATGCGAGCACAAAAATATGATTAACTAATTGTTTATCTATACAAATTTACATAAATATTGAACTTTTAAAACATTTTAAAGTGTAATTGACATTGTTTTGTGCTCATTTCAAGTTAGACTAAATATAGCTAATGCCAGTTTGGTGACCCGGTCAATTGCCTCCCCGCACTTCATCCCCTAATTGCATAACGAGAGAAGTTTTTGCTTGAATAGATCAAACAGAGCAATTGGCAAAATTTTTGATGGGCTTTACGTGCAAGTGTGTCCTGATAGGCAGCTATAAACGCAGCATCGAGGTCTAATATTCTTAACAAAAACTACTAACGGCAATTTAGGAGCAGGAAAAAAAACACGCTGAGCAGCAAAAAGTCCGCAGACAAGCAGCAGCAGGGGAAAAAAACCAAAGAACACAGAAAAAAAAAATATATATACACAGTTAACATGGTCGGCAATTCCCCTCGCGGCTACAAAACTTGTTACCAACAACAACAACAACAACTAAGCCGGTCAGGTAGACGCCGCTGGCCAAAGCTGAGTCATGGCTCAAACCCCGCGCATCCCCACCCGGCTCAAGCCACCACCCCTCAAGTAAATCAACCACCCGAGGCGCTCCCTGCCGTTTTGTTGCCTTTTGTGTGAGGTAATAAAATGTCAAAATCGTCTGGTCGGCGCCATGCTAAATGAAGTAGCCTTAGCCGGACAATACCCGGCGCTGCCCCTGACAAACTTGCGTCCCCAGCGGACCACACGGCGTATACGTGCTCACACACTGAACATGGTCGCCGCGTATAAATATAATTTGTTATGGTTTGCTGCAACATTTTAAATACTTGGCGCAGATTTTCGTGTTCGTGTTCGTAAGCTGATATGCTGCTGTGGGAACGGAACATACAGGTAGCTAATTGTTGGACCATGGTGACAGTGTTTTATTCTTATATAAATACCCTGTATGGGAATGATTAGGGCTTGACGATTAGTCTATCAAAGAGCCCAAAAACGTAGCTAATGTTCGCTAATAATAAGCTGCTAGAGGAAATGGGAAACAGTCAAAGGGATCTGGAAACATAAATCACATTCAACAAACTGTGCTCTGTACAGGGTATTCGTTAGTCGTGCTTTGGCGTCTTTGCTTTTGCACCAACTGCGGTCAGGTGTAATTAAGACTGCAGGCAAAATGTATGTGTTTATGTGGTTTTTGTGGACAGTCTGAATTGTGTATGTTGATAAATATGTATCAAATTTACTGGCCAGACGATGAACTGAATGGAAAACCGATAAACACAGTGAAAACGGATGAAAAGCCAAGACAATATTTAATTAAATTGCAAGGCTCAAACTTTATTTACTTCGTTTTCATATTCAATTAATCTTTCGTTCAATCTTCATGTTCGACCCATTCAAATTTCATTTGAATTTCGCCGCCTTATACCCAAAAAGTTGAAGTATTTTTGTTTTAGCTTGAGATTTTCGCATTCATTTTCATTAGTTGGTCCCCCTAATGTCAATTTTCGCGCATTGTGTCAGCTTTTCTTCATTGAGTTCATTAATTTTCCATATGCAGCACCTACCCCTTCCTCATCCAATCGCTCGCAGTTCTGCTGTGCCAAGCACTTTGGCTCAAGTGAAAGAGAGAGAAAAACCAAAATGTGCAAAAGTCATTAAAGTGCGAAAAGCTTTGAGAAACTTAAGCGCATAGTTTGCTATTTAGTTTGAGAACGGGGCGAGCGAGGCTTTTGGTCAAGAGCTTGCGAAAAGGGAAAACTGATTTATCTTAACTAGTTTTCTTGGTCTACTTTGGGGCATAAGCTGAAAGCTGAAAGTTGCTTAAAACTTCACTTGAATATTCATTTGGGGTAAATTTTTAATAACAAATTGAGAATGCAATTGAAAAATTTCATTCAAAGTTGGCTGTTTTATTAGAGCATTAAAAGGGCTAAAAGAAAAATGTGCATAATAAATACTTGGCTTTGACTGCGAATAAGTCCTAGAGATATCTATTTGTTTGCCCACATTTAAAAGGACTCGACAAGGACTCTCTCTAGTTAGACTATTAAAGCAAACGAAATTTAACATAAATTAATTATTAACCGTAGAGCAAAAGAAAGAAACCCAATATAAAATGTTTACAACAATCCAATGTGAGAATAAAAGCCACACGCTTTTCACTTAATTCCAGAAATAAGCCATGAAAAGCCAGACCGAACGTCAAATTTCTCAATTTCTACATAAAGCTTTGTCAAGCTGAATGGCTAGAAAATACCCTGTACATAGTTTCGCACAAACAGACAATCAGCTTCTGCTTCCTTCTAGGACAAAAATTGGTTTTCCATAACTGACTTACCTATATCACGATCAATAGCAACTTTTCATGGCATAAATATAGTATTGAAACCCAATTGGCGTACATTCAAAATGTTTACAACAATCCAATATGAGAATAAAAGCCACACGCTTTTCACATAATCCCAGAAATATGCCATGAAAAGCCATATCGAATGGCAAATATCTGAATTTCTGCATAAAGCTTTGTCAAGCTGAATGGCTGGAAAATACCCTGTACGTAGTTTCGCACAAACAGACAATCAGCTGCTTCTTCCTTCTTATACTTATATCACGATCAATAGCAACTTTTCATGGCTTAAATACAGTATTGAAACCCAATTTGCGTACATTCAAAATGTTTACAACAATCCAATGTGAGAATAAAAGCCACACGCTTTTCACATAATCCCAGAAATATGCCATGAAAAGCCAGACCGAATGGCAAATATCTCAATTTCTGCATAAAGCTTTGTCGCTGACCGCAGCGAATTCATACGAAATTATGATTGCATTAAATATTTAATAATAAAGCCAACTGCTAATTAACACAGCGACTAAGCCCAGAAAAAAATGCCCTTCTCTCCCCTCAGCTGCCGCAGGGCCTGGGCAAATTGCATAGCAATTAATTTGAGTAGATTTAAGTGAATATGGAAACGTTTATGGGCAGAAATTATTATTAAATATTCACAATAAAATGGCAACTAATTAAATGTTAATTAAGTTAGCCATGCCATAATAATTAGGCCCAAAAATTAGCAGCCAAATTAATTGAAAAGCGAACAACAAAGAGCAAAGAGCACAAAATGCAATAAACGTGTAAAACGGCAAACAGATCGATAAACAACACTCAAACTGCAATTAAAGATTAATAACAATTGCGAAACATTTACGGATATATTTCGTATCTATAAAATACATTTATATACATATTTTCATATGTTTATATATATGTTTAAGGGCAACAACAATGCGGCCCAATTCAATTATGCGTATGCGCATTTTTAATTAACGTGTGTTTATTTGCTTTAATTAAAATCCTTTTGCCACATTCGCTCTCCTTTACGCGAGCAGGCTCTCTGTCTAGCAGGCAGACAGCGTGCGCTTGTACCCTGTAAAATTGAACGGAAGTGCTTACGAAGCTCTTAGACATACGTTCTTCAAGTGAAGAGCATGTGCTTTTACTATTTCCCTAAAGCCTTTTGCATTACTTAACAATTTTAAGGATATACTCCTGAAGGATATACTCCTATGAGTTCTTCAAACGATTTAACCATTAGCTAATACATTTGCCAACATATACAGGGTATTGGCGTGTCTAGCATTCGCTTCCTTCGCACTTATTTGCACAGTTCTGAAGAGCTGTTGGCAACTGAGGAAAAATGCAATTAAAAACGGAAGCAAGTCAATTAAATGGACCAAGTTGGCCGAACTCAAAAGTGTTTGAGCAAACAAATACAAAATGGCCGACACTTCAAAAACTGTCGCCATTAAAAGTTTTTCCACGCCTTTGAACAAAATGGCGCACGCTTCAAAAGGAGAGCAACAAAATGGCGAAATAAAGTAATATTCCGCTTGCGAACTAAACGGATATTGTGAATTATTGTTTATGATGACAAATCACCATGGAGTGTTACGCAGAGTGCAAGCGTGGAAAGTGAGTGGATTGCCTTGCAGGCCAAGGCATTAATCTTCGGTGCAGCCTGTCGCAATGCCAAGAGAAATGTGCAAAAAAGTGCCAGCAACTATTCAAGAGGGTCTACAAATTGTACTGATGGCTAATAAACTAGGAACCGAGGTATGATTCCTGTGCGCTAAAATGAAATATTGCCGCAGAGAAAAGCTATTTTGTGATGAAGTGAAAATCAATTCGAGCGCTTAAACTTAAAAACTTGCAAAAGAAAACTCTTGCAATTGCCATAGATATACTTAGCAGAAATTGTAAACCTTATCTGATTTTTATTAACGTTTTTTCATTAACGTAATTCATGTATTAAGAATGCTTAAAATGCATTTCAAGTGCCTGTTAAAGTTGTCAACCCTTTTAACCTGCAGCCAAGTTGTCATCCCTTTTAACCTGCAGCCAAACTGCAACTTTGCGTGCTCTGCTTTCAACTCATCTTAAGCACCTAGCTCTTATATTAGAAGACTTTATCTCTTTAAGAACGCTTTCAAATGCCTTTAATTTGAGCGCTTTTTACTTGGTGCACAACTTTTGATGCCCGACACAGAACTTCAATTATGCATTCAAGCTGAAAGGCAAATGCCTGCGGGATACGAGCACCAAACAGAGAAATAGAGACGGAGAGAAGCAGTTGAGAGAGCGAGAATTGTGGCCAGTTTTTGGGGGCAAATTGTTTGCCGTGTTCACACATTGTACAGCGAACGGGCCAAAAGGTGTTATTGTGCCGTGTTTGCTAGCCTAACATGACCGCATCATAGTTGCAGGGCTTCCCCCGCCAGCTTCCCCTGTTCATTTCCCTCGCTAAACTGCCTTTGGCTGTCATCATTTGCATGGCAAATATGTTTTTGGTCTGGCGGCCTCTGACCACCACACAGAGCAAACGGAATACAAATATTTTGCCATTTGTGTTCGTATTCCGTTTACTTATTATTATGCGTAAATTTGCGAATATATTGAATTCCGTCGAAGCGAAGCAATGAACACAAAATACAATAATAATAATGCGTATTATTTATGCTAATGGCAAAAGCAGCTTCCTAATGATAAATAGATAGATGTGTATATACATATAGACAAGGCCCGCAGGGAACGTCCATAATTTAGTTGTATATTGTGTTTTTCCTTGTAGCCAATTGTCCCGAAGCCAACATTGATTTCTGGACAACTTGGGCTCTAACTTGATTGCAACTTGGACGTTCAACGTAATCAAATTGATCCAGTTGAGAGATAATGATATGTGATAATACAATGTATACAAAAGTCATATGTATCTATATGTATTGGAGCTGCAATATCTGTATACATATAAGTTATATGTTTTTATATGTATTGGGCTCGCATACTGAAAAGGAAAATTGGTGTTCGTTTACGGTTCAAACCAGGCTGTCCTGTCTTACAGTTAGGTTAGTCTAGCTGGTTTTCTACACTTCTGTACCCAGGTTGCTGTCTTAGGATGTTAACTACCCAAAACTGGCATTTAGATAAAATTCGTTTAGATCAAAGCTTTAGTTGGGGCTCAAGCTATTTGAGGATTGGGATTTAGTCTACATTCAATGTTGTTGAATGTAATTATGATTGGGTTCGATTTTCTTTTCAGCTGTTCGTTTTTTTGGCAAATCAAATTGGGATTCTATAGTCGAACCGGTTCGGCTTAAACCCGGTTTTGGCACCTTTTGATATATGTCTAGCAAATGGTTTTATCACCTATTCATATTTCATTACTGTGAGCCGCGTGTTTATGGAAACAGGCTTTGTTTTTGCCACTCTTTAAAATTGCAAAGCAAACAATGCAAGTAAATTATTCAGTCGGATCCTGAAATGTTCAACGATGCGTGTTTCTGATAAACAAGATATATAAATATATTTATATATTTATATATGTTTAAACATGTACAAATAATCACGAATAATAATTAAATTAAATTACGCGCTTGGCAAATTAAACAGCAAAGTTCATTTAACCGATGCAAATGCAGCCTCCGGCCGTGACTGTGCCACGTGTTGGGCTTGGGTTTGGGTTTGTGGGGAAAACAGTTGGAACTGATAATAAAATACCGAACAAAAACGAACTTTAGACTATGGGAAAAGCACGCACAAAGCCATTGGAAATGGGCAGCGAGTTTGACCTAAAAGAAATAATTATTATGTGATGCGGCTGGATGGGTTAGGGATCCGGTTGGGCAATGCGGTCAACTGGTTATCTCTGGATAGCCTGCTGCAGCAGCGTGCTGTGTGTCTCCATAGAAAGGCGCTGCGCCCATTTGCATGCAACATTTTATTTATGGCAATGGGCGGGGCTTAAGTGGGCGCAGCAAGTGAAGCTGACAATTTTATTATTACCATGCATTATATACAGAGCATATCCTGCTGTCCTGCTGATTGCGCATTCAAGTGAGCTACGAAAATTTCCACCCTTTTCAAACGGATTTTTTGGTTGAGGCAAGAGGCGTGTGTGAGGGGGGGCGGGGGTGTTTGTATCTGTGTAAACCACAAAATTGCATTGTGGTCAAACAGGAGTCTAAGCCCCGGGCTAGCAGCAAGCGCATGTTTTGCATACGGGCAGGATTTAAAAGGCTTACAGCCAGCTACAGCAGCTGGCGCAGGACCCTGCCCCTCCCCCTATGCCCCTAAGGGACAGAGCCTTTGCTCGAGCAAAATATTTTCATTGAACGCATAATTTTCACACTTGGCGCAGTTGGTAAAGTGAAGTGTGTGTCGTCCTTGCCTCCCCCCCCCCCCCCTCTCTATATCTCTCTCTTTCCCTGTCTCCTGTTCTCTATCCTTTTCTAAGCCCAAGCCATGTCCTTTTATTTATGCCTACCTTTGCTTGTCCCTTGCATTACTTTCATAAAATTGTATAAAATATTTATGCATATTCCTGTGGCTTGTGCTTGACAGGCGACTTTTACAGAGATTTATGCTTCACTAATGCTTGAGAAATTGAGTGCACTTTATAAACAAGTTGGACGTAAGAAGAATTTTTCTTAGAAATTGTCTGATTAAATCAATAAAACTATTTATTGTTAAAAGAATATATTCAAAATATGATTAGCTTATATTATATTGCTTATATTGCAATATCAAGGACATTTTCTTTAACATTCCTGATGGTTCCCGATCTATAAGTCTTGCATTTCCTGAGCTCGATCTATCATTCATTTTCATTTAATAATCTACCCATTAAACAGATCCAAAAAAGGTTAAAGTTCAGCATATTTAGCATATGTTTTCATCTTGCGAAAAACTATTGGAAACTATTCTTAAAGCCTTGATCTTTAAAGCAGGTTCTTGCTACACCAGCAATGTGTTTTCTTTTCAATCCAACACGTTTCAGCTAATTAATCAAGTATCCGAAATTTCGGACAGGCAACAAACAGCAACACAGAGTTCAATCAGGTTTCTCCAGCTAATTAGCTCTTGTCAGCAGCTCGTTAGGGGACACCAACTTGAGCGCAACCACCTTAACCTTAACTCAAAGGGCTGCCGCAAATGTCCACTCACATGAGGCGCCGCATTGACGTGCCGTGTACAAACGGTGGGCGGGGGTGTGGGGGTGTGGGTGCATAGTTTTAATTACCCGCAATTCAACACGCCCACGCACATACGCCCAGTGTCTAGCAGGGGAGGGTAACAACTGTACATGCCTGCATGTTGGCGGCTAATAAACTAAACAGCCTTTGGGCCATAAAGCAATCTTTGCTCGAAGTGGACACAAAACACGAAGAGCTGACATATCGAGCTATTGGCCGGGTGGAGGGAGGAGGGGGGAGTCTAGCAACAATGGGACGGGAGTCGATGGCAATGGAAACGCACTAATTTGAACGCTCATAAAACTGAACGCGCAAAATGGAAACGGCCCGTTGGTGGGTGGCCGGGTGGTTGGGTGGTTGGGTGGTCGGGTGGTTGGGTGGTTGGGTGGTGGGCACTTGCCAAAGGGCAGCTAACCATGCTAGTTGTGCCCGAATTACCAAAACCAACTGCGGACGCAGCAGCAGCAACACGCAAACAACAACAACAAATACAAATACAAATCTCAAACAGACATACAGATAAACAGATATAGTTATAGATATAGATATACCCTATTATTTAGCCCTGCTTGAAGCTTGAGTCCAAAACTTAATTTGCGAGGGAGAAAATCGATAAATAGTATTTATTTCGTTGTAATTACGCATCGCCCAGAATGTCATTTGTTATTTATAAGTCACGCTTTCATTTTTATGAGACTTTTCCCCCAAGTGTGCCAGCCTTTTGGGCATTATTTATAAGATGGCCAAAAGTTTGTCTCCAGCAGCAAAAGTTTTTGCAAATGGCATTTTATAGTAGAATATGGGAAAACGAATTGTTGTTCGATTAGATATAGCTCAAGTTATGGATCCCAGAAAAACGTACAACGTTTTGTAGAATATATGAGAGCTATTTAAGCTGCAATTAAAGAGAAAACGTATTGCATACCCTGTAAAGTTCTAATTTGAATAAACTAATATGTTATATGACGGACTGCTGTCCGATTCTTGGCAAACTTTTAAGGCAATTGGAGGTATGATTAATATTGCTTCTTTGAAGTTCATTTATTGTAAAGAAACCTTATATTAATTGTAGATTTAATATCGCTCGCCACAAGATCCAGGCTAAGTTCAGCCCAATGTGCTGTGTAAAAGTCGTACTTTACTAGACCCTACAACTTGAGATAATCTTAATTAAAAATACTTATACTTTATACTTGTCACCAGGAAGTGGCCAGCTCTAAATTAAACTAACTTACAACCTTTTGCCAAGTTTTCGCAGTGAACTTTTGTGTGCGTCCGGGTCAGACATAATTTACTCTACTCTGTTAAGCCGCTTGGATAGTTAATCAGACTGGCAACAAGCGACTGTCAGAGACACTAGTTCACCTAACCCCTATCCAAAGCAGCCCAGGAACCTGCTGCTGCATGCAACATATTCTCGTTTGCTGGTTTAAAATTATCTTGCAACGTTGTTGCTGAGCCCTTCAAGGCGTGGGCAAGGGGAGGCATTGGAGGAACGGAGGTTAAGCATGAGTCTGTGTGCGTAGCAGGACGAGCACATGGCCAGCATGGCGTTGGCGAAATGCTGTTGAAATGTCACTGACACTTTTAGCGTTTGTTATGGCAACGTTCCGACGTTGTTGCAAGCTGCAGTTGCAACATTAAAATTTGTTGCTGTGCGATAAACAGGCAACACAGACGCTCTCTCTCTCTCTCTCTCTCCTTCTCTCTCTCTCTGCGACCCTTCCCTCTTCCTTTGCTGGCTGGCATTAATGCATCCTCATCCGCAGACACATCCGCCCAACAACGGCGTCATCCAAAATGATCTGAACAATGAAATTTTGTTGCCGCTGGTCGTTGCCATTCGCTTGTTGCAACTTGCCAGTTGCCAGTTGTTGTATGGCATTATTATGACAACATGTCCTTGGCCGGAGCTGCTGTTGCCCTCAATGTTTTTCTAGCTAGATAAATGAATATATACACGTATATATATAGCTTTAAGTATATCCGAATGTCGCTGAATGGAGTATAATTGTTGATTGTGGCAATTGTTAATGACTGGCAATAAAATGGCATCACAAATGTGCTTTCCATGGCTCTCATTCAAGCAATAATTACGTGGAAAAACTAGCGAGGTTACTTTAAATGTTGCTTAACTTTTAAATGTGATTCATTTATTGCTTATTTATTCATATATTAACGAAATTTAAATAGACAATCGATTGTTTCTTATAGCTTGTAAGGAATAAGAGCTGAGTTGTCTTTCTAATTGATTGTCTCTTAAAGAATATTTCAATATGTACAAAAATGCTTTGTAGAGCAGTGTTAACATAAGACTCACAACCAGTAAAGTGTAACTGCAGAAAGTGTTTACTTCAAAAAATATTTGAATTAGATTTATGATTGATTGCCTCTCGAAATTGTTTAGTTGTTAACAAAGCCTCAATTGACGGCCAATTGTTGCCTTTGACAGCTTATGACAAAGTGACCCACAAACCGTGGCTAAATTGGTTTTCAGATTCGACTAATTATCAAAAGCCGTTTTATAACCTTTTAAAATATTTACCAAACCTAAATTGACAGAGGATTTTAGTCTTTGACAGCTTTTTAAAATAGTTTTAAAATAAAACTTTAAAAATGTGTCTACAAATCAATGTTTTAAAGAGCTTTAAAGTATATAAGCTGAATAAGCTTAAGCACTAATATAGTGTTGTAAAGTATCGCCATAAAGTGTTGAAAATAGCTTTAAAATGAAGCTAACAAAGTTGTCTAAGCTCAACAATGAAAGTTGAAAAGCACTTGTCAACTATACTCACTTATTTAAATACAAGATACAATACACATTATGTGACAGGATCTCAAAAACTAGACCAATTCTCAAAGCGAACTTTAATCGAAGTTATTCTAGGTATTCGCATTTTATTTGAAAACCTAGCACAGACTAGAGATGACATTTTTATACATTTGTTTTAGCAAAAGTTAAGCAAAATGATATAAAAAAGTAAACATTTGTTTTTGGTTTGATTTCTGGGTGATTTCTGAAGCACCTTTTATGGAAAATTCTCAGCAATTAGATTGGCGTGAGTGTGCACGATTCTCTTCCAGCCCGCAGAGGCCTTAACATTGCTGGCATGTACCTTAATGAATTCAATTGTTTGTGTCTTGAGCTGTGTTGCGCTGTGCATATCGGCGAGGACAAGAGTTTGCGCCGCATTATTAACGCATAGTTTGCTAAAGAGAGAACTTTCGCACATCGCTTTTAGTTTGTCGAGGGCGTATTTGTCGGCAGCGACTAGTAAGTCCTTGGCGAATGCATCCAAATGGGCTGATTTCCCAGTGTACATGTATTTGAGCATTTCTTTGATAATATCATGATTTAAATCGCCAATAACGACACGATTCTCTTCATTCTCCACGGTCTTATGCTTAAACATGGCCGAGAAAACATCGCTGCGAGCTGCGAAATGAATGGAATATGTCTACAAAGATATATATATGTGCATATATGGTAAAAATTTAATATCCTACCAGATAGTATGCTCTTATGGGCCATTATTTCCCGTCCATTGCTGGCAACAATGGCCACATCGCTGAACTTTTTATTATCGAACAGATTGCCCATATCCTCGGCCAATTGACACTCGGGCACTTTGATCATATTCGTCTGTCCGCAGCTGCTTTTCGTCTCCTTTAGCATGATGATTTTACAGCATATGGACAGCTTGTTATTGGGCAAATAGCCCTTGGATTTATCAAAAAGTTCTCCACACTCCATGAACTTAAAGGCCCGTTCACAGGCCGTTTTCAGAGATATGGCTATGGCCGTCTCCTCGCGATCCAGTATGGAGCAGGTGACAACCGCTTTGGCATTTGGCAGATTTGTGAATATGAACATTACCAAATCATCTTCGTATTTGGTATTGATGCAAAGCCTCCATTTGCGATCCACACTGAAAAATGTCGGCGATTCCAGTTTCTCACACATATTATAGACCAAATAAAAGTTCTCGATGGTCCAGATGTGTGTGAACGTATAGAATTTCGGTAATGTGCAGCTCCAAGTGCTCGTCTCAGCCATGTTCATTGCTTGCAAGAATGCAATTTGTGGGACACTTTATGTGCGACTAGGAAGAAACTAGAGAAGTTACAACAGAAGTTTCTGTTTTTCTTTTGGATTTCTTTTATTTTTTATCGATAATCTGTGCGATATATTTTCAATGAATCGTGTTTCAGTTCCACGTTTCCGCAAAAAAGCACGGTATTAAAGTATTCATCTCGAAAATACTAAATATAATACCAAATATAAGTTAATGAAAGGGATATATGTATGTATGTATAAGAAAAGGTTTATTAGATATCAATTTAATGTTTTTACTATTCTTTAATCGTGTTACTTTCCTATTAAAATATCATTTTCTGGAATAAATAAACAAAATGGAAAGCAATTTATAAAAATACTAACTAAAATACTGAATATTTGATAGTTCATTTGTGCTTAATATTCTTATGAATTGTAACTTTTACTACACTTCATACTTTCAAGCATATTTAAATTTTTTTATAAAGTGGTATTTTATGAATAAGCATTTAGAAAAATACTTAGTAAAATACTGAAAAATAAGTATTTGTTAATTCATTAGTGTTAACAACTATAAAAAGGTTTCTACGAGGTTATAAACTTTCATGAAGCGCTATAAGATAAGATTTAATTATTGAAACTTTTCATTAAACTTGTTTCCGATTTACGTTTCCTGCCAAATGCTTGTATTTTTTTTGGTATTTAATTGAAAAAGGTTTCAGTAAAATACTGAATAACAAATATTTCATATTTCTTTGTGTTCAAGAGATTGGGCTATAAGAACAGATCTTTTATTTTTATTATGTTAACAATTCTATTCTATCTCTAAATCGTAAACCGAGTTTCAATTTCACGCTTTCTTCTAAAATACTAGGAAACGTAACATTTTTGTATAAGGCGTTTAAGCGTTTATATAAAAATGAACTATTCTTTAACATTTAACAAAAAGAAACCTTAAAAGATTGCTAACTGCATCAATAATCAATGCATTCTAGCCTTTATTTTTAATTTATAGTTTTTATATGCTGTTAAAAGTCTTAATGCCAAAATATAACTTTTGTCTTAAAAAAGTTGGCTTTCTGAACAAGTTTCATTTGAATGCGTCCAACAATTGTCGGTGTACTTAATACGCTGCACAAATATAACGCAAAATTTGCTGCCAAGAAAAACCAAAATGTTCGGGAAAATCCAAAAGATTTTTCCAGCCCGCGCAGAGATAGGCTAAAAAACTGCTCATTTGAATTTCTTTCAAAATTTAAGATGTTGCAATAGGTAAAGAAAAAATAAAAATAGGCAAGAAAATGGTAAAGAGCAAAAATAATAAACAGCAGCTAATTAGCTATGCAGCTGGCAGTCAAAAAGTTGAAGAACAATCAAGCCCCAAGAACAAAGCAACAAAATAAACAAGCAAACAAACAACAAAAATAAACAATGCCAACCGCTTGCAGTGCAAAAAGGAAGTGTATTATTATTTGCAACAGTTAACAAAAGCCCCGCATGCAGAAGGGAATAGCACTCGAAGAGAAGAGGGCGGAGCAGGGGCGTGCAAGAGGGGGGTTGGGGTGGATAACCTGTACCCTGTGCACACAATGCCCGTATTTGTGGTCCAAGCGATTTCCATCTCAATTTTTGCAGACAAGTTCATCAAGCATTAATATACCCTGTAGAATGTCGCAATAAGTTGAGGGTATGCTGAGCAAAAGATATACTATGCTTGCTTGACATTAAAGGAACAGAGTTTTGATACCCTGTAGCCTGCCTTATATATAAAGGGTATGCTGCTAGTAGACTTTCTTTTGGCTTCTTCTAAAAGCTCTTTATAGGGTATACTTCCACTTGACTAAACTTTAATTGAAATGCAATGCACAAAAAGTGGGCGTGTCTGCAGCCTAATTCCAGCCTCAAAATAGCTGCTGACTGTGCACATATGGCGCAAAGAACTAAGCCCCAAGCCAAGCAAAGGAAAGCAAAGCAAATAATAAGAAGCAAGGCGACGCGACGAGGATGTAAAAGAAGTTGAGGCATACTTACGGGCGCTTAATGAAGGAAACGCCAGAAGACTAAGGCCTGCTCTTAACGCTCCTGTCGAGAACTCGAAGTGAGAACTGGAGCAAACACTCGGGGATTGGGTGGTGCGCGTTAAGAATAGAAACCTAATTTTTTTGTTGTTGATTATGACGCCGGCTTGGCGATTGATGAAAGGAAAAAGAGCAAAGGAAATACAGAATACGTTTGCTAATTTCACGTAACAGGAAGAGGGGAGACAGTGGAAAGATAAGGATTGTGAGGGAAGATAAATGATTTACTTAAACTAGAGTTTTGAGGATGTATCTGATAGAACTCTAAATTAAAGTATTTCATCAGGCCTAAGCATTCTCTTATTGCTTAAAAGATAGTAGCGAGAAGAAAAGAGAATTATAGAGAAGAGAATATGCAGCCAATGCCAACAAAATATGTACTTAAAACAAAAGTTAACAATTTCAACAAAAACCTTCCGAGCGCCTGGGCTATTACCTCTCATTGGTTGCTTTCCCTGACCTGACCTAATATCACATGCAATTCTGCATATTTAATAACCATCATTTTATAGCCATTATACGCTGCATATTTGATTTCCATATTCATTAAACATTATTATTTTGTAATCATCATTAGCTTAACTAATTTCCCAACAATTTTCGCTGTGCTATCCCATACTTTTCCTGCCAAGCCGCACATTTAGTTGGCGTCATTTTTGCCAACAGTTTATTGACTTATGCTAATATCAAGTGGCCTCCCAAATGGCCGGCGTTGCTTAAATAAAAAGCCAGCAAAGGCAAGAGAAACGAAAAATCAATAGTGCAGTAGCCTTTGCAACATACAAAAAAGTTCGATATATATGTATATAGCATATAGCTAATGGCGGCGGCGACGACGACGTCAGTTAGCCGCATTCCCAAGGTGATAAACTGCAGTCGGTGCAGCAAAACTTGAAACACCCTGTCATTTCTACCCCCTTTGAGGCCATTTCAAGCTGGGTCGCCTGACTTTTTCACCCTAACACAAAGAGTAACCCGAAACACGTCACGTTACTGCGTCATTTGCAGTTGTTGCAATGCGATATACCTGGTCGGCTACTTACCCCAGCACTATATAAACATATATATATATATGTATATAGGGGTCATATATATAGAGGGTTGGGTGGCTCTCCCTGTGCTGTCTGGGCCAAGGCGCCAGGCTTCATTTGGCGACGTCGCGCACAGTTGGATACCAACAGCGAGGGGTAGGCAGCTAAGGAGTCGATTAGCTGCACGTGCAGGCGGCATTTGCTTATGCAATCGGCCAGAAACCAGACAGAATCGATGCCGAGAAGCGGCAAAAAAAAATAAAGAATAATGGTTAAGACAAGTAGCCCAGGAAAATGTAAAACATGTTCTGTCAGTTTTAATCAGGAACGCAAGAAAAATGGTGTCAGCTCTGAAAGCCAGGCCACGGTTAGTTTACATTCCAATTCCAACGCTCCAAAGGCGTCATATGCCACAACTCTTCCTGCAGATAGTAAATTGAATCGAGCATAGTTCGATTTTGAATCATGTAATTGCCAGTTATCGATAAATGCGAAATACATTGGCAATGTTATCGAACTGCCACCACAAAAGGCAACCATGCCTAGCTAGCAAACCTATGTTAACACCAAGAAAGAAAGTACTTATAGGCAAAGCTCGTGTATGACTAATTAAAGCGCCTGCTTTTTCCTGCTGCCTCCTTTAAGAAGAAGAAGAGCTCATTGAGTTGCGCCGCAGCGTAGAGAACTTTTCCAACTATGTTCTGGCCGTGCTGCTTGCTTGCAACATCTTGAGCAACTTTGCCCAGCAACAGCCAACAATAAGTGCAAGAACTTCTTCTTTTTTTTTTAGCTGTCGCGTCTCTTTTTCTTATCTGAGACGCCGCATTCTACGAAGCGTAACATTGGTTAAAAGTTTTTCCTGCCACTAACTAACGGCACTCACAAAAAAAAAGTGTTGGACAGCGGCAAAAGGAAGTTTTTAACAAACAGCTGGGCTGCTGATTGTGCTCAGGCTTTTATAGAGTTACAGTCGAACTTCTTTATAATGAATTCCTCCGCAAATTGAGTTTTCTAGGGAATTACCAAACTTTCTTGACAACTTTTTGCTATTAAAGAGATTTCAAGAAATCGCTTTTCTTTATTGTTATTGGTTTTATTCCTGTGGAAGTCTTTACATGTTACACCATTTGCGTTTGTTATAGTGCAGTTTTACTGTGTTTTGGGACAGAAATCTTACTAAGTTTAAATTTTTGTTATATTTTTTGACCACACAAAGTATATATACTCTTGGGTAGTATTAGTAGACTAGTCGCTTTAGCCATGTCTGTCCGTCAGTCTTTCCGTCCTTCTGTACATATGAAGTCTTTGCTTTCAGAGCCTATAAGAGCTAGTGATATAGAGAACATTGGTTTATATAGTTTAGTTACGATAATCGATAACTTTCCTAGTTTTCAAGCAATCGATAAAAAGTAATATCGAAATACACTTTTTCTAAGCAAATCTCTTATGTTTTAAGAGCTGGAGTCATCAAATTTGACATGAAGCTTTTGCAATTGTACATTTAGATCAATCAACTTTCTTTTTATAGCTACAGGGTATCCGATTCAGGGTATCCCCCAGTCATGCACTCCCTACTGTAGCACTCTTGCTTGGTTATAATTTTGATTTGTTGAATTTTCTTTTCGTTTCCCCCTTTTTTGGTTACTTTTATTACACTTGTGTGTCGCATCTGTTCTTCATGGTAACATGATTTAACTTCATGTTAAGAGGAGCTACTTTTTAGCACATATTTCTTAACTTGTTTATCCGTCTGTCCTCCATGGTGACATTATTTAAATTAATGTTAAGAGACGACGAGCTACTTTTGGGCACAGTTTTCCCAACCTGCAGAGTTAGAATTTGTTAAATAACTTGTTTCCAGGGTCGCTCTTAGAAAAGTGGAAGCATGCAAGTGCGTGCTTTTTTATGAACTATGACTGCATTGTTTTTTAACTTTTTTTTACCTCCTTTTTATCACGATTTATTCACTAATTGTCTTTCTGTTGTTTTTTTTTTTCTCTTTTCAGGTAAGTTCCGCCCATCCATTTGCTTGGTAATTTGTCTGCAAAGGCGCAAGAAAAACACTCAAAAGGCAAAAACTCTCAATGAATCATCGTCGAGCATGCCTCGACTCGCAAAACCCGCTCAACGGCATGAAATCCTTTAAAACAACAACAACAGCTGCTGCTCCTGTTTTGTCGCCTTGTCGTATGCAATGCCTTTTTGCAGCTTTTAGTGCTGTTTACCGACAGTTTTGGCCAGCGACAAACGCGCCTTCCCCTCAGCCCGCTCGGCTAACGTGTCGTATGTGTGTTGTGTCAGACTTTCGGCGACATTTGGCGAACGTTGAGGCCAATCAATGCCAAAGTGGCTGCTGGGCACGTACATGTCGCGGGCTGAGACGTTGCCGGGGCTTAGACGAGGGCGAGGGCGCAACTCTGGCTAGTCGGGGCGTGGCATTTGAAAACGAAATGCGCTTTCTTTTTGTTTTTTTCTGTTTGCTGTTGGCTTTGTTCTTCAATTTCAAAGCTTACGTTGGCTTTATTGAGCGAGGAATCAATGTTATTCTACGCAGCAGCTACACTGTGCAAAAAGGCAGCAACTTTTATGTAGACAGAAACTGCGAGGTCCACGGTCTGCTAAGCTTAAAAGCTTGCGAAATTCCTACTAAAATACATTTAAACTGACAAAAATTTCACACGTTGAAGGCTTATCCTATAAAGACTCCCCCTCTATGTAGATGAGCCAATAGATAAGTCAGTTATTACTAATGCAAGAAATTCTTAGAAATTTCTGCGAAATGTCTGCAACAATAGATAAGTTTGAAATGTTCTCTGTGTAAGCTCAGCGATTATACATAAAATTGCGTGGTTTATCGGGTTTTATATATGTGGATTATATTTGCTGATATAATAGATGAAAAGTTAAGCGACTTTTGAAGATTTCCTCCAGTTTCTCTGGCTTTTAATAGTAGTACTCCAATTGGCTTTTAATAGTAGTCTTCCAATTACCTAAGTCTGTGCTTAGGGCTTCGGGCAATAAACCCCTTGAGAAAGCGGCATTTTAATAACTAATCTATTAGATCGGTTTACAGGAACTTTGTCAGCTTTTCCAAAAACTTTCTTTTGGAATGTTTTCTACTTTCTTCTTTTATTGATCGATATAGCAATGAACTCAATTAGATTCTTTGTTGTTTAAAAGCATACATTTTCTCAAAAACTTATCACAAATGTAGCTTGAAAACAGTTGTTAAATGGGTAAGTACAATTTAACTCAAGTGTTATAGTTTTTTTTATATAAAATGTTTGCCTTTTGACTCATTTCACTTGCTTCACTTGCTGGCTACAGTTTTCACTCGAATGAGGGCTGACTCATCAGCTGTTTTTGGCTCGAACCGCTCAGCTGGGCGGATTGGCCGCCCAGGCAATTAGGCTGCCAGACGACTGTCGCCGGCGACTTTTCCTAACAACAACAACAACAACAGCAACAGCAACAACAACAAAAACAACAGCAACAACAAGGCTTTGGCAGGGCTTGCCAAAAAAACACTATGCTACACGACACGAATTAAAATTGCATGCACTCGTCCTGGGCCCTGCCAGTCCATATAACTGTGTTTGTGTCCGGGCCAACTTTTTTTTGTTGTTGTTGCAATATTTCGTCCTCTTTTGATGTGTCGCTCGCTTTGGGCCACATCAGTTGGCCGTCAGCCGTTCGCTCAGTTCAGTTGGTTAGCGAATTTCTGCGCGTCAACAGCTGCGGAAATAGCCGAAAAAAAAAAGAATCAAAAATACACAGATTATAAAATAAAAGCAAGTTGTGCAGTTTTTGCTCGAAATTCAACGCGAGTTTGTTGTGCGTGCGATTTGCATTGATTTGCGCCGCGTCCCTCTCCTCCTCATAATGGTTGCCATCAATTTGAATTGTAAGTAAAGCAGATAAACTTATTTTGCAGAGCAGAGCTCTTCCCTTCCTTCGGCTGCCTTTGTATTAGAGCCTTCAGGCTTTATGCTTCGTCATTTTTTATCCATGTCAAAAGCAGGCTTGTCTGCGTGATGGGGGAGGCGAGGCGGAGGGGTTTGCAGGTGTTGATGGCAACTCTGGCCAGAAAATGGTTTTTAATTTAATTTGGCGACGGCAAAATGTCGCGCAAATAATTTGGTAATTGACGTGCACATGGCACAGCCCTTGTGCCACGCCCAGTGCGCCCTTCAGTTGTCGAAAGTTGCATGTGCTTAATAGAAACCCTCCCCGCTCCCCCGCTCCCCCGCTCCCCTTTGCCATCTACAATGGCAAAAAATAATTAAATTAAATGCAAATTAAAATGCTTTTATGAATATTAAGCAGACACTTATGCATATTACCAGGACCAAAAGTTTTACAGCCAAATTATATATATATATATGAGTATTTCACCCGACTTTTATCTTCTGCTGCTTCTTCTTCTGCTGCGTTTATCTTTGCTAAGGAATAATTATGGCAAAATGCTTTTGCACTTGCATGCATAAAAGTTTTTGCTGACAATGGAACAATTTTATTTAGTTTTTTGTGTGTGGCAACTGGCGTAAAGCACATTTTTTTCGAGCACTTAAAGTAATGTAAATGCAGATTAGCTCTAGATTTTAATTTGTTTATAGTTGTATTATTAATTACAACAAAATTTTAAGAAATGGGGTTTGACTTAGTTCTTATGGGAAGCTTGCATTAGCTTAACTTTGTCTTAACTATTCGATCAGCTCGAGGGATGGAAATTTATGAAAGTACTTAACTAATTGGCTCAAGTTGAGTCTTGTTCCCATAATTGTTCGATTGGGCTCATAAGGTCGAAAAAAAGCAGGAGATTGAAATATTCTAAATGGATGCTCACACGAGCAATATACCCCGTAACTAGAGCTAAGACACGCTGAAAGCGAATTAAGCGTTATGAGCATTCATTAAGAACTAAGCCTGAGCTCAGTATTTGTTTCATGTGCGTGCTTGCTCAAGAAAATACCCTGTAACTAGATCTTGCAATCGTTATATGTATAGAGATAATGTATATCCTTTAGAGGATAGATCAGAAGTGTTGCCACTATTTATTCCATCCCCCCTTGCTGGAAATGGGCATCAAAGATTTGCTGGGTGACTTTTAAATGCCAAGGATATCTATAGCAAAATTTCTTCATACCCTGTACACTTATTGTTTTGGCCACAGGCTATGACGACCCCCAATAAAGCCATTTAATCCTTTTTGGCACGCAGCTCAGCATGTTTTTTCTCTTTCTTTCCATTTTGGACTCGTGTAATTGAGTATTTCTCGGATATGGCTTAATTTGTGTATTCGTTTTGGCCCTTTGGAGAGAGAGATCCAAAGGGCGACAAACACATGACCCCGCCGCACCACCTGCTCCACATGTGGCTCAGACAAACCCTCTTGACCCCCTTTTTTGGGAATCTGACAAATTGTTTCAGCTGTCATAAGCAGATTTTTGGGAATCCCGAACAGGCTTTCGAATGCCAGTGTGTGCGTGCGTGTGTGTAGCTGTGTGTGTAATAAATGTAAATCATGTCATTAGAACTTTATCAAATGAGAAACTCAAATTATTTAGAAATTTATGGCATAATGTCTAAGCTGCATTTAGCACAAATTTGATGTTGTTGTTGTTGTTGCTCGGATCTGTTCAGCTGCTGCTTCTTCCCTTTCTACTCATCCAGCGCAATTTTTAATTGAAAGCGTGAAATGTCAACGGCTCTTTTTCAACACTCACCTGTATATAACTACACGTGTAATTGTATATACACCAAATGCAAGTTGGCAAAACTCTTGACAAAATATGAAAAAATGAAAAAAGGCGAAATTATTTTAATTGAGGTCAACCTGGCGCGAGTGTGTGTGTTTTGATGTAGCTGCATTTTACGCTGCTTTAAATCTCTATAATAAGGCTTATTATGTTAACGAGAGTTTTTAGCATTACTTTTGCACCATATCTATGTGTGTGTGTGTGTGTGTGTGTGTGTGTGTGTGTGTGTTTGCGGTGGGCGTGGCAGGATAATCGCATGACTGCCTAGCAACTGCACCTGCACGAAGTGTAGTCTAAACCAACCCGCGGCTTAAAAAACTAACACACATGGAACAGAAAACATGCTAAAAAAAGATGAAACATTTTTGAAGGTTTCTTATTATGAGAGTTAACGTAAATGTGATAAAAGTTAAATTAGAAAAAAAAACAGTTGTGTTTATGTGATGTGAAAGTAAAAAGCAATCATGAAATAAGGTAAGCAATTATCTCGCTAATGAATTGGCTTTTCTTGAGATTAAGATAAGTTTAGTTAATATTAGTTTTTCTAAATTTTCTATATATCTATATTTCCATCTTTTGGTCCAGCATCAATAGCCGAAACAATCTAGAAATGTCCGTCTTCCTTTCATGCTTGTCCGTCATGTCTTAACGCAACGCTTAAAGCGAAAGGAAGCTAATCTGAATGTTCGATTTTGGTTAGCATACACTGAGAATATGTTTAGTTAAATGAACCTCTATAATCTTCCCCTTGTGATACCCACACACATTTGTTTTCCAAGCAATTGCACCACAAACTCAGAAGTTATTCAAGAATGCATTTGCCAAGGTGCCGAGCAGAGAACAGGGAAAAAGCCGCAAAGTTTATGCGTCAAGTGAATGTAAGACGAATGCCTGTTCACCACCTATTCACCTTATATGCAATAGAAGGAGACATCTCCGATCCCATAAAGTATATCTATATCTTTATCTATATCTATATCTATATCTATATCTATATCTATATCTATATCTATATCTATATCTATATCTATATCTATATCTATATCTATATCTATATCTATATCTATATCTATATCTATATCTATATCTATATCTATATCTATATCTATATCTATATCTATATCTATATCTATATCTATATCTATATCTATATCTATATCTATATCTATATCTATATCTATATCTATATCTATATCTATATCTATATCTATATCTATATCTATATCTATATCTATATCTATATCTATATCTATATCTATATCTATATCTATATCTATATCTATATCTATATCTATATCTATATCTATATCTATGTCTGTATATCAGCATGAACAGTCAAGTTGATATTGTCATGTCCGTCCTCTCCGTTTGTCTGTTTCTATGAGCAATAGTCTCTCATCTTGATATTCTTCACAACTTTGTATAGATCCCACTTTCTGCTACACGCAATTCCATATTTCGGAACCGGACGGATCGGATTACTATATCATATAGCTGCCATTGGAACGATCGGTCTATAAGTATTTTCTTGCATGACCAAATATTGAGTTTCAAGATTGAAAGAAGATTGAATCTTTTGCTTCCATTCCGTTTCTTGTCTCTAAATTTTTATTATTTTCACCAAATTTCAATTCCCACTGTTTCGATATATTTGCTAATCTAGCATTGAATTGAAACTATTTAAGTAAACACTTTTTTCCAAATTTATGAACAGTAGGCTTTGCATTTTATTTTAACTTAAGAGGACAAAATCAGACAGACATTAGTTAACAATTTTTCATTGACTTGTGTGCACAGTGAATTTCGAATAAATTGTGGGGAAAAACTTTAAAACTTAAAAACAAACTTAAAAATTCATTAAAATAAACTAAATAAACAGTGCGATTCACGTCTTCGATCCAGTTGGCAGTGCTGAAAAGGTGCTTGTGGAACGTGTGGATTTTGTGGAACGCGTCGAGCGCTTTCTTGGGCTTGGCTGTGGCGAGTGGCAGCACTTGCGGCAAGTTGCAAGTCAGTGAGAGAAGAAAAAAGAACGGACACAATAAATAATAAACAAAGAATTTATTTAGTTGCTTTTAGCTAAATTAAAGTCATATTTGCACGTAAGTAAATTGTATATTTCTCTGGGCGCAAAAAAAACGAAAACAAAGAAAAAGGCAAGAACAAAACTGAAAAAGTCTTCCCAAAGTCTCGCAAGTCTCGCTTTGTTTGCTTAAATTGCATAAACAAATTGTTTGATAAGTGCAATGTATACAAAAGCATAGACAGATATATCAACATATGCATATATATATACATATAATTTGTCTACATATTTTGAGATTTGCTTGCGAGCCTTTTTTTTGTGCCCTGCTTAAAGCCACTTTTGAATCTGGAATGTTTTCTGTCGTCTTGCTAGCCATGGCCCCATCGTCTGCCCATCCGCCGGAGCGTCATTTCGGCTATGTCTGCTGCAAGTGTCAGACGGCGGCCTTTGCTGGACGTCGTTATGCCTGCTGGATGTGCATTGGCTATCAGCTCTGTGGCAGCTGCTACGATTCTGGCCAATTGCCCGAGGCGCCGGAGCACAAGTATTTCCATCCCATGGAGGCGCACTATACACGCGCCGAATATGAGCTCTATTTCGGCGGCGAATCCTATGTGGAGGCCAATGTGCCGCAGAGCTATAAATGCGCTCTATGCGATTTGTATGGATTTACCAGCATGCAGCTCTATAAGCACTTATCCGATATGCATCGCGGTCACAAGGATTTCGATGAGTACTTTAGCATACTCTATACACGCTATGCTGCCGATGCATCGGCAGCAAATGGACGTCTCACGGCCAGCAGTTCGGGTTCCGGTTCGGTATCGGGCTCGGGCACCATTTCTCGTTCAGCCATTGCATCGGCATCTGCCTTTTTGAGACAAGTGCCCAGTTTGCCGCGACCTGTGCTGCCTGTGGTCTCGCAGCAGCGCGCTGTGCTGGATCCGGCTGTCAGTTTTCGGGAGGCGGTGCGGATGACACAGGCGCGTCGTGCTGCCCTCTTGGAGCAGCAGGCGCTCAATGTGTTGGAGGAACTGCGCTGGAGCAATACAAATCCAAGATATTACTCTAGCCACTGCATGAACGTATTGATGCGGCCCCAAGAGCCGGGCCAACAGCAGCAGCAGCAGCAGGCGCATCATTCGCAGCAGCAGCCGGTGCCTCCGCCTGCGCGGCCTGATGTGAGCGTGCTGGATGCCCGTGGCATGCGTAGTCCGAAAGTGAGTCGCATACGCAGCATACCGCCAGCTGTGCGTCTGGGCACCTTGTTTCCCAAACCGAATAACCAATTGCCCCGACGTGCCGCCGAGGATGATTGGGTCTCGTATTTGGCCCACTCTTCGACGTTGTTGGAGCAGCAGCATCAGCATCATCGAGCCGAACGTCTGTTGACCAGCTATGCGGATATATTGCGCGAGGCGCCAAGCGAAGCACGTTACCAGGAGAAGGATAAAGGCAAGGATAAGGACAAGAGCAAGACCAAGCAAGGCAAGGATAAGGCAGGCGCTGACAAATCGGATTTGCACAAATCTGCACAATTTCTGTGTCTTCAGTTTGTGCCCCTGGAGAAGGCTCAACGTAAATACCCACATCTGCTGCCGCCAGAGTCGCATCGTGTGCTCTTTATCGAGGCCCTGCTGTGCTCCATGTTGGCCGACGAGCAGCTCAAGCCGGTCACACTACAGCAGGCTGCTATTCCCACATTGACAGATGCCCCACGCAAGCCCAAGCCCAAAAAGGAACCTTTGGACGAGCCCAGCAGCAGTGCCAATTCGCCGGCCGGTATTATGGAGCGCTTCTACAAGAATCTCGATCTCTATAATAAATGGTTGGCCGAGTATTCGGTTAAAAAGCTGGAGAAGAATACAAAGATTGCGGCAATACCGGATATGATTTTGCAGGCGACACACGATCCTGTTGTCGGCGTCGACTCTGACGTAGATCCGGACACCGATGAGCGTGACGAGGAGGATGAAGTAACAATCGTTGGGCCAGCAACCAAAGCCGAGAGCGGACCCAAAGTTGTCACTGTCAACATAGTCGACGAGCTATCCGAATGTGATGCTGAGGAGGAGCACGAGGAGGAAACTGGCGTGGGTGAGGCCGATGCCGAGGATGTGGAGGATGAGGATGAAGACGACTACGATGATAATTCTGGCTCAGAGACCTCCGACTCGACCATTGCCATGCTCGTCAATGAAATTGATCAGGTTTATGGCTACTAAATATAAAATATACTTTATACAACGATAAACTCTGTCATAAAGTTTATGCAATTTAAAAATTTGCACTTTGTTTTATTTCGATATGCAAGAACCAGTTCAGAAGGTTGTCGGAATCTTGTTTCAGTTGATGCTTTGTTTTGAGCTGCTTTGCTTGGTTATTATTTTGATATCCTCAAAATATCGTATGAACTAGTGTATATGAGCCTTATAAGCTGAAGCTTCAGAGTTTCACTTTATTATTTATTCCTTCAAAAGTTATCGTCTACGAACCAGTTCAAAAATGGTTCAGAACAGTCAAAGCTGAGATATTCTTTTCAAAATGTGTTCGAACTAGTTGGGGCTGTCGAAGCTGACGTTGATTGCTTTTGAGCTTAACGTGTCTATTATTTTTCCTTACTCCAAATATTTTTAAAGGTTCAGAGCCTTGGAACCCAACCTTTTACAGCTTCGGAGCTTATTGTCTACAGTTTTCCATTCTCAAAATATCATCTACGAATCTAGTTTCTAAGGGGTTCAAAGCTGCCTATGCTCACAATTAGTGCTCCACACGATCCTATTTTTACTTTCTCGTAGTGTCAAAGTAGGTAAATGTCTAATTTGCAGAGATTCTTAGCACAGGGCTATTCTCGAAATCGATTTCCGATTGCCATACCTCATATTTAACGGATTTAGACAATCGTCAAATTGAAGTGTTGCTTTTTATTTTTATATATGTAAGTTTCCTTCTTAAAAAATCAAGTTGGCAGCGCTGCAAAAATATAACGTTAGCTTTGCGGCACAACTCTACTTTTCATTGTTAACATTGTTCGCCCAGCTTGAAGAGCGTAAACATAAAATTGTATAAAAAAATAAAAAAAAAAATCGAAATCTTTAGATACTACCAGCAAGGAGCAAACGGCAAAGTTTTCAAACCGTTTTCCCCCTGAGTTTTTATAGTAATTAGTTTGATAAAGCTTTTGACCCATTTGTGTGCAATGTCTTCGAACGAATCGAATGTCACGCAAGAGATCAGCAAATGTCTGGGCTGCAAGGCCCATGGTAATCTGGGCCGGCGTTACGAGTGCATCGTTTGCGGCGAGTCGGTGACCTATTGCGGTGATTGTTACGATGAGGGCAAGAATGTGCCGAACGATAAGCACATGTATTACCATCCGATGAAGGCCATCTACAATCAAGATTTCTTTGAGCTCTATTTCCTCGGCGAGGAGATGGTCAACGGCGAGGCGCCGCAGAGCTACAAGTGCGCCTTCTGCGATGAGCTCGGCTTTACGGCCGAGGAGCTGCAGTTGCATGTGCTCGAAAAGCATAGCAGCCACGCGGATGCACCCCAACTGCTCGACATATTGGAGCAAATGAAAGAGAAAGAGAAGAAAGGTGAGTCTGCACGGCTCTTTGGCTCTCAGCCTGATTGCGCCTCCGGCCTAATGGAGTGTATGTGCCGCAAAAGTCACTTTAGCAAATTGCTTGCCTCACACACATACACACAAGGCTGACCGAATGGTCAAAAGGCTCTTTATGCTCTATGGCTAGGGTATCACGATATTGTCACTAAATGTGCCGATGCCATACATTATCTATATTAGTTAGAATGCCAAGCAGATTCGTTTCTCTCTATGAAGCTTAGCTTGAACCTATTCTAAAACAATTTTTGTGGTGAAAGAGGTATAAATATATCACATAATCGCCATAAGTATGTAAGGACTATTAAGATATTGCAATGATAGGATAGGCTTGTAAGGGTATTCGCTCTTTGCTAGGTCGACCTTAACTGTGCTTTCTCGATTTCACTTTCATCCCGTAAAAAAAGGGTTTTCCGCATCTGCAAGTCAAATGCAAATCGTTTGGGCAGCTTAAGTTGTGCGTGGTCCACACCTTTTTTTTCTACTAACCTAACCCGCCCACACTTCGTAGCTCAACATTAATCAAAGCCTCAAAAAGAAGTGTGAATAAAATGGAATCGAAATCAAAATCAAAACCAAAACCACAAAATGTGTTTGTGATTGACACTCAAATTATGTGTCAACGGCGTTAGATGTTAGCCAGACGAGATGTTGGACAGACGAGACAATTTGTTCGACACCTACACAATATCCGTCCGTTTGTGCCTCGCCCCGCCGCGTTGGATACCCTATACCCGTTGCTTGTGTTTTGCCAACAAATTTTCCACTTCATTTGAGCGTCTTGCAAGCAGCTATATTTAGTTTTTGTTTCGGGGGTTGTTTTTCCTCAACCTCTCATATTGTAGTTTCTATTATGCTTAGCTCTGCAATTTCAGCTTGTCTTCTGTGTTGTTTAGCGCATTCGAATCAGATTTTCGCACAGGGTGGGTTTTCTGTGTAGTTGGGTTCACGAACTGCGAACTGTGAGCTCGAAAGCACCTGTTTCGTTCTGAACCTTAGTTCGATATCTTTATCAGGAACTTTGGTTCAAGATGAAACACGGAAATCTCTGCTTGAAGTGCTAGGTTGCACTTGTCATTAGCTCGTCTAATGTTGGGTTAAGTCCATAAAACGTTTCTTGGTATATTTCCAACATTATTTGGCTGCCAACTCGAAAATTTCATTTCTTTATAAACAAGTTCTACTCTCTGGTACTCTGAAGGAGTTAACAGGAGGAACTCTTGACAAACCCTCCATTTAATCTGTGTGGTAGGGCTCACTTACTGTCAATTGTATGTTCGAATGAAGCTGACAATAAGTGCATGAACCTGGATTAAAATGTGGAATCCTCTTCTCTATTTGCGAAATTCTAGCTTCCAATAGCTTATCTAGCATTCGTCTATAAAACTGTTCTATGTAAATTGTCATATCTGGAATTTCATTTGTTTATAAAACAGTTCTCTACTCAAGAATTTCATTATCAAAGAGCTCTACACCTTGGAATTTGTTTAAACCACATTTGTAATTGAAGTAGACGACATTCTGAGGAACTCTTGTGGCATTTCCATTTAAGGCACAGCTGTGTAATGCCTTTTCCGTTGCATTTAATATCATAATTGTGCAGAGAAATGTTTTTCTATATTTTCCTTATTTTTTTGCATATTGTTTACTTTGTTGTTGATTCCCTCTGTTTGCACAGAGCTTTCCTACAGCTCGCACACTTTATGCATATATATATATGTATATATGTATATGATAAATGGTCGCATGAAATGCGCGAAAATGGGCTTTGCCGCGCGTTGCACATTAATCAAAGTTGCGCTTAAAATGTGCAACAAAAAGCCGCAAGAGCTGCAGCTAGCCGAGGCCAAAGATGGCAGCAAATGTTAATGTATTGCAAATATGCGCACGGACTTTAATTATTTTTAAGGATTTTTAACAGCTGCCCAGCTTATGCTGCAGCTGCTTCTGGTTTTTTATGATACAAAGTTCATTCAGTGACTAGTTTAGTATAAATACACATATATATAATATTACTCCTAGCTATTATAATAGTTCACAGTTTAACTAATGAACATAGACAATGAGTTTGGTTTACCAATCAATGTTAATGTCTAAGACTAACATTTCGTTAAAAAGGTTAAATGAGATCTGTTTAACATCTTAAATATGTACAATCAACAAAAACGATTGGCCTACGTTTTTGTTGATAAAACGCGAAGCTGTTTTACAAACACAGTTTTCCAGCTGGCTTTGATTTTGCTCGCTTTGCTGTTTTATCTGCCTATAATTCTCAACTGGTTAAGTCTGCAAACGAAGGCCAAGTTGTAAGTTTTTGACTATTTTGCTTGTTGATTGTACAAGGCGACCTTCGCGGGTGTCTAATCCGCATTTGAAATATCTTGAGCACGTCTTACTTCTCTTAATCAACTTTTATAAGGTTTCTATTAAGAATGATTGACTACAATAGAATATACTTAATTATAATAAGAATATGTATGTATATTTTCTTAGAAAATGGGCTGTGAATCTTGGTCAACCCCAGAAATGTGAGTTCTTTCTTTTTGCTGCAAATACTTTGTGCGAATGACGTCACGTTGTGTGGCAGCCTGGGGGTGGCTTATTACCCTGATTTGTATATATATCTACTTATAAGTAACAATAAGCGTTAGCGGCCCTCTTTGCAAAATGCACAAATATTGAATTACTAACCGGGCTACTCACTTTCGTTTGCCTTGCAGCCACTGAGATCCGTTGCCAGGAGAAGTCACGCGGCGGGCTCAGCTATGAGGTTATTTTGGCCGAGCCGGCACCCAATGTGGCCGTGCCCAAGCGACCCGTCACGCCTGGCAAAAATGTCAGCGTCGAGGAGATTGAGCAGAAGCTGAAGGCCGCCGAGGAGCGTCGCATTGTGAGTGTGAATTGAGACTAGAGAAAATGAAGATGGATCGTTTAATCGATTATAATTCGATTTGCTTACAGTCGTTGGAGGCCCGCAAGATGGCCGAGATCTCGATTAAGCTGGCCAAGGTCGAAGAGGCCACACGCAAAAAGGATGAGATTACCAACGAGTTCATCACTCAGACCAAGGAGCAGCTCGAGTCCAAAATGGAGAATCATGTGGAGAAGCGCGAGGCCATCATCAGCGACATGAAGGAAAAGCTAAAGGTGCGTCGGTTAACTTCTTCAAAGCAGAAAATGACTTATCCATTTGTATTTCCCCTTACACAGATTCATGCCCAGGAGATTGAGAAAACGCGCGAGACTTTGGAGCAGCAAAAGGCCAACGAGCAGAAGGCCATCGAGGAGAAATTGAAGACCGCTCAGGCCTTGCGCGATGAGAATATTAAGAAAATGTTGAATCGTCTCAAGGAGCATGTGAGTTAAATGAATGCAATAAGTTCATATATTTAATTATTTCTAATACATTATTAATATTAAAAAAGTATTAATATTTTATATCATTGCCTCTTTTTTTGCTTGGCTTGTTTTTCATTCGTTTCCAAATTAACAATTGCGCACAAAGCAAATAATCTTGTACTTAAATGCACATTTTTCTTAAAAAGGGTATATTGTTTTTGAGCAAAATGTAAATGTATGTAACAGGCAGAAGGAAGCATCTTCGACCCCATAAAGTATATATATTCTTGATCAGCATCAACAGTCGAGTCGATCTAGCCATGTCTGTCAGTCTATCCGTCCGTCTCTCCGTCCGTCTGTCTGTCTTTCCGTCTGTCTTTCCACCTTACTGTCCGTCCGTCTATCCGTCTGTCTGCCCCTCCGTCTGTCTGTTCGTCTGTCTTCCGTCTGTCCGTCTGTCTGTTCGTATGCATGAACGCAGGGATCTCAGAACCTATAGGAGCTAGAGACTTCAAACTGCCTGTGCAGATCGAGTTTGTTTTCGATCATCGATAACTTACTCCGTTTCCAAGCAATCGATAAGAATCGATATCGACATCCTGTTTTTTGAGCAAATTGTGTAAATTATAAGAGCTAGAGTCAACAAACTAGACATGTAGCTTCTAGAATAGTATATATATTTGCACATGGTGTTGAAAGAGGAGGGTTCAGGGTAGCTGGGTTCCCCCTAGGTGGGAGCTACCGTCTAGAACCTCTTACTTGTTTCATTTAATAGACTACAAAACTAGCAAGTTTTTTCGTATAAAACAATATAATTCTTTAAAGAAATACTAATAACAATCATTTTTTACTACTAGAGCTAAGTAAATTTAGATCTTATAGTTATTAGAACTAATAGTTATTAGTGAATATAATAACATTATTATAGAATATTATTGATTATTTATTTTAACGAGGATAGAGTTTAGATTATATATATATAATTATATAATATATTTTAGTAATTATTTCATGCTCATTTTTTCGAGCCTAAAGCTTACACACAAATTCTTTTAACATAACAAAATTCTTTAACAATTCATTTATTTTCTTTTAATTTCAATCAAAATATAATTGAGCATTTGATTAATTTAGATATATTTTTTAACATTTATTTGCCTTTTACTTAATTATGTTTTAAGGAAAATGCAATTTTCGATAACCTTAAGCTTCTTAATATTAAATAATAATCTTACAGTTTTTGTCTTTTATTTAATTTAGAATTTGTTTAAGCACATAAAAATATTTCTTATCTAGACTTGACTTGACTTGACTTTACTTGATTACTTATCTTATACTTATCTTATTACTTATCTCGATTAACACAATAATCTTATTTTGTATTAATTAATATTGAGTTAATATAAGAAATATGGAATTGATAAAAGTACGTACGAGGCGTACTTGATTCCTTTCATGTATCTCTCTCTCTCTGTGTGTGTGTGTGTTTTACGAAGCAAAGATTTTGCGTTTCATCCATCGATATAATTTATGTGTATTTCTTATTTGTTTCGTTTCTTTTCTTCTTTCTTAAATCTCATTTAGAACACAATCAAAATTGCCGAAATCAAAACGCAGAACAATCAATTGGAAAATCAAAAGCTCGAGGAGAAAGCGCGCATTATTGAAAACAAATTGTTCACCGCCGAGCAGAATCGCGAAAAGGAGTTGCTCAAGAAAATTGAGAAAGCTCAACAACTTGTAGGTCCTTTCTGTATATACATTTATGCACATACATATATACATATATATGTATAATTGTGTATATATTCGCTTCTCGCTTGTTTGTATCGTTTGCCTGCCGTTCATTTGTAGCAGTTGCACACACAACCACACCCACACTCAGGCATTGAAAAACGCAGTTTTCCATTTGATTAACTGTTTATCCTTTTGCAGGAACGTCGCGCTGAGGTTGTGCGTCAGAACAAGGCTCAGACCCAGGACATGGATGGACAGCAGAGTCCCATTGCCTCGTCGGGTTAGAGGCCAAGATGCAAGGAATTGCCGTTGCTGCTGGGGCACGTGGAGCGTTCTCAGTAAAGCGCACAGCGGCGGCTGCACACACACACACACACACACACACACACACACACACACACACACACACACACACACACACACACACACGCACTCAGCATACGACAACAACAACAACAACTACAAACATATATTTGAGCAAGCAACCTTTAAGCAACAACAGATTTGCTTCACAAATTTCAAGTATTAACAAAAAAGCGAAAAAAAACAACAAAAAAAAGTTTAAAAATCTTAAAGAACGCGCAGGCAACAAAGAGGAAGAACCACAGCAACAACAACAAGAAGAAGAACAACTACAGCGCCAAGCAAAACATTTAAAACTCAAATCTCTACACTACACTACAAGAAAAGCAAAAAAAAAAGAAGCGAATGCATACTGCAAATTAATAAGAAATACATTTAGTAAAGCAAATTTACAACTAACAAAACGCAAAAGAAACCAACTAAAATAAGATCTAACAAATCATATATACTTAAATTATTGTAATCCATATTTGAAATTCATTTCGTTTTTTCTTTGTTTTTCCTTTTTTGTTCTTTTTTTCATAACTTACTTATTTTGAAATTGTTAATGTGAAAGTCTGTTCGATTTTTTGTCTTTTCTGCACTTTTAATTTGTTACAAATAAAAGAAACTAATTGTTTATTGCCCAAGCTTTTCATAACATATATAAAATAACAATTGAAAGTGTGTTTTTCATTGATTTGCAGCGCATTTTCGAAGGGAAAGAAGTTTGATAGAGAAATGCCATAAGAATTGTATTTGCCTGTCGTTTTCGTATGCTTTGCTTGAAAGAAAAAAGAAAAAAAAATGATATAAAATAAATATACATATATGATATAATTTAACATTAATTTTAATTTATTAACCATGTGAGAAGCTGCGAGTTGGACACTTCTTCACGCAAATAACAATTTTATATAAGTTCGCATTTTCTATCTATATAATAAATGTCAAACAGAAAAATACATAAGAAATGCTTATATATAAAAACAACAAAAAAAAAATCTCAATAAAAACCCATACAAAGTAAAACAAAACACAAACTTTTTCGTTTCATTTACACAACATAAACAATTTAAACACTTTAGGCATTAATAAAACATAAATATATATAAATATATATATACATAATCTATATTATAGAAATAAATCTATATTATAGAAACGAAAACTAAAATGAAATGAAATGCATATTTTGTCTAACGTCAAGTTATATTTAGATGAAGTTGAAGCTGAGGAGAAAATGGAAAATGAAAATGGTTTAAACGAAATTTATTGGGTTGGGTTGGGAATTTGAAATGTATTCGAATATTTAGGCAAATTTTTTGCAACAGCTGCGAACTCGTTTTTTTTCCACATTCATTTGCAAAGAGTGCTGAGAATTAGCTTAAATTTATAAATGTGTCTATAACTTAACCATGGCTACTATGAATCTAAATATATATACATATATATATATATATATATAATACATGCATTACAATAAAAGCAAACAACACGAACAGCCCTTCACAAAATGCCGACACTTGAAACTTTGAATCTATTACAAGCAAAGAGATTAAAACTACATGCAAATATCAATGCAATTGATAAAAACGCTTCGATATGTACTCAATTTATGATATATAAACTATATATTAATGTATAATCAACAACAATAACCAACGAAATAAAATGAAACAAAAAGCAAAACCTTTTGTATGAGAAAAATGCGAATACAGTTGCGTTTTTTTCATAGTAAATGTTCTCTTCTTAAAGCAGCCTATGCATAAATAACCTTTTTTTTACGTTCCCGCATTACTTTTAAAACGAAGTTGAACATTAAGTGAATTCTAATAATGAATGTGTAATACAAATGCGTAATTAAAATAAATGAAATATTTATAATTGGTAGACATTTGATTTTACTTTGAAATTTGGCGCCCTCTGTTATTCAATTAGCAGAATTTCTGAGGCTGTTAACACACACGTTTGGCAACATGTTGAGTTGGGCTGCTGCGCTAGCGTTAGCATTACAGCGCTGTTAATAAGCGTAGCTTTGCTCTTGCTGCATTTGCGTTAGCAGCCCAGTGTTGGTTAACATAACTGTCGCTCCCTTAACATAACAGCTGAGTGCTAAAAAAAACATTGGCACAAATTGTAGAATAGATGTAGGCTTTAATTTTAATTTTTATTTTAAATATTTAATTTTTTAATTTTCAGAACTGTGTCCACACCAGAGCAATAATACGGCATTCTCATATAACACTGTAGAGTTCAGTTCCTGCTGCATTTCCGTACTGTCCGCCAGGCTTGCACTGTTGCAATCCTCGTGCTTGTCCCCGCCTGCTATGAAATGATACTGTCCGGAGCTGGTGGCCAATATGGGCAGGTTGGGATGAAAGCTGATGCCATTGCAGCAGTCGCCGTGCAACGGCAGCTGCAGCGCCGTCGGCTGTTCGGCAGCCTCCAGATTCCATAGATTCAGGCCGCCTTCGGTATCGCCGCTGGCCAGCCAGGTTTGCTCTGGATTCAGGTCGAATTGTATGCGCTGATTCGTTTTCACCTGACGCTGAAACTCGCGCAATGGCTTCTTATAGTTGCGCATGTCCCACTGCAAAAGCTTCGGGCATTTGCGGGCCCCGCTGAACAGCTGCCAATTGCCAGCGGCGTCTGTGCCATAGCGCAGCTGTGTGATGCCCGCCGTGTGGCCGCCCAGCGTGAAGAGCGGACCCTGTTTGGGTGCACAGCGCAGGTCAAAGTGCTGTATATAGCCGTTCCAGTTGCCACAGGTCACCGTGTGCGGATGCTCCGCGGTCTGAGCCATGCAGGAGATGGCAAACTTGACAGCATACTCGTCATAGCTGCGACCTGGTCGATTCGTGTCAAAGATCTTGATGCAGCGCTTATAGCCCGCATAGATCTTCTGACCATCGTGCGCAAAGGCAAGCGATATGGCGGCCACAACCTCGTCCACCTGATCGTAGCCGCTGTAGCTGCAACGTAGTCGTCCATCAAACGCATCCCACATGTGTATGGGCTCATGTTGGCGCGTGGCCAGCCAGCTAAAAGAAGCCAATAATAGATATTGGGTTAGTGGATGCAGTGCAGCAGGAATATACAGAAAATACATACAAACAGGACTCCGGCTGCTGGCTGTTCATCAGCGGATACCAGACGCAATCGTAGACGGTGCCGCCCTCAGGTACATGGACAGCCGATTGCAATTGGGACAGGCTGCGCCTCACTGAGACGCTGCTGGCCTCGTATAGATCCAACGGCAGCTCCATCACATGCATGCCATCCAGATGAACAGGCGACAGCAGGCAAGTGCCATCTGGCGACCAGTAGCAGCCTTTCGTATAGTGCTGTGACTCCGCCGTGGATGGCCAGCAACGGCGACCCAGTTCGACCAGCTGCCTCTCGAAATACACTGTCGCCGGTGCCAGCAGCGGCGATTGCGGCTTGACTGTTGTGCTGCTTATTTCCTGCTCCAGCATTTCCTCCTCCTGTGGCTGCAGCAGCTCATCGACTGTATCATCCACGCTTATGACATGCTCGCTCTCCTCTTCTACCCCGCTGCACTCCTCCAATTCTATGCTGCAGCTTTGGTTGTTGGACACATCCTTAAGTGCGCTGCGTTGACTGCGATTTATGCTGCTCTCGTCAGCCGACGCCTTGTACTGCTTCAGTTGGCGTCGCTCCGTTTCGCTCAGTGAGAAGCTTAGATCTGGAAAGGTCGCCTCGCTGCCGGCGGCGGAGGCTGCCGGCAGAGTCAATTCCATGCTGCTGTTAAAGCTAACATTGTGATTGAGCAGGGATGGCGATGTCTGCTCCATGTCGGACATGGCCACGCTTGCGTTGGCGGCTGTGCGTCGTTTTAACTGCGTAAGTTATCCCCTTTCTTTTATAAACCTTGATCTGTTGCCTACTTACACGATTCGTCCATAGCGGCTATTCCATTTCGCGTTCAATTCACGCTTGATTGCAGTTATCGAATTGCTATCGATATGTCGCTTGCGATACATGTTATTAGAGTGACCATGTTTGTCAATTGGGCTGACCATATGCTACCAAATATCAGTCAGCTGCGCGTGTGGAGTAAAATTAAACGCGAAATTAAAAGTGAAAAGTGGCGCAATTGAAAATGGTGAAAAATTATCTTTCAAATTGGTTATTTACGTGGCATTTGTGTTATTTATACATGAGGAATTGCGAATTGACTGGAAGTTGCTATAAAACTTGGCGATAAAAAGCAGCAGCACACAGGTATATATGCACATGTTTTCTTATTTCTTAATTTACAGTTAGTTTAGTCAATTCTGGTAATTAAAACTTATTGGGCCATTTGCAAGCCTTTTCTAAAGCTGTTGCATGCTTTACATTTAAACAGTAAGTTATATTTAATTAATTCTAATGCGTAATATGTATATATGTATATACTTGTGTGCATACATACATTTATGTATGTACATGACGAATATATTGCGTTCTGCATTTTTACAGTTATATTGAATTTTGATGCGCAAACTGTTTGTCTGTGCTCTGTACAGACTCTGCTCCCCTCTCGCTCTCTTTTTTTTGCTCTTTTTGCTCTCGCAACATCAGATCACTTGCGTGCGCTGAACTAACTGTTCCCGGCTGGAACAGTTTTATATGTTTATATACAAGTGTACATACGATATGCATTGTATGTGTTCCTACGCCTGGCTGTAACACAGCTGCTTTGCAGACATTTTGCATAATAATTAGACAAGTTTATTTGGTTTTGTAACAGGATAGCATTTACATAAACAAATTTGCAATATGCATTGCACTCAATTGATGGTTAACATGCCGCTAAGAACATACATGATTATGTGTGTGTGGGTGGTTAGGTTGATTAAACTTAGTTCAAATTCCTGACGTTTGTGCAGCCAGAAATTGGAAATGAATTAACCGAAAGTGGATTGCATTAAGTCGATGGATTGGAAAATTCCCGCCAAACTGTAAATTATACTCTGTGCACACAATGAAAACGAGCTTGTAGGGCTTTGGCAGTGTGCATGTGAACGCAGATCAAATATTCTGGAATTTAATTTCAAATAAAATCAATCGTTTTTTGCTTAATAGAATGGGATTACGAATTGTTTATAGAGCATATAGAATTCGTGCTGATCATTAGCTTTTGGATTGTTGGGTAGCCTGAAATACAATTCGCACTGTTAACCAGTTCAGATTGGGTTTAATGTACTTCAGTTATTGCCCTCGTAATTGTTATTATAAACAAGAGCTCGTCGATATTTTGCAATTTGCATATTGCATTAGAGCCTTCCAATCAGCAGGGCCGAAAATTCGAGTGTTAATCCTACAATTCGATTTGTTAACGGAACGCTTTAAGCCTTGGCTAAAATGCGGCTCACGTTCGAGCCGGCAAATAGGCTCCAAAGTGTATCCTAATTTGAATTGAACGCAATGCAATCGAGCATTAGCATTTCGGTAAACACGTTGACAATCGAGGTAACGCGGGGAGGAGGAAGGAGGAGGAAGCACACGTGCCGTCAAATCGAAAATTAAATTTTTATCAAATTACAATATATTCTTTATTCCCGTTTTATTATAATTTTTATTTTATTTTTTGCTTTTGAGTCAATTAAGTAAAATGTGCTTTCGGGCGTGTCAAATGAAATATTTACACAGCTGTCCAGCCCCGAGGGAGTAGAAAAGCATTAAAATAGTTGAAACTGGGCGTTGTCCTTAGTGCTGGCTGGGCTCCCTGGTCAACCCCAAACCGGCCAGGAAACCCAACCCGAATTGTCTGGTTTTCAATTTGTTCATTTGCGTGACTTTGCTTGGGGCCTGCTCCTTTTGGGCTTGTGCTGGCTGCATAACTTGGCCTTAAGTTTTAATGCTTCGATTTAAGTCACATATTTATGTATGAGACTGGCCCTGGCCCCGGTCTTGGTGGTAGTTTTCGGGCTTGGTGCCAGGTGAGTAGTTGGAAAAGCTGCACCCTTGCGTATTACTCCTATGCTCACGACATAATAGGCATACCGAAAGCTTGGTTATATTTCCCTCGTTGTTAAAAATTTAAGCTTAAGAAAATAGTTTTTTAAAGCAGCTTTTTCGATGCTGCTTTATCAAACTATCTTCAGATATCTAATCTATCTTAAGATAGTAATCAAAACGGTCTTTCTGCCGGGTTCACAAACTATAAATGTCATAAAAAACATCACGATTTCCATTTAAAACCCATTGTAGTCAACAGTCAGTAAGCGAAATCTCTCCAAGGACAATCAAATACAATTTGAAGCTAATTTATGTACCCAGCCAAAGCCTCAAGTGCGGCAAGTGAAAATTGTCTTTTAACCTAGCAACATGAATATTCATGGCAGAAGCTATAGTCCTTGCGGAATGTCGGTCTACTGTAATGCTTCGCTCATTGTCAACAGGCCGAAAAAAGGATACAAGGCAAACAAGTTAATCCTGCCGAGCTGTGCAAAAAGCTTAAGATACCCGCCTAATGAGTCCCACATGAATGCTGTGCAAATGACTTTCTGGTCGGACGCCTTCAAATAAACTTTTTATTTATTCCTTTTAAAAGATTGGGCGTAAAAATGATATTGCCAGTTGGGAAAGAATGGCTAAATTATGCGAGATGAACAAAAATAGAACAAAGCAGGGGATGGATTGTTGGCAGATAAATGAAATCTGACTGGGGGATTTGGTATTCAGGGTAAAAGTATTGGGGAAATATGTTGTTGTTGGTTAGGTCGATGGCCTGGCAATAAAACACAGAGGATTTCATTTCTCAAGTTTATCACTAGTTAACCTGGTCTTAAATTTGATGCGGGAATTGTTACATCTTTAATTATTCTTTTGGAATTCATTTCATTTTATCTGTTATCTAAGGCGTCGTACGTACGCTTTGCTGATATGAACCAAAATATTCCATATTTTGCTTTTATTTTTGCAAATAAAATTTATACGTACTATTTGATTTTATGTACATTTGCCTTATCGCTTATAAGTATGACAATCAAGTGCTCTGTTCTATTGAATTCATGACAAGTGCTCACGCATAAATATTTTGGGATAATATTGCCAAGGACACATTCCGGAAAATCGTTAGCAAATCCCCAAAACGACTTTGCTAAATTTGCTTTGGCAAATACAGACAAAACTGTCGCGAGTCCTAGGCAAATGTCAAGTGCTTCGTATTTTGTTGTTGTTGTTCATTTTTATAGAGCACATAAGCAGCTTTACACGCTTTGCAGTCATAAATAATTCACTTAAGCTGCAGCAGTAGTAGCAGAAATTGGCAAGTGTTCTTAAGATGGCACGACTGTAAGATACCCTGCTTCGAATAGGCACAAAATACACTTATGGGTGCAGGCTACAAGCTTCTACTTGTAACAAGCATTTGTGCTAGCCGAGTATACCCTTTTCTTCTATGGCCACAGGGTATCGGCCCTAACTTATTTGTCACATGATTACTCCTGATGAGTTTGATGCTTTCTCATGTAAAAGATTGATGAGCTCGAAAGTATCTCAAGGTTGTTCCACTTTTTGTTGTGTGTTCGTTGCTTGTGTTTGCCTGCAAATATGTTGGACAAATACAGAAGTGTATTGGTTAAACAGCAGATAAGTTAGCACTCGGCTGGCTGGGATTCTGTGAGCTTTTCTGCTATAAAACCTGCGTCAGTTAAATGGCAAAGGCACAGTGTCCCATTGATACGTTGCCAAGATGTACCAGCTCCTCGTCTATCTTAGCTGCTCCATGCTGCTGGTGGCTGCACTCACCGAGCTGCCTGAGGAGACAATTACAACAGATGCCTACTTTGAATTTCCCGAAGATTATACATTGTCCGAGCTGGAAGAGCCGAGTGCTCCGGAGTCGGACTTGATGATGGCGCATAAAATCAACTGGAGCGTCTATAATGCGGGCTTCAGCAGGCAAGCGCGGGAAGTGCACCAGCCGGAGCAGCTGCCTGATCCTGCTATGCACCCAGCCACTGATGTGGAAACTCACGCGGAAAAGGAGCTGTCATCGCTTCCACGCGATGGCGACGCATGTCCCAGCAGCGCAAAGCGTGGTTTAACCAGCCTCATCCGCAATGCTCGTCCCCTGTTGCCCGCAGAACGTTTGCGCAACATTTTGGCCAATGCCAGGGAGGACGCCGAGGTCCGTGAGCTGCTCAAGCTGCTGCGCAGCGATCAGTATAAGGAACGTTTGACGCGTCTGCACAACACTAAGGAAAATGGCGTGCTGAGGAATTATGTGTGCCAGACCCTGAAACTCAACCATGCCTATTATTTGGAGTATGTGCGCCTGTTATTCAATGCTCAGAGCTCGGAGCCTCCCAGCAGTCCTTTGCCCAATCGCCGAAAGGGCGTGCGTGGACTGTTGCAGGATCTGCGCGATGCACTGCCGCGCGCACAGCTCCGGGAGCTCTATCGACGCCAATTGGCGTCCGATAAGGATCTGTCCGAAGCAGTGCGTCGCATACGCGGCACCGAGTTCCGTCGCCTGCTCAGCAATGTGCGCGCCCTACCAGAGTATCGTGCGGTGCGGGATGATCTGCAAAAGGCCGGCGTGCCGTTGCAGCAGGTGGTCAATTTGGTGGCCAGTGCACTGGGCTGGGGTACTCTGGATCTGGGCAGTGAGACGGAAATCTTAAGTGGCTGAGTTTTCGACAAATAACTACCATCAATTTGCTAGCTTTTTATAAAATAATATTTCTCATATCAATATAATCTCCAACTAACTCAAATAATAAACTTTTGTGCCTATTCTGCTAGCTACTGCTCAACATCTGTTTATTGGGAGCAGGTGTTTAGTTAAATGCTAATCAACATCTTATCCGATTGCTTTTTAGTAATTCATGTTACATGTATTAATAGATCGATGAGCTTTTATCTAAAGTAATACTCATTTTAAATCTCCGCATCTTAGTTTAGAGTCTATTTGTCTTCATCGTGAAATATTCCGTTGTGCTGTCTTTTCTTTGGCATTTCCCCCCCGCATAACATCTATGTATCTTTTACACCTGTGATTATCTTTAAGGCGTTGCGCTACCTGCCGCGATATCAATTGCTTAGCAGCGGGCCGCTAAATTTATAGCTTCGTCGTAGCAATTACAACAGGAATGTTGTGTGGCGTGTGTGCGTGACAAGAAAATACCCTGTAATCTTTTTTTAAATGAGCATTTTAAGAAAGATGTGACTTGCAAAAATTGGTGTGTAGATGAAATACGCTATAACATTTTGTTTGTAATAGGTGAACTGCCGAAAATGTGCATTGCGCGTGTTTAGCAATGATCTAACTGCGACTACATATTCTAGTCTTAGCTCTTTTACTCACTGAGATCTTACAGACTGGCGTTTCAGCTCGGATGTATATATAATATATATATTCTGTAGGGTTGGCGCTGTCTACTGCTGCCTGTCACATGCCCTCGGACACCTTTCTTACCCGATTGAGAAATAGTTAAGATTTTTGGACTCGACTCCGGTTCAGACTCGGTCCATGACATGTTTATATTTGTAGGCAGTGGCAGACGTTGCAGCCACGAAACCACTTCAAATTCGTTCAGGGTCAAAATCATTAGAGCAGACAGTTTTCCAGTTGCCGCATGCTGCCTGTCTTGCCACGCGGCATAAACAAAACAAAAAAGTAGAGAAAAAAACAAATAGCTGCTGCCACACATGTTGCTTGTCGACGTCGTCGTCGTCGTCGTCGTCGTTGTCGCTGCTTCAAAAGAGTTCATCAGCTGTGAAGCTGTCAACGCCAGCGTCTAATCGAGCCAACAGTTGCCATAAACAAATTACGAACAGATCAACTGCGGCTGCCACTAGTCAAGTGCCTAAAAATAAACCCAAAATCTACATGAAGACCATAAAAATGGGGGCAAACGAGGCGACGGCTTACGGAAATACAATAAAAATTATTTATTGAAGTCGCCAACGCAGCGACCAAGCGAACAACAATAACAACAGCAACAATAGCAACAACAACGAACGTGTCAAAATAAACAAACATTGTGCAAAAGACAACAAACAAATCGCTCGACGACGCTGATAAACGCTGAATAAGTTGAGATACAGAAGAGCTGCGATAACGGTAAACAGACCTTTATGCTATACCCAAAGATCTATACTATATACAATATCGTAACATAATATTGCACTACGAAACAGCTCATCTATTGCTATAGGATATTCTTCGCCACATTAAATTGCCCAAGCAAAAGACTTTAATACAAACAACTAAATATTTAGTCATTGGACATATGTATTAGAATTTAACTATGTGAACTGTATGTGAAACAGTTTTAGAACATTTGGGACTTAGCTACAGTTGCATGCAAAAGTAAGCCGTCGTCACGCTCTTTTGCTGACTTTCTGTGCACACATTAATCAGCTAAAACCCATGTTTCAGCCTATTCCAATCAATTTGAGCTTTTAAGTCCAAATGCAAATGCTTTGGCTATTGTGTTTGACTGCACAAAGAGAAAGAAAAGTAAGATAGGTTCGTTCCGGCATTCAAACACAATTACGCAAATGTCAGTCGTTCACCTTTTTGTATTGGGTAACACAATCGCCCCGATGAACCGCACCCCAAACGTCCCCTGTTGTTGGAGTTGCACTGGAGACGCTACTTCTTGTGCCTTGGGGCAACAGCTGGCAGGTTTCAACGGCTGCCGCACCTTGACTTGGAACTGTGCAACAACTGGCTCCAGCTCCACTTTCAACTCTGTCTGCCCGCTTCCGCCCGACTGCAGTCAGTCATATGAAACGGCCACATGGCAGCACAAGCGTTGGCGTTGGCGAAATTTCCCTTGGCTCCAGGTTTGCTTCTAGAGAAAACTGCAATCGCAATTGCATTGGAGCTGAAGACTAGCTATTAAGTTGGCCACGCTTGGCCAGTCTCTAGTGCACTCACACACAATTCTTACCCACGCTGTCTGCTGGCAGGGGGCTGGTTGCCTGTCAAATGTCTCCCAACTTTGCCAAGGCCAATGAACTGCGCTCTCTGCGTTACTCCACATTAATCTACACAATCCACGCAACGAAAACCGCCCAATATACACATGGCTGTTAACTCGCATTTGAGGCCAAGAACTCGCCGCGTTTTGGCCATGAATAAACGGCTTTTGACGTCATCAAAATGATTAGACAAACGTAACAGAAGCTGCCACGCCAACGGAAGCCATTAGATGTTATGCGGCGTGGTGAGGGGGCAGCAGCTTGTGGGCCTAACATTCCAAGCAATTAATAATAATTTCCGCTGCTCAAACAAAAAAAAAAAAAAGAAAAAAATGGAAAAAAGCCAAGTTAAAAAGCTTCTGCAGCCGCTTGACCATTGGCATTGTTGTTGTTCTTGCTATTGTTGTTGCTGCTGCTCTTTGTAACGCTCCGAATTCATGACTCTATTTGGCGGATGCTGAAACGGGACTAAAAAACAGCATATGCAGCGGCATATGGTTTTTTCCTTAACTTTTTTCTGAAAACTTTGTCTTGGGGCCTGGCCTTTGGTTCTTGTCTCCGGTTGCTGCTTTACATAATCACTAGCGGCAACTACCCGGCTTTGACCGGGCCAGCATTTGTCAACAAATTTCATACAATACGCCACTTTTTCACCAATTTTTCGCTTGAGCTTTCATTTCCACTCAGTGGAGTGGAATCTGTACAATCGCTGAATTAGGTTTATAAAAGTACTATCCAAATCGGTGAAAGATATATTCAGTCATTGCTTTGACCATTTCGGAAGAAACATTTATTTTCTCTCATATAAACTTCGGTCCGTATTTTATACGCAAAACAGCTTTAAAAATGTCTCGAAACTTTGGCTCTCACATTCTATACAAGGATGGGAAACAAGAAGTTTCCTACAGCCGTTTTCCGCTAATATTCCACAGTTGCGTATGGAATTTTCTTCGCCTTAGCGTTTTTTTATCTATATATATTTGCGTAAGCTTAAAGTTCATACTTTGAACTCTGTGAAAAGCTAGAAATTCCCAAATGCATACCCGCAGCTGTTACTGTACAAAAGCTATAATTATTTAATATTATAGACATGGGCACATACAGAGCTGCTGCTGGTGCTTCTTCTTCTTTGAGTGGTTGGTAGCCCCATATTAACTACTTAAGACTGGGCGTAACGCACCACAATTCACGCCTAATGAAACGCACCACAAATGCTCATTGAACTAAAGCAAACGAAACCAAACGTAACCACAAATCGAATTAAAATTCCAAATATGTTAAGACATAATACCCTGGGCATAGCCCCATTAATCTTCGTGGTGCTGTCTAGAAGCGCAGCAAGAACTGCAATGCATCGATTGTTGGTAGGCCAACAACCACAGTAACAACAACCACTCCAACAACCACTCCAACAACAACAACAACAGTAGCAATAATAACAATAACCATGGCAACTAAAAAAGCAGACAACTCTTTTGGCCCCTGCTACTGGCCATGCATGACTTGAAGTTTGTTGGAGCGCTTAACCCAAATAAAAGTAAAACAATGTGAGGGAACTTTGCTTGAAAAAGACGACAAATGAACACCCTTTCGCATTCAAGTACAATATAAGTTAAATATACACAAAGTCAAGATATTTGGAAGTTTTCGTTTATATCATCTTGATGCACCAAAAACACATATCCCATAGTTTGTAGAAAGAAGCTAGAATAGCTGTTCGAGGCTGGGTTCAGGGTGTTTCCTAGTCGGTCTCTATCGATTTATTTTATCGCAAATTCTTATATATAAATACAAATATAAATTCCTATGAATACTGCTCCGATTAAAATCCGATAAACTACTTTGATCTTAGTTTCGTCCCTCTATAAGTTGGCATCTTAATTTTTAGCAATTTATGAGCGCAATCTTTTGAACTTCGGACTATATCATATAGCACATAGTTGAAGCTTCTCATATCGAATTTTGGGCCACATGAAAAGTCGTAGTTGTTGATGACAACAATACGAGCGAAATAACAAGAGACCGATGCGCTATTGCGCCGCGGTGCCGCAGACTCGCTTTAATCAGCGCTTTTCGAACTGACAAAACAATTGCCGGCCGGCACAGTCCACTGGTGCTCCCTGCTCCATGTCCCCCGCCCACCCTTGTGCCTTCATCGCGCAGCCAGTTCGTATAGTTACCCCAAAAAAGTTGAAAACTTGCTGAGTTTTCAATTGAGCACAAAGCGAAGTCGCTGCTTGTTGGCCAACAGTGTCTGGAGGGTAGGGAGGGGTGTTCAATTTGTTTGGTCAGCTGGATGAGGAAGGGGTTAAGGGGGGAGGGGTCACTATCTATTGTTGTTGTTATAGAGCGCAGCTGTGGGGTGTGAGGCAGCTGGTGAAGTATGCGTACACAGTAGGTTAAGTGCGTTTTATGATTTGTTGATACAAAAACCAACAAAAAAATATTGTCAAAAACGAGGAGATGATCGACTAGAAGTTACTCTAGAAGAGTTAAACAACGGTATTTAATCTACTAGAAAAATTTGTCAGATAAGGGAAAATGCTTTATTAAGATAAGTTCTACAAGAAGAAACATGCAGTCAAAAACTAAAAAATGCTCGACTAAAAGTTACTCTACAAGAATTGGACTCTTGTTTGTAGTTAATCTAAAGAAATTTTGTACTTATTTCAATGCTGCTTGAGGCAACAAATGCAAATGTATATTTTTTAATGAAATAGACTATTTTCTTTTGTCAATTGCATATCTGTGCTCAAATCTATGCTACCCTGCTAAAAACTTTGGAGTACAGGGTATTGCAAGCTGCTACTGCTTGTTGCTATTAGAGGCCCGCAGGCTTTTGAGCTCTGGAACTTTATTACAAAACTTTGTATGGCGTACGCTGGTGACATTTTTCGGCCTTGTTTCGGGTCAGTGAGACGGTCACTCAGTCAGCCAGTCGGCCAGTCTGTCACTCAGTCAGTCAGCTAGTCAGTTTTTCAATTTGTAATGATTTATGAAGACTCGAAAAAATTGCCCTGAAGCGATCTGCGCTGAAATTGCGTTGTTTGAATTGTCAAGTTTTGGCTGCTGAAATTCGGGTTCCACATTGTGCTTTCAATATGCAATTCGATCAGTCATTGATATGATGTTAATATTATATAAAAAATGAATTTTATACGCTTAAATTCCAGCAAGTTTTCCTTTCTAAAAGTTATGTTAATTCTAAATTCCTAAAAGCCACTTGGGTTGGGCCCACAATAGGAGCTCACTTAAGCTGCCATCAGATTGCTTTAAGCGTTTGGTTAGAATTTCTTGTTATTATTATCTTTATTTTTTACTAAGAATAAGAGCCACTTAGCATTTCTTTGGAGCTCGGCTTAGTTTGGTTCTTTTTCATATGCAAATACAATGTTTTGAAGCCATAAACACCTTTTGGCCATGTTTACAAGCCACAAGCCCCATTCACAAGCGGTTATTTCTCTTTATCAATGGACTACCAATTCTTAAAATCTGTTGGCGTTTAGTGAATGAATGAGTTTTTGATTTGTTGTGCGGCGGCTACGGCCAACGCTCAATGCGCTTTTCGGGGCCAATAACAAACGACGGGAAAACCCACACGACTAATGCAACAAACAATCTCCGAAATGCAAAACCACAAACAATATGCAGTAAAAAACTTGTGGAAATAAAAAACATTAAGTTTTTAAACCAGCCACGCGCCACGCGACTTGTCGGGCTTCTCATTAATTAGCTGCCAAAGCGGAGCTGAACTTGGCCAAGAATTCAGGGGAATTTATATGGCTATGTATAAGCATATGCGCGCATATCAAATTAGCATCAGCTGCTGCCCTGAAAGCATTAAAAAAAAAAGGAAAACTAAAATAATAATAATAAAAAAAAAAACAGCAGCTTATATCATCATCAAACGTCGTCATTTGTGCGGGCGTTTTTGCTTGTTTCTTGCCACATAAAAACTAGAGAGATGTTTTTTCCTTTTATGTATTTTTGCGGCCATATGTTGGGTCTCTTATGCCATAAATGGCACAAAGTTGTTGACGCTGAGCTGCAAACGAGACGACGACCTACGTCAATGTTATATGTAATTGTATTAAAGACCCGATTATCTCACGCTTGCGCTGTGGGCGTATCTCTGTGGGCCCTACTAAGCTCTAAGCAGCTAGACGATCTAAGCCAGACACGTATTTGAACCCCCGATAAATGTCAAATTATAGCCCAAACGACTTGTCTTGAAATGAATAGCAAAGCATCAAGGCCATAAAAACCCTCTAAATCTTCTAAATAGTCTTGTGAGCATTCAATGAGTCGCTTTTATTATGTTTCTTACTCAACATTAAGTATTAATCTTATAACAATTGATATTGACAAACTATCCAGTGCTACTCGCTATCATATAAGAGAATATTTCTTGGAAATTGTCCAATATGGATTCGAATATGCTTATATTGAGAGAGCATAGTTAAATTGGTTATAGGAGGGTTTCGTCAAGATCCTGATAACATAAAATACAAAAACTTTATTTTCTGCTGACAATTCCCTATCGATAGCTATTGATACAGTCGTTCGATCCGTCCGGTTTTGACAATCACATCAACTGCAAAGGAAAGGCGAACCTATGCAAACTTTCATTGTAATAGCTTTTAACCTGAGGGAATGTCTTGCAAAAAAACAGATAGTTGGGCATTGCTAGATCGACTCGACTTTTGGTACTGATCAAGAATATATATACCTTAAGGACTTGAAGGTGTTTCCGTCTAGGCATTACACGCTGCATGACAAATTTATAAGACCTGCAACAAGGGATTAAGAACGTAATTTCATTTCCAATTAATTGTGTTTCTTTCCAATTTCCTTCGACTAGTCCTGATTTGTTTATAAACAAGCTAAGTGAATACGTTTAAGGGTTTGATTGCAAAATGAGCTTGAATAAAACAACTTAATGTCATTTTCTATGCTAGCAGCTTGGAGCACAAGCACAATTGTTCAGTTTGACAAGTATAAACAATTCAAATGGAATTGCTTTGATTTATATTTGGATAGACAATTGTTTGACTAGAGAGAAGAAAACGAAAACCTAAATGTCAGCTCACAGGGCGGACTCTCTCACAGTCGCAATTGTGACAACGTTGCACTTATTTTTCTCACATTACGTGCAAGTAATTCAATAGGACAGAGTGAGGGGAACGGGGAACTTGCAACTACTGTGCAACTTGTTGCCTTGCTTTCTATTGCCAGACAATTTGCCAAACAGCCTTTGCAGCTTTTCACATGGGGCATGATATATGGGTGACTCTGAAAACTCACGCTGTTACGCTTGATTTTTCATTTGTGTGTGAATATTGTATATGTTTTTATTATTATTGTTAGCGATTTATGTGTCATTGTTTCGCCGTTTGAAATTACCCCAGAGGGAGAGAGCGAGGAAAAGGGGCGGGGTAGAGACAGAAACTGAAGCGAGTTGTTGATTGTTGATTGTAATGAGTTGTTGATAACTTTCGCTCAGTTGCAAACGGAAGCTGATCTTGCGTTGATATGCTGATGATATAACGATTGTGGGTGCTGCTCTTCGGCATTATAGAAAGTTTTTCTGAGTCTTTTTTTTTTTGTTGTTTTTTTGCTGTAAAAAAGAAAAGGCCATTATCATTACAATCATAATTATCATTAGTCTCTGTCTGCGGATTTCACAACTATTGGCCCGCATCTGTGCTAAATTGAAATTTAAAAAACGATAAACAAAGCAATTTACAAGCCGTTTACCTTCTACGGTCATATCGAATATAGACAGCAGAGATTATATGGCACTCTGATTACAGAGCACGAGGCTTTTGACCATTTGCGGCATGCCCGGCTCGGGCTAATGGCCGCTAGCCCCAACCATGTTCGATATCAGCTCAGACACCACGCAATTTTCATGTATTTTTGCGCCTAATTCCAGCAGCAACGTTTTTTCTTTTTCTTTCGTTTTATCAATTAAGCGGAAAGACATCAAACCGCACGCTCGCCCGCCCACTCGCCGCTGCCCACTGCAGCTTCTGGCCCCTGGTCAAGCGATCCTGCCCCCGCAACGCCCACTCACAACTGCTTGGCTTGGCTTCGCTTGGCGCGTGCGCAGGCGCAAAAATTCATTTGCATAATTGAAATATTTTTTATTTTAGTTCATGCTGTTCGCGTGTGGGAGAATTTTTATGTTTATTGTTAATCTGGTTTTTGGGCCTTTGATGTGCCTCTGGAACGGATGTTGACAATTTTTTTGGTTTGTTTTCCAATTCGTGCCACTGCAGTTTCACTTTTCATGTGCAACAAGAGAGACAATGGCTCAGTTTTTCATTTGTTTGTCTCCAAATTCCCACATAGACTTATTTTTTGTGTGAATTGTGCACATCGTGCGCATAATTAACGAGCTAAGCTGCCTAATGAGATCTGTGCATATACATATGTGCTTGAATGTATATTTACTCTTAACTTTATTTGGCAACTCATCAGTCAATTGATTAGCTTACTGGGCTAAGCCTCTGCACGCTGAGCAGGGGCTCGAACACCTGAGAAGACGTAAGAGAGAGAGAGAGAGATATTCAATCCTTCAAGTCAGGGTTCGCAGAAGTGAGAGAGTCACTTGAATAAGAATTTATATACTTAGAGAACGAATTTCTGCCATTTCAACAATTCGATACTCTGTTTGGGTATACAAATCAAACGTGTTTCTTCTTTATTTTCAAAGCTTGTTAACATTCCTATGCTCGCTACGTAACTTGATTCTTTAAAAGGGAATCGTTGTGTTATTAACACACATAACCCAAAATACCAGAAGTCAATCAAAATATCATTATCCACACAATATATATAGTAATTGTATGCTAAGACACAGTGCTAGATTTGTTTAATAAACAATTTCCGCTTTGATTTCTATACGAGGGCTCGGATGCTGCTAGCTAATTAACTGTTTGCTGTGTCTAGTGTGTGTGTGTGTGTCGTGTCTGTGCGTGTGTCTGTGTGTGTAGCAACAGCATCCACTCAATTAGGCCTGGGCTGAGTGTGAAAACTCTGGCCGCACCCGCAACGACACCCGTGCCCGCTGTGACCCAGCTCTTGGGTCAGCTGGGCCGGCCTGATTGATGATGGCACATTGAAAGCTTCAGGTGTTGGACCAGCCCATAGGAAGTGCAGTTTCCTTTTGCCGGACGCGTTCTTTGCGTTGCGTAGCCCGGCACTCGCATTCGCATTTTTCGCGTATTAGCTGGCAATTAGCTTTGGCTTCTGTTGCGCCTTTTGATGATTGATTGTTGGCCAAGTCGATTGCATTGGTATTTCTGCCTTTTAGCAAAAGCCGACAAAATGCAAGCGAACTGCAACAATTTCGCAACAGCAACCTCTTAAAGCCAATTGGCATTCGGTTAAATGCTTTCTGGACTTTGGTAGTTGCAAGTATTGGCCAGCGAGCCGTCCCATTGCCAGCTCTGGACGAGCCCTGCAATCAATCAATGCGCGCTTTTCTTCTCTTCTTTGTTTTTATTTAATTTTTAGTTTTTTTTTCCTCCCATTGTCAATGAAGATTTCCCTGTGCTTCCACCGGAAAATATTTGCTTCCGTTCTTTGTTTATCTCAATTCTATGGCATGGCAAATAAATTACAATTAAATGCAACAAACATGCAACAATTATGCACCAGCGGATGCTCGGTCTGGCCCAAGCCAAGCGACAACATCATTAGCTAGCCCCAGCCCTAACCCAAGCTCTGGCCCTAGGCCCTAGTTCCTGGTGAAGTTGCGACCCATCGCATATGATTCTGGAGCTCTTGTTCCGCTGCGGCAAATAAGTATTGAGCTCAGAACGACGAAGTTCGAATACCCTTGCCTAGCATAGACATATATTGGGGGTCGTGTTTTTTTAATATAACCTATATTACAGTTGACTATGTCTCTGCATAGCTATTTACTTTTCTCTTAATCAATTTCTTGCTTACACTCTCTACTTCTTAGTATATATATGTTACTCCCATTTTCTCTCTTTTTTTTCTCTTTATATCTCTTTCTTTCTTTTTTGGGCCTCTATCGTCGCTCTCATTCTATCTGTCGCTCTCATTCTATCTGTCGCTCTCTCTCTCTCTCTCTCTCTCTCTCTCTCTCTCTCTCTCTCTCTCTCTCTCTCTCTCTCTCTCTCTCTCGCTCTCTCTCTCTCTCTCTCTCTCTCTCTCTCTCTCTCTCTCTCTCTCTCTCTCTTTTATTTATCCTTTTCTCTTTCTCACAATCTAGCTCTCTTTTCGCCTCTTTTCATATTAATTCATCTCTCTTTACTCTTCTTAATCCATATCTCTGCTGTAACCTGTTTCTGTTTGGACCTCTTTCTCATCTCTAATCTCTTCCCTCTCACACTTTTCCTTTCCTCTTCCGCTTCATCTCCCGTACTCGCACACTGTCGCATAACTGTTGAAAATGTCGTTAGACTCCATATGGGCTATATGTTAGAATGTTAGAGCACTCGTGTGCATGCATCCCCACACGAAAATAACAATACAATGTTGTAGTTTGGCAGTGACAGTAAAAGTTGTTGTCCGTCCCGGCGGAGCATGTTAATCCGGAAGTGGGTCATTTTCCAAACGCAAATGAAAGCGTGCGCCCCGCACTGCGAACCGTTGAAAATCATCGCAACACATGCGAGATATGGGAGATGCGAGTTGCGAGTTGTTATGATGATGGGTTTGTGGATAGTTTGTGAGTGGGATACGCTCAGCGATGGATGTGAAAATGAAACCATGAATTCAGTGAAAAGATGCGACCAAAATAGCAGTGAGACGCCCAAATGCATCATAATAATGTAATCAAAATGAGAAACGAGACATTGTCTTTTCACAGCGTGTGGGAATCGGGTATCAATGATCATCATCATCATCATCGTCGTCATGTTGTCGTCTGCTGGCTCTTACGCAAAAGCCATAACCAATTCACGTTACAAATTTTGCAGCAGAACTAAAGCTGTGAATGGTATTGCAAGGCTGGAATATCTGTTGCTGACTCAATAGAGCTTGTATCGATTCAATAGAGAAAAAATGACTAAAACTAACTTTAACTTGCTTGTAAATCTTAACATTTACTTTTGCTGATCTATATAAAATAACTTAAAATAGGTTTTCTGTTGTGGATGTGCTTTAAGTTTATCTATTTGCTAGACAACTTCGCAATAAGTTTACCAGCCTTTATAGTCAGATGATTTACAAGCAAGTCACAACCTGCTGTTAACTGTTGCAATTTATTCTCTTGACAACCCTGTTCTACGTTTCTTCAACCTGTTTTAACCTTTAACAATAACCCTTTTTCGGAAATGTGCAGCCCAACGCAATTTTATTGCTGTCATATATTGGGCGCCTCTTTGACGCAATATTTTGGTTAGGGACATCTATGCGGTAATGCCTGCAATAATGAAGTTTGCTTTTCGGAAATCTGCAATTCAAAATAAATTTCTGCTGTAAGCAGGGCGCCTCTTTTTCAATTCTAGGGCAACTCTTTACGCAAGCCCTTTGCTTGCTTGTAAATCATAAATAAAATTCAACTGGAATTTTTTCCTTAAAATATGCAATCCCTTATAAATAGCTGCGTCTGAACTAGGCGCCCCTTGACGCAATCTTTTGCCATGGTCAGGCCGACGTCTACCTGTTGGCTGCTGCTCTAATTTGTGTCCGAGTCGTTGTTAACTGGAAATCGTTTGGGCCCAAAAGTGTCGCATTTCAGGCCAACACAAATGAGCATCAGACGCGACGATGCGCCGCTTGAAATCGTTTCGTTTGACAGATTTATGCATACTTTCAGTTCAGTTCAGTTTTCGTAGCTACTCATTTTGTTATTTATGATGGGCATTTTCCTTGCTCGATATTTGTCGCTTCTTTCCAGATTTGATTCGTTTTATAGAGCTTGTGTGTGTATTTACTTTGACTCTGGCATGTTGCCGCCTCAGGAAAAGGAATGCATTCCGAAATCTTGTTATTGCCGCGTTTTATCGGCCACATTTTATAAGTCGAGCATACAATGGACTTAAGATTATAAATATATGTGTGGGGAAATGCGAAGTCAGTTTATTAAGGAGAAAAAAGTATATATATAATCAGCAAATTCTAAGTAAATAAATTGCTTTAAATGTGATTATATTTCTAGAAATCGAACATGTTCTCTTTAATTATATTTTATTATGTTAAAGATATATAATATTTTTAATTTGTATATACTCCATATCTATAAACGAAATGTAATGAAGTCAAACGAGATGATTTGCTCTGGAAGCGAAGAAAGTGTCTAAAAGGAAATGAGGAAAGGCAGCCAGGCAGGTGCTTAATGAGTTATACATACATATTATAGTATAATTGCAAACCTAGGCAGAAACTCGTAGGTAACATGAAAATATAAACAGATTCTTCGTACAAGAACCTAATTGCTAAAGTTAGTTCTTGCAGCCTGTAACGTACATTGTCATGCCTAAATTATACTCTTACTGACATTTTTTATTACCAATCGTTTTTGATTTATCAAAAATATTTAAGAAAACGAGAGTTAATACCAAGGTGCGTTTCAGTCGCTGTTTGAAGCTTCTTAAAGAGTAAAGTAGTATTTATTCCCATAATCGTGACGACATACATAAAAGTGTCATAAAAGCACTTCACTCTCGCCCAGAGCTTTGTCTGTGGAGGCAGCACAGCTGCGTGTGTTGATTTAAAGGGCACCTTTTGCCACAGGAAGTTTATTCTATTCTCTTGGGCAGATACAAAACGTCACAAAATGCTGGCCATTGTGTGAATTTAGTAGAGATTTATGCATTAGCTTTATTGATAACGCGTGTGTTTGTAATTGAATCTTGATAAGAAAATCAACAAAACGACTTCAAGTCGAAATCTTATCGAATTTCCGCCTGCAGCTAAGCAAACAACAGCATTTATTTGTTTGCCAGGCAAATATTTAATAAAGAAATAGTGAAGCCTTAACAATATTAAGTTGAGTTTTATTTAATTTCAAGCAGCTTCGATTTAACTAGAAGTAAAAGAAATATATATATACATATAATTGTATTTGTGTGTGTTTCTTTGTATGTTGAAATATGTGTATTTGTTTAAGATGGGACCTAGTATATATAGAATTAACTGCTCATTTGATTGTTTTTATGAATATTTTACTTACGGAAAACTATTTTCGGTCGCATCAGAGATTAATTGTTCAGTTTATAGTTAGCTTAGCTTCAATATTAGGTAAGAATTTGATATAGAAACATTATCGAAATAGTTAAGGAGCATAGAGTATCTGCAAGTCGGACACCTTAAGTGCAGCAGCTACAGAAATCTACAATCTGTATCGTTGATTTCTTATTTCAATCAATTCAAGAAATAAACAAAAACTCATTATCTAAGATAATTGCAATAATAATTAAAATAGGATAAAAATTTGGGCAGTGTTTGTATTAAATTGTTTGAGCTTGCTGTAGGGCTAATATTTTCTTGATGTTGTTTGTTTGGCCAAGTCGAATTAGCTAAGCAAAGCTCAAGACAAACAGAGCACAATGCAAACAACAGCGAAACATGAAGACAAACAATAAGCCATCCATCCCATTTATTTGTCTATTTATCGTATCTTTCTATGCGCGTATCTTTTCTGTGTTTGACTTTGTCAACTGGGCTCTGAGCTGAATGAAAGCAGCTGTCACTAGCACGCATCGAGCTCAGCTTGAGTTAAAATATTTTCAAATAGTAAAACAATGAATGGAATTGCATTTTCCATCAATGGGCCAATTTCTTTGAGTTTAGTTCGGGCAATTTGCCAAAAACAACAAAAAAAACCATTCATAAAACTCACTTCAGGCTATATAAAGACACCGCATGATATTAGATGCTTTTCTTCTTTAAAGGACGCAACGCATTTTGCTTTGCGTTTCCGTTTCCTGCCCTGCGGCGCAACGAATGCGATTTAATTTCTTTTGTCATCGGAATCGATTCAAAAAGTCATTCGATTCTAGTGCCGTGTGTCGAGCTGTTGGCCAAGTTGTTGCCACTCAGCATTGAAGTGCCGGCCTGTGAGAGGCCTCTGCCAGGTGTGCACTTCGACTAGCTACCTGCAAGCACTTGCCTGTGGTGTCTATGGCCAACGAGTAGTTGGCTAGCACTCCCAGTGCTCACCTTTGTACTAGCTGTGTGTGATCCCCGAGCCTAGCTCTCTACAAAAGTTGAACTATGAAGATGGTACTGTCTATATACTCAAGATAAACTCTCGATTGCCTCCTCCAAGGATTCAGTCCCTAATATTGCATTTCCTTGTGTCTAATAACAAATGAAGTAAACTAATGAAAATATTGAAAAATTCGCCTTAATTGGCATCGGCCACCTCATGCTTGTTGGTCCGACGTGCCGACGCAGCCCATGAATAACAGCTCTATAGCCACATAAATTAACGAAATGCCAAAACACGTCTGGTTTTAATCTCCTCTGTCAAACTCATCTATTTAACTTGGCTAACAGGCAAGGATTTTAGTAGCTGACCATACATTTGTCTGCGGTTGCCACATCAATTTGGCATGTTCAAAGTGAAATGCAATCGTTTGGCAATTAACTGGATGGTCAACAATTTCTAATCAATAAATTGTAAACGACCACACACACACACACGCACACACACACTAACTCACGGTCGCACACACGTTCAGACAAAGACACACATTTGGGAAATGAATTTGGCACAAAGCTTCATTTAATTCCCATTCTTAGTCGTTGTTCAATCAATTAATTTGTCATTTGACGCTGCTTATCAATCATTGACTTCCGCTCACCTCAAATCAATAGTTACTTTATTGCCAGCCGCCTTATAATAACAATCAAAGCTCATTTGTTAATGTTGGTTTTACACTTGGCTCTCCGCGGATATCGCTGATTATATTAATATTATATATGTATATACAATATATATGCTCAGAACATATCTTTTTCTAAAGGTTCTGTATAAATATTTACATTTAATTGCGCTGACTTGCCAAAATATTGTTGTTTGTCTGAAAAATGAGACGACGCGCACAACAAGAGCTTTTATTTATTTTCATAATGTTATTGGAGCAGCAATATGTTTATACCCTGTATGCATTTCAGATGCCTAAAAGGTGCTTTCGAATCGATGTGCTCCTATATTTTGATAGGTTCTGATTCTCTGTTCGTCAGAGTAAACATCTTGATCTGAGGGTATAACTGCTAGAGTCCCTTAGCTGGAGAAACTTTAGCTGCGTCTCTTTCAGTCTCTAATTACAGGGTATACTTGCGCTGATTCTGCAGGCACTTCGTTGTTTCCAATTCAAATTAAAAGTGTTGCATACTTATCTTATTTAAGCTTAATTGAATTGGAATGCAATTTATGGCCAGTGCTTATTAATTAGCATTCGATTGCATTTAAGCTGATTATGGACATATTTAATTGCGCTGTAATTTGGAAAAGCATTGGAATGCTTTCAAGCTTTCAAGCTGCGAAACTGCTTAAACACATTTCGTGCCAGCGACAGGGTATCTGATACACCATAATTTACAGGTTTGCATAACAATAATTCAACAATTTCCATATTGCTTTTTGCTATAAATTACTTGAGTTAATCATAAATTATATTATTAACTATTTGAAACTCTTTGCTTATTAATTGAACCATATTAATTGTCCCGTCAATCCACATTAAAGATCATTCACCTTTCGCAATGGCCCAGTTTTTGTTTTCATTTTGCTGCACAACATCAATAAATGTTGTCATTCGGCTTTTCAGTCAATTAATTAGTTTTACTGTTTGATCTGTTGAATTGGAACTGGAATTGGAATTGGAGCTGAGGCAAAAGCTAATCAGTTAATTGCTTGGCTCTAAGCCGCCGGCCATGTAGGGGGCAGCATCTCATCGATGGCTGTGCGTGAATGCGTGAATTTCTGCAACGCCGGCTCCCAAAAACAACTTTGACAACTTCAATTTCAACAATGGCTCGAGCCTCCAAAGGCAGGTCAGAAATCACGCGAGCGTGAAATAGCGATAAAACTGAGTGGACCATTCCTTGACCCCTTACTTATCACCCGGACCAATAGTGCTGGCAATTCAGCTTTTATTTCAAACGAATCTAGCTTTTTTCTTTACGGGTAGATCTATCTTGTAAATGTTTCTTTTGATAAGCTTCAGGGAACATTTCGAAATTTACAATAGCAATATCTCACGTGAGATAGAGCTAGATATCATAAGCTTGCGAAGGGTTTTACGAGTTTTAATAGACCTTGTCTGACATATTTAAAACTAGCTTGTTTTGAAAATAAACTTGTATATTTTGGCAAGATTTCTTAAGATACCCTATATCATATGCTTTCCAATGATTAGGTTTCTTAGGTTTCCGATTTCTTCTGACTATTATAAAAGACTGGCTTTTCTTTGAAGATATACTGGAATATTCTGGCAAGAGGGCTAGCTATTTTCTGCTGGCAGCTCTGCCCTGCTCCGGGCTCGTCTTTCTTTTGGGCGCATTCAGGTGTCACAACTTGAGACAAATCTGGCGTCCACTGTCAATTAGATTGTTCGCGTTCTCCCACGCCTGTCCATCTATATCTTGCGGTTTCGAGCTGGCGCTCTTCACGTTTTGCCAATTTCGAGTCATTAATTTTACAATTTCCCTGCGCCAATGTAATTGATGTTGTGTTTTGTGTGCTGTTGTCATTTTTGCGGTTTCCATTGCACACACACACTCACATACACACACAGACGCACGCCCCTATTTGTTTTCAATTAGTTGAATCGAAAGTGAAAACATGAAAGTGTGAGTACAAATTGATTCACAGCGCAAAAGCCACATTGATTAGAGCATTCAGCATTCAGCATTCAGCATGATTAGCTCTAATGATGCCAACTCGTTGGCGGGAAATTTTCCACAGAGCTTTATGCAATTTTGAGCGCCTGAGTCAGTTGTGTGCTGCGGCGGCTGCCCGCATCAGTTGACAAATTTGAATATTCTCATTTATGTCAACAAAACAAACAGACCACAAAATGTGCTTCCAAGTATTCGAATGTGTGTTCAGCCACATTTTGTACACTAACCAACAATACTGAAATATAGTTTAAAAATAACTCTGTTGCTAAGAAATAGAGTTAAACTGAACTGTTTATAAAACGGTTCATAGTGTTCCTTTGCCATTTAATATTAATTAAGGTTTAGTAAGAGGAATAATGCTGCCTTATCTAGATAGATATAGATATTTAGTTGTCAGGTCGTTTTTACAATATTTCTCTCATAGTTTTTGTTTTGTTACGTTCTCGATTGTCAAATGTCTAAAGTTTCAAGTCTTCCACAGCAAGTGTTTACTCCCATAAGCGAAGAGTATATTTTATGATTCTTATAGGCAGAGCGACGACTTCTGGGCGCCAAGGCAAGTGGCACTTGTTATTATTAACTCTTTGATGGCTGCTCAAATAATTATAAGCACAGCTGCGTCGCTTCAATACCCTCCCAAATTTGGATATCAACAGTTTTGTCACATTTTCGAACATGTTGATGAACAGTTGAATCAATTCAGTTGCGATCAGCTTTCTATAGGAACTTATGCAGTTGAAAGGTTGTATTCGATATAGATAGAGATAGATAGATTATAGAGCGCAGATATTTATCAGCTCGTTCGGATTGTGGCATATATCGATGATATCGATCAAAATGAAGACATTTTTGACAATATCATTCTATATAATGTTCTTAAAAATGTTACCACAAACTTAATCTTAACGATTCCCTAAGAGGCTTAGCTTCGGGTATACACATTCGTCAGATATATTTTCTGCCAGAGTATTTCATTTGCAGCTGTTACTTTTTTCGTTTTAGTCCAATTTTGTTTTTATTTTTTCATATTTTGTTATATTTCTTGTTTTTGGTTTCCATTATCATTGATTGCCTGTCATTAAACGTGGCTCATTGTTTTTTGCCAGCTACATTATTAATATTTTTATATTTTTTTTTGGTAATATAATTAAATGGTTTGCGTATTTGTTTTAATTATGCCGCTTTTGATGTTACTTTTGTTTTAAATTCTGCTTAGTTTGGCCAAAGCAACAGCCACAAATAATAATAATTGCAAAAGACTTCAAATTTATTTCGAATTAATTGTATTTCGTGTGTTTTTTTTTTGCGCTTCGACAAATATATATTTATAACATATTTATGTATTTGCGGTTCACATTGGGCAATTAGTTGGGCCCAAATTAAATTGAACTCTAATTTGTGGTTACACAAATTAAGGTTTGTGGAGCATGAAATCGCTTAAAAGGCTTAAATATATAAATATATGTAACCGGTTGAATCTAACGTCTGTGAAAATTGCAATTGCCACAGCGATAAAGTGTTAAATATTCTATGAATAATGTCATTATTTGTACCATAGATAATTAAATATTTTAACCTAAAATCGTGTTTGAGTTCTCATATAACAGATTTCTCGTTCATTGCTAACAAAACTGATTGTCATGAGAGTTCTTTCAATCAATCGTCTTCTTCACCCAATTGTCTTTCTTGGCACGACTCTATTTCTGGGGCTTACTGAAGCAGGCATAAATTGGTATGATTTCCATGGCAGACCACAGATGCCCATCATAGGCCCGATCGTTTAGTATTTCATTAAGCTAATACAATGTTTAAATAAAGAACTTTATGCGTTGAATACTAAAATTGGGTAATTGCTTGTACTATAAAGCGTATTGCGCTCGTATGTGCTCAGCGAGAGGTAAGGGCAAGAAGGATCCATCTAGATTATAATCTAGCAAACTATTTTGGCTTCAATGATTGAAATAATTGAATTTGAATAGAGTTTAATATTGGTACGGTTAGTTTTTGGCATTTAACTACTGTGAAATGTTGCTCAAAGCTAAAAGCTATCAACAAAGTTGTCATTCCCAAACTACTGCAAAATATTGCTTGAACTTAATTTAAGTAGAAAATATCTAACCAGGTTGTCGACATTTTCGCTGTTGTAATTCCAAAATGAATTGTAGAAATGTAGCTCAAGAGCTTAAGAGGAAAGCCCTTAAGTCTGACTTATGTGTAAAAATCGACTTCTTACCATATTTATCATAGAGTTTATATAAATATGTCTCTTCTCACATCACAAAACATCGCTTGTTGTATTCATATTCTTATTCCATACTCCCTTTATTCACCCGTCACTATAAATATATTTGTATGTCTCTTGCTTGGTTTCCCATACATGGGGCGTCTTTAGAGCTTAACTAGTTTACATATTAGGATTGAGTCATTAGGCTTTTGGCAATTTGTCAGTCATTCAGATGCTCGCACGATGTGTTAACATGCAAATTGATATCTCAAGAACGACAATCCATAAACCTATATTATTGATGGGGCAAAAACAAAATCGTCTCTTATTCGACGAACGTGTTTAAATCACATCTGTAATGATGGCCCTGCCAGCGATTGAGCTCTGACGGAGACGGAGACGGAGACCGAGACTGAGACCGAGACCGAGACTGAGACTGAGACTGAGGCCGAGACCGAGACACAGGCCCAGACCCCATCTACTACATGGCCTGTCCATTGATCAATGAATTTTTGTGCGGTTTTATGTGGTCTATGCTCTACCTCTCCCCTCCCCTCCCCTCCTGCTGCTGCTTCCGTTGTCGACATTGTCTTGTGGTTGAGTTGCCAGCATTGTTTTTCTTGTCGCCGTCGTCAACCTTACACCGATTCGTAACTTCATTGATAAAACTTGTTGTAGCTGACGCTTCCTCTTTGTAAGTGATTTTTTTTTACTTCTTCTTCTCTGTTGCTTTAGCTTAGAGTAGCATGAAATTCTAAAACAACGTGTTTAATATAACTGCGACTATATAGAGGGTTTCTATCCATTGTTTTATAGTTTTTACAAAGTACTTTATTGGTCATTGTAAATTAAAAAACTTTATTGGGAATCATTGTTCTTTCATTTTTCTTTTGTTTTTAATTGCGATTCCCACCTATTTCCCGCCCGTATCGGTGGATATTGAAATTTTGGAAAATTTTAGTCTTCAGTTTTTGCCCACTTTTGGGTAAAATTTTGTTGATGCCGAATGGTTCGCAACACCAAATAAATTTGATTTGAGTCAAAAAATTCTCTGTGTACTCCATTCGGTACAATCAGGATGAGTTCGATTAGATTACTAAAATGTATCGAATGCCCATTGTCTGTTAGGGTATTTGAGCTTCGGCTGCTTTAGGTAACACGTACTCTATTGTTTTTATACAAATCCGGTCGGTAGCTTGATCGCTGTGAATATTATGTGACTGCCATGGCCCAGTGAACAGTGTGGGCAACTGGTTAAAGGCGGCTGTTGACTGAAAACACTGTAACCTAGTGTTGATCAACGCTGTAATTATGAGTCGTAATTCTTTAACTCCCTTTTCAATGCAATTTATTAATCGCTTGTGCTGATAGAAATACATAATGTGTATATAGCGATAGATACATAAAGCATAGTTATATAAGGTATATATGTATATACCTGTAGTTATATGTAAATGTATATGTGTGTGTGTGTGTGTTCTGCATGCTGTTGTGTGCATATACCTTACGCTGCTTCTGTGACTTGTATGCCCTAAGCTGCTGAGGGCTCGGCTAGCTCATCGGGAACTAGATCATCCAGGTTACCCTGCAATGAAATCTGTTCAGCTGGAGGTACTGCAACGGCCGAAGGTTCTTCATTGGCGGCTGGGGGTACTGCAACCACCGAAGGTTCTTCATTGGCGGCTAGTGGCACGCTAATGGGATAAAAGGACCTCAAAGCAGCGACATTTGGGTCATTCAGTCCGATCAAATTATTCTGAGGCAACTGCAAAGACGGAGAGCTGCCAAGTATATTGGCTTGTGGCGCCTCCACGAGCAGCGGCTCCTCATTGGCCGGTGCTTTGGGTTCCGTAGCGTTAGCCGGAATTGGGGTTGGCGCCGGCGTACCGTAGACGTTGTGCAGCAGCGCAAGGGACGCCACAACTATAAGCATCACGGAGACTGATTTTAGTTTATTTAACGTTTGGCTGAGCCTATTTGCTACTTTACCACATGTCAATAGAACTGCGGTTAGAACTTTCATGTTGCTCTCTTTCTCTCTCGCTGGGAATGGGCCTGAATGTGCACAGCGTTTGGGCCGCTTTTATACAGAATTGCAGCCACTTGGTCCAAACAATGTGGCGAGAATCAATTAACTTTTATGGCTCTTCATAATTGCTGATAAGGTAAACACCAAATGGGCCTTGCGAAAGGGCGCACTTCGCTGTGCTCCACTTCAAAGCAAATTTAATTGTATTCAATTACGATAAGAACCAATGTCAAACTTTGATTTCCTTCTATCAATATTTTCTGAACTCGGGTCAAATTTACCAAGAAAACTTTCGGACAACAGGCGTTCGCTAAGGAGCATCTGCTATATACCAAAGAGGAGGCAAGGTCATGTGGGACATGCAATTTAATTCGAATAGAAAACTAGCTCTTGACACTATTCGTGCTGCTGCTCAGTTGAAAAAAGTGACCATGGAGGACATGTGCAGGTACATGACTATACAAGTAAAGAGCAGCAAAAATTGCCCAACACAAAGCTCTTTAAATAAAAGGCAGACTTACATTAGATACATTAAACATTAAAGAGCCATGTTGAACATATTAAAGTGTAAAAGAAATGGAAACTTTCAGATATATTCTTAAACTTTTAGATATTTAAAAAGTGAGAAATGAAGTGACCATAGAAGCCAATATAACTTTGCATAACATAATGTCCATGTACACAAAGTGTCCATGGAGGACATGCACATAGAAGCAAAAATAATAAATATCGTATATCAATATAACATATATTATTATTATATACTTAAATATTATATTATATTATATATCTTCATAATAATTTGAAATATCTTTGCCTACTGAATACTGACTTTATAATGGATATATAGGATTTGTAATTTGATCTTTGCTCATGAGAAAATTTGATGAATATACCAAACAAATCTTTCAATCTTCTGTTCATTGGGTTAAGCTAACTACAAAGAATATAATTCAAGGATCGATAAACGATTTCTTAAATATTTATTAGAGTTGCAAATGATTGAAACAAGAGAAGTCAACTAAAAGAAATACATATTTTCAAGTATTTGTAGGACTTTTTTATTAAATAGATTTTGTCAATATTTCATTTGTATTTGAATTGGTTGCATTTCATATATCTTCAGAGATTTTGTATGGATGTTTATGGGTTGTTAGGACATTCTCGTGGTTCCATGGCTCCTTGGTGCTACTCTTACCATTAGGTAAGGCCAGAACTTGATTTCTATCATAGGATACCTGTTGCAGCAGCGCAACTATGTGGTTAGAGTAGGAGATGTTAACGAAACAATATATGATGTGTAGGGTTTTCGTGTTAGTTACCCAAACAAACCAAGAGCACAAATATGAGCTTCATTTTCGAACTGTGGCTGAGCAGCAAATGCGCTTCATATATAATTTTTTTGCATTTTATATGACATTTCGATAGCGTTTTTATGGCGCGTTTATGCTATAAAAGCAATTGAAATACGCGGCTTTTTATAGCAATTAACTTTTATAGCGTAAAGTTTATTGAATGTTCGCTTCGAAAGGGCCGAGAGAAGAGCTTGCTTTAAGAGCACAATTGTTCTTGGATCATCAGCAATTGTTCTTTCAATGTTTATTTTAAAGATCATAATTTAAGTTTTTACTGTAGATTGAAATTGATTGATATATGTCAACATAGATTACTTATACAATTCTATTTGAAGAGCATGTGTCAAACAGTTTGCCAAAAGTCAGTTTTTGTATATCAGTATATTTTATTATTGATTAGCTTTTACAAGTAAGATGTTAATTGGGAATTCGCACAGCTTTTAATAACGGAAAATGAAGATTTTAATAAAATATTATTGTTTGTGTAAGAGTGGCTGGGGATATTGTGATCAATTAATCGGGACTTGGTATAATATAACATATTGTATTATCAGGGTTCCGCGTAATCTTGGAGATTTTCGGCGGAATATTCATTAGCGTCAGAAAGAACTAACGCAGAAGGAGGTTGAAATTCCGGGAACTACGTTGTTGTACTAATGAAAGACTTGCTGACGATGAACGCCCCATCCCAATTGGAATTTTAACTGATTGAACTATTGATGAGGCAGACTTTAAGATATTAGCTGCTTGAGGCTTCTGCTCGGATTCTACATATTTTGGAGTTGAAGTGAACTCATTTTCAGGTGCAAGAGCAAGGATTGAGGAATTAAAAATAACTGGAATTTTTACAGAGTGGATAATTGATGATTTGCTTAAATCTGGAACTCGAATGGATTGAACAATTGATGTAGACTTTGATGAACCAGTTTGACCATTCCTTTCAGGAAGCTGTTGGCCAAAATCGGAAGTTTGACTACCGGTTGCCGAAACCTGGATATTATGCAATCGATTAAGATTTAAAGGTGATGAAGTAGACACCAAGGAACTTGTCTCAGATTCTGATTTAGTTAATGGTGAAATGGACTCATTTTCAGGTGCAGGTCTATAGATTGAGAAATTAGAATTAACTGGAAGTTTGACAGAGTGAAGAATTGATGATTTGCTTAAATCAGGAATTCGAATGGATTGAACAATCGATGCGGAGTTTGATGAATAAGTTGGAGAATTCCTTTCAGGAAGATCTTTGCCTAAAACGGAAGTTTGAACTGTTTGACTACCCATTGCGGAATCCTGCCTATTATTCGATGGAAGAATATTTAAAGCTGATGCCGAAGTAGACTCCAAGGAATCTGTCTCTGTTTCTGATTTGGTAGATGGTTCGGTTGAAGAGGAGAAACCATCGTTCGCATTAGGAAGTTTTACTGAGTGAATTGATGATGAAGAAATGTCCTTTGGCGACACAGTAGAAGTACTTCTTTGTAGAATCAGCTCCCAAAATGGATTTAAGGTCTCTGGCTCTGATTTGGTAGATGGTTCGGTTGAAGAGGAGAAACCATCATTCACATTAGGAAGTTGTACTGAGTTAATTAATGATGAAGAAATGTCCTTTGGCGACATAGTAGAATTACTTCCTTGTAGAACCGGCTCCCAAACTGGATAGAAGGTCTCTGTTTCTGATTTGTAAGATGGTTCGGTTGAAGAGGAGAAACCATCATTCGCATCAGGAAGTTGTACTGAGTGAATTAATGATGAATAAATGTCCTTTGGCGACACAGTAGAATTACTTCCTTGTAGAATCAGCTCCCATAATGGATTTAAGGTCTCTGTTTCTGATTTGGTAGATGGTTCGGTTGAAGAGGAGAAACCATCCTTCGCATTAGGAAATTTTACTGAGTGAATTAATGATGAAGAAATGTCCTTTGGCGACACAGTAGAATTACTTCCTTGTAGAATCAGCTCCCATAATGGATTTAAGGTCTCTGTTTCTGATTTGTAAGATGGTTCGGTTGACGTGGAGAAACCATCATTCGCATTAGGAAGTTGTACTGAGTGAATGAATGATGAAGAAATGTCCTTTGGCGACACAGTAGAAGTAATTCTTTTTAGAATCAGCTCCCAAAATGGATTTAAGGTCTCTGTTTCTGATTTGGTAGATGGTTCGGTTGACGTGAAGATAACATCATTCGGATTAGGAAGTTGTACTGAGTGAATTAATGATGAAGAAATGTCCTTTGGCGACACAGTAGAATTACTTCCTTGTAGAATCAGCTCCCATAATGGATTTAAGGTCTCAGTTTCTGATTTGGTAGATGGTTCGGTTGAAGAGGAGAAACCATCATTCGCATTAGAAAGTTGTACTGAGTGAATGAATGATGAAGAAATGTCCTTTGGCGACACAGTAGAAGAACTTCCTTGTAGAATCAGCTCCCATGATGGATTTAAGGTCTCTGTTTCTGATTTGGTAGATGGTTCGGTTGACGGGGAGAAACCATCATTCCCATTAGGAAGTTGTACTGAGTGAATTAATGATGAAGAAATGTCCTTTGGCGACACAGTAGAATTACTTCCTTGTAGAACCGGCTCCCATAATGGATAGAAGGTCTCTGTTTCTGATTTGTAAGATGGTTCGGTTGAAGAGGAGAAACCATCATTCGCATTAGGAAGTTGTACTGAGTGAATTAATGATGAAGAAATGTCCTTTGGCGACACAGTAGAATTACTTCCTTGTAGAATCAGCTCCCATAATGGATTTAAGGTCTCTGTTTCTGATTTGGTAGATGGTTCGGTTGAAGAGGAGAAACCATCCTTCGCATTAGGAAATTTTACTGAGTGAATGAATGATGAAGAAATGTCCTTTGGCGACACAGTAGAATTACTTCCATGTAGAACCGGCTCCCATAATGGATAGAAGGTCTCTGTTTCTGATTTGTAAGATGGTTCGGTTGAAGAGGAGAAACCATCATTCGCATTAGGAAGTTGTACTGAGTGAATTAATGATGAAGAAATGTCCTTTGGCGACACAGTAGAATTACTTCCTTGTAGAATCAGCTCCCATAATGGATTTAAGGTCTCTGTTTCTGATTTGGTAGATGGTTCGGTTGAAGAGGAGAAACCATCCTTCGCATTAGGAAATTTTACTGAGTGAATGAATGATGAAGAAATGTCCTTTGGCGACAGTGTAGAATTACTTCCATGTAGAACCGGCTCCCATAATGGATAGAAGGTCTCTGTTTCTGATTTGTAAGATGGTTCGGTTGAAGAGGAGAAACCATCATTCGCATTAGGAAGTTGTACTGAGTGAATGAATGATGAAGAAATGTCCTTTGGCGACACAGTAGAATTACTTCCTTGTAGAACCGGCTCCCATAATGGATAGAAGGTCTCTGTTTCTGATTTGTAAGATGGTTCGGTTGAAGAGGAGAAACCATCATTCGCATTAGGAAGTTGTACTGAGTGAATTAATGATGAAGAAATGTCCTTTGGCGACACAGTAGAATTACTTCCTTGTAGAATCAGCTCCCATAATGGATTTAAGGTCTCTGTTTCTGATTTGTAAGATGGTTCGGTTGACGTGGAGAAACCATCATTCGCATTAGGAAGTTGTACTGAGTGAATTAATGATGAAGAAATGTCCTTTGGCGACACAGTAGAATTACTTCCTTGTAGAATCAGCTCCCATAATGGATTTAAGGTCTCAGTTTCTGATTTGGTAGATGGTTCGGTTGACGTGGAGAAACCATCATTCGCATTAGGAAGTTGTACTGAGTGAATGAATGATGAAGAAATGTCCTTTGGCGACACAGTAGAAGTACTTCCTTGTAGAATCAGCTCCCATGATGGATTTAAGGTCTCTGTTTCTGATTTGGTAGATGGTTCGGTTGACGGGGAGAAACCATCATTCCCATTAGGAAGTTGTACTGAGTGAATGAATGATGAAGAAATGTCCTTTGGCGACACAGTAGAATTACTTCCTTGTAGAATCGGCTCCCAAAATGGATTTAAGGTCTCTGTTTCTGATTTGGTAGATGGTTCGGTTGACGTGGAGAAACCATCATTCGCATTAGGAAATTTTACTGAGTGAATTAATGATGAAGAAATGTCCTTTGGCGACACAGTAGAATTACTTCCTTGTAGAATCAGCTCCCATAATGGATTTAAGGTCTCAGTTTCTGATTTGGTAGATGGTTCGGTTGAAGAGGAGAAACCATCATTCGCATTAGGAAGTTGTACTGAGTGAATTAATGATGAAGAAATGTCCTTTGGCGACACAGTAGAATTACTTCCTTGTAGAATCAGCTCCCATAATGGATTTAAGGTCTCTGTTTCTGATTTGTAAGATGGTTCGGTTGACGTGGAGAAACCATCATTCGCATTAGGAAGTTGTACTGAGTGAATTAATGATGAAGAAATGTCCTTTGGCGACACAGTAGAATTACTTCCTTGTAGAACCGGCTCCCATAATGGATAGAAGGTCTCTGTTTCTGATTTGTAAGATGGTTCGGTTGAAGAGGAGAAACCATCATTCGCATTAGGAAGTTGTACTGAGTGAATTAATGATGAAGAAATGTCCTTTGGCGACACAGTAGAATTACTTCCTTGTAGAATCAGCTCCCATAATGGATTTAAGGTCTCAGTTTCTGATTTGGTAGATGGTTCGGTTGAAGAGGAGAAACCATCATTCGTATTAGGAAGTTTTACTGAGTGAATTAATGATGAAGAAATGTCCTTTGGCGACACAGTTGAATTACTTCCTAGTCGAATCAGCTCCCATAATGGATTTAAGGTCTCAGTTTCTGATTTGGTAGATGGTTCGGTTGACGTGGAGAAACCATCATTCGTATTAGGAAATTTTACTGAGTGAATTAATGATGAAGAAATGTCCTTTGGCGACACAGTAGAATTACTTCCTTGTAGAACCGGCTCCCATAATGGATAGAAGGTCTCTGTTTCTGATTTGTAAGATGGTTCGGTTGAAGAGGAGAAACCATCATTCGTATTAGGAAGTTTTACTGAGTGAATAAAAGATGAAGAAATGTCCTTTGGCGGCACAGTTGAATTACTTCCTAGTAGAATCAGCTCCCATGATGGATTTAAGGTCTCTGTTTCTGATTTGTAAGATGGTTCGGTTGAAGAGGAGAAACCATCATTCGTATTAGGAAGTTTTACTGAGTGAATTAATGATGAAGAAATGTCCTTTGGCGACACAGTTGAATTACTTTCTTGTAGAATCAGCTCCCATAATGGATTTAAGGTCTTTGTGTCAACTGACTGTATACTTGGTGCATCAGGAGCGGGCTTTTCATATTCTGAATGTCCTCCATGCGTCGGGTATTCTGGTTCTTTGTAGTTTTCATCCAATACGGGATGTGTACATTTTTGTTTCTTGATTTTTTTTAATTTACACCGAGAAATTTGAGGTGCTTTTGTGATCAGATTAAGTTTTAATAGAAGGTTCAGCTGCATGCATCTACTCTTGACGTCAGCTCGTCCTTGACTCCTTAATTTATTCCGATGAACCTTTTGTTTATTGCCGTGTGTCAGCTCAACTAACAGGAAATAACCTATTCGGGCGTTATTTAATTCTCAAGTTTCATTAAACACATATTATTATCTATTTTGTACTTACTGCATATTTGGAAGAGAATAACCTTGCTTATAAGCATTTTGCTCGAACACTCAGAATAAACTAATTCAATGTGTGTCTTGATTTTGTTGCTTCTGTAGATTTAACCGAGCAAATTTGGCTTTTGTTGCGCTTGGTTGGATAACTTTTCCACTTTTCGCTATGCATTTTATGAAAGGTCGAAGATATGTTCAATATTTCATCAATCTAATATTGTCCGTCCGTATCCGCATGCTAATTAGGTTGGTTCCGTTTTGTTGGGTAACCAGCTTGTCCTTCACTGATATATGACATTTCAATGAGGGTATTTGACCTAATAGCAGAAGTTAAACATTTTTGAGAATATTTTTGAATCTTGCCAACTAGCTGCTATATCTTAACCCTACTGTACTCCACTCATAGACCTAAAAAGTGATTGATTTTGTACAAAATGTAGCCTAATTTTATTGTTTTTTCTTCTTTTTATAGCATACTAGGGACAAGAAGGTTCTGAATTGATTGTGGATATGGAATTAAGAGATATTATATATGAGATATGTAAAAGGTAAGATCTTCATGCTATTTATTATGCTTCTTCTATGTAATATGGTAACATTTTATTATTCTGTGTAAACGGAAGATTTTATTTGATTCGGGCAGGTATTCAGCTCTCTGATAGTATTAGACAAACAATTAATCCATAATATCAAATAAAGTTCATAATAAGGGTATTCACTTTTCTTCATAACCAAGAACAAGATTTTCGCAACATTAACATATGTATACACAGGGATAGAGATTTTATTGATTTCATCTGGTTGTATTTTCTCGAACTGATAACGTTTCTTAAGGACAGAAATCTGTGCAACCGCCAAGAGCTGGTGGAAGTAGCTCGGTTGTAGGTTGATTCTCTGCGGAATTTTCATATGTTTTTGGGCTAGGTTCGATTCCTCGGCTGGATACTTGAGAATCTGCATACGTTGGCAGAGGAAGTTGCCAATGGGTTACATACTTGAAGATCCATTGGAAATCATTTGGTTGCCCTGGATTCTGAATTTGTTGCAGATTCTCTAGCTGATCCTCATGCTTGTTCTCTTGCTGATTCTCTCTCTTATTATCCTGCTTGAAATCTTGCTGATTCTCTCCGTTTTCGGATAGTTCGCAATCGTTGTCGTCTTTCGCATTACAGGGATTTTCATTTTCATGTTCATATCCTTGTTGGTAAACTTTGATCCTTATCGTCAAATCCTTTGTCTTGCTATGTTCACGACGACCAACTTCGTGGTTATTGACATCCTTACACGGTGACATATGAACATACCTGGAGCCAAGTACTAGCCAAAGACCTAGTTGGAACCAAAATTGATCACAATATTCTAATTTTGTTTTAGTTTTCTTAATTCATTTCGCATACTTACAGCATATCAACAGTTGTGCTCTTGCAATGGCCAGCATGTTGATGCCTTATGTTGTATTAAGCCGCGTCTTGGACGATCTTTCAGTTTTATAAAAGGCTTACATATGCCTAAGTCAATCGGATTAGTTGCAGTGGTCCAACTTAATGCTATTGTTCTTTCCGCTAGTACTAATTGTTCTTACTGCGACTAAGTCAATTTGTTTTTTATGTAAGCTCTTGGTAAGCCAATCAAAAACTTTGCGACAAGTCAAAGTCAGCAGCAGATAAAAGCAAGAGCAAAATGTTATATATGTGCCAGATTTAGATTTAATGTGTTTAAAGATTTGGCAGGGATTAGATTGATTTTGAACTCGAAAATGGGATCGTCTCTAGTACAACATTCTTATGATACTGAGTACGTTAACTTTACCTTAACTTAACCTTAAAAGGTTTGTCTCATAAAAATATCTAAATAACCCAAACAGAGGAAGTCGCTTTAAAGGGCCTCTAACTGCTGTACTTAATACGATATTAACAAAAACCCAAGCTGTCTGTTTTCATAAGAAATACTGTAAATACTATATGAGAGCTCCCAAGTCTTCGGTTTTCATATGCAAAGCGCAGCAGGTTCAACGTGGGATTGCGTAGCTTTCCGTCTTTCCAAGCATAATTTAGACATTCTGATGACATTTATGGCTCGATTGATTTGTGTACGTCTGCAATGCATTGGGAATATGAAAGTTTTTGGTTACACAAGCCTAGCTAGAAGCTAAGTGTAAATGTTTTTGTAAATGATATTGTTCATAAACAGCGGGCGGTTGGGTTCTGTTTTCTTTTAGCCATGCCCTGGCTGCCCGCTGTCCGCTGTCCGCTGCTGACATAAATACTCGTTTGGTTTTGATATACACTGCGAATGGATGTGGCATGTTGCAATCAAATTACATGCAACATTTCACAATTTGTGTTTAAATGGACATTAACATAAATGCCACACACTCAACTCAAATCGTTTTCCAATTGCATTCGTTTTCTACTTAAATCGAAATCAAATGAAAAGCGAGACGATTGCAACCGTTTTGCAACACTGCATTTAACAAAAGCCAGCGGAATAAAAAGTATTGAAGTGTGGCTAATGTTAAATACCCTTCGAGGGTAGTTCCAGAAGTTACAGTTGCTAAACCTCCTGAAAATTTGTTTATAATTATTGTGGTTAAAGAAAGTTCAGTTTTATCCAATATTAAATTCATATAAATTCATTTATCTGAGAGATTTTACAAGCTAGACCCTTTTAATAAAATACTTACGAATTCTTAATCTTTCCGCTTCATTTCAAGTTCTCAAATAGCCTCAAAAGAAACAGTTTTTCGAATATATTGCTTTCATGCTATGTATCTAGATGTTTTATGGTATAAGATCTAGAAATATGATAAAATATGATCAAGTTTTCTCTTGACGCCACAAATTTGTGCCCTTTAGGCCCAGCAACTTTTGAAGCTGCCCTCGTTTTCACATTGTCGCAGCAAAAACGTACCTCAAAGTGTTTAATCTTTCATTTCAAGTTCTTAAATAGCCTCAAAAGAAACAGTTTTTCGAATGTATTGTCCTCATTCTATGTATCTAGATGTTTTATGTATGTTTTATGAGCTCTAGAAATATCATCAAATATGATTCTCTTGACGCCACAAATTCCAGTCCACTTTAGGCCTAGCAACTTTTGAAGCTGCCCTCGTTTTCACATTGTCGCAGCAAAAACGTACCTCAAAGTGTTTTCTTTTGGGGGTTTACTTTTTTCGTTCGCAGCGCTTGAGAGTATTTTATTTTATTACTCGAAAGAAAACCAAAATTTGAAATAGAAAGAGTTTTTTTTTTATATTACGCGCAATTTGCGGTTGCTGCAGCTTTCCACTTCCGCTCGCCTACCCCCAACAAAATTAAATTGGCATTTAGGGCTGATTTATTGTGTGTGTCAGGTGTGTGTCAGGTGTGTGTGTGTGTGTGTGTGTGTGTGTGTGTGTCGCAAATGTAATTGGAATTTGAAAGTAAATGCTGCGGCGCGTTGTCAACTCTGTAAATAAACAATACGAAAGTGAAAATTTGATCAAAGCCAACTGTAAAGGTCGTCATTGTGTTTGCCGACTAAAGCTTATTAAACATGTTCTTGGCCTAAACTCGTTGTGTGGAAAAATGTAACGAATATACAGAAATATTTCGCACAATAAATCACTTGGCGGTAATTTATCATCGTAATTATGAAAACGTAGACAAGAAAAATATGCATGAGCAAATATATGCCCAAAACGCAGACAAAACAAATATATATCAAATCTTTTCAATGGAAAACGAAATTTAAAATACGCGAAAGCCTCTGTCAAGCGAGCTTCCCACTGAGCTGAGGGTCCTTGTGAACTTCTTCTAGAGGGTTGCCTTAATGTCCCAGCATAACTCAGATCTTAAATTCTTATGGTTATAAGGTGTGTAATGTAAAGGGTTTCAAATTTTGCATCTCGACTTTTACTTTGCAATTTCCAAATTCAGAAGATTTGTATATACATTATATGCTTGTTCGTAGAACTTCCAGCTTTGGAGATTACAATAGCTAAAGATTATATATACTTACATATCTCAACTATGTTTCTCTGAAATTATTTCTTTCTACACATTATCTTCCTGGCAATGGTTTTGCTCATAATTCATATTATATGTTAAGTAGAAGTCTTTCAAACATCTGACTGTCTCAAGTGTATTCATAAGTTCTAAACAGTTCTTGAACTTACTCAAAATGCCCAGCTAGAGGTCAAAACAGAAGAGTTAATAGAATGTCATCTGCAGAATTTGCTGCCGACTCTTCAAGAAGAATTCCTGGTAGACAGTTCGAAGCTATAACTATTATAAGCAATGAGAAGATGAAGCTAGCTGGCCAGCTTTAATTAAGTTTACATAAAATTCATTAATATCCTTATCAATATTCTATTTTCTAAACGATTCTGATTCGAATTTTCTTAGAATTCTATTAATTTAACAAATTGCGAATGCATTCCCACTTCACCTTAATATAGTTTTATGAGCTTACGCTCTGAAGGCCAGTTCAGCTGAAAACTTTGGGAATTTCTGAAAATTAATTGCGATATCTAAGCGCAACCTTTTGAATACCTAAGATCGCATGCAAATTAAAATTTGCAATATTTCGACTAATTCTATTGTGTGGATTTTTTGTGC